>OX596380.1:69880352-71260977 GCA_951394425.1 Tipula unca
CTTTTGTCACAGTGATTCGACCCTGAAATAATAATTCGTGTATATTATTTTATAGAGTTCAGATTAAACTATCCAAAAATTGAATTACACTTGGATATGGGCATTCATAATCCGATGGTATGTTGGTAAATTGAAAATAATATCCAACATAACTTCGCTTTTCTTTACTTGTCGAGCATAACTTCGTCAAAAGTTGTTTATCGGTCGTCCTACGATATTCATTTCCTTGTAGCGTATAAACTTCATAAGTGGCCTGCAGTAAATAAACACTATTAATCTGTGTCGCAATTACGCAAATAATAAATAATTAATTATTCATACCTCTAGGTCATCGTTAATATCACAGACGACAGATGAAAATCTCCATCGATCCCATATGTCTGAAGAAGAATATACCATCCAGAAATACCAGAATGCCACATTAATAAAATCAATTTTTTGTATTACTGCGTATAGCAGCGGCTTCAGGTATAACACATATATATATATATATATATATATATATATATATATATATATATATATATATATATATATATATATATATATATATATATATATATATATATATATATATATATATATATATATATATATATATATATATATATATATATATATATATATATATGTATATATCATGTGTGAGCCCATCCGAATGCTATTACTAAACTTTTTTCTAATTCGACCTCAATCAACGGACCTTAAATCTTGTCAATTTTGCATACGAATAATTATTAAAGTCTATTCGAATTATGATCAATTAATTTTCAGAATTCTTTGCATAATTTTTAATAGATACAAATCATAGAATTATACAATAGTAATTATTGTTTACATTTCGTTAAAATTACAAATCACGCGATTTGCTTGTTTTATTCCAACTAACAAATTAATTGTGTTTGATAATTGTTATTTTAAATTTAAACCTTAATTCACAGTGTTACTTTGTTTTTTGTTATAATGATGTGATGTTCTGCAGCAATTTTTAGTAAATCCATTAAATGAAATATAATATGTTGAAAGCTGTGTGAATATTTTTAAAATCTAAATTGCACCAACATGTTTCCAAGAATACCACCATACAGTATGCCTTGCTTGTCGTAGGAGGCAAAGGTGACTAAACGGTTGAATAACTGGGCTGACGACCCGCATCCTTACCGCAACAATAGAAAAAATGGATACTGCCAAACAAACACCGCTCGTACCTGGACACGTGATTTAGGATCACCACGTGGAATGTGCTATCACTTAGAAAACCAGGAGTGTTGGAAGACCTGGAATCGGTTGGAACTCGGTGCTCTCCAGGGAGCTCGCTGGCCAAAAATCGGAGACCATGTGTCCCAGGGCTATACTTTGCTACAGCGGTAACCTCGGAAATCTTAAAATTGATTTTCTTCTTGGGCCAGTTCTTGGGTAAAGAAGGCTGTTTTGAATTTCTAAAGCAGTCAATAACCGATTGGGTAAGTTATTGTTCTACATTATATTGGGTAGAATTATCCCTCTAGCGAAGCGCTTGGTTTGTGACTATCAAGGAGGATTTTGTACATCAGGTGTTCCTGGATTTCAGGCAGGCCTCGATCAATCGAGAGAGTTTGTAGTCTGCCTTATGGAATACCTAGGAATGCAAACAAAATTGGTACGATTGTGTAGAATGAAAGTGACGCAGTCTCAATGCTGTGTTAAAATCGAGAATATCGAGAATTTTTGCAGTTAACTCGGGTGTTCGGCAGGGAGATGCTCTGTCCCCGACATGTTGGAGTTCATCTTTTGTAAAACTGAAACACCTCAGCGCAACAACTTATATCGCCAGTCAAATCAGGTTGGTGCATATGCGCAGAATACTTATGTGTGATTGGACGGAATAGCAACGGAGTGAAGGAAATACTGAACCGCTTGTAGAGTTTTCAGCTTCTGTTGGAATTCAGATCACACCAGAATTTAGTAGGGACCACTACACGTTTGAGGGAGTAGGTTCAAATAGTTGTGCTCTCTTATCACTCATGATAACAGTGTGGGTGAGGATTTTAAAATGCGGCTGGCAGCTGGCAGTCGTGTTTTGTATCCTCCTCACTGCTAAAATCTAAAAACCTATTAAGTGCCATGAAACTGAAGCTTTACAAAGAGTTGATCATGCCCGTTGTTATGTATGGATATGAAAATAGAGCGCTGACGGATGAGAACGTGAAATGACTCTTTACATTTAAGAGAAGAATCATGCGTGTGATTTACTGCTCAAATCGTAAAGAAGATGTACATACCGAGCTATTGTACAGAGCTCGAGATCGAGATAAGAAATCAGATGAACATCCCCGATATTGTACGAACGAATGTTTCAGCGATCTCTGAAAGGAGAGCCACCATATGGTAGGTGCAGAAGCCGGTGCAGGCCATTGTGTGGATAACGACTTAGCTTTTCAGATTGTCTAAGACAGTATGAGGACCAAGCTCAGTGCCGAAACCACTAAAAGCTAAATTATTGACTCACGAAGGGGCCAGAAACAGATATTACAATAAAAATGAAGCTGCTTTTTACAAGTCTCTCTATGTTCGTTCAGTTATTCAGGTTCAAATATTTGGGCTCTCTTACCACGCACGATAACAGTGTGGGTGAGGATATTAAAATGCGGCTGGTTCTTTGTATCCTCTAAGGCCACGGCTAAAATCTAAACACTTATCAAGTGCAGTGAAGCTGAAGCTTTACAAAGCGTTGATCAGGCCCGTTGTTATGTTTGGATGTGAACGTTGGGCGGTGACGGATGAGTGCGAGAGATGGCTCCTTATATTTGAAAAAAGAGTTATGCGTGTGATTTACGGCCCAAAACGCGAGATATATGGTACATACCGAGCTCTGTACAATTTCGAGATCAGAGATCTGATGAAGATCCTCGATATTGTGCATGAAATAGAATCTCAGTGAATACGCTGGATCAGTCACGTTCTGCGTGCTGATCCGGAACGAATTGTGCAGCAATCTCTGAAAGGAGAGCCACCATATAGTATAGGCGCAGAGGTCGTTGCAGGCGACAATAGCTCCACGGTGTAGAGAATGACTTGGTTTCTTCAGGATGTCTAGGACAGTATGAAGACCAAGCCCAAAATCGAAACTGTTGGAGCCAGATTCTTGACTCAGTAAGGGGCCAGTAATGGCCTTTACACACTGTTTATTATTATTATTATTATGTTCGTTCAGTTATATAGTTGAAGTTACCTAACTTGTTGATCAACAATTGTTATTATAAAAAAATCAAATATAAAATCCTGAAACTTTTTTGCCTTACTGTACAGTGACACTATCTACATAGTTTTTAGTTGGGGGAGAAATTAGAGATTATGAAAACATAGGTATTAATGTACTATTTTTGCCTTTTAAATATGTAACTTAAACTTGGTTTAACATTTATTTAAACCTAAAAATTGCTATCAATTTCGAAAAATTAAGCCCCTGGACTCTGGAGTAATAAAAATTAAAACTAACAAATGTACAACAACAGGTATAACTGAAGAATTAAGGTTTGTTTAAAAATGTGGCAAAAAATATGGGTCACAGAGATTGGAATCAAATCATCTGCTGATAGAGTAGTCTAGTATATAAAGGGTGGGCCATTTAAAAGTTTAAATTTAAAAATGCAATAAAACAAAAACGGTTTGAAATTTTGCCAAATTTACTTTTTTGTTGTGAAGTACAATTGGTCCGCTTAGAGATGGAATATTATTTCATTCATATGGCTGCCGCGGCTGGCCTCACAGTAGTATCCCATTCGATCGGACCAATTTTCGAGCACTTTTTCGAGTGTATGGGGTCGTATCTCGGCGATGGCATCACGAATGTTGGCCTCCAAATGCTCAATTGTCACAATTGGTTTTGTTTTATTGCATTTTTAAATTTAAACTTTTAAATGGCCCACCCTATAGATACAGTTAAGTATTGCAACCTGAAAAAAAACAATCGAAGTCCACGTCAAACGAGGGGAGAAATAACAAAACTAATTATAACTTAATAAATAAAATAATTAAAATCTCAGCGAAAAACGATCAATGGTTCTGAATTTAGAGCACGCTTTCAATTTTCTGCTCCAATTAAAAAATGTCACCCATCATCAGTAACATAAATCAAACAAAAAATGGTATCCTTCAATTTGATTAAAAGAGAAAAAAACTCCAAGGATGCTATCCTCTTCCACTTGACAAGAGTCCCTCTCAACAACAACACCACCAACACAATCTAAAACGCAGTTGGAGATAAATTTTCCTTTTTTCGCCTTAATTCAAATCTAATTAAAACTTAATTTTAAAAGCACAAAAAATTTACTTTTCTTGTGCACAAAACTTCCAAGAAATTAATAAAATAAAAAAATTGTTGGGCAAACAAGATCAATATTCCTTCGGATCCCTATATTTAAAAAGACATACACACGCACATCCATACCTAACTGGATAGATTGCAAATAATAAAAGGACGATTATATCCTTTTTTTTTTTTGTTTTTTTTTGTTTCATCAACATTGATTTTATTTTGTAAATGTGTTATAAATTTACAAGATTTTCCAGGCTTTAATAATTTTTCCTATATACATATTTTTAATGCTCAAGTACCCGACAAAACATAAAAAAAATTGTCGAGTGTTCAAGTGGAACAAAAAATATAAAGTACACAAAAAAAAAAAAAAATTATTTCTATGAGTACGGGAGTCGAATCAAAACCAATGACGATGATGATGATGATGATGACAACAACATCAACAACGAGTGGTTTGAATTGAATGGCTTTGTGTTTCATATTAAACACTCAACTCACCGGCAGCACCGAACTTTAGTATACATATTTATGTGTACTACTCGTATAAAACAGAAACAAAAAAAAAAAAGGGTTCAACCCAATACATATACCAAAAAATTTATTCAAACATAAAAATTGGTAACCAAAAGCATAAAATTTAATCATCATGTTATGTTCGTATATATAAAATACATAATTACAAATAATTATTTTAATTAAGAAATTGTTTATTTCATTTATTTTTTTTTAAATCGTATCGAACCGAACTAATTGATGTACATACAATTAAAGACGTATTGTTCGATAAGGGGTTAAATTTTACACCTCTTACACACAGACTAATACAACCATCCCTCTGATTTTCGCGCTCGCGAAAAAAAAAAAAATATATATATATATATATATATATATATATATATATATATATATATATATATATATATATATATATATATATATATATATATATATATATATATATATATATATATATATATATTCATTATTTGTTTGCGTTCTATTAATTCAATTTTAATTTCTAAAAATCTTCAATTAAACTTTTGTTTATTTATTTGTTTTGTGGGTTATAGTTAAAATTGAAATAAATCGAGAGTGAACACAAATTTAATTAAATTTATTTTAATATTTATATTATGTGCTTTACAAAAAATAAAAATTTGGGTGGTTTGGTTCTATTTGGGTGATCCATCTTTAACATATTTATATACCTATATAAACAACACATTTTACTATTTATTGTTTTATAGACTGAAGAAACACGTGATAAGATGCCTGTAAAAATTATTACTACAATTTTAATTTTACGACATACAGTTTAACACGATTTTATGTACATACATATATGTACTTATGTATACAGTATAAGTATGATGTAGATGGGGAACATCAGTTAGTGTCAAATGTATTCAAATACACACATTGGCCATAATTTTTATCTAAATGCCGTGTACACAGCCTATTACACCACTGTATATACGCAAATATTTACAATCTAACGCTAATTACACATTAGGATAAAACTATATCGTGCCGATGTCGATTAATCTACACTATACGAGAATAAAAATAATAGTGTGTGTGTGTGTGTGTATTTGTCTGTTGTGATTATTTCTAATGGGTAACGATGACATTAAAAATTGTTGGGTTCTTTTTGTATTGTTATCAAGGGAAAATCATAATTTAAAAGTTTTTAATTTGAAAAGTTTTTTGTTGTTGTTTTGAAAAACACAACCAAAATTAAGTAATTTGGTGTCAGTTTTAATTTAACGATGATCGTTTACTCAACATAAAAGACATTTTTTGGGTGGCGTGTATGCTTTTCGAATTATTAAAATAGGAGAGGTTTGTTTTTTTTTAGGTTACTATAGGCGATAATACTCATCTAGAAAAGTGCTCAAATTTGAAAGATATTAGAGCCTCCTCTGGTAAGTCAGTATGCCTTATCCAGCAATCACAGTTACTTATATACTCGAGAATATGAATGAAATTGGGATTCATTCAATTTTTCAGCACGTTTGATTAAACTAATTTCCAACAAATTTACATAATGCTAAAAAATGCGATACCAAATTTTATTTGATCTTCCCAATGACAAAGTAAAACACACGAGGAAGTGTCAAGCACTGTTACAAGATAATTTTTCGTATGTTTTACTATGTGAAAAGTCGACTGAATTTTGGTAACATTTTTATTTGTGGTCGGGGTCACACATGTCTCGTAAACCTAACTTGCACAAACATGTTTTCTAAGAATACCACCACAGTATCCTTAGCTTTTCGTAGGAGGCGACTAAATGGTTGGATCGCTAGGCTGACGACCCGCATCCGTAAAAAAATAAGCTGTTTATAAAGCCAACAAAACCAAAAATGGTTACCGCCAAAACAACACCGAACCCCTGCTCAAGTACCCGGATACCAGATTTAGGATCGGCACGTGGAACGTGCAGTCACTTAAGAAACCATAGGAGCGTTAGAGGGCCTAATCACTTGATTGAAGGAGTATCGGAGGGAACTCGTTGCACTTCAAGAAACTCGATGGCCTAAAAGTCGGAACGTGTGTCCAACGGCTATACGTTGTTATACAGTGGAGATGACCTCGGAAATCTTGGAGCTGAATTTCTTCTATATTCGCAAGTAAAGAAGGCTGTTTTGAATTTCCAAGCAGTCCATAACCGATTGTGTAAGCTTCACTTGCGCATGAAATTAGCTAACCTGTCGATAATTTGTGTACATGCGCCCACAAAATTCAGCCAGCCCCAAGATAAAAACTCATTTTACAATGACTTGGACGATCTGATGGGATCTATACCCAAACACGATGTTAGAATGGTAATTGGGGACTTTAATGCTAGAGCTGGCAGAAATTAAACCGACAACATACATGTAGGTCCTCCTGACACGAAACTACGACCGATAAAGAGAATGATGTACTTTGCAATTGCTCACGATCTTAGAGTAGCAAGCACATATTCCCCTCACAATCAAATACATTTGGAAACATGGACACATCCTCACAAAATTTCCCGCATCCAAATTGACTACGTGTTAATATCAAAAGGGCGAGCTCGGGTTGTGCAGGATATGTGAAACTTATCGGTCAGCAACCAAATACGTAGGCAGCGATCATTATTTGGTCGCTATAAAGCTGTGTCAGGGAACATAGCGAAACGCATGGAATGTTTCGACTGTGAAGGTTTGATAAACGAAGATCAAAACAAACGATATCAGGATCTTGTCAGCGACATCATGTGAACTCTGTCTGGGAGGCACTAAAAACTTCGGTTGTCAGTGCTGCTCAACAAACAGACTTTAGGTATAGTAAAAGTCAGAGGTTCTGAAAGTACAACAACTCAGAAATGAGCACAGTTCGCGTAATTTCTTTAAAAGAATTACTGGATTGCATCATATACTTTCAGGTCTTTGTCAACTGTCATTCGGGACCGGGATGAAAACCTCCGTGTCAACTTCGACGCAGTACTCGACGCATGTGATGTGTTCATCATACGTCACAGACTGTAGTTGAGTTACCTCAAATACAGTCTGCGGAGATTTCCATTGAGGATCCATCCCATAAAAAATTCACTATAGGGAAATGCAGAGACTAAAACGAAACCGCTCACCTGGAGTGGATTGCATTAATTAATTCGGAGCTCTTGATATACGGAAGGGATACTTTGTAGAACTGTCTTTTCGACCTTATTCGATTAGTATGGCGAACCGAAGTAATGTCTGACGAATTTAAAGTGGCCGGTCTCAATGCTATGTTAAAGTTGAGAACAGGCTATCAAGATTTTTTGCAGTTAACTCGGGTGTTCGGCAGAGGGATGCACTGCCCATACTCTTTACTCTCATGTTGTAGTACATCTTTCGTAAAACTGAAACGCCTCAGCGCCAGTCCAATCAGGTGCATGCATATGCAGAAAAAAAAATAAAATTTCGATATGAAGTTTTAGTCGATTTACATAGTAAAATACACAAAAAATTGTCTAGCACCGACGCAATACAAACTTTCGTGTGTTTTACTATGAGAATGCTTCGAAAGGTTGAACAACATTTGGTGTCAAGAAATTTTAATACATTTTTTGGTTATTATTGTATGGTTGTATTTTTATTAATCGTTTTGGGTACTGTATTGGCTTGACTCAGGCGATACTATGGTGAGGGTAGAGCAGATTTTTAGCAACATTTTGTGACTTTTTTTTAGAAATTTAATTTGAATTGAGTGATTTTAAAATTTTGTACTTTATAGTGACGACTGATAAATGATAATGTGTTTTGCTGACAAAATTTTAAAATAAATAAATGAAAAGACCAAAGACGCTAAATGCGCTTGTTGGATGAAAGCCAATCGTGCGTTTGATCTTCGCTTAGTAAAATATGTACATCATAAAACCACCTTTAATCTTATAACGAAGAAAACCGTTTATGATAGTTAAAGATAAAAATCCATGTCGATTGAAGACTGTGAAGCAGTGAAGAATGAATCGGATATACTCTACATGCAGGAACTGTACGCGGTTATAGGTAAAATAAGCTTGATATAATCATGGACGGTGGCCCCAACGGCAGTTTTTAAGGTAATGACCGGATTTAATAAGGTAATGGTCGAATTTTCTGTGACAAGACGTCGTGTTTTGAATATCGAATCCAATCGTGATTTTTTTTTTTGTGTAGTGAACAATAAACAGAAGATGTTGATGTTCAACATATTAATAATTGCACCGTGTGTTGAAATTCGGTTTGTTCAGTTTTGAGACGCACACAATCTAGCCTGCTTCGAACCAATTCGGATCTTCTGTTAAGAGTGGAAAATTCTTAAGCAGAGTGCCGTAGCCATTGTCGATCGTAAAATGTTTCGGTGTAAGAAGTATTGATCTGTACCGATGTGGCAGGGATTGACAGTCGCCGAATCAATCTACCATTTCCGATTGAGATCGACAACTAGCTCGAAATTGTTCAAAAAATCAGCGCCAATGATCGATCGATTAACACTTGCTTTCGTCTGAGACCGATGTCTACCTGGAGCAATTTTGTCCCGTAGGTATTTACTGATGAACCAATGGAGGCTGATAACACCAGATTAGTATTGTCAGTAAAAATTGGTTTAGTAAATTTATTGATAGGAAGAACCGAAAGAATAGAGTTTGTTTGTTTTTTCGTAAATGAAAAGTCAGCGAGTTGTGAGTGGCGTTACAATTTTCTTTCGCCAAATCCATCGCCTACTCGTTTTTGAAACCGAAACGTTCATGGTCGATGTAGATTGCCTGAAACTACACGACTTATGATATTTTTGTGCGACTGCACTTAGTGTATTGTAGTACCAACATACAAGATGGATACGTTCACGTTCTTGCGAAACTGGTACATGAATATTGACGGTAATATTTACTATTAGTCGGTTCACCATACCCTCTAAATGGTCTAGACGAGTGAGCTCGACAGTAAGCGGGGGAATGTACTGCGTATTTGTAGCTGCGGTGATTGTTGTTTCGGTTGTGATTGTCAAACTTCGTTTTTACTCATTTAAAAAAAAACAACAATAAAGTTACCATTTAGAGAAGGTGGAATGGTTACCGTGTACTTAGTTATGTTTGGGGCCGGGATGTTCGTTATAATGACAGTTTGCAAAACATGAATTAAGTTTTGCGGATTCGACTACTAGTGACGAGATGGGGTTAGTGAATGCTTAGTGAATATTTTGAATTTCACTAGTTTCGAATATCGATAAATCGAGATATTCGGCTGCTACAAAACCACCCGATTATAATAACAGCGACGCCTTCAAAAGTCTAAACTTTGGCGCGACAACGACACAAATTAAAGCGGGGTTCTCATTGAAGAATTTATAACATGAAGTGGGCTCTTTGTTATTAATTCCCATTGTCTGTTAAGAAAAGTTATAAATATATCGATCAAAGAAAGCTGGACAATAGTGACCATACAGAGCTATCGCCCTCACCTTAGATTCAGAAACACACAAAATAATTAAATCGGTATGCGACTAAACATGACAATTGGAAGAAAGTCCGTTACCAAACGAAAATGATGTGGATATAGAGAAAGCTAAGCAAGTATATCAAGCTCAATCATCAAAGTTTATGACGGTAGTATACCATGTAAACGTGCTCGTAATAGCAAATTATCTTAGTGGCCCTCAGATTTAACCGATAAACAGGACAAATTGAAGACAATCGCTATCACCTTCGCTTGGTACACGCAGCAGTAAAGTCGAACGGAAATGTTCACATTTAGTTTATAATAAAAGCAAAACCCTATTCGAAGCATAAACTTGTTGTAATTCGCCTGTTGCTTCCTGAGCGACAACTGGCCTATCATGACATTTCTATTGAGATAGAGCTGGCCATCAACTGCTTACCAAAAATATCGACCAGAAGAAGGTAAAACATGCGGATCTCTCACCTTTCCGATCCTATTTCTGTATGTTATCTTCTCAATGCATAAGTAAGTTAGTTCCGATCAATAGGAATTTGACAAAAACTGATTATTTTCGATTTAGAATTAAATTTAGTACTAGATCGACATAATGGACAGCAATGATCACAAAAATTCTGATCGTGAATTTTTAACAATTCTATATAATTCAGATTCAGTTCTTATGCTACTAATTTTAATTTTCTATATTTTTATATTGAAATTTTAACTCGATCAACAATATGATCGCGGGACGGTATCCCATGAGAAACTATATTTTAATAATGATAATTAAATTAAATCGTACTATAAATAGAGCTACTTATTTTTATTCTGCTGATATAATCTTAACATATACATTATACGTATATAGTTGCATCGGTTACCCCGAAAATGTATTATAGATCAAAACGGTACGATATACATAGTATGTATACATAAAATCATAATGTGATGATCATATGAAGAACAATTCTATTATACGGAACATCGTTAATATTGTCTTATTAAAAATATGATCTTATACATATACATAATTGATTGTATATAAATGAAAGCGACTGGCAAACGAAAAAGAGCAGATCATATATCATTTTAAGTTTTTTTTTTTAGTTTTGATGATCATGATCAATTCATTCATATTCAAATTGTCATTTATGACGGTTTTGATGTAAATATTGAAATATGTTTATTTAGAATTCTTTTGTATATAGTCGAGTGAGTCTCGCGATCGAGATGTATGCGTAGGGGGTTACGACACAACATAAGATAGGTTTATTTTTAATTTTTTTTACTTTTAACAACAAGGTGTGTTTTCTAATAGGAAATGAACTGAAAACTATTTATTATTGTTTTGTATGTATTATTGTATCATAATTTATAATAAATAATTTTTTATAGATCTTGATCCACTATTAACGATATGTTTTGACGAATGTTATGTGTGTGTGTGTGTATATAAATATGTATGTACAATATAATATGCGTTAAAGCCGAATTGTGGGAAATAAAATAATGTTCGATAATTGCGTAATTTCTAAAGAATGCGCTACTATATGTACTGTCTGTGTGTGTGTGTGTAATAGATTGGAATAGTGGGTGGGTATGCCGCTGGACGACGATCTTGTACACAATATCGTATCGATTAATTACACTAATCAAATTCTATATATAGTTTTAATAAATGTATTTGTTGTTTTTGAGTCAACGTGTGGTCAAATTTTGATCGTATGGTTTCGAATGAACAAGACTCGAAATTAGTTGAATATGTTAATTTTGTAGTTTTTAATTTTATTGTGGTCATAAAATAAAACAACCAAATTTTATTGATTAACAATCCGTGTTTATGATCTTCAATAGCTGATCAATTGGGCATATATACTATACATAATATACAGAAAATATAATAATTAATTGGATGCGGAATTCAAGGTAGAGTATTGTCATTGTTGTCGTCGTCTCGCACCAAGCCAACAAACAAGGAAGAAAGTTAATTTATTATAATTAGAAAATATGTACGCGCGCACGGGACTTTATTTTATTATTATTTTTAATTAGCTGTGATTTATATTTTTGTAATGGAACATGATCCCACCATTATATTATTATACGATTATAATTACACTTTATTATGATTATTATTAAGATTATTACTATCGTCTGACCGCAAGACTACATTTTAATTAAGAAATTATTAAAATTACTTTTCTTTTCTTTTGTACATGTTGTTCTTATATATACATATATAGTATGTATATAGGTATATAGCATGAAAGCGACTATATAAAGGTGAAACCATGAAATTATAATATTTTAATTGAAATTATTAAAATAAAAATAAAAATCTTAAGACTTTGTAACGAAACTATTTTCTTCTAGAGACAGATTAAATACAAATAATCCATTAAAAAAAATTGTGACCGTCGAACACAACATTATAATGACATCATTATACACACACACACACTCATTTTATGAATGTTTGTATGTGTGTATAGATATATGGCACTGTGATTTCAATATTTTAGATTTGTGTCTTAAACCATTTCTAATTTATATATGTATATAGGTATATATATACTTAAGGCCTTGTAAGTTGGTTTAATTTTTATATTTTTTTACAAGTAAATATGAGTTGCAGAAGGACAAATTTTGTACATTTTTACATAAACCATAAAATAGGAGTTCCATTACATTTTACATTTGTGATCACCTCGTCATCTTTGTTGTCTGGAACATTTAGACATCGAATGTGAAGAGCATCACAACTATATCAATTACATCTTTATAACATTTTAGAGAACGATTACTTCTCTGTTCGAGCCTAACATATGTTTTATTAGTAACTTGTCCACGTCGTTAAATTTAGTTTTTTTTTACTATGGCGGAAGATAAGTTCGGTCGGTTGAATGTCTCTCGTGAATCGTAATCATTAAAAAAGGAATTGAGAGTTTCCCAATTTTGTTCTATATAGTTGACATCCCCTTGGACGTGAATATTTTTATTAATTAAATTAAATTTAAACTAAAATACTATCTGAACGAGTAAATGAGTGCCCTGGTGTTAGAAATATTATGCTTAATCGTTTAAAAATAATAACAGTTTAAATAATAAAGGCCATTACTGGCCCCTTACTGTATCAACAATTTGGCTCAAACAGTTTCGATCCTGAGCACGGTCTTCATACTGTCTTATAGACAAACTGGCGAAACCAAGTCATTCTCTACACCGTGGAGCCATCGTTGCCTGGGACCGTAAATCACTCTCATGATTCTTCTCTCAAATCTAACGAGCAATCTCTCGCACCCATCCGTCAGCGTCTAACTTTCACATCAACACATAACAACGCGCCTGATCAACGCTTTATAAAGCTGCAGCTTCACGGCACTTGATAAGTGTTTAGATTTTAGCAGTGGCCTTGGAGGATACAAAGCAACACTGCTAGCTGCCAGCCGCACTTTAATATCCTCACCCACACTGTTATCGTGAGTGATAAGAGAGTTCAAATGTTTGAAGCTCCTCACTCCTTCAAATGTGTAGTGGCCACTAGTAAAACCTGATGTGCCATTGTCCATATAACCAGAGATCATGTATTTTGTTTTAGATTCATTGATGTGGAGTCCAACAGAAGCTAAAAACTCTACAAGCGGATCAAGTATTCTCTTCACTCCGTTGCTATTCCGCCCAATCACGCATATGTCATCTGCATATGCAAGCACCTGATTGGACTGGCGATATAAGATGTTGCGGTGAAGTGTTTCAGTTTTACGAAAGATGTACTCCAATATGAGATTAAAGAGTATCGGGGACAGAGCATCTGCCTGCCGAACACCCGAGTTAACTGCAAAAATTCTCGATAGCCTGTTCTCAACTTTAACACAGTATTAAGACTGCGTCACTGATATGCACTAGATATTCCAGTGTAGACCACAAACTCTCTCGATTAATCGAGTCATATGACCGCTGAAAATCCAGGAACACTTGATGTACGGAGATAGAAGCTTCGTAATATTTAGATAAAATCATCAGCAGCGAGAAGACCTGATAAGTGACTGATCGATTCGGACGAAATCTTCCTTGATAGTCACCAACCAAACCCTCCGCTAGAGGGGTGATTCTATCCAATATAATGTAGGACAGTAACTTGTATGCTGTGCAAAAGAGAGCTATACCGCGATAATTCTCACACTTCAAGCGGTCTCCCTTCTTGAATATTAAACATATCGCGCCAACTTTCCATTCATCAGGCATTATACTTCGGTTCGCCATACTAATCGAACAAGGTCGAAAAGGCAGTGCCACAAAGTATCCCCTCCGAATATCAAGAGCTCCAAATTAATGCAGTCCACCCCAGGTGAGCGGTTTCGTTTTAGTCACTGCATGGCCCTAGTGAATTTCTCATGGGATGTATTTGAGGGGACTAAGCCACAGTCTGGGACGCATGATGAACACCAAGCAGGTCGATAAAGTGTCCACTCCATGCGTCGAGTACTGTATCGATGTTGGCACAGAGGTTTAAATTCCGGTCCTGAATGGCAGTTGACACGCTTTCTCCGTCTAGAACTCCGCTTAGCTGCCCTCCGAGCAAGAGCAGCTTTATTTTTCCTCGCGATTGTTAGACGTTGTTGCACTTCACTATGGGCTATATTTTGTTGCTCGATTGCAAGACGACATTCATCATCAAACCACCACACAGTCAGAATGACAGTTAGCTTCCTCAATGCGGTCGCTGAGTCGCAGTACCCTGGTATCGTTTCTATTGATCTTCATTTATCAGACCTTCACAGTCGAAACGTTCCATGCGTTCACTTTCGTCGAATTTAGAATTTTATTCTAAAAATTGGATTTTTAAATTTAGCATCTAAAATCTATAAAATTTTAGAATTTTAATTCTAAACCTTTTAAAGTTTCAAATTTAGATTTTTGCATCTAAAATTTATTTATATGTATATGTACATATATAGACTTTATGTTTTAGAGTATTCTGGAGCTTCGAAATTCAACATTAGTTTAGCGATATTTTAGATCTAATATTTTTAGAAGTAATTCTAAGTAACTCCAATAATTTAATCTCTCTACGTAGAGGTGAATTAAGAACGATCGTGGAGATATCACAACAGGTACATAATTCATAGTCTCTACCATCTCCAAAAGTGTAAAATGACAGATATCTCACGCTACATAAGTATAGCTCAGAATCGTTCCACTAGAGGTGAAAGGAAAGTAAAATCCTGTTGTATCACAATGGATCGTTACCGGTCTAACATCTAAGTGTGACGTAGCAGCTGTACTCTAACCTCACCTAATTTTATATTGTTTAACCCGATTTTGACGAAGTTTGATTCGTTTAGAAGGTCAAATGCAAATCTTGTATAGGTCCATTGAGCTCCACTATTTTAGTATATCTAATTAAAATTATAAAATCTAAAACTTCTGAGTCTGAATATTATGAATTTTTTGGAATTATCAAATTCCGATAAAATATGGAAATTTTAATTTGTGAATTTCAAGCCTAGTGAATTGTGAAAGATTTACAAAGTATGTAAAACCTTTCAGAATTTTTTGAATTTTTTTCGGCAGGTTAAATTTTAAAAATATCTTACTTCAAAAGAATTTCAAAATTATTGCAGATTTTTGAATTTTAATTTGATTTAATCAAAAACAGTTTCAATATTTATTCGTACATATGTTAAATTTTGGGACGCGACTAATTCCATGTGTGTGAATTTAAACCATACCCAAGTAAATTTTTACAAAATTTTGTAATTTGGAAATGAATAGAAACTTTAAGTATAGTCAAAGAAATATTGTTGTAGTTTAATGATTAAGAATTCTGAACTAATCAAATACAATTATGATGTGTAATTTATCTAACCAGAAGTGTACAGGGAGATTTTTTTGCGTTGCTCAGCAAATATTTCAAAATTTACAGGGTTAGTTTCAATAAAAATAAATTTTTTAGAGCTGATTAACTGACAATAATTTTAGTTTCTTGAAAGCCATCTGATTATAATTTAGACAATGTCCATTCATATCATCTGCATCAAGTTAAAAGCTTAAGTTAGACTATAAGTACCACTATAAATACCATTGAACCAGATTTCTTATTTATTGTGAAACTCAAATGTTCACATCTTTAAATTCGTGTATCTTAAGTATTCTTGTCCGATTTTCACGTGTAATAGCTCATTGGAAAGACAATTGTACATACTTTTAAGTAACCGTTTTCAACTTTGGTGTTAATGTACAATATATCGTTTAAATTTCAGTTTTAAATAGTCTTTTGCTGAAAAATCGTAAAGCACTTGACACTACCTTTTCAATAAGCCATCTTTCACGATGGAGACGCAACGCGTTCGAGTTTTATAGAACAAAACGTCATAACAAGTTATGGTGGAATTTAACATTTCAGTACAAATATTAATTCTAAACTACGAAATTTATGTTTTGGTTCTTACTTTTACAGTTTTATCCAACAAAGTTAATTTATTTACGAATTATTTTAATTTAAAATTATAAAAATTATCAGAATTGGAAAATCGACGAGCTGTGATGTGGTTGTTACCATTGGCAATAATAATCGTGAGTTCCTCTGATGGCTTTTACGAAATCAAATTTTTTTGCTAGTGATCGTGCCACCCTTCTGTACTCTTGATTTGTACAAAATCTAATAGTAATGTTTGATTTATTTGTTGTAGCCCAATCTAAAAGTTGTTGTACTATCGTTATTTGATCAGCGTATGGTCCCTGAAGACTGGCTTTCGTGGCATTTCGTTTGAAGGGACCCCCAATTCCGGCGTGTATGTATAATTTGCACTTGATGTATTGGTAACGCCGATGTTTAATTCTGTTCTTGGTAATGATGTATAAGATATCGCCGATGTTGGTTCTGCTAAATTTAATTGACAGGCTGCCTTGGACTGGGATCTTGTAATACGGTGTTTCTCTTAAGGTAGAGGAGCTGGTGGGATGGCTCGGATGGCACTCATCAGACTAACTTCGGTCTAGTTAATTCTTCAAACTCCGGTAGCTGAATTAGATATACCATGAATTGGATTCATTCGAGTTAATTCTGTAGCTCTCAACCCATTTTGGAATAGGCATTCATCATACCAGTCTTTTATTCTGGCCAAAATAAACGTAGTCCAGGTACCACTATCCATAATTATTTTGATGGCTTTCTTAACCTCATTTACCAACACTCTTTAGCACTTTTGATTAAATAATTTTTCGTTTGTGTTAGGTAAGTTATTGTTTTTGATTTAAATAAATTATAGGTAAGAAATTAAAATAAGTTAATAAAATTAATTATAGGATTAATATAGAGTCGATTGGTAACAATCGTGAAAATGAGTGAAGAAGCGTATATTCACATTTTACGTTAAGCAACTGCATACTTTGCTTTTTGAATAATTTTGAACTTACATAAGATTTCATGTTAGAGAAATTTGATTGAAAATTTGACCTTCTATCGAGCTTTTGTACAAGTTATACCAGAGCCACCTATATATACAGAGCCGATCAGCCATGTTTTTTGTCGAGCTTTTTCTAGAGGAACTACTTTTTGCATTATCCCATAAGAATCAATGTAAAAATAACCATTTTCGAATTACTTTTTATCAATGAAAAGTTGAATCTTTCATTTCGATAAACACTTTGTGGAATTTACTCTATATTGAAGCAGCACATATCTGAAAGTCAGAACCTTAAATGTTTTATTAAACATTAAACAAAAATTAAATATGATTTTATCATATTTATGTAAACATGAATTTATTTGAATGTGTAGGTAAAATTAATAAATAAAACATATATTGTCTTCCTTTCGATCGATGATTTTGTCTCTTTTTAAGAATTAAATCTCACACTTTTGCTTTTTTAATTTCGCTTTTTCTATTGCGATCGCAGCATGCTCGAATAAAGCAATATTCTATTTCCTTTTATACATTTGAAAATGTATCACCACATATTTCTATTTCGTTACCTTGTAGCAAAATCGGGAAAAAGGATAGAGTACAAAATTATATACTAAAATTATACTAATAGGCTGAGATCGCAATAGAAAAGAATCCAAATTTCATTCACGAAATAGCGTAAAATTTAAAAAGAGACCATAAACATCGATCGATAGAAAAAAAATTGTGATGTTGACAACTTACAACATTTCATAGGAAGTTCCAATAACAGCTGCACAATTTGTTTAGAACCATAATTATGCACAAATGCGTAACAAAACTTCACCAAAATAAAATAGAACCGTGCCAGAAGAACTGTGATAGTCCATCAGGACTTTTCCATTTATAATGTAAAATCCAAAATCTACGTTGAAATTGAAGTGAAATTAGTTTAAGATTTATTGAAACAAAATCATGCAGCTTTTATTGAAATACCTTTTAAGTATTTTATTTTATTCACAACAATATAATTTAAAAGGAAACATAACCACACTTTTACTATTTTCTTTTTTCGTCTTGCAGTTTAATTTTATTGCGTTGGTATTTGTGTGTATTTATATCAATTCAATGGAGAAATACTTTTTTTTTTCTATACATGTTATTAATAAATATAACAAAAATTAAACAACTTCTTTGATTAGGATTTTAATCAATTATAAAATGATAATTGTAGATTCTATTTCCATGTTAAAATATTTAATCCATCGGCATTTTCATTGAAAAATATCGCACCGAAAAAAAATTAATTGTTCATATGTTTTGTATGGAAAAGATGTTTTTTTCGTCAATTTTAGTTCCTCTAGAAAAAGCTCAATTTTTAACCTTAGGGCTCTGTATATATAGGTGGCTCTGGTTATACCCAACAAAAATATTTTTTTTATAGAACCATACTTTACGTAATTTAAAGCTGCTAACAACCGTATACATTAAAGAGTTTGTCGATAAAGTTTGATTATACATAAAATGGCGTCCTTCCGCTATTTTATTAATAAAATATTTATTAATTAACTTTTAGTAAATAATACATTACTCACCGTACCTTTTTGGTACGATTATATATTTTTATACATTTTTAATCATTTCTATATCAGAGGAAGTTCAAAATCGAAACGAAATGCCACAAAAACCAGCCTTCAGCGACCATATACGCTGATCAAATAACGACAGCACAGCAACTTTTCGATTGGGCTGCAAAAAATGAACAAATCAAGAGTATATATAGAAGGGTGGCACGATCACTAGCAAAAAAATTTGATTCTGTAAAAGCCATCAGAAGAACTCACGATTATCATTGCTTTGTTCCCAACCGTAGCAACCACATCCCAGCGCGTCGATTTTCCAATTCTGATAATTTTTATAATTTTAAATTAAAATAATTCGTAAATAAATTAACTTTATTGGATAAAACTGTAAAAGTAAGAACCAAAACATAAATTTCGTAGTTTAGAATTAATGTACTGAAATGTTAAATTCCACCATAACTTGTTATGACGTTTTGTTCTATAAAACTCGAACGCGTTGAGTCTCCATCGTGAAAGATGGCTTATTGGAAAGGTATTGTCAAGTGCTTTACGAGTTTTCAGCAAAAGACTATACTGAAATTTAAACGATATATTGTACATTAACACCAAAGTTGAAAACGGTTACTTAAAAGTATGTACAATTGTCTTTCCAATGAGCTATTACACGTGAAAATCGGACAAGAATACTTAAGATACACGGATTTAAAGATGTGAACATTTGAGTTTCCGACAAAAACAAATTATAACGGAACTCCGCGTATTTGGACCCCACCGAGATTTTACTCAAAATATATTATTTTTTATCTATATCTGCCATCTCTCCGAATTTCAAAAAAACTGGACACCTTGCCTCCGGATGGGTGTCCGATTTCGCGCGGAATGGCTGTTAAAAATGACTATTTCTTTAGCCGAAATCATTGAGGACTAACAAATCACTCAGTAAAGCTTGTAAAAAACTAACAATAGTGAGATCCCTTATCGCTAAAATTAGACAAAACTGTTAGTTCTAAGCAAGTCCGCTATAAGTGAGCACCATTAAGTAATAAATTGTTTGTTATATTGGTATAACAGTAGAAAGAACGTTCATATGTATGTACATACATATATGATAGACACAGTACATAAATCATGAATACAGACAACTGCTAGAGAAAACATAAATAAAATAAAAACATTTTTCAATTAATTTTCTTCACATAGCAAATCTACCTACCTTCACTTCAACCTTAACAGACCGCATGAAGGAGAATTTTATTACCTCATTACACATTACCTATTATTTCCTTTTTCATTTAATTTTCCTAATATAAATTTAATTAACTGTATTTTCTACTCTAGTATACAAAACATGAAGACGATCTACCTTTTTATATGGTGTGTACCTACACACACACACCTATAACCTAATAATAATAAATAGCGAGCAATCATATACAAAAAAATATAAGAAAAACATCTTCCAAATAAAATTCATTCATCAATTTAATTACCTTTTAGCTATACACCATAAATTTGAAAGACAAAACAAAAGGTATATGTATGTGCTTTGTGTAAGAAAAGTTCATTGATTGAAGTCTTATATTTATGTATTGAAATCTCGT
Source organism: Tipula unca (assembly GCA_951394425.1). NCBI lineage: Eukaryota > Metazoa > Arthropoda > Insecta > Diptera > Tipulidae > Tipula > Tipula unca. The sequence continues at coordinate 69,901,161 of OX596380.1, forward strand.
GTATTTACCTGCCCTTCATTAATAATATATAACTATAATTTATTATATGTATATGTACGTCTATATATGTACATACATCTATCTATCTATATACACATTTTAATAGAGAGACAAATATTTTAATTTGAATTAATAAATAATCAAGAAGACGTCTGCGCGAGATATAAAAAAAAATTATATTTAAAAAAATAAAAAAATCATTTCCTGGAATTAATTTGATTTTCAAACACAAAATAATTGTGTATAATAAAAAACCCAAAACCTTTAAAACGATAAATAGCCATTAGTGCTTTGATACACAGCAAGCTGAATTAATTCGTGGCCCTACATTAGAAAAAATCGACTAATGAATCAACGAAATAATGCAGCATTTATATTTTTTAATATTGGTCTAACTGCGGGGCATTTGTGAATGTCTTCCTCTAAATATTTAGTGGTCACTCCTGGGAATTCTCACTGCCGGGAAGTCTCACTCCCGGTTCTCGGGAATTTTTTTGTATTTCCCCGGATTTGTTTTAAAGGTTAGTTTCATTTAAACAACTATCAAAATACAAAAAGTCAAGCAAAACATGGCAGATGTAATACGAAAACCAAAAATCAATAATTTGTTAGGCGCATTTGAATTATTTCGAGGTGAAGTTCGCTCAAATTCGTTGAAAACACTGAGTCTGAGTATGGAAAAATTTCAAAAAAGATGGGAATTCGAACGTATATAAAGATGACTGCAATGTTACAGGCTGTAGTAGTATTTTGGAATCCCACAAACCAGGGCGGTAGTGTAGCAAAACTTGGTAAAGTTGAGCAGCCGTCTGGGTCTGTCTTAAGCAAGCAACACCTTTCATGGTATCTGTATGAGTCATTAATTTTGGCGCCGTAACATAACGTTTGGTTCATCCCACCGCTAACCAAAAGTGGCCCACTAGGCACAATATATCATTAAAGAACCTCTGATGACTTCAATCAAGAAAGTCGAGGGGATTACCCATTTAAAGTTTGAGAATAGGTTGAGGTCCTTTCGGCTCCAATTCCTCAATCATTCGCTTTACCAGATAACACTATTTACCCAAATATTAATATGCACCAGCTATCCTGAGGGATAGCTTCGGAGGGAACCAGCTACTAGATGGTTCGATTGGTCTTTCGCCCCTATACCCAATTCTGACAATCAATTTGCACGTCAGAACTGCTACAATCCTCCATCGGGGTTTCCCCTGACCTCGACCTGATCAGGTATAGTTCACCATCTTTCGGGTCACAGTATATATGCTTACAATACGCTTTAACTCATAGAACATAAGCAATATGAGCTGATTAAAACGCCATTCATCCATGAAAATGTAATTATATATAATCACATGTAATCCCATATATTAGTTACGTTAATTGTGTCTTTAGGCTTAAAAGCCCAATGACTCGCACATATACTAGACTCCTTGGTCCGTGTTTCAAGACGGGTCCCGAAGGAATCCCAAATCATTTCATTGCCGATAAGATCGATACTCACACTGCATTTATTTAACATAAACCGTAGCGAATTTCGTTGCAAATATACTCGAACGATCAGACACATGTGTCATCATATTGGCAGCTATTTTTATAGTTCCTTAAGAAACAATTAAGAAACAACAATTGCAACAATATCTTTTATGAACCGCCAATCTATAATGGTGAAAATTGTTGCGAGACTTGCTGCTGCAGATGGTTTTACAATTCACGGCATTTGTAAAAGTGAATTTATTCGTCAATCATTAAGTGCTCGGCACTATACTTGGCCGAGGGGCACTCAATTGGTGATGAATCTTATATATTAGTTTTAGGATTTGGCAAATAAGAAAATAATTTAAACCATAAAGTCTCACAAAAAAATGAGTGGAAAGTTCAGTCTAACTTTAGTTGAATGGACGAGTGTGTAAGAAATCAACGATATTAGATTATTAACCATAGAGGATATTGGGGATAGTGATCACGAATAGGAATACGTTCGAAACGCGTTGTAAAGTTTTTTATATTTTCACCAGTGCAAAACACAGTTTTGCAACATCATGTAAAAAAGAAATATCTAAAGAAGAAACCAGATGCAATAGTATGGACGCAATGCTAGAACGGTTTTTGAACACCATCGACGCAAATCACATTGCTTTGAAACCCGTCGAATAAAACGAAATTTCAAATGAGCTTAGCTCGGTGCCGAAATTTCTACATACTCTGGAATCATTACTGGCCCCTTACAGTGTCAACAATCTGGCTCCAGCGGTTTAGATCCTGGGCTTGGTCTTCATACTGTACTAGACAACGTTCACTACACCGTGGAGCCATCGTCGCCTGCAACGACCTCTGCGCCTACCATATGGTGGCTCTCCTTTCAGAGATCGCTGCACAATTCGTTCCAAATCAGCACGCAGAACGCGACCGTGCCAGCGTATTCGCTGAGATTTTATTTCATGCACAATGTCGTGGTTCTTCATCAGATCTCTGATCTTGATATTGTACAGAGCACGGTATGTACCATCTGTTTCGCGTTTTGGAAATCATACGCATGATTCTTCTCTCAAATGTAAGGAGATATCTGTCGTACTCATCCATCAGCGCCCAAGTTTCACATCCAAAGCTTCAGCTTCACGGCACTTGATAGGTGTTGAGATTTTAGCTGTGGCCTTAGAGGATACAAAGCACGGCTGCCAGGTGCCAGCCGCACTTTTATATCGTCACCTGTGGGTTATCGTGAGTGATAAGAGAGCTTTAAACGTGTAGTGGCCACTACCTAAATCTGGTGTGCCATTGTCCCTAACACCAGAAATCATATACATTTCGTTTTAGACTCATTGATCTGGAGTCCAACAGAAACTGAAAACTCTGCAAGCGGATCAAGTATTTCTTTCACTCCGTTGCTATTTAGTCTAATCACGCATGTATCCGCATATACAAGCACCTGATTGGACTGAGGCGTCTCAAGTTTACTAAAGATGTACTCCAACATGAGATTAATTGATTAGTATTGACTGTTAAAATTACAGTGGGCACTATATATCCCGGGAACACCCGGGATCCCGCGAATAAGATTTCAAAATTCCTGTTTCCCGGTAATCAAATGATCTCGGGAATAATGACCGTCTACAGTAAATATGTACATCAAATAAAAGTTCGAACTAATCCCAGAGTTTCCAATTTTAAGAAATATTGAATTTTCGAACTTACCCACCCAATGTATTATAACAGTTGTGATCTGTAGAATTTCCTTCTATGACCAACCACCTTCACAGGAATTTCGGAAGGAAATGAATATAATAGTTTGTGTTCTATGCACATCGTTGAATTAATTTAAAATTGAACGATGATGGATAGGTTAGCCCTTAAAAGACCATCGGTTAAATAATATCGCAATAAATCTTACGGATTCAGATATATTCTCCTTTGAGCTCGTTTTCCTATATACTAGATCCAGCAAATTTACCTCTTGCCAGGCATGAAGTCATAAAATTGTGGATGCGGGCCAGGTTGGCTCCGGGTCTACATAGTTATGAACTTCGATTCTCGAGCAGTCTAGATGAACACTACGGTTAAAGTTGATTGTGATTGATTACACTATCTTTGCACCTATCTGGATCTTTGAACTAAGATCAGTTTGCTTTTCCAATTTAGAATAGATCTTCTATAAGTTTGCACCATAGGCCCATTGTGGTATTGAGTTCGGAACCTCAGTAGGGTCCAACTGTTTTAATAAAAAATTAAAAATTCCTACTAAAATTATTTGGGGCAAAAATTGTGAATGTTCAAAAATTCAAAATTCAAAAAATTCTGTAAAAATTATAAAATTTGTAAATTTCAAAAATTTGTTATTTTAAAATTCTCTAATTTTAGCAAAATTGTAAAAAGTTTTCTTAAAATTTATGTTTTCTGAACATTTAGAAATTTTTATTTTTATTTTGTATCATAGAGACAAATGACCAAGTAGGAACTTTAGGAGCTGTTAAACAATCAGTAGGAAAATCATAAATAGTTCTCGAAAAGATACAAATGGATGATGATCAAAGACGTAATCGTGCAGACAACACCAGTGAATAACTGGGCTTAAGCGAGAATATTTTGTCCATAAAGAAGCTGTATTAAAGGGTAAAACGTTAAATCCAGCCAAATTCTGAAATATCAAAAATAGTTGAAGACGTCTATTCAAAAATTAATTTTAAGATATTCGTTCGAATACACAATACAATCCAGGATATCAATATGAGGTGACATTCCTAATTTATAAATCATCAATTTTAAAATCGTTTCAATCTAATTCCTTTAACACATTTATATACCACCTTGATCATGTTAAAGACTTATCATAAATCAATTTAGAAAAAAAAAAGAAATGTACACTAAAGTGTTTTCAGTTTCCTTAGTTTTGTTGCTGTTTTTTGTACGATCAAATCTCCATATCGAGAGCTATACGCGCAACACCAAAAATAATAATTGTAGGCGGACTAATTGGATATAATATGAATATAAATATGTATAAATAAATTATAGAGTTATTGTTATAATTTAAAAAAAATATATATATTTATTCCATAAATTATGTAAGATATACATGGAGATCAAAGATTTGATCAATAAAATATTTTGATTTCGTTGTGGTTTGATTCCGAACGTACAAAAAAAAAAACAACAAAAAATTATCTTTGGCCATGTCACACACGGATGAAGAAGCCGATAGTAATTTTAAATGGGTGTCGTATTCTCATAAAGCACATCATAATATATTCTACTATACATGTACATCTCCGTCTATATACTAATTTTTTCATCACCCGTTCAAATTAGAAAATATTTAAATTGGAAAAGATTATCTAAATCTTAACAAAAACAACAACAACGGCGACGACGACTTTAATACACATTAAAGCTAAGTTTTTTTCGTTTTTTCGTTTTTTTTTGTTGGGATAGAATATTAATGGAGTAATAAAATTAATCTTTATCTTATAAAAAAATCTTTTTTATTTAAGAAAAAAAAACTTTTTTTTTTTCAAGAAATCGAAAAAATCTTATCATTATTTTAAATCTTTTTATTTATTTGTTAAATAAGTGCAACCGGTTTCTTTTTGTCGTTATTTCAGTCAATATTTCATCTCCCATAATGGTAAACACAAAATATTTGTCATTTCTTTAAATTAAACAGTCTTACATATACATATATGTATATACAAAATATTTGTGTTTTGATTGGATTTTATTCGGTTAGAAAATAATCGGTTTTTCGTTATTATGTATATTGTTTGTGTTCGTTCGGCACATTTGCATCAAAATACCTAATGATCGTCAGTAATTTTTCAGCTAAATATTTGTTTAAAACTTAAAAGTTTTAAATAATATTCGTGTTACGATAAATGAACCAAAAACAAGTAATTCTAAAACATAATACATCGAAGGATCAGTTCTTTTTTGAATTTGGACCACGATTTCCGATATCGTTTGTGATTCAAATTCACATTTACGTATTAATTGTCAAAATATTCGAAAAAAATCATTCGGAAAATGTTACTTAAATATTGTAAAAAGAAATTAAATTGTAAACAAATAAATAATACAAATGAATTTGTTTGTTGATCGAAGAGAAATTTTCATCATTGTTAGTGTTTGTGAATTAGATTTCAAATCTGTGAAATTTTTCAGATTTTACAGATCAAATCAATAGTATTTTCCGCTGTGTCTAATCATAATTAGAGCAAAGTCTAGATTTGATATTTGTGTACATGGATAAGGTTAGTGTTCAACATTTATTGTGGACTATCTGGACTGCCTCAAATTATAGTTATTAGTGAAACATTTATTTATAGTAATGAGTCGTTTTTATTCAATTTAGAGAATTATAATGCATTTCATTGTTGTAGAGATAATGATCGTGGAGGAGGTGTATCAATTTTCATCCATAATAATTTGATAGCCACACAACTGGACTCTTTCGTTATTGAAAATGCTAGTTTTTTATTACTATATCTTCCTATAATCAATATTCACGTGGCTGGTATATACAGGACAAATGCGTGCTCTAATGATACCTTTTTTACTGAGCTGGAAAAATTAATTTCGAATAAACCACATATATTTGTGATGGGTGATCTCAACATTAATCTTTTGAATGAGTGGGACTTAAAGACATCATGGTTGATATCCACTTTAACAACGAACGGTTGCGCTATATTAAATAGTAAAAGCTTGACGTACTGCACACGCCTTTCTGATAATCCATCAATTTTGGACTACATCATATCTAATTCACTAAAATTAAATTTCAATTTATCCTATTATGATGTGCCAGATTTAGACCATCGTGTTTTACTTTTAAACGCAGATTTCCAAATAAATTCTAAACCAATCGATGATTCATTTACTATAATTAATTATGACCTACTGCGTATGGATTTATTTAATACCTACATCAACCCAAGTAGTTTTGAAGAGCTTAGTTATTATTTACATAGCCTAGCTATTAAACACACTTACACTGTAGGAAAGCCCTCAAATTCATTTAATTGGGTTAATAAAGATTTCACTCGATTAATTAACATTCGGGATTATTTTTATGTAAAACATAAAAAATATCCGCTTAACGAATATTACAAAGAAACATTTAAAAAATATAGGAACGTAGTAAAGAACAAAACATTTAAATTAAAAAAACAATTTTACAATCGACAATTAACGGAGACAAAGGGTAACGCCAGGAAGTGCTGGAAGGTGCTGAAATATTTAATATTTGAGACTCCGACAACCCGCAAGAAGTTGCCGAAATATTTAATAATTTTTTTATAAATGTTGCTGAGAATTTAGTTAAGCCCATTCATAAGTGCACTCTTTTGATTAATCATTTTTCACACTATTTAAATTACAAAACCTTGCCACACTTCGAGTTCAGTCATAGTACTTTTGATTCTTTAAATAATATCATGCTCAAATTGAATAAAGGAGCAGCCAAAGGACACGATAGTATATCCTTAAAATTTTTATTAAAAATCAAAAATATTATTATAAAGCTCATCAATAGCGCGATTGATAAGGGCATCTTCCCAAATACACTAAAATTAGGTAAAGTTGTACCATTATTTAAAAATGGTAACAAATTGAATCCATCTAATTATAGACCTATTTGCGTTTTAAGTTGTTTCTCCAAAATTTTTGAATCTTTTCTGCTAATTCAATTAGAACAATTCTTCAGTCATAATAAAATCATTCATGATAATCAATTTGGCTTTGTAAAATTCTCCAGCACTCAGTTAGCGGCTAATAGTGTAATGAATGCTGTTTATACATCGATTGACGAACATTTATATGTTTCGATTCTTTTCATTGACCTGCAGAAAGCCTTTGATTCAATTCCACATAACTTTTTAATATTTAAGTTTAGAAACCTTGGTATCAGCGATAAATCACTTAATCTGTTGGCTAGTTACTTTACTGAGCGATCTCAATTCACTATGGTTAACAATGAAAGACGCACGGTCTCAAAAGTTAAAACTGGTGTTCCTCAAGGCTCCTTGCTTGGTCCTTTTGCGTTTATTTTTTACATTAATGATATGTTTCAAATTCAGTTAAATGGGTCTCTGACTTTGTATGCCGATGATGCGGCTTTGGTCTATCCATGTGAGAATTCTGATGGGTTACTTTGCCAAATGAAGCAGGATCTAGTGAACATTCAAAATTGGCTAGCAGCTAATCAAATGTCCATTAACCTATCCAAAACTAATTATATAATTTGTCAAAACAAAGTATTTCCGGAACATTTTCCCAACCATTTTCTAATGGGCTCTACGAAAATTTCGCAAGTAAAAGTTACGAAGTACTTAGGGCTTTATTTGGATGAATCCTTAAATTTCAGAGAACATGTATTATACATAAAGAAGAATATTTGGCCCTATATATTTGCACTAAAACGAATAAGACCTTTCATAGATGAGCACATTGCATGGATGTTTTATTTTTCGTTTATTCACTCCCATCTATTATATCTAATAATATATATATTATATTAATCTGAGAGACTTGGAAATACTTCAAAATCGTGTTATCAAAATAGTAATGAAATTACCGATCTTAACCCCCACCAAACTGATTTACTCTATCTCAGTTTTACCAATCAAAATCATATATCAGTACGAAGTTCTGATGTTAATAAAAAAAATATTAATAGGCAAACTGAAATGCGTTCTTCAATTTAATTTGGTTAATGAAGTCCATTCTTTTCCGACTCGTTCTCAGCAAAGAGCTGACTTTTACATAAATAGTTGCAGAACGGTAAGAGCTACTAGAAATCCATTTTACAGAGGCCTAATTATGTATAATAATTTACCAAGTGACTTAAAAAACTTTAACAACTTGATCAAATTTAAAATGGAAGTAAAGAATTATCTATTTCTTAAATGGTACTCACAGTTACCAATATAATAAAAGATCAATCAGTGTTTCCAATTTGATTGTGTATATTGTATGACTTATTGTAATAAATACATAAGAAAATAGAATGAAATACAATTGGAAGATAAAATTATAAATTAAATAATTATAATATAAGTGTATATATATTATTTAATTACTTATATTTGTAAATGAGGTGTAAAATATTTTATACAATCCAGGACAAAATTTTGTGAAAAAATTTTTTTGGATTGTTCCCAGAAATCAATAAATAAATAAATAATAAAAAAAAAAAAAAAAAAATTGTTCTTTCGTGTCGTTAGCATATTCGATCCATCCATCAATCTGTACAATAATACTTCTTCTGATTGAAAAAATTCTATTTTTTTTACTTACAAAATTTACTAACGTGCTCATTTCATTTGAGTACTCTAAATAATTAATTAAGACCGAGCAAATAGCGCAGTGACTGCGACGTTTGGATCGGGAGCTACCGGGTTCGAATCCTAACAGAGGCGGGATGCAAAAATGATTTTTCATCTCCCGATTACGATCGGTGAATAAATTGAAAACAACTATGACCTTCTACATTTCACGTAGAACTCATGGCGGTCTACTCGTTCATGTTGAGGTATACAGTGTATAGATGAGTATACAGTTTAGTTAACAATTGCTGCCTTCCTGAAGATTATGTTCCTCATCCAAACATAAAAAAAAGAAAAAATAGATTTAAACTGTTCAACAATATTAAATAATAATAAACCAGCTATTTACCGCTGGCATTCAATGCCCTGCGGATAGAAATTTGCTGTAAATCTAAACATAATGCAATTGTTGATTAATTTCCTTGTTGGTTCAAGAATTATTGCCGAGGGATGCACCACAACGGCTACAATATGCCAATAGATTGATTTTGCTATAGCGACAGAAAATGCCAATTTTTTGAATAATCTGATTATGAGCGATGAAGCACATTTTCATTTAAATGGATATGTTAATAAAGCGACAATTACACCCTCTTAGATGCACTGTTTGGTGTGGAATCATGGCTGATAAAGTTATTGGTCCACTTTTCTTCCAAAAATGAAATTCAGGAGCCAGAAACCGTCTCTGGGGCGGTATATCGGAGCATGTTGGACAATTTTTTACGTCCGGTAGTTCTTAATAATCGTGACATATGGTTCCAGCAAGATGGAGCTACTGAACTTTTCGAGAACCGAATAATTTCAATAAATGCAGATTTCGTCTGGCCGACGTTGCCCCAGATTTTTTTTTTGTGCGGTTTCCTGAAGGATCGAGTTTACGTCAACAAACCACAAAATATTCAGGAGCTAAAGCAGAATATTCGCACAGAAATTGCTCATTTGGAGCCAGAAACGTTGCGCAACATAATGCAAAATGTCTTAATTAGAGCCATTAACTGCCAACGGGAGAATGGACGCCATCAAAAGGATGTCATTTTTCATACTTAGCTTAAAAAAATTAATAATTTGTACTGTCATTTAAAATTATAAGCATTTCAAATAGGTCAGCCCAAGTTGGCCCACCCTATATATGCCTATTTATTCTCTTAGCCTATTTTATCCTTTTGTATTTGGAGCTTTCCAAGGAGTCTAATGTTTTAAGGCTCTGAACGGCTCACCAGGATGTGTGTGCTAACCCAGGATTTTATCTCGTAGGAAATAAAAAATTTAAATTAGTCCATCTCAAACCAGTATATAGCTTCAATCCGAGTTATTTTTAGTTTCAACCGACGATATCAGTTTCATCTACAATTGTATAGCATTTTGGTGAAATTGACAATATTGGGCGAATACAGCGCACGGGGACCTATGTGATATTACCATCAATTTTTAATTTATTTAGTGAGAACTTAATGCACTGAAAACGCCCATTGCCAATATACATAAATACTTATGTAATTAGAAATTCAAGCCCTGTCATATTCCTAAACCATTATTCATTGATTTTCTTCAGTTATGTTAAAGCGACGGATTAACGGGGTTTAGTGATACATTGTGGAACTTGTTTGTGAAACCAATTATAAGATACATTTTCATGTCAGAATGTATAAAGTTTGTAAATTTTCAGCTGGTTCAATAACATTTAAAGTTTATACATATACATATATTCTATTATTACATGTTAAATGGTTATAGTGGCTTACGCATCACATGCTATAACTATAAAATCACTCCACATAATTTCCATGTACATATATATGTATATCCGTTTCAATTGTTCCCTGGCACAAGCCATGTATTTGTATAATTAAACACAAAAGCCAAAACCGAAAAGAATTCAAACCGAATAATTGATGTTCACCAAACATTTGAAAATAATTACAATTTTATCTTTAATAAATTCATCAAAGTAAATTTTGTCTAGCTCTCTCTCGCTCTATCTCTCTCTCCCTCACACATCTATTTTAAATTATAATTTTATGTAAAAATACCATGAAATTACAAATTTATGGTTAATTTATTAGGAAATGCTGGAAATAATAATTTTTTCTTTTATTTTGTATGTATGTATGTATGTATGTTGTCTATAACCATACTAATATACGGTAAAAGAATGAAAATGTGTGTTTTCTTGAGAGAAGATGAGGAAAGCATTTTCTTTTTGATGCGATATAAAAATCATTTTCAGGATTTTTATTTTTATTTTTATTAACTTCTCTCTAATTTCCGATTTTATTCGTTTTTTTTTTGTAAATTAAAAAGAAAACACATAAAATTGAAAAATGCTACCCCCACCCATATATCACCACGTAATGTGCTAAAGACGTTATAAAAAAATAAAAATTTGGTGTGCGTCGTTTTTTTTTTAGAGTAAATTAGGAAATTTAAATTGAATTCTGTCAACCGATGGTAAAATTTAATAAACAAGACATTTTATGACGTAGGAGGAAAATTTATGAGGCTTGGAGCTATATATGTATTAACAGTCACTCTATTAAGGTAGTTATTGTATAAACACATCAGGAGCTGGAAAATTCAAACATATCATCAATGGTGAATTTGACTAAAGTTTGAATAGTATGTGACTTTGAAGAAAACTTGATGGGATTCAAGTGTTTAAAATTAATTGAACTTCTAGGCGACATTCACCAAAAGTTGAATATAATTTTTGTGACTCCAAGACGATACAAATTGAAAAACACATATCTAAATCTAAACTGATGTAGAAACGTTTCAATCGGGCTCTAAAGAGGAGTAAAAATCTCAAGGGGTACAATGCAGAATTGTTATTGAAGAATTTGCTACAGTTAGGACTCAAATTTAGAAAACTAGTAACTAGAATTTTGTGGAGTTCAAGCCAATATAGCTTCTTGTTCCTTTTTCAAGTATGTAAAATAAAAGTTCTAATTTAATTCATTCACGTTAGTATCTCTAAAATCCAAATTTTTTTATTTAGATTTATTATCCGCCCACGGTAGAAAGTTGAAAATGTTATTTGTTAAACGTCTTCTCGCAATTTTGGTTTAATTGTAAACAATTTTCTCGATCATGTAGTGGAGATCACAAAAAACCGATCCGAAATTTTGTTAATTTCTCTACGTGTTTTTAGGTTACAAGGATCTTTCTACTGTTTCGCAATTCGCTTTTAGCGTTCTTATACTTAAATATTACTAATCAATTCGAAGTCGCACGGCTAGCTGCCGGCTCACTTTTAATTACTTATCTTGCATATTGTACAAGTCCCTGCCCGCCTGTACTGACATGAACGATGGCTCGACCTATAAATTTTGAACTATCACAACGGATGGAAATTAAGGATGAAAAATTCCTTTGCATGGGGCCTCTTATTAAAATTCCAAGCCGGTGTCTGTCGATTCATACGCCACAGCTTTAACCGCTGTGCAATTTACTCGGTTTTAGGGGAATATTTGCTTTCTTTTAGTTTGGTTCATTAAAATTAGGAATGAAAAAAACGAAACAACGAAAACATTTAACGTTCCGTCTGTATGTACTCTCAGCAAGGGTGCAATATGCGAAACATCACCTTAGTCACACTACTATACCATCAAATTAGTATAGGATGTTATCGATGTTAAATCGAGTTACCTTTCTCATAACCACGGTTCGTTCATCATGATGTCGAATATCATTTTATTTTGACGATATATCATTCAAAAAAACTTGAAAATTTAATTGAATTAGGTACACAGAAAAAAAAAGCTTTTAACATTTAATCGAATCCCTAAACAATACAATAACACAACCGAAATCCTTTTATTGTTTTTCGCGCTTGTGTTGTGCGTCAATTATGCAAGTCAGTACCATGTAATGTATGTATGAACATATAAAATACATATAAACATAAATTCCATAAATGATTTATTTTTGAGTTTGTGCCAAAAATCATAAATTTAATTTTTTGGCTAATGTTATGTTCATAAATTAGCTTGTATATATTCGCTCCGTAAACATACAACAATAATGTGCGCGCGATTATGTAAATCATATGTGCAACACTTTAACTTAAAGAAGAATAAAAATAAATTTGTTTTATGAGTTATAAATCCAAATTATTTAATTGCTTCCAAAAATCATAAAAAAACATTATTTTTAATGGATTTATGCATGTTCTTATGTACATAAATATATGGGTACATAACTGTTGCCATTTAACAATTTTGTTGCGGTAGTGTGATTTAATTTTTGGAAAGTGATTACCCATTACACACATATATAAGTGCGAAATATGATACATTTATTGTTAAAACTGTGACGAGTGCAATTGATGTAATATACTGGTTGCAGACAATACTTTATGTAATATTCTGAATTAATTTACCGCAACTTTGTCTAAAAAATAGGTTCTGCTGCGCCATGACTATATGTATATTGCAAACAACGTTGATCATACACATTGGACAAGTAGAATCACACCTCGTCCACCATACTGATTTTTTCTTCACTACTTATATAAAGCGGATTTCTTTATCAACTTTTTTTACTCAGCGTGTATCTTATAATATCTCGGAGAGTTTGGTTAACCACTGAAGATTTTGAAATATTGTAATGATTTACTTAAGAAAACTGAATTTTCTGGATTTCATAATGTATTATTCTGTGAAAAATCTCTGAAAATATTCGAATGTTTCAACTTTTATGCGAGCAGGTAATAATAACAATTTGCATAATATGGCTAATTCCCATTTACCATTAATGTTACAAAAAATATCGTCTATTTCGCTGTCTGTATTCTGTGTTATCATCAATAATGAGACAATGTTGACCTTTGCATTTCGAATTTCGTCCAATAAGAATTATTTGCAATTACTATTTACAGCAAACATTTCCTTACATTGCTTTATAGCGAACGGAAAAGGGTGTGGCTACTAAATTGTGCAGCATTGTTTCCTCCTCGTAACATGTCTGTGTTTTTTTTTTTGAAAAACTAAACTAGTTAACTGAACTTCTGACGTTTTTAAGTTATGAATGAAAATTACCCGAAAATTAGAGATATTTTTCAAATTGTCAAAGTTTCTTTTCATTGACAAAAAAATACGTTAAAAGTGAATAACTGCTACAAAAAAAAAATAAATTGATAATTTGTACAATTTTTTTAAATGAACGATAAATGTGTTTAAAAGTAAATTCTGTAATCCGCTTAAAAATTAAAAAAAAAACGTCTAAATAATTGTAGTGTATTTTACTTTGTTAAAACTAGTTATCTTTACTTAAAAATCCCATGTTTGTTAATAAAACTAACTATAAGCATATATCAACTTAAAGTGAATAAAATGATACAAGACATGGGGATATCCGACATATTTTCAAATTACAGCATAATATATCTATTTTTATGTAATATGTTACAGTAAATGATGCTTTTGCAGTTAACTAGTTTCTAAAAAAAAACATTTTTTTCGAGATGACGTCAAAAAATATCGTGTTGCCAACATATTTGCTTCCGATATATGTAGTTGGAGCGCAATCCATCACACATATAAATATTATATAGGACATACATCGAAACTAAATCGAGACTTTACAACACATGTCTGAAACGTTTTTTTTAAGCTAAGAGAGCAAGTGTTAGGAAGAACATTATAGAGGACATGCAGGAACAAATAATTTCTCAACTTTACTCTAGCCTGCTTTTCGATGCTCAAGAATTGCAAGATTTAATTTAAAAATCGTGATTAAACTGAAGAGGAATTGATATCAGGTAATTCAAGACGAACCATTCAGCAGAACGCTCAGCGCAATGTTAATAAAATAGTAGGTGTCGAATAGAGCTAGAAATAGATTTCAGTTATCGCAGAAGTTCCTTATACAAACATTCTAACAGGTACCGTCCCAAAAACTAAAGGTCATTCAACCGTAAACAGACTGACCGAAATGACACAAATGTTTCATGATGATGATGGAAAGGCAAATGAGCATGATGATACAAAACATGTTATAATTAAAAATATGATATAATTATGGACAAAAGCCAAAAATCACTGTCCAAAAGATAGTTTGTACAAAATGCGAACGGTGGTTCACAGCACAACGCACATGCAGACACAATCCGTTTTCATCGTTGAAAATATAGACAACATGCTAATCAAAAAGCAATGATTTATCGATTATTTTAACAAGCTGGGCATTACATTTGTTGCAGTGAGCGATTACAATTCTAAACATCTACAATAGGGTTCGAGTTATTATCAATAAACAAAAAAATGATCTGGACACCTCACGTATCGGACATCAGATAGAAGCAAATATCTGCTTTAATAGATTTTTGTATAACAAACGGATTGATATGACTTGTCTGTCATCCGAACACTTACGAATAATAAAAACTTCAAGTACCCCAGCTCTAAAAGCAGAACCACTTCAACGTTTAAAAAATAAAGGGTCTATATAAAAATATACCCGAAATTGCCAATTGGGTATCCGACTCTGCACACCAGAAGATATTGGTGCGGCGACCGACAGTTTAACACATATATAATGGGAACAGCAACAAAAGAGGCTTCCCTAATATTCTGTCGTTAATCCAAGAAAAATGTAAAATACGGGAGCAGCAAAGATGTTCATCACTATAATGGAAATTAAATAGAGTTATTAAAGAATTGAGTGAATAAGACCAAGGAATCCAGAGTTACCTTAATAAACATTACTGAACTAAATGACATAAACGCAGGAATACCACAAGGCAGCGTAAAGGAACGAGTATGACAATACACATAACAATTACGTTGAATAAACTTACATGTCCAGCAGTGAAATTAAACTATATCACGCCCCGCCAATAATCAAACGTTAAACACACGGCCTTCATCTTGATAAAAGGTCAACATGGAGAAAGCACATGCAATCAAATAAAAATAAAATTTTCAAAAATGTTCTCGCTGATTAAAAGATCTTTTGCACACTGCTTGCTAGTTTCGTTTAAAGAAAGATTCAAAAATAAAGACCTTTATTCAAAAATGAACAAAAATAGACAAGAAGGAGAAGCCAGCCTGAACAATGGTACTCTAGTTATATTAGGACAAACTTAAATCGTGTCTCAAAAAATTAAGAATCATCTTTCTTATCATAGAATTTTCTTTAACTCAATGAGTCACGCTGGTATATGTATGTATGATCATTCATCGAGAAAGCAGGATATCATGGTCTTTCTTACGTTACCAAAGAAGTAAAGAATATACAATTCTTTACTTCTAGACAAAACTGAAATCCATATTGCATTATATAGTTAATTACAAAATAAATTCAAAATCAAATTAAATTTTTCTAACTCACGAAAACCGCTCATCGCACGCGCGGTTTTTTTATTTTCGTGTATATCAAATTCAAATTTCTAATACAAAAAAAAAACTGTGAATACATAATCTAATAATAATATGATTCAATTAATAAAAAATAAAAAACGAAAAAATTTAGATAAAAAACGACATCCACCATTCCTCCATCCATCTAAAAAAAATTTCATAAAAAAAAACGAAATAAAATTATTATGGAAATTAAATTTTCCAATTTTCCTCTTCATTCCATGATCAATAAAAATATTTAAAAAAAATCAAAATCAAAACGATAAATCATAAATGATAGCAATAATAATAATAATAACATTAATAATAAGAAAAAACGGAGACCGAAATCTTTAAGTTCTTCAAACCTGCTATAACATATACGTACACCATTACAATCCGCCGCCCGTTTCAAATGTGTAATTTCACAAAAGTACTAAATTTTAATGATTTACCTTTTCGCGTTTTTCAATGATTCTTGTATGTGCAAAAATTTTATAATCATTTTGGTTTTCTTACTTGTGTTATCTGAATACACATACATACATAGGACACAAGATTTATGTTTCGTTTACTGCGATTATAACCAAATATATGTTGTTGAATTCGCATACAGGAATACCTCGTATAACGTAATGTATGTGCTCCAATGAATTGAACAACTCAAGTTTAATATATAAACCTTGCTTGGTATTTCTGAAGTATGTACGTTTTACTTAATCACTTATAGCTCATTTTTAGTTAATTAGCTCACTTTTGCTCAATTGTTTATAATATTTCAACAATCTATTTTAATTTTTACCATTAAATCTGCGTTGCTAGGTAAAGTAGACAAGATTTGCTATTTAACGTAAATTAGAGCAATGACTACATAACAGTAACAGATACATAACAGTTTGATTTGCTCAATTTATATTACTTTTACTCATAGTAAAATGAACTACAAAAAGTTAAAAGTTTGAAGCTTTGTTTTGCTAAAGAAAAGTCAAAAATTCTTTATCAACCCATATGCTGAAATCTTGATTACATGCCTACTGAAAAATTACTGAATAGCAAACTTGATTAAGCTCTGAGCTCTAAAAGTTGTTTGGAACTGCTCAACACAATAATGAAAAGGGTAAACAAATTTATATAAAGTCTTAATGTAGTAAAAAAATAGTGGAGGCTTTAATATATGAGCTTTTTCGAATAAATATCTCTTTAAAATCTGCTACTTGATAGAGCAACCACGGTACCAACTCAATTTCGACCTAAGTAAGAAAAAGGAAATTCGACTTAAAATATCTATACAAAATAATTTAGCCGAATTACTTTTTGTAATTATGACTCCTATTCAGTTAGAAATTCAACCTAAAATTTCGATAGGCCTAACATTTTATTTTCTTCGACTGTAGTTAAGTTTCATCTGAAGCTGCTTCGGCAAATTTTCACAGTCAAATTTGAAATGTGTAATATTAAGAGTCATGCCTTAGACACATTTATTCGAGCTGGATTAAATATCATGAAAATGGATATTAAATAATTATGAGTGTGAAGTTTCTATTAAAATTGTTATAAAATCTGTTCTTAAAGATCATGATTGTCTCGTGAAAATTGAATTATCTCAATGTGTAACTAATGTGTAACTACTAATATCCAAATTAAAAAAAAATTGTATGAGAACCCTGGGGCCGGCCCGATCACTTTGAATTTATAATATTTGTTATTTCTTTATAATCGATTAAATCCAGTGCTAATTTATTTTTATTAAAATTATTAAAATTGTAATTTAAAATTAAAACCATAAATTCAAATATATTTAATTAAATAAATGGATCAAAATAAAAATTAGGGCTTTATTTTTATTTCATATAATTGTCACTTATATGTAGATTAAAATAATCAAAAACTGGATAGTTTTTATGGACTGTCGATTTGGATTATCATATTTTATTTAAACATATTGAAATAAATTATTTAAATAGGTAATAGAGAATAATAATTCTAAAATAAAACGCTCTAATTTTTTTTATAGTAAGTATTGCAATTTTTTTCCATTATCACTTAATTTTATGAGCATATTAGTTTTCAGTTCCTTCCGTGTTTTACCAACATATAAAATAGCTATACATGGTTCAAAATTGTTACCGATGGTGGTAAAGTTTTAGAGAACGGTTGTACCTTTAAGAAATTTAGAATATGTATGCAATTTGAAGGTCATACGTAAAAATTAAATTTCCTTTTTTACGAAAACTAAACAGACTGGGTACAGTAATTGTAAGCAAGTATTTTTTACTAAACTTGATCTAGTTTTGATTGGGCTTTTAATTGTATCCAAATTATGGTCGATAATTTATGTCACGCTTCAATCAATTTAAAAATGAAATAAACTAAACCCAAGAATTAAAATTAGTAAAATCAATAAATAAGCTATTTGGATCATAGCTTTCGATAATTAGTGCATATACTTATATCAAAGACAAGTTAATTGATTTGCCTTAATTCAATTTTGGTTTTTAGTTAAAATTTGCAAATAAACGTTTAATCATGTTTTTGTGTCTGAACATGTTCATTTGGATTATATAGTACACCGGGTGGTTTTTTTAAGCTGAAACTTTCAAATATGTTGGAAAATAAAATGACCATTATCAAAATTAAATCATTCCGGGAGGAATATACATTACTGCTAAAATTAGGACCCCCCGCCCCTCCTTGTAAGGGTGGTGGGGCAACCTGGAAACTAAAATAGGAACCTCAATTTTTTATTACAGAATCGGATTCTACGGCTAAAAGTAAGTAGGATTTCCTTAAAACATCGTCTATTACAGCGCCATCTATCATGAATCGAAAAAAATATTTCAAGCCGTAGAATCCGAATCTGTAATAAAAAATAGGGGTTCATATTCCTAAAATCCTATTTTAGTTTTGAAGTTGCCGCCCACCCCCCTTACAAGAAGGGGCGGGGGGTCCTAATTTTAGCACTAATGTATTTCCCTCCCGGAATGGTTTAATTTTGATAATGGTCATTTTTATCGTAGAGAGCTTATTTTCCGAGATATTTGAGTAATCATCTCTGTTGGAACTTTCTATATAAGACTTCATCTTTGATTAACAGTGAGCACAAAACATGGTGGTTAACCAGAGCAATCATTTATGGTATATACTTCAACGATCTGTCAATTAATCTAAAAGCTAATTTTAATCTTAAAGCTCCGAAATTATGTGTATATATTTCATAAACTCCTATTCTATAAATAAAGTTACTTCCTCCAATGTGTTTAACATAATCATAAGCATGCGCAATGATTTTTAAATCATCATCAAAGTTCAATATGAATAACGACTGTACTGGTTAATAAGTTTAAAAAGCTTTATATTACTTAAGGATGTGTTTGATAAAAAGTTTTCGATTTGCTTTCTCCTGCAAGAACTAAAACTCTGACTAATTAGTATAATACTGATCTTCTTAACAGGTTTTTATACAGAAAGCTTTAAAGCTCCAGTAAGCTTAACTGAGATATATATTAATTTATGTACATAATATGATATCCTGAACTAAAATTGTACCGTCGCATTGTTCATTAAAGCTTTCAGTAATACTATAGATTTTATAAAAGCTCTCGATTTTCAAAAAAAAAGTTGAAAATAATTGAAAAATTGTCATAACCTGAAATTATGTGTTTCATACGCTTATTTCTTATGGCTTTTAAATTTATATATATATGTAGTTAGCTGGAATATAGTTTTCAGGCCTCTCCATGTAAGAAATGATTAATTATGTAATGTCAGAAATTCCAGGGCGATCTTTTTTTCTTTCTCATCCACTGTATATAACTATGTACATACAACACACAATAAGATGAGAAAATGATGATCATCGCGCATTGATCTTGATATTTTCTTTCGTATGGAACAAACTAAATAAATAAATTCACATAACACAAGAAAACCAGTCATTGTAAGGTTCGTTGTAGGTTTATATCTTATATACATATATACACTATACTTATATTTGATTTAAGATGTATCGTTGTGTGCGTATAAATTCCTTTGACCATTTATATGTTTGAGTGACCCTTTAATGCAAGTATATATACATACGTATTATATTTCAAATTTATCACAAAACAGGGTGAAAGATAAAATAAAAAACCTAAAAATTCCAATCGATCGGTTGCATGCGTATATAGTTTCCCATCGGCAGACAGGTTAAAATTAAGATTAATGATAGCCGCTATGTATGAATGTATAAGTATACGTATGTATATAAGAAACACAAGTAGAAGTAAAATATTGACAAAATTTATCCCACGCGATTTCGATTGTTATTTGTATTTTTTTTTTTTATGGGTGTGCTGCTTTTACTGCTTATTACGATTATTGATGAGAATTTTATTTATTTCGCGTATTCTGCGGTGTTTGTGTGTGCGCGCGATGTGATTCATTCGCATTCGCGATTTAATATTTAAAAAAAAAGTATATAATAGTTAGACAAAAATAAAACAAAATTAAACTAATTTGCATATTTGTTTAGTTTAGTTTTCTTTTTCAATTCGTTGATGATTATGATGATGATGATGATGACGATGGTATCTCTATCTTCACAATCAGGAATCTCAAGTTTTTATTTATTTTGTTGTTTTGATTCGGAAACTATTATCAATCGTTGTATGTATATAGTATATTTATATAGATAGCATTCACATCTGCCACAATATCTAGACCATTTGTGTATTTTATTATCGTTTATACTCTCGTTTTATTACTTATTGATGTACATCATGTACTATATACAGAACTATCTCTCTATATATGTACATATGTAAATATATATATATATATATATATATATATATATATATATATATATATATATATATATATATATATATATATATATATATATATATATATATATATACCGGTACAATACCCATCACAATTCATTTTGGTTTTATGGTGTTAGTCCTAATTATAGAAAACAATTAAAAACATACATGTGCTTCCTGTTCAATGAATATTTTTGGAATGAGTTAAAGTAACAATTTAACACTATATACATAAATATGTACGTTTGTTCTCGAGTACGAGATTAATCAAGATTAAGACTAAAACAAAACAAAAACTATTTGAAATCCGACCACACACATTTTTTATCCGATGGATTTGATTTTATATTCTTGTTGTTGGTATAAACATTTGCAGAATTTTTATTCACTGCTGCATGTATTTATTATGTATATATGAGAGGTTTGGAATGTTAGAAAAACCTGACATTTTATGACCGAAGGCGATTTGATATTTATAGCAATTTAACCAATATCGTGGTTTTACTGCGGCACAAGCAGGCACCGAATTTTTGGTGACGAAGCATTTGAAAAAAAAGCTCACTTTCTGAAAAATTTTGTAAAGCCTTGAATATTATTATTTGATCATTAAAAAATATTTTATAGTGTATTCTGTCGCGTATAATTCTAATTTATGGTTTTAAAATTCCTTCACATTTTCCGCTTGAGAAACCGTGACATTTGCTATATTATGCATTAATATAATGCAGCTCACACATAATCTTACCAAAATTGGGTACATTTTAATCAACATTTACCTGAAATTAAAAGAAAAAAAACAAAATATTAGTACAAGTTGAGTTGTTTTCTATTATACACATTTCTTAATTTGAACGAAACGCGTTTCCAAATTCAAAAATAATTTGGTTGCCTTAACAAAATTTTTAAGAGCTTTTCATCTAATTTGATCGAATCTCTTAAATATCTACCGCCTTGAAGTTCATCTCCGAATTTCATACCAGGTAAAAACAACTATTAACACCAGCATAAAACTCCATCCCGGTTTTGTATTAAATTAATAATTTATACAGTTTGATCATATCCCAGAAGTTATTGCATTTATATCATCCCAGAAAATTTCGTCATTTAAAAAAAATATACAGTTGATACAAAAATACTCATCCCGGACTTTTTTCAAATAAAAAATGTGTAAAATTTATTTGAATCTATATAAACAAATTCTTCTGGTCAAGTCGTTCAAAGAATGTCTATAGTGATTCAGTTAGGGAACCTGTTGGCCACCAAAACATTCAAATATTATTTTTTATTCAATTTTAATTTACTTTGAGAAAGCTTGCAAATGAGACAAATTCGTTTATGTACCGGGAATTCAAAAGATCAAAAAATTATCAGGGCAAATTATGAGTCCTACCATGGTGGTGGTCGACAGGGCCCCAAGCTAAATAACTATATGAAAACATGCCCACACAAATTCATGGCCATACTATGTTTTCTTTGAAAAAGCTCGCAAAGGCGACGTTTAACTATGTAACGGCAATTTCAAAGATTAAAAAATTATCAGCGCCAGTACGACGGTGGCCAAACTTAATCACTATGAGCAAATAGCTGCCCCTGTGATGCATGTGATTTTTTCTTTCATATTTTTATATTGAAGTTTACGATCAAAGATCAAAAAATTATCAGCGCTAACGTAACGATGGCCAACTGAGTCCCAAACTTAATCGCTAAGAGCAAATAACCGTCCCTATAAAAGTTTGGACATGCGATATTTTCTTTATTTTGAAAAGTTCGAGAAGATGGACGTTTATTTTTCTAAGCGACAATTCCAACTATTTAAAAATTAAAAGCGCTAGCATAATTGGTCCCAAACTCAATCGTAAGAAAATAGCCGTTCGTACGGTAAGTCTTGGACGTACGGTTTTTCCGGTTTTAATTTCCATTGAAAAGTTTACAAAGGCGACACAATTATTTATGTAGCGGCAATTCCAAAGATCAAAAATTATCAGCGCTAGTATAGTATACAATTTTGGACGGGTTATCTAACATACAGGCGAATACCTGTGGACATTTCTATAGAATCTAATAAAAAGTGATGAAAATATAGACGAGTTTCCCTTGGACATCTCTAGGAAAATCGTTTAAAATTACTTATTTTCTAAATGGAGTAAAAAATATAGTAAAGCTCATATGCGCGTGAAATATATCCTAAATCAATCCTAGATACAAAAACAACGTTTAGGATTGGTTTAGAAAAAATTTCAAACGCTTGCGCAGGGCATTGAAAAATTTCCTAAATTATCGTCTAATCCAGAATTTACGAGGTAGGCATCGGTGCCAATATGTTTCGCTGTTAGTTCTATCAATTGTCAATAATCAGGAATTTTTTTATGTTTTTTGTCATTGTTCTGGATTGGCCAAACTAGCCGAGAAACACGTGGTTATTGTTTTATTTGATTTTCTCACTTCAACTGAATACTAATCCAGAAATACCTAACTCAATCCAGAACAATGACAAAAATCTAAAAAAAATCCTGAGTATTGACAATTGATAGAACTAACAGAGAAACATAGTGGCACCGGTGTCTGGACTAGAGCTTATGGTATTATGACACTGGCTTTTTTTTTGACTTTTCTAGCGGCTAGAAAAAACAAACTGAGCGAGAAAAAAACATGTATACAAAATATACACATGTGTAAGTGAATACGACATAGTACGTAAAAAAATCGTTATATGTCAAAAAACCAGCGTAGCTCAAATTGTCTAGCAAAAAAAGTGGGCAATTCTAGCAGAAAAGAATTACATTTTGATTTGACACTTCAATAGCGACATTTTAAAAATAAAATTTGATTAAAACTTAAAATTAAAAATTTCGGTATTTTCAAGCATATAAAGTGTTGTGCGGGAATTTCAGGACTAGCAGCAGCACAACAGCTTCAACAATTTGGAATGGATGTTATTGTGTTAGAAGCAAGAGATCGTGTTGGAGGGCGTATTGCCACATTTCGACAAATTAATTACATTGCTGATTTAGGTGCAATGGTGGTTACTGTAATATGGGGTAATCCTCTAACTATATTGAGCAGACAAACTGGTATGGAAATGGCTCCAATAAAACAAACTTGTCCACTGTACGGGGCTGGGGGAAAGTCAGCAAAGCCAAAACATAAAGATGAAATGGTTGAAAGAGAATTTAATAGACTGCTCGAGTCCACAAGTTATCTCTCCCATCAATTAGATTTTAATTATGCCGGAAATAATCCAGTATCATCAGGCCAAGCATTGGAATGGATTACACGATTACAGGCAAAACATGTTAAAGAAAAACAAGTGCAACATTTAAATAATGTAATCCAACAACAAAAAAAAAATGGATAATCAAAATAAAATCGAACAAATTAAACGAAGTTTGACCACTCTGAAGCAGCAAATCAAAAAATATGCAGATATAAAAAAGAAGTTCACTCAAAATGATGGAGACAACGAATATATTGAGAATGAGTTTAATGTACGTTTAGCTCACCGTCAATTGCATGTTCTCTGACGTAGAACAGTTGAATTTAAATCAAATGGAAATGGAATCAAAACTTAAATAAATGGAAATGAATCCTCGTAGTGATGTATGTATATCTGTCATCAAACGATCGTCAAATTTTAGATTGGCACTTTGCAAATTTAGAATTCGCTAATGCAACACTACTAAACACTTTGTCCTTAAAACATTGGGATCAAGATGACGAATTTGAGTTCATTGGCAATCATACAAATATGCGAAATGG
The DNA here is from genome assembly GCA_951394425.1 of Tipula unca. Classification (NCBI taxonomy): domain Eukaryota; kingdom Metazoa; phylum Arthropoda; class Insecta; order Diptera; family Tipulidae; genus Tipula; species Tipula unca. The sequence goes on from OX596380.1 coordinate 69,925,881, forward strand.
GTATTCATGTGTTCCAATCGCGTTACCAGAGTGATTGGATCTTCGCGTTAATACCGCTGTAAAAACGATAAAGTATTTTCCTGGCGGTGTGGAGGTTACTGCAGAAAATTTGAAAACCAATAATTCATTAGTAACTTATAAAGCGGATCTAGTCTTATGTACCCTTAAGTTAGGCGTACTGAAAATTGCCGTATCTCCATCATCCAATCAATTAAACACGGTTAAAATTGATCCCCTTCTTCCAGAGTGGAAACAAGCGGCCATTCAACGTTTGGGATTCCGAAATTTAAATAAAGTTGTGCTGTGCTTCGATCGAATATTTTGGGATACCTCGACAAATTTGTTTGGTCATATTGGTAGTACAACTGCAAATCGTGGTGAGGTATTTTTATTTTCGAGTATTTCGCAATCACCGGTATTGTTAGCCCTTGTGGCTGGACAGTCCGCGGCAATTATGGAAAACGTATCTGATGATCTAATTGTAGGACGTTGTATTGCCGTACTCGAAGGTATTTTCGGAAATTCGACAGTACCACAACCAAAAGAAACTATAGTAACAAGATGGCGTGCTGATCCTTGGGCCCGAGGATCTTACAGTTTTATCTCAGTTGGATCATCCGGTTCAGGTTATGATTTACTCGCCTTTTACACCAACATCTGAAACCTATTCGAAGAATGATGATAAAGAATTACCACCGTTATCTTTTGCTGGAGAACACACAATACGAAACTATCCAGCTACCGTGCATGGTGCATTTTTAAGTGGACTTCGAGAAGCTGGAAGAATTGCAGACCACTTTTTAGGTTTTCCAAATACAAGTGCGAGTGATTCTAAAGTCGAGTAGTACAATTTTAGTACATACATAGTTTCTGTTTAAATAAAAAATTTGACATACGAATTTTAGGCATTATTTTCGTTCATTTTGAATATTTTATATATTACTAGTTTTATTGAATTTAAACAAAACTAATTATAAATAAATATATTTTTTAATCAAATTTTTCATAAAATTTAATAAAATCAAATCAAACTCAAACTCAATTCCCATATAAATTTCAATCCCAAAAATTATTAGGAAAATTAGTTTTTGGTTTATATTTCACATGCTGACGTATGTGGCGACCATTATAATAATGTTGTCTCCTGTTACTTTCTCTTTCTTACTAAAATTGGTTTACAGCACTTCAAAACTAGCCAGTGTCATAACACCATTACAGTGAATATAGGTGCACCGATGTCTACATCGCCAATTCTGGACTATTGTTTAATCTAAATTTTGTAATTAATTAAAACTCATAAATTTTAATAATATGTAATTCATAGTTTTAACATAATGAAATTACGAGATGAAACTTTAAAACTAGCATTTTTAACTTTATATTTTTTAATATATTCGCCTAAATGTTTACATAGTCTGGATTAATTAAAATATACACAAATACATTCACAGTTTTTTTTACTTAGGAATAAGTTAAGAAATTTTTCACAACCGTAAGCTCATCAGAATTTAATTTGTTTGACCACAAAAATTCTAAATTCTAAACTATCATAAAATATAGACAAGTGCCCGTGAATATCTCTATATAGGATAGGCGGTATAAAAATCATTCAAAATCGCGAACCTCTCATTTTCTATGAAAAATAGTAGTCCATTAAAAATTGAGCCGCTTTGACCTCAAAGATATTAGATGATCTAAGCTATTCGAAAAGGAGGTCGAGTTCCCGTGGATATCTCTAAAATCTTGGTTATTTAATTAATTCAATATAAACGTTTCTGTCGCCTATTTAGTATTTCAATTAGAAAAATAACAAAAAAATATCCAATTGGAAAAAATACTAAATAATCCAATTGGGAAGAATAACAAAAAATCCAATTGACAGAAATCATACAAATTATTCACAACACTGAAATTTTAAATTCTGTAAAACTAGTAGACGAATACTCGTGGACATTTCTAGGATCCGATAAAAAATGTAATTAATGGTAAAATCCATCAGAACTTAATATGCTTGAACACACGTCTCAAAATGGCCTAAATTATCTGAAAATATATATGCGAGTACCCTGGACATCTCTAGGGTCGACGGTACAAGATTTTAAAAATAAATAGAAAGTCCAAACAAATAGTAAAGTTCATCAGAAATAAATCCGCTTGACCTCAAAATTTCTTGTTGATACAAACTATCCGAAAATGAGCCTAAGAATCCGTGGACATCCTATATAGAGCAGATTTTCGGCAGCAAAATTATTAAAATTCGTTTAAAATCACGAAGCTTCAAAATTCTGTAAAAATGTGGCAGCTATTTAGAATTCAACACCCATGAACACAAAGATGGCAGTTGGTCTAAGTTATTCGAATATGCATTCGATCTCTAGAATCGATGGTATAAATAAAATTCCAATTGGAAAAAAATTTAACAGTGTAACTTTCTTAGTATTCAGTTCACTGTCATCAAGAAACATTTTCGCAATCTTCTAATAAACTTTAATTAAAATTTAATTCGGCTCAATATCTATTTAAAATTGAGGACGATGAAACTTAAAATTAATTAACGAAATAATTTTAAAGACAACACAAAGAACGAACGGTCTTAATTACATTCCTCCAAGCTAATTTCGTATTTATATGGTCTATAGTACACAACAGCTGTATTGTACATAGCCATACAAATTATATATTAATAACACGGCTTCGACGTAAATATTTTTCATAAATTTAAAAATCCACTTACCGCACACCATAAGAACGTAAAGCTGAACAGAACTATGTACATTACTACATACATCTTATATAAGAATGATCATGTCAGTCTCAAATCTCAAACGTACGTATTATAAATACAAAAAAAAAATAAGAAGAATATTTATTAAATTTCATGATATTTTAATTTCAGTGCGATCACATTAATTCAACAACAACAATGAGCACTAAACAAAAATTATAGATATCAAAAGAATCCAAGACCTTCAGAAACAAACATCTGATGTGGTCTTAATATATAAATTCTTTGGGAATTTTTTATATGGATCCATTTTCTACTTCAATTACTTGCTGAGTCACTTATTGATTATTTTAATTTCATTTCGTTTTCTTTTTCCTTTTGTGTGTCTGTGTGTGTGTGCTGCGTCTTAAGATTCTTGTGAAGATTATAAAAAATTTGGAAGATTTGAACCCGCAAACGAAGATACATATATATATATATATATATATATATATGTATATATACAGAAGATACATTCTTCAGCCATACCATAATTTTTATGTTTTAATTTACTGATGCGGTCGAACATTAATTGTATTATTTAGAGAGCACTCTATATACAGTTTTTTGTTTTACTTCTTAAGACACTGTCAAATTGATTTCCTGTTCCGCCTTATAATTCGTGGATGAATTTGGGGAAAATTGATCTTTTATTTAACTCAACATTATAAAATATACGTAATTTGTATCGTTTTGACATTGTTACACGGTTGAATGACATTTTAATGAAGAGGTTTGTGGGCTATATTTGATTGAAATTTGTAAACGGTTTGTTACGTTTATATATTAAGCTTATAAGTAGGACACATTTTAACTGTAATTCTTCATCTGAAAATTGTCGACAGATCTCACACTCTTGATCGAAATAAGTGGAGATCGTATTACTCTATTTCGATAATATAAGCTTCGCTAAATTGAATGGAATACCTATTGCACGAATTGTGATGACTTCTTCAAATGTTGGTGCATCGAAATCACCGAATTGAAAATCTTAAATAATGATCTATTCGTTGGTTTCCTGAAAACGGAATTCTATAAATGTCTGAGATTATGAAATTTTGAAATATTCTGAGTAGTTTATCATATTCTGATCGTTTATCCTATGTTTTATGTTGATATCCTTAGTTCAAACTATTCTATTAAACCTTTGTTTAATTTGCATTCCTTTTATGTCCTCTATGGATTTTTGGTATAGTCAAAGCCGAAATAGCTATGTCAGAGCCGGTAAAATTAACCCACTAGTTAGCCCTATTCATCGACATAATTTAATTTGTTAGATAGCTGCAGCTGCATTAGCTATAGTTGTGTCGAGGAGGGTTTCTGATTTATTCAATTTTATCCGAATTGTTTTAACGTAAGACTCCAAGCAATCGCTTATTGCATATAATCGCACCACTAGATGGTATGCATGCCGCCCTTCTCTTAGCAGCGATATACCAAGTGTTTGGTAGATGACGATTACGAAAGTATTTGATGACATGTAAAATGTGAATACGTGGTAAAAATCTGTACTAAATCGTGTGCCAACAAGTTCGTAATGTGGGCAGACCAACCATATGCTATAATACCATCTTGGTCTATTCCTAACTTCACACGCATACAACTCATGTTAGACAGTACTTTTGACGAACGGGACCATGATAATCTCTTTCATAATTTTTGATAATCTTTAGTTCCCGAGGAAACGAGTGTATCTGTGAGTATAACATCTCCTTCCTCCTTGATAACACATTGGTTCATTCCGAATATTTGACTACCCGTTTAGCTTAAGACACACAGTCTTCCTTTAATAATTCTGCACATTTTCCTTTTTCTGCTTTAGAAGGCGACGGTTTGTATCTGAGACGCAACTGTTTTTCCGCAAAGAAAGAATTATTCGCTACACACGTTTTATGTGTTTTATACGTTACACAGTAGAAATGCGTAACACCTCAATGCTATATAAGTATAATGGATCCAATTTATAACACTTCCAATGAATTAAGTTTTATTGAGCTCCAAACCCATAAACTCAAAACAAGAGCTAATACGTCTGGATGATACAGCTTTCGTTATTGCATGGGCAACTATGGCCTCAGTTGCAATATATACCGATGATCAACAACTCCTTGATTAAGTTGATGTCAAATAAAATTATGCCTTATAGCGATCTTTGTTCTGAGATGATGAGCATTGCTGTTGGCTAGATCGACACGTAGGAAGTCTTAGCTGAATTACTTGAGAAATTGATTACTATGGCAGGTTGATGTCAATGTTCCAGAATACAATGACAAGCAATTTCGCTTCAATATATCTGGAGCTTTATAATGGATATATACATATATATATAAAGCTTTCGATAATCTATGGTGGCCATGTATTATGAAAGAGCTAAAGAATATTAATTGCCAAGCATAAATATTTATTCGATCATAAACCACTGTTTCTCTGATATAATTGCGACTGTTATTACAAACCATGGCACAATCCAAAAGAGTGTAAAAAAAAGGTTGCCCGCTGAGCTCCATATGGGTTCAAACCTTAAGAACATCGTTTTCAACAGCAACATGAACGGTGATATCCAATAACTAGAATTCGCAGACGGTAAGGTATTGCTACTTGCTGATAATTAGACATGATGGTTGACTGGTGCAAAGAGTACAAAATGGAGCTATCTTCCGCCAAGAAGGTCATGATCCAACTTAAAGGAACACTCGATAATAGGAGACCACCTCTGTTGTCTGTTAATGGTCAGAGAATAAAGATCCGTAAAATGGTTGGGAGTAGACTTTGATGAACGACTCGGTGTCACCTCACATTTCAAAAGGCTAGCACAACAGCAAAAAAGTTGTCTCGGTCCTCAAACGAGTAGCGAATGAAATATGGGGATTAAAGCAAAGTACATTCGCTACAATATATAAAGGCCTACATAGTGGCTTCAATGACTTACGCGTGTGCCGGATGGGCTTATCGGATGAATTGTCACCAGAGAAGGGCATTAGTCAGCGCCCAAAGGTGTATTCTGCTTGGGAATACAAAGGTCTACTGAACGGTATTGACTGATACTGTTACTGTACTAGATAGGGTAATCCCGATTGATATATTACTGATAAATAGAGAGAGGGTGTTGGAAATTTTGAAATAAGAAGGCAAGACGCTCACGTCTACGGCAAATATCTGATTTTAGGAAACCATATAAACCAAAATATGAGCTCACTAAAGAGATAAACACGAAAAGCGTCGATATCAAAATGGCAAGAAAGCTGCCAGCTTTATTGGCGGCAGGTTAACTTTTACTTTCTTGCCCAACATTGAGGAAAGATTGGAGAAAAAGCTAGCCTTAAGTGCACCGCTAACACGGATCTTAACGGACCACGTCAAATTAGCCTCCTACTTTCAAAGGATGGACATAATAGAAGACGGCACCTGTGAATGTGACTACTTTGAGGAGACAAACGACCACTTGCTATATGACTGTGCAGTAGCCGATCAAGCTAGGACACAGTTAAAAATGGAACTGAGGGCAGTATGGCCGCGCAAGTAAACTGGTTTTACTGTTGCCACACTATACATCGTTCGCAGTTAAAAGATTCTGTGATTTCGTTATAAGCGAAAGGTAGACTCTAGTTCCTTTTATGAATCATTTTATAGATTTTAACATAAAACGCAAAGCTTAATCAACAATATTAACTGATGCTGGATGAAAATCTACGAGAACTTATGAACAACACAAGATAATAGACAAGTATGCGCCTCCACGCGGCAAGGACGGTAACCCGATTTTACCTGGCCAAGAAAACCGACAACGGAGACTGTAACAGAAACGAACGTTTATAATTTTCGCGCAATAACGTCCGACACATGACAGTGACAATTTTAGGCAGGCAATACAAATCAAACTACTAAATTTTTTGAAAATTTAGATTTGTAGTTTGGTAGAATTATGAAATATCTGACCGTCTCAAAACAATCGTCTCTTGGACCAAACGAGCAACATGATACGAATTGAGGGAGATTTGATTATTACCCTGACGTTTTATTTTAGCCACTGCACGTTTTTGATTGCCTTCGGATTAGGCTGATTTCACAGAATAGAATACATAGTTTGAAAATCATTGTTCCAGTTCTATAGATGATTTTTCCTATTTTTTATGTTCCACGGTTTCTAATTTCAAAAGTCAAAGACGGCTCATGAAAAATACGGCCAATTTCTTCTTTTTCCAACTTAAAAATATCAGCTCGATTAGCAACATCTATCTCTCGTAGTAGTGTAAAGTTTGTTACGTATATATAAAAAACGTATTTAGGGTTTATTTATACCAGCAGCTACCCCTTACATTTCATCAATAAACGCACGAATTTCCTTATCACAAAATTACTTTTTCCCTTTTATATATTGCCTACACCATTTGTAATCTTAATCAAAAAAATAAAAAGAAGAGAATGAAATCGTACCAAAATGTAAAAAAATTACTGTTCAATGTTCAACAACGTGTTATTAAATAAGAAACTGCCGCATTAATTCAACTACCAACTAAATACCGTACCAAGAAAAAAAAAAAATTATTTTTTCCTCTGCTTCAGAATTTCTTAATGTTGTGTGTACGAGTATACGGAAGATTGGTTAAAAAAAATAAACAATTTACAGTTAATATAAGTAATTCATTTCAAGTATATACCATATTTAAAATTATATTTTATAAATTAAGAAAATGATTGAATTTTAAGAATTTAGAATTTAATAAGGGACAACACGGAACTATGTATTTATGTATGTACTTAACACAAACTTAAGCAAAAAATAAAATTGGCCAACCTTCAACTAAATCACAAAAAAGAAGAAATATATTTGTCTAGACGATGCATGATGCATTTTAATAATCTAACATGTATATATTGAAAATGTCTTAATGGCAATTCAACTCACGTAACCTTTAACTATTTTACATATACTGCGCGCTCTCTCTCTCTCTCTCTCTCTCTCTCTCTCTCTCTCTCTAATTACATATAATGTGAGAGTTAAGCGCGAAAAAACTAGATTACCATCTTTAATATAATATGTATGCATTTTAGTAAAGAAAAAATGAAGACAAAATAGCAACAACAACAACAAAATCTGATATGTGCTTATCGAAGCGAATGCAAAATTTTATTCTATACACACCCGATTCTATTATTCGTTCTCGTATATAAAAATAGCGAGACTTTTTTTATCATTCCCGGATTTGTTTTGTTCAATAATAATGTAATGCAGAAAATTATTTTTTATGTATGTGCCATTTGTACATATTTTCCCAGAAGATTTTCTTTTTTTTTTTTATAGAAATACTCCTATTGTGATTTTCAATAAGTAGTTGGAAGGTAATGCAATGAAAAATTATTATAGCTCCGCTAGTAGCATTAATAAGGCAGCCTGAATAATATATAGCATATGTATATAGAATGGTAGCCTGGATTATATATATTCAATTTATATATAACGGCAACATTGTTTTAATTCGCAAAGAACACGAGTAATAACGAAGTTGTCAAGGAAGGATTATTGTATTTTAATGGCGTAATTCATAGAAACTTAATTTACCATCCATAGAAGGTGATACATTTGTTTTAAAATGTATTTATCAAGGAGCTTTTATTATTTAAGCATTAAAGCTCAATCTTCAATTAAAACAAAGCAGTAGTGAAATATCATAGGCAAAACACAAATAGAAACAATCTTCTTATTTAAAGCTTGATTGTTCGTCTTCGGTTATAATATTAAAGGTGTAGCATTTTTTATGTACTTAACACATACGTATGTCATATCTACACCTTTAGCTAAGAAGAGCATTGTTTCAATACTTCAATACTAGTGCTTTGGAGTTTGACGATGGCTATTTGTTGAACGATTGGGCTACGTTCAACACACAAGCCAAAAAACACTTGCTATTTGCGAAACAAAATAGAGCCCCAATTTTACGAAAATCTGATAAAAAGCTTCGTCAAAAATTAGAGTAAGAAAAAAATATATATTCTTGTGTCTGAGATGAGGCAAAAAATAATCAGTTAAAAGCACTGCCATAAAAAATTGTAAATCTATCTCAGTAAACACATCTACATAAATGGAATTCACGCTTAAATCGAAAAAATTTCGCCACGGAAATTAAATTTAAAACCAGTAATTTAATGAGAGGGTCGGTGATAGAAACAAAATTCTATTATAAAGTGACAAAGACAAAGAATTTAACAAAGAAAAAACAAGTCTGAATTGAATATTACACAATGGATACTAGGATCAAGAAGCACAAGAAAAACCGCCACATTCAACATGGCAATTGGCGGTGCAGAGGAAGTGGAATCTGACTGGATTGTGAAAAAAACAAGCCCAGAAAGAAAAGAAAAGCAGACATCGCCAGAATATGTTGAGCAGGGAAAGCACACATCAACATCGAGTAAACCAACTACTCAGCGCAACGATGAAATTCCTAGCACAGCGAAAAAAATCAGCCTCCACCAATAAACATAGTTGGTATTAAAGGCTATCCGTCTGTCAAGGCTCTGATGAAATCAATTACGGACAAGGACTTTAAGCTAGTAGCACTAAATAATGATGTTTAGAAGGTAAATGTTCCAGACTCAGGTACTTATAGAAATCTCTCTATGAAGCTTAATGCTGAGAATGTTTAGTGGAATACATATGAGGACAAGCAGGATAGACCAATTAAGATTATGGCTAGAGGACTACATCAAACATGAGAGAGTGAAGATATAATTACCGAGCTGCAGAGTAAAGGATTCGACATTAAGGAGCAAACATCATTAGAAAAAGAGAGAGAGGTAGATGATAAAGGCATTAGTGTCGTCACTAAACACGGGCTACCGCTTTTCATGCTAACGTTTGGCAGGGAGGCAAATATTCAACAAATTTATGATATACTAGCAATTCAAAATTTGAAAGTCAGAATGGAGCCAGTGACGAAAAAGACACTGCTGATGTCCAATGCAAAAAATGTCAGGGCTTCCATCATACTCAGCGTTAACTGTGCTGGTAACCACCTTACGAGCACGTGCACATTAGATAGGAGCTCAGCTGCAAAATGCATTAATTGCAAGGGCTAACATCCAGCTAAGTACCGTGGCTGTGAGGGGTAGCTAAAGAATTAAAAAATATAAGAAATCGCGCTAGAAAGTCTGATCTAAACCGTAGAAACCCTGCTAGTGAAGCCCCGACAAATCGGTATAAATTGCAAGGAAAAGAATCATATGCACAGGTGACTCAAGGTCAAGAGACAAAAGCAAAAAATACCAACAACGGACAAATTTTGAGAGATGTCCTGAAATGCATAGATGCTCTATGATGCTCGAATGGGCTGATCCAACACATCCCCTAGCTGGAAATATTTCTATTTAAATAAAACTTGATATATGTCTAATCTCTGAAACCCATTTCACTAACTCCTCATTTGCCAGAATACGTGGGTACAGATTTTCCCATGACATCCATCCATCAGAGAGAGAGAGAGAGAGCAAGAGGCGGTTCTGCCATTCTTATTAAAGAGAATATAAAACACAACGAAGAATTAAAAATTAAAAGTGAATCTATGCAAGTTGTCCACCACGACATAATCTGAAAAGAGACCATTGTGTAGAAGTATTTAACACCATGGGCGGTTATTTTATCATTGGTGGCGACTTCAAGGCGAAAAACATATACTGGGGCTAGAGTTACTACACCAAAAGGGAGATAGTAGTTTGAAACAGGAAACAAATTAAAATGTGACTTTCAATCTGGTGGCTCACTTACTGGCCAACAGATCTAAACAAAACAGCGGTCCTTATAAACTTTTATGTAACAAACGGTATATCAGATAACTATACTCGCTTGGAAAATAATGAAGACCTTACTTCGGACCACTCACAGCGAGATTATCTAATAGGAATAACAATTGGAAAAATTTTCGAGAATTATTAGAACATAACATCAATCTTCACGTACCAATAAGGAACATCATACAAATCGAAGAGGAAGTATATAGGCTAATAGGAAACATACAAGCTGCATGGCAAGGTACATCTTTCAAATACGCAAATAACATCAATTGTAAAAACGCGAAGCTCACAAAGAAAATAAAACCGTCCTTAACAACAAGTTGAAATCTCTGATCAGAACAGTTAAGGATGAATCAATAAATACATATTGGCCGTCACTTACTAGCCAAAAAGATACCAAATATTCCTTCTGGAAAGCAACGAAAGTACTTAAGAGACCAACAAATTCGACGGTACCAATTAGAAATGAGAATGGAAGCTGGGCTCGAAGCGGTAAACAAAAAGCTGACTTGTTTGCGAAACACCTAGAAGAAAAAATTCAACCATTACCCAGGCAAACTGCGGATGAAAATGTTAACCTACTGAAACGGTCTGATGAGCTTGAAATACAAAGTATATTTCTATAAGAGCTAAAAGAGGAAATTCAAAATTTAAACATGAATAAATCTCCTAGGTACGACCTCATAACTCATTAAAGAATTACCAAATAAAGCGATTCGTGAACCTCTCCATATAATCAACGCTGTGTTTAGACTAAGATACTTTCCAAGACAATGGAAGGTGGCAGAGGTAACCATGATCTTAAAACCTAACAAACAATGTAGCGATAAACAGTCTTTCAAACCGATATCCATACTCCCAACCATATCCAAGATTTTTGAAAAATTGCTCCTGAAGAAAATGAAACCATAAGATTGGATTCAGAGAAAACCACTCGACTATAGAACAAGTCCATAGAATTACAAATATTATAGAACGTACACTAGAAACTAAAAAAATATGTTCAAGCGTTTTCCTGAATGTACCGCAAGCAATCGACCAAGTTTGGCATAGAGGATTAGATTTCAAGCTCAAGAAGCAACTATAGCAACTTATGCTGATGATACTGAGATTTTGCCAATTGGGAACAATGTAAAAGCAGCTACCAACAAATTGCAAAAGTTGACCAATTCAGTCAACAATTGGAAGACATTTCGAACTATCCATACACAATAGATTGCTTTTATACCGGCAAATACTGGGGTTGTATCAAGAAAACGAACATCAAGATGATACAGACGTTCCAAAACAAAGTACTTCGGAATATTGTAAATGCTCCATGGTACATTAGAAATGAAGACCTCCACCGAGATTTAAAGATGGAATACATCGAATCTTTACGTATCATGTGGTTCCAACAGGACGGAGCCACATGCCACACAGCGCGCTTTAATTGATTTACTCAAAGAAACTTTTAATGAAAGAATAATTTCGCGTAATGGTCCAATTAATTGGCAACCAAGATCGTGTGATTTAACCCCATTGGATTATTTTCTTTGGGGTTATGTAAAATCACTTGTCTACGTCGATAAACCAGAGACAATTGAACACCTGAAAATCAACATTCGAAGAGTTATTGGCGAAATACCTTCCTGTATTTAAGAAAACCGCAAACATTCCAGGTTGTTCTTGATGTCTACTGGCAATCTTGACCATCTGGATAAAGTAATTATTTTCATCATAAGCATTAAATCCTCAAATGTCAAATAGATATTGAACATCCCATCGTTTGATGAATGCTAGCAGAACAGTTTACTTTTTACTGTTGGCGATTATTACAGCAGCTGAACTTGGGGCTTTTTTCGGTTTTGCCGATTTTCCCTTGTTGTTCCCTTCCCTTGTTTTTCAAATTAAATATTTTATTACAATTTTTAACAAGCGGATTTTAAGAAAATCATTTGTCCGAGTCAAATTGAAACATTTTAAAGTCCATAAAATATTTTTTTGTAGGTTATGTTGTTACGCTGTTAAAATTTTAACTATTAACTTTGCTATAAAAAAAATAAAAATTAAATTCTTTGTCTTTTTATTTATTTATATAATATTCCAACTGACTTTATTCTAAGTCATCTAGTAACTTTCCTATCATAATTATATTAACAGTTGTTGGGATATAGCCCAACGGCTATTCCCAGAAATTAAAATTTTTTATTTATATAAATATTTCCTATTCACTAGATCAATTGGTTTGGTCCTATGGAGCCGTCTTACTGCCAATGATCTGTCCCGCATACAGCATATCTCGATGGTTTCGTGCTGTCGGAGGCGTGAATCATGCTTGAGAGCATGATACGTAATAACTTTTCGATGTATTTCATCTTTAAATCTCGGTGGAGGTCTTCATTTCTAATGTACCATGGAGCATTTACAATATTCCGAAGTACTTTGTTTTGGAACGTCTGTATCATCTTGATGTTCGTTTTCTTGCTACAACCCTAAAGCTGTATACCATGGTTCCATACCGTTTTCAGTATTTGCCGGAATCTATTGTGTATGGATAGTTCGAAATGTCTACCAATTGTTGACTGAATTTGTCGACTTCTTGCTTGTGGATTATCCTCATTCCAAAAGCACCCATTCTGATGGGCTTCATCGGAGAACAAAATTTTGAATGGAAATTCAACATCAATATCAATTTGTGCTTCAGCCCATCGCCGAAGTGGCGGCGCATACGATGGTCGTTTGGCTTTAATTCCTGCACAAGTTGAATCTTGAAAGCTTTTAAGCCAAGATCCTTTCGTAAAATCTTCCATAAAGTGGAAGGACACAACCCCAGTTGCTGAGCTTTTTCAGTGCGCACTGTTCGGAGTCTCACGGGATGCACATTAACAGAGCCATTATTTTGATTAAAAAAATTCAACAATTTGTAAGCGTTGCTCTGATGTAAGTCTATCCATAAAAGCACTTGGTCCTTTAAAAAACTAAGAGGCAACTCATTTATTTTTTAAAAAATTTGAAATGTGAAACAATTTAAACACGAATCTTATTCAGTTGTAACACTTTTAGTAAACTGAAAGTTTTTCTGGCTTGGAAAAAAATCCAAAGCTTTAAACTTTAATTTTCCACTGAGCACATTTTAAATGTTTTGAATTTAAATCGTTGCCCAGGTTTCAATTCAGTTTTGTGTTCAGTGGGATATCCATGGTCATTTTCGGATCAGCGGTTTCCGACATCATGTTTCGATGATGGTAACTACTACTCGATGAATGATCCTACACAGTCGATTTATTAATTCTGTGCATATTGGCAAACCCATGATGTTGCACCTCATTTTCTAACCAATGCAGTGTTGTTAGTAACTGCTTTGCTTCCATGGTGCAAATAAAAGGTGCTCAATTTGTTCATGTGACAAACAAAAATTTTCTAACACTCCCGAGTCCCACGCATTTTTTTATAAAAATAATTTTTTCGTTTAATAAATTTCAGATTTTGTTCACTAACGTATAACAACGTATAACAACCTATAGATGAAATTTTAATTATTAATTTAATATCGAAAAACCACTCTCGTACCTCTATGATAAATCGAGCAGAATGAAATTGTTCTTACTTTAACTTATTATTATAACTTATTAGAATACAACAAAATAGCGGTATAAATTTTGAAATTATTCTTTAAAGAAATTACGAGGACCACGCTCATTGTTGAGTTGTTGTACTTTTAGAACCTCGGCCTTCCACCATTCTCGCTCTTTCCGTCTACAAATCTGCTTAGCTGCCCTCCTAGCAAGAGTAGCCTGGTTTTTCCTCGCGATTGTGAGACGTTGTTGCACTTCACTATGGGCTATATTTTGTTGCTCAACTGCAAAACGACACTCGTCATCAAACCAATCATTCTTGGGTCTGACTTTCACTACACCTAAATTCTGTTGAGCAGCACTGACAACTGAAGTTTTCAGTACCTTCCAGACAGAGTTCACACAGTCAGACTGGCAATAAGCTCCCTCAATGCTGTCGCTGACAAAATCCTGATATCGTTTCATTTGATCTTCATTTATCAGACCTTCACAGTCGAAACGTTCCATGCGTTTCGCTCTGTTCCCGGACCTGTACGAAAACTTCCACCGTAGCTTTGCAGCGACCAAATAATGATCGCTGCCTACGTATTTGGTTGCTGACCGATAAGTTCTCACATCCTGCACAACCCGAGCTCGCCCTTATGAAATTAACATGTGGTCAATTTGGCTGCAGGAAGTTTTGCGAGGATGTTTCCAAATGTATCTGTTTGAGGGGGAAATGTGGCACACTTCTCAATTAAATTCTGTTATAAATCTTTGTGTTGTTTATTGCTCAAGGACACAGCTTTCTGTGTGATCATCATATTTTTTATTCTTGGACTGCAGCCCTAATAGCCCAATGGCAAAGATATAATATTACTTTGAAATATAAAATCACATCTAATGGCCAATCCACACAAACACACCGACCCTCCACAAATTGTGATACCCTAAATTTAAAAGTGCCAAATGATTGTTGCTGAAATTGTTGTGGAAACATATTGTAAATAACATAGAAATATGATTCTTGATTTTGTAAGTTCAACACTTTATTCACATAATTTATGCAAGTTAATGCATATAGGCGTTGATAAAATTCAATTAAGATTTATTTATTGTACATAAATATATTGTGTAGGATTTTGAATATTTCATTTCGTTTCATTTTGACACAATCATGTTATTCAATTTACGACCTTGTTGCACATCCAAAACCTACGACCTTAATAATAACTTACATATATATGTATATATGTACATCATCTTATAATATGTTGTACACCTTTCTCTATATACATATGTACATATATATAGTATATGGTTTACAAGATTTCTTTTTTTATTTATTAATCGCATTCAATTTAAATAACTTAATAATAAAAATTATTATTAATTGGAGGAACGGTTGAGAACCTGATACGCTGGTGGTCGACAGGGCCCCGTTTTTGTAATTCATATCAAATTAAAAAATTTCACCAAAGTATCGTTTTATTTTTTTTATTTTAATTTGATTAAATTATGTTTAAAAAACAGTTATATAAATTAATTTTGGTTTTTATACAACGAAGTGATGATAGTTAAGTTCGCCCACGCAACTTAGATTTATTGTGTATGCTTATAAATAGTTCCATGGTTAACAAACTACATATATAAACATAAATTGTTTTATTTCATGTAACTAAACACAAAACGAAAATTTCACACGATATACACCCGGCTTATTATATATTGCTTAATTTATTGATTGGTGTGGTGTGTGGGCAGTGTTGTCGATTTACAAAAATGCAATGTTGCATATGAATAGAAATGGTTGACCAACATAAAATTTATACAGATTGTATAAGAACTGCAATTGCTGCACAAACTAAACCAATAAAATCACTTAAATATATGTTACCTTCTCTATCGCACAACATACATATGTACATACTACATAAAAGATGTATAAATAAACATAATGAATGATAAATGAATAAAATGGAATATAAATACCATAAAGCATAACCATAAATTTTTATTCTAAAATATAAAGTATAAGCCAAAATATATAAGCATGTGTGTGTGTGTACGTACGTACGTCTGTAGAACATAAGATTTATATAAATTTTCTTAAAGAGTTTGCTGGAATATGGAATGGGAAACGGGGGGACAGAAATTTACTTTTCTTCGTCGTTTTTATTTCTGTGTACAGGCTTTTAGGTTTTTAGCATTAAATATTTATGCTCAAACACTCCAAATGGTATATTATGTATAGAGTTAAAAATTGTAGATTTAAGTAAATAAAATAAATGTTTTTGTGGCAGGGCAGGATGGGTTTAAAAATAAAATAAAAATATATAAAAAGGATACTAAAGAAAATAAATTATAATTATGTGTATGGTGAAATTTGGTGGTTGTCTACATATATAGCATGTCGAGATATGGAAATTTAACCGCAATGCACGTGTTTCATATTTTCGCAGTACGTATACATTGCAAAATTTCCAAGTTCCAATCAAGTCAATGATCTATTATGTTTTGAAAAGAAAGTTAAATTTACAAAAATTGCTTTGCTTTACTCATATTAGTTGTTAAGAATTTCAAATTTGCTTCTGCAGAACTATACGACAAGGCCGCAACTGTAGTATTTTGCACAAGTGCTTGGTTCAACTCGTCGTGATGTCCCCGGTAATTGCATAGAAAATTAAACCTGTGTCTCTTGTAGAAAGAGGTTTGCACGGATTTCAAATCACAAAAAAAAATTATTATTCAGAACAACGTCTGAAGTGAACTTCATCTGATCGATGCAAGATTTGTCTGTTGGTTGTTGGCTTCAATTTGACAATTCAGTTAATTTTTGATGGGCGCTTGCCCCATTTCAAATTTGAATTTCTCCAAAAATATTCGATTTGATATTTTCTGATCTCATACGCATGATGTTCACAATTACTCAATTTGGCAAGGCAATTGTGGATCCAGGAATGATTCAATGTCAATTCAAGCAAAGTGGTTTTTACGCCATTTACGAAGAGAACAGCATGCATCCTATAGCCTATCTTCAAGGTTTAAAATATAATTATCAACACTTTTTGAACCTGTTAAATACTCTATGATCGAACCACAGTTAACAATCATTAGACATTATGTTCACATGATACATCGGTCGTATATTGGCCTTAAACCGAACAAATGGTCGATGTTTCCTTTATTGCAGTATTGGTTCACCGCATAGCCTGCCTCACTATTACGGGTTCAATGAAAACATATACAATGGTAGCCTTTAAATCGTAGGCGCAAAATAAAAACAGGTCAGACAATATATGGTAGGTTTTGCAAGACCGAAGCACTTGGAGCTCAGGAGCACCATCTTGTGAAAGAGGGTTAACGGTGTGGTATACAGATAGTTAAATAAATAAGAATTTACGGGCATCGAATTACCCTGTCAAAGCTCCTGAGAACAAACAATGACGTCTTTCAAGTACAAGTGCTTGCTGGAAAACTTCGTGCCAATAAGATAATCATCAAACCTAACGACATACATTAAGTAAGTATGTAAATTGAATCAAATGGGCAAGCAGCCTTGAAGACTCTTAGTACCGACATACTTTAAAACAGCGGTAAATCGGTTGGAGGATTTACCACCTATACTGGTCTAAGACAATATAATACGAGGGCGGAGTGAGAAGTAGGGTGAAAATGAAACAAGGAATAATATTTAAGGCCGAAAAACAATTTATTTTTCAACGTAGTCGCCTTTTAGCTCGATACACTTAGTCCAACGTTTTCCCAATTTTCCGATCCCTTCCGAGTAATACGGTTTATCCAACCCTTCAAAATAACCGTTTGTTGCATCGATGATCTCCTCATTAGAGCTGAATCTCTTTCCGCCGAGCCATTTCTTCGGAAACAGGAAATAGTCGCAGGGGATAGGTCTGGAGAATATGACGGATGTGGAAGCAATTCGAAGCGTAATTCATGGATTTTGGCCATGGCAACTTCACACGTGTGCACCCGTGCATTGTCTTGATGGAAGAGAACTTTTTTCTTCGCCAAGTGCGGTCGATTTTGTGTTCTCCCCTTTTGAAGATAATCGATGTGGATTATGCCGCGTGCATCCCAAAAAACTGTGGACATGACCTTGTTGGCCGATAAAACCGCCTTAGCCTTCTTCGGCGCAGATTTGCACTGTTCTTTGGTCTCCGGTGTATAGTGATGGATCCATGTTTCATCCACAGTTATGAAACGACGCAAACACTCCTTTTTATTTCGCTTGAACGTTGCCTCTGAAGTTGTCACACGTGTGCGTTTTTGGTCGATTGTAAGTAAATGCGGCACCTAACGCGCGGATAGCTTTTTCATATTCAAATGTTCGTATAATACATTGCGTACACGTTCGTCTGAAATGACTACTATCTCAGCTATCTCGCACAATCTCACTCTGCTGTCTTGCAATACCGTATTAAGGATTTTTCAACC
Source organism: Tipula unca (assembly GCA_951394425.1). Lineage (NCBI taxonomy): Eukaryota > Metazoa > Arthropoda > Insecta > Diptera > Tipulidae > Tipula > Tipula unca. The sequence continues at coordinate 69,944,424 of OX596380.1, forward strand.
ATTTTTGGTGTGATGACTTTATTTTGGCGTCCTGAACGTTCGGCATCAGTTGTGCTTGTACGACCACAACGAAAATCCGTAAACCACTTGTGAATCATTTTAATCGATGGTAAAGAGTCCACATAATATTTATCAAGCTTTATTTTGGTTTGCGTAATGGTTTTTCCACGCAAAAAATAATGTTTAATTAACACACGAAATTCATTTTTTATGTTTGCAAAAAAAACAATGGGTTGTATGTTTTCAATGGCTGTCAAAACTGAAGTAAATGACAGATCTGTCTGAAAATTTTAATTTGGTCTAGTGACAGATAGTATTGCACATGACATCTGGGATTTGCGATTGTGGTGCTCTCTGTTGTAATTTTACCAGACTTCTCACTACGCCCTCGTATATTGATATTATTTTTGTTGATAAACAGAACTAAAGAGCTTCGTCACACAACATATCTATTGAAGACATCACCTTAAGAACACTAATCTAAACGATAGACAGATGCGGCTACAACATCTTATAGGAACGACAACACTGAACCTAGACAGATGGATGCAAGCATAGTTGAAGGTTGTAATGAAAATGCTAAAATACCCGAATAGCCGGGCAGTAACAACGTCACCAATAAACCAACTAAAGGCCGCCAGATCATCAAGCAGCTCAAAGAACGGAATTAGGATAGATTCTTATGGGAATGACCAAAACACAACCAAGAGAAAAGTCGGTATCTTTAACCCTGATATCTCATAATAATCTTGATTTGGAGCTGCGTGAATTTTGGGAAATTGAAGAAATAGGCAGATGTAACCAATACTCAGAAGAAGAAGAGTTATGCGAAAGGCTGTATAGAGAAACACATAATCGACTGGCAGATGGAAGGTATGAAGTCACTATATCAACAAAAGAAGAGTTCGCTTTAGGCGATAGCAGATTAGAGAAGAATCCTCAATTAAAACAAGAATACCACAACTTTTCCAACTATGAATACCTTAAACTGGGACATATGGTTCCAATAAATCCAGGCGACGGTACTTGCAGTAACAACATAAGCGACCTACCACACCACTCAGTCGTAAAGCAATCCAGTACAACCACCAAGGTTAGGGTAGTATTTGACGGCTCAATGAAGACATCAAATGGAATAAGTTTCAATGACATCCAATTAGTCGGCCCGACACTGCAACAGGATCTATTTTCCATAATAACAAGGTGGATGAAACACAAATATGTCTTTATAGCAGATATCGAGAAGATGTATAGACAGATCTTTGTGACCTATAAACGACAAAACCTCCAAAGAATAGCTTGGAGAAGTGATCCACAGGCCCCAATAAGGGAGTACAAATTAAAAACAATAACATACGGTACATCTTCTGCCTCATACATGGCCATAAGAACCCTAAGGCAACTCGCTGTATATGAGCAAAACACATATCCCATTGCATCAGAAATTCTTCTCAGAGACTTTTATGTTGATGACGTCGTCTCTGGTGGAGAGACCAATGAAATGTCAGCAACAAATACGAACCATGCTTGATTCTGGAGGTTTCAAACTTCGAAAATGGGCATCGAATATAACTCTGTCATGGAAGGAATACCGGAAGAACAACGGGAAACTAAACCAACGAGCATAAGTAAGGAGCATGAATCCATAAAAACTCTGGGCATTATGGGGTATCCATAAAATGACGAATTCGAGTTCCAAGTCAACAAGAGTTCTGATACGGGTCCACCAACGAAACGAACCATTATATCAGAAATATCCAAAATTTTCGATCCATTAGGTTGGTTCTCCCCTACCATTATTATTGGAAAACTCATGTTTCAGGAATTATGGATAGGGGAGTATAATGGGACGACGAACTACCTAACGAAATAAAGAAAAGATGGATGAAATACAAATATCAACATTTCACCAGCTGCAAAACATAAAAATTCCACGTTGGATCAATACAGATGATAATTGCCAGGAATTGGAACTGCATGGATTTTGCGGTTCATCGGAATTATCATATGCAGCAGCAGTTTATTGCAAGGTTACAAGGGTAGGAAAAACTACTGTGACTTTAATATCAGGGAAGACTAAGGTGACACCAATCAATCCGTCAATTATTATAACAGTTTTTAGAGACCATTACTGGCTCCTAACTGTGTCAACAATCAGGTTCTACCAGTTTCGATCCTGAGCTTGGTCTTCATACTGTCTTAGACAATCTGAGACAAGCCAAACTGTTCTCTACACCGTGGAGCCATCGTCGCCTTAAACATCCTCTGAGGCTATCATATGGTGGCTCTCCTTTCAGCGATCGCTGCACAATTCGTTCCAGATCCGCACGCAGAACGTGATCGAGCCAGCTGAGATTCAGACCGATCTTCATCAGATTTCTGATCTCGATACTATACCGATGCTAAATCTTCATCAGATCTCTGATCTCGATATTGTACCGATGCTAAATCTCGTGTCTGAATACTTGAGCGCATTAAAAATTATGATAGTCGCTTGATTCAGAGGTCCTAGCATTTGCCTCATAACTCTGGTGGCCCCATCGTACCCAAAATAGAAGATGAACATTTTCAAAATAAAATATTTGTTTACATGAAATTTCATAGTTTTTGACAAATTGTAAATTACTTTAAGGAACCTACATGGAGCTTTTCAGTGTTTAGAAATGCGGTTATAAAATTCTTGTTCGTCCAGGTTTACACATATGTGGATGAAAATTCCTGCAGTTGCCCGGAAAAATACTACACACTTAACCTACCCCAGTTTAAAAATTAGCTATATACATATATTAGGAATTTTTTTTGAATTTAATAAACATATAAGCTTTTGAACTGTTTTAGTGAAGTATTCCGTCCTCCTCCATCAGTGATCAAGGGGTAAGCCGGCTATATCAGCGTAACACTACCATACAGTGCCGGATTATGGATACTCCGGATCCTGGGGCCAATATTAAATAAAGGATTCCCTAACAAATTTTTATCACAAGTCATGAACCTTATTCATTCAACATATCGAAATTGTATTTGTTTATTTTTTCTATATTTACTTGGTATACGCCTCAAGGTCCTCCAAAGGCTTTAGCAGTTTGCTTCGATTACGGATCCAATTTAATTCAAATCCCTTTCGCATCCTACTTCTATTTTAATTCAAATCCGGTATACGCTGAATTTCTATAAATCAACTTAATTTCAAAATATCAATTCAAAATGTGATAAATTCCCCAATATCCCCTCAGTTAAACTATCTCTAAATTTATGAAGTGTGGTCTAAAATTCAAGAAATGCACACCGTAAATTGAAGATTTTCATGAAAGTGTAATTTTCAAATTTTAAACATTTCACAATTCGGATTTTAATTTTGTAAAATTCTGAATTTTATTTTATATTTATAAAATGATATTTAAAAAATTTAATAAATTTTAAACTTGATTCATCGAAATTTTGCCACATATATATATATATATATATATATATATATATATATATATATATATATATATATATATATATATATACATATATATATATATATATATATATATATATATATATGTCCACATGAGTTTGGATATTATTTCGGCAATTTTCTAGCCATTATTGATAGGAAATTAGTAAATTTGCAAAATTTATGATTTTGAATGATATACCGAAATTCAAAATTCGGGGAGTGGGTCCTCGGCCACTCGGACGTCATGGGGAACTGCAGGGCCGACGAACTAGCTAAGCATGGTACAACTCTCCAACTCACAGGACGCTGCCTACTTGGAGAACACGCTATACATAAGTAGCTCAAACTGGTTCACATAAGGGTAATAGGGAAGCAAGATCCTGTGGTATCACAATGGACCGTCAGCGGTCTAAGTCTGCCGTAGCAGCCACTCAACCTAACCTAACTTAACATGTTAAAAGTTTAATTTTATTTTCAGAATCAAAATTTGTCGAATTTTAAAATTTAATAAAAAAATGTTGGTTTTTCAAAACTTAGTTCATATTTCGAAATTAAAAATTAAAAATTGTACGTCAAATTTGATTTCGAATCTCGATTGTATGTAATTTCTGATAATCTCGCACCTAATCGTAATTAAATTCGCTACGTAATTTTTTAACTAGCATGTAACATTTATTAACTATCAGGCCTCTCGTGGAATTCAAATCCGATTCCTGATACCTCCCGATACAGATGTCACAGCTTTTACTGCACTGGACTATTAGCTCGTTATGTTGAATTTTATCATAATCGGCTAAAAACTAGCTTTGAAAGTTATATCACATGGAGTAACGTAGTTCGGCAGTATAATGTTAGTCCCATACTGAGGCTAAATTGTCGGGTAAATCAAATACTTAGGTAAAAGTCGATTTTTAAAACTTTTGTGTAACCGATTTACCCTACTTTTTGATAGGGTAAATGAATTTACCGAACATTAAAGTGAAAGTCGACTTTTACCCGTGAATTGCTCCGCAGCCTGAATACTGTTTTCATGCAGCTAATTTGAATAACTATTACTATATTTATAACTCTTTCTACACCAATACCCCGCTTTGCGTCCGTAATTGGTACTAAAATAATCATGCGCTAACTGAAACGACGCAAACTGAAACAGTGATTTTCATGCAAATCCATGCGAAATAAAATTAATTGGTAAACCGTAAAACAAATCGTTGGCATTTTAATTCAAATTAATTTTCGAAATGAAATAATTATAGTTTGGTAAATATTATTTATTTCATATATTTTCAAAACGTACACGAACAAAATTAAGCTTTGAATTCATGAAATTATATTTTTTTGTTTGTTTAAAAATGTACGTCGTTGTACGTCTTCTAAATCATTCGGAGTCCGATTCATCCTTGAAATCTGAAAACTTCACTGATAGAAAAAAATTGTCCAATGTCAACTGGACTGGTTTCGGTTTGTTGTTTATGTACATTTTCTCATATCGCTCTAAAGTTTTTCAAATTGTTCTGAAAAATTTTAAATGTTCGAATGGACTCGGGTTTCAACCTTAAGAAAAATTTTCAGTTTCTTATTTATTAACTTATACCTATTAATATTTTTTTTTGACACTGAAATTCGTTCCTCTGATACCTCTTCCTCTAACTTATCTTCTTCTCTAGTTTTAATGTTATTCATGTCCATTTCAAGCAAATCTTCTTTGGTAATGTTTTGTTCCACGTTCAACAGCTCATCGATAACAATTCCTTCCATTCCTTCAAAATTCGCGCTTTTGGCGAAACTCTCAATTTCTCAACGAACCGCTGGAAGATCACCAACCACCACTTGGGGTCTAACAGTATTGTGCCGTTCACAATCCGGCCATAGTTTTTGCCAACCGCCAGTCATACAGGAAGGTTTCACTTCATCCCATGGTTTGGAAATGTTGACAACACCTTTAAAAGTAGAAATCACCTCCCGATCAATGGGTTGAATAAGCGATGTGGTGTTTGGCGATAAAAATATTAATTTAACTTTAGGAGATATCTCGTTCACATTGTCTATCAAAACCATAAACAATTAACATCTAAATTCTCCTTGGAACAATAAGCCTTAAGTTCAGGCATACAACAAATCGTAAACCAATCCTCGAATAGAACGGCCGTCCGTTGAATTTGAAGGAACCATGGGCATTGCCTCCAAGGAGAAGTGTAAGCCGCTCTTTGCTAGTTTTATAGTCTGGTACGGATTTGAGATAAATGTTTTTGTTGGTAATCAGAAGCCAGTTTCCTCTACGTTGAAGATTTGTTTAACACAATAGTCCCGAATTAAATTGATTAGATCTCGTTTATAAAGATCAGCTGCAACAGTGTCTTCTCCTTTCATTAACACGTTGTGGAGATTTGTGCGATTCTTAAAACGGATAAACCACCCTCGGCTCGCGTCCAGTTTCTCTTCGGCATCATTAAAAGAATTAGGTGTCGTGTTGGTTACACGAGAATTAGCGATAACGTTGGACGGAGATTTTTAATGATTACGGAGATTACTAAATCTTCAAACAAACTTTTAGCTTTTTCTTGGATAACCATTTGACTCAACGGCATTCTTCTTTAGACTTGGAATTCTATCCAAATTAAAATGGCGACCTGATTCTTGTCAATGTTTTCGAATTTATCTCTATTTTACCGGCATCGCGAAAACAAATTGTACGTACGGTTGTACGAGTATGTGCTAAATTAAGAGTGTTTGCAATGAACGAATTCTTTTCACCAGCTTTAAATTTTTGAAGAATTTGCAATTTCACTTCAATGGGAATTTTTTTGATATTTGCCCATTTTTGATATCGAAAATATTATTAAATTAGCTATGCTAGTTAAATTTTCTACAAAAAAATTAAATTAATTAAAACAGCTTTTGGAAAACTAACCTTCCAAACAAAACACTTTAGTACCACACAAAAAGACAACGAATTTTCAAATAAAACTGACACCAACCGAAAATTGCGTTATGTACATATGTAACAAAAACTGTCAACTGTGTACGTTAATAAAAAGTGTGAGAAGATAAGAGAATTTAGATTTAAGAATCTCAATTTACGTAAATCTAAATCCACGTAAATGTATATATGTATACGTAAATCTAAAATCACGTAAGTACTCATTCGTATTTATTTGTAGAGAGAAATTAAAAATATATTTCATTTTAAGGCTTGTACACGAGACCGGACTCAAATCCTAGGAAATCAAATTCGATCTCTCTCTCTCTCTCTCTGAGAGAAGTTTGGTGTGATTAAGTTGGTCGTCTGCGTTTTTTGCCAAAAGTTAATTATATTTCAACTCAAGAAGAGAAAAAGGGGCGTATTTTTTGTCATTTTAATTGATTTGATTGATTTGAAATTCCTAGGATTTGAATCAGATGTGAACATGGCTTTGTTGTATTTGTTGGGTTCAACATTGATGAAATGAGAAACGCTCATTTGTTATATATGTATCTGTGTTTTCATTGTTTCAAAGCCTAAAGCCAAATAAGTCCTACTCACCATATGTAGGTTAAACTAAATAATGCAAAAAACACGACGCAAGTACGCCACGCAATGTGAATCAACTAAGTCGCAAAGTGAAATTTATGGGTGAAAAAAATTCAACGCAAACAGAAACAACGCAACTTGAGTCAACGCAAAGCGGAGTATGGGTGTATTTGATTTTCGCTGTATATATTCCAATGATGATATATCTTATCTTAAATATATTTTCTATATAAAGTTAAAAATTCCCACAAACCATATACACACATTAGGTAGCAATTTAAAAATTGACAAGATCCGCCTTCCAAATATACTAAAATAATTATCGAACCAAATTACAAGTGGGGACAATATTTTAAATTACTTTCACATTCAAGTGGCTTCTTTGAAATATCAAACAATGAAAATTGAAAATATGAAAATATGGAAATCATTAATTTACCCTTTTCTTATTGTTTGTCGTTAATGGATGTATCAAAACAGTAACTAAAATATCCTTTTTATTTTATTGTTATTAAGTGTCACAATTTTATAAATAAAATTCAAAAGACGCCACTTTATATATGTGTCGAGATGTTCAACAAGACCAGTCGAAAAAATAATAATTCAAATTGATCAATAAAAATTTTGAACAAAAATATTATACAGTATCGCCCCTACATACCGATTCTATATCGGCGAATAAGGGAGTATTTTCCGTTCTATATACATATATACATACATATATTCATTCATTCAAGAATTTAATTAGATTCCAACCAAATGTATAAGTATCGTATCTTAAACAAACAGATGATAAAGAACATAATAGAAATACAGCAGAACAAGCAGTAGTCTAGTCGACAGATTTTGGTGTGCACAGTATATGTTATATAGATATATAGTGGGATGATAGAAAGTTTATTTTCTTATTACATTATACTTACAAAAGGAAGAACAACAAAAATGTCAGGCGTCTTCCCTCGATATACATACATATATACATCCATACATAATATACATAAAATAAGCGAAAATTTATGTATTTTATTGAATGAGAATTAAGTTTTCTTTTTATTTGTGTAACTGTGTGTGTGTGTGTCTCTTCTTCCTGCCATCGTCGTAAAATTTGCCAATATATTTTTTTTATTTAGAAAATATTTGTACATATTTGGAAAATAAATTACTTGGTTATATTTATTTTACGAGTGTTATTGTATTGAATGTGGGAAGATGTGTGCGGTTTTTTATTTTGTATACGAAAACAAAATAGTTTTTGTCACAAGTTTATAATATAATAAAAACAAAGTATATTAATAAAGTTTTTATATTATATTGGAATATAATTATAATGATGCCAAAATATTATGTGCATACATACATATCGGCAGCCAACGACTAATGGTTCTTAATTCAAGTCTCACGAAAAACTTGATAAAATCAGTTTTATTATATGCTGTAATTTAAAAATATGTCTGATATCTGTTTTGGTGTATCAGAATTTAATTCAGATTAAGTTAATATCTGCAGATATTTTATTTATGAACAAATAAGCAGCACTTTGTTAATTTTTAAGTAAAGATAACTAGTTTTACCGAATGAAAATGTCTGCATTTAACAACTGTTTTTATTTTTATTTTATAGCAAGTCGATTACAGAACATATTTATTTTGATTCAAATAGAAGTTTCAAAAAAACATTTATTATTTTATAGTAAAACCGTGCAAATTTTATCAAAACCAACTTTTAAATTTCATACAATGCGAGAAGCACGTTCCAGACGATTAAATCCACTTTCTGCTCTAAAACAGACCTGATAAAATAAATGTGAAACATCTCCTAAAACATTCTTAAATTTGAAAACATGAAAATTTATTAGTAAATAATTCAATAAACGCGTCATTGAAAGACTATAAGCTTTGGCCAAACTTTGGACTTGACTTTTTAATAGGATCATCAGTTCATACATTTTTGGAGATTTTTTCTTGGAGCTAACAGGGTTAGATATTACTAAAATCGCACCAAGCTAAAATTGAATGGCTATTAATGGAAATTTTCTTTTGGGGCCAACTGGGCTATAACCAAACTAATTCGGCTAAATAAAATGTTTAATAATTTACTCTACTAAACCAATTTTAATGTGGCTCATTAATTTTAATGAGTTCATTCAAGGCTCATACATTTTTTAGGAAATTTTAGATATGAAGCCAATTTGATTGTAAACAAATTGAAAAATAAAAAGGAAATTGAATCATAATTTGCAAAATTCCACATTGTGACTATCAAACTAGATTAAACTCATTCAAACTCTAATCAAAATGTGGATAGCAAGAATTCAATTTTAAATTCTAATTTAGTAATTTATTTGATTTCAAATGACTATTCGTGATTCATTAAAATTTGATTGAAGTTTGATTCGCATTCAAGCCAAATCAAATTTAAATTCTTTTCGATGCTCTAATTCAAGTTTTAGTTAAATTAATGTGAATTTTGAAATGGAATAGTTAAAATTGAATTGGCACTAATTAGTATTCAAACTTGCTTAAGATTGCTTTCAATTTCAATGAATAATAAAAAATAATTATGTTCAAATAATCGTAATGCATACGTCCGTCAGATTTATTTATTATAATTTTATTAGAATTAGAATGAAAAATGGAATGAAAAATTCCACATGGTAACTATCAAACTCGATTCAAACTCATTTAAATTCTAACCGAAATGTTGATAGCAAAAGTGCTATTTGATTTTAATTTTTAATTCAGTAATTTATTTGATTTCAAATGATGAAACGGAATTTAGTCATAACTAACGAATTAACGTTTGATTGAAGTTTGATTCGCATTCAAGCCAAATCAAATTCAAAATTTAAATGGAAAGAAATTAGCTTTTCTTTAAGCTACGTATAACAATCATAAAACTCAGCACAATCATAAAAAAGCAAATTGAATCATAATTTGCAAACTTCACATTGTGATTATCAAACTAGATTAAACTCATTCAAACTATAATCAAGAATTCAATTTTAAATTCTAACTCATTAATTAATTTGATTTCAAATTACTATTTATGACTCATTAAAATTTGATTGAAGTTTGATTCGCATTCAATCCAAAACAAATTCAAATGTAAATTTTCTTCAAACTCGTCGAATTCTCTAATTTAAATTCTAGTTAAAGCAAAAATTGAATGGCTAATATTCAATATTTCACTCTACTAAACCAATTGTAAGGTTGGTTCGCGAGGTCGGATATTCACCCGAGCTATTTACATCCTACCATAAGATAAAAATATACTTGAAAGAGGAGAAATGGATTTGTTTGGCTATGGATGAATAGTTTATGCGATTTTATTGGTTTAGAGATCGGATGTAAATAGCTATAGAGTATACAAATATCCGACCTCGCGAACAAACTCATTAATGCTTTGGCCAAACTTTAAAACATTGAAGATTAGCCATTCAATTTTTGTCTAGGGCGATTTTGATTATATCTAACCCTGTTAGCTCCACGAGAGAAAATTTTTGAAAAATGTATGAGCCTTAAATGAACCTTAATAAGGATTGGATGGCTTAAGTGAAATTAACGAGGGTCCTGTGTATGACTAGAAAATTTCTAGAAAGTTTTATTTCAAAGTGTATACAAAGGAAAACGTAGAGAATATAGGATTATCTTATCTCTAAAAGTCCTAGACATTGGGACAAATTTCAAAAAGAAGAACATTTTAAAAGTTATAGAAAGGGCAACCAGCTATGTGGTGTGACGTCAATACACAGAAATACTTAGAAACCACTTATGATTATAAACCAGCACACGCTAATTGGATATCGGTTAAACGGTGAAAAAATTACCGTTCCGATGTTATGCCACTTATACGCCATTTAACAGTCCCGCTCAAGTTTTGATGTTACGCTTCGTCTAACATGACAACATGTGCACCACTTGCGAATCAACTCTAAAGTTAACGATGGGTCCAAACTATAACTTTTGCCTGGTACTAAAAGCAAAGAATATGCTGCACTCAAGATGGCTGAACTAATTCAGATTTTAGTAACTCAGCTGTATCTAAATTATAACGAAAACTATTGGCAGGTTTTAGTTAATTGCTTGTTCCGAGAAGATGTCAGTTGTATTTGCACATGTCTCATATTTAAATGAATGGATAATGTTGAAAATTTTCTAAGATCGTGAGTTAACAAGGTAATTGAACTTGAGATCAAGCGGCTCCGATACAAATATTTTGAAAAATTACTTGAAATTACATAATAGACTAATCATATGAATCTGAAAATGTGTTCGCTTCCCCTGACAAGGTAGCCGGGCGGTAAAATCAAGGTACATATACAACCCCCCCCCAAGGGCTCTTTTAAAGAAAAATATAATTTGTTTCGATCAAGTGGCTTTTGGTTTTAACAATTTTACAGACACTCACCTCCTTGCATAAGAATTATAATGAGACGAAAGGTTTGCTTAAATTATTTGAAAATCTGACAATGAACAATTTAATTCGTGTGAAGTTTGTCCTAAACCAACAATAACAAATTATTATGCGTGTATGTGCTACACAGAAAAGTCTCTATATAAAAAATTATTCAGTTTAGAATTAGAATCGGAAAAATTATGTTTGGGGTTTGTAAACCATAATTTTGTAAAAGTATAAAATCCCTAGGAATTTCCGAAAAGTATGGAATAGGTTTGGGTCTATTCTGAATTAACATTATTTAGATGCTCCGAACAGTATAGAGAAATAGATATGTACGTACTAAGGATTGAGTGGAACATGATTTTATTCAAAAACACCCAATCCGCACTATCTATTCCCTTTTCTCGTACACAGAACCATCTTTGTACATACATACATACATATGTAGCTACAATGTCGATACACGCAAGATACATGTCTGACGAATTTATTCAAATAATGCATGATGCATATTTCACGAAATGGAGACATCAATTAACCGTCTAGGCTTTTTTGTTTGTGGGGATATGTGAAGTCTAATAATCACATAAATCAAACTGTAAGAACTGTAAAAGCTAATTGGAAACTAATCTGTCGAAAACAGTTAGTAAAATGCACTGTGTGCACAATGAAAATTGTACAACGAAACTGGGTAACAACAACAACAAGCATTCAAAGGGTTAGCTTAATTTGTATTTTTTTTTTAGTACGGCTACCTTGCCTAACTATAAAATCTTCAGGAATTAACCTTCATTATATGAAACATTGGCTAATCCAATTATACGAGTATTCAATAAGGGAAAAACCAACTAGAAATATTAGATTTGCAGAAAGATTTCACACTATTCAAAGAATAAAATGAACTAACTGCGAGCAACTTATGACTAACGAATTTTTAAGCCTAAGTTCGATTTCAACAAATTGAATTGGTGGTGGAAGATAACTTCAACCGTAGTAATTTAAAAAAAAATGATTTTTGTTGCCTGGGAAATTCTTTTTTATCTATCCAGGAAATTCGAAAATATTTGGAAAAGTATTTTTTAATTATTTTGTTCAATCAATTAAATTTCCCACATTTTACATCAAAGTAAATTATTTTGAGTTCAATTTGATTTTGAACTGTAAAATCCACTGGAAAAGCATGACAAATATGGTCGAAAGAATTTTAAGAATATAGACCGATTTGAGCTAAATTTCTGAAATATGTATGCGAAATATCAACGGCACAAACATTGCAAAATATATTTTCGAAGTGGTGAATATTGTAAAAATTGCTGTGACTGCACATATATATGGAGCTGTCATCTTGGTGGTAGTAGGAAATAATCGAATGAGATCCTGGAGGACTGACGTGGAGAAGGGTTTCGTGTGAACAGTGATTGATCCCGAGTTAGTCGTTCCTAAGCTCTATGCAAAAGCTGTCACAAACAAGAATATTTTTATTATTTAATTATAAAAAACAATTCATTGAGAACGAAAGGGAATACGATTCCAATTCCGTAACCTGTTGAGTGTAGAGACGCCGTCGGGATATACCAAAAGAGTTTTCTTTTGTGTTTCATATACATATTACCATGGAAGTCTTTCGCAGAGAGATATGGTAAAACGTCTAGAAAAGCATGACATTTACTGTTGTGTCGGTATTCTCCCTTCGGGCCTTGAAAATCTATGGAAGGGTTACGCGAGCGATAACCGCAGCTGGTCTCCAAGATGAAAAGTCTCTAGTCGATAGATTAATGTAGGTACGGGAAGTTGGCAAATTAGATCCGTAACTACGGGATAAGGATTGGCTCTGAAAATTGAGATTTACGATCTTCTCAGAGGATACTGCAATTCCTTTTGGAACACTATACAGGAAAATGATTATTGTCTGTAATTTAGTAACCTAAAATAGAACTAGGTTGTTCGACAAGACAGTCGATGCTTAAAATCTCTTGTGTTGTACTCTAATCTGGTTGCACCAGCTAACGGTCCAGTTAAATAACGGCTGGTTAAGATTTTTGAGAGTTACAGTATTAAGACGGCCATTAGAGCAAACAACTATAGCTGAAGCAGCACTTCAAGACTGCCAAAACTAATGAATCGCAAGAAATTCTGAGGGGACGAGAAGGTTTTCGTATTATATTTTATGAATTTAATTTAAAAAAATTTTAAATTTCATAAATGAAACTACATAATTTCAGTTCAGTTTTAAAATTTATACATTTTAATTTAATTTAAAAATTTCCGATTCAGATTTTCAAATTTTTATTTTTTAATGGAAACGCTATTTAAAATTTTAAATCTGGATACGTTTGAAATAATATTGAGAATAATTGACGTAAGTGATTTATTACACCGAATAATATTGTTTGAATTTCAATTCGACAAACAAGTGTACACGCGAAAAAAGTCACAAATAATTTTTAATTCTTTGAATGTCTAAAGTTCATCAACCAATAATTAATTATTTGCATAAAGTTCTATTAACCTATTAAATTATTAGTTTTCAAATTAATTAATTCAATTATAGCATTTCAGAAAATTTAATGAAATTTGAATAATTTGTAAATTTGAATTGCGATTTATGAACTTTCAAATCTCAAATCTAAATCTAAATTTATTTGAACTTTTATTACGTTGGTAAAATGCATTTTTGCGTTTTTGTTGCGTAAATCGACTAAACTAATTAAACTAAATTTCGATGAGTCAATATTTAAATAAATAGCACTATAAAAGTCACTATCTGTACCTTAACATACACCAAACTAAAACAAAGGTGATGAGCGTTGTCAAATTCAATGTTTTGACAGTTTTGATCCCCTTTGTTATATGGTAACATTTTGTTAAATCTTGATGCGTCAGATGTTAGCTACTTTGATGAAAAATCATCGAAAAGTAACCTCATAAATTGCTGTTGACGAATATGAGGCATTAGCAGAAGCTCCATTTTTTTTAGTTTCGTTAGTCGGTGGAACGACACAGCATTAATAAAATATTTAGTAATGTTTATTTCGAAATTATGGTTACTGATTCTTACACCTCAATCATTGCTTCTGAACCAATTACCAAATTATATTATCAATTTCTTGTTGGACAAATAAACCTCGTTCGATATAAAATTGTCTACCTATTCGAGAAAAAAAAAATTTCCAGATGAAATTTTCAAATTTTTCCAAAATCCTACATACATATATCCACTACCAAAGTCTATGTAATTTATTGGCAACTAGTAAATTACTCACCATGTATACACATTTCTGAGAACCAACCCAGGAACTAACAATAATACATAATAACAATCTCCTTTCGGCACTAATCTCCCATCCGCCTTCCAAATAAGACAATTTCCTCCATCAAAAAAACAAAATAAAAAAATTAACAATTTTCCTCCCAAAAACTTTTATGTTTTTAAATCTTTTATATAAACAGTTTTTTTTTAAATCATCATCCAAAAAATAAAATTCTTAAAATACAATTAAATAAGAAAAACAAAAAACCTTAAAAGAAAATCTAATAAAAAAAAAATGTTGGTATATAAGGAAGGAAATAAAAAAAAATAAAAATTTTTATATTTTCATAAACACACAACACATGTACCAAATTTTCATCCCAGTGTTAAATTTTTTTTTTCCCAATTTCTTCTGTAAAATGAGAAGATTATTATTTTCTTCTTATTCGTATATTCTTTAGATTCATACGAGAAAAAAAAAGGAAAGCAATTTCGATAAAAGAATTGGTAAACAGGAAAGGAAACATATATTCAAATATACATTCCTATATAGGGAGTTTGGGTATCCGGCAAAATATAAACAAGTTTTTGTATTCAGCTTTCAAATGTATCGAGTGGTTTATGTATCTTATATATGTGTGCACAACAAAAAAAGGATCAAGATCGGAGAGGCGGCGGCAAGTTTGTTTATTGTTCTTATACAGTACATATTTGTATTGTATGTACATATGAACATACATACATACATACATACACACCTTAAGCATTTATGAAAAGATTTAGTTTCAATTATTGAAATTCTAGAACTTATATAATATAACAAAAACTAAAACCTTTCAATTAGTACAAAATTCTGCTTGATTTAACCACATCGATATATGATCCATCCAATTCTTTAAGTGTGTTTATAGAAATTACATACCGATTTACACTTAATGGCACACCGAAAAAAAACGTAATGTAATAAAGATATCGTGTGTTACCAAACCTATATACCTGCAATGAAAGAAAAACATAAGATTAGTGTTTTGTGTATTTGTTTAACGAATTCTCGTATTTTTTTTTTATGGATGATAAAATAAATAAACATCTGCAAAAATAATCAACGAAAAGGTATATCTGGAGGATAAGACGATAGAGGTACCTACATAACTAAACAATAAATGATAAAATTGTTGACACAAGAGAATAATTCTTCTGTATAGAGATTTAAAGTCAAACACTTAACTATTTCGAGTGGACATCCTTTAAACAGAGTTAATTACTTTTGTATGAGTAAATTAACGATATAGTAAATGTAGCAAAGCAGTTTCAAAATTAAAAGCGTTCTGGGTTCAACACTCGACTTTATTTACTATTTATTTAGTTAATCTATTGCTTGATAGGGGGCAGAAAACTCAAGACCTAATCTGTCAAACACTATCACTCTAGCAACCAAGCCAACCAATAATGGTCAAATTCAAAAAAAATTGTATGGCAGCCTCTTGACGTCGTGATCAGTGCTAGCGTAATGGTGGGCAATTTGGTTCCAATTCCAATCGCCATGAAAAAATAGCCATCTTTGCAAAGACTTAGCCAGAAGAATTTATTTCTATACAACTAAATAAATTTTAATAATAATAATAAAGTGTTTAAAGGCCAATACTGACCCCTTACTGTGTCAACAATTTGGCTCCCCCGGTTTCGATCCTGAGCTTGGTCTTCATACCATCTCGACACCGTGGGGTCATCGTAGTCTGCAATGACCTCTACGCCTACCACAACAGCTTCAGTTAGATTACGTGTTAGTAATGGAAAAAAGCCAATTGCGATTCAAACATTTTAGAAACTGTAACCGACCAATGAAGATTCAAATATACTAGTACTACAAAATTAGCCAAAATAGCCTTCGATGGATTACATACTTATCACTGCTGTCCAACATTTACACAAAAAAAAAAATGGTTAGCTAGGTGGGTTCAATTTAAGAAAGTGATGCTGAAGAGTACAGAAAAACTAAACATTTGAAAATTAATGAATCTAGAATTGGTTTATATTTATATCGTTTCCATGAATGAACTAGCTACAACAAAATGACGCGTGGTTGGCTCAAAATTCACTTTCAACCGTTTTGGCTGATCAAAATTAGCTTTATAATCAGCTGGACATAAAAGATAAGAAACAAAAATAATAAAGATACAGGACGAAGCAGCCCATCTATTTATCACCATACTTGGTTCTAAAAAAAAATCGCAATTTTAAGGAATCATCATAAATCATACCAAAAAAAGATTATTTCTAGTTCTCATATAGTCAAATCAAATGCGAACAAAAGCGATTACCCATATGACGATTACCCGTAGGACTTGATTCAGCTGGATCCGATAACCATATTAGCAACAAGAAGAACCATGAAGAAGCACACATTAAGGCCTACACGCATACTAATAAGTATTTAATTGTAAGGGGAAGCCTATTGGTCCCAACTCTGAACTCTCGCAATTTTATAAGAGTCCTGAACTAAAATACTAAAAATAAGCAATCATTTGAAAAGAGAAAATGTTTAATTGTTCATTCATGATCAAGTTCATTTTGGAGGTATCCGACATTTGAAAATCGAAATACTAGATCCGAAAAATTTATAAAAATAAAAATATGGGTTTGTGTCTTAGCTAAATCGCTTCTATATACTAAATGAAATACTTATAAAAAGTTTATTTATTAAATTTGATCTTAAATCTGTTCAAAAAGTACGAAAAGTATTTAATACTCAATGACAGCACTAAGTACTGGTTTTCTTAGTAGTTTAAAGATAAAGAAATCGCTGGTTCAGGACCATAATCAACAATTCGCGATCTTATTGGCTACGATGTCACAATGGCCGTAACATTTTTTTTGGAACAAAGAAGGACCATGAAATATTTACAATCCTTGACAACTTTGGAAATCATTAAGCTTGGCTAAAGAAGCCTGCAGAATCAGTACTGACCTCCACACAATAGAATATACCAGCCCTCCACAGTAGTTAAGGCATGTTGAGTTAAATCGGATATGACACTAACTGTGATCAGTCTTTGTCAACCTTGACATTTATTAATTGTAACACGCTTACTTCCGATCTTTGAAAAAGCACTAGTTAAGAATTTTGGTATCGATTCTTAGGGCGACATGACCTGTTTAAAGATCATCTACATCCCATGGTTTAACTCAGGTTGTTATATGCAAGGACCGCATTGGGGAGGATGGTGATTGCCTTAACTTCGTAGGCAGTTCAGCTTTCATTTATTTAAGTCGTAACTTTAAGAAGCAAGTGACCTATTCAGAGAAACCATCAGGTATAACTCAACATACAGTTAATTCTTATGTATTAAAAACACGCACCCCGTTAGAAGCATGTATAACAAAGACACAAATGTATGCAAAGTTTCTATACCAATACACCTTCCGGCCTAAGAGATTGAAATCTCGTTTCGTATCGGAATTCCCCAGACAAATCACCAAGAATGGCCATGCAGCACCATACCTATTCAAGAAAGAAACGTATATGTATGTAGGTTCACCCAAAAGCAAACTGGCAACGGTTACGGTAAGCACTAAGGCAGTATATCCGGTCGCCCTCGACCCTCGTAACAGTGATGCCCCCAACTATCAATCATTTTGTTTTAATCTGATAACCAATTGAAGTACCAAAGACGTCTATTTCTTGCAGAGCATATTTAGACACAAATTGCCTGAGTTAAGCTATTTTATTTATTAAGAAATTTTCTTTGAATTTTTAAATTAACAGTTAAATATAACTGCGTATATCGTCAGTAATATTCAGCAACGCAGTAACTGAACTGTGTGTGATGGTAATACTTTTTAGCGGCTTATCTTCAATGCCAATAGAATTGGATTTACCGATTGGAATGCCTCAGTTAAGTAAACAATATATCAACAAAGGTTAAGCCTTTACCACTTGCTCCCTTAATATCGACGATGTCAGAGGGTATGGATTGTAAATGGATACAAAGAGAATTATTAAATCGTTAGCGACGAATTAATTAATTAATTAATAATTTATATATTATCGTCACTTTTCAAGCTTTATCAGCGGAGTCCAACCCATTTTATAGTAATGTTTTGCACTAATTTGGAAAGGTCTCAGTGTCCACTATTCAGAAGTATTAGTATGGCATATGGCAAAAACCTGAGATTTTGTGCTCGAATACGTGCACGCGTACGATTTGCATGATTTTTGTCAATTTTTTGAGCTTTATCAGCGGGGTCACCAGTGCCAAGATGGCAACATCTCATTGGTTTTTGTGCTTGAGTAATATATTTTTACATTAACTTATTGTATATTTTCACTGTTACAAAAATGTAACAAACACTCGCACAAATCTATATGTTATGTGTAAAAACTTCACACCGGTTAGGTTTGTAGCTTTAATAAATATAAATAGTCCTTTTAGGAACGAACTCGTCGAATTGATCCACTTAAAAAAGTTAACCTTATTAAGTTTTTTTTATACAGTTTTAAAGGCCATTACTGGCCCCTTACTGAATCAACAATTTGGCTCCAGCGGTTTCGATCCCGAGCATGGTCTTTATACTGTCTAAGACAATCTGAAGAGGCCAAGTCGTTCTCTACACCGTGGAGTCATCGTCGCCTGCAACGACCTCTGCGCCTACTATATGGTGGCTCTCCTTTCAGAGATCGCTGCACAATTCGTTCTGGATCAGCACGCAGAACGTGCCCGAGCCAGCGTACTCGCTGAGATCTTATTCCATGTACAATATCGGGGATCTTCATCAGATCTCTGATCTCGATAATGTACAGAGCTCGGTAGGTACCATCTATTTCGCGTTTTGGGTCGTAAATCACACGCATCACTCTTCTCTCAAATGTTAGGAGCCATCTCTCGTACTCATCCGTCAGCGCCCAACTTTCACATCCAAACATAACAACGGGCCTGATCAACGCTTTGTAAAGCTTCAGCTTCACGGCATTCGACCTTATTAATGGAGTCCAATATAGTGCACAGGGTGTTCCAAAGTAATCCTAAACATAAAATCATGGTCACAAAATCCAATCGAGAACTGGGTTAAGAACTGTAATCTTCATAAATGGTGTTTTTTATAGAGTTACACAAGTTTAAATCATTATAAAACAAAGAAATATATTTTTAATATCACTGAAACGGGCCTTATTGGTTAGAAAATTGTATGACATTAATGCTTAAATATGATTTCGGCCATGTGGCCGCCACGGCTGGCGCGCACAAGCCGCAATCTGAAACACCAATTTTCCGTATTTCGCCAATAACTCTTCGAATGTTGATTTCCAGGTGTTCAATTGTCTCTGGTTTATCGACGTAGACAAGTGACTTTATATCACCCCAAAAAAAAAAATCCAATGGGGTTAAATCACACGATTTTGGTGGCCAATTAATTGGACCATTACGCGAAATTATTCTTTCATCAAAAGTTTCTTTGAGTAAATCAATTAAAGCGCGCTGTGTGGCATGTGGCTCCGTCCTGTTGGAACCACATGTCAACAAGATTGAAAAGGGGTACGAAAAAATGTTTAATCATGTCCCTATACCGCTCCCCATTGACAGTAACATTCTGACCATCATCGTTTTTGAAGACATATGGACCAATAACTCCACCAGCCCATAAAGCGCACCAAACAGCAATTTTCTGTGGATGTAACGGTGTTTCAACAAAAGCTTGTGGATTATCATCACTCCAAATACGACAATTCTGCTTATTTACGTAACCATTCAACCAAAAATGGGCTTCATCGGAGAACCAAATTTTGAATGGAAATTCAACATCAATATCAATTTGTCCTTCAGCCCATTCGCCGGATTGGCGGCGCATACGATGAACGTTTGGCTTTAATTCCTGCACTATTCGAATCTTGAAAGCTTTAAAGCCATTTAAGCTTTTCCCTTTCGTTAAATCTTCCATAAAGTGGAAGGACACAACCCCAGTTGCTGAGAACGACGACGCATTGAATGATTTGGATCTTCTTCAATGTTTTTCTGTACAGCGACTATAGCTTTCTTCAGTGCCCACTATTCGGCGTCTCGCGGGATGCACATTATCATTAAGAATATACGTGATCCGAAAACGATCTATTGTTATTCGAATTAGCCGCTCTGAAAAACGATTATGTACGCCATAAAATGGACGAAGTGCACGATAATTTTGACGAACAGAACCATTATTTTGATAAAAAAATTCAACAATTTTCAACAAATTTTTGGTGTAATAAGTGAAACAAATACCTTTCCAACATTTAGTTAAGTTTTTCTAATGTAGATTTATTGGGGATCACAATGCAAGTCGCCGCAAGAAAATTATAACATCGCTATATTTTACTCAATAATCGGATTAAGTCACCTATTGTGATCTTTCGTGGAATTGTAAAAGTATGCAGCTATTTCAGTAGCACACAATAGTTTTTGTAATCAATTTTCATTCATCTTGTAATGTTGTTTGATTTAAGTTTATTTAAAATTTAGTTATTTTCTTCGTTGTGATCATGGCTATTATACACTTATTATATTCACCCCTTCTAACTATATAATGAAATATTTTACAGCATGTTAATTATATTTAACTTCTAGAATAACCAATTTAATAAATTAAAAACAGTCAATCAACTAGTTTAGTTTATTAGCATCGTATTTGATTACAAGCACAATTCAAAGTAAAAAAAAAAATAAATAAAATAAAACAGGTCGATCCAATAAATAATAACAAAACTCCAAACCTCCATGAAACGTATCGTATTTCAAACAAGCACAGTGCACAACATACACAACCACACAAACAAAAATTCAATTTAACTTATTTTTGGTCGTTTCACTCTCGTCTCGGCATTTTCAAACCTCCAAAATAAATGATTACATCTAAGTGGTTTTTTATTAATGAACTGTGTACACAAACTTAAAAATAAAAACTATTTTAGGAAGAAAAAAAAACAAACTATCTTTATATAAAATTTAATAATTAACGTGTTAATTTTTTAATTTAATTTAATCTCGTTTAAAAAAAATTTGTTTCAAATTTTTTAATTGAATGACATGTGAATTGACTCTAAAATCGAAATGTAGGTAGATATAGTTTTCTAATTGATAGATTGACCGTGCGACTGACTGACTGCCTATACGGTTGGTTACCTTGTTCATTTGTGGAATTGCATGAGATAAAAATTAGTGAAATACGATAGTTTTTTTTTATTTTTTATTTTGGTTTTATGTTTGTTTAAAAATTATATATTAATTAATTAATTTTGCGATCTATTCGAGTGAATGTTTAGTCTGGTTATTTAATGTTTGTTTATTTAAGATATTTGACTTTATATTTTATATAACATGTTAATGACATATAGAAAATATAAATCAATTAAAATTAATTTATGTTGTGCGCTCGCGGTTTAATGAAATTTTTTTACAGAGGTGGACGAAGAATACATTCTATATATATAATTTCGACATCGACCCAGTCTATAAATATATTTTAATTATTTACGTTTTAATGTGTGTACATAATATATAATGTATATAAGGTAATTTTTAGTTCACTTTGATTTATATATAAGTATGTATAAATTACATTTCAATTTAATTTTTCCACACCTAATTCATATTCATCAAAACGCACCTCGATATTATTAGTGTTCTTCTATACATCTATTCTAATTTACTAACTTCCTTATTATTGTTGCTTTATTACATATACTCACTGTATAATGTATATAATACATATAACTTCTCTAAAACTATAATCGACATACACAAGTAAAAAAAAAATATACAAATTAAAATTCTAAATCAAAACATTTCATTTTCATGTTTTCAAAAAAATAAAAATAAAAAAAAAAACGTTTTCTTTGATGTTTCATTTTCAAATATCTAAATCCAATTTTTCATCTCTCCACACGCAAAGGAAAAGCGTTTTTTTATTTTTCGTAATAAAATTGATTTTCGTGGAAATAATTATATAGAAGAAGAAAATCATCATCAATATTGATTGAGTCATCAGTTTATATAATAATTTGGTTGTAGTATAGTAGATATAGTAGAACAGCATATTTGCGAATTTAAATAAATATTCGGGGAAATATACTAAATTCAACCAAATTACAGTGTCTGTTTTTTTTTTATACGAATTTAATTTGTTTTAACTGAAAACGACTGTCTTTGCGGCTAATCCTTGATTTTATTTTGTATATGTCACAATGAAAATATATAATCAATTTTATTTAATTGGAAATATAACGATTTTTAAAATGAAATGCGTAAATAATTTAGGGCTTTTTCTGTTGGACCGTTCATTTTAAAAATTAGTATGAATTGTTCAAGCCTAACTCAAACTTGACTCGTGTGCGGAATTCTACCTAAATATTGATTTACCACAAGTAGGAATGGCGTTACTTATGTCAGAAATTTTGCTGATAATGTAGTGGCGCTACCAAATATTAGTGTAAAAGTAGGAATGGTAGGAAAGTTAGACACTTTGCTGACAATGTAGTGGTGCCACCAAATATAAGTGTTTAAAGTGGGAATGGTGTTACTTGAGCTGACAATGTAGTGGCGCCACCAAATGTTAGTATAAATGTAGAACTATTATGATAATTCTTATGCTGACGTTTTCAATAAGTTCGTGTTTTAGAAACGTTTATGTTTGGCTTATATGAACAGGGAGTGCAATATGCTGCCCACTTAGGTAGTATACCACTTTTTACCTGTTTTAATATATCCGCTATTATTGTAAATCTCAATAGACTCTAATCCTGTGTGCCTGATAGCAAAAATTTCGTCTATATCGCCGACTTTTCTAATTGTTGATTAGTTCTGCTATAAAACACCATGTTTTTCCATTTAGACTACTCGCGAGGTTGCTTTTCATTTTAGTTGTCAGTTTTTGATTATATATACGGATGGATTATTTTTAATTGTAGGGAGTTACGACGACACGAAAAAGTTCATCGAAGTTCGAATTAAGCTGAACAGCAGTTTTATTGGAAATTTTTTCGATTCAAGAACCAGTTGGAAGTACATAAGTAAAATTGTTTTGTAGTAATATATTTTGTTTTAAGTTCAAAAATATTCATCTTTTGAAGGGCCGTTGGTGAAGAAGCTGGAATTGTCGAACACTGGAGCAAACTTCGAAAAAAATGGTCCAATATAATGACGAAATATAAAGTAGGTATTAATATTTTATGTGTTTTATAAGTATAATAAACAATTATGTTTTTCTTTAATTTATAGTCAATAATTGAGCCACCGACAGGACAAGGATCAGAGGATGGTGGGCCAGCTGCCTTGACCTGGCCTTATTTTGAAATGATCCACGAGTTCGCGTCAGCACGTCATAATATCGATCCTCCATATCTAACCGACACATTTGAAAATGCTGAAGTTTTAATTTCTGAAGAAAGCCAAGCATCGACGTCGCGACCTGATTCATCGGCATCCTCAATCAGATCATCTCGAACAAATAAAACAGAGAAAACTATGCGAACGGCCGCAAAAGTATTTATAAAATACATAAGGGCCATTTCATTCTTAAATGTATATATTTTAGTTAATAAAAAATAAATTTTGAAATTATTAATATTCATGTATTCATGTATTTTGGATTATACTCGTGCTAAATTTGCTCCAGCAATGTGTTGCGGAACTTTAAATTCCTCCATTCCATAAATGCTCCACTAAAGTATTTCGAAATTCTAAAGCTGTTTCCTCATCAGCATTAATCAATATTGAAATTTAACGGTGAATTATCTTCGGATTCGGTCCCATCTTCAATTTCATCAACCACTCCGTCGTTTATACAAACATTGTGCATTACACAACATGCCACTACAGTTTTTACACAATTCTGTATTTTTAATTCCAAACTTTTTTGGAAAATTGATCTCCATCTTGTTTTCATACGCCCAAATGTGTTTTCTATAATGTTCCGAGCACGAGAGTGTAGCGTGTTGAATTTCTTTTCCTGTGTCGTAAGTGCTCGGTCGTGGCGGAATGGTGTTATAATCGGCACCGGATGTAATGCACATTTGTATCCCCTATCAACTAGCAAGTAATAACCTGGTGGTGGAAAAGTGGTAGATCTATATAAACCGCTATTTCCTAAAACCCTTTGGTCGTGCACTGAACCTGGGAAACCCGAAAGAATTATCGTAAATTTACCGAAGCTGTTACATACAGACATGACATTTAAACTATAGTCCAGCTTGCGGTTAATGTACTCGTTATGTAGATGTACCGGCACCAAAATCTTCACATGACAGCCGTCCATAGCGCAAATTAAAATGGTGTCCAATTGATTCATATTCTTCTGGCCTCGGTAGCTTTATTATTTTTTTTTTTTTGAAATGCTGACGAATAAGTTCAGCATCTTGTGTACAATTGTACGAACCGAATACATGGATATTCCAAATGATATTCCAGTTACGCGATAACTCGCCCCACAGGCAAGCCAATATAAAAATACACATAAGCGTGATTTTAGCAGTCTCCGTGATTATTTTTCTCAAAGAGCAACAACATTAAGTGGAGCGATTTAGCAGATACACGAATATTTTGCTTTATGAATTTGTTGTCATTGGATAAAATTGTTCTATATATTACAGAGTTGTAGTATTTTACAAATGTTCTTTCCGGCTGGAATACATATCAATAATTATTTATGTTAGGTTATCTATGTTTTATCATATTTACCTCGCAGCGATTTTTACGTGTTAATTTTTTTTTTTGTGTTAAGAAACTATGGTAAGATAGTAAAACGTTAGTAAATAACGCAATTTCCATACTAGTGTTATCCATTCCAGCCATTATTTTGTTTTTTATTTTTAATAATAAGTTTTAATTTCGTATTTATTATATATGTACAACCATTTTACACTCTCTGACGTTTAAAAAGTCGCAAATAGAATTATTTTAATAGGCACAGTACTCTACTGCCATCTATGAATGCCTGATTTTAACTAATCATCAATTTAGAAAAGTCGGCGATTTAGACGAAATTTTGTGTGTTTTAAAAACTATTTGCATAAATTTATCAAATATGAATCACTATACATCGTGTCTCTATCGTTTATTACACAATTTGAATAATAATTATAATAGGCGATTTTATCGCGTATACTATACTATAATAAGCGAAATAGATGTTAAATTACAAATGAGTAGCGCCATCACTCACAAAACAAACGACAGAAATGAGGTATTGCTGAAGAAAGAAGCAATGGTAGCTAAAATACAACCAAATGCTATGAATCCACAACTTAACGCCCTAACCCATCCAATTTAAATAATTAAAAATGAAATTCGAGTTGCTTGAGTAAAATTGTCTGACAGCAAAGAGCAAATTGCAAAAATTCCAAAATTCCAAAAAGCAGGCCAAAATCGAGGGGTATTTTCAATTTTCAATAGATGACATCCTTAGTGATGCTTCGAATATCAGATGGCGCAAATTCCTAGTGGCTAAACGAATTAATTCCCCAAGGAAATAGTAAAAAAAATTGTAACATTCATTTCTATTAAAATGTTAACGGATAGCGCGCGCATAGGCACAAAATATTATTAAAATCCGTTTAAAATTAGCGTTGAAAGCTAAAAATTTAAAATTAAATTAAAAAATTGGGCGAATTTATTCCAGCACTCAATGCCACTAACGTGCCCATGGTGCAATAATACCCAGACAAGCACATATACTTACACATTAAAAACACCCAACCGTGATTTTTGGTTACCACCGGGAATTAAACCCGAGACCCTCGAATAACAGAGCAAGCGCGCTACTTACTGTGCTAACGATATATAGGACTGTTGAAAGCTAAATATTTAATTTAAATTTTCACAATCTGCTGAGAATTAATAAAAATTATAAAAATCCCAAACAATAAATTGAATATTTTTATAAATTTTTAAATATACAGAAACATAGTTTAGATTCAAAAATTCCAGAATATCCAAATTTTAAAATCATGAAATCTAGAAATTGTAGAAATTCAAGATTTCCGACTGAAATTTTCTACATGTCACATTTACGTTTCTAAAAAATTTTAAATCTGAATATTATTTGATTGATACTTTGACTTGAGTGGGATGAACTGACAGAAATTGTAACAAATAGAGTCAGATGCTCGACTTGTTCTTAAAATTTCAAAATGTGAAATATTAATTCTTAATTGTTGCCAAAAAAAATAATTTTCTAAATTTTGCGACCGAGTCGAGTTTATTTACATATTACTATTATTAACAGCCGAGCATCCGATCATAGATGGAATGTTTTAACATCACATCGATTCGCGTCGAACCCATCTAAACTGAATCACACACTAGACACTCGCGAAGAAATAAAAAAGTGATATTTGTCTTATAGTTCCATTACTTTATCATAGAAAACAACAAACAAAATTTATCTAACATTTCTTATTTTGATTTTATCAGAATGAAAGCAAATGTCAACAAGGTATTAGAGCTCCGAAACTAAGCTAAGGCTACGAGGCCCGATGGCTCTCAAACAAATAAAATGCCATAAAAATGCTTAATAGGTTTAAAACTAGGTCTGTTTTGAAACCAAAAATGATTTAGCGGTTTAGCTAATTTTCTTTATGTCTTGGCTTTTTCGTAAATTAGTGTCAAAATGAATTCATAAACAAATTATTAATATTCGCAAAGATTTACTTCACAAAAATGGCAATTGCAAATGAAAACAGCAAATTCAAATAAGATTTTCTAGATAGATGCTTATGGGGTTCCAAATTCCAAAAATCATTAAAAAATCCGAATGCGAATTTTTTTTGTATCATTGGACGAATTCAGGTCTTCCATCATGTTGGCATTTACTGATGGAAAAAGGGCATTTAAACTATCACATTGCCATGAAACCGTCGCGATATCAGACGAATTCAGAACTCTGCATGTTATATTTAATCAACACGTTGCCAACAGTTGACAACCTGAATGCGCCCATAGTCAAGCCGCAGTGATTTCTATGAAAATCTAGTTCAAGAAGAGATTTGTCGCTTCTTATAGAATTATGTGTATTCAGATAAATTCAACGATAAGTGAATTAGTAAACAGGCGATGTTTACAAGTAATAGTTTTTTTTTGGTTGTTTCATACAGGACATACAGAGAAAACGGATAAATGGA
The DNA here is from genome assembly GCA_951394425.1 of Tipula unca. NCBI lineage: Eukaryota > Metazoa > Arthropoda > Insecta > Diptera > Tipulidae > Tipula > Tipula unca. The sequence continues at coordinate 69,972,175 of OX596380.1, forward strand.
AAAAATATCGTTAAAAAATCATGTCGAATGTTCTTAAAAAGATTTTACTTTTATTTGGACTCATGAATCTCGTTTTCATTTTGATGACAGTGTTTTGAATAAACTACTATAGCTAAACTAATAATCACTAAACAGTTTGTGAATATTGGCAAGTCATTGAATCGTACTTTTATGAGAGTATATTACTAGAGAAAGATACCTTCACATGGTGGTGCTCCTCATAAAAGGTGAACAGCAAAAACTAATGAAAGTCAAAATTTTCAGCATACGCAAGTCGGCAACTGGATGTGAATTACTTGCGAGCTGAATTTTGTGAGCAGGAAGATGGCTTATAAAACAGAGTCTGTATTTCACAGATTTGTTCATCTGCAATGTCTTCAGTTTGAAAGGTTACGAGCTATAAAAACAATAAAATAAAATATTTTCCTTAAATCCAATTTCCCCCTGAGATATCGTCTGCGCTACTAACTTTGCAACAGAAATGTCTCTAAGTATCAAGGACAAAGAACAATACTGGTTAATTTTTAATTGATGGGTTTCTTAAAGGTAATTTCAAGGTCAACTTCTTTAATGTACGATTATGATCTGATATATACTGTTTTATCGCGATTCCGTTTCTTGACTACAGATCCACTTTCTCGAAACTTAACCACATGATCCAAAATGTACCAATGCGAAGCTGTTTTACACGAATGCTTTTGTTGTTTTCTAAAACATTTTGTCCTAGTTCATCGATAAAAAAAATATTCATGGCATTCGGTAATTCCGCTGAAAAATAATTCTATTGGAGAATTTGCTATTCTTTATCTCGTTTTGTTGGAAAAATTTCAACCTTTTCGCCGAATTTAATTTTGTTGGGATTTTACTTATGAATTAATATTTTGCTACATTTTATTAAATTTGTACATAGTACATAGTGTTCTGACTAAAATTTTCTTAATTTTAACAACTGGTGGCACCGTTAGAGCAAGCGATAAGAGCGATTATTTAATCTTTGATTCAAACATGTCTTCGTAAACTTGCCGAAGGGATTTCTCGGAACATTGGAAATCTCATTTTTGCTACCACTATTTTAATATGTAAATCGTATTAATTTTAAATAAATCAACAATTCCGTTCCCTTCAAATAATTCTAATTTCGTGACAGTCGAAGGTAGGTTGTTTTCAGATCAGGAAATAAATTTCGATACAAAGTTTTAGTTACGTTGCCCAGCATAGTAGATCACACGACAAAATGTCGTCATCATTAGCTATTTTAAATGTACCGTTATTCAATTGTTAAAAAAATAAACACTAGAAGATGGCCCATTTAGTAAAATAAATTCAATTTCAACAACATAGTAAAACCAATAATTAGTAAAATTCGCGTTATAAACCATAATCGGCCATCTGAGCCCGCTGAAAATTTAGTGCAAAATTTGATTCCAGTGGTTCAGTAGCAACACGTGCATGTTCAGGTCGTTCTACCGAAAATATTGCTAGTGTAAGAGAAAGTGCTGCAGAGAATCCACTTTTATCGATTGCACAACGTTCTGAACAAGTAAACTGGTCTACAACCGCCCCATATGGGGAATTTTACGCAAGGATTTTTCTTTACATCCTTATAAGGTCCAATTGATCCAATAACTAAAGTCATTGAATAATCAAACAAAATTGTCGCATTTGGGCTTCTGAAAATCCAAGGTGCGTAGGCATCATTGATCCGCATTATTTCGAAAATGTAGCTGGTAACCCTGTTACTTTCAATGGTGTTCGCTACAGAGACATTATGACAAATTTTATAAGACTAATGTTAATTGACCACCAAAAACGTGTGATCTAACACCAGTAGACTAGTTTTTGTTGGGCTATGTAAAAGACAAGATTTATGAGAATAATCCGCAATCAATCGAAGGTCTTAAGACCCATATCGAATGCGTCATTCGTAAAAAATTTCGACCATCGGATCAGCAAACGTGCTCGTGGTGGACATTCGCCAGATATTATTTTTCATCAATACACTATCTATATTCCTTCTACTTAGGCAATACTATACAGTTAGAGTAGAGATGTTTTGATGTGATTTTAAAAACATTTAGTTTGTATTGATGACTGATAGGTTGGCCGGAAAAAATATTGTAGGTATAATCAAAAAGATTATACCTACAATATATAACAAAAATCCGTTTATCTATTTATTGTCTTCTCGTGAGTGCGGGCGTATGGCGAGAAACTTGCTGTACCCGTCTTCAATTGAAATTGCATATTTTAATTAATTTATTATTATATTCAAGGTTTTTGTAATAATCTTGGACACAATTTTAATGCTGAAATGTATGTATGTATGTCGATTTTAACATTCAATATTAGAATATTGCCCATTCTGATTTAAGACAAACGGCTAGGGATCTCAAATTTACCGAAAATTTCAGTTACCGGTAAAAGGTCAAAAATTGGCATGAATCCCGATTAACCGGTAGTATACCGGTAAATCGAAAGCTTGTTACAAAATATTAAAATTTGTATCCTTTCTGAATAAAAAAGACATAGTTAAAAAAATTATTCAATCTTGACTAATCCATGCACACATCTTTCCTATTTTAATGAGATAAACTCTGAATGCATTTAATATATCGACAATTTGATGGTAACTTTGAAGCACTTTCGAATTCTACACTTCTTGGTTTAGTTGTTAAAAGGTGCTGGTATACACGTAATTATCATTTTGTTAGTTGATCACCATTTTGTTAGTTGCAAACGATCTTTTATGGTGAAAAATGGTGTTAGTGCATCGTCGCCTGAAGCGGATGATAAATGTATTATTATTAAACATGTATTCGTAAACGTAATATTCATGGCAGTTAACAAAAGTTAAAAATTTGGAATGTGTTTAATTCTCTTATTATTTCTTGGAATGTGTTTAATTAACTTATTTATTAAATCTACAAGTGTGTAAATCCATTAATGTGATTGTCCTTTATACTATCCAAACGTAGGATCAGAATAGCCTAAATGTCGTTGTTCTATTCAAAAATTTAATTTAAATTTTAATTCTGTACTGATCTGCGTATTTTAATGGCCAGTTTATCAGCAGCATAAGATCGAGCGCAAGACTAACACTCCTCAATAATTGAAAATCCTTCGCACTTAATTATTCCCCAGCTATAGGTTCACGGGTAAAAGATTTACTAAGTTAAAAACGATTTTATTTATTGAAGATTATTGAATTAGATGCAAAGGATGATGGCGTGTCTGTTCCCGTTTATAAAGAGTTCCTCGCATGAAGCCCGCTTTTCAATTATTTTGTTATGATGCTCACGATCAAGATTTAAATACATTCTTATAAAATTTGAGTTATTATGGCCCGTAATTTTCAATAGTTACTGTTCTGGCACTTCGTTTTTAACCAATTGACTCACTGCTGGCGATCTATTAGAGTGATCGGTAATTTTGTTATCCTTGGTATTTAAGCCAATTGATTTTGTCTAGATTTTTATAGTATTTTTCCGTATTGGTATATTATCACCCCAAACATATGTCACTTTTTTCCATGAGCTGTTTGACCTGAGACATATTCGGTATGATTTGATATTTTTTCCGCGTTTTGAAATTATTTTTAGGCATAAACCGAGCATGGCGTGCTATCGTTGTTTTTCACTAGCCATTTACTGCCAGCCCAGTTAATATAGGGCTGCACTCTATCCGGGTTGTTCCGAACCATCATTGTTTTGTTCAATACGAAAAAAATCGATTAAACATCCAACCGCTTCACCACCTCTCCAGGAACTCCACTGCAGCAATGTGGTAAAACTTCCAAAGTATAGACCTTCAGGAGTGTTTTCATCCCACAAATTCACTGTATTATTGAGCTTAATGGTACCGAGCTGGTTTTTCTTTTTGTTGGATCGGCTTGCAGTATTTAGCGCTTTGCATCTCGTGCAGCTAAATTTTCTAAATATTACGCTCTTAAACGGATCTACCACCACTTTAAACTCGTTATAATACTTTTCTTGAAGAATATTGCCTGTATTGTTCCAAATAGTTTTTAAAGTGGTTTCCTGAAATTCCTCACCGTTTTTATTCGCATGTTCACGGCCCAGTCTATCAATATTATAGCGAGGTCCTCTGTACTAATATTTTCATTTGGTTGGTAATTTCTGGCATTACAGAATTCGGTAAATATGTTCCAGTTATATTTTTTTTTGATTACAGTATTTTTGGCGTATTTTGCCCCAACAATTTGATTTATTGATTCGCCATTTTCGTGCTCAAATCGTGAAAATGACATTTTGAACAAAAAGTGGAAGTAATAAACAAATATTTTTTAACACAAAATTAGTTAAGGCTGCTAGATTGTAAATTGTATTATGAAAGTGTTTGTTATTTTAGCAAAACATTTCTTTATAAGTTGCCTAGCAGGACACTGACACTGTTTGTCGGCTTTCTAAATATTTTAATCAATGCTGTCATGTGAGTACGAAATATTTTGTTGGTCAATTGGTTGATCATTAATTTAATGAAGTGAAATTTTATTTACTAAAAATTACCGAATTTATCGGTAAATTTCAATTTTTTATCCGGTAACTTGGTAAACCAATTTAGACGGTAATTCGATTAATTATTAACCGGTAGTGTGGTCTCTTCCGAAGATACTGTCTCAGATTACATATTTTCATTTTTGGTAAATTGTCAATTTCCAAGAATTTTTTGTGAGCCTAATTTTTGAATATTTATATGTATGTAGCTTCTTTAAATTACTAAAACTTAATTTCACAGTCAAATGTGTTATTAGAATTTGAGTATGAGTGTGTATATAAAAATTGTGTATGTCGCCTCTTTATCAGTGAAATCATTGTTTTAGTATAGTAGGATTAGACCCAATAAAATAATCGTCATTACAATTTATTAACCTGAAGATAATAAACCAACATACAAAAATATTGGATGTGACACACCACCACGCAGACAGAGGTCATAACCACTCATAAAATTTTATTAATTGATAACAAGTTGAATGAACTTAACCACAATTATACGTATACGAACGCCTTTATGTACATATACATAGGATAAAAGTGCATGTCTAATGTGTGAATTAGAGATGTTAGCCAAACATTAGCCGAAAACCACAGAATTCCAAAACCTCATTAATTTTCGGCTACACACACACACACTGACACACAGACACGCACACTCATTTATCATATTAATGCTATCAAAATATTTATATATCATATGATGTATATATACATAATCCGGATATTAGACGATGTATGCGGTATATACATATATAAGATATACACAATAAACATTTCAGTCTTATGTAAGATTATTTTACGTTTTGGTTCTTTAAGTCATCTTCGTATATATTATGATAAATTCTTATGGAATTCGCGAAACCACCGCAATACACTAACAAAAAAAAAATCGTGTATTTCATCCAATCCAAATAATATAATTTATTTAACTTTACCATAAGTATACATACGAGTATAAGAATTGTGCGATTACAATCGTAATGATCATCGCATCTCTTAATCATTTCTTTTTCGTATTGATATTCTTAAGACCAAAAAAAATATCTCATGATGATCATGTTGATGATGATTATTAATATCATATAGGGTATAAGTAACATATACATATATGTATATACATTTATTATATAAGGTGGTATCGCATCTTGAACATGAAATTGTAGATTGGTATTTTATTGTGTATGTATGTACTTGAAGAGAATTTGTACATAATAATATGTAACAATCTCCTTTTTTGATCGACATGATAAATTAAGACAAAATTGCGGTAAAATTACTAAGACTGTTTTTTGTTTGGCCATTGTGTGCTATAAAACATAAATTTTTTTTCATTAATTTCTAATTGAAGCAAAATGTCAATTTGACAGTTGAAATTCCATCACGCTAAAACACTGGTACACCAACGTTACACACACCCCCTCGCAAACGACAATAAACAAATAAAAATCCATCAAAAGAATGCATGGAAAAGTGTATATAAATTGCATAAATGAAAGAAAATGCATTAAGAACATACGATACCAAGAAAAAGAAGAAGAACACTGAAAAGGATATTTCAGTTTTTTAAAAGTATTTTTTTTTATTTTAGTTCCATCTGAAAAGTATTTTATTCATTCCGTCTCCATAACGAATTTTTAATTTTCTTTGTGTATTCTTCATACTACTTTACTCATTGCTACATTGTACATATGTATATACATACTCGGTATTTGTTTGGTATATACGAAATAAAAAAAGATTTAATAAAAAAAAAATTCAAGTTGATTCATGTTCACTACATGTTTAGATTCCTTATTTTGTGCCCGTTTAAAGAATATAATGTACATACGTATGTATGTAATTTAATATTTGATCACATAACTGTTTTAATTAATAGACCGCAGAGAAAAAATCGTCTTTGTATCGATCTCATTGTTATGTGAAGGACATTAATATACAATAAGTAAAAAGTAATGACTAATCGTTATGATATACATACGTAAAAGTGACGTCTTCGCTTATACGCATTCAAATTAGAGTACAATACAAGAGAGCCTATAATTCAACCATTATTGATAGTTCGATAAAATTGTTTCAACAAAGGAATATGATTTATCGCGTGTATCTACTTGGTTGCGAGAATGAATCATACCAGTAAAGATTATGGCGCAAGATAGTTGAAGTCCCGAAGTATAGAACCTCAAAGTTATGGGCAAAAACTATTAAATAAATAATGTATAATAATTATAAGATAACACAACCACCAATGCACCACAAAAGATGGGCATTTAAGGGTCTTCTATTATTTTCTATATATAGTCGTTAAAAATCAAAATTGACTGTCCTCAAAATAGCCATATGGAATGCAAACGGCCTAGCACAACATAAAGCAGAGATTCAAGCATTCCTCACCGAGCACAATATTAACATAATGTAAATATATGAAACACACTTCACCACAAATAACTATTTCAAAATTAATGGATACTCTGTTTATGACACGAAGCACCCAGATGGGAAAGCACATTGAGGCACAGATGTACTGATAAAAACAAGATTATAACACTATGAGTTTATGAAATATGAGAAGCAACATATCCAATCAACGAGCATATGTGTGCAGAAGTGGTCTGAAAACTGTGTCATATCAGCAGTGTCTGTCCTCCAAAACATGTTATAAAAAACCTGCAGTTCATGGATTATTTCAGCCAACTAGGAAATAAATTTCTTGCGGGGGGTGATTTCAACGCCAAACACACTCAATGAAGTTCCAGATTAACATCGCCGAGGACCAACAACTTTATGAAGCTATAGAAGAACAGTCCCTGGGTTACTTATCTGCCGGTCACCCAACGTACTGGCCCACAGATAAAAATAAAGTTCCTGGTTTAATTGACTTTTGTGTAACTAAAGGCATTCCACGTACATTTACTATAAGGCCACCGATTGCTAGTATCTGTCTTCTGATCACTCACCTATAATTGTAAGAGTGAGCACCGGCGTCCTAAGAATAGAAACGCCAAAATGGCTTACAAACAAGCAAACTAATTGGGATCAATATAAGAGGCTAGTCGAACAAAATTATGTACTGAATATCCCTCTTATCACACCAGCAGATATTGATGCGAAGGTCGAAAACTTACAAGATGTCCTGTCGTTATCAGCTGAAAAGGCTACACCTGTCTTAAATAGTACTGAAAAAGTTAATAAACTGTCACATAATATACTAATTGGAACTAATCCGGCAAAAAACGGAAAATTCGCCGGCGATGGCAGGAAACAAAATCACCGTTGTTGAAATGGAAATTACATCGAGCTATTAAGACTCTATGATTTGCATTGCAGGAAAAACAAAACCAGAGCGTCCAGAATTATTTAAATGAACACTCGGCAGCCGAGAGGACCGATTATTCTTTGTGGAAGGCAACAAAAAAGTTAAAAAGCCCAACAAATTCGAATCACCCGATTAAACTACCAACTAAACATCAATTTGAGTTCCGAAACCAACATGGTACCACAGAACAAGTACCTACAATTGTAAATGCAATCAAAAACCCTTTGAGGAAAAGTAATATTGTTCTGGTGCCTTCTTGGATATTGCACAAGCCTTTGATAAAGTTTGGCATGATATACAAAACTACATATACATATAGAAAATTAAAGGACTTCTACCGAAGAAATTTCACTCAGTTCTGGGAAACTATCTTCTTCAAAGGCAGAACATAGTTAAACAAAATAATGCAACTGCTTGTTTAAATGACATTAACGCAGGTGTTCTACAAGACAGCGCTCTAGGACCAACGTTATACCTGATGTACACAGCTGACGTACCTGTAACCAACGACTACCTTGTTCAAACATGCCATCTTGGTGTCACACGATAATCCCGAAACTGCCTCAAAGGAATTACAGAATCACTCCTGCAACGAATCCAAGCGAAAAACTTCGTAGTATTACCTAAGTTCTGGCACCGTGTGCCCGTTAGTGGCATTGAGTGCTGGACTAATCCGTTCAACTTTAATTTAATTTTTATTACCTATACATTCGAAATAGTAATATACACGATGATCTTCGAATTAAAACTATTAACGAAACCATTAGAGAATTCAATCAGTTCAATCAGTTCGAAATAATTCAGTTCGAGAATAAATAGTGAACACTAACAACCAGTATTAACATTGGTTAAGACTTAAAATATATAATAATTTTAGCTTAAGTTTTGACTTCTTGTTAGTTTCTTTTGTAGAAAGATTCAAGAATAAAGCCATTGGCAGCACAACCTGTAGACAGCGTAGATAACGTGGACATCGTAGACAACGTAGACAATCCGAAGAAAACCTCGATAATGTAGACTATTTATAGAGTGATTTAGTGAACTAGTTCTAAACTACGGTGACCAGATTTTTTTTTAGGTTTAATGCGATTCGGTTGGGACAGTTTTAGAATCGTTTTCAATGCATTTTAATCTCTTTTCAATATAGGTTAGGTTAGAAAAATTGTAAATGTTGTTAATACAGCTTAACTGAATCACTATTTTATAAATTAATACAACTGGGAACTGTGAACAGTCATTTTCAATATACCAAAATATCGTAGCCTATTGGTGTTGTCTTAACTGTCGGCGTTGACAAAAATATTGCCCAATAATCTATAAAGCCAATCTTAAAAATATTAATAAATGTTTTAATATATTATAGAAAGTAATGTCATAAATAATTTGTAATGTCAGCGTTTTGGAAGTGACCTACGTTTGCTCAAAGTGCTCCGCTCCTACTTGGGCTAAACCAGACAATTTTAGAGATTGGTTCAAACCAAAAACAAGATTCATTGCAAAATAGTAGCAAGATTCATTGATTTAGTTACGGACAAATGTTTGTCTATGCTATAGTTAGCCCATTAGGACGGCTAATCTAACCTAACCTAACCTTCATTGCAAAATCTTAACATCTCTAAAAATAATTTTGCAAACTATCAAAAATGTTGTAAAAAAATTCATTAACTTGATTTATTCTTCATTTCGTTCTCCTCCCAATCAAGCATACATATCTTGAGGAGGTATTTAAATAAATTATGAATTTGGAATGAGTTAGAAATAAACTAATTTAGGAATCGTATTAAAACTGTAACGGATTAACATGGATTTGAAAGATAATTCGGCAAATCTAGAATAAAGCTTGATATTAGTCATACCGGCTGAACTTTTAAATTTGAATATAGTTTTTTGTTATATTTGAGTGTGATTGAACAGACTTTTTTTTTTTTTTTAACGGTTGGAACCTACAGAGGTTCCGCACTCAATGCCACAGTGGGCCCATGGTTCAAAAAATAGACTTTGAATTATATGCTTTGAGTGGAAATTTGTATGTTAAATTCAAGGACTTCGAACTATATATTTTGAGTGAATTTGCTTAAGTGAAATTCGAGGTAGCAGGAACCTGAGCTAAAATTTGTAGTTCTGTTAAATTAATTACATGAGTGACAAAATGATAACATTTTTAGCTAAATTTGAACAAAACTTGAGGGCATTTTAAATAATTATTGTATTTGAACTCAAACATTGAATATAGAACATAATTGTTTGTTATATTTGAAATTTTTATGTTTAATTCAAGGTAGATTTGTACTAAGAACTTAGTATGAATTTGAGCCAAAATTCTTAATCGTTTTTTAGATGAATTGTATTAGTGAAAATAAAGTAATATTTCACTTTGACTTGAATTTGAGTGCATTTTAAATGTGAAATTTGATTTAATAAAATTGAGTTCAAAATCAAACCTACTTAAGGTATAAGAATTTGAAAGCTTTAATTTCATTTCAGAGTGAAATTTAAGTAGATTTGAAACAAAGTCGTTACTGTTAAATTAAACGAATATGAACAAAAATTGAGTGGATTTCGTAAGGTAAAATTTCAGCTAAAATTCTAGTATGGTGACTAAACCATAAATGTTTGGTGACTATACACCAGATTGAAAAACAACGACCTTCGACCACGTTAATATTTGGCGTGGGATTATATATGACAAATTGGTGCCGCATCGAAAACCCGTATAGAGAACATCGACAACGTCGATAATATAAACAATTCATAGTGTGATTTTGTAAACAGATTTTGAACTACGGTTACCAGATATCTTTGGTTACCAGATAACTCAATCGAGCTGTTGTGTGATCAGTTAGATCAAGAACTTAGGAAAACACGAGTAACATCAGTGAGGGATTATCTTCTGAAAAATTTAATAAATTACTAGAAAGAATGCCATGACTCTATCGCGCAGTTATGCAAGTAAAAGGAAGGTCATATTGATGAGCTCTTAATTTGGTCCTTTCTTTTTTTGTTTGTGGTCTTTAATATGAGTTAGACATAAATTTAATTTAATTTACATATAGATTTGTGATAAAACATGCAAATCTTTGATTTAGTTACAAAAATATCATCACCAAAAACTCTTGGCCTGTACTGCGTATTTTTGCGAAACAACGATATTCTAGCTGTGGAAAAATTAAGTTTGGAGGATTTGATATTCCTGAATTTTCGTAATAATAACTAACACGACCATTCAACGAGAAAGAGCGTTACTAGAGTGATCAAATAATAAAACGATAAGAGAAATTTCAAGAAATGACCAAAGACCAAGTAACTTTACTGATTCGTATACTTGCACCTTTTAACGACTACACCATTCAGAAATTGGTTATAAGTACAAGATTTTAACAATTTGTAATAAGTTTTATTTTTACTGGTTAACCGGTTTAACTCCAATTTTTTACCGTTTACCGGTAAATAAAAACTTCGGAAAATTTCCCATCCCTAACTGTTCCGTAATACTATTTGGAATATAATTTTTCTTTTTCTTTTACTTAATAATATTTTCGAGTGCTTTAATTTATGGCACCCTAATATTTCACAAATTACGTTCGAATTTTACCAATATTGGAATCCAGATAGGTATACTTGAAAATTTGTAAGTACCAATACATTTGCAATACTATGTAGGTAAAGTTCCTAAGAAGTTTTAAAAAATTGGAAATTAAGACTTTTCGAATTTGTCGAAATTCACGATTAGCCAATTTCCGGTTTTAGTAATTTAAACAATTTGTTAATAACAAATTTTCAAATCAACTTCTTTAAACCAAAGTTAGCAACATCTTTAACTGATACATTATTTCACGTTCATCCAATCCGAATTCTAAATTGATGCAACAACATGCAAATTGATGCAACAACATTCAAATTTGACAATTTAAATTTCGATTGTGAATTTATGAATAAAGTTCTGAATTGTCGAATTTCAAAACTTTTTATTTTTTTCGAAATACTTTATTGAATTTTGATTTTTATTATCAAATTTTAGGTATAAAATTCAGAATTTAAAATTTCAATTCGAATATTTTTTCTCTCAATTTATTAAATTGTAATAAAAGTTTAACTTAAATTTTGAAAATTGCAATTTATTCTCTTAAAAACCTCTTTTTAAAATTCAAATTGGGTTAAAATATAATATCCAGCATTTTCAAAATAATAAATCTTTTAAAATTTTTGAATTTCGTAAACTTATAATTTTGAATTTTGAATTCAATTCTTATATTAAATTTCGATATGTTGGTTGATAATTTTTAATTCGGATGAATCTAGCTGGGTAAGATTAATATAAGTTATCAAATTAAAAAAATTGGGGAATTTTGAAATGTTGTGGATGTTTGAAAAAATCAAATTTCAAATATAATTCTGAATTTAAAATGTCAATTGAATTCAATGAAATTTCGAATTTTGAAAACCTAATTGGAATTCCATAACTTTGAAAACCGTCACTCACACAGTTGCTTACAGACAAATTTCGTAAGATAAAATTAAAACAAGAAATTTTGGATGACTAACGCAGCTAATTTTGAAATAAAAATAAATTTACACGAATTTCGTCAACCTAATTTTATGAAGTTGATGATGTTTTCAAATTTACATAATTCAAAAGCATCAGTTAACAAAGTAAAACTTTAAAGCAAGTTTTGTGAATGTGGGCAACTGTGCAAACCGATAAATGTTTAATTGCAATGGAAGTTAATATACAACAGAATTATGTTGTAAATCATGAGCTATACGATTCCTAAAGATTTTAACTTAGCGATATTATGCAGACTTAAGTGATGAGACAAACCAAATTTTTGAGTCTAGGTATTTTGTGCCGACAGCTTCTTATTAAATTAGAATTTTTTGAAGAGAAATTTTAAAACTTGCAGCAAATACCAAATTTAATAAAGTTTTAAAAGTATTAGCATTTGTGAAATAATTTCTAAAGTTTAAATGGAATTTTTAAGTATTTGGTGTATTTGGAACTAAATCAAATTCTAAAAATGGTATATTTGTAGTTTAGAACGTTCTCACAGTTCAATCGGTTGCCTGGCTCATGTGCAACATGTGTTTATTGTATTATTTTCTACCCTTAGGTACGTTCTCTTGATCTCGATTACAATTACAAAGAATTACTTTAATTCTGACGATATCCCGTCAACACCTTTCTGCGATATGAAATGTAGGTTTTTTTCGCTAGAGCAGCGATAGTGCAAATAGAATTTGTCTTGTCAATCCGATTAAGTACATATATATACAGGGTGTCCGGTTATGGGATGCTAGTTAATCCGTTAAGGAGTGATTCCTTGAATCATTCTGCGGAAAAATCGTATGGGGGAGGGGAGGGAGTCAATTTGTGATGCCCTCTGAGGTACAGGGTGTTGAAAAAAAATCCACTCATAAAGAGAACTTACACAAATATTAAATTATAACTTGGCAAATATTTAAAGGAGAGCAACCAACGACTTAATTGTCAGGCAATTGAGTAAAGTTTATTTAAGTTCTAAGAATTCTTTATTTATTCTCCACAATAAATTATTCAAATTATGAAATAAAATAAAATTATTCAATTCAATAAATTATTTTCACCCATCTGAATCAAATTTTGAAAACGGCAAGTTATTTCGGTAGTCTGATTAAGTATGTATATCTCAGAAATAAGATTGCTATACAAACACAACAGGCATGTTTGTTTTTCATTCTCTGTTCCCATCTATGATGGGTGTATATAGATCTTGGCTGAACTCTTTCGTTAGATTATAAAGGGAAAATTAGGATGAACCTTCAATTTATAACAAAAATTGTATTCTTTACAAATCAAATTTTGCAAATTTTTTGTTTCAAATTCCATTTTGGGTCTAATCAAATTTAAATTAATTTTTAAAATGTTTGTGCCATTAGGTTGTCATTTCGGAATTTGAAATTTTTCTATACGTATTTTAATCTAATTTTAGCCAAATTCTGGTCTAGTCGAAACTTTTATTTTACTTCAATATTCTTTCAAATTTTAAGAAAATTGTTGTATTTACAAAATTCGGAAAACTGGCTTGAATTTTAGAAAAATCTCCAATTAAATATACTGGAACTGGAAAATGTTACGACTAATTTTATGGACTAACTTACTATTCAGTTTTGAAAATCCTGGTATAAAATTCTGTAACTCCAAAGTAATGTCGCTTCTATTTTAATATAAATTGTTTAATATACGACCAATTTAAGTCAAACTGTCATTCATCATTTGATCAATATATCAACATAATTTGACAAATTCTTTTATGTAGTGTTACCTGACTGATTGATTATTTTATCAAATGCGTGTGGCTCATAAAAATTAAATTGGAATACTTCCAAATTTAATTTACATTTCAGCACCCACAGTAATATTTTAACGTTTGCACATAATTTGTACGATTGTAAAATAAATACGTAATATCTAAAAAATCATTCATGAGAAAATTCGCCATCGCGTATTGAGCGAGCGATCGATCGGACAAAACCACTTTTTCGCTTGTTTATTATTTCGCAAAGCGCGCGAACAAATTTGTTATGGCTACCAAAATCAAATATAAAATTTTTTTTTTCTTTAAGTAATGAATTAATGAAACATCATGACGTATGGTAAATTATTTTAATCACAACAACAACAAAATCATGACAATATTGCCAAAAAGACGCCAGGAATAAAATTCCCAAGAAATCAATCATCAAAATTCTTAATAAACAAAAATCTAATATTTTTTTGGAAATATTATGTATTCTGTGTAAACAAAACTATTAGCGTAAAAAATATCATAATATTTCATCAAAAAAAATATGTTTTAGAATTAAGAATTCCCTTACTTCGATATACATATGTACGAGCTTGTATGTAATATGTATACATATATATTCTTGCCATGTACAAGAGTATGTTAAAAATAAATATCCTTGGAATTTTTCTCATTCAATAATAACCATACTTATAATAAATTTTAAGAATTTATGATATTTTCATGTATTGTACATATACATATTACTTATGTGAAAGTAAAAAAAAAATTGTCTGGGAACATTATTTTTGGTGGCAATAATAATATGTAAATTGAATGATACGAGCGCGCCAGTTCAATGAAGCATAAATAGTTTAATAGTCAACATTCATTTTTTTAATTTAATGCTTGTCGATAATAAATTGTAATGTTTTATGTGTATATTTATTACAATTTTATATGGATTTCAGTTTAGCACGAATTGGAATGAGGTTGACAGAACTATATTTATACGATAATATGTGATTAGCGTTTAGTTTCAAATTATGGCTACGGTCAAAAATTTAGCCGTAAACTATAATTAGATCGGCCGAAAAATTTAATAATTTTCTATTTTTAAATTATTTACAGCACTTCCCACTGAGTCTGCAGAGAAACACTTCGCTGAATATACCAATTGTAGAACAAAGTCAACAAGCATACGGGACCAGTTATACCATTATTGCTTTACTTTGCCTCCGCAACACTATTTTGGGAACCCATGTATAGGTATACAATCAATTTTAGAGACCAGAAGGGAAAGTAATGCTTTCAATATTACGGTTTGCTGGAAAGATCTGTGAAGTTTCAACTAAAATTTAAAGAAAACTTACAAATGTCAAAAGTTCTTTTGTTAAACTTTTTATAATTAGTATTTTAAGAATGTTTAATTCAAAATATTCAGAAGCTTTTGACGTTTTAGTAGAAATTTCACGCTCATAGTTTTTTTTTCATGTTCCTAACCATACTGCAAACTGTCTATGTAATAGAGTCATAGCACACTATAGGAGAACGAAATATTTCATTTTCCCCAGCCTTTTGGGAATTTAAAAAAAAAAAATTAAAATTGGGCGGATCACTCCAGCACTCAATGCCACTAACGGGCCCACGGTAAATATCCTAGTACGCTGAGTGAGCGCATGCAGTGAGCGCTTGGCTACCTCTCTGAGTGGGCACGCGGCTGCGGACTGAACGCAAACCCACAGAAAAAGGAGCTGGTCGTCTTTACCAGGGAGGCACAAACTTCCTCAGTGTGGCCTGCCAACATTAAATGGTACTCGCTTGATCTTTACGGATAGAGCGAAATACCTCGGACTGCTTTTGGACTGCAAGCTAAGCTGGAAACCAAACATCGTAGAGAGAGTAAAGAAAGCTAATATAGCGCTCTACTCCTGCAAAAATGCCATTGGAAAGAGATGGGGTACTCCTCCGTGCGGACAGCCTTTAGCTACTTTTACAGACACTGATGAGTCATCTAACTCAGTCTCAATTATACGGGACTTGAGCATTGAATCGATGAATCTAACAATGGTTTGATTAATATTAAAATGGGTACACGCACTCGTGATCGAAGAAAACTATTTGTAATTAAGTGATCTTTCGATTCTAGTAACGAGTTCATGTAGAGCAGTTTCGCAGGACTTGCCAGCTGTGTAAGCATGTTGCAGGCTACTGAATGGGGAGGTAGTTAAATAGTTATCTCTAATAAATCTGTCGATGATCCTCTCTAAAGCTTTAAGAAAAGTAGAGGTCAGACTAATGGGCCTAAAAGCTTTAGGGTCGGTATAATCCAACTTGCCAGCTTTAGGTATGAAAACGGCTCTACTCCTGCTCCAGGATCGTGGTACAGTACTAAAAGCAATGCACGCCTGGAACAGATTGAGCAGGTGAGTACGGATGGGAAGAAAACCATGCTGCAATTCAGCAGGGAAAATGCCGTCTGGACCACTCGATTTGAACGGTGCAAACGAGAAAACACTCCAGTGTAGAACATCAGTAGTGATCAGTCTACGAGCTAAGTTCCAATCCGGCGTACCGACAAAAATGTCAGGAGGTTCGGAGGCAACCACACTCGAATCAATAGTGTCACATCCAGGAAAATGGACAGACAACAGTAGCTCGCCAGCTTCTCGCCTGTAGGAGGTGAGTTTCCCGGAAGATAGGCGAAGGCTATCAAGTTTGCGATTACCATTCTTAGCCAGAATTTTGTTAAGTCTGGCGAGAACAAATAAGCTATTAATTTCCTCACAGAAATTTTTCCACGCAGCCCTCTTAGGCTTTTTTTATATGCTGTTTGAGCTACCAAGAATCGATTCCAATCAGAAATGAGATTCGTTTTTTTGGCTTTATTTTTAATTTTACGCACACTTTTCCTTAACTTTTTAAGCTCAGAACACCAGAAGGGTTTGTTAAGCTTTTTCTGGTTGTAAATAAGAGGGCACGATTTTTCAAAAGCAGTCGAGATTGCTTTCGTTAGTACAGTTGCCTAGATTAGGCAAATCTAGTAGTACAACGAGCTCAGAGGAGAATGAATCCCAATTTGTAGTTTCCTATTACGATATGGTTTAACCGGTGGTCTTTTAAAGTTAATATTAAAAGAGATGCACCTATGATCAGAGGTGAGAATATCATCCGTCACCCTCCAATATACAATCAGGTCAACGATGGTCATAGAGCACAAACTAATATCAATCACTTCTTTATGAACCTAGTTGATAAAAGTTGGCTCACAACCAACATTGAGAATCTCTAAATCAGAGGAGTAAATATAATTGAACAGTGAGGATCCTCTACTGTTGGTGTCCGTATTGGTATGGTCGTGAGAGCTATTACAGGATATTGTCGCAATAGGGTACATGCGAGCAGACTAGGTGGTGATGAGGAGGAGGAAGAAACTGTGCTACATCTGCTCTGCACCTACCCTAGTCTAGCGTACAGCAGAATCAAATGTATGGGACCTTCCCATTTAGACGACCTGACGGATCTTAGTAAGATCGAAGTCAAAGGCCTTCAACGATTCCTGGTAAGCTCAGAATGGTTCGACGGGTGAAGAGGAGGTATCTTAAATGCGGTACAGCTACGGACCATGTTTGTGTCTATGCTAGTCCATTAGGACGGCTACCCTAACCTAACCTAACCTAAATATCTTTTATCAACAAAATAATAAACTTTATGCCCCAATATCTTTGATCTCCTATCTACCTATGCAGACCACCTACAGATCATAGCATTTTTTCCAACGCTCGTCAAAATCAGACAACTATTTTTCGAGTTAATATAAGGGGTAAATGGGTAGTCTATGCCTCTGAGCAGGGCTGAGGAGTTGGAGCCAGCAGCCACGGAGCTGAGTATATTTATTAGCCGGAGCTGGACGATAATTATTCAATAAATATGAAAACTAAGTTGAGTAGTAACTTGCGTAATATATAGGTAAACAAACTTTGTGCCATTAATAGTTTCTAAGGGGAAATTTAAGAATATTTAATTACAAGAATCACTTTAATTACTCACCCATCATAACATATTTAATTTAATCTCATCCATACAGAATATATACATTTTATTTTTTTGCAATCATAAGAACTCCATTCCTATATGTACATAAATGTGGATATAATACCCAACCAACATATGTTTTATTTAAATTGATATCAAGAAAACATTCTTAAGAACGATAAAGATAAACATAAATCATGAAAAAATCTATTAAAATAATTGAAATTTTTGCTTTCATTATATTTTATATTATTTCTATTATATTAACAACAAAAAGCCTATTGTTATTAAGAAAATATGGTATTCATATTTCTTCTTGTAGCTATATTATGTATATATAATACTCGTATATATGTATAAGGAATGAGCGCGCAAAATACTCGGGATTTTCTTTTACCATAAGTACGCGCGCAAGCACAGCAAAAATCACGATAAATTAAATTACAGAACCGAAACCAAAACATCCAAAACCATGGGCTCCGACCGAACGAACGAACTGAATTTAATTGATTTAAATTAGAAAAGATAATTTCAGAGTGAAGATTTGTTTTAATTTAAATTGATGGTATTTATGATTGTAATCGCGCGAGAGCTTATATTCATATATACACACACACACACACACACACAATAACATAACAAACATATTATAAGAAGATGTGTACCAAAAGGAAATTGTTATCAGATTTATATTATACTTAAGATGATTAGTGTCGAAAATGAAAAACACTTAATGTAATTTAATTTAATTTATTTTAGGTTTTTATGTTTTCGATTAATGTACATAAATATATACATATACATAAATAGTGGAGGAGTATAAAGTCGAACATCTATAAAAAGATAAAAGATTCAACTTCCTCCTTTCATTGATGAAAAAATAAATAAAAAAATCGGCGGGCGCGCATTTGTATACATATATTCGCTATATAAATCGAATTTATTTATATTTATAACATTTTGTTTATAAATAAATACATAATACATAAATAAATCTATTAAGAGCTACGATTAGTAATTATACACACACACATACCCCGCGTGTGAAGTTGCTGGATCTCCCATCGGGCGCGTCCCTGGGTCGCGAATAAGGGAATGCCCTCACCGGCTTTCCGGCGGGTAGGTGGGAAATAAAATACCAGCCGCGGAACAAAACTAACAGAAGCGTCTGATCACCAGGAGGTACGGCTTCAAACAGCGTCTGTTCCTGTGTTAAGTTCGGCTGAGTTTTTCCTACCTGGCAGTAGGTATCAAAATGCTAGGAAAAGGACACCCTAATCAAAAACCACCCGGTTTCGCAAAGAGGAGGGAACTTTTACGGTGCAGGGAGTCGGAAACCCGTAAGAGCCAACGTCCGCAATGCAACAACAGTTGGGAGTTTGGCTGTTGATCCAGATAAAACTACAAGTGTTAGTGTTAATGTTACTGCCTAAGTCCCGTTCAATACCCCGAGACCACGAAAGGACCTAGACTAGTTCGACATCGGATACTGATGAGTCTGAAGCTCTAAACCGGATGGGAAAGTTGATTGACGAACTTTGTGAATTCGTTAAACCAAGGAACAACGTACACCATGAAATCAAGAGGCTTGCCACGTCAATCAAGAACCTGTATGTTGAATACGCATAACAGGTTGGAAAGTTAAACGATGAAAAGACAGTCGAGATAACGCCGGTAATAACAGTATGCTGTGAGACCCAAACTTCCCCAACCATCACTAACCAGAAAAATAATAAGAAAAAAACTGTCCTGCTGGATAGTGAAATGACGACCGCCACCATTAGCAAAAGGAGGTGGTCGAAACAAAACTCACCTAGTGACCATACCCAAAAGAAAGGGAAACAGAGAGCTGGCGAAACCCAAGCCCTGGGAGTTACAGAGGGCCCAAACCTTAATGACCTCTCTGGTAAGGTGGATCGAATTCTTAGAACCAAAAAAGGCGATCTTCTTCTAGTTAGAGAGAGATATACATCACAAGGAACTTGGATTTAAAAGTGCAATAGAAAACGCTCTTGGTAGTGATGCACAAATCCAAACACTAACGCAGATTGACGAGGTTGTAGTCGAAATTAAAGATATTGATGAGCCCACAACAAAGGAAGAGGTACATGAGGCGATTACATTCAAGTTTGAGGGCGCGAAAGACCTTCCGATAAAATGTATCAAGTCTATCTGAGAGTCTGAGTCTGAGAGCTGCCTATAGAGGCACCCAAACAGCAATGGTGGCTGTACCAATCTAGACAGCTAAAATGATGAAAAATGAAACGAAGGTGCGAATTGGAAGGGTGATCTGTCGTATACGTGAAAAAACGTTGCCCTTAAGATGTTTTAAATGCTGGCCATAGAGTCATGTAAAAGTGATGTTGATCGTTCTGCCCTCTGCTACAAATGCGGAGGAAATGCTCACAAAATAAAAGAATGCAAGGAAGGAGCGAGTTGTATGCTTTGCCAGCGAAAGACGTACCATAATCACATAGCAGGGAGTGGCCGGTGCACGGCCTACATGTTGGCACTTAGAAGAGCACGTCGACAATGATGTTTGTCCAACTCAACCTAAACCACTGTGAAGTTGCACAGGAAGTATTAGTCCAAACTGTGCATGAAACAAGAGCAGAGGTCGCCATTTTATGCGAACAGCACAAAAATATGGAGGGATGCAATTGGACAACCGATCAAACTGGGTAAGCTGCCATATGAACCTGTTGCAGAAGGACTATGTAGGAGAACAAATTAATCCCACCGCAGGATTCGTGGGAGTAGAAGTTGACAGCTTACATATATACAGCTGCTATTCACCACCTCACACTACAATTGAGGAGTTTGAATACTTCTTGAACCAATTGGCCGATGATGTCAGAACCCGAAGCTCTGTCATCATTGCTGGTGATTTTAATGCCTGGGCAACTGAATGGAGCAGCAAAAAAATGAATAGAAGAGGAACAGCACTGCTCGAGGCATTTTTTTCCATATACGTTGTGTTGTTCAACACTGGTGATACACATAAGTTTCGAAAAGGTGGCTCCTCCTCCGTAGTTGACCTTAAATTCGATAGCAGCTGCTTGATGAGAGTGATGTCCAAATAGGAAGTCAGTGAGCACTATACGCATAGTTATCACCAAGACATACTCTTCGAAATAAAACTGGCTAGGGAAAGTAAAAGAGGAAAAACATATAAGGAAATCGGCGGGCTGGAAGACAAATACGTTTGAGAAGGACCTATATATGCTATTTTTAGAGAAACCGATCCTCTCGGGGTGTGCAAATGCAAAAGCGGCCCAGATTATGAATACAATCACCAACGCCTGCAGTGCATATAAGGTACAGAAAGGCTGCTATAGACAACCGTGTCCACCAGCATACTGGTGGACTGATCATATTGCACAATTTCGAAGGAAATGCCTTAATGCAAGGAGGAAAGAAATATCAACGTGCTTGGAGTACAGAGACCTTTTAAAGTAAGGAAACGCCAATGCTAGAAAGAGCTATGCGAAGAAGTGGATCGTGACCCGGAAATTCAAAGGCATCTGGACCTGACAACATCCCTAATATTGCACTAAAGGCTGCATACAAGCCAGACCGGATGAGTTTAAGGAACTATAAAATTCCTGTCTCAGAGATGGAGTATTCCTTGAACGATGGAAGAGACAGCGTCTGGTCCTGTTGGAAAAAAAAGGAACCAACCGGGTGAACCATTCTTCTACCGACTACTAACACGTCGTTGAAATAGCCAAGAACGCAACAGATGGAAAAAGATGGAAAGGAAGATCAAAAAAGTACTGTGCTGAACGCATTCTACTCCGCCAAATGGAGCTGTATCCTAAATGCACTGCAGTCGTTACAAGTACCAGTGTACTTAAAAAGTATCATCACAGACTATTTTAAAGATAGAGTGCTAATATATGACACGGATGAAGGTGTGCAGACATATAATCTTTTGGGTGATGTACCTTAAGGATCTGTATTGAGGCTGCTACTGTGGAATATCATTTACGATGGTATCCTGAAGCTCCGTGTACCTGAAGATGTGGAAATTGTGGGTTTTGCTGACGACGTTGCAGTCATAGTGGTTGCAAAAATTACTGATGAAATAATTTTAATTACAGATGAAATAATGGAGAGTAGGTTGACATTCATAATTCTATAAAGGTGGTTGATGTCATTTGGGCTTGAACTTGCTGATCATCAAGTCGAAGCAGTTTTAGTTACCAGTAGGAATGTGAAAGAAACCGTAACAATTGATGTAGGTGGAATCTTAACCCATTCACAGCCTTCATTATGATATTTGAGTGTGGAAATAGATGCGCGTTTAAGCTTTAAGAAGCAGCTGGCAAACATCGTAACCTCCATCATTCTCTATGGATCGCCTGTATGGTGTGATGCGATGAACTTCGAAACATATAGACGCAAATCGGTATCGGTGTACCGCCTAAGTGCTGTAAGAGTGATATGTGGCTTCCGCACAGTATCTACTGACGCGACACTCGTTATTGCAAAAGGAGGAAATGGAACCCCAATCGTGGACAACCAGGAAGCAGAGCACTAGAATGCGCTTCAACAATGATAGAATGGCAAAAACTAAAATGGCTAAATAGGCAACGCGGCGATTTCAACCACTACCTGACACAACTGTTAAGTGGACATGATTGATTTGGTGCATACCTATGCAGGTTCAAGCACACTGATACTCCAGAATGTCCTGTCTGCAAAGATACACAAGAAGACGTGGAGCACATTTTTTCCAATGCCCACGGTTTGAGAATAATCGAAGGGAACTGTCAGCTGTCAGCAGGGCAGCGCCCAACACCAGAAATCATAACGCAATTAATGATTGACTCTGAGGCGCTTAGAGCGTGCAAGAGAAGAACAACATGCCGTGATGAAATAACGATGACAACAAACTCAATGTAAGATTGATTCGCTACGCGGAGAACAAAGAGCCAAATGGCTAGTCACCTCCATGTGAAGTAATGTCCAATGATAGTTCCTCATGGAGGATGTGAAAGAAGCGGCGGGTGTGTGGTTTTTAGATGCATCGTTTTCCGAAAATTTTCTATACTTTACCCAAACCAAAAAATAAAAATACACACACAGCTCATTACGTCAAAATACAACATAAATACATATATCGTGTGACGTGTTCAGATATTTCGATCTGCAAAGTTATAAAAATATCTAACGCATCTGGCTTTCAATCTTCGGTAATGAAGTTTACTTCTTTTTTTTTTATATAAAATAAATAAATTATGTTCTTCTTCTTCTTATTATTATTATTATTATTTGTATGTATTCCAAGACGTACGTTTTTCCGTTTATTTTTTAAACTGAAACATAACTTATGGAATTACATACATATGTATGTAATGTACATGCATACATAAAATAAAAAATATTTACGTATATTTACTAATTTTTTTAAATCATATATTAACTCATTACTATTATTACTATTACTATTATTACTATTATTTCTTTTAGTTTTATTTCCATGCTATACAAGAAATGTGTGTTATTTATTTAAGTTTCTTTAAGATAATTATATGTGTTTGGATGATTAACACGTAAGATGGAAGATACGTACTCGTATTATAAATACAGAAGCAATAATGGTGTTCAGAATTTATTTGATTTTTCAATTCGACTTGTTGTCCTATCTAATTCGTCTCAAACTCCATTCAATTTGAATCCATTATGACGTGTCAAAAATAAAAATACTTAACTCAATAGCCTGGCTCGCAATATAGAGAATATGAACAAGGTAGATAATACTCAAGCATCATTCAACAAAAATTTTTATTAATTTGTGGCCATTGAACTTGACCTAAATTTTAGTTACATAACCAACTATTAAGTAAATTAAATTATTTTTGCTGAGAGCGTAAATGTGAGGTATTGTGAAAGGGGCAATTGAATTAATTTATTACCTTAGGTCGTTGTTCCAATACGCGCAAGGTATGGTGTGATACTTGAAATCTAAATGACTATTGTGGATAGAAAATAGTATTGGGAAAATGCCAAATGGATTCTGATTTGTTTATAAAGAGGAATACAGGGTGACCTCAAAGTTTTAAAAATACGATATAGAGTAAACCATACAGGTGCCAGAAGGACCAAATAATTTCATAGTTTGTTTACCCATTTTAGACTGAACTAAAAATTTTAATCATTTCATTAATCAGTGTTATTTTACCAGTCGCCAGAATGCTATTTTCATAATATAACATGATGGTATTTTATATAACTTTGTACTAACTATTTAGTTATGTGGTCAAAAATAAGTGTTTTTAGTGACTCCCCAGCAACATTTTTGTTATTTTTAAATCAACATCCAATTTAGATATTTCGTTGTGATGGGCACGACCGCAAAATAACCTTTCGGACGCATGCACCACAATTTAGTGATATAATTAACTGTACAAGTGTATTATTTCAATGTTCAATGTCAATCTATTATATAAGATAGTTGATGCGAGTTTTCATCATGTTGTAGTAAATTTGCCCCTGAAAGTTGGCAGTTGCTGGCTGGAATACGTAATTTCAGACGAATGTCAAACTTCAATAACCATACATATTCCAAATTTTCTTCAACCACAATACACCAAATCAGGATATCTAACATAATTTTCAAATTACAGAATATTTCAAGTTTCAATAACCAGGGAGGTTTTGCTATACCGGTTTTACAGTAATACGTCATTACTTAAATCGGTCATACCGGTAAATTTCGGTAATGAATCTGAATTCAACTAATTGAGCAAGAGCGGTACTTGGGTTTTGATTTATGTTATTAATTGTATGTAAAGTATATTTAAATTCAGGTTCAATCTCTTCGTTATCAATTTCGTCTAGCACAGGTTCTTGTTCAAATAGAAAATATTTGTAAAGAATTTCTACCACAGCCAGTTGCAGCTCGTGAGTCAAGCAAATTTGTTGATCAGGAGAAATTAGCCTACCCACATTCTTCATCATAAACCATCTGTTGTAATGGCCCCTACATATCAGACTGAAGATTTCAGTCAAATTTTTCCAATTTCGATTCCAGAATTTTGACGCAATTTTCTGCCAACTATTCAAGTATCAATCATGTATCTGCGGTTACGTACTGATGTCCATTCATCAAAAGATAAAAAAAAATTTCTCAATTCATTTTTAAAATGAAGTTATAATTCGTTATAATTCTTATTGAAAAAATGTTTCAAACGGAAAACGTTCTATTATGATTAATAATTGTGAGTTAAAAAAAATTAAAAATTAAAATTATAAAACTTAGAGGGTGTAGTGTTATGTTAATTCATCACTACGAAGAATTAAACTATGAAACAGAAAAAATACAAGCAACAGCTGATATAAAGTCAAGTCCAAAAATAATAGTATGCATGTTTTTGGAGTTTACTGCCCGCCAAAGCACTCACTGAAAGTAACAGATTATTATCAGTAAACTATACGAAAACGATTTGTAATTGGAGAAGAATTTGCTTTCTTTTCTTTTTTTTTTAATTTGGCTGGAGCCCATTAAGGTTTCGCATTCAATGCCACAAAGGGCCCATGGTGCAAGCCTTGGATTCTATCCAATCACGCACACGTGTTCTGCATCCCATTCAGAACATCCAAAAAATTCTTACAATCCTTCACCAGTTTTGAGTTGGTCAAAGGAATATTTAAAGAGTTGAGGGCAGATTTACTGTCAGTACAGAAAATAATATTTTCCCCATTAACCGCGAAATTAATAGCTGTAATGGCGCAGCGTGTAACCGCGATTAATTTCGCTTTAGAAATAGTACAGTAAGTACCCAAACTGCCAGAAGTTCTCAGACCCAGCGATGGGCAGCAGATACCGAAGCCAGCACCCTTTTCAGAAAGCGAGCCATCGGAAAAAAATGCTAGCGATTCAGATATTCGCTTGAGAAAGTTTGGTGAGAACCACATATATCTCGATGAGTAAACCACCTCGAACTATTTGTAAAAGTTAAATTCAGACAAAAGCCTGTCATTAACCATGTCAATTTCCGGCATAGCTGGTTTAAAAACACTAAGAATTAACCTATGTCCCGATAAAGTACCGAATGCGTTCCACGCCCCAACACATTTCAAGCGAAACGCTGCTGAGCAAGCTGTGCTAAGAATGAATGACTGTAGCTGGGGCCGTTTTTATTTATTTTATTTTTATTCTTAAAATATTTTTTCAAAATATAAAAATAAATTTAAATTTTTTTTTATTTTTCCTTTTTTTGTTTCTTTTTTACATTGGCAGCGAAGAATTGCGATGAATTCGGTTACTTACAAACGTTTGCATTATGAGTTGTGAGATGTTCGCCTTTTCATTCCAAATATCTCGGTCTGTGATTGCAATAATTTTTGCTCCGACCGTATTTTTAACCTAAAGTTCGTTATAGTGCACTATACTTCACAGTTAATGTGCAGCTAATCGACCTGTACAACTTGACAACATTATATATCGAGTTATAGAATGGAGCGGATTGTTGTTTTTACTACCTTTTGATTCCACTTTTGATCACGAGTGATAATGATTTTATTCATATTAGATTTAAACTCGGCCGATGCTTTCACCACAATTGTGTTAGGTTGCAATAACCGTGAGTGGGATTTTGACTTTTTATTTGTCCTTTGACAGTTTTGAGACCTATAATAAGGCAATTAGAGGTTTAACCGTGCCAACGGCAAACACAAATACAAGAATACTTACAAGGAACAACTACTATATAATAGAAGATTGGTATACCAAATCCACCAATACAAGTTTTTAGGGCGTCACAATTTGTTTTTTTTTTAAGAAAATCAGAAAATGTGCTAAAATTCTCTAAGTAATTTTCTAAATTAAAACAAAAATTAAAGAGACGAGTATATGAACTAAATTGAATCAAATTGGAAAATTTTATAAATTTTCTAAAATTTGAGAAATTTGCTTTATTAAAATCTTTGGATTCAATTCAAAATTTGTAATAAGTCAATTTCGAAAATTCTATCGAGTAAAAATTTAAAAATTGAACGAAAAGTGGAATTTTGAAAAAAAAATATTGAAACAAAAATTCTGAAATGTTCTAAAAACATATCAAATTTTGTAATTTTATCAAAATTTTTAATTGCAATTGATCAATTCAACAAAATTTCGAAGTTTTATTTTAAATTCTGAAATTTTATTCTGGCCACAGATTAGCTAAGTTCGGTTTTTTAAATTAATATCTGATTATTTATTCATATCGGTTGTTTAATATTTAAATTCCAGGAAAAATTCTTAAGTTCAGCATCACATATTGGACGACGAGAGGCAATATCTTGTGAAATCCGACAACTCATAAACCGCAGGTGGTTTTCATGAGATTCAAATTATAATTTTATTAAGTAAAAATCTACAGTGTATCATCCAACATACACACAGTACCAATAGATACGGATGTGATTCATTTATTTTAGAAATTTAACGTTCAACATAACGTTCAAGTACACCTCTCTTCCAAATAAACAGTGAATATTTGTCCAGAATATTCTTAAAAAACTTATAGAATGCATTCACGTAGATTTGAGTTTTACTTTCACATTTGTATCAGGATGAACGGAATTATTGATATGCGAAAAGCCAAAAACTACCGTGTGCTAATTATCTAAAAATAATCTAAAGTTCTTCTGGTCTAACACAGTTTTCATTTTTGTTCCGTTGCTATCGTATTTACCAACTTACATGTGTCTTCTGGTTTGAGAGCATTTACCATTCCTTCTTTAATACTGGTTCTGGATTATTTTTACTTACTCATCTTATCTTTACGAATTTTGTATTCTATCGGATTCATAAATTCGAGCTGTATGAAGGCGAATTCGATTATCCATTAGAGCCATTGTATCAAAAGCATTTCCTATTAAGACTGATATTTTGAATCACTATCCATTCGGCAGTACCATTCCCTTAGTGATCAGCCCGTTCATTTCACTATCCAAAAATGTATCTGTCAATACCTATAAATCCGTTGACATCAAACAAAAGTAGTCTAAGTTGGCTTGTAAATTTTCCACTAGCACTGATGCATGACAATTTTTCGCTATTTTTCGGTTTTACTATGTGTCGGTCCTTAGATAACTCGATTCAAATTTGTTATCACGATTTTTTATTTTGTTTATTAATATTTACAAAATTTTACTCAAGCTTGCCAAATACTCACATAGCATGTCTATAGCACTGATGCAAGACAGTTTTTGGTGAGTTTTGAGTACTATGTGACAAGCACTCACATAGTACTCAAAACTCACTCGATAGCTCGACTAAAATTTGGTATCGGGAAATTTTAATTTATCGCACTTACGTAGCAAGGATAAAATATTGTAATCGAAAAAAATTTGTTTCTCAGATTTTGTTCTGCGCCCTAACGCCACTGCTTCAGATATACAAACAGCATTGTTGTTGACCAAACTAATGTCTTGTGTGAAAAATACATCAAGGTAAAGGAATTTATACTGTGGACTGATAATAAAATAGTTCCTATAGATTGCTTTTATCATCAAGTCCATGATGCTGGAAAACATTCATTGAGACTAATAAATTTGAGCGGAAATTTTTAAATCAAGTATATTACACAATCGAAGCATAATTGACGATTGCGGATCACGAGGAGTCTTTTTGATCGAAATCAGCCAGCAGTCAAAGAGAAATAATTCATAAAGAACACTTGTGTTATACAATTTGATTTCCTTGAATCATTGATTCAGAGGCATTCCAGTTTCTACAAATCGTGCCTTGCACTGTCCGGCGTAATTAAATACATTCAAAGGTCAAAGAAAAGAATTCACCCAGAGTTGAAAGAACAATACAACCCAAACATTATTTCACGGGACATAAATGGTCAGGCAATTTTCGAAAAATGCATAATTGCACAATTTACGTCCATTTATTCATCAAGACGAGTTACTTAGATTTAGGTGAGTCCGCCCGTCAAGTCAATTTCTACGTTCGCAGTACAACGTTCAGTTTTACTGTCAAAATCATAACCATCCACGTCCATAGTTGCAGGTTATCATCGATCATTTAGCCACACTGGAATCAATGTTACTAAACATAACATAACAATGGCAAGACTAAAATATTAGATCATCAATTGTAAAGACGTTGTACGAGCTGTAATCAAGAAATGCATAAACTGCATTAAAATGCGTCCAAATGTGAACAACAGTTAACGAGTGAACTACTATAAACTAGGGTGCAGCACGAATACGCGTTCGCCAAAATCGGAGTTAATTATTGTGGTTCGTTTAAACCATATTCCTTTGCCTTTTTGTGTGCATGACTACAAAACTTACTCATGCAGAAGTTGTTACGCAGAAAGTTTCTGGGGTGTTCTGCATAAATTTGTTGCTCTTCATAATCTTCGTCAATCGATTTTTAGTGTTAACGGGACCAGTTTCGTCGACACCAAAGTCACTTGCAGGAAGTTTACAAGTTTTGCCCAACAGTATCAACGAAATGAATGTTGGCAAATAAGTTGCCATTTAATACCATAGCGGGGGCCACATGGAAGGACTTTGGGGATCATCAGTCAAGCTTCAATAAACCATTTGTTTAAGATAGCAGGAACTGCAGTTGATTCGCCGCCATAATATTAAGATCAATGCAAAGTAGCGGCCGTAATAACTCCCGCACATTTGGTCATCGGTCGATCGCTAGTTGATGGTCCAAAGCAAATTATCATACTGACTACATCACAAAGTGCCTCCTATGGACGCGTGTTCACAAATTACCGACAGGTCGCCTAACTTCATGAGCAAGCGAAGTTTACACAATTGGTTATTGACTGCTTGAAAATCCAAAACAGCCTTCTGTACCTGCGGCCCAAGAAGAAATCCAGCTCCAAGATTTCCGAGGTCATCTCCACTGTATAACAACGTATAGCTCTGGGACACATGGTCTCTACTTTTAGGCCAGCGAGTTTCTTGAAGAGCAACGAGTTCCAGCAGATACTTCTTCATGTACGTGGTTGAACCTTCGAACTAACTTTGAAATTTAGAGGTAAATTTACATTGTTAAGTCTCTATCTTGATGGTATTCCTACTAACCCACCATTCAAATAATTTAGAACCATTCAAGGATTGTACCAAAAGTGGCTCGTTGGTTACTGGATCTTTGATTTTGGCACATGATGCATTGCGAAAATCGAGCCAATTGAAGTACTATGAATTATGGCTTCGTTGACAATGTTGCCAGATGTAGATGAATCGGGCGATTAATTGTCGAACTCACATTTACCAGGATAGAGGCGAATGTTTGAAGTTGAGTGTTTAGAGTTTAAAACGCCATAATATTATTCAATTGTAACGCTTCTTTCCTTTATATTATGGGCGCTTCAGTCTTACTTTGAAATCACCACACACGGCACGGATGACTTCTATTGGGATTTCATTCCAAATATGCGAAATTACTGTCTTAAATTCATCCAAAGCCTTGTATCGGTATCGTTAAGATTTTGTACCATTAAGATCCCCAGATAGAAAAATTCAAGAGATTGAAATCTGGTGAACTAATTGGTAAGAAGTTAATATCGTCACTCGCTGGCCATGAAAGCAACTCCTTACTTTTTCTAGCTCTGCGTTTCTCTTTTTGTTGGTAACCGAAATCCCGTGAGTAAGTCGTCCCTGAGTATTTGTCGGATTGATTCACGCTTCCAATTGAATTTTTCTGCCATTTTATTTGCCGGTGATTTGTATCAGAGAAACGATTCACTGTACGATAAACAAACTTCCCTATTTAAAAATTTCAACATTATTTAGCCTTGATTTGACTCTTTCGGCTACTTAAACTTTTGTAACCGAATATAATGGTCACCCGGTAATCGTATGTTTTCTATAACTCTGCTAGAAAAATGAGTAAAACTTCAGGCGGCCCGATTGGATTATCAAAAATCATAAAAACTACTTTAGTTGCTAGACCCTTTAGTTTTAAGCGATTTTTGAATCAAATCGATACAGTGTAGCCCTTAACAATTTTCGAACAAAAACATTTTCAGCCAATGTCGGCTATCAGAATTGTGGTAGTGTGATTCTGATTGTGCTAATGATATTTCTATTCAACGCTTTACTCTGTCGCACGTAAAAAATATCCGTTTTAGAACCTTGCGGTGACGCTCAAAACTGGGACTACTAAATAGTATTATAAACAAGTCTGAACATCCGAGGCACTGTTACTAGTTATGGTTGTGGTGAAATAAAATGTTCGATAATGACTTAGCAGATAGTATATGATGGTTTACCAATAAACCTATTTACTTGAAGACCACTGCAGAATGGCTATCACACCGGCTTCACTATTTCGATTTTTAAACTAAAGTGGTGCGAATTTCATGTGAGGGCAAACATTTTGTTAACTCTGCGAAGAGTTGCAAAATACAATTAAACTTCCTTGATTCCTTGATGAATCAACGTGTTGTTGACCCGAACCTCAACTTTAGACATGTAACTTTGTATAAAAGTTAGAGAAATATGAGCCATCGAGGTCAAAGTTATCGACACAAGTGCAGTGATAGGTATATTCGTTAGATGAAGGAAGTGGACTTATGTGTATACGAGATGTAAACAAATATGTTCGAATCGACCGGGTGCTATAAAACAGTTATAACGTGCTATAAACCAATTATTTCAAAGTCAATTCACTTTCGCGCTCACAGACTATGGACAGTTTTGGTTGTCTTGGTTGTCATATCTTAATTAGAGCGGTTAAGTGTAATTGAAATAGTGTTATTTCGTCAAGATAGCTTACTCCGAAAATATGTGACTTAATTGATAAGCATCTGGTGTTGTGATCAGAACCTAGTCTATGTGGTTCTAGCCCGCACGGCTTTATGCATTTCACTGATACGAACACAAACCAGGGGCCCTATTTCTGTATACGATACGAATCTTCATTCGATACGAAAATGATATACGATACGAATATGAATTGGTATTTCTGGGGCCCTATTTCTGTATACGATACGAATCTTCATTCGATACGAAAATGATATACGATACGAATATGAATTGGTATTTCTGAATACGATCGTACCAAGCATTTTAATTTTTGAAGTGTAGGCAGAGGGAAATTTTTTTTACGTAAAGCAGCCTTGAAAAGTGACAGTGTAAACCAAATAGTTGTCAAATTTTTGACATTTAAAAAATATAAACATTGAAAATAGAAAAAATAATTTAGTTTTCATTTATTGTCAGTGTCATAACACAAACATTTTTTTCATTTCCAACAAAAATAAATCGCATCAATAACAAATTGCGATACAGTAAATTCAATAAGTTAAGTATTTTGGACAACATTTTTTGTACATCTAATTTTAGATGAAAGATTTTATTAAGATTCTCTTCATGTCTTCCTAAATAGCTCAATTGGAATCAAATTTCGTGACTGATGCTTACAACGGATTACAATTAATTACAATCGATACGGCACTATTGCAAATCCAATGGGATTCAATAGCAGCTTCACAGTTGTATAAATAAGAGAATTAAATATTTTGTATTCGTAACAATATGTATGACAAAGTTTGCAAATTCAAAAAAAAAATTAAAATATTTAATTAAATTTATAGTTATTTCCTTAACACAATTAATTAAATTAACTAAATTATGTAATTATTAAAAAAAATTACTAAAAATTATTTCCAAAACTTTTTTATATGGAGTCGTCAACTAATTCATCAACGTACAAAAATCCGTTCATAATCGAACAAAATTGGTTCGAATTCGTATTGCGGAATAAGGGAAATTTTACAACGTATCAAGTAGACACGAATTCGTATTTGAATTATTCGAATTCGTATTCAAAAATACCAATGGTACGAATTCGTACAATTTTTATACGAATTCGTATTCAGAAATAGGGCCCCTGAATACGATCGTACCAAGCATTTTAATTTTTGAAGTGTAGGCATAGGGAAATTTTTTTTACGTGAAACAGCCTTGAAAAGTGACAGTGTAAACCACATAATTGTCAAATTTTTGACATTTAAAAAATATAAACATTGAAAATAGAAAAAATAATTTAGTTTTCATTTATTGTCTGTGTCATAACACAAACATTTTTTTCGTTTCCAACAAAAATAAATCGCCTCAATAACGAATTGCGATACAGTAAATTCAATAAGATAAGTATTTTGGACAACATTTTTTGTATATCTAATTTTAGATGAAAGATTTTATTAAGATTCTCTTCATGTCTTCCTAAATAGCTCAATTGGAATCAAACTTCGTGGCTGATGCTTACAACCAATTACAATTAATTACAAGCTATACGGCACTATTGCAAATCCAATGGGATTCAATGGCAGCTTCACAGTTGTATAAATAAGAAAATTAAATATTTTGTATTCGTAACAATATGTATGACAAAGTTTGCAAATTCAATTCAGCTTCGATATTGGATTGGCGTCTAGATCACCATGGAAATCAAGCTGCAGTGTTAACAAAAATAGTGATCGAACATTAAAAGGTGTTCTTTATAAAAACTACAAAACACACCACGCCCTCGTCCTCCGCCATGTAGTTCGTTTCAAGCTACACAAATTGATACAAAATTAATAGAAACTATGACGTCATCTCAACAAACAAATAATACTCGCCCATAATACGTAATATAGTATCGATGGATTAATTCACATAGCAACATGGAAGGTAGCTGGGCCCGAAGAATTTTTATTATCCATGGAAGCTAGTTCATCAATTAATGAAGATCTGTACATAAAGACATCCGAAGATTACAGATAGATTCTGTTCGTCGGATCATCTACATAACTGATAATATTCAAGTAATTCTCTTAACTTCATAAACCATTTTGAAATTTGTCAATTGTACAAATCAGAGGACATTGGCTTAAGTTAATTGTTCCTAAAAGACTGATAGACTTTTTGTAGAAATTTACCCAAGAAAACTCGAGATATGCACATATCAACATAAATCAGCATAAAAAATTTAATTTGGATTTTTTTTCACAAGTATTCGTGGAGATTTGTAGAGAAATTACCTGGACCACAGATGCTGGATGTTGGGCCAACATTTTTAATTTTGTGTCATCTCATGCGATATATCAAATGAAATGTAATTTTATAACCAATCTAGTGGTACATATTTTTTGGCCAATTGGGAAATTTATTAATTAAATATTCATTTGCTTAGCATTTGTGTACTAAAAAATTAAATTATAATTAAGATTTTAACGAGATAACATGGGGCTTTTCCTAAATTACTTCCAGATGAGTTTTTAAAAATTAAAATTAATCTCAATTGCCAGTTTTGATGGCTCGAATAAATTCGAATTTGACAGAGAGTAATTATATCCTAAAAATCTTGAGATATTTCCTGAGCAACGAAAAATTAACCTACTTGTAGGCACGTTTGTGTGATAAAATATTGTTATAGTGTATTGATTATGTTTTTGTAGATCGTTTTGGCTACTATATTCCTTCTACTCAGGAATTATTACAGGAACTTCAGTGATTTGGAAAACTTTTATTTTGTTTGCAATTGCTATGAAATTTTATCAGAATTTTATTTTAATTAAATTCTACATTATTCAAAAGATGAATAATAAAATCCGAAGAGCTAATCCTTCGCCAAACTGTGTTTGAGATCTTTATTTTAACCTAATCAACGAATATTGTAAACACAGATTAAAACCATTTGACCATAGAAAAATCGAGTAGCTTTTTATATTAAAAAAAAAACAACTGACATCAATAAAATATTTTAACACCGCATGCCATTAAACACTCCTCCTACCTGCACTTGTTTCAGAGATACCATAAATAATCCACCATACCTGAAAATACAAAAAAAAAAAAAAATGTTAATCCATATTATCTTTTTCAGAAACACAAAAATTGAGGTTTAAAAAATTAAAATACTATATAGTAAAGAATATAATCTTAAATATCGTACAATGAACTATTTGGTCATTTGCAGTATCTTGATTATGTTATATATAGATAACGCAAGAATAACACAATATCGAATATCGCGAAAACATCAAACAAAATTTTAATTTTGTATTTTACATGTATGTATATATGCATACGAGTATTTAAATTAATTTCGGCCGGATGTCAAGCAACATTTCATTATTTATATTACCTTGCTAGTTCGCGTCTTCATGGGCTGCATTCTTTTGCTTATATACATATGTATATCTATAGATAATATGTGCAAAGATTTTTTATTTTTATTTTTTAATTTGAGTTAATCAATTTTGCAATCTGATATCATCATCTTCAGCATCTTAAAAATCTCGCGCACTCCCATATCTCCAAATAAGGTAATTATCCTAATTCAAGGGCGGATCAACCAGGCTCGTCGATAACAAATAATCATTGCAACATATTTACATACATATATGTATTTCAACAAAAATCATTAAATTAATTTTTTTTAAATAAAATTAAAATAAAAATAAACGCGAAAATACCGCCACTAAAAGCGCTATAATATATACCCACAGCAGGTGGAATTTGCATAATTTTTTATTTATTTAGTTTTTCTGTGTGTAGTGTATGAATTTCTGTGTGTGTGCGCGCCTTGAGATGATTTCATCGCCTTTTTAATATTTTATTGATAAAAAAATAAATTATAAATTAAATTTTAATTAATTATCGTATATGTATGTATATACACATATATTATACATAATATAGTGTTCTGCCCACAAACTATTTAATTTTCGTTATTTTTTCTTGTTACTTAATTAATTGATATATACTAGTGATAGAAAATAACTAACAAATCGATTTTGGTTCGATCAAAAAGTTAACATTGTTGCGTATATTATATGAAAGAAACCTGCTGTGATAGGATGTTGTCTGTTTTAAAATAGTTTTGAGGGTAGTTTTTTTTTATTTATATTTGTAAAATGCACTCATTCATCAGAAACAACGGGTATCTGGAAAACAACTTTGTTTTTTTGTGTATGTGTCGAGCCATGCACATATACTTTCCCTCGCCATATATGTTGCAACAACATTTTAGTTTATTTTAGTTTGAGAAAATAATAAAATCGATCGATATCGACGATATCTCTCAAAGAAGGCCACAACGCTCGACAAAGCGAAAAAAAAACAATAACAACAATATATACATACAAGACAAAAACTACTAAACTAACATCAAAATGAAATAAAAGTACAAAGAATATACACAAAAAAAAAGATCGCAGATACCGAATGTATATAAGAAACTTATAAAGAAAAGAAGAAATCCAAAATCAAGTAATTTATATAAAAACCAGCGGTCTCTTTTATAAACTTAAGAGAAAAAAAAATTAAACTGAAAATACAAACAAAATTGTTATAAACACCACAAATACAATAAATTTTTATTGCAGGGTTTGTCAACCCAAAAAATATATATATATATATTACTCTACTTAAGA
The DNA here is from genome assembly GCA_951394425.1 of Tipula unca. Taxonomy (NCBI): domain Eukaryota; kingdom Metazoa; phylum Arthropoda; class Insecta; order Diptera; family Tipulidae; genus Tipula; species Tipula unca. Next base: position 70,008,698 of record OX596380.1, read on the forward strand.
TAGCATACAGATAATTAAGGCTCGCACTGTTAACAAATATAGTTTCGTCTAATGTGTCAGCCACCAACAAATTCCTTAAATTCACATAACTTTCCTACTCTAACTAGATTGCCAAATGTTACTCATCACTGGTTCTAAATTCTTTAAGTTTATTTTTTGTTGTTAAATAACATCAACAAGATTTTTCTTATTATTTTCTTTAAAAAGAATTAAGAAAAAGGTTTATAAGAAAAAAAAAAGTTTAAGAATTTACCTTACATCTTTCGGTCATGATGATGATCATATCTTTCTCACACAGCAAAAAAAAACTGAGTTTCTGTTTATGACTCACACACAACTGCATGCAATGGAACTGAACAAAAAACCCTATAAGCACAACAACAATTTTTTTTTGGTGAACTGCGCGCTACTTCTTCGTTTTCTTTTGCATTCATACATACATACATACGTACATCTACACGGCATTCTTTCTTCTATATGTATACGTACATATATGTATGGAGAGATGAGGAGGAGGAGGATGATGGAGGAGGATGAGAAATATTTCCATGAATGAAATGAATGATAATAAAAATATAAAAAAATGCATAAAAAAAAAAACAGAATTGGTAAGAATATAGTCGTGTGAGATTATGAAAAAATGAATTAAGAAAGAAAACGAGATTGGTCAGGAAATTAACATTTTAATTGGCGTTACACCAGGAATCTTATATATGTACATATAAATGTTCTGAGATTAGAGTTTATATATGAAATAGTCAGTTTTTGATTGATGCTATTAAAGAACAAGTTACTTGCACGTTTAATAATAATATGTAATCAGTGGTGAAGATTTATATGTTAAAATATGTTAACATTTTTATTAGAATGACGTGTTCTCGCAAGATTAGGGGTTAACATTTCAGCAAACACGTTGATCAAATTAACAATTCTTCAAAATTGAAGTATTATGCCAATTTTCGTTTAAATTACACTCGGATCGAAACCCGGAATTTGATTTCAATTCATAAATCTCTAAAAAATTTAAAACTTCATAATTTTGTAAACATTTTTTAAATTTTGTTTAACTTTGATTGATTTTTGGAAATTTCAATGATTGCAGCTGTGGTGCAGGCTCGCGAGATATTCCGCCCGTCTGAATTAAAAAAAACAAAAAATACAAATAATGGCTGGCTTGTTATGAAATTACAGAATTGATCTAAATTTGAAGAAATTTGTATAATTTTGAAACTGGAGCAGGGTGTTGTTAAAAAAATGTTTTAGAGGAAAATTCAGCCAAATTTTCAAATATTCTGTAGAATCTCTGATAATATCCTCCAAAATTTATTTTGACGGAGATTTCTTATTTACCCCAATATAAATACCCAATTTACCAGAATTAAAAAACTGTTCAGAGAGCTACCTTTAATTAACTATATTCGACACTTTTGTTTAAAAAAAATTTAAAATAACCTTCAAAAACAATTTTTATAATTTGAATTACCCTGAATCTGATCAGAGGTAAGGCTGGATGGAATTAAATGTTTGGGTCACCAATTGTGGGGTCACCAATGTCAATAATAAATGTTAAGTTTTATGAAAGTTTAACGTTAAGTTTGAATATTCTTAAATAATATAATATTATGAAATTTTTGATGATTTTCAAATATAAATTTGCTAAATTCGAAAAATTTTCAAATTTTTAATATTTTCTTTCTGTTCAAAAAAGTATATATTATTAATTTTTATTAAATTTTATAGTTTAAACACTGATATTTTATCAAATTCTGAACGTCTTCCTATCACCAAAATTTTACTAAATTGTAATGCTTAAATTGAATTTTTTTAATTTTGAATTTAAACGTGTTTCGATATAATTTGAGATTTAAATAAAGTCTGGGATTTGAAAAATATTAAAAAATTTTAATTTTTTAAATATTATTTTATTGCAAGTTTTACGAAATTATAAGATTTTATCAATTATCCAAAGTATCATTTGAAATTCTATAAAAAATACAAATCTGAACATTTTCCTATATTATACACAAATTCGAAAAATATTTCAAATTACAACGTGTGATGATAATATTTAGGATTCAAATAAATTCGGAAATTTGATTAAATTTTAAAATTTATTTGCTGATATTTTATCAAATTCTGTATGGCTTTTCTCACAAGATCTTTTAATTATAGATTCTCAAATTCTAAATAATTTTCTAAAATATTATTTTGTTGTCAGTTTCACTAAATTAAATATTTTATTAATTTTAACTAACCGAACTCAGAACTGTTCAACATCTTCTATTTTAAATTCTAATATTTGAAAAAATGTATAGCAATGGAGTGAAGGAATTACTTGATCCGCTTGTGGAGTTTATAGCTTCTGTTGGAGCTCTGTACAATATCGAGATCAGAGATCTGATGAAGATCCCCGATATTGTACATGATAAAAGATCACAGTGAGTACGCTGGCTCGGTCACGTTCTGTGTCCTGATCCAGAATGAACTGTGCAGCGATCTCTGAAAGGAGAGCTACCTACTATATGGTTGGCGCAGAGGTAGTTGCAGGCAACGATGGCTCCAGAACGATTTGGCCTCTTCAGATTGTCTTAGACAGTATGAAGACGATGCTCAGGATCGATACAGTTGGACCCATATTGTTGACACAGTAAAGGGCCAAAATGGCCTTTAAAAACTGTGTTTTATTATTATTATTTGAAAATATTTTAACATTTTATTCAAAGGTTTCATTTTTTTAAAAAAATACTGAAATTTTTAATTAAATCTATAGGGTTCTAAATACCGAAGGGATTGATTAAATTTCAACGAATTCTATTTTAAAATGATAGAATTTTGGCTAAATATTAATTTTTTATTCTGATATTTTATCAAATTCTGAAAAATACTGAAATTTCAAATTAAATCCATTTTTCAAATTCGGAAAAATACCGAAACTTTTTTAAAAGTTGTGAAATATTATTTTGTTGCCAGTTGCAAATTATTCTATTTTTCCGAAATATGCTTTCAAATTTTAATTGTTTTTGAAAGTATTATACTAAATTCGGTTATTATATCAGTTTCAAATTCTACAAAGTTCTATTCAAACAATGACAATTTTTTGAGATTCAAATAAATTCTGGAATTTGAAAATCATTTTTGTTATAAAACGTTTTTTAATTTAGAGGGATTATAATGTTTTCAAATTCTTAAACTTTAGTTAGGAACACAATTTTATCGAATCGTGAAATTGTTCCAAAATTGTGAAAATTTCATGTACTGATTACTTGTGCAAATCTACTGCATTCGCACTATGGCCAGCATTGTGTCCATAAATATTATGATCATAAAAATTCTACACACTAAACATGGTTTGTATATATGGAACTCGAGTTGTTACTGAAATATTTTTCGGTTTCCATAAAGATCAAATAGCGTTCAAAACAATAGTTGAATTAAAACCTTCACAAAATCCTATCCACTTCAGTATTTCATCATTGATAATTTTATTTCGCTAGTTTCTGTCCTTTAGAGAAAATGGGCACCTCTCATAGAAAGTGACTGAATGTAGAATGGAATTTCTAGTCTACGCGAAATACAGAGATACTACATACATACTCGTATATTTTCGTGAGATTTTTTGCATCCAATCCATTTAGATATGTAGAGTCTACGAATTTTTGATACACTCGGGTACACAATATTTCACCATTTGTTAATTTCGAAGAATTAAAATTAATCGTACAAGTAGTGTTCAGAATGGGATGAAATGTTAAAAAATTGAAATTTTTAAAATTTGTTTTTTTAAAATTGAAATTTTAAATTAAGGATTTGGTTCAAACAAAATAGGAAATTCCTTTTTATTTATGTTTTATTTTATAATTTAAAGAAATCGACTTAGTAATTACATATAAGGTTTCAAACAATAGAATTTACAATAAAAACAAAACAAAGAACGTGTTTGTTAAATTAAAACAAAATTTTATAAAGAATCATTAGCTCTTCAAATGATTTGAAGCATAATTAGAATTAAAAAAGTCCTAAAAAAAATAAAATTTATTTTAAAATTTGGCCAATCTATTAATAGGATTGTTCTCCCCGTAATTTGTGGAATGGTGTTCAAGATCCAGAAATCGATGAAAACGACTCCTACCCGGAACATGAATTGAGATGTTTTCGGTGATGTACGATGAGTCAATATGGCCGAGAAGAACGTTTCCTATAAAGGCAGCGTCCAAAAGAACTCTTCAATTTTCAAGGTTGTAGATTTTATAGTCTTGGCACCTTGTCTTATATAAGGTAATAAGTGTGCCACATTTCCATGATAAGGTATATCACAGTCGTAATCCTAATTGGTTTTCTGTAATAGATATAAGAGGCATTTTTTTTGGACACTTTCAATTATTTTATTATGAACTGAATAATAGGGACTCCATACTCTACTTGGGATCTTACGTAGGCAAAATACAGCGTCAATAATGTTGATTTATCAGGGAATTCACTGGTCCATCGTTTGATAAACCCAAACATTGAGTCGGCTTTGGCTACGATGTTATCTATATGCCAGTTAAACGTCAGGTATTGAATAAATGTGACACCCAGATCTATAGTTTCATAAACACGCTGTAATTCGTCTCCCTTGATTTTGTATTTATTGATTATAGAATTTTTCTTCCTGTGAAACGACGTAATCTTGCATTTTTTGGTATTTAAATGCAATGAGTTGTGGTCACACCACTCACTAAGACCATTAATATCTTCTTGCAATTGATGGTATGGAACGTTTTTATATCGTCTGCAAAAAGGAGCACGTCAGAATTTTTTATAACCTCTGTAACTCAGTTGATGAAAGCAATAAATATACAGGGTCCAAAATGTGATCGCGACATGTGAGGAACACCCGAGGTAACTCTGATAGCTTTGGATTTCTTATTTCCAATTAACACATATTGAGTGCGGTGAGGGTCTCACGATGACAAATAGTCCGTACAAACTTCATTCATCTGATAATGTTTTTCAATTTCGTTAATCGTTTTACTAGTAAATTCCACTAAATTTGTGGAAGTTGATCTGCCTGGTATGAATCCATGAAATATCATCTGTTATACCCGATTTAAAGATTGGTGTGATTTTTGAGATTTTTCATTTAGTTGGAAACACGCCGGTAATAACGACAAATTGAAGAGATTCCGCAATGGATGCACCAAAAAATAAATTCTTTAATATAGATGATGGTATATTATCCGGCTCACATCCGTCGCCAAAGTCACTCAGTGCAGACATAATAATTTCATCAGTAATACTAGGAGGAAAGATCGATATATTGTTGTTGTTATTCAATGTTTGTGCTGTATTCAAAAACAAGGAAGCAAACATATCAGCTCTTTCCTTGGCGTCAGAGCTGTTTGTGTTATTGTAAAACGTATTGGTTGGGTACCCCTCAATTGCTCGTTTAGTTCTAAAGTATTTCCAAAATTGTTTAGGGTTGGTTTTAATATTGTCTTGGACATCAGCTAGATAAGAAGTGTATTTTAACTAAAAGTAAACACCGAACTCATCATTGTATTGGAGGAAGATCAGTTTATCCGATTCCAGCCCACTTTTTATCATTCAAAAATAAGCTTCAGATTTTCGGTTTTTTAAATTTATGAGTCGATCGTCAAACCACGAAGGAGGGCTACTGGTTTTTTTGATCCACAATGGAATATGATTTACAGACTCAAATAATATTTCCATCGGCTTGTGATAAATGTCATTGACGACAAATGGCGCTGATGATTCTACAACTTTAAATATATAGCTTTGATTTAAAATTAGAACAGTTTGTAAAGTTTATCTTATTGTTTTTATTTGGAATCCGAGAAACACTATAATCTTAATTAACAAATCGTGCATCAATTAATCCTAATATTAACGTAAAAAGTAATCAAACTTGTGGAGAATCAGCACAGGATTCGGATGAATTGCAAGATCAAACGACCATTTTTCGTATAGAGCACACTATTGAGATAATTCAACAGAATAAAATAGCTCGCCTAGTTTGAATTTACACTCAAAATACAAAGCATCAATTGTAATCGCAATCAAATAACTTAACAAATTTGTATTCAACTTCGCTCTATTTTCAAAATTCTTGCAGTTTTAATTGTTTTCTCTCCAAATTGATTTACATTTTTTCTATATTAAATTCTCTTAAAGCTAAATCATAAATTTAATTCAAATTTCGTTTAAATTTCATAAAACTTATCTTTTCAAAAACGCAATTTTCAATTTGCAAAAAATAATTCAATCTCCAACCACTTCGATGAATGGTACGACAAATCCAGTTGGTTCTAGCAATGTGTATTATCTTGTTGGAAAGTCCAACGCAGTTCACAAAGTACTTCTGAGTTTTCGAAACAGCCCCATCAATTGCTCCGTAGAATGAAGCAGCTTCCCAGATCATAGCCCTCCCTTGCTGTTTTTACTGCGAAAAAGTTCTTAATTTCTTACATCATGAAAATAGTACTTGTATCCATCCGGTCCTTCTAAGGTAATTTTTTTCGTCAGATATTACAACCCTTCACCACTCAGTTTTCCACATTATATATGGTCTCTTAAGATTTGAAGCCGTTTCACATTACGCGCCACGTTTAAGAGTGGCTTTTTGGTAATTTTCGATGAACGAAATAATCAGATTTCCTTACTACTGAACGTACTTGCTTTAACTGTAGCTGTTGATAGGTTCTTTTAGATTATCCTGCTCTTAGCAATTTGTTGGACAATATATTTTTCCAGAATCGTTTTTTTTCAAAAACATTTTTCTGGAGCTCTAATCAAAAACATAGATGTGAAATCCCAATTCGAATGTACATCATAAGCGTATTTTTTTTAGAAAGGCGCATCTAACTGTGGACGAAATTTTGCTGAAATTGGAATTAAATTGCAAAATTCGTAACAAAAATGTTGCCCTTCACCTGCTTACGGTGCTCAATCTTAAATTCATGGCTAGCCAAATTTTATTTATATAATACAGTAATTGACAACTTCCTAATAAAGACATTAATAAAAATTTCGATGTTTGCCATTCGTAATGATGATGGTGATGGTGATCAAAGAATAAAAATAAAATTGCGTTTTTTTTTCGATATTTACCGTCATACTTCTGACACTGTAAAACCGCGAAACTCTAAAATACACAAAAAACCGCTGAATATTTATTTTTAACGCTTATTTTAATTTTGATGTTTTTTAACATAAAATAAATTGCAATATTGCTCAACCAATATCCGTGTAGCTGTTAAATGCTAACAAAATATAATTTTTTTTTTTTAATTATTGGCAACTGGTTGGACGATCCATGTATACGTAAATATGTAGCGAAGACCAAAAAATTTGTAGGGGGTATGGTATATACAAAACTTAAAAAAAAAATTGTATTTATTTATTTCTTAAACCGTGTGCGATTTAATTTAATCATGTTACGAGTATTATATATATACGAGTACATACACTGCCATTACCGCGCCTTTATTATGTATTGCGGTTTTTCCGGTTTCCAATCGTAACAATCAAATTCAAATTACATTTGCATGTATGCACACGAATATTTTGCATGGGAAATACGCGCGCATTCAAATTATTTCCACACACCGTACACATCGAAGTTCATCATCAGTCAAACGCATATTTTATGTATATGTACTTAAAAATTCTGTTATCTGTACATATAAACACACCGCACGTTGAAATCATGAATGACAGTTATAATTAAGTTACAAATTTAATTCATCATTTCAGGTTTTTATTTATTGTATATGTTTGGTATTTCATACTCCTTAAGATTTTTTCGTTTTCGTTAAGATGTAAACAAAAATAAATTTATCCATAATTCTTTCGTCTTATTTGTATGTATTTTATGTTTTTTCTTACCAAATATGTACGTACAACATTCCATTATAAGGACACATTTTATAAAAAAAAAAATTTTATTTTTTAATGTTACAAGTATTTGACATCGGAATCGGAATATACATACATACATAAATATAAGAAAACGAAGTAGAAGAACCAAAAAAGGCACCTGTTTTTCTATTCTATATGAGATCTTATGAACAAAAGATAACGACACAAAAAAAAAAATTTTTTTTTTGTTCGTTTCTTATTATCAATAAGTAATAAGAAATACCCCTAAGAGATTAACATTTCAAGTAGGTGGCCTCTTCGCTTTGCCTATTCTATTACTATTATCACTATTTAATAATAATAATTTTCTATATATGTTCTTCTCTATATACCATATTTAAGGCATTTAAGATAATGCAACACAAATTGAAATGTCTTAAGAAAGTTTTTTTTTTCGGATGGGTATTATTATTTTATGTATATACAACAACAAATTAAGGAAATTTGGTAGACTTAAAAGAACATTTTTCGACCATTTAATCTATATAATTACAAATGTCAAAAATGTTTAAGATGACATTATTGGTGGTAAGTATTTTAAAATTATTTGGAAATGAATATCGATCAAACATATAATATCATGCCCCTTGAGGATAATAAATTGGGCTGAATTGTACAAATTATCATAAATTGTCCGTGTATCATTCTAAATGAATTCAATCAGTATTTCGACTTTTCGTAAAACCTACAAAATCTTGAAAATTTAATCGAATAATTCTGTATTTTTTATTTGAGAAACTAGTTAACTGCAAAAGCATTATTTTTGGGAAACGCATTTAAAACAAAAATGACCGTAATTCAAATAATTTAGAAATATTTATTCAATTTAAGAAGATGGCAGAAATCATCTTACATAAATAATTACATACAAATAGATATAGTATGCTGTAATTTGATATAATATATCAGTTATCCTGTTTTGGTGTATCAGAATTACTGACAAATATAACTTTGTTCATTTTTAAGTGATGATAGCTAGTTTTAACAAAACGTAAATGTGATATTTGAATTAGGTTTATACGAAGTTAAATTTCAAATTTTATAAATTGACTGAAACTTCGAAATAATTTTTAATCAAATTTGAGTAAAATTTGAATTTGAATGGAAATTGAGTGTGTGATGAAATCTAAGCTCAATGAAAACTCCGAAACATAAGTAGAGTTAAACATATACATATATGTATATACATATTAAACGTGAATCAATCTGTTTTGCTAGTTTATTTGAATAAGTTTGGTAAAAAATGTAATCTGAATTTCAATGGATATAGGATTGATCTGTGTTAAATTTAAATGAAAATGTTAAATTTAAAAGATGTGTGCACTATTGAAGTAATTTTTTTAATTAAATTTGACTACAACCATTTAGGGGAAATTGAAAATTGATTTCCATCAAGTATAACTAAAATCTTAGGTTGGTTCCAACAGCCGAATGAACTTATAATGGATATTCGAATCAAATTTATTGCGGCCAGTTTGTATGAATTTGAAAAGAAAATGCTAATTTAACCATTTGAGTGAAATTTTAAAGTTATTCAAGTCACTCAAACTTTAATGAGAATTACGTTAGAAATGGAATCAATTGGTACATTTTTAATACAATTTGATTTGAAATAAATTTTAAAAAACTTTGTGATGTGTTCAAAAAATTTTTTTTTAAAAACGGACATTACTAATTTTAACACCATTATCGAAGTGTTAATTTAATTTATGTTAATAAAGTTTAGCAAAAAGCAATTTTGAAATATAAATACTTTGAATCATCTGTAATTAGTCTAAATTCATCATGAATACTGAAGTTAATTTAAAAAAATGTATTTGAGCGTATCGAGTATAGCCAAATTAGAGGAGATGAAAGCGGAAGCAGATGACAGATCGGCCATTATCATCCTCAACAGAGACTCCTTGGGTGTTCTGGAAAAATCTGGAGGCTCGATCAGCTACGGATTTGGAACGATTACGCTCAAGGTTCACAAGCGCGATGAAGCCGACAGATCTGGAGCATTTGCAACAGGTGTAGATAACACTTATGGAGACCCGCCTAGTGTGGGTGACCCAGAAGTCCAGAGCAAAAGACGTTCAGGAGACATTATCCGTTGACCCGGAAATGTCGAAATCGTTGGGGCGGCATTCTGCGTTCGAATGGACGAATCAGAGGCAAAGTCTGACTCAACAGTGGTGAAGATAACCACTATCTAATGCTTAAGATCCTACGGATCAACCTCCATCAATGTAAAGCTGCCCCTGCGGCCGTTATGATCAAAATGGAATCTGAGTCCATTGATATGATTCTGGTCCAGAAAGCTTGAGTCAGTGACCGGGTACTAGAGTACTTATTATATATGTAATACACAAGTGTGATGTCTAGTACTTCTTGTCTGTTTTTAGTAATAAAGGTTTATTACTAAAAACAGACAAGAAGTACTAGACATCACACTTGTCTCAGATTTCATTAAGGAGAGGGTGCTGAACTGGAAAGTGTCCGAAGACCATTCCTTTTCTGACCATTGTTATCTCCAGTATGAAGTGGATACAAAACCCACTAGTAAACCATCCTCCAGGAACAGGAGTGAAGAAATTGACTGGGATTGATCGGTTCCATACCCACCTGCATCTACACAGTAGCTTGATGTTCTAGTAACCAAGCTATCTGATGCTTTAAACAAAGCCATGTTAGATGCATGTCCTATCAGTAGGCCTTTGGGTATGTCTCGGCCACCCTGGTGGTCGAGAGAACTCGCAGGTACTCGAAGGTAATTAGAAATGCAGGAGACAGTTCAAGAAAGCAAGGAACACAAATGCTGCTGCAGATTGGGACTATTATAAGGAGGTCCTCAAAACCTATAAGTACGAGCCAAAACAATGGCCTGGGGACTCTAATGTGTTCCATCACAAGCAGCTCTTCATTCCCTTATTAGCCCGATTGAGAAACCACTTGAATATAAAGAATATTCAATGGTAACTTTTTTAGATATAAAGGAGGCTTTTAGCAATGTCAGACCGGGAGCATACATTCGGACCCTTGCGTGTCTGGGGGTAGACGGGTCACTCAGAGGCTGGATAGATCAAATGCTTAGAGGCAGGATCATGACAGCTCATCTGGGTGGGACGTCTGCCAGCAGATACGCGAGCAGAGGGACACCGCAAGGCGGGGTTTTATCACCCCTTCTTTGGAACTTCGTGGTGGTTGTCTACGCGGATGATGTTGCTTTTGCGGTCTTCGGTAAATATCCTTGCACGCTAAGTGAGCGCATGCAGTGCGCACTCGGCTACCTCTCTGATTGGGCAAGCAGTTGCGAACTGAACGCAAACCCACTGAAAACGGAGCCGGTCCTCTTTACCAGAAAGCACAAACTTCCTCAGTGCGATCCGCCAATATTAAATGGTACTGGCTTGATCTTTACGGATATAGCGAAATACCTCGGGCAACTTTTGGACAGCGCAAGCTAAGCTGGAAACCAAACATCTTAGAAAGAGTAAAAAAAGCTACTGTAGCGCTTTACTCCTGGAAGAATGACATTGGAAGAAGATGAGAAATGGAGCCCCATATAGTACACTGGCTCTACGTTGCAGTGGTCAAACCTATACTGCTGTATGGGGTTGTCGACATTTGCAGGCCAGCGTTAAAAATTATGGCTAACCTGAAACTATTGATGAAAGTCCAAAGAACGGCCTGCTTGTGTATAAGTGGGGCCCTCAGGAGCACACCTACTCAAGCTCTTGAGATCCTCTTTCATATCACTCTCTTGGATCTTGCGACCGAGCAGCTTGCGTCTTGCACAGCCATTCGGCTGTCCATAATCCATATCTATATATAAACCTGTAATAATATAGGGCACTCATCCATCCTATGCAACAGGGGTATTCCGGAAACTACCGACAACGCTATCCCTTCGCCATCTGTTGAGATGAGATTGCAAACTGAGTTTCCCACCAGAGAAGAGATGGTTATCGACCATGAGGCGATAAGCTTCTCCACGGATTGCTCAAAAATGGATAGAGGGGTTGGCTACGGGGCTAACCTATATTTTCGTCTTCCCGACTTTTGCATAGTTTTTCAAGCTGAACGATCGCGATAATGGAAGTCATGGACTTATAATGTAATATCTACAAGGGAGATTCGCATTTTTACAATCAGCCATTGTGCTATTAAAACGCTACAATCATACTTTCTGACGCCGAATGTAGCCCAGAACTGTCTGGCATCTTTGAATGAGGTGGCTGATCAGTTCAACATCCGCGTGACGTGGGTGCCAGGGCACTTCAAACCCGCAGGGAATGTAAAGGTAGATCCATAAGGCCATAGCAGGCCTTATATCACGAAGCATAAAAGAAACGTCAGATGGTCTAACGATAGTTCGTGTGTAACAACCAGGCAGGTCTGGCCTACACTTGACCGGTCCAGATCCGGCCCACTGATATCGCTACTGCACCTTATTGGTATGTTCGTGGGAGCTATAACGGGACATTGCATCATCGGGCTACATGCGAGTAGCTGTGGTGATGAGGAGGAGGAAGAAACTGTGCTCCATCTACTCTGCGCTTGCCCTATGCTAACGTATAGCAGCATAAAATTTATGGGAACTTCACATTTGGACGATCTGACGGATCTAAGTAAGATCGATGTCAGGGGTTTTCAACGCTTCTTGGTAAGCTCAGGATGGTTCGACGAGTGAAGAGGAGGTGACAATGACGAATGTCGTACAGCTACGGACCAATTTTGTGTCTATGCTAGTCCATTAGGACGGCCACCCTTTCATATACCTACCTACCTTTCGAAGCAATTTATTGTGCTCCATTTGAGTGAAAATACATTTAAATCAAACTACTCTGATTTTTTGACTAAAATTAATTTGAATAAAGTGTATAGAGTTAAATGAGCAATCGGTAATTTTGATATTTGAGTGAATTTTAATTAAAATTTTCACCAGACTTATATTGATAACGAAAATATTTGTTTGACCAAATAACCCTAATCTTTTTTTGGTAGCGGAAGAGAATTTGAATGAATCTAAATTTTAATATTTTATATTCCAACGAATTTAAAAGTATTTTGAATGAGTTTAGAAATTTGCGTGGAGGTCTAGCACTCAAAACTTTATTATATATGTAATGCCCTCTATACTCGGATCCGTAAAATATCGACCCTATAGTACATATTTTTACCACATATAGTGCAAAAAATTGTTTCACCCACCAAAACCTCGCGTAATTACTTATTCATTGTTTTCAAACTCAATCTCTAGGGTGGTTCTTTGCCAATGTTTACTTTAAACAAAAAAAACAAAAAAATTTAGTAAATAAAAGTTCGATAATCCTAATGCAGTGAGATTAACGAACAATTAATCAACACACACACACACATATACACATCATTTTTTTTGCGCTACTGTAAACAACACTGATAAATGAGATTTCGTTTTTTATATAATTCCCACCATCCCCCATCCCCGAAATAATTATTCCAGTCTATAGTGTATACAGTCGAAGGTACATATACGATATACGATACATAAAAATAACTTTAATATTCAGATTCGAGAGAAGGCAATAAATTAGATACAATGGCCCTCATTATTAAGTAATAAAAGCACACCATTTTATATGCATATATCCATTATGTACATAATCATTCGTAATAATAAATCACAACTCATACTATACACTCGGATTGGGGTAGGGTCGGTTTCGATACTAACACCACCCCGCAAAAATCACTAAATATAAACTGTTTCCTTTTATATATTTTTCGAAATTTCCATTTTTCTTGAATATGTATGTATGTACGAGAAAAAAAATTACTTTCAAATTTAATTCCTTTTAAACACAGCAGAGAGCGAGAAAATTATTCATTTTCATTTTAACTTTCCCTTTTTTATTTTGTTTTTTTTTGTTCTGTTGTATAAAACTATCCCCCTAAGTTTTATTTAAAGGCATTTTCCTCTTCTTCTAGTATACATACATACATACATATACATATATGTATGTAATATGTGTGTGCTGCAGTTCAAATTGTGTAAATGTGTAATGTATACGTTTAAAAAATAAAAACTTTTTTTTCCAGGATTTTTCCTCCTCTATACTACACAATATGTATACGTATTTAACGAAATATTATGGGCATCTGAGCGCATGTGCCACACATGCCAATCCACTCCACACTATATATTTCGTCTTCAAAAATAATCAACCGAACAACAACAAAAATATGTTTGGAATTAAAATTATTGTGCCGGCATACAATCGAACCCTTGTGGTGTTCAATAGAAAATTTTCGATTTGGCTTAAGGAAATCGTGTATTAGGGTTGAAACTGTATACTCCATATACATATTATATATGTATGTACATATACTTTTATGTGATTGAGTTGAGATTTTGTTGTTATTATTGTCTTTAATAGTCTCCACAAGTGTGATATAAACATATATGTATATAAAGGATTTTCCAATAAGAGGTTTCATTTTGTTATTTAAAAAAAACGAGTATTTTTAAGAGAAATCAATGAATGTTTATTATTAAGGGCCATTATCCCATTAACATTTGAACACGATTTCAGCCAAATGGCCGCTACGGCCACGTTTTCACCCCCATATGTATGTCCTCGATAACCACCAATTCCATCTTTAAGGTTTTGAATCGATTGTGGAGCATTGATATAGACCTTATCTTTCACGTGGCCCTAAAGAAAAAGGTCTAAAGGTGTTAAATCACAAGGTCTCGGTGGCCAATTGTGATCACCTCTTCGAGAAATAACACCGTCACTAAACTTTTCTTGCAAAATTGCGATTGATTCGTTGCTTGTGTGGCACGTAGCCCCGTCTTGCTGAAAATAAACGTCGTCCACATCAATATCTTTCAATTCCGGGCATAAAAAATCACGTTGAGGATGGAGAGGCTTTTCAACAATCATTCTTGGATTTTCTGACCCCAAATGCGACAATTCTGTTTATTAACGTAGCGTCCTAGGTGAAAATAAGCCTCATCACTGAAGATGATTTTGATGCATTTGAAGGACCCAATCAGCGAAGAAACAACGTTTATGATGATCAGCCGGCTTGAGTTCTTCTGTTAACTGAACTTTAAAAGCCTTAAGTCTTAAGTCTATATGCTAAATACTGTGTAATGTCGTTTGTGGAATGTCTAATTCCAAAGATCGACGATTTTTCTTCAACACTACGGGCTACAGCAGCAATATTCTTAGTTGTTCTTGAGCGACGCACACGGTTTCGATTCTTCACAACAATAACTTGTGGTGAACTTTTGGTCGTCGTGAAGACGATGCTTCATTGAATTTTAACAATTCCAATGCGTTGTTGAAGCGTGTATCGTACCATTTTTAGTAATGGCGTAGCTTTTACTTGTTAAATGTCAAAAGATGACAGCTTCAAAATTGACAGCTGCCCAAATAGCAGGCTATTCAAAATGAAATCTCTTATTGGAAAACCCTTTACATATGTACATACATATACTATTATGAATGTGAAAGGATAAAGTGGAAAAATGTGCGCGCTAAAGGATAAAATGAAGAGTTCACTGAACAAAAATTTGAATGATGTTAGACGAAACATTTTTGTTGGCAGATATAAATACATTATACAGACATAAGTAATTTTTGGGTTAGACTATTTTTTTGTGCGGTAAACTAGACAGATGACTCATGTTTTGATATGTATGGTACATATATATGTATATAGAGTTGATTGTGTCTACTTTGAGCGCCCACGTAAACTATTCTAGTATATATTAAATAGCCGTGTCTTGATGATGATCTCATTGGGTAAATATTAAACATAAACAAAAAAAATTAATTAGATAATCGTCGAAAATAATCTGCGATTGATTGTTTGTACCATTTAACATGGTATAGTTAGTTATATAAGCGCGGCGACTATATGCGGGAATTTCTTACATGCATACTTAATATTTTTTTGTATATTCACATCATAATTATCACCAAAGTCGTAAATTTTACATCCGGTTATTAATTTTACGATAAATATAATATAGAATGGCGCTAACAATTTAATTTGCATACTCTAATTCCGTCTAATCTTCCTTTATAAGTGTATATAATGTATAAATATGCTGCTTAAGACATTCCTACATAAAATTACTTAATATTTTAACATATTATATTGATGTGATACCGGTTTCCCGGATTATTTGTATCACCTACTACTACAACTACTATACAGACTTAAAATTGGACAAAAAAAAAAAAATCCCAATCCTATTTGTATTGGGGACAGCTTCTGTAACTGCTTCCGCATAGACATATCCATATACCATATAAAAAAAATATTAATTAGCGCTGATTGTATGTGTATAGGTTTTGAACGCGATAATCCCGTGCGCGTCTTATATAAATCTTCAAACATATTAAAATCATATATCTTAATAACCATACTAATTTCTTTTTAATTTTTATAATTTTTTTTTGTTTATCTTAACTTTTGATTAAGTTATTAAAATTAAAAAAAAAAAAAAAATGAAATTCTTTTCTAATTTCCTCTTTCTTAAATCTTTTTTTTTTTTTTTTCGTTTTAATATTAAATCATGAATTTATACATTTCTCAAGTTTAATCTGTCGTTTTATAAATATTTTTTTTTTTTTATGTTTAATCTCGACACACAACCCAGAAATTGTATATATGTACATAAATTTATTAAATCTCAAGAAAGTATATATAAGAAATTAATTTATTTTATCGATTTGGGTGGCACACACAGTCGTCATATACATACATACATACATATATATGAATCTGTTAAATCGAATTTCTTTTAGATGTTTTTTTTTTCTTACGAATGTTGTTTTGTTCTTATACATACGTATATACATAAGTACGCTGGAACGAACAAAATTATAAGATTGTATTAAAGTAATAAAATAAAAATTTGTTATGGTAGTTCTCTCACCTATTTTGAAATTATGTTTTTTATATATGTATTTTTTTTTTTTTTTTTTAAGAAATGATTTAAGAAAATAGAATTGTTTTGGGCATGCGGTATGAAATTATTATGGGCCGAGTATTATATGTATACTTAAATGAAGAATGAAACAAATTATTTGGATTAGTCATATAATTTTGAAAAATGTCTCAGTCTTATTATTATTAAAATTGGCTGGAACCCACGAGGATTCAGCACTCAATGTCACAAGGGCCCATGGTGCAAACCCATTCTATCCCAATTAGCAACCGCGGTCCTCACAAATAACAGCATGAGCTAAACGCATACGAAGTAGATGATCTTTAAAACGACCATGTCCCGTAAGAACCGCTACCAAGATTCTTAGCTGGTTCTTTTTTAAAGATAAAGCATACTTCGTTGATTTCAAATTGGGCTCGTTAATGAAGTACTTCGCCTTACGACAACTAAAAGTCGCAAGCCACTGAGAGGTCTTTAGGTCTTTCAAAGCGTAATCCTTTATAACTTTCTTCCCATAGTTGAAAGATACAGGAGCCGCTGGTTCAGGACCAACAAAGGTTAATTGGGAGCCAGCTTTGGCTAAACAATCCGCAATTTCATTGCCTACGATGTCACAATGAGCCGGTATCCACATGACCGTAACTTTATTGTTAGAACAAAGAAGGTTCATGAATTGTTTGGATTCCTCGACGAGTTTAGAAACAGTCAAGGCATTTCTAAAACTGTACACAGTAGAATACTTTTGTTTGTAACAGCGAAATTCAAAGCCTCAATAACACTACGTGTCAGGGCTATTAGTTCCGCCTGAAGTTCCGCGAAGTCTGCAGAAAAACCTTATGGCCCTGCAAGCGAGATTTTGTAGACCATTAAGCTTGGCAACAGAAGCCTTCAGGTCAACCAATGGCCACCACACAATAGAGGCGTACGATAGTAGCGGTAGGACCAGTGATTTATAAATGAAAGAAAGCATCCTAGGGCTTAAGCCCCAGGATTTCCCAAAAGCTCTTCTACATTGCCAAAAAATGGCAGTAGCTGTTTGAAGCTTGTAGTCCAGGTGATTCTTCCAGGAAAGTTTACTATCTAGGACAACACCAAGGTGCTTGACGTGGTCACATTTAGTGATCATTTTCCCAAAAAGGGAGGGAACCGATAATTCAAGAGTATTGGTCTTCCTTGTAAAGACAATTAAATCAGTTTTAGAATGGTTGACGTGAAGACCTTTCTCAACACACCAATTCTCCACAATAGTTAAAGCATGCTGAGTTAGGTCGGATAAGACACTGAGATGTTGGCCTGAGACTGTCAAAACAAGATCATCAGCCTAGCTCTGTGCAATGTAGCCAGATTGCTGCAGCTTTACAAGTAACTCGTCAATGACCAAAAGCCACAGCAGAGGTGAGAGCACACCTCGCTGAGGACAGCCTTTGGTAACCTTAACAGAAAGTAACACCCCATCCAGCTCCGCCTCCACAATGCGAGACTTGAGCATGGATTCAATTCATAAGATAATGGTGTGATCAATACCAAAATTGGTACAGGCAGTAGTGATCGTACGGACTTACCAGCTTTCGGGATAAAAACAACTCTGATTCTGCTGCAAGAAT
Source organism: Tipula unca (assembly GCA_951394425.1). Taxonomy (NCBI): domain Eukaryota; kingdom Metazoa; phylum Arthropoda; class Insecta; order Diptera; family Tipulidae; genus Tipula; species Tipula unca. Next base: position 70,027,154 of record OX596380.1, read on the forward strand.
TTGGAATAGTGCTAAAAGCAATACACACTTGAAAATGGTGGAGCAAATGATCCCGAATTAGAGGAAAGCCCTGCTGTAGTTCAGCAGAAAAAATACCATCAGGGCCGCCAGCCTTATAAGATGCAAAGGAAAATAGGCTACACCGCAAGACATCACGATTGATCAGCTTGTGAGCCAAACTCCAATCGGGACTAGCAACAGACGTCCCAGTGAACCCATCCAGAGAATCACGTTTACACGTACTGTTCTTAGCTAAAGCTTTATTGAGTCCAGCGACAGCAGATAGGCTGTTGATTTCCTCACAGAAGTTCAACCAAGAGGCTTTTTGAGCGGATCTTAAACTTCTTTTATATTCCTTTTGTGTTAATAAGAAGTTATCCCAATCAATCTATTGCTTAGACGTATTTGCTTTGTTCTTCAGTTTCATAGTAGATTTCCTTAATTTTTTAAGGTCAGAGTACCAGAAAGGTTTGTTCCGAATCTTTTGATTAGTGATAAGAGGACATGACTTTTCTTTTACATGTACTATATAATATATGCAATGTAGAACGTCAACATTTCACCGCAATCTCAATACTAATCCGTAATCTTTGATTTTTGAACTTTTAATTTTTTGTGTGTACAATTTGGGTCCAACGGTATCGATCCTGAGCTTGGTCTTCATACTGTTTTAGACAATCTTTCTTGGCAGTGTGATGCCATGGTCGCCTGCATCGACCTCTGCACCTACTATATATGGTGGCTTTCCTTTCAGAGATCGCTGCAGAATTCAATATGTACTTTAAGTATAATATCGGAGATCTACATCCGATCTCTGATCTCGATATATTCAACAGAAACTTGCAAATTCACACAAAACAACGGGCCTGGTCCACGCTTTGTTGCTTCAGTTTCATAACACTTGATAGGTGTTTAGATTTTGGCAGTGGCCTTAGAGGAAACAAAGCACTACTAACTGCTGCAAACCGGTCTTTAATATCCTCATCCACACTGTTATCGTGATTGATAAGAGAGTACAAATATAGGAATCTCCTCACTCCCTAAAACGTGTAGTGACCACAGAATCCAGAATTTTTGGACATAAAATTCGAGGACAAAAATTGGAACGACTAACGGTTGGATCGCTGGGCTGACTACCCGCATCCGTAAAAAAAGAATCTGTTTATAAAGTCAACATAATGGAAAATGGATACCGCCACAACAACACCGGACCCCCACTCAAGTACCCGGACACCAGATATAAGATCGGCACGAGGAATGTGAAGTCACTTAGGAAACCAGGAGCGTTGGAGGGCTTAGTCCCATGCATGAAGGAGTATCGGCTGGAACTAGCGGTTCCTCAAGGAACTCGCTGGCCTAAAAGTGGAGACCATGTGTCACAGGGCGATACGTTGCTCAACAGTGGAGATGACCTCGGAAATCTTAAAGCTGGATTTCTGCTTGGGCCGCAGGTAAAGAAGGCTGTTTTGGATTTTCAAGCTTCGCTTGCGCATGAAGTTAGCCAACTTGTCGATAATTTGTGTGCATGCGCCCACAGCAGTCAGCCAGCCCCAAGATCAAGACTCATTTTACAATGACTAGGGCGATCTGATGGGATATATACCCGAACACGATGTTAGAATGGTAATTGGGAACTTTAATGCTAGAGCTGGCAGAAATCAGACCGACTTGTGTGAAAACATAGGTCCGTACCTCCAACACGAATCTGCGACCGATAAAGTTGAGAGAATAATTCACTTTGCAATTGCTCACGATCTTAGAGTAGCAAGCACATTTTCCCTTCACAAACAAATACATTTGGAAACCTGGGCACAAATTGACCACGTGTTAATTTAAAAATGGCGAGCGCGGGTTGTGCAGGATGTGAGAACGTATCGGTCAGCAACCAAATATGTATAGGCAGCGATCAATATTTGGTTGCTGCGAAGCTACGATGGAGGTTTTCGTACAGGTGTAAGAACACAGCGAAACACATGGAACGTTTCCACTGCGAAGGTCTGATAAATGAAGATCTAATGAAACGATATCAGGATCATGTCTGCGACAACATTAAGGAAGCTAATTACCAGTCTGACTATGTGAACTCTGTCTGGGAGGTACTGAAACATCGGTTGTCAGTGCTGCTCTACAGACTTTAGTTATAGTGAAAGTCAGACCCAAGAATGATTGCTTTGATGACGAGTGTCGTCTTGCCGTTGTGCAACAAAACATAGCCCATAGTTAAGTGCAACAACATCTCATAATCGCGAGGAAAAACAAGGCTATTCTTACTAGGAGGGCAGCTAAGCGGATTTATAGACGGAAAAAGCGAGAATGTTGGAAAGCCGAGGTTCTGAAACACAACAACTCAGCAATGAGCGCAGTTCGCGTAATTTCTTTATAGGAATTACTAGATTGCACAATACTCTCAGGTCTGCGTCAACTGCCATTCGGGATCGGGATGGAAACCTCTGAGTCAACATCGACCCTTTATCGACCTGCTTGGTGTTAAGGAATTATACTAGAGCCATGCAGAGACTAAAACGAAACCGGTCACCTGGAGTGGACTGCATTAATTCAGAGCTCTTGATATTCGGAGGGGATACAATGAGGAACTGTCTTTTCGACCTTATTCGATTAGTATGGCGAACCGAAAATGCCTGGCGAATGGAAAGTGGTCGCGATGTGCCCTATCTTCAAGAAAGGAGACCGCTTGAAGTGTGAGAATTATCGCGGTATTGCTCTCCTTTGCGCAGCATACAAGTTACTGTCATACATTATATTGGATAGAATCACCTCTAGTGGAGGGCCTGGTTGATCACTATCAAGGAGGATTTCGTCCGAATCGATCAGTCACTGATCAGGTCTTTTCGCTGCGGATGCTTGTGTCTAAATATTACGAGAATTCCTACCCATACATCAGGTTTCCTAGATTGCCGGCAGGCCGGGTTTGTGATCTTCGCTGGAATACCTAGATATGCCAACAAAATTGGTACGAATGTGTAGAATGACAGTGACACAGTCTCAATGCTCTGTTAAAGTTGAGAACAGGCTATCAAGAATTTTTACAATTAACTCGAGTGTTCAAGTGCAAGCTGTCATCATCTTCCTCAAGACAGTTATCACAAATAACATCCTGAGATCCAAATGGACCATGACCCGTAAGAATCGCGACCAAGATTCTTAGCTGGTCCTTTTTCAAAGATAGAGCATATTTAGTTGATTTCAAATTGAGCTCGCTAATAAAGTACTTCGCTAAACTACAACTAAAAGTAGCAAGCCACTGTATTCTTAGATCTTCCAAAGCGTAGTTCTTTATAACTTTCTTGACGTATAGTTAAAAGATAATGGAGCCGCGGGTTCAGTTCCAATTATAGTTAGCTGAGAACCGAATTTGGCTAAATAGTCCACGATCTCATTCCCTTCGATATCGCAATGTGCTGGCACCCACATTACCGTAACATTACGGGATTGTTAGAGCAAAGAAGATTAATGAAGTGTTTGCAATCCTTGACAAGTTTGGAGACAGTCAATGGATTTTTCAATGAATTGAGCACAGCTTTGCTATCAGTACACAGAATAATGTTTTTGTTTTTAACAGCAAAGTTCAAGGCTTCCATAACACTATACTTTAGCGCTATGAGTTCCGCTTAGAAAACAGTGCAATGATAACCAAGACTGCCAAAGGTGCTCTGATTGGACCACGGACAGTAGATTCCAAATCCAGCACTGAGGCTAGAACGAGAGCCATCTGAAAATAAGACTAAGGCCTCGTCTAATATTTGAAGAAAATCCTCCGAAAACCACAAATCCCTTGAAGTATAAACCACCTTGAATAAGTTGGAGAAGTTGTATTCTGGTAGTGATCTATCATTAACCATATCGATTTCTGGTAAAAATGAAGGGTAGTTTTTACAGATTAGGGTATGTTCCACGATAGAATCGAGAACATTCCAGGCCCCAATGCACCTCAAGCGAAACGCTGCAGAACAAGCAGTGCCACGAATAAAGATGTGTAACTGAGGCAAGGAAAGAATGGACTCCATAGCAAGAAGTGGAGTCGAGGTCACAGCTCCAGTGACAGCCCTACAAGCCGTGTTTTGAAGACTATTAAGTTTAGCAGTAGACGCCTTTAGATTAACAACTGGCCACCGGTGTCAGAATAAGTGTTTTGAGAATACAAAAAATGTTGAATCCAGAATATTGAACATTAAAGTTCGAGGCTAGAAATGTAAAGTCACAATTACTAATGTCTAGAAATAGAAATTTTAAAACTCTGAATTATGCGGGATTATGAGTTTCGACGCTAATAAAGCGTTGTAGGAAATTTGTGTCAGAATAAGCGTTTTAAGAATATTAAAAATTTTGTGACTATATATAGAAATTATGAAACTTTCAAACAAAGTTTCGACATCCAAACACCACCCATTTTACAAATAACTAAATTTCATTGTTTATTTCAATTTCTATATAATCATCATCAATCTTATTCCCGTTCGGTGTACTAAACTAACGTTTATCTAATAAAAATGAAATATTTTTTTTAACTCGCGGTTACTCAGCGAAGTACATACATATGTATGTACATATATACCAACTGAATCGATTAACTAATATTTTTGTAGTTAATCTATATATTAATGCAGCCATTATTACTGTTTAGGTTTACAAGAATAAAAAACTATATTATTGTTTCATATTTATTGTTGTTATTTTATATTAAGAAAACAGTGAAGAAATTGAGTGAACCAGATGTAGGTAATGATAGACGAAATTATACAAAATCAAAATCCCTCGTGCGCGCTTATGGGAATTAGCGAAAATTATTTATTAATCCCTTGTGGCATTTGGAACACCCTATTATATTATACACATACATATATACACATATTTCTTATACATACACGTTATATTAATTACAAAAAACCAATCGTTTTATCAATCAATTTAATCGGTATGTCAAAATAATTTTTCGACGTAGTTCCGATAAGGGAACTATATAGTATCTGGTTGCGTACGTACCTGTACAGTGTGGTATTCCTATTTTTGGAATGGAATTTTGCACAATATTCTCCATAGGGGCCGACAAGTCAGACAGCACTTTCTAAACATGCACATAATTTTTAATTTTTTATTTTTAAACCGACGTAATTTATATTTTTAACACAATTTGTGTTTTATAATTTTATATATACTCGTAAGTACGGATAGTGTTGTGAATTTCTTAAAGAATTAAGAAATTTATGCGTTTTAATTTTTATGTGTATAAAATATTTTATATATTTGTTGATTTTCTTCTCATTTTTCAAATTCAAAAAAAAATATCAAAGGCGCCAAGTCTAGCATCGTTTCGAGAAACGAAAATAAGAATTTCTTCTTGTATGTAGATCTTTTTATTTCGGTGTTTCCTTTATACTTTTTTTTTTATTTCTTGAATTCATGCATTGTCTTCATACCTCTCTCTCTCTCACTTGCTCGAGGTATGCCTAGGTGTTCACTAAAGTTTATAATTTGTTTAAAAAGTGCATCTCTAAATATCTATATATACTATGTAGGTATATATAGGAACAGGGTGATTTTTATTTAATCTTAACACTTGGAAATATTTGTTGTTGTTGTTATTGTATTTATAGTTAGGTGTAACAGAAGAAGATTGATTGAGTTTGAATTCGTATATATCGCTATATATGTATACGTAACACCCTTTTAACAACCAATTAGAGACTAAAATAAATCTCAGGTAGTTTTCTTATAGATATTCTAATGAAATCGGTTAAACAAAATAAATATTTTCACAGTAATTTAACGTTAAGACGAAACGTACCTACAATATAGTAAAAAAAAAAAGTGCTAAGAATTTAAAATAAAAAATCTTCTTCATCTTTGTCGATTTTGTTATTTATTTTTTTTTTTTTTTATGACACCATACCAAACTCAATCTCAATTCAATTGCTGCTTATGATGCTGATGATGCGCGCCTCAAAGCGATGTAATTGCTATATACGAGAATTTATATTACATTTGATACGGTATTTTATTACCTAACATCTTTAATAATAATAATAATAATAGTGTTTTTGTCTTATTCTTCACTGGAACATGTGTGCGTCTTTTCTTCGATTCGATTCGAATCGAAATCGGACGCGCACCACATAATAATAGTAAGACGATGCATTTATATTATATACGTTTTCTTACAACAACAAAATGAAATTCCGGTTTTGTGTTAGAAATAGACCTTCACGTCTTAACAATTTCTGTTAAATTATTATTATTATCTATCTTTTTAATTAAATGAATGTTATAATATAATTTTGTTTAGAGGAGACAGCTGATAAATGTCGTCCGTCGTTTTTTTTTTTTTCTTAAGAATTTAATTCATTTTTCTTGTTAATTCTTAGTTATTTTTATAGAATTAGTCGTAATATAAATTTTAAGATTTAATAGTGTTGGTGGTGTGCCTGTAGGTCATGCTGGTATATTTTTTTATGGGTCTTAAAATTTTGTATTTTATAATATTCTTAAAATGGATTAATAATATACTTAGTGGGTATACATACATGTAAGTATATATAAGAATGGAATAGGTTTTGGTGTACATAGGATAGAGGAATTACCATCATATGTTCAACAAAAAAAAAAAACTAGCCTAACTACATAATAAATAATTTTTAAAAAAAAACTATATTTAGTAATAAGCGAGGTATAATTTATCTTCAAAACAATAGGATATATAATTTAACCTCCACAACAGATTCGTTCCTACATATAATCGCAGTCAGATTTCCTCCGAAGGCTTTTTTACTAAACGATTGTTAAAACATGGCCCGTCCTTGATGGAATTCGCTATACTATTGTTAATGTAGTCAAGAATAAAATTCCGTAGTTTCTATCATCACCAAATCCTAGTGGCAGCAAACAAACAGAAACAGAAAGACCCAGTGTCAACCGCCAAAAGGTGTCACTGTAAAATAGTGAGGAATTGAGGAAAAATCTACGGGAAATTATCAACCCAGCTGTGGCTAACGTACCAATTAAAAAAGTCAGTAACATCAAAGATGGTGTACTGATTAAAACTGATAAAAACGAATACCTTGAATTCTTTCTGGAAAATAAAATTTTATCAAATACCTGGCTATAGTAGCATCGCTAAAATTACCCAAGAAAAATCGAAGACGTCAAATGCGCTTGTTGTATGAAAGCAAACAGTTCGTTTTACCACTCATTGCGTAGTAAAATATGTCCATCATATACACCGGCCTTAAACCTAATGATGAATAAAACTGTATATATAACTATTAAAGACCAAAATACTTCTTCGATTGAAGATTGCCCAAGAAATCAGACATTGTACTGAAAAAGAAACAATCGATTTACTTTGCATGCAAGAACCGTACGCGGTTACAGGTAATATAGATTATCTGGCAATATTTACGAGAGTTATTATAATGTAACCTTAAAGCTGCAATTGTCATCCTCAATAACGTGACTTACATTGCGTGTGTGTAGAAATGTCATCTGATCTAGGTAGTTTCTATCTGGTCAGTATCTACTTTTAATATGTCGACGACCCAGAGAAATATCTAAATATGCTTGATAGAATTATGGACGTTTAAAAAACCAGCCGACTATAATAACTTACGGCTTCAAGCCTAAACTTCAACACAATAAAGACACAAATAAGAGAGGAGTTCTCATTTCCATAATGGTAACTCGAATATTGATCTCACACTTATGATGCTCAAGCTGGATAAAAAACGACCACAGACTTATTGTCCTCACCTTATGGGTTCAGAAAACAAGCGACATGATAAACAATCGTCGATAAAAGTTCTTTGGTTTGCGACAATAACATACCTATTGGAAGTACATATAGGTCAACTACCTATTAAATATAGCACCGGTCAAAGTCTGGTGAAGGAGTAGAATATATCAAACGAAATTCGATAGAATAGAATTGAGAATACCACGAAAACGTGCAAATGGTGCCAAAGTTGCCCAAAGTGTATCCAAGATATACTATAATCCCGAAACCCGGAAATAAGAAACCAATTTATGTAGCACATCCACTAAGTTTATTACGGAGCACGGGAATGCAGAACCGTGAAACATTGTCTATTAATTTAGAGCAGGCACTTTGGCGATAATGTCTTAATTAATAAAGCGTTAGGCCTAGATAATATCGAGGTTGAAGTATTACAATGTGTTTTACCTATAGTATAGGGCCCAGAATCACGAGCTTCATGAATATTTGTATAAGCAAAGTAGTTTTCGCAAAGCTTGGAATAATGGCAAAGTAGTCATTATTAGTAAAAGTGTGGGTAAGTTTAAGGTTTAAGTAAAATACTTGAAAAATTTACAACCCGCAGACTAATGGACATATTCCAGAAAAGTGGCAATTACAATGTTTTACAAGTTTGGCTTCATAGAAAATAGACAGATTGAGAACGCAATGGTAAAAATGATCAGCATTGTAAAAGAATCAAACCAAAAGTACAATATGGGATTTTTCCTAGATGTATCTTGTTTAATAATTTATGGTGCCCAAGTATCATGATGAGGTATAAAGAAATCAATTGCCCCGCAAATCTTTACAACCTTATAAACAACTATTTCTCTGAAAAAACAACCGCTGTAACTATAAGTCATGGCCCACTACAAACGAATGCCAATAAAGGGTGTCCAAAAGGTTTCAATTAAGGCCCACAACTATGGAATACTTTCTTTAACAGTAATATGCACCATGAAGGCTGATGCAATAGTTACCAGATGGATTTATCTTCCGCCAAAACTGTTACGATCCAATTAAAAGGATCACTTAACATTAGAAGACAGATCTCCGTAAGTGGTCAAGGATTAAGATCGTAAAAACTGTGTGGCTTGGAAAATTGTAAGAAGGTTTTCATAGTGCTAAAAAGAGTATAGCAAGAGAGACATGGGCCCTCAAAGTTAGTGTTCAAAGAAGTATCTTGCTTAGAATCACCAAGGCGTACAGCACAGTATCAACCGACGCTGTTTCCGTTTTGGTGAGCACGATTCCAAATGTATACTTTGGACAGGGCAAGCATACAATAGATCATATTCTATATAACTGTGATCTGAAAGCTAGAGATTAGCTATGCGTTGACATAAGAGTTAAGTGGCCAGCAAGTAAATTTGCTTTGATGATGCAAAACAAAAACTTCTAGTTATCTGATTCTCTAATTGTCATTTGTCTAAAATAACAACATAACCTATGTTTTTATTTGAAACCAACACTATAAACTTCATTTTTTATCAATAAGATAAATAGGGATATGTTAGAGTAGTCCAGGGATTTCGAAATCATCATCGAAATGATTTGTTTGCTCCGTGAACTATACTGGCCCGATCCAAGCGAGAAAGAACAGAAACAAAAATCCTTTTTAGCAAATACCAACAAATTTTTTTTAAGGTCCCATCATTTATTTCTCTATTTAACCTTATTATTCAGAAAGGCGACATCCGATTGGGATATTATACTTCAAATAGGCCAATTCAAGACTTTAATTCTTCTATTACCTTAACATTTCGTTGAAATTCGCTCAAATCAGAAACACAATCCATTTGCGGTCCACAAATGTTTCCTAGTACGTATTACATTGGATGTTAATACCGCTTAAGATTAGTTGGTAACGAAAACTCTTCAAATTTAACGAATCATGGCACAATTTTATATCGAATGCATATTATGTTCCACAAATTTATACACAAAATGGTTGTTTCTTTTGCCGCTGGTAAATTTATTTATTTTATGTTAGATAACTGACTCCAAAATTCAAGATATGTTCCACACATTTTACAATGCTTTAAAAATTGTATGTTGTTTGTTCTAGCAGTACAGTAATTCAATTAAAAAGAACACATACGTTCCACATTTTGTTGAATCGGAGTCACTAGAGTTTCGTGCTTGCAGAATGGAACAATACAAATGTCTGCGATTATATTGTTCTCGAAATCCAATTCTGAACATATGTTCCACAAATTTTATCTCAATCCAACAAGTACTACTAGGTCGCACTTATTCAACAAATTTATTTACTTTATGTTAGATAAATAAAAATTGTATATTGCTTGTTCTAGCAGTACAGTAACTCAATTTGTAAGAACACATACGTTCCACATTTTTTTGAATCGGAGTCACTAGAGTTTCGTGCTTGTAGAATAGAGCAATGCAAATGTCTACAATTATATTGTCCTCGAAAGTTAATTATGAACATATGTTCGACAAATTTTATCACAATTCCAAAAGTACTACTAGGTATTCGCACTTGTCATACAAATTTATTTACTTTATGTTACATTTTTGCCTGCTTCAAAAATTGTATGTTGTTTGTTCTAGCAGTAGAGTAATTCAATTAATAAGAACACATACGTTCCATATTTTTTTGAAACGGAATCACTAGAGTTTCGTGCTTGTAGAATAGAGCAATACAAATGTCTGCGATTATATTGTTCTCGAAATCCAATTCTGAACTTATGTTCCACAAATTTTATCACAATCCAACAAGTACTACTAGGAGGTATTCGCACTTATTCAATAAATTTATTTACTTTATGTTAGATAAATAAAAATTGTAAATAACGCAATTAGTAAGAACACATACGTTCCACATTTTTTCGAATCGGAGTCACTAGAGTTTCGTGCTTGTAGAATAGAGCAATACAAATGTCTGCGATTATATTGTTCTCGAAATCCAATTCTGAACATATGTTCCACAAATTTTATCACAATCCAACAAGTACTACTAGGAGGTATTCCCACTTATTCAATAAATTTATTTACTTTATGTTAGATAAATAAAAATTGTAAATAACGCAATTAGTAAGAACACATACGTTCCACATTTTTTGAATCGGAGTCACTAGAGTTTCGTGCTTGTAGAATAGAGCAATACAAATGTCTGCGATTATATTGTTCTCGAAATCCAATTCTGAACATATGTTCCACAAATTTTATCACAATCCAAAGAGTACTACTAGGTATTCCCACTTATTCAACAAATTTCGGTATGTTGTTCGATCTATACCAGTATAGTAATTCAATTAGTGAACACATAAGTTACACATTTTTTTTAAATTCGCCCTTTTTTTAATGACGTTTTACACGTTGTTGTACAAAAGACAGTCACATATTGCCCTCATCGTCTTCTATTTGTCATCTAATTAAACACACATCACACTTTCTTACACGTACATTTATATAAAAAATCATAATAAGAGCTAGCATACATTGTTGTTGAATCGAATAAACCAGTAACATAAATTCAACATAAATTCTAATTAAAACATTAATTTTTCTTCATTCAGTTTTTGGTTTATTCAATCTGGTGTTTGCTGGTTGTTATAGTTTTGCTTTTCTTATATTTACAAAAACTATACATGTAAGAAAGTTTATATGAAATCAATGCACCCGAAACGTCTTATATACATATATACACATCTTTATGTATTACTTATATAGGCTTTGTTATGATATTAACCCTATTAGATCGACGTGAAATTAAAAATTAATTAAAATCTATACGGTATATCTACATGTACGTATATGCATGTACATAAATACAATTCCGACAATAAATAATTGTTAATTTTAATCTAAATAAACGATTTATAGGGTTATGGTAACTGCTGGCCGTATAATTATAAGAACGAATGATATAAGTTTATGTTATTTATTTATTTATTTGATGCACTTTGGTTTAATAATAAATTAAAATTATATACAAATGTTGGGTATATAAATATATCCACAATATAAATTACAATTTTATATGCGGACATTAAAACCAAATACGAAACGCAAAATAAAATAAAAAATCAGTAAGTTGAAGATGTTATCGGCGCATAAAATGTAAGTATGGAATTATTATCAATTAGAGATGCATAATGCATGATTTTTTAATTAGTGTTGAAATTGTTTGGAATCGATTTCATAATCGTCTATAATCTACATTAAACTATACTATAGTTTGGTGTATGTATACCATGCATATGAGTTCTATCCTACTAGTCAGATAAATTCGTTGCTTTGAACGTGCCCTCAAATTGATATAAATTCCAAGAATTTTTATTTTCCGTTACATTTTGTCTTGAGCTCAAATTAAAAATGAATTAATAAAAACATGAAACAGGTGCCCTCCATAATTTCGATTCCATTTTTATAATTTAAGATGACTCGATTTGATTGATCGTATATATACATGATGACTAAGACTCAATTCTCAGTGACTTTTGTCGCAAACCACAGGAAGACAAAAAACCGCGAACTAAAAAATTATATGTCATATAGTAAAATTTATCATATTACATGAAATCTGTTTGTGTATAAAAATACATAAGTGATAATTTATATGAAGCTGATCGCGACAAATTTTCTCAAAAAGTGTTACATTTTCCTGCTGTAAAGTAGTCACACATCATCCATTTTGTATAATATGTTATTGAGTGTGTTGTATTTTGTGTAGTGTACATATAGAAAAATCTGAACTCATAAATTTCATAAAACATATTTTATATTATTTTTATGACTGCATTTGACATATTACGCTTTATTCGAGTGATTTATTGCCTGGAAAATTTATATTTATGTGCGTGCACACACAATATGGTGAAGAGAAAATCACTGTGTTGTTTGTGTGTGCATGATTTTTTGTCACTATTTACGAGTGTACTCGAAATTATTTTGTATAATATACAAAATTATCGGATGTATGTATCGCAGATCTCTAACACGCATTCCGCGGACCATGAACAAAAATATATAGGAGCCCTTGTAAAAGAAGTGGATACGTTTTACGATCTAAAACGCGTAGCGCTTATCTCGCTTTGTGCTATATCGAAATCTGCAGGTGTACGTATTTGATAACAAACACGAAATCAGAGAACAGCAAAAAGCCAAGCTCAATATATGTAATTTAACGTGAGTTTTAAACGAATTAAAACGAGTTTGTGTATTAATTATTAAAAATTATTTAAAAAGCATGACACTGTTGATAAATTTTAAACATCATTTTACGGTCCCATTTTCATCCGAAATTTCATTTCATCATAATCACTTAAAAAATAAACCCTGGCTAAAATCCTGAACATTATGTGAAATTAGTGTTAAATTTGTCCTAAAAACAACAAAAACAATTTCCGCTTATATGTGTTAGTGTGTCTAAAGCAGACCACAAAATTTGATCCGACGAATACATTTTCTGATTTTTTTTAGGAAAATCCTAGGATGCTACCACTCCATATTCACGCAAATAACAAGATGTCTGAAGGTCTAAGCTATCCGAAAAATATTTTAATATTGGAAGTATAGGGGATTAGGAGGTTTAGGACAAGCAAGTGTTAGTCTCCTATAGGATTTGCCCAAGAAAATTCAGAAAAATTATATAGCCGACATACATGAGGTCGTGCCAAACTTGGTTGTCTTAAACTTCTACTTTTTCCAAAAATGCAATATTTTTCGGATAGCTTTCCTAAGAATTTTCCAAGACTAACTAAATTGAAATATTTTTCGGATAGCTTAGACCCAAGGATACCTTAAAATGTACGTTATTATTGTGTTAGCTTTCTAGGGTTTTCCCAAGAAAATTTGAAAATTTCGTTATTCGACACGATCGGTTAAATTATAAGATTTATACATAACTTAGAACGGTACACGATTAGATTAGAACGGTATGAAGATCAACTTTGGAAGTTGGCACTCTCGAAGAGATGTACTTACTCGATTAACCATAGCAAATCTAATAAGATACCGTAAGACTCAAAAGGAAATTATTGTAGATGTGCTAGCTGTAGTATTCATAACCTAACACATCAATTCAAAATTTGCAGGAGATAGAGGCATATCTCAAACAACCCTCTTTCTTATTTTGAGAGAAAACATGTTCCATCCATACCACATATCATTGCTACAGGAATTAACAGCAAATAATTTTATGAACAGAATTCCATTTTGTCATTGTGCCAGGCATAACTTTCATTATTGGAGCGATTTGAATTCGCACATTGGATGCGTACTGTTGATAATAGAATAGTATATATGGTTCCCGCCTAACATTTTTGTTTGATGGAACACTTTCGAATGAAAAAATTTTGTGGAATTTTTAATGGAAGATTCCCCACCGTTGGGACCCTTGGCAATATTGTATTTAGAAACAAGATTGGAAAAAACGGAATATTTGAATATCGGATACGGTACGAAATAGCATCAGGTATGAAACAGAATATTACAAAACTATTTTTTGACCGATCATATTTGAACTCGGCATATTGAATGGAAATTCAATTCTAAAATAACTGTTGGCAGAAGTTTTGGAATATGGCCAGCAGGAACGGAATTGGACCAATCCTCGATCGATTATAATGAAGCTCGGTATGCTTGGATAGAAATGTTCTGGAAAATGGCGTAGGAACTAGGTCGTCCCTCGACCGATCATGGTAAAATTCTATGTCTGTTGGATAGAAATAGGATTATAAGATTATTTTACGATAAACTTGTGGAATATGGCGAACTGGAACGAAACTAGACTGTTGCTGGACCGATTACAAGTGAAATCACTTTTTAAATACATAATTTGGGATACATGTTGGAAACAATAGACTACTTTTAATGGAAGTGAAATTGTTATAATATTTGTGATGAATAATAATTTTTATCGTTCATCAACATTTACTGGTTCAGTGGAAGGTATCAACATGTTCATCTAGCTCGAAAGTATATTCCTAATGAACCAAGCACATCAACCAGGCATCGTTCACAAGAATTAAACATTTCACGAACCACATTACGACGCATTTTGCATATTGATCTTCATTTGTATCCATACAAAATTCAATTGACTCCAAAAATTGAAGCCACCAGACCATTTAAATCGTCGTCGTTTCCTTAATTGGATGCTTGAACGAAATGAATGGGTACGTCAATAAACAACATTGTCGAATTTGTAGAGCCGATAATACACCGAATGGGGAACGTTATCGCAACTATTCAATCCATGTATTGTCAACATAATTTACTGATCGCATAATTTCAACAAATTGTGAAGATCCTTGGCCATCGAAAAATAGTGTCATGAAACTGCTTAAATCTTAGTGGAAATCGTCTTGGATAATGAGTAATTTTAATTTATGAGCTTTACAAAAATGTTGTTTTTTACAGAAAGCTAGCTTACTTTATTTATTAATGTGCCATTGGTATATCTTGCTGGCCATGTTGACCACGGTTCAATTTATAGTTTAGGCGAGTATTTGTTCACAAAAGTAGCCAAAAAGACAACTTTCACTGAAAAGCTCAGAATTATGAGCTTTCAAAAGTCTTGTGAAATTATATACGCACACGCATATTTGGATGGAATTATTTTGAGATCCGAAACTTACTTCAACCTCTGTTGATCCACGCCTCTATCGAGACTCATTTATTGTACGACAAACGCTTTATACGAAGTTCTCCTGTATAATATGGAAAAATATATTTTTGATATGTCGAAAAATAAAAGTGTTGAGCATATTCACTGCTCGCTCTTATATATAGTTTAAGATTTATTAGTTTTTATGTACACATATGTATATGCTTGGTAACATTTCAATTTAATCACATGACGTTACTGCTTTACTCGGCATATAATATATATTATGTACGAGTGTATATATATGTACATATAGTTGACAGTTTCAATTAGTTTGTCATTTCTTTTGCGGAATCCAAATTAATTGTTCATTTTGTCCGGTCAAGCAATCCGAATCCATGGTATATCCATAAATACAAATCAAAAACAATTAAGATAGAAATTTCTCTTTCCTTCGAAGATCTATCTCCATACACATACATATGATACGCTTCATTTAAATGACACATCTGGTTTTATGGTTTTACATACAGTATACATAATAATATGTAGATCACATGCTAATTAGTCTGACATTTTAGCGCTATTTAAGGTTTTACTTGGTTTGAAAATGTTTTTAATTAAAACTCCGTCACACTAACGTTGTATATTATATATGCCGAGTAATACGAAACGTACAATCGTGTCGTGTGTGTAATGTGTATTATATGCATACATATATTAAGAAAACATCTGGTTATACATAAGAAAATAACATAAATCTTATAAAAAAAAATTAAAAAAATTGTTGTTTAGTGCGCGGAGCACGTGTTAGTTGATAGTATACAGATCCAGATATTTATACACTATATATACTTACTAGTAGTTTGCTATACATAATTATGTACGTATGAGCACTAGTTTCGTCTTAAATTTTATTTTATTTTTTCGGTTCTTTCGTGTGCGGTTTTTCTATCGATTATTTATGATTGATTTATGATTTCCCATCACCGAATAAAAATGTTTTATCGGTTTTTTTTTTTAAATAATTCAATTGCGACTATCCATCTATACTCTGTATTATATACATATATGTACAATGATGTGAGCATGTTGATAAAATTATATATTTTTATGTGTAGACAGACAGCTAGATGGATAGGTTAGAATAAATATTGGTTAAATAAAAAAACTAATAAATCTCAAATAATAAAAGTAGACAACATAAGTTCAACAATTCCGATTTACTGCTTGTTTTATTTACTTATAATTTTTTTATTCTTTCTTAAGGTTTGTTATGATATTCTTATATATGTGTGTATATACATATATTATATTTGTCTTCTAATTGAACAACATATCACAACACACTGTCTTATTATTATGAAAAACCTTTAAAAAAATGTGATGGGGAAAGTAAATAAATCGTATAGGGTTAGTGTATTCAGCGATGGTCATTTTAATGAATTTGAAGAAGAAACATTTCTATGTACATATTATAGAGATTTTTTTATAGATCTTTACATAAAATACTTGCCTTGAAGACTAACTACAGAAATGAGCCTGTGAATGACGCCGGAACCCCTGAGTTGCCAGCGACAGTGGAGGAACTGAATTGCATAGTGAACACTACCACTACTGCCTGCAACCGGTCCTTTAATGCTGCTTAACCAACAGAGTGGTCCAAGGAGCTGGGAACCTACCGAAAGGCTTGTAGGAAAGCCTTTAATAGAGCCAAAAGTACGAGAGATAGTCAAGATTGGGATTATAAGGAGGACTTAAAAGTATACGAAAAAGAAATAAGGAAAGCACAAAGGAGGTCGTGGAAACTCTATTGTGATAAAATGGAAGAAGTCTCCGAGACCTCTTGTCTTAGAAAGAAACTGTCTACTAATCCAACCAATCCCTGTTATTTAATTAAACCGGACGGATCTTGGACCGCTTCTAGTGAGGAACCTTTGAAACTTCCCATCGAAACCCACTTTCCAGGAAGCTTCGACGACTCGACAGAGACTAGTACTCATCGAGAACCACATTCATTGCGAATAAAAAATATCGTAACTCAAAAACGGATCCTATGGGCACTAGAAGGTTTCAATCCTTATCGTCTGGTCCTGACCGAATTATACCAGCGGAAATTCAAAACAACTCGTCGATTATTCTCACCTGGCTGGAAATAATCTTCAAATGGTGTTTAAAATTGGTCTGTATTCCGAGGAGGTGGACGGTCAGGGTGATTTTAATTCCGAAAGCGGGAAAACCTCACATGTCGCTCATTGGGGTGACCTACCCTGTAAGTGGGTTAATCAATCATATGCTGGGGAGCACGATGGTTAACTCGGACCTGGGGAAATCCACCATTACGAGGCGGACGGCTAAGGGAACCTCGCAGGGAAGTGTCCTGTCTCCTCTTCTGTAGAACATAGCAAATAATGCGTTACTGTTAGAGGTGGAGAGAGAAGGGATTGCCGCGTGTACCAAGCAGAGGTGATAGCGACTTGGTTGAGACATAATGTGGTATCCTCGATTGATACCGCAATTTATGTGGACAGTCAGGCGGCACTGTCCAATCAATTCGCTGGAATCAGTTTCTCTGTCATCAAGGGTGGCGTTGGGTTGCCAATTGTCACTAAATGAGATGAATGAGCATTTAAACATTCAGATAGTTTGGGTCCTCGACCACTCGGACGTCATGGGGAACTACCGGAAAGGGCAAATTTGGGGAGGCCTCAAGACAGCACTTAAAAAGGAGGCAGTAGCCTCAGCGAACGAGGGGTGGACTAAAACTCTCACATGTATAGTGTAGCAAGACAAGTCTGGCTAAAGCTGGGCTTGAAACGCTCAAAGACATTAATCTCCCTACGTAGACGTAAATTAAAAACGATCGTGACGATACTCACAGGACACTGCCTACTTGGAGAACATGCGAGGAGGTTAGGTCTACATAAGACATAAACATATGGGAAGTTTCTTAATGAAAAGCCTCTCTCATCTCGAAAACTGTGAAATGCGAGATATATCACGCTACATAAGTAGCTCAAACTGGTTCAAATAAGGCTAATAGGGCAGTAAGATCCTGTGGTATCACAATGGACCGTCACTGGCCATAGCAACCACTCTAACCTAAGCTAACCTACATAAAATACTTTGAACGTCCCCCGGTAAGTCTGCCATATTTTTAAAATTACGTCAATTTTTTTTTAAATTTTAAAAAAGTGAAAATATCTGTACATTCCCAAACTTTTAATATTTTTCAATATATTCGGATTTGTTTTGAAATGGTCTAAACATTTCAAATTCTATAAATCGCATTTTCAAAATATTCTGTAATTTCGTAGTTCGTACTAATCGAAATACAATTCAATTTTTACAAGTAATTAAATTGGTATTTTTTATTATATTTCGAAAATTTGTGAATTACTTATGTAAATGTTTGAAGTTCTCAAATCGATCACTGGTGGTAACTAACCAATAAAAACTAACCAATCGCTATACTTCATAGAGTTTTAATTCGGAATTTTTTAGTTTTTGTTTATAGAATCTAAATTCTAAAAAAAAATAGAAGAAATACGAGCGTGAAGTTTCTGGCAAGTTGATATCAAGCGGTACAAATGTCAAAATCAAATATGAACTTATATCGATGAAAAACCCAAATCAACTAAACAAAATTAATTAATAAAATATAAAGTTGTCTAACCAGAGCGCTACTTTTTAAATAGTAAGTCTACACAAACAGCCACCATATAGGAAAGGATCCGAAGGGTCAGATCGAACAGCAAATTAGCAACGAAAGTAATTGAAAATATAGATCCAGAAGGGTTTCATTTCTTCCTAAAAATCTCAAAAACTCCATATGATAATATAACGCCACTTTATACTGGATAATTTTTATAATCATTTTACACAAAGGGCCACCACATAGGAAATGGAGCAAGGGTGGTGTTATATTTTCTTATGGCATTTACGAGATATTTGGGAAGGGATGAAACCCATCAGGAGTTTTCGACATTGAGGGATGAAACTATTCACACGCATGATTCGTCTCTCAAATGTAAGGAGCCATCTCTCGTACTCATCCGTCATCGCCCAACTTCAACTTTCACATTCAAACATAACAATGGGCGTGATCAACGCATTGTAAAGCTTCAGCTTGACGGCATTTGATAAGTGTTTAGATTTTAGCAGTGGCCTTAGAGGATACAAAGATTTATACATATAAACGATTCAGTGAAATCATGCTTCTGTGCAGTTATAATAATGAGAGAAATATAGTCAGCTCTATAGGTCTTAAATCCTAGATGCTCGAAGACCATACATAATCGTATATGGCAAATAGTGTTCCGGTAACGAAACTTTGAATTGTAATACGTTGAGAGACGGTTGTATTACATTTCAATGTTAATATCACCGCTACATCGATTACCCGCGGTGATCGTATCAACCACAGACACTTCTGTTTTTAAAGTTTCTGCCGCAGTTGAATACTTTAGGTCTTTCTCCGGACTCAAGGGGGAATCGGGGGCTCAGACTATTCGGATATTGAAATAAATGCTCACTCATCACGATAAGAGATACTCTTTTTGGATGTTACCTAATCATCTCCAAAACTAATCCATTGATATGTTCCAAATAGAAGGAAAAATGGCTCCTCGTTTTCTAAAAGTGCATTCCTGCGGCTTAGAGTTGACAATGCTGTTTGCAAGCCTATGATTGTTTAACCTGCTTACATAGGTAGTTCACCAACAGTGATAACAATTTGCCCGTTTCACGTTATTAAAGGCGCTCTCAAAATCGAAAAACGGTACCAAACATGACTGTTGCGAATATATTTATTCTTTTTCTCATATTTTGGAATATAAACCACTTTGACCGCCGTCTATTTTCTAAGATTATAGCCCAGCTTTAAGCACCAGTTGAAGATTACCTCAAACCACAGGAGAGGATAATTACGAGTTGTATTCCATATCTGCCAGGATCTGGTTTTTACTATGTCCACAATGGGTCTATTTTTTAATTCACACCGAGCGAGCAGTGCGGTGTCAAAAATGTGCACTGCGTTTTTTAATTCAACCTGTGTAATTTTACTCCACACACTGTATTTTTTAATATGAACTGAGCCTACTCGGTGAACACACCGAGTGAAAATTTTTGCTCTGAAATGAATGTAAGTGTCAAGAATAAGTAAAACATAACTTTAGTTATAATATTTTTATAAAAACAGATTACAACAAATTTATTTTTATAAAAACATTTTATTTATCCACGCTGTTTCTACTCTGAGTACACCGACCGATTTGACACTGTACTCTGTGTACACTGGTTCAGTAAATCTACTCGCTCGGGTTGAATTAAAAAATAGACCCATAGAATGTGTTTCTGAATGAGTACTAAGCTCCGTCAAGTCGTCAAAGCTTTTTAAGAAGTGGATTTAGATGCGAAAAGTCTTAGGGCTCTTCGCTAGAAGTTGTCCAAGACCCGTCCATTTTAATCAGATAACCGACACTGGACAGTTTAGTAAAGAGAATTTAGTTACCTTATGATGTGTACTTAACAAAGTCCTTCGAACCTATTAGAAACAACGACAGTGTAGTTAATCCTAGTGAAATTGGTTATTTTATCAATTGGAATTTTATTTACACGAAAATTTGAATTTGAGATGTCTCGAATACATATTCGGATAGCTTAGTTTTAGAAATGTCACCTCTGTTTCCATGGGAATTAAAATATACGTTAGTCTAAGTATTATTTATACGGTAGTCTAAGTATCAACCACAATTTTGCTTCCAAAATTTCCTCAAAATATTGGTTATAGGTAACCATAATACGAGTTTGCCAGGCCCGCTAAATCCGATGGCGTTAAACCAAATACTCTTAGCTACCGTAGCCACATACATATATATAGTCATAACGTTGGGGCATTACATAAAAGCTAATTACTAGTTTGAACGTACTTTTACACACGGTCTTATTTATACCATGTATGTACATATGTACATATGTGTATAGTGATAGATAAGTTGATATATCGATACATATATGTACATAATTATATGTGTTGGTGTGTGGCACCAAAGTTAATTAAATAACACCTAGAAATATAATAAATGTTTTATCATCTCGCTCGCTACTATCAGTCGATCAAAAGTAATTTTCACGACTTCGAACACTATAATCGAATGCCGTTTGGTTTTTGTATTTTTATTTTTACTACATATATGTATACTTATAATAAAAATTAACTTTATCATCGTATCGATATTTTTATTTTATTTTTTTAATATTTTTTTTTTTAATGCCCGCATATATGTATGTGATAGGGTGATAATGTTGATTTTATTATATCATTCTACTAAACTGCCGATAAGCGCACATACAAATGTATGTATAAATATAATAAATTTAGATCATCTGTTTGCACCCCCACATAAGTACCCATACATTTATTGGAAAGTTAAATGAACTTTTGGAAACCAAAATATGAAACAAAATAAAATTTAAAAAAAAACTATTAATTTTTTTGGAATTTCAATCAAAGCACATAATATGAGTTTATAGTAATTATGTCTGTAATTACATTACACATAAATAATAGCATAAAAATTGACCATGTTGGTGGTCCACAGGTGCGCTAATCGAGTGTGAGAAAAATTAAATTAATTTCTAGACGAATAAAATTGTAAAAACCAAAAGAAAAAAAAATGTATCCAAAAATATATTATGCTTTAAAGCTGGATGCGGATGGACAGCCTAGAATTAATAATGGTTCTCCCCCAAACAAAAAAAAAAATGTTTTTTTTTTAACTTTTCGGTCGGGGTATTATATACGGCAAGCAGTCGAGCTAAAATTTTTTGTAATTTATCAATTTCGAAATGAATAAAAATTAAGTCAACCATATATGTACATATACTCATATACAATAATTAAAAATAATTTAGTGTTCCTTTTTGCTATATATAGGTAGTGTGTGGAGGGAACCGTGTACGATACGATATATCTACATATTATTATACACAACAATGAAAATGACTTGCGTGCTCTAGATACGTATATATACCATCAGTGTGTGTGGTGGACCTTTCGTTAAGCAAGCATATACAGGTATTTTTTTTATGTATAAATAATGTTTTCATTATAATATTGCGGTTGAATGATTTTCAAATCGTATTCAGGGTAATCAATTCATGAACGTATTATATATATGTTGTATGGACGACCACTGTCACACGGTTTTGTGAACAAATGCGGTAATAAATAGATTCATTAAGTATTCTAATTACGATCACCGATGCAAATGATAAAAAATATATATCCATTTGTACATATATACGCTTATATGAAATTCCAAGAAAATTGTTACTGCTCAAAAGAAAGTATTTTAGAGCATAAATTACAGCATTTAGTCATTAAGTTGGCAAATGTACAGAATTTGCCAAAAGAAAATATTTATTTTTAGTATACTACGGACTCCATTAATTATAGACAATTCGCGTTAACAACATACTTAATTATAATCAACTGCATGGTTTTTCGATTGCCTAGCATACATGAAATATGTAAACGACGTAAATTTAGTGAGATATTTACCATTACAATAAAATACGAAGACTTTTTAAATAACGTTTATTGTTCTCATCTCGTATGTCTTTTTCGAAATATTTAAAATAAATAACGAGATAGGAATATTACAACGGAGCCCCAATTGGAACATCAGCATAAGAATTCCAAATACTCTTGGACATACAAAAAAACAAACGTTTGTCCAATATCCGAAATATGAAACCAAAGCAATCCAGGTAACCACAATTAGCATAAAAAAAACAATCATTAACTGTTACTACGATATAAAAGAAAGACGATTTTATAAACATCTTTAAAAGTTTAGGACAATACTAGATTATCGGAAGAGACCTTAATACAATTTGGAAAACGAAGTATTTAGGAATCAAGACTAGTTACATCTTAAGGCAAAGAACAAGAATAAAATACCCGATTTATTCGACTTCTTCCTAGCGAGATAGCTACCGATAGCCTAGATAATTCGGATAACACCTAACAATAGGTGCCAATTACCCGAAATAAATTAGGGATCTTGTTGCAGACAATAGAATAAAAATAAACTTAATAATCTGATGATTGACGTACGAAAAAGATACTGAGTATTCATTGTGGAAAACAACCAAACAAATAAAAAAGAAATACAAATTGGGCAAGACGCAATGAACAAGAATCATGTGGTGAATATCTTGAAGGTATCTCCCGGCCCAATGAAAAAATAAAAGTAAATAAAATATCAAACCAAGAAAATGATATCAACCCGTTTGCGTCTGACAACAGGAAAAATTTTTAAACCAGCTACCGAAAAAAAGTTTTGATAATCATCAAAAAAAAAAATATTCAAAAGACTTCTACTAAAACGAATGAAACCAATAATTGAGAATAAAGAACTATTTCCCACACCCCTCGGCAGCTCTCCTGGATGTGTCACAGGCCTTTGATAAAGACTGACCTGACGGACAGTTATTCTAACTTCAGAAAGTATTATAGCCACAATTTTGCCAACTCTTAGAATCATAGATTACAGAAGCCACTTTCCTGCTAAATAAGGCTCATACTTTGGAATTAAAGAAATCAAGGTAGGGTGGAGTTTTGGGCCGCACCGTTTTCCTATATTGTTCAAGATGATATATATATAAGTATGATATAATATTCCACTAACTCACAACTCAACAAGTGTGAGACACAGTAGAGGAAACTACTCCAAAACCAATAAACTCCAAAGTGCGTATCAGACTGAAAGAAGCAAAGTCCGTATTTATTGACTACACTAGTAGAAAAGTTAACCAATTACCTGGGGTATTAAATAATGTCCCATTATTACATGGTAACTTGGTAAAATATCTGGGAAGGAGCCTAAATTCTAAATTGCCGTGTAAGGTGGATTGGCTCTTGGGAAGAAACTTCCAATTGACAATTAATAAAAAACTGATGCTATAAATGCAGATACTGAAACCTATATGGATGCATGAATGTATCGGCTTTGGGTTTGTACTAGGCCGATCAACCTAAGTATCATTCATCGATTTCAAAACAAGTTACTGAGGAATATTGTAAATACCCCACGAACAGTAACCTCCAAAGTTACCTTCAAATGGAAATAGTCACCAGAAAGGCAAGCAAAGCTGCACGGAAGCTTGAAAAGATTTATAACTTCATAGTCAGCGAAAAGCAAAAGCTACAATACCAGAATGTAGTTGAAGCCAATGGAAAGATCTTAGTTAACAAATAAGAAGTAACCGTTTAAGTCAAAAAACAGTGTAAATATTTTATGTGACCAAGTAAATAAATAAATTTAAAAATATTTCAGATTCCCACCATATATAATCTTCCTAAAATGTTTGATATTTAAAATTCAATAAAAATAATTGAAATCCTAAATTAAATTAATTTAATTACTTATTAAGTTTCTTTACTAAATTTTTTTATTTGAATTCGTCGAGTAATTTCGTCAACATACAGAAAACGTGCATAATCGAACAAAATTGGTTTAAATTCGTATTGCAAAATTTCGTAACGTATCAAGTAAACACGAATTCGTATATGTACATTTGTATTAGAATTATATATTAGAAAATTCTCGCTATTATCGAAACGGAACTGTCGAATTCTCCGAAATTCGCCAGTCAATATATGCCATCTAGCCATCTTTCTGTACAAACTCTAAAGACTTCATACTCTTACGGACAACATGATGCTCACTCGAATCGAAAGATATTACTTGGTACTTGGGACTTGGTACTTCATGAAAAAGGTTTTTACCGATAAGAAGCTTTTCACAATTGAACAGTGCTACCATTGTCAAAGTGATCGTATTTATGGTCAAAAGCTTGAATTGTTGCTATAGAAGTACAAAATTCTGCCATGGTTTAAGCTGGGCGGAAAAGCTCTGGCTCAAATTAATCAATATAATAGTTCTTCGCAAGAGTTCCGGGCATTATCCAAGCAATAATGGAACTTCCCAACAAGATTTTACTCACAGAGCGACCATGACTCAAGAATGGATTCGAGAAAAATTTCCAGAGGTTAAATTATTTCATTCTGAAACTGCCATCAATGGAATGGATTAATGAAAATTGTGTTGGGCTAAGCGATAGATGACTCAGGGAACCCCGCAGCGAGGTGTCCTGCCCCTCTTCTTTGGAACATGAGGAGAGAAGGGATTGGAGTGATTATTCAGATGACGTAGCAATAGCTGTCTCTGGAAAATATTTAAACATGGTGAAGGAGGTAATCCTAAATGCCCTCCTAATCATTACGAGATGGGTCATCAGATGTGGACTGACAATCGACTCTTAAAAAAGTAACCTACAGGAAGGGGATCGAGAAGGTCCAAAGAACGGCCTGCATGCTTATAAGCGGGACGCTGAGGACAACACCAACACACGCCTTTGAGGTTATGTTTCACCTTCTTCCTATCGATATTTATGGTAGAGATGAACTAACACTAAAAGTGCAGTGTAGCAAGACAAGTCTTGTCAAAGCTTGACTTGAAACGCTGAAAGACGCCAATCTCCCTACGTAGACGTAAATTAAAAACGATCGTGGGGATACTCACAGGATACTGCCTACTTGGAGAATATGCTAACCTTACCTAACCTAGTGATAGATGCTAACAAAATTCTATATGTCCAGATGTGAAAAGAACTTAAAATAGGGAACTATACTCCCGGTCTCTGTGAATATTTCAACTTAAAATCCTATCCTTTAATCGTAATCGTATTTCAAATTTAAAAGGGCTCGCATCAAATAAGGTTTCAAACATACGATAACAGCTAAATGTTAGCTTTGGGAAAATATAAATTTGTATTTCATTTGCCCATTTTAATTTGTCATTTTAAATTTGTATTCGAAATTTAAATTCAAAAATTTTTATTCAATAGAGAGTATATGGAAATTAAGTATAGAGTATTTGGAAATTTAGAATTTTACTTAGGTATGTAGAGGCATAGAAATTCGTGAGCTACTATTTTAGGATCTTCACTAACGAAACAGTAGCTTACTATTATGTATAGGATGTGAATAATTTGTCCTGTTTTTCATTATATTTTGCTCCGCATATATCACATACTAAAGGTTTTTAGCCTTAAAAGAAACTGAAGGAATTAACAGTTCCGATTGCTTTTGCTATATTTCCAAATAAAAATAATCTAGAGTTTATAGAAATTTAATTGATTAACTTTATAATAGTACATGCTGTTTAGCTAAGCCGCCAACCATTTAGATTTATAACACAAAACGCAGAGAAGATAAAATTAGAAGACGAAATTTGAGGGTAATAGCAAAATACAATGATAGTGGATATGTAATAAGCCGTGAGGTGATGTTCTGTTTCCAACTATAAATTTATAGTAATGAAGGGTTACTGTAGATTCCCACTACATAGGAGTAGTAGTCTTAAATTTAACCCAATACATTTTTAAACTTGAATTTTAAAATCGTACAACTTCCAAATTATTTGGTTCTGCTATGAAACTTTACAATCATATTAACGATAGAACTTTAGATGGCACACTATTGAAATTGTAAACCATTTATACTGGAATGATGAAACTCCACTCAAATTTTTAATTAATTTTGAGATAAAGTTTCGTATGAATTACACAAATTCTTTCTCATTTCTTTCCTTAGTCAAAATGTAAATCGAGTAAAATGTTGAATCAAACACTAATCAAAGTATTTTAATTTAAAATTTTTGTATGGAAAAGATACAATAGGCCCTTACAACTTCAATGAGTAAACAATAAATTTGAGTGGGAATTTTTGAAGCGTATTTATTCTTGTTTCATTAACATTTTAACCGAATTTGCGGATAGGAAAAATTATTTTACTCTAACTATTCTATTGAACACTCGGTGGACTAGAATTCATCTTGGGAGATGAATTTTAAAAGTTAATTTTTAATTTTTCTGAAGTTTTGAAATTTTAAAGAATATTATAATTTCTGTTCGAAAGAAATATTAGAGAAAAAAACCAATTACATAACAAATAAACTATGATGTACGATCTTAAAATCGTTAAAATCAATCTTCATTAGAATTTGAAAATTCCTTGCATATAATTTCGACAAGAAATTTTTCAATCTGATGCAATAGTTCAGAATTATTGGCGGATTGTACCTTTTAAGTGCGACGTAAACTTTATTTATTCAACATGTGGATTTGTTTATTAGAATTCCCAAAAATGTCAAAATTTGAAAAACATTGTGGACTGCAAAAATTTGAATCCAATATTTTTCAACTATTATTTAATGAAATCTATCAAAATGTTGCCTAATTTATCCGCCGATGACAATTGTAAGCCTATACAAGATTAAATCGAAAATACGATCAATATAATCTAATAAACATTCAACACTAACCTTTTGTGGGTTCCATTAATAAATCCTCATTAGTTAAACCTCGGGTTAATAATATCGCATTCACTGCACTACAATTGGTCAATGGTACAGCTGATGCTGGTGCAACAGTTGAAGCACCACCACCACCAGTTGGAATTGCTGTACCATTCACACCATTTAAACTATTTAAATTAATAACACATAACAACACTAACAAAATACTAAATGATTTACTTAATTGATTTAATTTTATTAATGATAATTTTATTTGATTAATTCTATTATTTGTATTATGCTTTATGGTTGGTGTTGTTGGTTTTCTACTACTAGTAGTAGAACAACCGCGGCTGCTACTATCAGTGTCGTCACCAGCGACGTATTTTTGGATTGGTGAATACATTTTTGAATTAAATTACTACGGAGAATCGCGGCACACTCTACACAATTTGTTTTATTAATTTTATGAATTAAATTTATTTTTGTTATAGGTCAATTAATATACTTTTTAATTAATCAATTATTTAATTAAACACAACACACATTTTACATTGGTTGTAAATTAATTAGGTATCGTGAATAATAAAAGTAAACACAAAATTAAACACTTTTTTTTCTTTTTGTAATAATAAAAGGCACTTTGTATAAAAAACAAAAATTAAATTAAATTAATTTTACTTGTTTTGATTGGGAAATTACAAAACTTTCATTGATAAATAAAATCATCATAAACTTTTCACGCACATGGATATCGTAACGAACACTCGCATCAATAATTTTTTTTTTTTTGATTAAATTTATTTTATAAAGAAATCTTTGTAATTAAATTTTAAATACGAAGGAAATTTATACAATACATAAAAAAAACAATTTACAATTTATAATAATTTAAATTATTATGTAGCGAGATAAATACACTCAAGAAAATTAATAAACTAAATTGAAACGAAAAGAGTTGTTACTTCGACAAAAGCGATCGATTCTTTGAAATACACTAAAAAATTTAAATACACCACTCGTCGTCGAAGCACATACAACAACAAAATTTTAAAATATACCAAATGGAATTTTAACAAAAAAAATTGTTTTGTGTTTTTATTTTTTTTTTTTTTTTGGATAAAAAGCCGACAAATTCTATATGACCGTCTCTTTCCGGCTTGCGGATGTTGGTTATAAAGAAATTTTTAACATAATTTGGGACTATGTAGTCGGCCTGCTCGTTTGTTTACCATTCTTAAAATAAACACAAACACATTCTCATTTGAGGGGAAATTTTTTCGTTGGATTGTTTACTTTTTTTGTGCCAATTTGCTTGGCTGCGTTCAGTAGTGTTGATAAAAATAATCGTTTTTTGTAAAGGGGTTACCAACATAATGGTCAAATCGGATATTTAATATCGTTATTTAATGACAGTGACGCAGTCTCAATGCTGTGTTAAAGTTGAGAACACGGCTTCGACAATTTTTGCAGTTAACTCGGTTGTTCGGCAGGGAGATGCTTTGTCCCCGATACTTTTTAATCTCATGTTGGAGTACATCTTTCGTAAAACTGAAACACCACAGCGCAACATCTTATATCGCCAGTCCAATCAGGTGCTTGCATATGCAAATGACATATGCGTGATTGGACTGAATAGCAACGGAGTGAAAGAAATACTTGATCCGCTTGTAGTGTTTTCAGCTTCAGTTGGACTTCAGATCAATGAGCCCAAAACGAAATACCTGATCTCTGGTTTTAGGGGCAATGGCACACCAGATTTTAGTAGTGGCCACCACACGTTTCAGGGAGTGAGGAGGTTTAAATATTTGTGTTCTCTTATCACTCACGATAAGAGTGTGGGTGAGGATATTAAAGTGCGGCTGGCACCTGGCACTCGTTCTTTGTATCCTCTAAGGTCATTGCTAAAATCTAAACACTTATCAAGTGCCGTGAAGCTGAAGCTTTACAAAGTGTTGATCACGCCCGTTGTTATGTTTGGATGTGAAAGTTGGCGCTGAGGGATGAGTACGAGAGATGGCTCCTTACATTTGAGATAAGAATCATGCGTGTGATTTACGGCCCAAAACGCGAAAGCGATGGTACATACCGAGCTCTGTACTATTTCGAGATCAGAGATCTGATAAAGATTCCCGATGTTGTACATGAAGTAAGATCTCAGCGAGTATGCTGGCTCGGTCACGTTCTGCGTGCTGATCCGGAACGAATTGTGCAGCGATCTCTGAAAGGGGAGCCACCATATGGTAGGCGCAGAGGAAGTTGCAGGCGACGATGGCTCCACGATGTAGAGAACGGCTTGGCCTCTTCAGATTGTCTTAGACAGTATGAAAACCATGCTCAGGATCGAAACCATTGGAGCCAGATTGTTGACTCAGTAAGGGGCCAGTAATGGCCTTTAAAACTGATTATTATTATTATTATTATTATTATTTAATGATTTTATTTTTATTTATTAAAATTTATTAATCTACAGAGGTCATGCATTTATGCTGATAATACTGATTGTATATTGTGCGCATTATGAAATATAATAATCTGTTCCAGTCACTTTGTAATGCGCACAAAACCAACTAAATATTCTAAAACGTGTATGAACCAGAAGTATACAGTTCGTGTTTGAACAGTAAATAATAATAAAACAGTGTTTTAAGGCCATTACTGGCCCCTTACTGTGTCAACAATCTGGCTCTAACGGTTTCAATCCTGGGTTTGGTCTTTATACTGTCTTAGACAATCTGAAGAAGCCAAGTGGTTCTCTACATCGTGGAGCCATCGTCGCGTCGATTTGTTGTACTTTCAGAACCTCGGCTTTCCACCATTCTCGCTTTTTCCGTCTACAAATCCGCTTAGCTGCCCTTCTAGTAAGAGTAGCCTTGTTTTTCCTCGCGATTGTGAGAAGTTGTTGCTATATTTTCTTCATTATGGGCTATATTTTGTTGCTCAACTGCAAGACGACACTCGTTATCAAACCAATCATTCTTGGGTCTGACTTTCTCTACTCCCAGACGGAGTTCACACAATAAGACTGGTAATTAGGTCCCTCCATGTTGTCGCTGGCAAGATCCTGATATCGTTTCTTTTGATCTTTATTTATCAGACCTTCATAGCCGAAACATTACATGCGTTTCGCTGTGTTCCCGGACGTGTACGACAACTTCTAAAAACTTGTATGAACACCAAAAGCCTGGATAATACATACAAGCAAGAAAATAAGAAAACTTTCTCGATTGATTTAACTTCGCACAATTTTGGCGAGTTGACTACACTAGATACTCTGGGACCCTCGTTCCCAGTCCAAACCCTGAAGAATACACTGAAGTCACTTCACTATTATTTAAGCTGATATTATTCCACAACCAGACGCACGACCGAGTTCTGTGTACTCAAACGAATGAACTGTACCATACGTAGTTGTAAACAGGCGACTACAAATGTTAAAATGACTTTTGAACTTTCGGTTAGAGATGTTTCGTAAAGCCTAGGGTATTCAATTGTATTCCCAATCGTCAAAAAAAGTTGTTGGCCATAAACATGTGATATTCAAGTTATTCGAGTACCCGATTAATATTTCGATGAAATTTGCTGGATGTGGAGGAAATATATTAAGTGGCAACCAATAATTTACCCATTATGCTCTTCCAGTTCTAAGTGTAAACTTCATTCTTCCAACCTTTAGAATTTGAACACCATTATTTCTATTTCTAAACAGCTTCTCCCGTCGTATGCGTATCTGTACCCTCCAGTATATCATCTAAATGTTGTCTGTTAGAAACTCTACAGAAAGCAGATATTTAAATCCACGTGGATCACCACTCCATGTGAGCCAGAACGGCAATTTGAAAGGTGCCAGTTAGTGGCTGTAAGAATGTGTGTTGCATGCTGTATAATTTGCGTTTCGAACCTTTACGATTTTCCAAAGTTTGGACATATCGTCTGCTTCTTCATAAAGCATCAATTTAGCATCAAAAAGCATACATCCCAATACGGAAGCGGCTATGTCTACTTATGACCACAACTTTGTCCGCCACAAGCTAAACTACATGAAGATCATTAATTGATTCAAGAGAACATTCTGCCTCCCTCCTTCTTTCTGATAGGCGCACTAGGGCGGGGTATAGCGGCTCGTTCTGATATACCTATCTCCAACCTATAAATCAAGAAAGATGAGAGATGATAAAGACGAGACAAAGTTTTGCTCTATCGAATTTTCTCTCAACGTACGGAATTGGTTTTTGGATTCTCTGAGTTTATAAATTATGTCAGATGAGTGTGCTGTTGAAGAGATGATTGGTAAAGGACAAGGTGATCGTGTTAATGCATATAAAAGCTGACAGACGTGTTTCAATTTCATTATAATCCAGCGAACCAAATCTCTTGAGGTCACCAGATTATTTACTTTAATGCGCCCAGAGATATTATTCAAGAATTTATTAGTTTGAGAAATTATTAGTATTAGGATTTTAACAATCTGGAGAGAAATATCGTTATTAATTTAGGAACAAGATCAATTAAGGTTACGAAAATCACTTAGGTACTATATTCATACTCAACTAGCAAACCGTTGTACTGTTTAATGTTCATAAAGCCAGGTACCAATTCTAGTGTAGTACTTTTTATGTGTAAGCTCTCACAATAGAAAATAATTCTGGACAAACTGCGAATTAGGTATTTTAATCTGGGCAAACAAGGCAAGTTAGACAGTTAATACAGTTAATAATATTCCCTTGATTTGTACAGAGTTGTATTGAACTGAATAGGTTCCTTTTTCATGGAATTTCTGGGTTATAGTATTCGCCTGATTTTTCGTTCTTCGAATCATTTAGCGTTTAACTGTTACATCACTTTGTACAACCTCCATTTGTAGTCATACTCAAAACATTATTATTTACATTTAGTGTTAGTTGTGGAAGCAAAGCCAAACGGCAAGATTATCTTTGTATCACCCATATTGCCATCATCAGCGGTAGGAACTAAAAACTTTGCCATTTATATTCTTCAAAAATATATAGTTGCTACTATAAAACTAAAGATTAGTTAATTTATTGTATGATTTGACACTTTGATCAAGTATTTATTTTATTAATTTGCTTGCGTGTATTCAGATTTCCAAGAAAATTGTGCGCAAACTACATCTTACCTTTATCAGTCCACAAGCGGAAGCAAAATTTACATAATCGACTGTCGAACTAGATTCGATTGAATTTTTATATGTTCGAGTAAAATTTCCGACGTCACATTTGAACGAATTATATATTGTTAAAAAATTACATTACCAGCTACAATGCTTCCAATACACTCGTAAATGGCCCCGATTCAAAAACTAAACGATTAAATGAAAAATTTACATTTCGATTTTATTTCCAGTTTACAACTCATTATGAACGTCTTTATTAATTTTATTGTCGGTCTCTCGATTCTCTCCACTATCCTCATGCTCAATTTCACCAGCCTCGATGCGATTCATCAAATTTTTGATTTCCGAATCATATGGTTTCCATTCGAGCACAATTCTTTGGGCCGCCGTCAATTTAGCTTCCTTCGTTTGTGGATTATTACATAAATCAATAACTTTGGCGTATTGTAGAGTTTCGTCACTGCACCACGTCTGACAGTACAACCATTCCTGAGGCAATGATTTTATTGCAACCTGGTGTATCATATTATTTGGTAAATCTTGATCTAAATTCGATAAACTATTTGGATCCTGGCTAAGTGCTTGATACTGACCACGCAGTCGATCACCGGCCGCAATTTTACGGAATTTTTTCAAATCGACCACATACAATGCGGATATATGGTATTTACGTCCTTGTAAATGATTTTTCCAGTAGCCCTGTTTCCAAAATCGAAAACCTTCCATTTCTTTTTTGGAATCACAAAATGGTGTGTAAGCATACGGCGCTCCACCCAAATCCAAATTATTTAATTCCTTGATGTCGGCCCGCACAATCGCGTCTGCATCGACGAATATAATTTTTTTCACATCAAGCGGAAAGAGAACATCCAAAAACAGAATTTTATAACCCCAAATTGTACGCTGCTTCTCGGTTTGCTGATGTAACCATCGCGGCCATTTATATTGCACCAATTCGTATTGAAAGTTGTATTCTTTAGCCATGTGTGGCATGAATTCAATAAATTGGGGTGATAGATAATTTTTAAGAAACCAAAATTTCACCGGTGACTGTAAATAACGAATGATATAAATAAAACTTTGAAACCATTGATATATAAAATGTAAATCACCTTAGTGTGCTTCAATAAAGACAACATCATAATACGAAGAAGTCGTTCGTATAGATGACCTGATGCAACTGAGAAAATATTTATGGTTTCGCCTTTGTCGTCGCCAATACCACCACCAAACGAACTAGTGATTGAATCCCATATACCGGATTGAGTTTCTTCTTCCCCTAATAGATCAGCATTTGCTTGGTCCGGTTTTTTTGTCACACGGAGTTTCAATACATGCGACCTGAGCGAATTGATGATAACTCGTGTCTCCTCCGACGAGTGTATAGTATTTGGACCTTCAGCTGATGATATATCATAGATGTCAGCACTTTTACCATGCCGTAGGCGAAGAATCCATGATCCAGGATTGGCTTTTAATTGGAAATAACCCAAATTTGCCATAACAATTGTATCAACCATGACTGGATTATCTTTGGTTCCAAGAGTGATTTGAAGTCCACGCGGCGGAGCACCTGTTGTTGTGTCAAAGCAATGACCTTCAAGTAGTAAATATTCCAACTCATATTCGCTATGTACAGGGCCATTTATGTCTTGTAATTTTATGTTGTCCAAATCATAAACGGAACGAACAATTTCAACCAACCAGTTTTCCGGAACTTGTAAATTTTGGGTGAGTAGCGGTGAAGGTGGTATACCAGCGAATTTAGCAAGTGGGCCAAATTCGAGATCTCCTTTTGGTGTAAATTGCAATTCCGATTCGATCACAAAACGATAAAAGCTGGAAATAAACAAAAATTAATAAATAAATTTAATGTGACACAGCACTACACAATTCGTTACTTTTTAACTGGCATATCGCTATGCTTGTCGATGGCACAGAGGAACACCCTCATACGACAGTTAGTCACACTTCTGAGCATAATTAAAATTGGCGCTAATTTTTGTGCACCCCTTGAAGCAGGATCCAAAACTCCAACAATTTCGAAATGTGGTAAATCATCAGCCTTGGGCAGGAGTTTCACTACCGTATGATCCTCGAGTAATTCCATTGGAATTGTAAACCGATTCTTCGATTGTGTTCGTGGCACTAAAATCGAAATCAGTTTCAGCACAGTATCACTATCGAGCTCTATATCGTCTTGCGATATTTTCTCAATTTCTTGGAATGCTTTGCGTATTTTATCGCCATAATGATGGTTACTGAATCGTTCCATTAGATCAAAATCGTCAGTAGAGAAAATTTCATTTTTGTCAAGTGGCCCATAAATTCGACCATTAGAGATGATTACATTGTCAGATGATTTAAAGGAATGCACGGTCTGACAATAGATTCGTAACAATTTCATGTGAAGTTCGGTCGATGAGAGCAAATCACGTACATTTTTCGGTATATCGTAATTATCGTTAGTCTGATCAAGCCACTTAATTACGGTATTTGTCGCTTCAAACCCATCAAGTGTATGCGATGCAGCCCACACAAGTTGATTTAAATTTTTCTCTTTGGCAATTGTGCCAACACCATCAGCATTTGGAATAAAAGCAATACGTACTCCACCGTTTAGTTTCATGTAGCTCAATGCATTTTGCAAAATTGTTTTTCCGCTTTTTTGATTTAAATCGCCTATTATCCAAATAGTTTGGAAATACACAGAATTTCCTATAATTTTCTCCATTTTATGTTTGCTTTTGAAGTATTTTAAGTTTTTGAGTAGCGTAGCGGTTTTGTCACGATTCGATAGTTGCGACAATACATTAACGTTTTCTACGTCATGCGGTTTGCCCGACATATCAAGGTAGTTTGGATCATCGGTTGACAATATTCGTTGATTTAGACGTGGCATTACATGTTGCTGGCCCATTAGATAGTCCACTATGTCATCGGAATCGGAAAGATCACCACGATAAACTGCTTTTTGGATGATTGGTGTTTGTTGGATAATTTCGGTTAGAACAGCTTCTTCAAATTCGTCGGCACTCAGAGAAGCTGATGGCAGTGGTACTCCGTTTAGTAATGCTTGTGGCGATTCTTTCGTTCCAATACGATCTAAAAAGTCGAGCGCCACTTGTGTTCCATAATCGAAACTTGAATCTTCGCCAAATATACTGTCAACCTTTTCCGTTGCTATTTTTGGATGAGAAATGCGGAACTGTTTTTTAACATCGTGGAATCTTACGTCTTTATTAGACTTGACTGTTGCATATAAATCTGTCAAAAATGAGAGCCCAGTACGATATCCGATATTGGCCGAAAGATAATTAAACGCGCATACAATTGCCCGATAGTCTTCTGCATTATCATCGGTTTGTTGTCGCGTATCAATTACAACTCCCAGTCTGAGTGGCGCCGAATGAACCACAAAACTCTCAGCTAATTTAATCAGTGAACGAGCATCTGGCCTTACGGGATCCACAACCAAAATCAGATTAAATAAATTTTTACGAATATTTCGTAACATTCCCGGGAATGTTGGACGAAGAAAATCCATTATACTGGATGGCCACCTTGAATACTCTGAATCTTTTTCTATATCGTTGATCCATGAAATAGCCGAGTCCCGTATATCGATAGCGAAATCCTTGGATGTTGATGTTAAATCGAGTGCCAAAAGTGGCGATGCAGTCAAACCTTTTAAACCAATTTTGTGAAGTCCATCAAGTACTTTTGCCTCGGTTCTTAAAGTCTCCAGTAGCGTGTTTACATCAATGGTTTCGGCATCGAAAAATAGCCCGTTCACAAATAACGCAGCATCCGGTGGTTGCAAATTTAGATTACGTCCCAATACGTCGATGTTATATTTCATTTCCTTCTTGAATGAATCTGAAACGGTCGTGTGCAGTAGCGATTTGGCCTGAGTTGGAAAATTTTGCGAAATAATTTGTAGGATTTGAAGTGATTCTTCACCTTGAATTGAAGCAATGCGTTCGGCGGCCTGTAATCCTAATTCCTGAAATTCCCATGCCTTGAGCGGTTCAATATCTTCTGATTTTTCAAGAATTTTATTTCGAAACTGGTCCAGAGAATGGGTTAAATGAGGGAACCGTGATTTCAATTTAAGAAAATCAAATCCATCTACTTCGGTTTCCACATCGGTTTGGTCGAATGATCCTTTATCGTCCGGTTTCGGTGCATCATCTTGACTTTTGTACTCGGTTGATTTAAGATGGAGTTCCACACCATAGCCGGATAATCTTAATTTTCTATTAGTGGCGGATTTCAAGTAGTGACGAAGAATATATTTGATTTTTCCATTTTCAGTGCCTTTTTTCAACAATTTATGAGCTTTGGCGAAGTTTTGAGTTCCAATTTGGCCATAAAGTATTACTGGAAAACTGTTATTCTCGCTTCCCGGAAATATATGATCGAAATTAAAAACTTCTGCGGACATTTTATAATTTGCCTTCTTGAGCTCTTGCTCCATTCCATTCAAACCACAAATAATATTATCGTCAATATTAACAAATATATCCTCGTTACATTCGACTTGATTTTTAAGAACTTCGGTTGCAATTTGCAAGTGAGCTTGAACACGCGGTGACAGATTATGAAGCGACAGTGACAATTTTAAAAGTGGTACCTGTGTCTCCGATAGCAGACCCTCAGCAATTTGAACCGATTGTTTATATCGTTGCGCATCATTATCGTATTTTTCAATAGGTTTATCTAAATTTATTAATGCATCTATGTAGTCCCAAAATAAATTTGGATTCTCATCGTACAGATATTCGGCAATTTCAAGCGTGAATGGGGTAACATTCCATTTTGCATTAATAAGCGTTGTTATGGGGTGACTTTGTTTGGTTAAAGTTATCGTGATTAAATTACAAAATATACATAAAACACTTATAAAAAACGTTCCCATTTTATTCTTTCCCAGCAGCGTATTTATCTAAAATAATACAAATAGAAACGAAAACAATACAATTTAATTTTCAAGCCAAAAAAAAATTTCTCGACACGACAAAAGTCATAACACATCACTTAAAAAAAAACGTCGCGGATAATACAAACCTAAACAAAAAGGATTCTCGAATTTCCTTAACAATACATTATGGTTACGTACATACAATTAATTAACTTTATTTTTATATCACAATTTAAATAAATTTTAAATGAAACAACTTCTTTTGGATAACTATAGGACACGTACGACAAAATCAAATTTGTGTTTCATTCAAAGGAATTCTAGGTAGTAGTGTA
The DNA here is from genome assembly GCA_951394425.1 of Tipula unca. NCBI lineage: Eukaryota > Metazoa > Arthropoda > Insecta > Diptera > Tipulidae > Tipula > Tipula unca. The sequence goes on from OX596380.1 coordinate 70,065,256, forward strand.
GTAATAGTAATGGCGTTTGAAAATTATGACATTTATGTCAAAAAACCAAATTCGGATCCAGCCAATCAGAATGAGACACAAGCTAAACCCAAAATAAAAAACCAATAAATACGAAATTATAAATGAAATAATCTCTATTTTGGAAAAGAGGGAATGAAAATGAATACTAATTTATCGAAAATGTGAAATGCTTTATTATTTAGGACAGCAGAATATGCAATAATTTGATTATTTCGATTTGTTATTCGAATAAGCGACTGCCAACCGGCTGATTATCAATATTGGTTTGAATATTAGGTTGGATGATTTGAAAAAATTGTGTATGTATATATTAAAGGAGTATTTATACTATACACTTTTATGAGAGTTGTAATTTTTAAAATTTAGCATTTTGATTTTATGTTTCACTGGTCTGGATTACCAGCTATGATTTACATTTATATCGGCTTAATAAACAATGCTAAATTAGATCATTAGCGATGCTAATGCAGTTTTATCTAGCTTAATGTCAAGTTTCAGCTGCATCTTTTCCCGATCTTTTTCATTGAAGATTTATTATTTTTGTTGTTGGCGAAGATGTGAATATTTTGGATTACTTCATGTTTGAATCTCTTTAATTAAATGCATAATAATCAAATTTGTTTGATGAATTCCGTTAAATGAACGTGCTACCACCTAGTAAATAAAAATTTGATGTTATTTTATGTATGTACTTTGGCATCAATTTCGCCGAGTTGGAATCCACGGTTGCGGCGCAGTTACTTTTCAATTAACCAAAATCGGATAAAATATTGATGAGAAGAAGTGCGAGCATTATCCCGTTGTTAATGTACCAAGGAAAAACCCGAATCTCAGGTACTAAAAAAGGATATGTAATTTTTTTCAATATGTAGTACATTTATGCGATACATAAATAAAATACATAACAATGAACACAAGCGGAAACAAAACCGCGCCATTTACCATCAATATATTTACTCATTTACCAAAAATACTATGCTTCTATTACCAAACCTTGTTGTAAATTTCCAACTTTGTTTAAAATTATTTTTAACTGTCAAACTTTATGCTTACCGACAATTATGTCAGTGGTTGGTAAAAAAATTTTAATGGAAAAATATGTTTTGTTTATAATGTGAATTATTGTAACGCAAAAGTAGTTATAATTAGAATAAAAAAGTCATAAATTTAGTGTTGATTACAAAATGTCAGAGGACGATTTAGCAGATGATGATATATACAAATGTTTAAATGATAAATTTGGTCATAAGGATTTCAAGAGTACCCTACAGAAAAATGCAATCAAAGAAATTTTGACAGGTTAGAGATGAAATTTTTCTTCACACAAAACAATTTTTTTTTAGATTTGTTTCCCACCTGCGTTTCTTTATTGATCTAGGCGAGAAAGATGTTTATGTATCGATGCCAACGGGGTCCGGAAAGTCATTATGTTTTCAGCTTCCGGGCGTCATGCAGGAAAATAAAGTGACCATAGTGTTTTCACCACTGTTAGCCTTGATCAAAGATCAGTTGGACCATTTAGGAAAATTAAAAATCCACTGTGATTCGATCAATTCAAAAATGACGGTGAAAGAACGTGAGTCGGTCATAAATGATTTGAAAAGTGTTAAGCCTTCGATTAAATTTTTGTACATAACACCAGAACAAGCGGCCACAGAAAATTTTAGATCATTACTACAATCAATGGTCAAGTATAAGAAAGTGGCATACATTGTGGTCGACGAGGCACATTGTGTTAGTCAATGGGGACATGATTTTCGTCGCGATTATTTAAAATTAGGAAATATTCGGATGGAATATCCGTCAATTCCGTGGATTGCTCTAACAGCAACCGCTTCGAAAGAGGTGGTCGACGATATTATAAAAAATCTTCGGTTACGTAAACCGATCGCTACATTCAAAACTTCGTGCTTCCGGAAAAATCTGTTCTACGATATTGTGTTCAAGAATTCAATACAAGATGATTATGAGCATTTGAAAGATTATATCAAAGGTATACTAAAGAAAGAGGATCCAGACGAGAAGAGCAGTAAAAAAGCGTGTGGTATTATTTATTGTCGTACCCGAGAGTCGACTGAACGTGTTGCAAACGGTTTAACGAAACAGGGATTTAAAACTGTTGCATATCATGCCGGTTTGAAATCAGGTGAAAGAATTGCAGTACAAGAAGATTGGATGGCTGGAAAATATCCTGTAATTGCAGCTACTATTAGTTTTGGGATGGGTGTAGATAAGGGTTCTGTGAGATTCGTAATCCATTGGGATGTGCCACAAAGCGTAGCCGGATACTATCAGGAATCGGGTAGAGCTGGCCGAGATGGTAAAATGTCTTACTGTCGAATTTACTATTGTCGCGATGAAGTCAAGACAGTCGATTTTCTTTTGAATTCCGATATGAATCGATATAAGGACAATGAACATCGAAAAGCACAATGCAAGCTAACAATTAAAGGATTTGAAAAAATGGTAAAATATTGTGAATCGGTGAAATGCCGACACCGCTTATTTTCTGATTATTTCGGTGATGAGCCGCCCAATTGTATAGACCACTGTGATTGTTGTAAAAATCCAAAGAAAGCCGAAAAAGCTCTTGAAATGTATCAACAACTTTCGGCTAACTCTAAACTAAAAGGTTACATAAATTTTGATGAGGGTGAAGATTGTAAAGAGTTGTACGGAGAGGGTCGAGGTGGTCAAAATCGTGAACGTGATTATTATTATGAGAATGGTGATGATGACGGTACAGGTTCACCAGCCGAGGCTAACGAAAAAATCGAAAATGCTGCATTTATAAAAAAACAATTTCAAATAAGAAAAGCAACTGCTCTCATGGAAATGGAACCGTCTGCTCAAATATCTCGTGTAAAATGCGCCATGAGTACAACTACCAAAGTAAGTGGATTAACAATATCAAATCGAGAAAGTTATTTGACTATGATATCAGACTGTTTAAAAAGTAACTACTTAACTTGCCAGCCAAACGATTGGGATGTAACTGAAAATTTAGTGTATAAAGATTTTGAGGATATTGCAGTAGATCTAGAATACGAATCATTTACGAATAGTACGGTGATTAGTTTGTATCGACGAAATGTAGCTAAGCTTGTTCAAGAAATTAAAACGATGACAAACCAGGCTCAAACGTTTCCTAAATTTCAAAATTACGAGCCTAAAAAGCGGAAAGATTATGGTGGTGACACAAAATTGACGATGAAAAATTTTCTAACATCAAGTGGCTCGGGGAGCGATTCAACAGAAATTAAATCAGCTTTAGATGTGTATAAGGAATCGGGTGCTAAAATTATTAGTGCAAAGAAAATAGAATCTTGCTCGTCGTCCTCGTCGACATCATCGTCTAGTACACGACGAAAACATTTAGGCTTAAAGAAAGATTTCCTCACACAAACCTCCCTCAACTCGTTCTTTAAACCTCACTCGCCCGACAAAGAAGCTTCAAAAATTGATGAGGATAAAAATTGTAAAGAGGACTACGAAGAAAGTCGAAGTAATCAAAATCGTGAACGTGATTATCACTATGGGAACGATAGCGATGATGTCAAAGGTTCTTCGCCAGTGACTCATACAAAAACAGAAACTGCTGCGTTTATACAAAACGAATATCAGACACGAAATCCTTCTACCATTTCGGAAATGGAATCATCGTCTCAAATATCTCGTGTAAAATACGCCATGAGTACAGCTACCAAAGTAAGTGGATTAACAATATCAAATCGAGAAAGTTCTGTAACCATGATATCGGACGGTTTGAAAAGTAATTACTTAGCTTGTCAGCCCAACGATTGGGATGTAACTGAAAATTTAGTCTCTACGGATTTTGAGGATATTGCAGTAGATCTAGAGTACGCATCGTTTACCAGTAGTAAAGAAATTAATTTGTACCGTCGAAGTGTAAGTCAGCTTGTGCAAGAAATTAACACGATGACGCACGATTCAAAAACGTTTCCTAAATTTCAAAATTACGAACCCAAAAAGCGAAAAGATCGCGGTACCGATACAAAATCAACGAAGAACAATTTTCCAACATCAAGCAGATCGGGAAGTGAGTCAGGGGAAATTAAATCAGCTTTTGGTGCCAAAAAAAATGAAGCTTTCTCCTCGTCCTTCTTTAAGCCGTACTCGCCCGACAAAGATTATGGCAACATTACAATTAAACACGAAGAGAATACTAGAAATTTCGAAGAACAGCCGCGTATGGTTATCCCTAAGAAAGGACCAAAATCTCCTCACAGTTCCAACTCAAATTCACCTAAATTATATATTCACGAGGAAAATTATGATAATCCTGCACAACCGCCATTGCATTTGCCACCAAAACTAATTAAAATTGAAAAATATTCTGCTCTAGCACCTCAGCCATCACCGCCACAAGTGTATGAACGTAAACGACGAAATGAAGAACTATTTGGAAACGATGAGGATTATTCTCGCAAAAAAATTAAATCCGAACCACATCAACCACTACCTCAGCTTAAAAAAGAAAATCATGAAGCACAGACTTCACAAATCGCCAAAGACCCCGAACATATAAAGCTTGTAAATAAAATGACTGAAGAAAAATCTAGGATCGCCGATTTTGTTATCAAATGTTTAATGCCATTTTATAAAGGTAATAAAATTATCGGCAAGGAAACGTTTAAGCTGGTAGCTCGCAATTTATCGCATAAATTTTATGGAAAAGGTACGTTGAGTTTATGACTGAAGTGATTGATGTATTAGTCTAACCTAGAATTTTGTTTCATTTTAGATCATAAAATGGTTAAAATGTATATTATTGATTTATTTAAAAGAAAGTCAACCATCGAATCAGAGCAAGACATAAGGGAACTACTCGATGAGAATGATAAGAATCGAATTGTTTGTTAAAATTTGTGTGACAATAAAGAAACGAATATAGTATTGTTTGGATTTTTTTTCGTACTTTTTTTTAGATATTAAATTTAAATAGATATTTTATATATGCAGAATTAATTTGTTGGAATTCCAGAATATTAAAATTTAAAAATTATAGCGCCCCCGGGTGGACTCGAACCACCAACCTTTCGGTTAACAGCCGAACGCGCTAACCAATTGCGCCACGGAGGCTTGATTGTTTACAATGGAAGCGATGCATAAAACAAGTAGATGACAGATAGGAATAGTAAAACGGGATTGGTATTTTATCAAAACCACATAAATCACAATTAAGCAAAAATTCAAAAATTATCGATAATACGAAGGCAATTTCTTGACAAAGAAAACACAAAAAATTGTATTAGACAACATAGTCTCCTGTTAGCTCTACACACTTTTCCCAGCACAGCTTCGATACTCTATTAATAGTAAGAGCCGTCGAGCTTCTCAAAATAGTAATCAACTATCGACTTCATTTATTCATTGTTGGCAAAACTATTACCATCAAGCCATTTGTTCAGGTTTTGGAATAGAAAATATTCCTAAATATATAATATATATCTGGCGAATAAGCTGTCTGAAGAAGCAATACGACCTTTAACTCTTTGATTTTCGCAAGCACGATATCGAGTGTGACATCGGTCTATATTACAAAATTCCAAACTATGCCATGCGTATCCCAAAAATTGACGCCATGACCTTACCAGCAGTTGGAACTGTATTCGGCTTCTTTTGAGCCGATTCTCCCATTTTAGTTCCTTGTTTTGAATCATGTTTCTTCCATGGTTATGAATCAACAAAAAACTCGACTTTATTGGTGTGAAACATCGTCAAATACTCGATTGAAATATTCTCACAATATTCTCGTTTAAACTCTGTTACCCAATGTTTTATTGTTGAAAACGAAGGTTCAGACTTCTCCTAGTTCAGTTTTGATATAGGTTAGACTCAGACCTTTCAAATGATATTATTGTTTCATATAAAATTGACCAAGAACGTTTGGTCAATTTTATATGAACACTATTGGTGGCTGTCATTCTGTCAATATAAACAACGTATTGTCTTTAAACTTCAAATTCTGCGGGCTACTTTATGTTATGTTTATACTTCATTTAAATAAGCTCAAAACCTGAATACAAAATAAAGCCAATTTAGAGTATGAGTATAAGCATATCTTTCAAGTAATTTTTATTAAAAACATAAGAAATGAGTGATTTCGCAACTCTATTTATACATTAGTTACTGATATATCAATAATAAACTATGTTATTTTGATTTACTTTAAGTCTTAAATACTTATAATTTGTATAATAATGTTGTCTTGTGCTTGTTCCGTCGCCCGTGTGTCATAACGTATCGGCCCGAGCAACCATTTACCATTTCTAACAATCGTATATGGCGTTGCTGCCTATGTCTAGAAAGAGGTTGAGTATTACATATGATTTGGTGTATTATAATTTAAAACGGAAGATCTGTTGATATCAAGATTCAATAATATAAATCATACAACTTTTGGTAAATCATTTTAAAAATTGAAAATATTTCTGTCAAATCTTTGTTGTCATCTTTTAACATTTTAACATTAGACCGCTTACAAGCTATAATCAAATACAGTTTAAACTCATGATAGTTGATAACTTTTATTATTTTGGATTTCGCAAGAATGAACCTGATTGCTTACAAAAAGCAGCTTAAAATCATCTTGAACACACATTAAAGAACACCGTAATTTTCAGATAGATATGTTACAAAATCTTCAAATCGTATTATGTTCTTCACATATTCATATTTCGGTAAAATTTATCAATAAATCAACAAAACTCGAAATCTAGAAAATTTATTTAATTCAAATTATTTTTAACGGACCTAAAATAAACTCAAATTAAAAATGAATTTTACTTTCGTTAGATGTCACAAGTAGTACATATTTGTTCCACATGTTGGTAGCCATGAATTTTAATTTCTTTTCTTTTTTTTTGTATTTTTACTCTACACAAAAAATTTTGTTGTCTCCAATTCGTATAGCAATAGCGTGCGGCAGTAAAATAATATTTCTCACACTAAAAACGAAAAGAAAATTTTTATTTATATAAGGAATTATTAGTTAAAAATTAATTAAACATGTCAGAAACAACGTAAGTTTATAAAATTAATATTGTTCTGTTTAATAATTCATATATTATATGTTATTATTTAAATAAAGTAGAAATAACAAAATTTAGTTATGATGGGCGGCGCGTGTTAGCGAAAAAACGCGTCCATATTTTTTTATTCTGTGTAAAAAATTTCTTGTTAAGTTTTACAAAAATTAAATCGATTATTGCAAAGAAAAGTCTAGAAAATTTAATCATTGTAATTTTTTTGTGTACGCTTTGGTTTATCGGTTTTTTTTCGAAAAATTTTTTTGCGGTGTATTTTATTAATGCTGATAAAAAACTTCCGTAAAATAATTAAAATGCTTTATTTAAAAAAAAAAAATTAATTGGTCATTTTAGGGGTATACCGCCACCGGCTAAATGGGGACAAAACACAAGTGTTGTATATTTAACGTTTAACATAGAATGTAAGGAACCTAAATATGAGTAAGTTAAAGTATTAAATTATCTGATGTAAATGTGAGTGGTTGATGATGCATTTTTTTTTGTGTGCGTTTAGATTCACCGAAGATTCATTAAAATTCAGTGGGGTTGGTATACCGGAAAACAAATTATACGACGTTAATGTAACCTTCTTTGGTAAAATTAAAAAAGACGAGGTTATACAAAAATCTAATAGATGTGTCGAGTTTGTTATTCCAAAGGTAAATACCGCGAAATTTTATGCTAAAAACACTTTTATTACCTAATTTAAAATTAATGTAAATTTATTATTATTTTTTGGTAATAGGTTGCCAGTGGAAATTGGACAACACTAACAGCAGACAAAAAGAAATATCATTGGCTGAGCGTAGACTTTGCGAGAACACATTTAGACTCCGATTCAGGTAATTTAAATTTATAATTTTTTTTTATAATTAATTAATTTATATATATATAATTACGTAACCTATAACATATAAACCGCAATGACATGCACATTCCCTTTTTTTTTTTATCTATATACATACATACATAAATATAAATATATGCATGCATATTATATTTATGCTAATGTTAATTGTTAATTTAATTCTTATATGGTCTATTTGCAGAAGACGAAGCCGGTCGAGGAGATGCTAATTATGATCATTTAATTAAAGATTTAAGTTCAATTAGTACTGATAAACCGACATTTGATGATATAGATGACAAAGATTCTGATGATGATGAAATGCCAAACCTAAGTTCGGATTAAGAAAATCACTTTTACATACAATAATAATTAAATAAAACAGAAAAATTACAATAAAAAAGGATAAAATGGAATTTCATTTATTTGATTAATAATTGAAAAACACACGGCTAAAGGGGGAAAATTGTCTTTTTTTTGTTTTATTCGCAAATTAAAAAAAAATACATAAAAAAAAATTTTTCCTTTCGAATTATAACGTGTTTATATTTAAATAAACTGAAATGTCTCGTTAATTTATATTCAACAATTGCTGTTTTTTGAAAATGTCTCAAAACCTTAAAGAATGCAAAAATATTCCAAATAAAAAAGAAAAACTTTAACCAAAGTAATTTTTTGTTTTTCTTTTATTTTTTTTTCCAAAATGAAACAATTCTAATCTTAAGCAAACATCAACGCAATGAAAAGGGCAATGATCAAAATATTATTTGATATATATTAATTTACTATTAAAATTTGTATATATATAAGAAAAATGATAATAATAAAAAGTAGTTTGAATGGAAATTAATTGAGAATTTTAATTATTATTTTTTGGAATCTGAATTCATCAAGATCATAATTACGCATGTATTTGAAAATAACTAATTTGGAACGGAGCGAACCACGTTAAAATGAAATTTGTCAAATTATTTCAGAATGTGATAAATAATTTTAATGGCGTAACTAAAATTAGGAACAATGCTTTTAAATCGAATTCCATTTAAATTCTTTATAAACTTATGTTATACCTTATAACCCGATTTTATCCCACATCGGTAATATCCCGAAACTAAACTTTTAATTGTATATGCGTTAGTATAAATAGCATTTGAACCTACAGTTCCGTTAAAAAATGAAAAACGTTGAAATGAATACTTGTCATAAATTTGACTTTAGACTGAGGGTCGTAGCAATTTTGTAACTCATCTATGTCAATTAGGAGTATTTGGCATCGAGCTAGGCCTTCAAAGAAGAAGATTCTTCCCACCTATGAAAAATTGAATTTTCTGCAATACGGGTAGAATTAGTGAAGCATTTCTGGATATTATATAAAATACTTCTATAATTATTATAAGATACTTGGAAAATCGTAATATTGCCGCAACAATAGTGACCTGCATTTCGGGAGTACCACAGATATGTTGATTAAGTAGGTAGTAGGTTTGTCAATCTTTAATATGCGAGAAAAGTTAAATAAAAGTTAAATACATAACACATACATAGTTTAAATTGTTTCCAGTAGTGTACAGTGTATAATATCAGTTTTAGTTCGATTGGTTCGATACTCTGACAAACAAAAATTATTTTTTCGTGTACCTAGTGCCTAGCATTTGAACGAAAAATTTAAATTTAAAAAAAAAATCAGAAAATACAATTAAATATTCAATTAATAATAATTACGATTTCTAAGCAATATAACAATAATCCTAAATAGCATAAATATAATTTAAAATACGTTGGAATTATAAATTTTAATTAAAATTTTGAATTCAATTGTTCATCATGTAAACGCGATTTGTTAACGTCAAAATACATAATTCGCTTCCATACTACAAATTTTAGTTCAGTGACATACGAAAAAAAATAATAGATGGCTGAAAAACAGTCATTTCTCATTAAAACAAAGTAAGTAAAGGTTCTGTAATTGAAAAATGCGAAAATGTAGTTAATTTACCCAACAATATAATAATTAAAGTTATAATAAGTATAGTAAAAGTTTAAATATTGTGCTTCAATTTTGATAAATAGTTTTGCTTGTGTGTAAGTATTATACGAATAATATTACATACGACAAAAAAATCAATCCGATAGAATTTTAAGGCGAAGCACCAACAAATAGTGTTCTCTTTTTTTCCTTTTGGAAGAACACAAAGTACCTTTTCCGAAACCGAAATAATTGAAAATCAGTTGCAAAAGACCTTCAAAATAACCGTTAAAACCATTTGTTTACTTTTGCTGAAGTTTTATTAATATGGTGTGTAGTTTTGTTTGCAAACAAGTTAAAGCGTGATTTATTTTTTGTGTCTATATAATACAGTTTTAATTTAACCAGTTTCTTACCGTGTTTTTTTTTAATTTTACTGCTTTAATTACAAATGTATAACTGTTAATTAAGATGTGTATTTCTGTTTGTGAATAGAGCAAAAACTAAAATCAAATACAAAAAGTGCACGTTGCCATAATGTTTTGGTGTGCAGTTATTTAAAGTACAACATTATAATTAATATTATGTCTGGGCTACAATTTATTGTGTAATAGTTTAAAAATATTTGTATGATGTATTTTTGCGCTAGATAGCTCTTCGTTTTCTATTAGAGTAGCATGAATTTTTATTTGTTCGAGTTAGTTTTACTTCCTCATCATCCCATTATTACTGCAAAATTATAAATGTAATCACATACAGATCTATATTTTATTTTTATATATTATGGAAAAATTTAAATATCTTTAGTGCGCATAGACATGAGAACATTGTTTTTTTTGTTGTTATTTTCGTTCAAAAAATAAAACAAAATTGAAAACGGCACACAAGTACAGAATCGAATTTTATTTGTAAAACAGAACTAGCTTACTACCAAAAATAATGTAAAAAAAATATTTTTCTGAATAACAAAATTTCAATAAATTTATAGAAATCAATTTTAAAACAAGTAATGTAATGGTTTTGGATATATATTCAGGCATACGAATTTCAATAAATTGACAACATTTGGTGAGATATATGTACGAGTATGTTACCTATATTATATATATGTAATAGAAATCGAGATAAATTTGTGTGTGAATACATTAATGTGAAGTAGAAATGACTAATGAGTCAATAAATTTTTCGTTGTGTTGTGGGTTTAAAAAAAATACAAACAATTGTTGGATTTAATTAATTTATTCAAAAATTTTGTAATTTGATTTATTAATTATTTATAAATACTTAATCTAAATTTTTTTTTTGTTATCTAAAATCAAAATATTTGTCATTTGATAGCCAGCCGTCACAAGAGGTAACATATTTGTTTGTGTCTTTTGTACAAAATCAATTAAGATGATGACCTCCGATTTTTTGGTGGGTTAATCATCATCGGCAATCAACATTACTATATTCCGGATAAGGTATATAATTTAATTGATAATTAATAGTACGATTTGTATATGACGATTTTTGGAATAGAAATAGTAATATGTCATAATCATAAACAGTTTCGCAACAAGAGTATTGTTGGCCTGTGGCTGCTTTATTTTTGTGGATATCAGTAGAGTCAAAATTTGTTCATTTTATAAATAAGAAAATATCATTGGGATAATATTCCTCAAAGCTTTGATTCCGATGTAAAATTTAGTAAAGAGTTAAGTGTTGGAATCAGGGCCATCCAAATATTAAAATCCCTTAAGTTAGGCGCAATTATAGTTTTGTGTCAAAATAAATCTTGTAACTCTACTTTGTTGCTATACTTTAATCACCAAGATATGTAAAGCTGTGTTCATAATAATAGTAGTGAATTTGCTATTTTCATTTTAATAGTAGTGTACATTTTACAATCTAGTTTATGATTTCTTTACTACATATATTTTGTTTGCACATGATTTATCAATGCAAAATTGTAACAAAATTGAAAACAAGCTTTACGGTACAGAGCAATCGTTACTTTTTATGAAAATAGCGAAACACTTTACCTCTCGAAATCAGCTGCACTACTATTTTTATGAACACCACTGTATGTATATATTTCAACATGAAATTAAATATAATCGGGGCAGAGCCGTGATCCATAATTTTAAAAGTCTATTAAGTTTCTAGCTTTGATCTAAATTCCAAGCTTTCTATCCAAACTATAATTTTCTACCCAATATTGACAAAATCTATTATATATTGATAATTTTCGGTGTGCCCAAATCCATGACCTACTATATAAACACACTTCTCATTGTTAAGCCGCGTCCACACGATGAGTAATGTGGGCAAATGTTGACGTTGTGTGTTGTTCGTAGCGTCGTGTATATGGTTTTCGTATGACCAATGAAGGCCCACATTTGCATGGGCTTATGTTCGTCAAATAGGCGGTATATGAAGCAGACATTAAAGGGCAAATTACTAATATTTATTACGTCTACAAGACGTGACAATATATTGACAAACATATTTTGGGATGTTAGTGCAGTTTTATTTAGAATGGTTTTCAACGGAAACGAAATTCATTGAATTACAATAATGAGATAATCTTTTATAATAAATAATATTTGAAAATATGTGTACTTCAATATTTATTTATCTACAATATTTATAGCATCAAAAGTTTGTGTGGATTGCGATATATTCATATTACATTACTGTTTTCTATAGCAGTCGAATATTTTCTAAAAATCATGGTGTTATAAATTTCTAGATTTTATAAGCATTTTTCGTATAAATAAAGATGGACTGTCGTATCAATTGGACAAACAAGGAAAATGCAATTCAATGAGATTCGCGAATTGTTCGCCATTAGTTCCTTTCGGTTTATTTCTAGTTATGAAAAAATGATACCAAAATTGAAATAAGTTGACGCCGCGTCGGTCGGTGCCACGTAGGTGAGATTCATAATAGGGGCATAAATTCGGCCCTTATGGCTGTGGTTTGAGCTTTCTAATTGACATTCTATATCTTCCCATCTTGTAATTTTTCGAGGACGTCCGTGCATTTGAGAGATTTGCATAGTTCTTCACTTTTCAAAAATTCTTAATCTAGTATCCCACTAGCTGCATTGACATTTTAAGCTTTACTTAAACCGTCTTTAAGAGCATCCTCTATTCTTTTTCAGAATATTTCTTGATACTCTGGTGTATTGTCATTTTAAGTAAACTGTATAGTAATTAATAAACCTCATAAAATAATTACATTTAATGTAAGAACCGAAATGAATAACACAATAAGTAATAGTATGAATAATTTTGAACTCATTATACCTACCCTTTACTGAGTTGTGTTATTGTTTTGAACATATTTTCCAACATGAGATTAAAAGGTTGTTTTAATGGTAATTGAAAGTTATTGCTTCTTCCAATTTCCTCGCTAATTTGTGGAATTGATGTTCTCAAATTGACAACATATATATCTATTTAAAACCGGTTCAGTTTTGAATTGCTACCATGTTGTAAATATCAAATCGAATTTCGGAATTGTCTTTTATATTTAACACTTAAATTTTTGTTTAAACAATTTGTCACATTCACTAAAATTATTTTAGAATATTAACATGAAATTCAAAATTCAATGTACATAACTTCAAAATTTGCAGTTAAATAAAGATACTATAAAATCGTTATTATAAATTTTGGAAAATTACGTTGGACTTTGGTATTTCATGTGAATATTCTAGATTTTATAATTTTGATGAATCTATATTTTACTCTTCATACAAATTGGTATGTACATACATACATATATATGTATTTAGTAAATTGTGTTTCGTTAAATTGCAGCATGATTTCGATTATAAATATTCAGGTAAAATTCCATTATTTTTGAAACCATGTATTATTTGATACATTTTGATGCATCAATTAACTTTCCTGGTATTATGATGAACATCATTAATTTCTCAAATATCTTAACTCATCAGTCATCACTGTGTTTTATAATTTGGATATTATCGATATTCTGATATATCGTCTGAAACATTTAAATTTATGTCTTGTGTTGTGTGTACAAGTATACATAATATTTGTATCCACATTTTATAAAGTAACGGCCCGATTGTTATGTTGATTTTAAAGAAAGTAAGAATTTATTATGTAATTTCATAATTTTCGATAAAGGCAACGTGATTTATTTTTGTAAACATTTACGCAAAAACACAAACTTAATTTTTTAATTAGCGATATTGATCTTATAAAATTGAAATTTTGATAATGTTTTAGCAAACTGAATAGAATTTACTAATTATATATTTACAATTACAATATTATACATAAATACGTATTATGTCTCATTCATAGTTTCAAGTTGGATATCACGACGATTTAAAACTGGATGGTAGTAAAAGTAATAACAATTAAGAAAATGAGGAAAGTTATGCGTGATTATATTGAATTCCGTCACGGTTTTATATTAAACATTAAACAAACAACTTGAATAAAATTGAAAAAACAAAAACAAATTTTGTGTGCATGATAAACTATGCTATGCTAGGCAGTTACCTACCTACCTTATACAATACGTTACTACTTATATGTGAAAAACATGTAAATCAATTCTATTATCGAATTTTACTGTTGAGTAATTTTATACATTCAATGTTTACCTGCCAATTTTATTTGTTTGTTAGTGAAATTAACATTTAGTGGTTTTAATTTTAATTTAATGGAAAGTAATCAACATGGCAAGTTATATGCAATAATAAGGAAAAAATATTTACATAATATTTATAATAATTAGATTCGCGGGTTTTTCTGATTTAATTTATCTGTTAAGTTTAATGACAACCAATGTGTTTATACATCAAGACAAATCGAATTAAGTTAAACTAAATTCAGTTAACTCGTTTTAGGCGTACATAAAGTAGATCTATATTGTTTGTACATTTAATTCACTGAACATATTCATTGATTTTTAGTATAGCTCTTAATCCACACATAATGTCTTCAACTAAGAAAAGATTAAGCGCCATATTTATAAAATCCATTAAATATTTTTTGTAAAAATTTTATTTATAAATCGTTATATTTTTAAAAATTGTCTTTAACCGAACTAAGTTTAAATTAAATGGCTTATTATCTATTAAGCTTATGTCTATTTATTATCATTAATTATTTTAGACAAAAGTTAAGATATTCAAAATTCATGAACGTTTGTCGTAAAACATGGAGTCGCGATCAAATTGAAATTCAGGTTCAACATTTCTTTATTCTTAAAGGATTTGGAAAAACTACATCGCCTATATTATATCTTCTAAAATATACTGAAAGTTAAACCTTTTTTATTTTGTTGCAATTATCGTATAATTTTCCGCAATTTTATAAAAGGTTAACATTTTGATAAGAATTAAATTGCTACAGCGTTTAATATTTTGAATGCTTCTTTTATCGACTTTTAGATCTTCGGATTTTATCTAGCTTGGAATTAAATATATAACTGAATATTTTATGTCGATAAATTGAATTCACGATCAAATGGCAATTTAATTCTTTAACAAATACATTTTCTATGTTAAATTTAATCATTTTCTATGTTAAATTTAATCATTTTCTATGTTAAATTTAATCATTTTCAAACTGTGTTTTCTATTCAATTAAAATAAGTAAAATCCTATATGTGTGTGTGTGTGTGTGAGCAAAGTTTTAAATTGAATGTCAAATAATCAAATGCGAATCCGAATCGATATTTCTTTTTTTCTTGCAAATTCAATTTTTTTTTCAAACTAATCAAATTAGTAAAAAAGAGAGTTTTTATAGTTAATGGTAGAATAACTACCGTATTATCCTGCGAAACTATTTTGGATTATTTAAATGGAAGACCAACGATGCATTTGCCATAAACAAATAATGTTTCTTAGTTATCTCCTCCAATTTTATATTAGGTAATTTTTAATTTATTTAACAAGTTCAATTTGATCTAGTTAGTTCAATAGTTCAATTTGATCCAAATCTAGGTAAATATAAATATGTTAAAATAATAAAGATAATCGTTAGACGCAAACTAACTAAATGAGATTCGAGTAACAAATTCTGTTTAACTTTTAAATTAGATTTTGAAATTATTTAATTCTGTCATTATTCAGTACTATCTTAGATATAGAATATTATAATTAACATCTATGAACAAAATAAAAAGATTGTTGTATGATTATAAAAATAAGAAAGAACTCTATTGTTGCATTGATTAGATGATTGTGATCTCTTGTACTATATATTCATATGATATAATATGAAGTTTACATTTGTTTGTACATAATGATTGTCTTTGATTTTCCCCTTTTATATTATGTTTTACATGATCATCCATTACCTCAAACAATAAATAATAACTGTTTTTAAATATTACTGTACATACAAAAAACAATTTCCTCTCTGTATAAATAACTTAACAAGCCTACTTTATTACATCTTTTGTCACATTAAATCAAATTTCATTTTAATGCTTTTTTCCTTATTTTGATTTTCTTTTCTAGTTACTAAAATAAACTCAACACAAAACAAAAAGAAGAAAATCACACTGAAGACAAATTAAATAAGATTATTAAACGAAATCTTTTTTAACATAAAAGAAGTTAAAAAAGATATAAATAGCGTAATTAGAAAATAACTGAATAAAACACACAAAAAAAATGGAAGAAGATACTGAATATAAAAAATTACCCATAGATGATCGTTGCACGCATAAATTATGGAAGGCTCGTGTCGATGGTTATGAAGAAGCCGCAAAATTATTTCGTGAAATTGATGATGAAAAATCTCCCGAATGGAGCAAATTTTTAGGTTTAATCAAAAAATTTGTATCCGATAGTAATGCCGTGGCCCAAGAAAAGGGTTTAGAGGCCACATTAGTATTTGTTGAAAATTGTGGTCATGCTGGTAAAACTGTGGGGGAAGTTATTTCGGCGATTGTTGGCAAATGTATTGCCGCACCAAGAACAAAAACAAAAGATTTATCAGTACAAATTGCTTTAATGTACATAGAAATAGAAAAGCATGAAGCAACGATAGAGGAGCTAATCAAAGGAATGGAACATAAAAATCCTAAAATTGTGGCTGCATGCATATCCACAGTAACATTGGCATTAAAACAATTCGGATCGAAAGTGGTTGGCGTTAAGCCGATTATCAAAAAAATCACAACTCTATTAAGTGATCGTGATAAGGCGGTGCGTGATGAAAGTAAACAATTGACTGTAGAAATATTCCGATGGATTGGGGCTGCCCTCAAACCTCAATTGGCTTCATTACCTGCCGTATTAGTAACCGAACTGGAAGCCGAGTTTGAAAAGGTTAAATCTGAAAAACCCGTACCCACGCGCTACTTAAAATCACAACAAGAAAAGGCCGCTGCGGCTGCTGTTAAAAGTGCGCATATGGCTGATGAGGTGGATGATGGAGATGATGATGATGCAGGACACGAAGAAATTGATCCTATGGATTTGATTGATCCGGTCGATATTTTATCGAAAATTCCAAAAGATTTTTACGAGAAATTAGAAGCAAAAAAATGGCAGGAACGTAAAGAATCACTGGAAGCCCTTGAAACTTTATTGCAAAATCCAAAATTAGAATCGGGTGATTACGGCGATGTAGTACGGGCTCTTAAAAAAGTCCTAACAAAAGATTCTAATGTAGTATTAGTTGCTTTGGCTGGAAAATGTTTAGCCAGCTTGTCTAAGGGATTAGGTAAACGCTTTGCACCATATGCTACTGCCTGTGTTCAAGGAATTCTTGAAAAATTTAAAGAAAAGAAGGCAAATGTTGTGACCGCATTACGTGAGGCGATCGATAATATTTATCCATCAACAAATTTAGAAGCGATCCAAGAAGACATTTTGGAGGCGTTAAATAATAAAAACCCTAGTGTTAAGGCTGAAACTGCCTCGTTTTTAGCTCGTTCGTTTACAAAAACCTTACCAACAGTATTGAATAAAAAATTACTTAAATTATATATCACTGCACTTTTAAAAACAATAAACGAACCGGACCCAACAGTTCGAGATGCATCGGCTGAAGCTTTAGGAACTGCGAAAAAATTGGTTGGTGATAAGGCTATTTCGCCATATCTCACAGACGTGGATGCGCTTAAAATGGCAAAAATTAATGAATGCTGCGAAAAGGCTGTTATCGTTGTAAAAATTCCAGGAGCGAAGAAGGAACGTCCAGCTACAGGTAAGCGTAAGAATATTATATCTGTAGATGTATTGTGTATTTTTTTTTAACTTTATTCTATTACAGCACCAGCGAATAAAAATTCAGCTTCTGCAGCATCAAAAGGTGGTTCAACCGAACCAAAACCAGTTACACGACCTGCTACAGCTACAGGTGCCAAAAAAGTTATTGGCGGTGTGAAAAAATCCGCCTCGGTATCAACTGGCTCAACTCAAGGTAACACTGGACTTGCAAAATCGGCAAGCTCAGCTAAAGCATTACCTACGGAACGCGAAATGTCACCTGAGGAAATTGAGGAACGAGCTGCTGAAATTTTACCACCCGATGTTTTACCCGGATTAGCTGATGCGGCTTGGAAAACACGACAATCCGCAATGGAAACATTTATTGAGACTGTAAATGGATTAGATTCAAATTGTGGACATTCGCAAATTTTAATACGGGTTCTCGTAAAGAAACCAGGGTTGAAAGACACAAATATAATGGTGGGAAAATTAAAATTGGATGCTGTCAAATTAATAACCGAAAAAATGGGTGTTTCAGTTACCACAACTGACCACATAATGCAAGACATTACAGAAAAGCTTGGAGATATAAAAACCATGCTCCCCGCTTCACAAGCATTGACAGCTATTGCCGAAGCTATTAAACTGGAATATGCAGTATCAAAAGTATTAACTTTTTCATCTGAACAAAAATCGCCAAAAGTTTTAACGGAAGCGTTAAATTGGGTCAACAATGCGATTAAAGAATTTGGTTTTCAGGTAAATCCAAAAGCTATGATCGATGACTGTAAAAATAATTTACAGCATACAAATGCACAAGTTCGCGCTGCCGCTATTTCCTTAATCGGCACGATGTATTTATACATGGGAAATGGTTTAATGATGTTCTTTGAAAATGAAAAGCCAGCATTGAAGCAGCAGATTCAAACAGAGTTTGATAAATATGCAAATGCTAAGCCGCCACAACCAACTCGTGGCTCTAAGAAAAATTGCAGTTCAGCTGACGATGCTGAGGATGATGATGATATAGCCGCCGAAGAACCGCAGACAATAAATGTAGCAAATCTTATGCCTCGAATCGATATTTCTGGTCAAATAACAGAAGCTTTATTAATCGAAATAGCGGATAAAAATTGGAAAACTCGAAATGAAGGATTAACAAAACTACAGGGAATTTTAACTGATGCTAAATTTATTAAATCAAACTTAGGTGACTTACCACTTCCATTAGCAGCACGGCTAACAGACAGTAATGCGAAAATTGCACAAACTACGATAGCTATTTGTGAGCAATTAGCTACGACTATGGGTGCACCATTTAAAACCCATATCAAAACCTTTCTACCAGGAGTGCTTACCGGTTTGGGTGATAACAAAGTATTTATGCGACAGGCTGCGCTATCATGTATGAATGTTTGGTGTACCGAATGCGGTGGTCTCAAAGAATTCTTCGAGTGTGAGATGATTGCAGATGCACTCAAAACAGGTAGCCCGGCGTTGAAAATTGAATTATATGGTTGGTTGGCTGAGAAATTAAAAGATACTCCGGTAAAACAAATTTCAAAAGATGAATTGAATGCATGTATTCCACATTTGTACGCAAACATATGTGATCGCAATGCTGATGTACGTAAAAATTCAAATGAAGCAGTTTTAGGTTTTATGATTCACTTAGGATTTGAAACTATGGTGAAAGCTTTAGATAAACAGAAGCCAACATCGAAAAAAGACATTCAAGCTGCATTGGATAAAGCTAGACCATTTTTACCTGTGAAGCCATTACCGAAAAATAAACAGCAAGCCCCAATACAGGAGGAGCGAGCCGTCAAAAGCGGTTCGGCCGGTGGAAATAAAACGAGACCTAGCTCATCTGTTAAGGGAAATGCTGGAGCGTCCAATGCAAATGCAGCAGCAAATATCTCCAAAAATAAAAAATCCGATGAAGAAGTTGATACTTCACCTTTACTTGCTGTCAATAATCTGAAAAATCAACGATTGATTGACGAACAAAAGTTACGCATTCTCAAGTGGACTTTTGCCAATCCGAGAGAAGAATTTATAGAATTGTTACGCGATCAAATGTCAGCAGCTTCCGTCAATCGAGGATTAATGGCAAACATGTTCCACGATGATTTCCGATACCATTTGAAAGTAATTGATTCGCTACAAGAGGATATGCCAAACAATGAAAAAGCTTTAATTTGTAATTTGGATTTGATATTGAAATGGTTAACTCTTAGATTTTACGATACCAATCCTTCCGTCCTATTAAAAGCGTTGGATTATGTAGGAAAAGTTTTTCAACGATTGAATGAAATACAATATATATTGGCGGAAAATGAGGGCTCATCATTTTTACCTCATCTATTGATAAAACTAGGCGATCCAAAAGATGCTGTGCGTAATGGTGTTCGTGATATCTTAAGAAAATCTTGTCGAATGTATCCCTTGTCGAAAGTATTTAATTATATAATGGAAGGGCTTAAATCTAAAAACGCTCGTCAACGTGCGGAGAGTCTGGAAGAATTAGGTCATATGATTGGGGAATATAGTACTCCTGCTTGTATACCAACATCCCAAGCACCTTTGAAAGAAATAGCACGACATATTTCTGATCGTGATAATTCGGTTCGAAGTGCAGCATTGAATTGCATCGTGATCGTGTTTTTCGAACATGGCGAAAAAACATATAAATTAATTGGGCAGTTGTCTGATAAAGATTTATCTATGTTAGATGAGCGAATAAAACGAGCAAAGCGGCCGGTCAAGCCCGAAGAACAAATTCAATCCAAAAACAATACAACAACTGTAATAAAAGCAGATGATTCGTCCATTGAGGAACAAGAAGTTGAAAATGATTTGCCTTCTGAAGAAATATCACCAGTTCTAAATAGACCGTATGCATCACCACAACAGCCCGAATTGGTACAGAAGAAACCAACCGGGCCATTCAAATTAGATGAAAACTTCATAAACGAAATTGAAAAGGATTGGATAAAAAGTGATCAATTGAAATCGGCACCGCTGCATCAAGTGGACATTGAATTCTTACACTCACCAATCAAAATCTCGACAAGACATGGACTCCCATATCCCGAAGATAAGTTCAACAAACTATTAAATAGTGGAATGGCTCGAAGTCATTCTGCTACACTGCATATGGTTATGAATGGTGTTAATTATACAACGAGTCCACCACAACAATTGAGTAACGTCCTACCAGCAAGAGTTCTACCACCAGTACCGTCACCCGGTTTAACTGAAGCCCAGATGGATCCTAAACTAGTCTCCATTATAAAAAATATTGGAAGCACTGATCGTTACACGGCACGTGCCGCCGTCAATGAATTAAATGATATCTTAGATTGTAGCGAAAAGCAAGCTGTATTACGTGATTACGAGGAGATTTATATTGAGAGCGTTTTAAAACAATTTAAAAGTTTGTGTAATCTACCAATTCAGGCATCGTTACTAATGTACCAACCACTATTAGCAAGCATACTAACGTTCTTTAGCGTTAAAAGTTTAGGCAAAAATTTAAGTGTAACATCGATAATGAATATCATGTCTGTATTATTGGGCCTAATGGCTGATCATAAATTACCGAATGGTGATGATGAGCAATATACAAAGTTTATAAATGCTATATGCATTAAAATATTAGACCGGACAAATTTTACAAATTTAAATTGTGCTCTGATACGCCTCCTAAAAGAAACGTGTTCGAGTACTGGACTACCAAAATTCACCGATTTGATTATGAAGTGTATATGGCGTAACGTTAAAGTAATGCCAGAACGAGCGAATGAGCTATCATTTGAGGATGTTCTATATGAAGTCCATGAATTTATGTCGCTTTTGCCAAGTACTTGGTGGGCACAGAGACCCTCAGATACACCACTTCGAACAGTTAAAACTATTATTCATAATATGGCTAAAATAAAAGGTAGTTCTATATTAACTGATCTTAAGAAAGTTCCTTCGCCCTCCGAATTACAAACATATCTGCTTCGCGTCTTAAAAAGTGTTCCGCGGGATAAGGATAATACAAATGCAAATTCGCCACTACGAAGTGCGTCTTCAAAGGCTAAAGAACAATCGGCACGCATGACTAAGGTGCACGAGACAATAACTCAAATATTTAAATTAATCTCAGATAAGGAAACAAATAAAGAGGGCATAACTCGATTATATCAGTTTAAGGTTAGTAGTATAATGCGCTAGTATATAATTAATCATTCGAACAAGATTAAAGCGCTTTATTTTTTTTTACAGATGGAAAATCCAAACGTCGATTTTGGACCATTTTTGAAAGGTGCCAGCACAGAATTTCAAAAATTCATCGAGGATAGTTTAGCTGAAATAGCTAAACAGCATCAAAATAGTGAGAATGTTGAAAAAAATATTGGTAATAAATATGGGTCATCTCTAAAGGATGCCGATTATTACATGGATAAATTATTAGCGTTAAGGGTAAGTGTCTCCCTGATTTATTTTCGTATAAATATATAATATTTAGTATGATATGATGTTTAAAAATTAATGGAAAATAATGGGACGTGTAATTATTGTGTGATATTTATTACGTACATTTTATTATGCATGTTAGTAATTGGCCGTTCTAAAGGCGTGAATAAAATATGACGAGAAAAATCAATTTGTTGTTCGAATAGTTTTTGACCTTCATGTTCGACACAATACTCAGTAGAGGTTTTCAGGTTAATATAGGTTGTGATGGAATAACTAGATTTATTATTAAAGCATACTGTGATGTTAGGAGACTAAAATAGTAAATTGTACTTTCTAGTTTTAAAAAAGTATAACGTAAACACGCAGGATGTTGTTAAATCATGATTCAAGTTATTATTTGTAATTCGACTGTTGTTTGGTTTATTGATAATTATTTATAATTGTTGTCCTTATTGGTTTCACATTAGAGCATGCCATTCTTTGGTTGATCTTAGTTAATTTCAAAATAGAGCTGGTAAAATTACTCTTTTAATTTGTTTCATCTAAGATTTATGAAGTATGTATTTCAAATCTATAAAGGAAATCTCCATTCAATTCCAAAGACACAAATACCAACTCGAAATTAAAACCGAAATGTTAAAGGCTTCTTCACACAACTCGTTTAGGAATCTAATTTATGAGTTTGAGACAATTTAACTCAATTAATGGCGATTAGATAATTAAACATTTAATTTATTGGCCTTAAATGTTTTGCGCAGTAAAAATAAGGAATTTTACGGAATTTTTATACTTCGGATATCATCTATATAGTTATACACGGTTTCATAATTTGGGCTCAATATCTAACTGAAATGTATTTAAATAAAATGTACTATATAAATGTACCTTTCTAATAAAATTAAAAAGTTATCTAAAATAAAAACCGTCATACTTTAACTGTTCTTTTCCAATTGTAGTCAACTGCTGTAATCAAATTTTACGCGTTCTCGTTTGTATTTGATTGTTGAATGCTGAATTTCCTTTATGCAAAGTCCAAACAAAATCATCCAAATCTGATTTAAGTTTTAGAATTAGACATTCTAGTTAATCTGCATCAAATTAAATGTAGTGGAATTCTAAATTAAATGAAAAACGTTTAAATTGGAGTAAAATTTTAATTGAATTATAAATATTGATTACTAATTGGTATTTCACTCAAATCATAATATGTATTTAATTTCTGATTTAATATCTGATAAATAAACCAAAAGGGATCGTGGCGCGGTTAAATCGAAGTTTTGCTGTAAAAATTAATATTACAAATTGCACTCACAACTTAACAATCGATTTTTTTTAAATAAATACACAGTTATCTCGAAGGTCACAAGCTATGTTTATCTTATCGAATTTTCTTTCAAAGAAATTATCTGAACTACAATCATTTACACCCCTATTCCCTTAGTCGTGTCACTTCATTTGACACGACTACTGTCACGTCACTTCATTCGACACGACTACTGTCATGTCACTTCAAATATAAAGTGGTATTCTCTTAGTCGCTCGCAGTGACGTTACACGACAAATTGAATTATCTGGCAGCACCAATAATTTCCTGATTTTTGACGGAATATTGACGTTTGAAATACACATGAATTGTCGGTTTTGTGCTTGTCATATCATTTATGTGGTGTGTTAATGCTTATTAAAAACTATTGAGAAATTCCAAATTATTTATTTATATATAGTAATTGTAATCTCTGTAATTTCGTGAAAGATTTAAGAATTAAATACGTATAAAAAATCCTGTAGTTAGATAAATATTTCGTTAAAAATCGTTTAGTGACACGACTAAGGGAATAGGGGTGTTAGTTAATCTGAACTTTTATATTATTTTCAAAACTGCAATTGTTGGAATCACGGCCATAATGGTTTATTTTTGACGATTATCTTCGTTTTGAAGAGGTCAACGCTAACGGATTTCAATAGACTAAATTACCATCAGCTTTCAATACATCTGCATCTTCCTTCCATAATTACCAGTGAACCTCTTTCATGGTAGCAGTTTATATCACTAATGTTTCTCAAGGTTTGCATTATTCACAATATGCAATAATTTACTCAACGTCTATATTAAAATACGTCTGTTTCACACTAGATCGTCTTTTAATAATATCGGATGTATCGGTCGATTTTCAATACATTTTAATGCAATGGAATCATTCGCGGGTGATCGTCCGAGTTCTCGAATAATGAAAATGTGTGTATCGGAATTGAGAGCAACATTCACAAAAATTCTCAAATTTATTTTGAAGCCAAGCTCACTTTTCTGACTGAAAAGAAAAATGTCTGCAACCAATTCTTCAATTCAACTCATATCATTATTTTGCGTCCAAGACATTGTAATATGAGTCTTTATATTGGGGCTGGCTGACCTCTGTGGGCTCATGTACACATATTATCGACAGGTTGGCTAACTTCATGCGCAAGCGAAGCTTACACAATCGTTTATTGACTGCTTGGAAATCCAAAACAGCCTTCTTTACCTGCGGCCCTAGAACAAATTCAGCTCCAAGATTTCCGAGGTCATCTCCACTGTAGAGTAACGTATAGCTCTGGGACACATGGTCCCTACATTTAGGCCAGCGAGTTTCTGGAAGAGCAATGAGTTCCAGCCGATACTCCATCATGTACATGATTAGGATCTCCAACACTCGTTTTCTAAGTGATTACACGTTCCACGTGCTGATCCTAAATCTCGTGTCCGGGTACTTGAGCGAAGGTCCATTGTTTGTTTGGCGGTAACCGATTTTCTTTTGATTGACGTTATAAACAGATTATTTTTTACGGATGCGGGTCGTCAGCCCAGCGATCCAACCGTCTAGTCGCCTCCGACCACAAGCAAAGGATACTTTGGTGGTATTCTTGGAAAACATTGTTGTGCAATTTAGATTTACGAGACACGTGAGTATAAAATACAATTTTGAATGTTGGGATGGGATTTCATAAATGAGAGATACTATCGCTGAAAATTCTTTTCTGGAGATTTATATGTATGGGTAATAAATATGTTTAGGTAAGGTATATGACCTATATAAGGTATGACCTATATTATGATATTAAAATTTAATAAAATATTTATATATTAAATACGTATATGAATGAAAATTATTTTTAAAGCCCACTTCATGATTGTTAACAAGACTAAGACTGATTAATCTTAAATTTTCTGTCTTTTCCAGCAAACTCTTATCTGTTTTAGGTTTGAATATGTTGAAATAAATGTACGCTGATGCTCAGTGAAAAGTGAAGCAATAAATAATTTGTTTCTTACATAAAATGAAGAAACAAAATTGTGGATCGGTTATGAAGCATACTTTCAAGAAAATGAATGTTTGTGTAGTTCGCAAACTCAATTAGTTGGTTCACAAAATGGGTTTTGATTTAATTTCACAAATTCTCATGCGAACCATTAGTAGCAGATCTCACATGATGATTATATCCAGTTGCATACTATTTCACTAATAATTATATAATAAATGGAGTCCTTATTGGTGATTCAACTAGTGCCATGCATGTTTGAACTAATTTTGCGAACCAATTGGAGGTGATTCTTAAATGATTAGTATAGTCGTTGTGACATGCACTTCTGAATCAATTTTGCGAATCAATCGGTTATATTTCATTAGACTTGATTAAAATAGTTCCGACATGCATTTCCGCACCAATAAGTTCTTGTGATGAATCAGTTGTCGATATTATATGCGACAACCAGTTCACAACTATAATTTTCTGCCAAAATTGTTGCTAAATCTGAAAACCATTTCACATGTAAATACAGGTTGTGATTTTGTCACTTTGTCACAACCAGCAATCCGTTATACAACTAACTTGCAAGATGTTTGTTGGGCTTCGGTGTTTTTCTAAATTTGAATGAATAAATCATGTTAAATAGTTCTTAATGTTAATTTTCATCAATTTATCGTAGTAAAATAGCAAGATTGCCAAATTGAGGCAACTAAATTTGTTTAGAACTACTTTGAATACAATTACTCAGACTATAGACTATAAAAATATTCCTACGATCATGAAGTCTTATTAAATATTTCTACTCATTTTTTTCTAGAGTAAAGCCAATCTACCAAATATCGGAGGGATGATGGGAAATCACCAGATGCTAGATAATAAAGTCACAGATGAAAATTTGAATCTCAATCAGTTACCAACTAAAGCCACATTTTATAATAAGGAAGTGGTAAGCAATATAAATTTAATTCGGTTTGTAGTAATTTGGTAACACAATTTATACTATTTCAGCAAAGTGCACCTGGGTTATCAATGGATCGACGAGAATTATTACAGCAAAAATTAGCCGAACTGAAACAACAAAAGTAAAGAGATATTATACATTTAGCTCTACATACAACTCATATTATAATTTTTCACTTAAATTAAAAAAAAAAACCCTAAAAAAACATTTGCATCATTTTGTTATAATATCATTTAATTATTATTTTTCTTTTTATTTTAAATACTAAAAGTTCTTTACTTTCCTCTAATTATATATTTATATAGTTACAAACTGAAACTAAATGAAGATTATTAAAAGTAATATTTAAAAAATAATTATTATAAATTAAAAAAAAAAGAAAATCTACTAATAAATCATATTAATTATACTCATAAATTAATTTTGAAGAGCCGAGCATACAACATAAAAAAAAATTGTTTTGTTATATCTAAATACAATTATATATTTTAATGTGTTTTTATTAATTATATTTTGTTTTTTACATATACGTTTGTCTAATTCATAGAGTTTAATATATAATTATTATAATATTAATCGTTTGTTTAAAATAATTTTGATTTTTTTTTTAAATGTATGTACGGAGGAATTTATTAAACCTACCCTACATATTATCATTATTATTATTACATTTTTTTTTTTTAATTCTGAACTGATAATAATAATAATTTTTTTTAGTATTATATAAATTTGTTTTTCATTATTTATTTATGACATTAATATTTAAATATTTTTTTTTATACATTATAATTACATTTTATTTTTAATTTCAACAAAATAATAAAAAAGGAAATATTAAATTAAATTAACAAAACACCCTTTTAGATTGGAATTATTTATTGAATTTGAATAGAGTATACGCAAATTTAAGTACTATTCAGTATTCACAAATATACTTAGTATGTGAGAATGAGACTAACTTGGAAAATGATTATATGGGAAAATATATATATATCGAAAATCAATAATCTATTAAAATTACTAATCAATTAGTGAATCTGATTGTTATTATTATATTAAAATACTTTGGTATTAGGACTAACTAAGTACCTGACGAAATACTTTTTTGGAAACAGAATAGGAATAAATCTGTAATATTGATTTTATTGATATGGTTTTGTATATGGATGACTAAATGAATCCGTAGTTATTGGCAAACATGTCAATTAATCGTGCGTACATCAATAACATCCATCAACCAATAAACCAGCGTTATATCTGTGTATTGAAAGTTCGGTGCTATAGCTGTGATCCATAATATGGTTTTAACTTCAGGAACTGCCAAAGCGTCTCTCATGGATTTGATTAATGTAGATTATAGGGATGGAACACTCAGTTCAAGTCTTGGAATTGACACTTGATTAATCGGTACTACCTTCGTTTTAGAGGTTATCATAATAACTCTTACAGTGCCATTTAAATCGATGTATCTGCAATAAACCGCAGCAGAATATGCCTTCTCAGAAGCATCGCAAATTTCGCGTAATTCATTTCTCTGAACTGGTTCCATCTCAAAATCTAATTTCCTCGCTTATAAACTTATTGGCACATAACTGC
This sequence comes from Tipula unca, assembly GCA_951394425.1. Taxonomy (NCBI): domain Eukaryota; kingdom Metazoa; phylum Arthropoda; class Insecta; order Diptera; family Tipulidae; genus Tipula; species Tipula unca. The sequence continues at coordinate 70,093,654 of OX596380.1, forward strand.
TCAACCCATTCTAGGTTTAGCAACCACAAACTTTAAGATCAGAATCATGATGGGCACAATGCCTGGCACGAATCGTTGGGCCAAAAATCATTCCCAGTTGATTCATTCTTAATGGAAACTGTCCTGGAGTACGTTTTGCTAGGATTCCATTGATGGAATCTGACGTTTGAATAGTGAGGTCCCGGGTTCACCTTAGCATTTTTAATGAAGTTTTTATTGCAGGTTTTTCTGGCTTCTTGCAGTTGGCTCGTTCGATATGCGTTTAAAATGATCATTTAGGCAGTTCCTTCACCTTTTACACATCTCTTATCTTTGCATCTACCCTCACGTTTTATTAAATGTTACTGTGGTGACTGGGATATTTGCAATGCGTTGTATATGTGTAGATTGTGTTCCTTCCAGTTCATGAATAATTTTTCGATGTCGTCTTCGGGAGCTACAGTTAATAAACTTTGGCTATGCAGTAGTCTCCGCATTCGTAAACTTCCTAATAGAGGTTCGTTTCTTACTGTAAAAGTCTTCAGCTAGTTATCAATTATTTATTTGCGCATGGATCATGCCGTAATTGAGCCTCAACTTACTTGAACGATTGCTTCAAAGGGCAATTCAAATGAGTTTTTTTATTTTGATTGTAATTAAGGATCTCGCGCTAGGATTTGTAGACAGATAACACCGCGTATAAGTAACTTCACGGCAAACAATTGTATTTGTATTTGATTGTGTTCGCACAACCCGTGATTTTTCGATATTGCAGAACCGACGTGATGCCATTATATCATTCTATATGTCTAAACAAATCTATGAATGGTGTTCAAATAATTTTATTACAATCTTAGGTAGGTTAAGATTATTCAGTAATATAAGTGTAGAGGTTTTTGGCCAGATAGATTATGTGAACCGGGACAGCGCTCATTAAGTTTTAATTAAAGATTTTTTCCAATTTTATTTTATTATTTGCCAAATTTAGAGAATATTTATCGTTTGACTAGTATTGAATAAATAAAACCATTACGTATTGATAAATAATTTTCTATTCATTTATATTTTTTATAATTTTTAATTCATAACAACAAATACTAAATAAAATACAATAATAAATTAATAAATAAATATTACTAAAAACAATTATTTCATAATTTTTAAAGTTGCTGGTGTATGTGCTTATTAAAAATGTGCGCGGACTCTACTTATTATAATTTTGATCCAACTCGGGTTGATTTCTATTGATCGCCGATGTAATTTCCACTGTTTCTACTCCACTGTTCTCCTGTTTATTATTATTCCTCTCATCGTCCGCATCATCGAAATGTTTTTTGGGGGCCGAAAAACGCATCGATATACGAACAATTCGTATCGCGGCCCGGAATCGTCGACGAGCTTTTGCACGTTTTAATTTGGTTTTCCATTGCTCGTCACGTGATGGCAGACTTTGTAAAAATTGTACGACTTCTGGTTTTTCTGGATCGGCTATCGCTAGAACAGAAATACAACCGTCCACTGTACCAAGAACCAAAGTTTGTCCGTCAGCTGTTGATCGTATTGCGGTTAATTCAGCTTGTAATCGATAGTTTGCAATCATTTCGGCATCTTCCGTTCGAAAAACACGCAACGTTTTTTTACCACTATGATAGTACAAAACGTATTCATCGCGTTCCGTAAACATACAAATAACTGTGAATACACCTTCGGCCACCTTTGGAATGTATGTTTTAACCGTTGTACCCTTTTTAAGTTCGAGCAGCTCTAGGCCACCACGTGCAGGTGCATACAGCCCATATTTTCCGTCGTTTGTACAAATTCCACCCCATTTAGGAATCGAGCGCATATTTCGTTTAGTTTTTATGTCGATTATGCTACCCTTTTCGCTTGATATAACCGCCACCTGGTTTGTTTTGTGCGGCAACGGAATCAACTGTTGAACTTCTTTTATATTACAACCTTTTAGTGTAATTTTGTGTATGTGATTACCATTGGATGCATTAAACACTGAAATACAATCTTTACCCGACTTATCCAGGGTGACAACCATAAAGTGAGTACCATCGGCAGATACAACTGCCTGTCTAAATGGTATTCCGGGAATCATTCGAAAACTGAACTCAAACGAAAATAGTATATGCCCATCTGGTACCGTTCGTACGACACCAATGGCAGTGAATCTTGAAACATCTTCAGAAACTGTTGATGATACGGTTGATGGTGTTGGAGATGGTGGTCTACTCTTTCCGCTTGGATGATTATTATGATTTGATTCAGAAGCGGCTGCTGCTGCGGCCGCCGCAGCTAATCCACCCGATGTCAAATTATTTGACGATACTGTTAAGATTTTTTCACCGTTTTCAAGAAATTTAATTTGCTGGATTCCGGGTTGCTCGTCTCGGAATAAAACCTGTTCCGTCACCCGATTCCAAATTAATATTTTTCCCGTCTCCGATGATATGATATATTTTCCATCGGGAGTTATTTCAGCATGCGTTACAATTGCACCTAACAAACTGTCGGCCAATTTTGTTATCAAGCGACCAGTTCGAATTTCCCATACGCCAACACATCCACGAGTCACGGTCACCGCAATATCGGCAGCTTGACTTAAACTAATACTGTCGATTTGTAACTCATGTCGATCGATAACGTGCACTTGTTCGAATATATTATTGATATTCCAAACTTTTACCGAACGGTCGATCGATGACGTAATCACACTATTCCAATTACCGATCGTGAGCGCCTCCAACTGCATTATTCGACCAAAATGAGCATCCAGCACCTTCATCAGCTGTTGGGTCTCCAAACACCACACATATAAATTCTTTCGAACACCGGCAACCGCATATTTTTTATTTGTACCAACCATAACCGAATTCGATTGCATCATTCGTGTCGTGATATTTCGAACTCCGTGTGGAAGTGCTAAATACATAGATCCAGTGAATAGTGGATTCTCCGTGTCCAAGTCCCATATAACGAATCCTTTCATTGTTGTGCCTAGCAAAATACGATCCATTTGATCGAGCTTCAATTGTAGCAGCATTTCCTTAGTGTCATTATCGTAACCCGGAAGTTTATTTATGAATTTCCATTCCATTAGTTTCGTCTCCTCACCATCTTCGGACGTTTCCGTTGTTAGATGATATTCACTGATCGTATAGATATTGTCATCGGTGCAGCAATACATTTTATCGTATTGTTTATTCATAGTCATCGCACTGTGGAATAGTACCGAGGAAATTGTTGTATTTTCGCGAACTGTATCGAGTCGCAATCGAGTATCATTTATGGTTCCAGCCCAGAAAATCATATTATATTCGGTGAGCGAAAAAAATTCCACCGACAATATTTCCCATTCTGCGGTCACATCCGGAACATCTTTAATCTCTACTAGATTGCCGCGCATATCATATCGAGCAATTTTCAATTTTGTGTTGATAAATAAACTGTGATTGAGCAAGAATAGGCCAGTCACAGGTGGCTTGTCCTCAAATGGATTGTCAATAATAACAAATTCACTAGACAACATATTCAAGAGGACTGTTTGACTATTATTTGTATAAGCGGCGGCCCATTTATTATCCACACTCAATACCAATTGTTGCATAATTCCTTCAATTCCGGGATTAACATCACGTGCCAAATCCGATGTTGATATATCCCACGTAATAAAACGGGTTGAAATTGAAACCATATACCTAAAATCGGTTGTTAACGCAAATCCAAAAACGGCAAACTGATGCCCTTCGAGAGAATATTTTAACGGACCACCCGGTGTATGTAAGCAATGATTTAGCGGTATTAGTGAACAATCTTTGGGGCCACTTTTATCACAAGCTTGAAGTAACATTCGAATATTGGGATTACCACCAATTTCGGGTAATAATCGCCCGATTAATTGCGGTGCCAACATATTTGGATAAACACCTAAGATTGCACCTCCTAGCCTTAAGGCGTCCGCCACAAGCATTAATTCACGTTTTGCATTGTTGTCATCTATATTCGAGGAGGCATCTTCAAAATCAGCCAAAACCGATTGTAATGGACAAGATGACAGCTTAGCGTGCAACCAATCGTAATCGAACAAAACGTTCTCGTATAAATCCGTAAAACGACGACTTCGCACTAAATGATACGGAAGCTCGCCAAACTTTCTAAGGTTATACCGACTTATCTTACCCTCTTTATTCAGAAACACTAGCGGCTGAACTGGAACTTTACGATCTGCCGAACCCTCTTTGTCTGTCAATCCAAATCGATGCCGTTGAATTTCGGTAAATTTGAACGGTTTTGGTTTACCACCACCCCATATACCTAAATAATAATCAGCAATCGATGAATGGAAATATGTCGCCATATTCATATTCTTAAAATATCGCTCCTTAGCTGTATCCCGAAATTGTCTATGATACCAATTCATAACATTAACCCCGTCAGCCTCTCGCTCCGACAAGTAATTGGGCAAATCATTTCGTATACGGGTCCATAGAAGAGGTGGAATACGCCGAGTTGGTGGTAAATGATATTGATACACATCGTCGAGTACTCGATCGTCCAGTGAAATTAAATCTTCCAATTCACTTTCGGACAAACCGGATTTTGCAGCTGTGATATAGGCCAAAGCATGAAACACTAGAATACGTCCATGCTGTTTCTCGATTCTTTCGAACAACATCATAATTGAATCCATTACAGTTGACGCAAGATGAGTATCCTGGGGACGCGTATAACTGCGCCATCTACATATTTCGGCGAATACCAATTTCACGAAAATTGGAAGTGAACACTTTGCAATGGCGTTCGCTACAAGACGCCACTGGTAGTTATTTAAATCACGACATGCTGTTCGCATCCACATTTTTATAACGTTCATGGCGAGCTCTTCGCCCAAAGATGTTACCTCTACAAAATTATCGTCCACATCTATCATGCGACGCAACAAATGATATTCCCGAGACACAGTGGGGTTTGATTCCTCGCATGCACACGACAAAATTATTTTACAGTTTGGTGGGAGTCGCGTCGGCAACCACGAGACTTTACCGGCATCTTGAGTGCCGGTTAATTGATCGACCGAGTCCATAAATAGCAGAAGCGGTTGCTGTTTAGTCGCATACGTTAGCAGATGTTTGAAGTGGGCGGTCAGGGGTACTATATCGTCTGGTATATTTTCGAACGGTAGCATAAAGTTGTACGATATTTGTTGACATATCGAAATCAAAGTTGGTGTTAATGCACTGGAATCTGGGGTGGTGCCTAAAAATCGTATAATACTGATTGGTTTAGCACCTTTGAACCAATCGTCAGCTGATAGTGCAGCACTTTTAGCCAATAGCGATGTTTTGCCGCAACCACCCTCTCCATACAAAACTAACGGTTTTTCGGAATCTCCCAGCATATGATTTTTGATGTGCTCCAAATTTTCCTCACGCCCATAAAATACTTTCACCGAATTATTACATGCATGCAAATGTTGTAAAATTTCGGTCACAATTTGCCCCTGAGCACTGGAGTCTTCTTTGCGCATGGCCCGATCGACCAGTTTAACAATATTTTTGTAAAAATGCGATATGAAATGATTCAAATATTCGTCATGTGTCTCGGTGTCAAGACCCTCGCGACCAATCCATTCGACCGTATATTTTTGGATATTTGTCGTTTCAATTTTATTCGGTAAACGCTCATCACGTAAATTCGCCAACAATTTTGATGCCTCCGTATCTAAACTTCGATTAATAATATCGACAAAAAGCGACGCTTTCTTTAGATTTTGTAAGTTTATGTTGTTTATGTACCGAACATAAGCGAGGCAATGATTTTTGGTATTTTTTACGTTTAGGATCCCGTTTATAACTTCACGTTCCGTGACCGACATAAAATAATTGTGCATCGTGTCCTTATCAATTTTCCCCGCCGAGAATAGTGAATGCGCCGCTTTTCTAAATAATTTTTGCATTTTTCCTAGCGTATCCCACCATACGGCTTGGTCTTCTGCCTGTAACTTCGGTACACGTTTATTATTGAAATTAATTAAAATCGATGAGATTGGTTGTAAAACTGAGATTGGCGGGACCGCATTACTATCCTTTTTATACCATGTATCTAATAATATCACGTCCACTCCCATCCCAGCTAAATCATCGCGTAACATTTGTAGCTCAGACGATAGAATATACGTTGGTATCGGCCGATAACCATATTTCTGTCCCAGGAACACGACAAAATTTGGCCCCATCGATAAACGTTGACAATTTTCTATTTCTTTCATACACAATTCGGTTGTCATGTGATCATCGGTTGATTCATCACGAACACCCCAACGCATGTCAACAACCTGAGAATTAAAACAAAAACATGTCATTACACAAATACCAAACATTCTAGAATTACAACACTTTGCGGTAAAAAATTTGTTTTCTTTAACTTTTATATTTTTATTGCAGTGATAGGTCGAAGAAAGGGAATGTATAATTCTGATGGTGATCTTGTGGAATGAATTTTCAATACCAAATAATGTGGGGGTGGTGCCCGTAATCCGCATAAGGTAATATTAAAATAAATAATTTGTAATGTCGAATTTATGAATAAAAAAAATTGTAGACTAAGAAATTGGCTGTTTAATGTTGTATACGAATTGGCTGAATAGTTTTGTTAGACGTAATTTACAATCTGAAGTTTATTTAGTACCTTCAAATACGTGCCACCCTCCATAATGAAATGGAGTACCTTTAGTGTTGCTTCAATAAATTTTCCAGGTTTTGGCACGATACCATAATTGAATATTAATTTGGTTTTTATTTGGGAAAGAATTGAAAAAATCAAATTCGATTAGACTTTTGTATATATAAATTGGGGATCATATTGTTTTTACCCTTTTGATTTGTGTATATTTCAATGTGGCATTCTATTAAATTCTCACAATTAAAAGTCAATTTAAAAACCATTTAATTCACAGGGGCTGGGGCGCCTCCGTGACGGTGTACATACAAAAATAATTGTATGCTATTATGTTCGAGCAATCAAAATACTCACTCCTATGCTAATCCAATAATTCAATTTAAATTCTGACGAATCTTTATGGACTTTATTCTGATGAATCAATCATTTGTTGGGCAGATTTAAGCTAATCGTCCAATTTAGAGAAATAAAGCTTATTATACAAATTCTTGAGGATTCAAGTCGTTCTCGCTATACCGTGGAACCATCGTCGTCTACAATGGCCTCTGCGTCTACCATATAGTGACATTCCTTTCAGAGATCGCTGCACATTTCGTTCCGGATTCGCTGATTAATAAATCATCAATAACCAGCCTAACTATTTAGATTTTAAAACCGAGTATAGAAACATTACTATTATCAGAACAATATATAATTGCTCAACCTAATAATTAATAAAGCTGAGACACCTAATTAGCACTTATATTATCATTTCCTCGACATAATTTTGTGATCATTTTTAAGTCGTAATAACTATGAGCTTATCGCTCACATAGCAACAAAATAATGTTGTTGAACGGAGCTAAATAAAACCAAATAAGCTAATACTAAAAAGTAGGAGGAAATATTAACTGTCGGTCTGTAGCAATGAGCTAAAGTTGACTGTTATTTCGTAAGCGGCAAAGAGGTAGACACATTTGCAAAGCCTCTAACATTCTGAATAATCATCACAGATGTTTGGTTTTCGTAGTAAATTAAACTCGCTGAACTGAACTCTAGCTTGTAAGTATAACCACTAATAATTCAGAAGTAAAAAGGACTTAAAATTCAATAAGCAATTTAAATTCAAATTTTCTTCTCAGTGATTGAATATCAATTTTAGTGTATAGTTACGAGTATGGTTAGTTGATAATCGTGTGCAATGAAAATATATTACAATTACATATATAAATTTTAATAGGATTTTTTAAATTTATTCTTTATTCAATATTTCAATTACTACTACCAACTACTACCCAATATGAGAACCATCAGTTCAGCATTTGACAGTTCTCTTCTCAATCCGTCGTTCTTATTCAAACGGCCGGCCAATTCAATATCGATATTACAGAGCATAGGCACAGTGAAATTTCATAGTAAAAATGGATACGCAGAGTACAATCACAAATTATATTAACTATAAATTAAAATTCAAAATGCAATAATTGAACATGAAGGTGATTGCATTAGTCAAATTTCAACCGTTCCCATTTCCATCTCTCGTTCATATTTTTCGTCATAATATTTGTATTCACGATCATGGGGTCGATTATAGTCGTGTTTTTAATTTTCGAGTTCGAATGAAATTCTGGATAAGAATTTTCTCATTTTTTCCGTAAAATTCAAATTAATTAAATTTGTTATCAATAAATAAGATACATTTAAGGTTAAACTACACATTTTAATTCATTATTATCGAAATAAAATAAAATTTAACTTTATTTTTCAATGTTCTGGATAAAACATTGGTTTTTTCAAGTTCGCGATAAATTCAAAGTACACGAACTCGAAAAAAAGGGAAATTTTAAAAGGAAATATTTTAAACAAATATTTTTTATTGTTTTATGCTTGATACATGTATTATTTGACAATAAAGGTCAAAAAATATAGTTAGAAGTTGAAATTTATTCAAATAAATAGATCTTAAATAAAATATAATAAAATTTCCCAGTATTATTCCCGATGTTCTATATAGTATTCAAATCTCGCTGGAATTCTGACAGTTATCGCGCAGAAAGAATATGGCGGATACACAGTGATGTATTAAGTACAATAATTCATGTTTATTGTTTACATTTTTATGTTGTATTTGTATTTAAATGGAAAAAGAACGTTTTTAATCACAAAATGTTTTTATAATTTAACTTATAATCACTGACATTTTTGTAATTAATATTTAATTCGATAAACTAAGAATTAAATTGAAAACTGATTTTGCTTTATGTTGTTGTGGTTTTGTTCGACATGAATGTCATTTGGTCATTTATTTTCCTTAGTCCGTACCAAAATTAAATGTTGACATTGTTTCCAAAAGGCGTGCAATTTTTTTTTGACCTATTAATTTTCACTTGAAATATGATTGTAATAATACATAATCATTTTGAATGTTTTGTGTATTAAAACTGAAATATAATTCTTTTTATTGATTATTGATTATTTTATTTAGGTTTACTACCTAAGATAAATGCGACCCATCAAAATTTTTATAATTTTTTTTTCTACATCACTGAAAGCTGCGCAGAACAATTTAAAAACAATTTTTTTAAAGATTTGAATAGGACTATACTTGAAGTTCTGTTAATAAAAAAACGCAGTATATATAAGATTATGTAAGCATTGTAATTCTGACCCCAAAAGCATATAAGAACATTATAATTTTGAAATTTCAATAGGAATAACCCCAAAATATTTGTAAACATAATAAAAACCACAACAAAATATGTGCCCGAAAATGAGGCAATCGGGCAAGACATTTTGTCGCAAAATATTTTTCTCGTATTTGCTTACATCGCGTTATGTCGCAATTGCGACTATTGCACTGTGGATTACGAGTTCTCCTAGCTCATAACTCGTAATACGAGAGAAACATAATCGACCCCCAGCCTCGTTAATTTTTTAGATTCACTACTCGTCTGGCACCAACACCAACTACAAATGTAGTTATAATTTATTATAACTGGATAATATATAACGTGGATAATATTCCCTTACATTCACGATTTTTTATTATGCTGTCCGAAATTTGTAATAAATCACCCCACCTAATAAGTTTTTCCCCACGTAATATATGTCAATTTTAGTTTTCTAAACCTCAAATTTTATGTGACAACTAATAAATTGCCCAGAAAATTTAAAAAAATTAATATTAAAATAATGGATGCGGTAATCCTTTTAATGTCGCGTTATTATTATTATATGTATAAATAATTTTATAATATATTATTATGTATGTATAAATCATATGTTGCACATGCGTACACAAATTATTCGATAGCTGTCAAAAATTAGCATAGTAATAATAGACTCGAATAATTTGGTTGTGTTCGGTATTTTCAAGTAAATGTCAAAAAATTAATTGAAGATTTTTTCTCACAGGTTTCGGACACAGTCTTAATAAAATTTCTCCAATTTTGAAATAATAAAAAAATATAGAAAGACACAATAATATTTAATTATATAAATGTTTGAATTACTAAATAATAATAATGCGTCAACTACGCTCTGCTACCATGTTGGAAATATTTTGTATTCATATTCATCAATCAATGTAGGCTATGTTTTCTAAAGAAAAAAGACAAGTGAAATGAATATTTTATTATAATAAAAATTGTAGTCTGTTGTACATGTAACACTTTATTTAGATAATAAATAAATTAAATTTAACAAAGGTTATGGGCCCAGAACAACGCATATTAAATAGGATTTTATTATTCTAAATTTTTTTTTTGTGTACACGTAAAAATAATCGAAACGTAAAAAATGAGTGACATTATCGCAAAATATCAAATTCCTCGGTTGAATGGAGAAAATTACATATTTCAATTGGCGATTCAGGATGGAAATGGTATTAAAGCGCGATGGAGTGTGGAATGCGATCACAAAAGATCGGCCGGAGAACAATGCCGATGAATGGGACAAAGCGGATGAAAAAGCACATTCAACTATTTCATTGTGCGTGGAAGATAGCCAAATACATCATATCCGAAACACGAAAAATGCGAAACAAGCATGGAAAGTATTAAAAGATTTCCATGAGCGTGATTCGCCGGGCACTAAAGTGCGAATATTGCGTGAAATAATGCGACAACGTGCAACAGAGGAAACTGATATGGAGATGCATGTCAACCACATGAATGAGTTATTCCAGAAGCTGCTTGCGCTTGGTGAAGACTTCAGTCCAGAATTTTTCATGAGTGCCACGTTACTTGGTTCCCTGCCACGCAGCTACGATGGATTGATTACAGCACTCGAGGTATATGACGAAGAAAAATTGACGCCAGAATTGGTACGTGCAAAAATTACAGAGGAACATAGACGACGAAAAGATCGGGATGTATCCAAAAATTCTATTTGTGATGAGAATGCATTAAAAGTAACAAATAATGGTTCACATATAACAAAGAAAATTGTCAGCTGTTACTTCTGTAAAAAGTCAGGTCATTTTCGAAATATGTGCAATGAATATGCAAAATGGAAGGCAAGAAATAACAATGAAGATAACAAATCGAAGGCGAATATAATTCAACAACGTAATACGGATGAAATCTTGTTCATTGTTGGCACATGTTCAAGCGAATGGATAATCGATTCTGGAGCGATATTTCACATTTCCTGTCGTCGTGATGTATTCATCGAATTCGACGGATTACATACTGAAAATATATCGCTTGCAAACGGCCAGCAAATAAAATCGACTGGCAAGGGCAGTGTGGTTGTGCAGTTTATGAACAAAGATGGAATTCCCAGTAATGTAAAAATTGAAAATGTTTTGTATATTCCTGAAATTGGCGGAAATTTAATTTCTGTGAAACAATTGACCAAAAAAGGGCTAAATGTGATATTCAGCGGAGATGTCTGTGAGATTTGGTCAGCTGACAACAAGTATCAGATTGCTATCGCGGAGATTGCAAATAATTTGTACCGGATGCGTGTAGCAAATAATAATATTAATTTGGTTGCAAATAAACAAAATGTCTGTATCCATGAATGGCATCGTATTCTAGGCCACCGCAGCATCGACGCAGTGAAAAATATTCCGAAAGATGGTCTTGTAGAAGGGATGAAGCTGGCAGGCTGCAAATCGAATTGTATCCATGCGGCAGAATGTGAAGTCTGTATCAAGGGAAAGTTAACTCGAATGTCATTCCCAAAAGAATCTAAAAATTGTTCATTGAAAATTTTGGATCTGGTTCACAGTGATATATGTGGACCTATACAAACGGCCACATTCGGAGATAAACGGTATATATTAACGTTTATTGACGATTTTTCAAGATATACGTCCGTGTATTTGTTAAAAGAGAAATCTGAAACATTCCAACGATTTAAAGAATTCCACAAGCTTGTCCAAAATAAATTTGGAATGAAAATTAAATATATTCGAACAGATCGTGGCGGAGAATATATCGGCAAGGAATTCGTGCAATACTTGAATATAAACGGAATCAAAATTCATCGTACGGCGCCATATTCTCCTCAACAGAATGGTGTTGCAGAACGCAAAAATCGTACATTAATGGAAATGGCCCGTTGTATGCTGCTGGATGCTAAATTGGAATATCGTTATTGGGGTGAAGCGATAGTGATGGCGAATTGTTTACAAAATTTATTGCCATGGAAGACAGTAAAACGAACTCCATTCGAAATTTGGCAAGGTAGAAAACCATTTTATGGAAATTTGAAACGATTTGGCGCAAAATGCTTTGTACGAATCCAAGATGCCCAGCGTCAGAAATTGGATTTGAAAGCAGAAGAGGCAATTTTTCTAGGCTTTGATTCCGAATCGAAAGCATACAGATGTTTCGTACCGGCAAAACATAAGATCGTAATTTCCCGAGACGTAAAATTTATAGATGATTGTGATATTAAGTCAAAGTGCAACCTACCGGCAAAACCTATTAACAATCATCATGGGAAGATTGCTGTGAAGACCAGAGCAGAATCTTCTATTTACTTTGATTCCGACGATTCTGAAACTGTTAATGACACCAACCAATCAAATGGCATGCTAAATAATGATACGATTATAGAAAGCATAGAAAATGATGCTCCAGTCAGCAATTCTTTGATTGAGTTACCAAGGCAATCTAATCGTCCAAATAAGGGTATACCTCCAAAACGTTTGATCGAAGAAATCAGCGTCGTTATCAATGGCGAACCATCCAATTTTAACGAAGCTGTTTCATGTATTCAAAAGGATAATTGGATTGTTACCATAGAGGAGGAGTATGCATCGCAGATTAAAAATGAAACGTGGAAACTGGTAGATTTACCTGAGAACAAAAATTTGATCGGATGTAAATGGGTATACAAGTTAAAAACTAATGCTAGTGGACAGATACAGAAATACAAGGCTAGATTAGTCGCACAGGGCTTTAATCAAAAATTCGGAGTAGATTATGATCAAGTGTTTGCTCCTGTTGCAAGACATGCAACATTTAGAATTTTACTGTCCATCGCAGTGAGCCGGAAAATGACAATTAATCATTTTGATGTGAAGACTGCTTTCCTGAATGGTGACTTGGAGGAGGAGATATATTAAGCAATTGTCCTTTGTTAAATTTAATTTATTTATTATCTAAATAAAGTGTTACATGTACAACAGACTACAATTTTTATTATAATAAAATATTCATTTCACTTGTCTTTTTTCTTTAGAAAACATAGCCTACATTGATTGATGAATATGAATACAAAATATTTCCAACACTCCTCCTTAATTTGCATTCAGATTCTATTAGTATCAATTTACATAATTAACTAATTGACATTTATCTCTAAATAATTGAAATTTTGCTTTAGCAAGACCTTTTGTGAACATGTCTTCAGTTGGACAATATTCGATTTTTATAAGATTTTTGTCCACGTATTCCTTTACGAAATGCACTTTGGTATCTATGTGCTTTGAACGGTTGCTAAACTTTTCATTGATTATCATCTTGATCACGCTTTGGTTGTCCTCGAATATTTTTGTTGATTGATCTCCTTCCCATTTGAGACAACGTAAAATACGTTGAATCCAAATCGCTTCCTTGCAACACTCGGACAGTGCGATGAACTCAGCTTCAGTGGATGATAAAGCCACACAATCCTGCCTTTTACATGACCAGCTGATTGCACCATTTAATAAAAATATGTAACCAGAATTGGACTTTCTGGTTTGTCGGTCTTCTGCCCAATTAGCATCAGCGTATCCAATGAGTTCCTCACTTATTTCCGAATCTCCTAATTTCAAACGATGTTTCGAAGTTCCTTTGAGGTAGCGAATTAATTTCTTCACTTCATTCCAATCGGATTGCGTCGGATTAGCTACTTTCTGCGATAATATTGTTACTCCAGCTGCAATATCAGGTCGCGTATTCGTCGATATGTATAATAAGCATCCAATTGCTGCACGATATTTTACATTGCTCGATAATTTCTCTTCATCGGCCTCTTTATGATACGATGGGCTCAATGGAATATCAGTCTCTTTGGAGTTCTCCAAATTAAATCTAGCAACAACGTTCAAAATGTAAGTTTCCTGATCAAGCAAATAACATTTTTCATCTCTTGTGATTCTCATACCCAAATAATTTGAAATCAAACCAAGATTATCAATTTCAAAATTTAAACGCAACACTTTCTCAATTTCATCGCCACATTGCTTATCGTTGTAAATTACCAATATATCATCGACATATATTAATACGAATAGGAAACCATCTTTCCCATGGTATGTGTATAAGCAATTATCAGCTTTGCTCTGCATGACTCCTGCACTGATAAGGACGTTATGTAATTTTTCATTCCAGACCCGTGCTGACTGTTTCAAACCATAAATACTCTTGTTTAACAGACATACCTTGTCCTCATTTCCTTCGGTGATAAAACCAGGTGGTTGTCGCATATATATCTCCTCCTCCAAGTCACCATTCAGGAAAGCGGTCTTCACATCAAAATGATTAATTGTCATTTTCCGGCTCACTGCGATGGACAGTAAAATTCTAAATGTTGCATGTCTTGCAACAGGAGCAAACACTTGATCATAATCTACTCCGAATTTTTGATTAAAGCCCTGTGCGACTAATCTAGCCTTGTATTTCTGTATCTGTCCACTAGCATTAGTTTTTAACTTGTATACCCATTTACATCCGATCAAATTTTTGTTCTCAGGTAAATCTACCAGTTTCCACGTTTCATTTTTAATCTGCGATGCATACTCCTCCTCCATGGCAACAATCCAATTATCCTTTTGAATACATGAAACAGCTTCGTTAAAATTGGATGGTTCGCCATTGATAACGACGCTGATTTCTTCGATCAAACGTTTTGGAGGTATACCCTTATTTGGACGATTAGATTGCCTTGGTAACTCTATCAAAGAATTGCTGACTGGAGCATCATTTTCTATGCTTTCTATAATCGTATCATTATTTAGCATGCCATTTGATTGGTTGGTGTCATTAACAGTTTCAGAATCGTCGGAATCGGAATATTTTTCACTGCGTCGATGCTGCGGTGGCCTAGAATACGATGCCATTCATGGATACAGACATTTTGTTTATTTGCAACCAAATTAATATTATTATTTGCTACACGCATCCGGTACAAATTATTTGCAATCTCCGCGATAGCAATCTGATACTTGTTGTCAGCTGACCAAATCTCACAGACATCTCCGCTGAATATCACATTTAGCCCTTTTTTGGTCAATTGTTTCACAGAAATTAAATTTCCGCCAATTTCAGGAATATACAAAACATTTTCAATTTTTACATTACTGGGAATTCCATCTTTGTTCATAAACTGCACAACCACACTGCCCTTGCCAGTCGATTTTATTTGCTGGCCGTTTGCAAGCGATATATTTTCAGTATGTAATCCGTCGAATTCGATGAATACATCACGACGACAGGAAATGTGAAATATCGCTCCAGAATCGATTATCCATTCGCTTGAACATGTGCCAACAATGAACAAGATTTCATCCGTATTACGTTGTTGAATTATATTCGCCTTCGATTTGTTATCTTCATTGTTATTTCTTGCCTTCCATTTTGCATATTCATTGCACATATTTCGAAAATGACCTGACTTTTTACAGAAGTAACAGCTGACAATTTTCTTTGTTATATGTGAACCATTATTTGTTACTTTTAATGCATTCTCATCACAAATAGAATTTTTGGATACATCCCGATCTTTTCGTCGTCTATGTTCCTCTGTAATTTTTGCACGTACCAATTCTGGCGTCAATTTTTCTTCGTCATATACCTCGAGTGCTGTAATCAATCCATCGTAGCTGCGTGGCAGGGAACCAAGTAACGTGGCACTCATGAAAAATTCTGGACTGAAGTCTTCACCAAGCGCAAGCAGCTTCTGGAATAACTCATTCATGTGGTTGACATGCATCTCCATATCAGTTTCCTCTGTTGCACGTTGTCGCATTATTTCACGCAATATTCGCACTTTAGTGCCCGGCGAATCACGCTCATGGAAATCTTTTAATACTTTCCATGCTTGTTTCGCATTTTTCGTGTTTCGGATATGATGTATTTGGCTATCTTCCACGCACAATGAAATAGTTGAATGTGCTTTTTCATCCGCTTTGTCCCATTCATCGGCATTGTTCTCCGGCCGATCTTTTGTGATCGCATTCCACACTCCATCGCGCTTTAATACCATTTCCATCCTGAATCGCCAATTGAAATAATTTTCTGCATTCAACCGAGGAATTTGATATTTTGCGATAATGTCACTCATTTTTTACGTTTCGATTATTTTTACGTGTACACAAAAAAAAATTTAGAATAATAAAATCCTATTTAATATGCGTTGTTCTGGGCCTATAACCTTTGTTAAATTTAATTTATTTATTATCTAAATAAAGTGTTACATGTACAACAGACTACAATTTTTATTATAATAAAATATTCATTTCACTTGTCTTTTTTCTTTAGAAAACATAGCCTACATTGATTGATGAATATGAATACAAAATATTTCCAACAGTTTATACATATGTATGTATATTTAAATTAATATCTAATGCCAGCTTCTCGGTTTCGCCACATCAGCGCTTATTCTTTCCCTAGTCCCAATCACGCTATAAATAAAAAATACACAAATTACATATCTGTCCCTTCATTTATTGAGACTTTGAACGTCAAATCGTCAAACAGATAAAGTTGAAAATTGGCTAACCGACACATTGTCATTGTGTACCGGTCTCGAAGTAAGTAACAACGGATGTTTTGAGTTCCATCCACAAATAATCTAATAGCAAATTTTAGATTTCTAAATTCGATAATTTATCGAATTTTATTTGTGCATTATGTTCATCTGCATTGTTACAAGCATTCGAATTTCGTAAAAAATGTTGGGAATGCCACCGCATTTCAATCAAAAAATGTAATAATAATAAACCTATTACTAGTAAAAGACTTTTGTTAAACCATGCTTCCGAAACTATAAACCTGGGTACAGAGCATTATGACGATGATAATTATAAGGACGAATCAGATGATTATGTCCCATTAGAAGTCATCAATGATCCCGTCCAAGATATGGATATTAATACTTGTAGCGATAATTTATCTAGGATAACTGAAAATAATATAGATAATGAACCGTCATTGCCTCCTGCCTCCTGCAAAATTGTGCCGATGAAAGATTTCCTGCTGTATGTCGAATACAAAATTGATATATCGCGACATTGTGGTCAAATATTTATGTGCCGAATATGCTCAGGCTCACAAGCTTATGAAGTTCAATACTATAGATAAACCATTTTAAAAAGACCCACAAAATGTTTTTTAATCTCGATATACAGAATACAAGTATGAGAGCGACGTTCCCATGACAAGGAATGCTATGCGGAATACTAAACCATATGCGAACCCATATGCACGGGGTAATTTGGGGATATTATAAGTTTAGCGAATGCGACAAAGAATTTATGGCGCACCGTTATTTAAGAACTCATGAAAAAGCATCATAATCAAATTGTTTTATAAATTTTAATAAATTGTAAATTATTTTGAATATATAAAATTGGGTTTATTTTAAAATCATCGTTATCTTAATTTAAACGGTTCTAACTATGTATATTCAGGAGAGATCTAAAGTTTGTGGCAATTGACCTAATACTAGACTGACAGTGAACACATGCTTTTCAGAGGGTTAATAGACCTAGAATCTCGGGCGACATTCATTCTACCTTCGTAGGAAAATAAAGAAAAAAGAAAGAAATTATAATTAAATTTCAGGAATGGGGATAAAAAGAAGCTTAAGCAATAACTACTATTCCATGATATTGAATGATAAGAAACACTTGCAAGATCCTATTGCCCAAAATACTGATCTGGGTCACATTATACTAAGTATCGGTTGTACCATTGAGATGTGAAACGTGTCATCGATTACCTACCACTAAAACAATTGATCGAAACCTAAATATGTTAATCGAAAATGAACAAAGAAGACATACTTGCTAGCCAGATGGAAGATATATAAGGTGCAATTACCGTTTAATATCAAAATATCTATGTACTGCGAGAATACAAAAAATCAGTGCAGCACGGTTACTGAAGATTGAGAACATTTTTATAATACCTGAGATAAGGGACATGCAATTGGTGAGAAATGGACCAAGTGGTAATCAAGCAGTTTATATACCACATCATGGAATAATTACCAATGACAATGCTAGAAAATGAATATTCAATCAAATGGAAAACTTTTTTAGGCTTTTCAAATGATTTAATTTAAAAAATTCAATTAAATCCAAAATAAAATTATTTTATGATTACTTTGTATTTCTCTTTTCTAGACCATAAAATAGAAACCGAATGGCAAAATTTTCTGAATTTAGGCTTCTCAAATATGCGATTACTTATAATTAAAAGTTCAATTTAATCCAGGAATTTGGTATTTTCTAATATGATGATTGCTTCAAAAATTGAATATTTTATTATGAACTTCAAAAACCTCACAGTTGCGAGAAGTAGCAATAAGTGAAGTATAGCCGTATAGCTTATTGTAGAAACCTATGTTTGTTTTATGGGTTTTGTGAACTTTTTAATAAAGTAATACATAGTTTTTTGGAGTAGTTTTCAAATTATTTGAAAAAGAACAGTAGAAGGACATTATTTTCGGAAATTACAAATTGTTTTAAAGAAAAACAGTTCTTTCCAAAACCAAATGTCTTACAGATTTACTACCGCATATGTGGAAAATATTTGAATCTGTTCAGAGATATTGAATCTGTTCAGGGACAGCCATTCAACAACAGAAGGCGGGAGTCGTTCATGTCAGTGCACAAATAATCAAATTGCGAAAAATTCGGGAAAGCCTTGAGCCCCATACCAGGTAATATAGAGAAAAAAAACAGAAGGTAATACTTGAAGGAAGCGAAGCCAAAGAGGATGAACGAATAAAATACAACGATATAATCAAAACAATAAGTGTAGGCATTCTCGTTCTATATTTACGAACCAGGATTCGATCATTTACCAAGTGTTGATGCAAAAACCAGAGTAAGCAAATCCACAAAATAGTATTTTCAATTCCAACAATTAATTAAAAATACATATATCCAGAATTTTTTATATTTATGAAGCTATTAAATTCTAAAAGTTGTAACAGATAAAACTGCCTATTCCGAGACTATATATGTAGTTACATTCGTTCTATATCTCAAATAACGGAATTCCACAACAAAGTTTTAATGACCTTTGTTATTAGACGCTGGTTTAACGGCTATATGAATTGATAAGATAAGAAGAATAGCTGCTTTTATTTAGACACAAGATTGGCGGTAAAATTAACTGAAATATTATATTGGTCACACCTACTACCATTGAACGGACCCAAATATTAGTGTTAAAAATAAAAGTAATCCAAAGTCTCCCCATAAGAGTTAGCTGCTAGGCCGAAGAAAGTGAAAGTAAATGCAGCAGGAATAATAACTTCAAATCATTTTACACCGCTGTGTGAGAATAACAATGATCTTGAGGAGAAAGGACCGTCTAAACGAATGATAGCTTTGCTTACTGAATAATCGGTTAGAGAATTTTTTATTGCCTTAATTAAACGTGGTAATATTTGCGAGACTACTTTATAGGATACAAGCCAAAACCATTGATAAGTACAGAAAAATTGTTGAAATTGTAGAAACATATATGTACATACCTAATAATAAATATTCTACATTCTGGATGAAAGATGCCACAGGAATCACGGTTGTGATAAGAATTGGGTGAAGCCTTGATCAAAAATAGGGCTTCAGATTGAAAAGCAGAATTATACCAACTGTCAAGAATTTGGGTATTCACCCCCAGCTGTCTGTGTAATTCGTGGAAATGTGCATAATATTAATAAAGTGTAAGCTAGATAAAACGAATGTGCCGGGTAAATCATACTGCTAACTAAAGGAGATGTGTGGTGCACAAAGAGTTAAGGAACAAATTTACTCCAAGGCAAAGAGCAGAATAATAAACTATTAATCAATTACCGAGCAAATAGCGCAGTGGTTAAAGCTGCGACGTTTGGATCGGGAGGTACCGCGTTCGAATCCCAACAGAGGCGGGATGCAAAAGGGGGTTTTCATCTCCCGATTATGATCGGTGATTAAATTGAAAACATCTATCTATATGACCCTCTGTTGGAATGTAGAACTCTTGGGCCGACCCATCTTCCATTCTTCCATGTCACTGTACAGGGTGACATGGAGCTATGCAATGCTCAGGTGGTCTACTGTACTTGTGTGAATGGGATGGAATGGGTTGAATGAATGTTCGTGTGAATGTGTAAGGCAAGGCTATGGACCAAAAATGTGTCTATGCCCCGTCTATTTAAAAAAAAAAAAAATTAATCAATTATACTATAAACATATAAATCCCATAACATATAAATCCCATACTAGGAAGTACTTAAGGGGAAATTATACAATCCACCTTCCAACGACAACCACTGAATTTGAATGAACTTAAATTAGCTGTATATAGATCACTTACAGGCTACCGAAACATAAACTGTAGAATTACAAAATTTTCTTTTCGAACACAACATTATGATATTATGCTAATTTTTGAAACACATTTACGCATATGACCTGTCTTAATTTTAAAGAATATATAGCATTTACGATACTAAGCACCACAGTGGAAAGTCTTACGGTGAGGCAGCTATCATTATAAGTGGAAGAATAAGAACCCCGCAACAACATAATGAGCATATTCAAGCAATTATCATCTGTTTGGAAGAAAGGGCAAGTAAATGCAACATATCTGTAGTCTATTGCCCACCAAAACCCTCAATCAAGAGGCACCAACTTGGTAATTTTTTTAAAACTCTGGGAGATAAGTTTCTTGCAGGCGGTGATTATACAACTCTAAACATTCTCAATGGGGATCAAGATCAATGACACCAAAAGGTAAACAATTGTTAAAACGAAAAGTTAGCCATTAATATCATCGGATCATTTACCAATATTAAAAGACTTAACAAGCTAAGTTCTCAAAGTCACCATTACCTGCACCCTTAACAATAAACATACAAACTGGATGCTTAAATATATGTATAGTAACAATAAGAATGCTCATTAGCCATCCCATTGAAAACAGCAGATGTAATTGATGAAGCTGTTTAAAGCTTAGTGCACAAGTATTGAAAAAACTGCAACAAATGCTTTTTCAAAAACTGAAACCAATTTTGCATTGAGAAAAAAATTATATACCAGATCATTAGTTCGGATTTACAGGGAACCATGGGACTGCGGAACAAGTTAAAAGTAGAACAAAAAATATATTCTTCAGCGGCATTTTTGAAAGTTGAATTTCTATTTTGGCAGTGGTATTAGGGCCAATATTATATATGATATATACACATCAAATATTATCAACTTCGTATGGAAAAGTATCAAAATCCATGAAATAGCGCGAACAAATTTACAAGAACATTTGCATGCAATTGAAGTATGATTAACTAATTATTATAATTGGAGAATTAAAACGAACGAGTGCAAAACGGTAAAACATACTTGTCCACCAGTTACTGACATGGAAAAGAAGCACATTGAAACTAAATGTCAGCAAAGGCGGGTAGGGGAGTATTCGTCAGTCTCTATGGATTCTGAAGGGTAGGGAGGTAATAAAATACGCTCTGCGGCCCAAACACAAGGATTAATGCAATGTTAGATACAACAGATTTAACTACTCTAGGTGGCAAACCAACCAAGTTATAGTTTAAAAATTCCAGCAATCTCAGGTAAGGTCGGTCCCATGGATTCTAAGGGAGCCAAAAAGTGTTAGAAGAAGAAAAAACCAAAAGAAACCGAGATTATTACATTCGAGCAGGATGGTTAGCAATAGAATATATCTTGTACAGTGCTCTCAATTTGGAAAACGCAAAAAGAATACATTTAGTAGAATGCGTCAAGCAATTAGAAGTAAAAATACAGCATATGAAAAACGCTCGCCAGAAGCCAATAGCAACTAGCTGAAACAGGCAAATCAATAATAAGCAATCAAAAAGAATATGTGGCGGATTTAGATGAACTGAATAGTGAAGCAGGATGGGTAGTCCAATAAAACAAAAGAACAGTTATGGTCGATATGCTCAAATGTTTAAACAATTCTGGGTAGAATAGAGGAAAGAGGGCGGAATCAAGCGTATGCTATTGAATCAATTATCCAAAGACTCATGAAACTGGAAACAGCATCAGGACAGGTCCTGCGACAAAATGAATAATGAAATAAGAATATTACCATGGAATCCCAACGGGTTTGCTAATACTCTTGGGCATCCAAGAAATAGACGATTGTCTAATATCCGAGACACTCAGACTTTACAAAACATTCGTATATATACAATTTACTGGTTGTCAAGTATATCGCACAATACATCCAAACAATATTGCCAGAGAAGGAACGGCTTTAATAGATAAAAGAAATAGATAACACCATGAGGTATGAACAAAATATGAACTAAAAGATACACAGGCAATCACAATTAGCATCAAAACAAACAAAAACAGTCATTAACTGTTATTGCAATATATGTACTGTCTGCTGCGATACAATCTACAGAAAAAAATATTCATAAACATCTTCAAAGTTCAAAAGTTTAGGGAAAAAAATAATTATCGGTGGAGAGTTTAATGCAAAACATATACTAATTGAGGATCAAGAGTCTCGCAGCCGTCACTGAATTTTGGATGCAATTGGCATTCTCTGGGAAAGCCAACAGCATATTGGTTGACAGATTTCAATAAAACATCCAATCTGTTGACTTCTTTCAAGCTTAACGTACATATCTATAAAAAAGAAGCAACCACTGGATGGCGGAGTTGAAAAATTCATAACCGACATAACAACAGTCGGGATCGAATAATACGCCAATTATTTGAAAGAAACTAGAGATTTTATGTTATAGACAAAATAATAGCAAGGAAGAAATGGTAGCATACTAAATAATTTGATGAGTATTCATTCTGGTAAACAGCCAAACGAATAGAAATACCGATAACACAGAACCGCCTATACGAAGAAGTAATGAAAATTAGGCAAGAAGCAAAGAACAAACAGCAAAAATACGTGCTAAACATCTAGGAGGTATCTTCCAGCTAAATGAGCCAAAAGCGAGAACAATTACAGGAAGTAGAAGGAACTGAAGACCTAGAAATCACTTTGATCTCCACTGCGAAAGTATAGCCAAAGAAGAAAAGTATCAACCCAAGAAAAGCTCTCGGATCTGATAACAGGAGAATTAAGGCAGGTACATCAAAATAACATCTGATAGACCAATATTAGGGTTTTACTAACCCGGCAACCTAAATATCATTCAACGATTTCGAAAGAAGGTACTGAGAGACATTATAAATGCCCCATGGTATGTACGTAATGCCAACCTCTATATAGGGACCTTCGAATGGAACAGTCTCCAAAGAGGCAAGCAAAACTGGAGCATGGTAGCGTGAAGAGGTGCCAGTTAACAAAGAGTAGCCATTTAAGTCGAAAAAGAAATATTGTTAGACTAAAAAGGCAATGTACCTTGCTTTTATTGTAAATATGTTTTGTGATCAAATACATTTTTTTTTAAATCAACATTATCTTCGAGTATTAGTTTTTTGTGCTGAAATATAATTGCTGATCCGCTCAAACCATTCCATTCAACCATTTTTTCAACTTTTAACCATGGTGAATTATATCAATTTTTGCATGTTCATAGCAGCATAATCTAATTGCGAAGTCGAATTTAAAAATAAAACTTATTGTTCAACTTTTCTTTTTATATCTATGCCAATCATAAAACTAACAAAAGTTTTTGGCTTGAAGGTCACGGATACGAGAATATATAGAACTTGATCACTCCTCGTGTTTTAAATCAATTTATAAATAATACCAAATTTATCAAGGACACATTTAATAGAGGGCACAAGGATTCATTAAACATAATTATGTAAATACCTGAAATTCTAATCCATGTTTTTCACGGCAATAATCTTTAATTTTTGGATAACACTTTGCCATTAGCGTATTACGTTCCATTGTCGTGTCGGTAAATGTTGAACTTGTAAAAATGCGCACAATTTTCGAACTGACTGGTGGCAATGATTCTAATGTGCCAGCAAATATATAGTCTATGGTACGTTCATCCATTTTGAATTGATTTTATTAACTTTTTTTTTTATAAACTTTAAATAAACTTTAAATAATTCAACACTTATGTGGATTATGTGATACACTTTTATTCACTTTGTACATAGCTCATATTCCCTTATATTTTAATTTAGGAAGTATTACTTATCTTCCAGGAAGTTGAAAGTCAACTAAGGATTTTATTTAAACGAAAAGTCAAACTGAAATTGGAACTGTTGTTTGATCAATAAAATTAGCTTTTGTATTTTTTAGTTAAACACAGGGATACAAATTTTTGTGTTTCGTGTTAAGCATATAGGAGAATGGATTTTTTAGAATCAGGCTTTATATTTATGAGCAATAATTCGGAACCATGGTAATGCACTAAAATAAATATCAACAAGTTTATTTATTTATATATTTTCTGTGTATCGGCATTATAGGATCCATACATGTCATTATATACTTTTATGCGGTGGATTGTTTTGTATTCATGTTAATGACATGTATATGCGTTATGAGCAGGATATATGTAAAGTATAGGCAATTTGTTTAGTAATTTATTAATCGTTTAACTTTTGTTGAAGTTAAGTCAATTAACCCAGCAATTAATTAACTTAATTGGTTTTTTATTACAAAACAAAGTTTGTTAGAAACCAAAAATATAATATAAACTTATTAGGGGAG
Source organism: Tipula unca (assembly GCA_951394425.1). Classification (NCBI taxonomy): domain Eukaryota; kingdom Metazoa; phylum Arthropoda; class Insecta; order Diptera; family Tipulidae; genus Tipula; species Tipula unca. The sequence continues at coordinate 70,118,646 of OX596380.1, forward strand.
CTAAAATTAGAAATGTTGAGTTATTCCGGAATTATAGTTATATGTAAGATAATGACTATAATGTATATGTATAATATAAAGTATGTACCTTGATCAAGCAAACCCATCATAACTTTCGATTAACTATTTTCTAACATAAGTTGAGTGAACTGAACTATAAATTCGCATTGGTAACCTATTCAGTTCTGAATAATCAAGTGCTTGCAGAAGAAATGTAATCCAAAATAATCCAGTGATAGCCGTAAAAAGTTGTTCTCGACTGGAATCGCAATGATCTGAAGGCAATAAATAGTAGCAAAATACCCTTAAACTCCTTAATCCCTACACGCTACGCCATACACGCTACGACTGGTTTTAAATCGCAAAAAATCGTCTGCGAGCCGAGTAAATGAGAGAGGATGATGCGAAATAACCTCACCAGCTACGTCAAGCAGCATTTTCCAGGGTTAGTATACATATTCGGGTACACAATGTAATAGCAATCAGCAAAAATACGATTAGATATGATGGATCGAAACTCTGTTTCCCCCGGTAGCCCAGTATTAGGGGTTTTCCAGAACGAACTTCTTATGGTGTAATCAGTAGAGGCCCCACACCAATAGTAAGATTATCGGAAACTTGTGGTTACTATAGGTATCAACTAGTGAAAAAATTATAAATTGACGTTTTTTAATTTGCTGCTTACCACGGAACAGATAGACTAATTTGAACAAGCCATCATTGAAAAAATTGAGGAACAGAAAGAAGGCAAGATCAAGCTAAAGTTCCTAACTCCACCTATAAGGTAACCAAGGAATGGTTAATGGAGATCAGAAAGAATCTCAAAGTTTTGCAAGGTGCTGTACTGTGGGCAAGAAAGGAGGTAAGGTTCTTTTAATAAAAGTGGTCGTAGGCTTCTTCCCGAATTCAGTAGATTCAGTAGCTCAGGTTTCCCTTATTTGATAAAGAAAACGATCGTTGTCCTAAACATAAAGAACTGACGAATGATCAAGAAGGAAACGAAGGCCACCTGGACCCTTTGACTCCTGTCGATGGACACAGTGTCGGCATCTAAACTAGAGGAACAAGGAAGTTCTTTAGAGCGAGCCCTGAAAAGGCCTTCAACTAGTGAGGAGCAGGTCAAATAAACGCCTCAAAGACCCCAGATGATAAGGAATAAATGGAGTGTTTCCTAATAAACCTCCATCATGTGAAAGGCTCTCTGCAGAAGGTTTGGTTTTAGCATCCTAACAGTGGACCTATCACAAGAGCCCTGGTTTAATGAAAGACGCATATATGGAATCAACACCAAAAACTTTAAGCTATACTTTATGATAAGCGAAGGCACCAATTCTCAGGAGAGCCAAATAGCAACACCAAAATATATTTTATTTCACAATACATGGATAGGAATATGGTAAATGTCCTTGTGGAACTGACACAAGTGAAGGAAGGAAGAAAGCATTAATAACCTCAGCCTACTTCGCTGATGATTCGGAGGAGGTTCCTTCCAACAATATAAAAGATCTCGGTTGCTGTTGCATTACAAATAACATGAACGCCGTATACCGCGAACTTCGGTAACGTGAACATATTTTTAGTTACATTTACTACTCGGTAACATGAACAATTAGAACGCTCGATAACGTAAACTAAATTTTCTCCACTCTCACATGTCCGCATGGTCTGTCGAGTAAAGTTGAAAATGCATCAATAAGAGAAAATACTTTGTGCGGTAAACTAGTGTGGTTTGTAAAAAGTTGTATTTGCTCACCAGATATAAGAGGAGAACCCTGAAACCGTCAAGATATCCTCAAATGGAGAAGATTTTATAAAGATTGCTTTCTTCGGCAGTGCGATAAAAATGTCCCTGTATACGTGGCCATTTTCTTAAAGAATAGGCCGAACTTTTATACATTGTCAAATAAACGAAAATTAAAGCACTTTCCCTGCAAGTGATGGTGGCTGGAACGCTTTAAAACTCGGCCTGGTGTTCAATTCCTTAAAATTACTAGAGAGAAATTATTTGGTTTCGTATGAAGTCTCTTACACCGATCATAGACAAATAACGTTTAACATGCATGCATATAAGTTGTACTCATTTGATCCGTAGCGGATCTAGATAATGCAATTGATCACACAGTGAGCGTAATAATTTCATCATATGGAAACAACTGTCCGGTGAAACAGAAGGCTACACAAATAAAAAAGTGTCGTAGTGGAATCAGGAACTGGAAAAACTCATCAGAAGATACAAAGCACGACTGCCTGCTTCTACGCGCCCTCTAATATCCTCACCCACACTGTTATCATGAGTAATAAGAGAGCCAAAATACTTTAACGCCCCCACTCCCACAAACGTGTATAGTGACCATTACTAAAATCTGTTCGGCATTGTCCCTATAACCAGAGATCATGCATTTTGATTTGAACTCGTTGATCTGTAGTCCAAAATAAGCTGAAAACTCTACAAGCGGATCAAATATTTCCTACACTCCGCCCGTTGCTATCCAATTATGCATATGTGATCTGCATATGCAAGCACCTGATTGATATAAGATGTTGCGCTGAGATGTTTCAGATTTACGAAAGATGTACTCCCACATGAGGTTAAAGAGTATCGAACATAAATTCTCCATGCCGAACACCCGAGTTAACTGTTAAAATTCTCGATAGCCTGTTCTCAAAGGCTGGTTGATTCGGACGAAACTCTCACCAACCAAACTATAGTGAGTATGCTGTCCTAAGGAGAGCTATCACAATTATTCTCACACTTCGAGCGGTTTCCTTTTTTGAAGAAGGGGCATAACGCGGGCACTTTCCATTCGTCAAGCTTAAATATCAATTCGTCAGCCTTCCAGCATTTTCGCTTCTTCCTTGCTCCACACATTTGGAATATTCTCTTCAACGGGAGCATGATTCAAGAAGTTCAAGAAGTAGCATTCGCGGACGATAAGGTATTGCTCTTTGCAGGGAACTCAAGACAAATTATTCAAGGAAAAGCGCAATCAGCCATAGACAGGATGGTAGACTGGTGCAAAAGCTAAAAAATCGTGCTATCCTCTACAATGACAATTATGATCCAACTTAAAGGTTCACTGGACATTAGGAGACCATCATTGGCTTTCATAATTGGACAAAGAATTACGATGATGAAAGCTGTTAAATGGCTGGGGGTTGACTTCGATGATCAGGTGTCTCAAGTAACGTACTTTGTCACTAAGATATTGGGCCTTGTGGTCTCTTCATTAACATACGTCTCTTCGTTACCATCGGCGTACACTAGTTAGTGCCCAAAGAAGTATATCTTGCTCGGAATTACCAAGGCATACAGAACAGTGTCAACTGACGTCGTTCCTGTCTGGCCGACATAATTCCTATTGATATACTCTTAAATGAGAAAATAGCCAACTACAAAATAAGAAAAAGACAAGACATGAGCTACGGAAACGTGATAGTAGAAGGCGATCAAATTCGGTCAAACCTTTTGGGCTCGCACAGGAGGAAAACAAGAAAAGCGTCTATAGCAAGATAGATGATCGCATTCAATGGATGGTAGAATAACATATAGTTATCTGGTAAACATTGAAACGAGATTAGAAACAAAGATCCCTCTAAGTGTATGGTTTACCCAAATGTTAACGGGGCATGGAAGAATAGCCTCTTATATGTACCGTCGAGTCTAGCGGACTCAATCACCTGTGAATGTGAACAGATCGAGGATGCCATAGAACACATCCTCATTGACTGTGATCCAGCTCAATAAGCTAGAGATCAACTTATTATAGGCATAAGAGTTGAGTGGCCGGTAAGTAAACTTATAGGTAGATATATATAAGTATCAGAGCACAAGATTTTTATCTTAGTAAATTTTTTTTTAAAAATAGTTAGTAAAATTGTAGACGAGTATGCGCCTCCTGGTTGGCAGGAGCGGTAGCAGGGTACCTGGCTAAGCATACCGAAATAGTAGTAATATATAAAGAATTGAACGTCAGCGTTGGATATGTTAAAGGCTCGACCTCCTGACAACACTTTCTACGCATCAAAGTGGCTCCTGAAATGAAATGAAATTAAATTATCGCATCTTTCCATCTACAAATCCGCTTAGCTACCCTCCTAGCAGAAGTAACCTTGTTTTTCCAGCGATTATGAAATGATGTTGCAGTTTACTATAAGGGCTATATTTTGTTGCTCGACTGCAAAACGACACATCAAACCAATCATTCTTCAATCTGACTTTAACTATACGTACCTAAAATCTGCTGAGTAACACTGACAACCGAAGTTTTTAGTACCTCCCAGACAGAATGTCCACTGAATGGGAATTAGCTTCTTCAATGTTGTCGCTGACAAGATCCTGATATCGATTCTTTTGATCTTCATTTATCAGACGTTCACAGTCGAAACGTTCCATGTTTCGCTGTGGTCCCAAACCTGCACAAAAACTTCCATCGTAGCTATACAGCGACTAAATAATAATCGCTGCCTACATATTTGGCTTCTAACTGATAAGTTCTCACATACTTCTCGCTCTTTAGAAATCAACACGTGGTCAATTTGGTTTAGTAAAGTATATGGCGAGGATGGGTCCACCCTACGATCGTGAGCAAATGTAAAGTACATCATTCTCTAACCATTATCGGTCACAGTTTCGTATCGGAAGAATGGACCTATGTCTTCACACAAGTCATCTAAGGCATTTTAAAATGAGTATCTTGAGGCTGGCTGACTTCCTAAAGTGCAACCCAAAGCCGGATGCATGACTAAACTATTCTCTTAAATTGTGAAACATGTAATTTATCACAATTGCATTGCTTCTTCCCATGAACTATAATATTATATAATACTACTCCAATCACTGCTGTTTCTGCTCTGTATCTCATAACATAAGGGGCAATAAATAAAATTAAATAGATTCTCACCCCGGAAAAACCATATCCGTATCGCTACATACATAATATTTGATTGACATACATTTTGTACATTAACGATCGACATTATTTTCTAAAAAACGTGTCTAAACAATAAATTTGACAAACACTCGTCATTGCTTCGACTAAAACGATACTGTTGTTAAATATGAAATTACCATTGATTTATCATCTTCTTCCAAAAAGAATACATTATTTGAATACTATATCGATAACTAAAAATAAAACAGTTTTATTTAATTTTGGATTATTTATAGGTTGATAAATAAATTATTGCACGATAAAAAGCTATTCTCTATTTGTATATTATATGTATATATATTAAAATGGGGACGCATGTTAAGTTATTTTCAAACTTTGCAATTCCCCCAAACATAAAATTCGTCTTTATACTTTTACGAGTGTCTGAAATGTAACACTATAAAATGGAAATCCAAAACTATTTGTTTATATCATTTTATCATGGCATGACAGTAAAACTTATCAATATATAAGTTTTTGTTTGTTGATGATGAGTTTGCTGACTTTTTTGTTATCGATATTTGGGCTTCAAAACAACAAATATATCGTGCTGTATTATTTTGTAACTAAAAATCCTAATGGAACCACCTTTGAATATGTATGTATACTGCGGGGGTGCATGTGATTTGATTGCCACGATAATAAAATACCATTGTTCATTTCAAAATAATATATATGTTCATGGCAAAAATAATCACAGGATAATCAAAACCATATATATGTACCCCCCATATGAAAAAGGGGTTAATAACATATGAAAATTTTTGATTGTTTTGAGTATAAAATAGACAAAGTGATTTCATTGCGTGATTTCAAAATGTTGCTCATGTTTTCGCAAATGATTATTGATTTGATTTGTGCGACAAACTTCTTTTTAATTTTACGTTGATCACGCATTGTCAATTATATTCCGATTATTTATTGTTTTGAAGTTTTCTTTAGAAAGATGTACTAAGCCGGAATCTAAATATAATTGCTTCTACCATCGAAGCATCAGAGCTCATGAACAGTTTTTCATTTAAACGATATTTTATTTATTTATTTACTGCTTTAATTTTACCTTCCGAACAAAAATTGTAGTTGCCAACTTCTCATAATACCGAGGTTAAGTGGCAGACGTTAGCTGAAACGGTCAACTTTTCCTTTTTTGGCTGTGGGCCGTAAATAAAAATCTCTAAACTTAGTATTTGGTGGGCCCCCATGTTGGGCGCCCCACGTGGGGAGCCACGTGTTGGGCGAAACATTTAAAACGAGTTATAGATGCACTAATTTACTCAATTTTTTTTTCTAATTTTTAATAATATTACAACTGGTTTGGTTAGTAGCAGTAACATTCAAGTTTATTTATTATATATCCGATTTTAGAGTTCTCCAACATATGAGGTATATCAGCGTTTTAGTGATGACTTAGACGATGCTGGTTTTTATTTTTACAGTGGCGTATTCCATCTTTAGGTCAAGCAAGAGTCATGCCTAGACATTTCGCCGTATTTGCATATAGTTTGTTAAACATAACTCTTCGATTGATAAAATTTTTCCGTCCAGTTACTCACAGTGTTAGTAGCCCACCGCAGTTTGGCTGTTGCTTTATTTATGCTGTGACCAATTGCTAAGATTGCAGTGCCATCCACAAATGTTCGTATATTTATTGTTTCTTCTGTAGTTGGACGTCTGGTGTAATAGGAGATATAAAATTGGTCCCTGAACGCCACCTTTCTGTTGATGTGTCCTTTAATTCAGAGTATTCTTCTTCGTATTTTACTTAAATGTGTTGATTAGCAATGTAAGATTTTAAGATCTGGTATGATGATATACCTTGTCAAATGCTTGAGGTACATCCTCAAGATACTCAATTATGTTTGTAATTCTGTGCACTTGCTCTATAGTAGACTGATTTTAGCTAAAGCCAAATTATGGTGAGGAGGAATAAGATTTCTTTTTTCTATTATTGGTTGTCGAGTATCTTGAGCAGTAGTTTTACGAATAATTTTGATATTGTTGGAAGCAACAAAATCGGGCTTTACGATTTTCTGTCGTTAGGTGGTTATACCAAAAACCAAATGGTATCATCATTAATTTTGCTGCCTTCCATTGATGTGAGACATGTTGTAGTCTGAATACTTTATACGTTGATTATATGAAGTTGTTTTTGTAAACGTTTTTCAGGTAGCACTTTAATTATTGATTTCATATTTTTAACTCCTACCGGTAGTATATATAGTATGTTCGTTCACTTTAATTACTGGTGTATATTTTCCTCCGCTGTTTGCCGAGGTAGTGGCTAAAAAGTAACTTCTAGGAGTGCTGCAAACACGGCAGCTTTTTTCCAATCGTCATTTTAGGTGGTTTAATTCTTTTGTCGCTTTTCAAAGAGAGTATTCGAGGTCTTTTTGGCCACCACTTAAGTAATTGTTAATTGATTTGTTTTTAACTTCCTTGATTAAAATTTGTTTATTTATTGCATAGATGATTAAGTATCCTCTTGCTTGTGGGGCTTGATCCCTCTGCCAGGTTTATCATGTTATCCGTTTTTCTTTAACTAACTCTCTACTGCAAATTCAGATTCTATTTTTGTTCATTTCGTTTGGCTAATGGGAAAACTGTTCCACCCAGCGCATTGAATAGTATTGTTTAGGAGGGTCTAGTTCGTCTTCTAACTGTACTGAAGTTTTGTTTGTAACTTGCAAATTGGTGTTGTAATCAATTAGCTTCCTGAATTAACCCAGTTAGTTTTACTGTTTATTAACCTGGGTCGGTTTTCTTAATTTATACAAATAAAACCAATTTCATTACAGAATAAAACATTTATTTATAATAATATAATTTTTATTTAAAAATATATGTTTAATATATATTAATAACATATTAATTTATTCTACAAAATGATAATAAATCCAAAAAAAAATTAATTCAAATAAAATTATCGATTATTTTCTCCAATATTGTGCCCATCGATGAATTTGTTCAACTAGCGCTGGCATAACGGCTGTTATGGAAATATCAAGTAGCCCTTGTAAATGTTGGACAGCCTCTTCATCGGTTAAATTTAATTTTAAATTTTCCTCAACTTTTTTCACCGCTTTATCGGGTTCAAGCGCAATATCGGGTACCGAAGCATCAACCATTAACGAGAATAAATTGAGTATTACATTTGCATGACGACGCAAATGAAGGAATGCCGTGTAACATAATTTTCGAAATTCGTGATGATACTCCGAACTAACACCACCCATTGCCTCGACCATTTCTTTGCTAAGCTTCATCGGCGGTGGCATTGGTTTTGGATCGCGACCGAGTATATAACCAAAATCTATATGAAAAATTTTACCCGACGTGGTTAATAGTAAATTATCTAAATGTCGATCGCCTACACCCAGTAAATATGTAATTACACAGTACCCGGCACAACTACGAATGTACGTGTCCATAATTTCACTTGATATACCGAATGGGCCATTTTCGCAGGGATGATGTTTACGGAAGAAATTTAATATACTACCCTCCGCCTTGGCTGCCTGTGCGACTGTCACCGAATCAATATATTGCATAAAACCGTGTTTTGAACTTGTTGCCAACACACGGTATGGCGTTAATTTCAAATCAAGATTTTCTTTTCTCAGCAACTTATCCATTAGCGTAATCATTTGCAAAATCAATTGATCTTGTCGCAAATCATCACCATGTTTAAATATAGCCACATACTCCTTATTGTCGGTGGTGATAAATGTTAGCTTCGCCGGCATCAATGCACTATTGAATAGGGTCGTTTTATGCGGTACAATTCCTTTTATATAAATTTCCGGATCGAGTGGGAATGGACGAATATCAAAATTACTAAAATTTATTTTAAAAGTATCAACATCGGATAGTAGTTCTTGAAATTTTTCCGTCTTACGTTGCCGACTGCCTGATTCTTTGGCAACCATTTTAACCAATTTCACTAGATTATCGATAAAGGTTTGTTGTTTTTTTAGATTCGCATGAATTAATTTTAGCTCAGGTGATCCTATCGAAAGTGTTTTCAAAAATGTTTTCCAGACGCTTACGTACATTTCTCGTACTTTTTCGTCCTGTTTTCGTTTTGTTTCCTGATCTTCGAACTCAATTGATAGATACCAATACAAGTAGTTGGCTAGAGTTGGATTTCGACAGGCACGCTGTATTAAAAATCCAGCTAAATCACAATGCAAAGATGAATTTTCTGACATGAGTGTATTGGAGATTTCGGATTCATTATCGTTTGACAGTGACGTAGAGTTGGATAAGTTGGAGTGTTCGGATTGGGTATGTTCAATGACGACGGATATCGGCGCTAATTGTGTTTGACCCGAATTCGATATTGATCGGCCTATATTATACGACGTAGTGGTTGATGAAATGTCACTGATTGGAGTGCTTCCAAGCGAATCACTGCTTTGATCACATCCATTGTCATCAAATGATTTTAGAATTTCTTTTTCGGGCATTATTTTATTGTATGCATCCAAAATACTATCGAAATTTTCATATTTCAATGCTTGAACAAGTTGCAGTAGGTACAAAAGTAGATCCTCGTCAGGTGCTTTTTTTAAACGTGTAATAGCGTAGCGACGTACAGTTGGGTGCTTGAAACTGGGGCTCAATAATTCTAGTGCGTCTTCAACGTTTAGCGGTTCCCACGAGGCTAATAATTTTAAAGCTTGCTGTACTTCATGCACAGTCTCCCAGTTGATACATTTTAGGAATTTGGTAAGAGCTTTATTTTGGTTGCTCAAATAGAAACGATATTTCCATACTAAATCCTGTTCATCACTGGACAATTGATAGGTTGGTGGATATCGATAAACAATTGTGTGTAATGTATCACGTTCGCTGAAATATAATAAATAAAAAAATTGGTAAATGATGCGCTAAAACTATCGAACCAGAACCAGCACATGAATTCATTGATGAAAAACATCAAAACATTGTCAACAAAGTCACTGAAGCATGCAAAAGATGAAATCTACATAGTATACTATTATCTCATCTAAATATAGAGTTGAAAGTCTATATAGACTTATTCTTATGATATTTGTTTTCAGATAAAATACGCCATGACCTACTAAATCATGTAAACTGAAATGATGACATTCTCTCGTCGGGATTAAATTTCAATACGCTAAAACGTGTGAATCATAATCTTTATAATTATCAAATCAATTTTCCTATACAACCTTAACCTTGAGCGATATACAAAACGCGAAAGGCGACAACAAAAATCGATTTATGATTTTTATGAAACCATGAAAGAAATATCTTCTTTTCCTGTTGATTCGTTACTTAATTAAAATAAACATAAATATGTACTTACACAGCAGTGGGTTTGGCATCAAAGTCTGATAGTCCTGATCGTGCGGAACGAGATAGGCGATGATGCTTCTTTTCGACTAAATTATCCTGAAACCAAATGATAAAACACAGATCAAGAAACCGCTTAGTATAATACCAACTGCAGATTACATTAAAATCCCGAACGAAATAACGCAAACCAAAAAATATCTGTCATTTTGAAATTTTTTTTTTTTAAATAAACTAAAGTAATTTGAGAAAAAACTTTGCGGTTTATTGCATGCAAAATATAACGCAACTAATAAGAAAAATATATATTTATGAAAAATTTTCTTAATTGGATTAAATTATTTACAATGTTACTGCTATGAAAACATTTAAGACATAATAAAGATAAAAAATATGATAATAACCGATAACTAGACTAACCTGGAGAATTTCAGAATCCGGCACGGTCACCAATTTAGGTTTCGACACAAATGTGAACTTGTTATCCCCATCTTGTTCGTAGTAAATAATCGTGTAGATTTTATCACTGAATATAATTTCAGGAAATTCAATCATTAGATACAAGTAATCAGATTCCTTTTTCTCCTTGTCGTTAATCTTTTCGATTTCCCGAAATGTTAGTCGATCAAGCCAATCAACTTTGTGTATTTGACCGTTACGATATTTCTTTGCTAATTTCGCAAGACGTTGCATTTGATGTTTCTTATTGTCTTTTCCCTTGCCCGGAGTTTTCGTTTGATGATTTCCATCGGCCTCTTCATGGGGCCATACACGTAAATCAAACATACCCTGGCGATAGGTACCATCTTTTCCGAAAAGCGATATTGTTGTACCGCCCACAATTATAGTTTTTCCGGGTCCAGCACAATCCAATATTGTTAGAGCGAGCATTGCTGTTCGGGGAAGATCATTATACTGCAGCGGTAGCGTAACCCATTCATTCCAATTGTATCGTTTGTGAAAAGGTTTATAAGAAGTGGTGACTGGTAAACCAAATGGTTTGCCTTTATTAAAAACCTGACACTTCACCATCAACGGCGGGGTATTCTCGGAATACAATCCAGAAAATCGTAAAAGTGGTTCTTCCAATAGTTTTTCATAGGATGGCTTCTGTGTTACACCTTCAAGGGTTCCACTAAATCACCAAACAAAATAATTATTAAACGTCAATTTGTTTATTTCGAACAACTTACATTTTTATTTGGATTTTATTGTCCAACGAAGAACTATATACATAACGAAATGTATCATCCATTAAATCCATATTTGTTGTATATTTTCATAATCCCAAAACATAAGAACAATTTAAAATAAAGTAAAAAACTATTAAATTTTATTTTTACTACACTTTGGTACAAATCGTGACAGATAAATGATTTTATTATTTTGACAGAAAATCAAAACATAAAATTGATATCTTTGTTGAGGTAGAGCGATTAATGTATCAAGTAGCTGAAGTAAAATGTTATTGTTATAAAAAAACACATATGATTCAAATAAATCAGAGATTGGCAAACAAGCAACTGCGGAATTTTCGGAAATATTGACAAAAATTACTAACATTTGTTCAAAACTCATCTTTATTTATTTGGCCGATAAAACTGTCCACACCATTATTAACCGCGTTTGAAACAATTCAATATTGGCAAAACAACGATTTGAATATTTCGCTATTCTGGGCAGAAATTTCACCAATTTTCAATGGTCATAAATTTTCCATTTGATCAACAACTGTAAAGTTGATCGAACCGTAGTCTTTACCTCTAAAAACTTGATAATTTTAAGCGCAATACCAAAATTATAATGTGAATATATTCACACCACATTGTCAGTTACGTCAGCTCTAAAAGCGGACAATAGCATTACTATCGTATCTTGCTAATTGTCAAAACCATATGATTTTGACATCCCATATTGTGTGTCCAAACATTAATTAAAGTAATTCAATTTTTGAATTAAATTTAAATTGAAATGAATTTCCAATTAGCAGATAATGTGCTGACTGGACTAAAGTTGTTGTCGAGTGAATTGGATTTAGAGTTAACCAAAAAATTGATACTTAATACAGTTTTATCAGTATTAGGCCATGGTAAGTGCACCCATTGCTAACTTGATGCGAAAATGTCAAATTGATAAGGTGATTTATGTTCCAGAGAAGCGACCAGTTGAATATTATCACGATAAAGAAGATATTATCAAACAGTGTGAAGCGTCTATATTAACATTGTTTGCGCTCTCTATACGACATGGATATAATGTGGAAAATTTAAAAACGTATTTGGAAAATCAAAAAATTCCTCAATTCACGATCACCACACTCATTGAAGTATATCAAAAATATCATGAAGAACTAGTTAAATTGTCCGAGTATAATGAATCATCTGCATTACCCAAAGTTACGGATATCAATTGGGACTTGTCATACAATATAAAAGGGATGGGGAACCAATTTAGTAAAAATCCAAATGATGAACTGACTTATAAAATAAATTTGGGGAATTATAATGAGGTCTCTGGTAATCGAAATACTGTTGCCGAGTTTGAATGTAACACAGAAGAGCTACAATCATTGATAAATAAACTCAAAGATATCGAGCGTCACTGTGATAAAATTTGTCTTAAATAAAACCCTCTCATACACAGAAAGTCTTTTATTTAACAGGTAGTTGGATTCATTCACATAGATTTTTTTTCTAAATTATTATTTATTTAACTTAAATTTGTTTCTTTTTACAACAATTTGACTAACTCCAATAACAGGTCCAAGCATATCAGATATGCTGCTCCTCAATCTCCAGGAGACTCTGAATTAGAGGCAAATTAGATGGCGCATTTGTGAAAATATTCCCTGAAAATGAAATTTTTTCATCTGCACTGATAATCATGCAGTTATTTTGGTATTCCATTTTGATTCCGATCCCCCGGAATCGTTCATCAATTTTATAGAGACTGCGTCCCGATGAATACGAATGAAATGGTTTTCCACTAAAGGGATTCATAAAGTCCGCCCAGTAACCATTCAGCCGAAGCCGAGTGCACATTTCTCGTGCGGCCATTACGAACTGAAATTAAGATTGTGTAAACAATGAACTAAGTAACATTGTGAGCTGCTAAGCCATGCTTTATACTCACAGTTTTCGCGCCTGATTCAGTTTCATTCCCGAACACTGATGAAAGTGTAATCATTGTGAGATTAGAGTTAGATACAACTTCTGGTGCTGGAAATAATTCGTGCAAATTTTTTCGTAATAACACGGGACATTCACGTGTCGAAACGTGCAATTTTGTATTGTCTTTCGATGCAAAATCAACTAATTTTCCGAGTGACGTCTCTAATGGTATTGTGGTGGTGGCACCCTGCCATGCTGGGCCTAATGATCCACGTAGATAAAATCGATTTCCCTTTGGTGCAAATAATTCCCAATTCGGTGATCCTTCACCACCCATCCAATTGGATTCATCTGAAAGTTGGCATGAAAACACAAAATATTTAATTACACAACACAAAGAAATTGTATTCAATAAATGATGAAACACTTTGTATATATACACAAACCTTCGAGTTTTACTTTCCCTTTGACCACTTTATACACTGTTTTCGAGTCCTTCGAATCACTTCTCCTTGAGTAGTATGCACATGAAATTGATATTGGATTTTTGCTTGATTTCAATAAATTTATTTTTGATAACATATTTTCATTGTTTTTTAATTTTTAATTAAATTCAATTTATGTGTTTCTTCTTCTTGTGTGTATGGTTTATATTTTTCGACTTTTTTATTTTATTTTCGAAAGATAAGTCAAAAATAAAAAAATGTACACTAACAAATGACGTTTGTGACGAGAAAACAAGAAAACCTTTATTTAAGGGATGGTTAAATTATTTAATTTAATGATAGATGGCAATGCTTTATTTAGGCAAGTTTCCAATGCAATTCCGAAATTAAAATTTTCAACTTATTATTATGAAAATATAGCATAAACATTCTTAATCACGGTGGTAACTATGTATTCATATTTAACAATTTACTAGTTATTTTTGAATAAAATTTTAATCGGTATTCAGGTCAATTTCAAATTGGATTCCGAAATTTGATGGTTTTGACAGCTTTTTGACGCACAACAAAACAAACTAATCGAAAAAATCAGACACGTATTTACTTGTATCGTATTTGTTGTTAAAATATAAATTGTAACTAAATAATTTAATAAACACTATTTAAAACACATCACAAGCAAAATGGGTATGATATTATTTAATTTGAATAAATTTATATGAAAACAAAATGTTTCACATACATAACCTCATTATTTTCATGTTTTGTGCACCGGTTAGCTGTTGGCAGTGGAACTTCATTGATTTTAGCCTCAGTAATTTCAGTACTATTGTTTTCGGCTATGCAAATGTATCGACCATGGTTAGCATCATCGCAATTGAATACATTGCTAGGTGGATTTTTAGGGTCGTGGCTATTTATCCTGTCGCTGACAGCGGTCAATAATTTGGAAAATGTAGTGCTAGGCAAAGGATTTCAAGCACGGCTATTCCCTGAAATATTATTTTGTTTAATCGGTGCTATGGTTGCATCGGGAATGGTACATCGAGTTTGTGTTACAACTTGTTTCATTTTTTCGATAGTCGCTATATATTTCATCAGCAAAATCTCACATAAAGAGTACAATGGCTCGTCGGTTAACGCCGATGTCCATGTCAGTAAAAAGAAGAAGAATAAATAAATTCACGCATAGCTAACGTAAAGTACACGATAAGAGTCTACTAATAATTTGTATTTGTTTTATGCTTTAATTAAACAATAAACTAAATAATTCATCGAAAAACACTTTTTTTGTAATGTGTAATTTATATAAATGTATATAAAATAAATGGTACTTTATCGACAATAACGAGTATTAATTATAAACAAATACACAAACATTCAGTATAACGAGTAAAAAAACACGTTGGGCAATACAATAAAAATGAAAATAAACATTGATTTGTTGACGTTTTGCAATATTTTGACATTTCCAATAAGAGCAGGGAAGACATTGCATTTTGTGGTGTTGTGCAATAGAAATTATTTAAGTTTTTCCTTATTTTGTAAATGAATTAAATAATATTGTGTATGCTAATTAGATAAAAACTAAAAAGAAAGTGTAATTTATATTAACCACTCAATATTGTTAATGTATATTTGTATAAAGCTAAGTAATATAAATATGTTTGGACGTTTGTCGGAAGTATTACAATCAGCTGCCGATGTGGTATGGAATATACGATATTATTACATTTGTTCATAAGAAAATTTCCTATAAAAAATGTTGGTTAAATTAATATTGTGCGTGGCAGAAATTTTAATTACTTTATAGTTTTTAACTTTCCATAGCTGATAAGGTTGGCACTCCATTTTGGCAATTAAAATTTTATGACGTATTTTTCAAGATCATATTTCCGAAGAGAAAACCCTCATGGTCAAATTTCGCTGTAATGCTTCCTTAGTAAACAACAATCAATGAAAGTGGAAACCATTTATTTAATCGGTCGTTAATTTAATTCTTCGGTTTAATTTAAAAATACGTGTTCGGTCTAGTGTCTAATAAATTACCAGATATATTATATAGCTATTGCAGGCAATTTAGTATTGACTATTGGGATCCCCCTTAAAAAGCCAAGTCAACATCCATCAGTTAAACGAATTTACATCAAATAAATAATATTTAATACTATAGATATTTTGGTATGCAAACACATATTCAACAGCTCTGACCACTGGACATCTCGTATGGGAATTCCCGAATCGAACGAAACAGATACATTTCACGTTGATCATTTTGTCTCAATACGCTTTTTGTTTTTGTTTTTTATAGTAAATACAATTTATAAATCGAATACTCGATTATTGTGATCCTATCAACGAGGAGTTCCGTAGAAGCGCATCAATAGAATAAAATACAGATCCTTCCATAATCCTATTAAGGAATTTGCAAGGTGATACCATCGCATAACAAATAGCATCATTAGAAAAAGAGTGGGCAATAAAGCGAGATTTTATGTAACAGTGCCTTTGCGAGCAATATTGGTTTATTGCCCTCTAATTTTGTGAAACATTTTGCTAGTTAATGCCACTCAGGACATCTACAATATTTGTTTTGCTAACTAAATTTGCCTGATCTTCAATGCTTGAATTATTAAACACCTTACTAAATAGCTAATTTAAAATTGGATTGTACGGAAAAATAAAACAGTTCTAAAACACGTCTGTTCTGAATGTCCAAAAGATCTTTCATTTAAAAAGATTACTCCCCGCTATTAGCGAAATTAGCTTTGGATAATGTTAATCTGGCTACGTAGGTTTCTTTTTTCTAGAGAGATGCTCGTTAAGCCTTCATTTAATTTTGAGAATACATTTTAAAAAAACGCGTTAAATTATCAAATATCGTTTTTTTGTAGCTTGCACCACCACCATCACCACTACAAGATTTTGAATACCATTGGAAAATCATAAAACAATTTTACAGTATTGATCGAAATTTACCAAAAGTACATTTAAATGACACGAACATTCCATATCATTTAGATCAAATGTTACAAATTCTAATCAAAGAAGAGCTAATCGAAATTGAAAAATTAAAAAAGAAACCAAATTCGATTCGAATAAATTACGGAGAATGCATGGAATTTCTATTAAATAATAATTTACTCGATATTCTAATTGAGTTGGGTATCTCTGATACGCCACCAGGCGCCCGTCTAAATGTACTTCATTGGATTCGACGATTTCTATCATGCCTCCAATATCCGCCAATTGATCATATCAATATATTCCAATCGATTCATAAATTGGTAAAAGTTTGTAATGGAAAAGTACCATCGCCGTACGAAAGTGAAGAAATATTATTTCTGTTGTCGGTGGCAGGTCTGGTGCGGAAAAATTCAAATTTAATACATTTATTTTTGCCGTATCATCAGCATTCTGCGTTTGTTGCAAAGTATATTGTTAAACCGGGGAATCGTTTAACTAAAATGCCAAATAAAAATCCACTTTTTGATTGTGATAAAATTGAGCCGAATATTCGAAGAATATCAATTCTTCACGAGGATGAGGAATCTAATGAACAAAAGCATAAGGATGGGGATAACAGTAGCACAGCTAAAGAACCAGTGACGATGCCGAACCCAATTAGCGAGGAAGTAAACGGTGATGCGGCAAATGATTGTGATAATTTCAATTATGTGTGTGACTGTGATGAAGGGGAACGCTTATATTTACTAGATGCATTAATTTCGTATTTTGAAAGTCCCGACAGTATTGTAATAGTACGTGCATGTGAAGGTGCCTTAATTTTGGCATCAATTTCAACCGTAACACCTTTAAATTGTATCGCCGTTCAAACAAGTTACAAAGTGCTTGCCAATTTGGTATTAGAAAAAATAATTCATTTATCTCAACAAATACCGGAGGATATGGATTTGGGTGATATTGATGAGGCAAATGTTTCTTGGGGTTTAATACCTAGAGATGCGGAACAAGAACATTTTATCGGACGGTATCAATTATTTAATTTTTTATGTTGGCTGGACTATTTGGATTGCCTAGCACGGGAATGTACTGGATTACATGTCTACTTAGCAGAACATTTACGAAAATCCTTTTTTGAGGACATTATCGAACCGGCAATGTTAGATATAAATGCACCGTTTATGACCGTATTAGGAGCTAAGATTATAAGGCAATTTCATTCGAAATTTCTGCAAGAGGAAATAGCCAATTGGTTAGTTGGGGACAAAAGTATTTCAGAAATCAACGGAAGCGATTCGTTTTTGACGATAATTATAGAGAATGCTCAAGATAATAATGATTTAATATTTCAAACTTTGCAATTTATTGAAGCTCTTCTTGATAATCCAAATGAACGGATTCTGCATGGCATGATTTATTTCTATATAAATAATCGTGGCTATTTTGATACATTAGCACCCAGAGTACAAAGTTGGTCGGATGAAGAAGATGAACGGGAGAAAAGGCGCGGCAGTGCTGATGGTCCGATTAAATCCCGTACCCTAGCACCAAGTAACATTCTTAAAATTATAAATAAGTAAGTTGTTAAGCTAATTGTAAATTTTATAATTGTAATATAATTCTTTCGTTTTTAGCTTTTTGCTGTTACTACCCCGACAAATAGTTGGAGAAGGCGTTGGAACCTGCTACGAAGAATATGTTCAAGATGCATCGCGTCACTATCAAATGTGGATAAAAAAGACTGAAAATTTTAACTGGCCCGTTGAAGCTATATTCTCTGATGTAAACGATCGGTCACGTTCCGCATCGTTATCGCCTTCCACATCGCTTGGACTCACAAAACCAAGTACATCCCCAATATCTTCGATCGATACCAGCCAAAAACCCAAAAAAGGTTCTCAATGTAATGACAGCGGAATTTCAGAAGAAACATTTTATGAAGGTCCGCTACTTCGAATGCTCTTCAATCATGTTAAAAATATGGCTTCTCAACAATACGAATTAAATTTAGCTGTTATTGCAATCCTATCAAAATTAGCTCTATTCCCGCATCCATATTTACACGAAATTTTACTTAGTCCCGAAATACCGGTTGCACATGGTGCTACCACACTATGGTCTGCCATGCAAGTTTTGGCAAAAAAGTTACTTCTTGAAATTCCAAGAATAGGAAATTTTCAGCAAAAAATTTTAGAAACTGGCAAACGATTACTTACAAATCCACCAATTCTGAGCGAGAACGACGACGATAATGATCCACTGTTCGAATCAATTATTGTGCTAGAAGAATTTTGTAAGGAATTAGCTGCAATCGCTTTTGTTAAGTATCATCATGCAACCGAGTAGAAATATTTAAACGAACAAAAGCCAGAGATTATGGTGTTATATAGAGATTCTAGTCATTTGATAAATCTTTATTTTTATTTTTCTGTTAATCATATTCCAAATCACATATGTTAACCAGGTCCTATTTGAACGGCACAAACGTTTCAAGATTTTTTTAATTTGATAATTTCGTGTAGAAGAATCTCCAAGGTACAAATATATCCGACACCTCGGATAACGCACGAAACGAGTGAGAAACAAATGTGAGACATTTCATGAGTACAATTTATGGCATACAAAACATACATAATTTTTAAATTATTTTATTTTATGTAATTTATATGTAAAACTATTATAGACCAAAAACAGATAAGATTAAGTTGAATAAAAAATATTTTTAAATTTAAGAATTTAATTCAAAAAATGTTGTTGATATTTTTTCTCTTTGGTAAAATTGATTTTAATCTAAAACTTACCTACCTTATGGCTTATTATAATCAACATGGGTCTTTCAGATACGAGGACTTGTTGAACTATATGTATTATAAGTACTACATGAACAAAATAAGTTTTTTTTTAATTTGGATGAAAGTGGATCGAATCCCTGTATCGTTCCAGTTTTGTCATAAACTACCACTATCAGATACAATAGGGTATCGAAAGCAAGACCACAATGTTCGGCACAAAATTATTTCAAGCATAATAAACATACGAATAAAGTCACACTGTATCAAAAGGATTGTCCACATACACATGAGGATATTATGTATTCAGCACATTTTGAGATGAAAATTTGGTTGCCAAATCAATTATACAAAGGCAAAGGAATGCTTTAAAAAAACAAGGTTTTAGAGTTCTGAAAGCTGTTGCTCTACAGAATTGCTTCGCTGGTACATCAAATTAAATTAAAGAAGATGTTAAGGTAAATGTGGGCAATAGTGATGAAATTTCCGTGTACAAAAATGATGGGGAACACACACATGATACAATTGCATTTAACTGTAATAGAGAAGGAACAACAAATAAATCTAAAATAAATGTCGATTGTGGACATTCGGTGACAGCGATGGAAAAAAGCCCGTTTCAATATGCTCACATATAAGCAAAGCAAAAAGCATTAACGATCAAGTTAAAGTAAATGAATTTATAAATAGTACCCAATCTCATATTAGCAACGATAGTGGACAAGTCACTGGAGAAGGTACCATTCATGCGGACAAGTCACTGGAGACGATACCATTCAATACGTTATCAATTATATTGAAGATAAAGATCATATTAACTACAGTCCAGATACAGTACAAGCGAATCAAATCACAGCCTTTCCATTCAAATGTGATTGAAATTGGTTGTTTGAAAAATGTCAATCAACTACAACAACAAATCCACACTTTAACACAGGAGGTAACAAATATACAAAAAGCACAATATGGAGAATGAAAATATAAACGAAAAACAAGCTGAACTCTACGAAAGAAGAGCATTTAGCTAAACAAACTGAGTGGAAAAGGGTTAGGAGTCAGGACTAAAAAAAGAAAGCTAAACAATACTTATTTTAAATAAAAAACTTTTATTTTTGATTTTATAGTTTAATTCTTCCTTATTGTGACAATTTTTATTTTTGATTTTTTCGGTAAATCGATTTCGACTTGCGTCTTCCTCAGTACCTTGTTAACTATTCGATAGACTATTCGATAGAATAGTTAACAAGGTACTGAGGAAGACGCAAGTCGAAATCGATTTACCGAAAAAATCAAAAATAAAAATTGTCACAATAAGGAAGAATTAAACTATAAAATCAAAAATAAAAGTTTTTTATTTAAAATAAGTTATATAGTGACAAAAGATTACACAAAAACATTAAAATGAACAACATTCATTTAAACTCAATTAGTAAACAATACTCTTACACCACCAGATACAAATTTAAACAAAGCAGCAGAAAACCAGGAACAACTAAAAATTAGACTTATTTTAAATAAAAAAACTTTTATTTTTGATTTTATAGTTTTAATTCTTCCTTATTGTGACAATTTTTATTTTTGATTTTTTCGGTAAATCTATTTCGACTTGCGTCTTCCTCAGTACCTTGTTAACTATTCTACTTAACTAGGTACTGAGGAAGACGTCAAAATCGATTTACCGAAAAAATCAAAAATAAAAATTGTCACAATAAGGAAGAATTAAAACTATAAAATCAAAAATAAAAGTTTTTTTATTTAAAATAAGTTATATAGTGACAAAAGATTACACAAAAACATTAAAATGAACAACATTCATTTAAACTCAATTAAAAATTAGAAAGCAACCTGCTCCACCCCCAACAGTTATTGAAGGATTAAAATCCTACGAAGCGCTGTTTGATATATTAGCTACACGAATTTCAGAAGATACATTCGACGGTTAACATAAACGTTAAAGATGGAGACAAATATAGAGAAGTAACTAGAATGTTAGGTGACGGTACTTTTGTATGGCACACATATGAAAATAAACAAACAAGGCTCATTCAAATAATGGTCAAACATCTACATCATGCGTTCAAGCCAGAAAGGGTTACGTAGTACGTACTACTTAAAACAAAGAGGGTTAAAAATCACTGGAGTAGTTAATAAAGTAAACTGGAAAATGAATATGCCACCCAATATGTTTATGTTAACATTCGAAACAGATGAATATACTAACAACATTTTTGAATTCAAAAACATCTTGGGCTTTAAAATAGAAGTTAAACAACCTAGCGTGTATAAAATGTGCTGGCAAGCATTTAACACTCGAATGTTTGAAAACAGAAAATGAAAAACCTAAATTTGTACACTGCAGAGTAGCGCACCCAGCAAGTTACAAAGGTTACATTGCAGCCAAAGAATTGCAAAAAATCAAAAACAACCACGAGCAAAACAAAAATTATCAATGACGAACAATCAACAAGGAACTCGTTCATAATATTAATACTAACGTAACGGCTAATCAAGTGTCAAGCAGCAAAATGACATTCGTACAAGTGATAGCAAGCACCAATCATAAAATCGTAAATTCACAAAATGATGATATTAATTCAACCTTAAAGTGAAGGTTAAAAGAAGTTAAAGAATCAGTACTGTCCATTAACAAAAAAGTTGAAAAATTAGAGAACAGTAATAAAAACCTGTCCACAAATCAAAGTTAAATGTTTTACAGCCTAAATATTATGTTATAGCGCTATCTGCAAGCGGACTGCATCAACATCAACAAGAATTACAAAACTCGGCGGTAGGATTGCAGTTATAATTAAACAAAACATATCTCACAATGAAGAATCAGAGTATGCAACCGAAGAAATACAAGCTACATTAGTAAACATCACAACCAAAAACTATAAACTAACAGTTGTGAGCTTTTATATAGTCCACTGAAAAACGCTATTAAGAAAAATCAATATCTTGAATTATGAGGACTGAAATGCAAAAGATACTGATTAGCGTTCTAGAATAACAACCACAAAAGGAAAAGAATTACTTAAGGCAATGGAAGAAAACAAATGCGACCGAATCTCTGCAGGGAAACCAACCTATACTGGATCCTGAGAATATCCCAGATTTAATTCTATTTTTTATAATTAAAAATGTTATATCGTTCAACTTTCTTCAGATTGAAGACTGTTTGGATGTCAACTCTAATCACTCTCCGATCGTATTAATCCTAAACGAAAACATCAACCAAAAAACTAATAACTCATTCTTAGTGAATTCACGTACAAATTCTGGGCGAGTTTTAAAGTAAACCTGGAAAAGGGAAAGAGCTAGACGTAATGAACTAGAAACATTTATTAAAAACATTCAGCGCTCTGCATGGAAAATCACTCCTGAAAGCCAAACCAAAGTAAACGGTAATATGTAATTACCCTAGAGAAATCAGAGAGTTACCGAAAATAGAAGAACAAGCAGAAAGTGGCCTCAAACTAAAGATTCACAAGAGAAAACTAGATCAAATAATCTCACAACACACTTAAGAGATGAAATCAAACAATTGAAGAATAAATCTGTCAGTGCATGTCTGAGGGAACTAACAAATGACAAAAGTACGGTATGACTTTTTTATACAAATAAAATTTTTGTACTCTCTACGATCAGACCGGTTTTTTTATTCGCTAATTCGCTAATACTTGAGATAAAATTCTATTTGTTTCAATTATATTTTACTCAAGTATACAATAATTTTCAAAACTTACAGCTTTACAAATAATGCCTTACGGTTAAGTTATAAAAAATAACCTATCCAGGCATATTCTCAAACTGAATAATAATTTCTGTTCGAAAAGCTCTTTTTAGTATTTTATAGTATTCTTCAGCATTCTTTTTTCAAAAGATGGTTTCATGCTCTTCCGAGAGCTTAGGAATTATGATTATTTCAAACTCTACCTCTAATGGAAGGCACTCGATTGGATTTCTCTTGATTAACATTTTAAAAAAATAAGTTTTTGGAGAATATACAGTTCTGTACAGGCGCGTACGCAGGATGAAGTCATGGGGGGGGGGTTTCATAAAACATATTTTGTATAATTTTTTTTTTCACGTAATACGACTGTACTATGTACTTGAATCGGTCGAAATATGTATGTATGGATATGTCGGTTACTTTCAGATAATTTTTATTTCAGATTTAAATTATTTTCAGATATGATTATTAAAGTTATACGATTACAACATTTTTATTGATTTTTACTATCAATATTACTCTTATAATTCTGATATTATCAATTGATTAAATATTTTATTCTAAATATTTAATTTTATTTATTTTGTATTTTTATATTCTTGTTTTTCGTTTGGACTGTACGTAGTTGAGCGGTGACTGTACGTTGTTGCGAATATATACGATCGACATATCGAAATAATTCAAATGAATGTCTGTACGGAAACGTACGGATAATATAAATACTTGATGTCTGTGTCGGTACGTGTCTGTAAGGAACTGAACGGATAATATAAACCAACCACTCAAGCGAAGTTATGCATAAAATTATTTGTGTTTTAACTTTTAAATCAATTATTATTAGGAATAGAAAGTTCATTATTACTATTTTATTTATATATGTATATATAATATATGTATACATCGGTATACTGAATATTTCTTTCATTGTTTAATAAGTTGATATATTTATTAATTATAATATTTTCTATTGTTATTGGAATCATGGGAGGGGGGTTAAACCCTCAGTAACCCCCCCCTGCGTACGCGCTTGGTTCTGTAACATTTTGCCTATAGCAAACTTCTTATTGGAGTTATTTTATTGAAAACAATAATTTAGTTTATCGTATAGCTGTTTGAAGTGTAAAGAAGAGTCGAAAGTTCAGGCAGAAGAAAGTTTTTGTGAAATTAGCCGTATTTTGAATGTCAACAGAGCATTTATGAAGTTCGCACTTGAGGTTGTAAAGGTTATGTTGGTAAGTTTTAGTTTTATTTTCTTATGTTTGGTTAAAAAAGTTTAAAAAGATTTTTTACTGTAAAATTTATTTTTTCATTGTGCGGCCAACACTCTGGCCGACATTGTGTTGTAGCATTTCTCTCTTGATAAAACTGCAATAACTTGTCCCACAGAATAGTCCAATAGTTTTTACGTATTAGCCTGATGATTTTTTGCCATGGAATAATAATTATTTTCACATAAGAATTATTTATTAATTGCGAAAATGACAATATATCTTTTGACTTGAGAAGTAAGGCCAAGTTGAAATTGTTGTACTATATATGTAGACCTGGCTTGTCTTTGTTTAAACTACATAATATCAATTTATATTCCTTGAGATCAGATTACTTGTATCAAAACATTGATCTGATTGGTAAAATAAGTATCTGTCTGTCTTTTGCTAATTTACTTGTAATGAATTTCAATCTAAGAACTAATCGTTTAATTTGAATGCTGCATATCAAAAAGTTTTGATAACAAACTTAAATGTTGAATTTACATAGTTTATAACAAATTTTTTTTAATTGGCACGTGATTTTGGTCATTTATATTAAATAGTATAAGCCTGATAAAACCCTAATAAGTGTGATACATGGTTATTTCATAAATGTAACATGAACGAAATAAATATAGAATTTTCCCAGCATAAAGTGAGAATGTGTTGCAATGTGTGCATCCATGAAAAATGATATAGAAAATTGAAAATTATTATTGTATCTCATTAGAAAATCCAGATGACATAAGATCGATTTCAAATGTAAAATGAACTCACATTCTGAATCAGAAGGATTGAGAGGGGATTCATTATCAGAGTCAGCAGCCTCGGAATGGGAATCATCATATGAACAAGAAGCCTCAGAATGGGAATCATCATCTGAATCAGAAGACTCGGAAGAAACATCATTATCTAATCCAAGTGCCTCGGAAGGAGAATTATCTTCGGAAGTAGAAGACTCTGAAGATGAATTATCTGTAACAAGTAAAAGGAAAGTCATCAGAAGACCGCCGTTTACGTCTAATTGGATTTTGGAAAACAAATTTTCTGATGAAAAATCGGCGGTTGATCATTTATTAGCGGAAGAAATATGGACCGTTGATCATCAAAGAAATGATTCAATAAAAGATGGCAGCAGAGTATACTATCGATGTAGATATAGAACGAAAATTAATAGATCAGCATGTTTTGTATTGAAGTGTCTGTATTTTCCAAAGAACAGTGAGGAAGCTTGGTTATATAGAACAAAGAGTAACCATAGCCATGATAAAACTATATCAACCGTCAATAAAATATATGTTAAAAAAAAAAAGTTACCATACAGGGCTATTCGAAAACGGGTTCATCATCAAATGGAGAATAATCTCAAAATTAGAATTGTTAAACTAATGAAAGAGTTACAATCACTTAAAACAATTATGCTACGGTTAGAATCTGAAGGATTCGAAGTGGATCATCGCGAGACTCAAATCCGAAGTTATTATTCAAATACTCAGAAAAATATTAATAAATGGACATTTAAAAAATCTTTTGACAAGATAGACAAAGCCAAAAATTATTTAAAACGACAAAAAATATGGAGATATAAATACCGGAATTCTTCGCATCTTGGCGTTACCTACCACTATCGATGCAAATTAGATTCGAAAGTAGGGCTACAATGTGCAGCAAGAAAATATTTTAACCTTAATAAACACACGAATAAAATAACACTATACCAAAATGATTGTCGACATACACATGAAGACATTATGCGTTCAACACAACTTGAGATGGAAACTGATTGGTTGATAAAACAGATATACAAAGGTGATCCGAATGCTTTAAAAGAAAAAGGATTTAGAATTTTGAAAGCTGTTCGCTTGCAGAATTGTCTCGCTGGTACATCAAATCAAAACGGAGAAGAGGTTGAGGTAAATGTGGACACAAGGATTGATGAGAACAATGAAACAAAAAATTATCAAGATATATCTCAACCACTTTTTACATCGGATTGGAATTTCGAGAGAAAATTCCCTAATGAGCGAATGGCACTCGCATATTTAGCAAAAGATGACATCTGGGACATCGACCATGCACGAAGTTGCGAAGTTAACGGCGGTCGCAAAGTACATTATCGATGCAATAGCGTGATGATAAATGGACATCTATGTGCTGCCTGGAAATGTTTATTATATTTCAACAATAGTGATGAAATTTCCGTGTACAAAAATGATAGTGAACACACTCATGAAACAATTGCATTTGACTGCAATAGAGAAGAAACTACAAATAAATCTAAAATAAATGTTGGTTGTGCAGATTCCGTGACAGTCATGCAAGAAAGCCCGTTTCAATATAGTGACAATACTACAAGCAAAGAAAGATGTATTAAAGAGCAAGTTAAAGTAAATGAATTTATGAATAGTAGTTACGAATCTCATATTAGCAACGATAATCATGCATCTTCAATCGAACTTGTCGCTGGAAATGAGTCCATTCAACCCGTTATCAATTCTATTGAAGATAACGATCAAAATAACTATCAGAAAGATACAGCACAAATGAGTCAAGTCGCAGAATTCGCATCTAAATCAAATTGGTTGTTTGAAAAATGCTTTGCAACGGTTGTGGCGGCGCGAACTTATTTAAAAGAATCTGGTTGGAGCAATATTAAAACGTATATATCCAAAGGCCAACGTAAAACATTCTACCGTTGTAATATGGTTATAAAGATTGGCCCACAGTGTGATGCTCAGAAATATCTACTATGCTGTACAGACACCGGCAAAAATATAGTTTACCGAAATCTGAAGCAGCATACGCACGATCAAATAATGGAAAGTTGCTTTGCGTTACCAACTATAATAAAAACAAAATCAGAACCGGAAAGGACAATAATAATATCGTCAACTGCCGAAAATTCCACTGAACTAATTATGGATATTGATAAAAGAAGTAGCCAATTTATGGAGATGGAAGTTGATAATGATAATGACTCCACAATGAATACTATTGAATTTGGTAAAACGATCGAATGGCATCTGGAAGATACAATTCCAATCAAAGATATGGTTTCGTCATATTTAAATAAACAAAACACGTGGCAATGTAAATATCAAAGTGGGGTAAATTCAAAAGTATTCTATAGTTGCACTACGAAAGCGTGCAAAGCACAAATGTGTCTTATATATGAGAGACGACCTAATGAAATTTTAGTATATCGAACTGGTAAACATGTTCATAATATTGCTGCTGAAAAGAAAGATTTATCGGTACACTACAATGGAACCGAACTAATGCCAAATAGTTATCCAAATTCCAAAATCATTAATGTTAAACCGATGGCAGTTAATCAAAACGAAAGCGATCCAATTGGTTCTAATTCTAATGGCGATACAGAAGAATCCTTATCTGAACCATCAACCACCTACAACAATGTCACTAATGTTAATGTCGAAAATACCGGTATATTGGCTGAGGCTGTATTTAAAGAGAAATTTCCTAATCTAATAGATGCAATGAATAAAATGAAGAAAGGTTTTGATCATATGGGTATCTACTTACACTAAGCGATTTGGTAATACACAGCGTATATATTTTAGGTGTAACTACAATAGTGAATTTAGAAAATGTAAATGTCGAGTATTTCTTCTAACAAGAAATGATTCTAATGAAGTGCGATATTATTCTATAAGTCCACACAATCATGATATTAAGTTGAGCGATAGTGAAAACACTCAGATTCGAAATCCTGCGAGATCAACTGAGCACTCTAATATTATATCTGAAGGCGGTAAGGATTCATTAACTCTATGGATGTTCGAAACAAAATTTGACGATTATAAAACGGCCAAAAATTATATGAAAAATTTGAATTTGCGTTGTACTAAATCAAATACATCGAAATATGGCGTCAAGGAATATTATAATTGTAATTTAGTGGCCAGTGACGTTGATCAGTGTCCTGCATCGCGATATCTTTTGTACGAGCATATAAACAGTGAAGCTTTAATGTTTTCTAGAAATATACGTCACACGGGTATTTGCACGAACGCTACTCTTTCTTTGGTTCCAATAGAAAAACGGTCGGCGAAAGTTATCGACATTGTTGTTAGTAACGATAATGATGAAAATAGCTCATCACAGCAAGATATTTTACAATTTGTTGAAGAAGGCTGGATACTAGAAAAAGAATTTGAAACCTCTAATGAGGCTGTCGACTATTTAAATAAGAAACAAATCTGGACTTTTAAAACAAGAAAAAAGTCACCATATGATGGTATTAAAGAATTTTATCGATGCAATTTGAGAAAACCTAAAGAAAAAGAGTGTTCTGCTGCCAAATTTATTCACACACACACATTCAGCCACACACATGATACACGAACAGCCGCAGCTCAGGCAAACAAAATATTCGAGAGTTTAGATAAAGTCACAAAAGACAAGATAACGGAACTTGTTATACTCGGCCATACACCAAAACAAATTATGGGCAAGTTAGGATTACACAACTTTGAAGTTAATTTTAAAAATAATCTTTATTATTGGATTTCAAAAATGCGGCGAAATTTGTGTAGAAAAATCGCTAATTTTGAACCGTTTATTACCACTATTGAAAATTGGTTGACGAAAATTACCACAATTCCCGAGAGTGAGGATGAACACTATTGTGTAAGTTTCAACGTAGATCATACAAAAAAATATTTAGTTCACCTAGATTCGACGTGCATATTGCATTGGCAAGAAAATCTAATCACGCTTGTGGGTACAACAGATCTAGATCAAAATTTTCATTTATTCGGCATTGCAGTTTGTTCCAAAAAATATGAAAGTGATTACGAATTTATATTCCACGCAATACAGAATTTTTAAAATACTTTAAAGCAAACTGGGTTGATCAAAATTCAAATTGGTTTCTAGGATTTCGACATTTTACACCACATACAAATAAAGCTATTTACGCTGAATACGATTCACTTAAAAATGGTTTTTCGTGTATGCAAAATCTTCCGATAGAATCTATTCAAAAGGAATTGGAACGGTTTTCATGTTGCTATGCGAGCCCCAGCTCCAAAGAGTTCGTTCGAAAAACTAAAATTTCAATATCTGTCTACGAGAAAGCGATCGCGTGGAGTAATATAAAAAAACAAATGGAAATCGCTCATAATCCCTCAGAGAGCCGTTATTACCTTTTAGCTGGTGATGAAGAATTGATATGCGACGAAAAATTACAAAACTATCGGACGTGTAATCATCAAACGTTAGATGAATTGTTTGATATTCAATTTAGTTTTTGTTGCGTACGACGAATTAAAAATAATAAAACACTTACGTGTAACTGTCCATATTTTTTAGAAAATTTCGTGTGTAAACACTCTGTGGGAATGGCAGTGGTACTGAATATAATAAAAAATCCACCGAGTTTTGATCAATTAAGTAGTAAACTATCATGAAATATGTAGCCAAATTTAAAGTGGAATTCATGGTAAAATAATGATAATTATTTTTTATTAAATAAAATTAAATGTAAATTGATTTATATTAAATTGTCAATAAACCTGTTTTATTTATAGTTTACAATCTTGATTTAATTCGTTATTATCAATTAATCATAAAAAGTAGGAGCAGTAATTACACGTTGTATTCGCATTACCGGCATCTAAACAATGTCGTCTAAACACACCTATGTAATACCCTCAACCATATAATAATACACCACTTCGACCCATCAATAAACATTTGATAACAATAGCCGTGTTTCTTGACGTATGATCTGATCCGGATCAGATCATATCTGCTTCCCTTTCATTTGTATAGCCGCGTTTCAGGAAATCAACACAAAAATTGTATTATTTTTTGTTTTTAGGTTTTTATATTGATCCTAGTAGCATTTTGGTTCAAAATTTT
The DNA here is from genome assembly GCA_951394425.1 of Tipula unca. Lineage (NCBI taxonomy): Eukaryota > Metazoa > Arthropoda > Insecta > Diptera > Tipulidae > Tipula > Tipula unca. The sequence goes on from OX596380.1 coordinate 70,149,077, forward strand.
GATACAAAAACAAAAAATAGTACAATTTTTATGTTTGTTTCATGAAACGCGGCTATACAAATGAAAGGGAAGCAGATATGATCTGATCCGGATCAGATCATACGTCAAGAAACACGGCTAATGTTGATGACATTGATATTATTACGGGGTCCCGGTCAAAATAGTGCTTTCCGATTTTATAACAGGATTTGAAAAAAAGGTTATTAGAAAGGAGGATATTATAAAATAGGACTAGATACGAAACAGAATAGTACAATATATAGGGTTAGGTACGAAACAGGACAACAATACTGTGGAGTACCTTTGGATAAGGTTCTGGAATATGACCAACTAGAACGGAACTAGGCTATTTCTTAACCGATTGATCTAGTTCCGTTCCAGTTGCCAATTATAGAATTTTATTCTAAAATAATTTTATAATCCGAAATCCATACAACATACCGAGCTTCATCGTAAATTGGGCAAGGAATGATTTTGTGGCGACCCAAAATTTAAGAAATACATATACATACTAAAAACTCATTTTATAATTCCATTTCCATTCAAAATGTTAAATTTCATCATAATCGTGTAAAAACAGCTTATAGTTGTAGTTATATGTATACCTGCTGCTGTTTTATTAAATATCTTCGGCGCTCTATTCAAAATCATACCAAACAATTTTTGGAACCATATCTGAACTTCTTGATAATCAATTTACGGATCTTTATAATAATAATAACAGTGTTAAAGGCCATTACTGGCCCCTTACTGAATCAACAATCTGGCTCCAACGGTTTCGATCCTGAGCTTGGTCTTCATACTGTCTTAGACAATCTGAAGAGGCCAAGTCGTTCTCTACATCGTGGAGCCATCGTCGCCTGCAACGACCTCTGCGCCTACCATATGGTGGCTCTCCTTTCAGAGATCGCTGCACAATTCGTTCCGGATCAGCACGCAGAACGTGACCGAGCCAGCGTACTCGCTGAGATCTAACTTCATGTACAATATCGGGGATCTTCATCAGATCTCTGATCTCGAAATTGTACAGAGCTCGGTATGTACCATCTATTTCGCGTTTAGGGCCGTAAATCACACGCATGGTTCTTCTCTCAAATGTAAGGAGCCATCTCTCGTACTCATCCGTCAGCGCCCAACTTTCACATCCAAACATAACAACGGGAATGATCAACGCTTTGTAAAGCTTCAGCTTCACGGCACTCGATAAGTGTTTAGATTTTAGCAGTGGCCTTAGAGAATATAAAGAACGACTGCCAGCTGCCAGCCGCACTTTAATATCCTCACCCACACTGTTATCGTGAGTGATAAGAGAGCCCAAATATTTGAACCTCCTCACTCCCTCAAACGTGTGGTGGCCACTACTAAAATCTGGTGTGCCATTGTCTCTAAAACCAGAGATCAGGTATTTCGTTTTGGACTCATTGATCTGGAGTCCAACAGAAGCTGAACACTCTACAAGCGGATCAAGTATTTCTTTCACTCCGTTGCTATTCAGTCCAATCACGCATATGTCATCTGCATATGCAAGCACTTGATTGGACTGGCGATATAAGATGTTGCGCTGAGGTGTTTCAGTTTTACGAAAGATGTACTCCAACATGAGATTAAAGAGTATCGGGGACAGAGCATCTCCCTGCCGAACACCCGAGTTAACTGCAAAAATTGTCGATAGCCTGTTCTCAACTTTAACACAGCATTGAGACTGCGTCACTGTCATCCTACACAGTCGTACCAATTTTGTTGGCATTCCTAGGTATTCCAGGGCAGACCACAAACTCTCTCGATTGATCGAGTCGATTTTATTGATCTTTATAAAATAAGTTAGAAAGTATTTTGGCTAATGTCGGCTCCTTCATATCAAAGAAAAGTTATTCAAGTTCAGTTTACAAAATATTCTCCTTTAAAGTGGCACTAGTAATCCTTATATTCGAAACCAAAGGGCAAAGGCACGAATGCTGGCCCTCCATCAGTGTCAAACTATCAGACCAGGAAGAGAGCCTGGCGCATGATCTCTAAGATCTGTAACATTCCGTTGGAGCAGAGAACGGATAGAGACAAGGATACGCTTGCGTGGGCAAGACGTATCACTGAGCCAAAGCAGGAGGGTTCCGTTGTGATCTCACAGCCGAAAAGGCAGAGATCTGATGATGAACCGCCTACGGAGGCTAAAAAGAAACGGGTTCCGGACAATGTTACCAGGCCCTTCAACGAGGTGCTAAAGGATCACCTGATCATGGCAGTCGTTGACAGGGCACAAGAAGATGGGAGCATTACGACCCTTAACTGGAGGAAGGTGGAGAAGGCCTTAGCCGCCATCTTCCTAAAAATCATGAGGGAGAACCCAGGACCTGATCCGTCCTGCCGAGACGGAGGGTGGCACCGGGGTCACGTAAAACTGACTGCCTGTGCCGATGAGAGGCCTGTGACCCTCTATAAAAAGGCGATCGGCAGCCTGGGGGAAGTCTGGCCGGGGGCCAAACTAGCAGTGGTGACTAGGGAAGAAATTCCCTGCAGGCCAAGGGCACGAGCCTGGATTCCTGCGGAGCCAACTGATCCTAGGGAGATCCTGGAAATGTTGAAAATCAGCAATCCGGATCTGCCAACGGCCACCTGGAAGATTGCCAGGTTAGATGAGGTTAAGGCGGAAACAGATCACAGATCGGCCGTCATAATCATCGACAGAGAATCCGTGGGTGCTTTGGCAAAATCTGGAGGCCTGGTCAGCTATGGATTTGGAGCGATTACGCTCAAAATCCATAAGCGCGATGAGGCTGACAGACCTGGGGCAACTGCAGCAGGTGGGGAAGCCACTAGTGGTGTCCCGCCTATTGCTGGTGACCCAGATGTCCAAAGCATCCCGGAAGACGCTCAGGAGACACTATCCCTGGACTCGGAGATATCGAGATCATTGGGACTACGCTGTGCGCTTCTTACTGGACGAATCGACGTCAGAAGATTCTGATTCAACAGTGGTGGAGGTAAGCAATATCTAATGCTTAAGATCCTTCAGATCAACCTCCATCACTCTAAAGCCGCCTTGGCGGCCCTCCTGCTCAAAATGGAATCTGAGTCCATTGATGTTGTTCTGGTTCAGGAACCTTGGGTCAATGGTGACCGGGTGCTGGGCCTCAGAACTTCCAAATATAAAATACTACATGCGAAGAATGAAGGTAAGATACGTTCCTGCATTCTCGCTAGAAATAATCTGAATATTTTTATACTACTTAATTACAGCAACGCTGATGTAGTGGTGGCTAGCATCGAGATGGATAGGCAAAATCTCTGGCTAATATCGGCCTACCTACCGTACGAGGAGGAAAACATACCACCAGGTAGGTTGGTTAGTGCAATAATGGAGGCTCAAAAACGAAAAGTAGGAGTCATCATGGGCAGTGATGCTAATGCACATCACTCAATCTGGGGAAGTACAAATATCAACAGGCGAGGTGAGTTACTCCTTGATTTTATTTTAAGTACTAACCTAAATATATGTAATATCGGGTGCAAGCCAACCTTTATTACTAAAAATAGACAAGAAGTGCTGGATATCACACTTGTCTCGGATTTTATTAAGGAGAGGGTATTGAACTGGAAAGTGTCCGAAGACCATTCCTTTTCTGACCATTGTTATCTCCAATACGAAGTGGATACAAAACCCACTAGCAAACCACCCTTCAGGAATAGGAGGAAAACTGATTGGGATTGTTTCAGAACCATTCTGGGTAACTTATTACCGGTATCGGTTCCAAAACCTCCTGCATCTACACAGGAGCTTGATGCTCTAGAAGCCAAGCTATCTGATGCTTTTAACAAGGCCATGCTAGGTGCATGTCCTATCAGTAGACCCTTGGGTAAATCTCGGCCACCCTGGTGGTCGAAGGAACTCCAAGGTACTCGCATGAAATGCGGGAGACTGTTCAAGAAAGCGAAGAACACAAATGCTGCTGCAGACTGGGACTGTTACAAGGAAGTCCTCAAAACCTATAAGTACGAGCTGAGAGCAGCCAAAACGAGGGCTTGGAAACTCTACTGTGGCAATATACAGGAGTCCTCGGAGGCGGCCAGGCTACGCAAGGTACTTTGTTCTAGTCCTTCCATCCCGAGATTTCTACAACGACCGGATGGTTCATGGACTACATGTAGTGAGGAATCCCTGGAGCTATTACTAGAAACGCACTTCCCGGAGTGCTCGGTACTAGCTCCAGAGGGACCCATGATAAATAGGGGTGTAAACTCCGTAAGCCATATAGTAAGCAGGCGGAATATCCTATGGGCAATAAACAGCTTTAAGCCATACAAGTCGGCAGGGCCTGATGGCATTATCCCTGCGGATATCCAGCGAACTATTGACTTAACCCTGCCCTGGCTGGAAGTTATCTTCAAAGGCAGCCTGGAACTCTGTCACATTCCTAGGAAGTGGACTGAAATAAAAGTAATATTTATACCTAAGGCGGGAAAAAGCTCTCACTGCTATCCCAAAGACTTTAGGCCTATAAGCTTATCTTCTTTTCTGTTGAAAACACTGGAAAAACTAATAGAGGCTCACATTAGAGGCTCAATCAAGCCGGGCGAGCTGTCGGAATCTCAACACGCATGCCGTAAGGGACGATCGGTGGAAACAGCTCTCCACTCCCTTATTGGCCCGATTGAGAAATCACTTGAATATAAAGAATATTCAATGGTAACCTTCTTGGATATAGAGGGGGCCTTTAGCTACGTCAGACCGGGGGCAATCACTGGGGCCCTTGCGTGTCTGGGGGTAGACGGGTCACTCAGAGGCTGGATAGATCATATGCTTAGAGGCAGGATCGTGACAGCTTATCTGGGTGGGACGTCTGCCGCCAGATACGTGAGCAGAGGGACACCTCAAGGTGGGGTTTTATCCCCCCTTATTTGGAACTTGGTCATAAATGACCTGTTACTAAACCTGGAAGGGCAAGGCTTCAAGGTGGTTGATTATGCGGATGAGGTTGCTATTGCGGTCTTCGGTAAATATCCTAGTACGCTGAGTGAGCGCATGCAGTGCGCGCTTGGCTACCTTTCTGAGTGGGCACGCGGCTGCGGACTGAACGCAAACCCACAGAAAACAGAGCTGGTCCTCTTTACCAGGAAGCACAAGCTTCCTCAGTGTGACCCGCCAACATTAAATGGTACTCGCTTGATCTTTACGGATAGAGCCAAATACCTCGGACTTCTTTTGGATAGCAAGCTAAGCTGGAAACCAAACATCGTAGAGAGAGTAAAGAAAGCTACTATATATAGCGCTCTACTCCTGCAAAAATGCCATTGGAAAGAGATGGGGTATGGAGCCCCACATAGTACACTGGCTCTACGTTTCAGTGGTCAAACCTATACTGCTGTATGGGGTTGTCGTCTGGTGGCCAGCGTTAAAAATTATGGCCAACCTTAAACTATTGATGAAAGTCCAAAGAACGGCCTGCTTGTGTATAAGTGGGGCTCTCAGGAGCACACCTACTCAAGCTCTGGAGATTCTCTTTCATCTTACTCCATTGGATATTGCGGCGGAGCAGCTTGCATCTTGCACAGCCATTCGGCTCAAATCCATATCTATGTGGACCTGTAACAAAGCAGGGCACTCGTCTATCCTATGCAACAGGGGTATTCCGGAAGCTACCGACTACGCTATTCCCTTGCCATCTGCTGAGGTGAGATTCCAAACTGAGTTTCCCACCAGAGAGGACTGGGTGAACGAAACGGTTATGGACAATGAGGCGCTAAGCTTCTTCACGGATGGCTCAAAAAGGGATAAAGGGGTTGGCTGCGGGGTATTCTGTGAGGCACTAGGGGTTAACCTCTCTTTTCGTCTTCCCGACTTTTGCAGCGTTTTTCAAGCTGAACTGATCGCGATAATGGAAGTCATGGACTGGTTGAAGTATAATGTAATATCTACGAGGGATATTCGCATTTTTACGGACAGCATGGCTGCTATTAAAACGCTACAATCATACTCCCTGACGTCGAAAGTAGCCCAGAACTGTCTGGCATCTTTAAATGAGATGGCTGATCAGTTCAACATCCGCTTGACGTGGGTGCCAGGGCATTTCAATATCGCAGGGAATGTAAAGGCAGATGAGTTGGCCCGCAAGGGTACAGCACGCCTAATAACCCAAAGCAGGCGGGATATAAAGATACCGCTTGCTTCATGTAAACTGTTGCTTCTGGAAGAAGCTATAAAAGAAACGAACGTCAGATGGTCTAACGCCAGTTCGTGTGTAATAACCAGGCAGATCTGGCCTGGTCTTGACCGGTCTAGATCAGACCAACTGATATCGCTTCGACGACACCATATTGGTATGGTCGTGGGAGCTATAACGGGACATTGTCTCATTGGGATACATGCGCGCAGACTGGGTGTCCCAGCCCACGATTTCTGCCGCAGCTGTGGTGATAAGGAGGAGGAGGAAAATGTGCTCCATCTGCTCTGCACCTGTCCTGGTCTAGCGTACAGCAGAACAAAATTTATGGGGACTTCCCCTTTGAACGACCTCACGGATCTTAGTAAGATCGGGATCCGGGACTTTAAACGCTTCTTGGTAAGCTCACGATGGTTCAGCGAGTGAAGAGGAGAAAACTCGAATGTGGTACAGCTACGGACCAATTTTGTGTCTATGCTAGTCCTTTAGGACGGCCACCATAACCTAACCTAACCTAACCTAATCCTTGTATTAGCCAATTGTGGTCAAAATTTGTTTATATATAAAATTGCTAAGAAAATTTTATTTTTTATGGCATGACACACTATTGGCTATAAAAATCAATTCATCTGAGCTGTACCATCCTTTGTTTTTATTTTCAGAGAGTATACTAATTCGAGACCTTTATCAATATTTTAGAACGATATCTTACGTCGAAGATTTTAATTTGTATTGAAAATTCAAATTTTTTTACTGTAGTGTAGATAGTTGATCAAAACGTTCAATAGGTTGGGTAGCAACATCTAAAATACTATTATAAACTTCTACTGTAAATTTGAGTACTAAATCTTCCATAGGCTTATCATCGGTTTCGTAAATAATCATTATCATTAGTTTCAAAATCAGAACATGGTTTGCTTTAAACACTAAAATGTACATAATTAAATTTAATATATTCATTCGCCTTTTTCGTAGTATTGAGAATAAAAATATATTTAATATTTAAAAAAGTATTATATCACACATTGTGATGCCGTCTTTATCCGGCACCACATCCTACACCTATAACTAGGTACGGCGGCCCTGTATGAACATAGATTTCAAATAGTATACTGCTTCGTACCTCTTCCTTATTTTTCTGTGATAATTGGGGACTTGAATGCTAGAGCTGACAGAAATCAGGCCGACTTGGCTGTCAAGCATAAACAAAGTCAAACTCCCGACACGAAATTGTGACCGATAATGGTAAGAGAATGATCTACTTTGCAATTGCGATCATACAGATACATTTGGAAACCTAGATCTTCGCAAAACTTTCCACAGCAAAATTGACTACGTGTTGATTTCTAAGGGGCGAACTAGGGTTTTGCAGGGTGTGAGGGCGTATTGGTTGGCAACTAAATGCGTAGGCAGCGAGGATCATTTGGACGCTGCAAAGCTACGATGGATATTTCGTACAAGTTTGGAAACGCAGCGAAAAGCATGAAACATTTCGACTGTGAAGGTCTGCTAAATGAACATCAAAAGTAACGATGTCAGCGACAACATTGAGGAAGCTAATTACCAGCCAGACTGTGTGAACTCTGTCTGGGAGGTACTGAAAACTTCGGTTGTTAGGGCTGGCTGCTCAGCAGACATTAGGTATAGTGAAAGTCAAACCCGAGAATGATTGGTTTGATGACGAATATGGTCTGGTAGTCGAGTAAGAAAATATAGCCCATAGTGAAATTCAACAACATCTCACAATCTCGAGGAAAACAAGGCTGCTCTTATAGACGGAAGAATCAAGAATGGTGGAAGGTAGAGGTTCTGAAAGTACAACAACTCAGCAATGAGCACAGTTCACCTGATAATTTCTTTAAAGGAATTACCGGATTGCACCATACTTTCAGGCCTGAGTCAATGACCATACATCGACGCATGGAATGGACACTTTATCCCCCAACGTGGTGTACATCATGCGTCACAGACTGTAGTAAAGTCACCTTAAATACCAACTGCGGAGATTTGTATTGAGCATCCATCCCATCAGGAATTCCCTAAGGCCATGCAGAAATTAAAATGAAACCGCTCATCTGGGGTGGACTACGTTAATTCGCAGCTGTTGATATTCGGTGAGGAGACTTTGTGGAACTTCGCGAAGTGAAAGTCGAACGGAAAGTGGCCATGATATGACCTATCTTCAAGAAAAGAGACCGTGAGAATTATCTCGGTTAGCTCTATATTGGATAGAATCACTCTTCTAGCGGAGGGTTTGGTTGGTAACTATCAAGGAGGATTTCATCCGAATCGATCCTGATCAGGTCTTCGCTGCGAATGATTCTATCTAAATATTATGAGACGTCCATCCCCGTACATCAGGTGTTCCTGGATTTCCGGCAGGCCTATGAGAGCCAACAAAATTGGTATGATTGTGTAGAATGAAAGAGACCTAGTCTCAATGCTGTTTCAAAGTTGAGAACAGGCTATTGAGAATTTGTATACACTGTCCCGATTCGCTTTAATCTCATGTTGGAGTACATCTTTAGTAAAACTGAAACACCTCAACTCAACTGCTTATATCGCTAGTACAATCAGGTGCTTGCATATGCATGACATGCGTGATTAGACTTAATAGCAACGGAGTAATGAAAATTCTTGATCCGCTTGTAAAGCTTCTGTTGGACTCCAGGTCAATGAGTTTAATATAAAATATATGATCTCTGGTTATACGGATAATCACACATCAGATTTTAGTACTGGTTAATACACGTAACCGTCTGCGTGCGCATCCGAAACTAATTGTGCAACAATAGTCAGAGGTCGCCGCAAGCTACGATGGCTCCACGGTATAGAGAACGACTTGGCTTCTTCAGATTGTCTAAGATAGTATGAAGACCCAGCTCATGATTGAAACCGATGGAGCCATATTGTTGACACAGTAAGGGGCCCGTAATGTTAAGGGCCATTACCTGGCCCCTTACACTTTTAATAATAAAGTTTCTTAAAACAATAATATTTATTTTAAATTAAATTAAAATTTCAGTACATTTAAATATTAATTAATTTATTTATTAGTAACGTATTGGAGGATTCCAAACCATGTAGCGGATTAATTTTGATGCAGATATACCGTTTGAGGTTTATGATTTATTTTTAGAAAGAAAGAAATAAATTTGTGGGAAATTTTAGCAAAGTGCAGTTTATACATATTGAAATTTTAACATAATTATGTATGTTTGGCTACGCCGAAAAATCGATATTTGACGCACGCGTCTGCTGCCGTCGACTAATTGTTATTGCGTTTACAACATAATAATGGAAAGAGCGTAAAATAACTCGCGGAGCGCTAGTTAACTAGTATTCACTATTCAGTAATTGTAGTTTGTCTTTGTACTTGTATAGTTGAAAAATAAATGTTGTGTTACTAATTTGTTATTTATTTTTATGTTAAATAAACGCCGAAATTCATTCAATCATTCCTTATAAATCCATAAATTAATTTGAGTGAGTATTACACATAATATCGTAAATTAACAAGAATAATTATTTTTATAAATAAATAAATTGTTTGTCGAAACCTATTTGACATATGCTATTATTTTTCTCTCAACCACTTGAGAAGCAAATATTTTTGTTATAACTCAACCTTTTTCACAATCATATTTCAACAAATAATTTATTCGACAATAATTGATTTGATAATGAATGTTTTTTTTAAATATGATTTTATTTTATTTTCTTAAAATAAAATTTACTTTCTTGAGCAAATATGTGTTGACGATTGCGGAAGATACATATTATTATTTATCTTGCTGAATGTAGTTGACGATTTCAAATTTTTATTTGAATTTACGTTATTACACGCATTAATACTTATATGTATGTACTGATTTTAGTAAAAAAATGGTTCATTTATTTATGATAGTTTTGGATGTGTGTTTTTGTTTTCTTTGGAAATATGTATTGTGGCGAAACCATAGAGAACTATTCAAGAGTAGTAACTCTCTTACATTGAAATGGCATTCGATTTTATAAATAGGATCATTGTGGCATGTTTGCCATTATTTTCAAAGTCAGCAAGATTTGTCTAGAATTGATTTTAAACTGAGCGCATTTTAATAATACGAAACAAAATTATATTTTAAAATATCTAAGGGCAGTAGTATAGGAGGGAATGGTGACAAATCCAGATGTTGAATTTTTAAGTTGTGTGACGTCATGGTTGGAAATGGTGACAAAACCAGATGTTGACTTTTTTTTAAATAGGTGACGTCATGGTTAGAAATGGTGATAAAACCAGATGTTGATTTTTTTAAATAGGTGACGTCATTATAGTAAGGGTAACGTCATCGAAAAGTAGTATAGGGGGGGGGGGGGGGGGGGGAATGTTGAGAAAGACCAGATGTTGTATTATTTAAATCGGTTGACGTCATTATTGTAATAGTGAGGTTATGTAAATAAGAAAATGTCGGGAAGAATGTGTGTGACGTGCTAAAAGGGAAAGATGGTGGAAAGAGGGAAAGATGGTGCTAGAAATTAATAAAATCAATAAATTAATAAAATTACATTTTTAAATTCATTGTTGCGCGAATGTGAGCAGTCTAAGAGAAAAGACTTAAAAAGAAAATCCGAAGAAATAATTTTGTATTTTTTTATGTAGAGGTTCGTATGTACTCCTATAGACAACGAAAGAAAGAAAACGAAAGAAAATTCTATTTTTAACTTCGTGTACGAATATCTATATGTATGTATAAGAATAAAATAAATAAGAATGATATGATGCTCATTCGGAGAATGAAAAAAGTAGTTATGAATAAAAATATTAAAGAAGAATGACGTCAGTGGGGAATAGCAGAAAATCCAGATGTTGCACTTTTTAAAATAAAATATTTAAGAAGAATGAGCTCAGTGGGAAATGGGAGAAAATCCATATGTTGCACTTTTTAAAACCGATGGACGTCATACATAAACAACATTTTTTTTTTGTTAGTGTGTAGTAAGTGTATAGTAAAATTAAAATATTTACGTTAGCGTAATTTGTTTGCATATGACTGTAGACATGTTTTAGTTAAATCAAACAAAAATTTATGATTAAAAGTGTATAACATTTTTTAATTTATTTATTTCATTAAGCATACAAAAACTATATAATAGGTTTTACAAAATTCTTTTTCTAATAATAATAACAATTTTCTTACTTAACTTATATATTTAAATAGAAATTTATACAAAGCCAAAAGGTATAGTTGTAAAATCTTCCTTACATATTCTTTTGGTATATGTGAAACCGAATGTTTTTGATTCTGGTTCTGATACAATTTGAAATATACCGTTCTATAACCAATATCAGAGCTTTCAGTTACTAAACTTTTGAGTGTTGAAAAATTTAAAATTTGTTTATTAGCTATACTTATGTCGATTTTCTTTGGTTAAAAATAATTGATTATTTTGACAAATAATTGATATTTTTCAGTATTTCATTTTTCTTTGGCGAAAATAATTGATTATTTTTTGATGTATAATCAATCATGATTTTTTCTATAATCTACTACCACTACATTGAAAAATAGAAATGTCAAATATGACAAATAGACGTCTTGCCATTTTTATGTCAATTCAATGGTTTTCTTGCTGTGTGGTTATAATAATTTGTCCATAATAGTTGTCCATAATTTTGTTGACGCGGTAGTCTGCATTGACAGTGGCGATTTATGGGATGAGGCATCAAACATTACCTCAGATCGTACACAAGATCAGCAGATAACATCGACAGAACAAAATGATTCAACTGATAACTCGGGAGAGAAAACTGACCATGTATTGAAGCATTTGGGCGAAGTAAAACGCAACCGAATTTCTTCTAGTTTTTAAAATTTAAAGCAAAAATATTACATATAAATTATAAATAATACATAGATAGATTATAATAAATAAAACACAAAAAGATTCATTATATTTATTTCATTCACATGAAATTCACATTAAACTGACAGAAAACAAAATGTCAAAATCCCAACACAATGACAAAAAATAATCAATTATTTTTCGTTTTCGATTGGCAAGAAAATAATTGATATTTTTTGTAAAACCAAAGAAAATCAACATTAGCGTTATGCCTTTACATTTAGCAACTTCAAAAGTAACATTGTTGGTAGGGCAGAGCACGCGGTACGCATAACTCTTTGGACCTATACTAACAAATTCGGTAATGAAAGCTCCGTCACCATAAACTGTCAATTCATCAGTTAAGTCACCTATATAATTGCCTGTTTCTAAAATATTTTTGGTGTTGGATGGCTCTACATAAATTATTGAGTCAGTGTCACAATATAGTAGATTATTACCAACTTTTTCCATTACTGAATATAATTTAATTCTAGCATTGGCGGTTGTGTAAGCACCGATAGGTAATGAAACATGCTTTAATGGTTCAATATATTCGTCATCCATGTATTTCCAACTAACCCATAGCACATCATAACCTACAGCTAATATATCGATTAACTGAACACCTGGTGAGCAAATAAGATTATATAAATCAAGTTAATCTCTTTGTATAAATTTTCCCCAAAGAGAATTAGCACATAGCTTAGCCAAATTACGCAATGATGGATTATCCATAATTGACAAATCGTCTAATGATATTCCTTCATGCTCAAGGAATGCTTTAACATAATTCGATTTATCTTGTTCAGAACTACAAGATGATGGCCACCCCTCTTGCTTCTTGTTTCAGTTTTAAAAATGTGTTCATGAAATTTGTAAAAATTCCTCCTGTTTTGTCAACAGAATTGTATTGGGATATTTGATATTTCCATATTTCATAAATTTTAGTAATAATATAACCTTTGGTAATAGCTAATTTCACCTCGTCTATTACCCAAGTACCTGTTAATAATCTTTGATCATTATTATGCGTACAATTTTTTTGTTTCTATTATAAATTTATTTATTTTCAGTCTTCGGCAATATTTCATATTTTGAAAGAAGCGGGTCGGCAAGTTGGTTTAAAATTCATTAAACCAGAAGATTTAATACAAGGAGAGGATTATAAAATCACCGAATGGAAAATAATCCATACAAAGCTTGGAAACAAACTGCAGGTATATTTGGAAGACAAAGGTCTTTTAATTCTGCCAGATAGGATGTTAAAAGCCTTAGGACATAATATCAATTTAGATAATACATCACCACCAAGAGGAGCAACATTAAAATTTTTGGGGCGCGATCCTCAAAAATTCAATGCCTGTTTATACGACATGTTTATTAAAGAACATGATGATACAGACTTTATTCAAGACGGTCAATCATTTAGTCTTGACCTATAAATTGTTGTTAAAGTAGAAAAAAAAAACTTTGTAGTTATATTTCAAGAAATAAATTTTTATTTAATAAATATACAACCTAAATAAAATCGCTTTTATTGATCCAGGTACTGTGCGTGTTGTCGAAACCCAACCATTTTACAAACAGACGGTTGTCTTGTCTCTTCAAAACCTTCTCCACAAGATATATATTAGGATTTTTTACTTTCTGCAATTCATATTCGTAAAATCCGCCTACAATCGGCTGAAATTGATAATCCTTGATCATGTATGTTACGGGGTATTTGTTATTTACATGTGTAATTTTAAATATCTCGGAAGACCAATTCGGTGTGTAACCTTTGTCAAATCCTTTTTTAAATTTGCTTATTCGTACGTAATCACCAACCGCATATTTATTCTTTACAATTTTTGGATTATATTTGAATACGGTATTCAACAACTTTTTCTCGATTCTCTTGGTCACCTTACCAGGTGCGTAACCGATTGTTCTATGCACTCTATGGTTGTAATCGTTAATCATATTTTGAAGTTCATCAATCCATCTGTGTGAACCTTTTAAGCTGAACATTTTCCACATTTTTTCTTTTAATGTACGGTTAAAACGCTCAACTACACTTGCTTTTAGAGAACTATAGGTGGAATAATGGTTTATTCTAAAGTCCTCCATTAATTTTCGAAAATTGTTATTATAAAATTCTTTGCCTAAGTCGGTTTGTAAATTTATAGGAGATCGGTTATATTTATTGAAAATGTTAGCCATAGCATGAGTAACCAATGTAGCATTTTTCTGTAGTACAGGTAGTGCAAAAGCAAATTTACTAAATACATCAATTACGGTTAATAAATATTTATAGTTTCTATTGCCTTTAGCTTATGGAATCATTTCCACTAAATCTGCTTGCCACAAATCATCAATACCTTTAACCACAACATGTCTGCGCGGAAATTTTTTTCGTGAATATTTATGTAGCTCGTTAGCAACATCTTGTCGGCTCATGATTAAATGTATAGCGTTGAAAAACGTTTCTATTCATGTATTTATACTAATCCGCACACTTGATTTATCGAATTCTATATAAATATTCAATCACTATAGCAATTAATTTTAGTAGCATTTTACTATTGACACGAGTACGTCATACAAACTTGTGAAGACTAAAATAAATAAATAAATAAAAATATGTCTAGTGATTCATCGGATGACTCGTCCATATTTTATCACCATAGAAGGAGCTCATCGGAAACAGATTCTGGAATTTTCTCTAAAGATGATCATAGAAAATGTACAGTTCAAACAGATTCCGCAGCATCTTCTTTCGATGAGTTTAATAAAGAAAAATGCTATACACCACACATGCTGAAAGCAGGAGACAGATTAAATTCTTTTCGTCACTCTGGATGGGTCAAAATTATGCCTGATCCGCAAGCTCTATCTGCTGCGGGATTTTATTACACAGGCAGAGAGGACAAAACTCAATGTTACATATGCGGGGGATGTATAGGTGATTGGAATTTCATTGACGATCCATGGCAAGAGCATGCATTCTGGTTTCCGAAATGCGAATTTGTCTTGCATGAAAAGGGCGCTTTGTTTATAGCTAGTATTAAGAAAAGATGGGCTCAACATTTGAATGTATTAAAAAGAGATATTGATAATAATACAATTAATGAATTGATAAGTATTTTGTATAATTTAAAACTGCAACTATTGGATCTTAGAAAATAAATGTAAAACACTTTTTATTTCCTTGTAAATTTATTTGAAAATTTTTTAAAAGTGGAAAAATAAAAAACAATAAGTTTTTGCTAAAGGTTATGTTTTATTTTGTTCACACAGCTGATTACATGTATATTGATAAAAATCATTTACAAGTTTATTCTTACATAAATTTGGAATTTCATTAAACAGTCGTGCATAATTAAATGAATTTGCTGCTGTTCGATATGTTACAAAAAAATCAATCGGTGATAATTTAAAAACATTCTGGGCAATGCATTTATCCAAGTAGATCTGATAGTAGAGTTTTACCTCTGGTGTGACGGTCTTATTCCAAACGGCCACAGAGTTAATAAACGCTGCTACATCATATAATTGTCTCCATTCTGAAGAAATAATTGCAATTTTATTTTTACCCTCCTTAACTATAGAAGACATCTTTCTCCATAGCGGCGGCATGACAGCTTGAAAACGCAGTTCTGTCTCTTTATTGGTAACTCTATCATATTGGTCGGATTGCTCTCATCATCAAAGTGTGTATTAATATTTTGAAAATTCTTGTAGAGCTCTTGCCAATCAGTATATGGCATCGTAGTAGTTATGGTATTTTTGAACAAAGTCACTGTTACTTCAAACGTGCTACTATCAAAACCAACACTTACATAGGCTGTATGTTTATCATTTAGGAAGTATGTGTATGCAAGCAATAAATTATTTACATCAGAATCCTTTGGTTCATTAACTCTATGTGTCTTTGTAACATTACTATTTTTATTTAGATTAGTTTTTGCAGAATAATCCATTTTTTATTATTAGTTTTTAATTTTTAAATTCTCTATTGAACAGTTGCCGTGCACGTACTAATGAATACTAACATTTTTTAAAAT
Source organism: Tipula unca (assembly GCA_951394425.1). Lineage (NCBI taxonomy): Eukaryota > Metazoa > Arthropoda > Insecta > Diptera > Tipulidae > Tipula > Tipula unca. The sequence goes on from OX596380.1 coordinate 70,165,146, forward strand.
TTGCTTTTTATATATGTGAGGGATATCTCTCAGCTACTAATTTATTATACTGTACTCTCTCATTTACGCATAACAAACATGTCTAAACTTGTTTATTCTAGAGTAAACGTGTTATTATTTTTAATAGAGAAATCCCTTTTGAACAGCTTCTTTACTTTTACATCGTTCTCAAGACATTTTTCGTTGTAAAACTGCTTGACAAAATTTTTCATTGATTTTCGTTTACATCGGTTTAGCAAAAATACACAGCAATATTGCCCGCAAACTCCACTAAACACACTTTGTATTTGTTTCTTGTTGTAGATGATGCATTTACTGTTACGTTTTAGAAACTTTTTAATTAGAAGATATTTTGCTGGAGATCTTCCATAGGAGTCAAAAAATTCAGCACATCCTCTTACTGGAAAATAAATTGCTATCCAATGTTCACCAGGTTTATTAGATTCGTCTGTGTTAACAACATACATTGCCGGTTTATATTGCACTTTTTTTGGAATTTTATCGGATGCAAAGACGCCATAAAAATATTTTTTGGTACACTTATTTGATTTTAATGCTTTTTGAATATCTAAAGTACTCATTGTATTGGCCGTCATTATGGGTGCCATTACTACCACATAATGTATTATTGTTGAAATTGTTTCATTTTATATACAGCAATTAAAAGCTTGTTGTAACATTACGATTTCTATCAATTTCAAGAGTGGTATCATATTCCATGTACACTAAACAAGTCGTTGTTAAAGGAAGCGCAGATTCGAATCTTGCCTCTATTCTTAAATTTCCTTGATTCATTAGACTGTTACATGAATCATTGGCCGACATGTCAGATGTTAAATCAAAAGCTAACATGAAATATCCACTCTTGAACATTTCTTTAGTAATCAAATTCCCCTGTGGTATATGTAACATACCGCTTGCTGAAAACAGCGTTGAATAGTCTAGCATAATTTGTTCCTGCAGAGAAGTCCATTTCTATAGGTTCGTTAGGTATTTGAACTCCATTCATATAAAGAGCAAATGAAGTCATTTTGTTATGTTTAAAATTAAAGAGATTTTTACTTCTTTTTCCTGTATACGCATCGTTATCAACCATCATAAAAATTAAATTTGTTGGAAGCTGACCCATTACAATGTTATCTAATGAAATTAATGTACCACCAGCCGGAACTGTGAATGTTTTTATTTCATTACGTTTGTAATGATACTTTGCTGTTGTATTTTCTAGCATTTTATGATGAGCAATTAATATGCTTGGATTTATTGTAATATGTCTCATGTAAAGGGAAGCTTCACAAATTTTTACAACTGATGTATCTGTATCCGCAGCCATTAGATAAAATTCGGGCTTATTCAGTGTTAATATAATGCGTAAATCAACATTATTTAGCAATAGCAAGGGTTGATTTAGCATGTCAGCATGTATTTTTCCATATACTTCAATAATAGAGCTATTTTTAGTTAACGCTGCTTGTGTTTTTAAACCGTCATTTGCTGTAAGATTGTCAAATTTTGTATCCACGCTCCAGCCTGTTAATTGAAGATGTGTTTTGTGTGCATCATCACCGTAGTTTAATAATTGTTCTATATATGCGCGATAACTGTAATTCCCATCGCTTGAATTTATGTTTTTACCATTTAAAGAAATACTAACTTGACGGAACATCGAATGTAACATATTATTCACTAATCCTGGTTGATCTTTATCGGCGTCAACAAAGGCCTTGCCATCATTTTTGGTTAATTGTATTTTTAAACCCAAATTAGCGGAAGACAGGTCCATATATGAATCCCCATGTCCTAAACACAAAAATGCAATTGATGTTTGATTTTCCAAACTTGTGACAGGTTTATAAGACACCTCTTCACTTTTTAAAATATTTGTTTGAATCGCTTGAGGAGCAAATATATCTAGCTCTGACTTCATACATTCAGTGAATGACATTATGAGAAAATATCAATAACCCGTTTTCTTTTAGTAGATTTATTTTCTAGTTTATGTTTCCTCTTTTTAACTCTAGCACGAGTTGTTCTTGACTGACTACAGATACCTCTCAGCCGGCCTTTTATTGATTTTTTAATTCTGGCACCCGATCTGGCCATTTCTTTTATTTTCTCTGCAGCTTTATCACGTAAATTATCAACCTCACGAATCGATCTGTCGCGTAGTATTTCACTAATCGGGTTTTCTCCATGCATTATTTCTGTCCCCGTTTGAATTACTTCATTTTTTAAACTTCGACGTGCTGATGATAATAATGGTTTTAGATATCGAAATATTCCACTGAAAAAACCACCAATACCTCTCCCTTTTTGATATATTCTTTGAGTTCGTAATAAAGGTCCGAATTCTTCATCATTATATCCCCTCCCCGCTTGGAGCGAATAGTACTTTGTATAGTATCTATCCATTATATTAGCAATAATGTAGATCGGTACTCAACGGCCTTGCTTATATACCCTTTTGAAAATGTAAAACTAAACTGGTCATAAACAAGCCAGATTTAAAATTAATTTGTTCTCCATGCTGGTCAGTTATTAAAATACTTATTTCTGATATATTATGTTGTTCAATGGGGCAATACTGAATATTATCTATTTGGTAAGACTGTTCTAAGTTTGTTTTTGTGTTTGCTAAAGGATGCATATAAAGACATCGAGTAGCGGCATCTCCAAAAATTCTTGGTTTGATTAAATCACAATAAAAGCAAATGTAACGGGGGAGTGGCACGTTCACAACCTTATTAATTTCCTCAATATAATTATCCTTTATAAATTTATTTTTAACTTCCTTCTCTCTTGTTTGCTTGTATAGTTTAATATCTTGTTGTAATTTCTCTTTAACCTGCAACCATAATGCAATGTGTAGCTGAGAAAATATTTCGTCGAATAATTGCCTTTGGGTGAATTCCTTATTACATATTATTTTTACTTTTACACCTTCCAGTAATTTTAACTCAATTGTTTTTGCATTACTAGCCACAACGAATTTTTGTAATTTAGTTTGTGAGCTATATCGATCAAAGAAATTTTCTTCTTCGATTACATGATAAAAATCTGGAGAGACACTTAATAATTCAATTATGTTTTCATTTAGTTTTTCTTCTTTTATTGCTGGTTTAAATTTAATTTTTATTGGGGCATTCATTTTATCACTAATAGAAGTATGAGCTACATTTGTGAGGCCAACGTACCATTTTTCGTTAGAATCTAAGTTCAACACGTATGGAAGTTTAACCGTAAAACGAGATAATGAATTTTTGGGGTAGTATTTTAAAGAACTGTTACTCATAAGAGTTACGTATGTGAAATTATCCATTATGTCGTTCTGCTACAGCTCAAATTCAAATAATAATAAAAGCAATATGTTTAGTGTTTATATAGATATTTATTTTCTTTATTTAATTTGAAACATTCCAATTATTTACAAAGGTGTCCATTTCTGGGATGTTCGCTCACTATTACTTCGGGCTGTTTTTAGTGCATGTGCTACCTGACGAGCTGACGGCTTCCGAGATCGAAAGTTTAAAATTGTTTGAAGATCTCCATCTTCAGATTTTTTAAGTTGAGCCCTTTTTTCAACTGTTTTGGATGGTTTGGTAGCTACCAAACCATCGTTCATCTCGTACGTTGTAAAACCTCCACTCTCTCTTTTAATTCTCACCTTCGATTTATCAAAATATTCCTCTTCATCTTCTTGATTATTATCATCATCATCATCAGCACTGCTACCTACAAACACTTCTTCATCATTTGCTTTAAATGCCGGTATAACAAAATCTGTTTGTATGTTTTTATTGGAAAATGTTGGTGTTGCTGTGTTAGTTTCCTTATCTTTATGAAAAATATGTTTGGTTTGAACTGCTACTCCTTCAACATGTTTTATCTGAGGAGCCCCTTTAAAATTAACCTTCTGTACATTTTTTCTTTTTAGTGCCGAAAATTGGTTAGTTTCTTATTATACAGAATAGATTTCATCATTTTATCTAAAGCTGATAGTTGATTATCTTCTAATACGATGTTCTTAAATTTATCAAAAATTGCTGGAGGTATAACAATCATTCGTTGTAAATTGTTCATAGTGTTTTGTTAATTATTTCACCAATGACACCCGATAAAATTGTGCCTATTAAAACAGGTAAGAAGCCACCTCTTTGCACGAGTATTTCACGTTTTGAAGAGAGATTCAGTTTTGGGCATGCCAAATATCGTAGATCTCTTTTATACCTTTTTAATTTGGTTTTGCTGTGCTTAGAAATTTTATTGTTTCCATTTAATGTATTAAGCGCTATTTCACACAAAGTTTTTATTATTTCAGGGCTTGCAGCTTTCAGCAATGATTTTCGGACTGCTGGTTTATAGTTTTTTAAGACATGTAGAATATGTTTGTTGGCCTTCAAACGTTTCATTTTTCATACACAGCTGTTTATTTTCAAGCAGCGTGGAAGTGCAGTAGCAGGTGAAATAGTCTTTTTCAAAAATATTCGTGCGAAATCGAAGTAAATCATTAACTGATTGTGTCAAGTCGAAAAGTAAATAAGCATGCAGTTCCGATGTAACCTCATTATATACTCTTACAAGTTCTGTCTGGCAAGTTGAAAAATAAGTTGCACTCTTTACGGAGCGAGATTACGAAAACTAGTAAAGTTCCTTTCAGGAATAAAACTGCTTTTATACATAAATAAGTATTATTTATTTAAAACAGAAAATTTGTTGCAGTAGTACATCTATTTAGTACATCTATTGCCTCCTCCACTAATATTTCCATGAGCTTTGCGTAAGCATCCGGACCACGACGTGTTATTTTGCGAATTAATTCCTCCAAACGCTTATGTATCGCAAAATGTTCTTCAATAATGTGGAACATTTTTTGATTAACAATTTTTTTATTTAGACAGTTATTTGCAAAACTATCGTATTCCAAACATTGTGTTAATATCGAAATATTATTTAATATTATCTGACGATGACAAGGGTTCATTTTACACAAACGATTTTATATGACGTCAATTGACGTCACTACAGCATACTTGCTCAACTGTTTTATTTTCATTTTGCTCGATTTTCTGTGACTTCTATCGGTTTTAAAAGTGCAACAACTGGATTTTCTCCCAAATTTTTTAATTTTACTATACACTTACTACACACTAACAAAAACAATGTTGTTTATGTATGACGTCCATCGGTTTTAAAAAGTGCAACATCTGGATTTTCTCCCATTTCCCACTGACCTCATTCTTCTTAAATGTTTTATTTTAAAAAGTGCAACATCTGGATTTTCTGCCATTCCCCACTGACGTCATTCTTCTTAAATATTTTTATTCATAACTACTTTTTTCATTCTCCCAATTAGCATCATATCGTTCTTATTTGTTTTATTGTTATACATACATATAGATATTCGTACACGAAGTTAAAAATAGAATTTTCTTTCGTTTTCTTTCTTTCGTTGTCTATAGGAGTACATACGAACCTCTACATAAAAAAATACAAAATTATTTCTTCGGATTTTCTTTTTAAGACTTTTCTCTTAGACTGTTGAACGCGCAACACACATTCGCGCAACAATGAATTTAAAAATGTAATTTTATTAATTTATTTATTTTATTAATTTTTAGCACCATCTTTCCCTCTTTCCACCATCTTTCCCTTTTAGCACGTCACACACATTCTTCCCGACATTTTCTTATTTACATAACCTCACTCTTACAATAATGACGTCAACCGATTTAAATAATACAACATCTGGTCTTTCTCAACATTCCCCCCCCCCCTCCTATACTACTTTTCGATGACGTCACCCTTACTATAATGACGTCACCTATTTAAAAAAATCAACATCTGGTTTTATCACCATTTCTAACCATGACGTCACCTATTTAAAAAAATTCAACATCTGGTTTTGTCACCATTTCCAACCATGCCGTCACACAACTTAAAAATTCAACATCTGGATTTGTTACCATTCCCTCCTATACTACTAAGGGCATGTCCGATTTCCATAATTGACGATTGTAAAAGTAGGCTAAGCTCCTCTCGCAAAAAAAATTATTTAAAAGAACGATTCATTTGAAGTTTGTGTTGTTGTTTTTGTATTCGAAATTAGGTGGTTGTGTTTTTAAACGTCAATGTATAGATAGTTTTATTTTAAGAGAAATTCTGCTACGTGCAATCCGTGATGCTCCAATCGTCAATAATAAACTTTTTTATAAATAATAATAGTTTGCCATTCCATTTTTTGCGATCCGAAATGTGAGATAATTGTGACTTTGTCACAAATGGAATGGCACATAAAATGGAACGTGAATGTATCAACTCGTAAAATTTGGCTCGAATATGTTGGCGACTGGAAATTTTTGGCGGCAAATTATTATTATACCTATGTAATTACCTATAATGTTTACAAATTTCGGCTAGACCATTTTCAGCTGTCGGGAGCGCTGGCGAAATTATTAATTTCATAATTTTTCAAAATATTCCGACGAATAGTGCAAACAGCTAATATTACAGGTTTCGGACACAGTCATACTTAGTTTAACAGTAATGTCAAAACAAAAAATTATTTATGTTAACTTATATGAAAAAAAACTAGGCAATAATTTACTGCTTTTTAATTCATTTGATGAATTAAATTATGTAATTATACTTTCAAGTAATTGGCAGGATATTTTAAAATTAAGTGGGAAATATTTTTATTTTAGAATTTAGAACAGTGATGACAAACTATAAATAAGTGGAAACTGCTGTATATAGTTGAATGCCCAAAAACTCTGTAGATACATATGTAGAAGGTGAAAAAACTTTTAAGCAAATCAAGGCATAGGTTTTATTTTCAATTCTCTGAAATAATTCTCTAAATAATAAAAATTGCTATTTGCCACAGATTACATAATGTAGAAGATTTGCACGTAAGATATTTTGTAAACAGTGATAGCGAACTTCAAAATGAATTGGCTTTTAGATTTAAGTAAATAGATTAAAACCAATAATTGCAACTAAGCGAATACATATATGTGCAGAAAAATTCAGTTGAAATACTGTTAACTATAATAATAAATAAATTCTTTTATTTAGGCAAAAACTAAATATGTATGCATATATAGCTCACATCAATCAAATACATATTTTAAATTGATTATAAACACCAAAATTACATGATCATAAATATTTGATAAAGTTTGACAGTTAATTTAGATTTTCTTGCAAGAAAAAGATAACAAATAAGTTACCTCGCAAGGATACTTATTTGAATAAGTAAATCTCCACAAATAAGTATTTCGTTTTGGAAACAAGCCTAATGTAATAAGTATAAAATTATGTATAATTATTTATTGTTTCCTCCAAGCCAATTGACGATTGGAGCATCACGGATTCCACGTAGCGGAATTTTTCTAAAATAAAACTATCTATCCATTGCCGTTTAAAAACACACAGCCACCTTATTTCGAATACAAAATCAACCACGCTAACTTCAAATGGATCGTTCTTTTTAATAATCATTTTTCCGCGAGAGGAGCTTTGCCTACTTTTACAATCGTCAAATGCGATCTTGTCGTTAAGAACAGAAATAAATTTCATTTTGCATGCCCTATCCCTTGGGGAAAACCAAAATAGGGCCACTATGCTGGAAATATAATTTCTCATTGGTTATTGTGGTTAACACCAGGAGGAGAGGGCTATTTTCTATCATATTTTCTTATGATTTTTGCCATTTCGCTGTTAAAGTTACTTGTTTCTGATTGAATATAATTAATTAAAATGTTAAATTTAAATTTTATTTTCAACAAAATTTGCACAATATTTTCTCAAAAGAAAGAAGTATGTCTTCATTTTCATTGCAACGCGTACCAATCTTTAGAAAATAATTAATTAATTCCAACCAAGAATTCGAGTCATTTTATTTGTTTAAAATTTTATTTGCCAAATTACAACAACAATCCCAATTCCAATTTAGCCTTCGAAGTATTCCCTCTTTTTGATGGTAATGAAAATCCAATTTGAAACCTCAGCTTTAAAGTCAGAATGTGTCTTACAATGTTATTCTATTGATTGTATTGTAATGTATTTTATATTTCCAAAGGAATTAAATGAAATTTATTGTTTTCTTTCCTTAGAAAATCCAGATGAAATAAAATCGACTTAAAAATACAAAATGGACACTGAATCAGAAGTAACTAGTAAAACGAAAACCAAAGGAAGACCGCTGGGAATGCCGAACTGGATTTTAGAAAGCAAATTTCCAAACGAAAAATCGGCAACCGATCATTTAACTGCCGAAGGAATGTGGCCGAATCAATGTTATGGTAGACGAAGTAGTCGTAAAAAAATCTATCGATGCAACAGGGCAGAATTTAATGGTCCACCGTGTTTGGCAATGAAATGTCTCTACTTTTCAATGAAGAGTAAGAAAGTTTCGCTGTATACAACAAAAACTAAACATAATCATACAATTACACCAGCAACCAATAAAAACATCATCCTCATCAGCTACCGAATGAAACTATTATAAACAAGATATATCGTCGAATGGAAAGTGCGTGGAAGGTTCGAATCGTTGAACTAATAAAACAGATGCAGTCTCCTAACGAAATTATGCTACAGCTAAAATCTGAAGGGTTCCAAGTGAAACATCGTACTCGTCATATCCGAAATTATTGTAAATATTATACTGAAAAAAAAATTAATAAATGGACATTTGAAAAGTCATTTCACGAGTTAGAAGATGCTAAAATGTTTATAAAACAACAACAAATGTGGAGATTCAAATGCTTAGGTCGTTCGGATTTCGGCAAGTCCTACCACTATCAATGCAATATGGTACCTAAAGTAGGGCAACAATGTGAGGCGCGAAAATATGTGAACTTTAATAAATATACAAATGAAGTCACACTGTATCAAAAGGATTCTCTTCATACACATACGGATATTATCCATAAATCCGTTTGGTTATTAAAACAGTTAATCAGAGACGACCAGAACGCTTTAAAAGAACAAGGTTTTAGAGTTTTGCAAGCCGTTGGCCTTCAGAATTGCCTCATTCGTTCCAATACCAATGATTATAATACATCATTTGGTAAGAAATCTTGCACGAATTTCGATTCTCAAATTAAAAATATTAATGTTACTGTTCCGGTTGAGGTAAATTTGGCCAAGGGAAATTACGAAAACAATAAAAAACTTAATTATAAAACCAAATCTAGACCACTTTTTACGTGGGATTGGACGGTCGAGGCAAAATTCCCTGATGAGGAAGTAGCTTTCGAGTATTTGTCGAAAGATGATCGCTGGATTATCGATGTAAGGCGAGTTTACGCTGTAGTTGGTGGCCGCAAAGTACATTATCGATGCAATCGAGTGAAGTTAAATGCACCCCAATGTGCCGCTAGAAAATGTTTATTATATTCCAACGATAGTAGTGAAATTTCTTTGTACAAACTGATAGTGAACACACTCATGATAAAATTGATGTTAAATTTAGAATGAATATATCTGATATGCCAAAAGAACTCGGCAATCCTGTTGAAAAAAATGCTGATGTTTCGGTTTATCCTGTGGGATCAAAACGGGATCGCTCTTGTACAAATACACGCAATATTATAAGCCAGGAAGACAGTATTAATGACCAAGTTAAAGAAAATAAATTTATAGATAGTAGTTTCGAACCTCTCATTAGTATCGGCAATAATGCAACTTCAATGGAACTTGTCACTGGAGACGATTCCATTCAATACGTTATCAGTTATATTGACGATGATCAAATTAGTTATGAGGATATGAAACAAGTGAATCAAGGTGCAGCCTTATCATCTGAACCATCAACCACCTACAACAATGTAACTAATGTTAATGTCGAAAATACCGGTATATTGGCTGAGGCTGTATTTAAAGAGAAATTTCCTAATCTAATAGATGCAATGAATAAAATGAAGAAAGGTTTTGATCATATGGGTATCTACTTACACTAAGCGATTTGGTAATACACAGCGTATATATTTTAGGTGTAACTACAATAGTGAATTTGGAAAATGTAAATGTCGAGTATTTCTTCTAACAAGAAATGATTCTAATGAAGTGCTATATTATTCTATATGTCCACACAATCATGATATTAAGTTGAGCGATAGTGAAAACACTCAGATTCGAAATCCTGCGAAATCAACTGAGCACTCTAATATTATATCTGATGGCGGTAAGGATTCATTAACTCTATGGATGTTCGAAACAAAATCTGACGATTATAAAACGGCCAAAAATTATATGAAAAATTTGAATTTGTGTTGTACTAAATCAAATACATCGAAATATGGCGTCCAGGAATATTATAATTGTAATTTAGTGGCCAGTGACGTTGATCAGTGTCCTGCATCGCGATATCTTTTGTACGAGCATATAAACAGTGAAGCTTTAATGTTTTCTAGAAATATACGTCACACGGGTATTTGCACGAACGCTACTCTTTCTTTGGTTCCAATAGAAAAACGGTCGGCGAAAGTTATCGACATAGTTGTTAGTGACGATAATGATGAAAATAGCTCATCACAGCAAGATAGTTTACAATTTGTTGAAGAAGGCTGGATACTAGAAAAAGAATTTGAAACCACTAATGAGGCTGTCAACTATTTAAATAAGAAACAAATCTGGACTTTTAAAACAAGAAAAAAGTCACCAAATCATGGTATTAAAGAATTTTATCGATGCAATTTGACAAAACCTAAAGAAAAAGAGTGTTCTGCTGCCAAATTTATTCATATCAAATATGGAACGAACGTTGTTTCTCTATATGAAACAAAACAAAGCCACACACATGATACACGAACAGCCGCAGCTCAGGCAAACAAAATATTCGAGTGTTTAGATAAAGTCACAAAAGACAAGATAACGGAACTTGTTATACTCGGCCATACACCAAAACAAATTATGGGCAAGTTAGGATTACACAACTTTGAAGTTAATTTTAAAAATATACTTTATTATTGGATTTCAAAAATGCGGCGAAATTTGTGTAGAAAAATCGCTAATTTTGAACCGTTTATTACCACTATTGAAAATTGGTTGACGAAAATTACCACAATTCCCGAGAGTGAGGATGAACACTATTGTGTAAGTTTCAACGTAGATCATACAAAAAAATCTTTTCGATATTTTTTATCAACCCGGCGTTTGCTGAATAATGCCATAGATTCATATTTAGTTCACCTAGATTCGACGTGCATATTGCATTGGCAAGAAAATCTAATCACGCTTGTTGTGTACAACAGTTCTAGATCAAAATTTTCATTTATTCGGCATTGAGTACAGTTTGTTCCAAAAAATATGAAAGTGATTACGAATTTATATTCCACGCAATACAGAAGGGGGTGCAAGAATGCCATAAGAAAATATTTAAACCAGAATGCCTAATTGCCGATGATAACGACGTTGTCCGTAAGGCATTCATTAAAACGTTTGGGATTTCGAGTAAAATTGGCATGTGCTCTAAGATGGCATTATCTAAAATTAATATTAAATTGTCAGTTTGTGTGAAATCAGATCTGTTAAAAAATCAAATCCAAGAAGATATTCTACAAATTCAAAAGCTTTCGTCGCAGAATTTATTCTTTAAAGCCATAGGTTTATTTTTGCGGAAATGGCGGTCACACGCTGAGGTACAACAGTTAGATGAATTTTTAAAATACTTTAAAGCAAACTGGGTTGATCAAAATTCAAATTGGTTTCTAGGATTTCGACATTTTACACCACATACAAATAAAGCTATTTACGCTGAATACGATTCACTTAAAAATGTTTTTTCGTGTATGCAAAATCTTCCGATAGAATCTATTCAAAAGGAATTGGAACGGTTTTCACGTTGCTATGCGAGCCCCAGCTCCAAAGAGTTCGTTCGAAAAACTAAAATTTCAATATCTGTCTACGAGAAAGCGATCGCGTGGAGTAATATAAAAAAACAAATGGAAATCGCTCATAATCCCTCCGAGAGCCGTTATTACCTTTTAGCTGGTGATGAAGAATTGAAATGCGAAACTATCGGACGTGTAATCATCAAACGTTAGATGAATTGTTTGATATTCAATTTAGTTTTTGTTGCGTACGACGAATTAAAAATAATAAAACAATTACGTGTAACTGTCCATATTTTTTAGAAAATTTCGTTGTGTAAACACTCTGTGGGAATGGCAGTGGTACTGAATATAATAAAAAATTCACCGAGTTTTGATCAATTAAGTAGCAAACTATTATGAAATATGTAGTGAATTTACCTTAAAGTGGAATTCATGGTAAAATAATGATAATTATTTTTTATTAAATAAAATTAAATTTAAATTGATTTATATTAAATTGTCAATAAACTTGTTTTATTTATAGTTTACAATCTTGATTTAATTCGTTATTATCAATTAATCATAAAAAGTAGGAGCAGTAATTACACGTTGCATTCGCATTACAGGCATCCAAACAATGTCGTGTACACACCACATACCCTCAGCCGTGTAATAATACACCACTTCGACCCATCAATAAACATTTGATAACAATGTTGATGACATTGATATTACTACGGGGTCCCGGTCAAAATAGTGCTTTCCGATTTTATAACAGGATTTGAAAAAAAAAAAAGGTTAGAAAGCAGGATATTATAAAATAGGAGTAGATACGAAACAGAATAGTACAATATATAGGGTTAGGGACGAAACAGGATTCCTAAAATAATTTTATAATCCGAAATCCATACAACATACTGAGCTTCATCGTAAATTGGGCAAGGAATGGTTTTGTGGCGACCCAAAATTTAAAAAACATTTTATAATTCCATTTCCATTCAAAATGTTAAATTTCATCATAATCGTGTAAAAACACCTTATAGTTGTATATGTATACCTGCTACTGTTTTATTAAATATCTTCGGTGCTCTATATTCAAAACCGTACCAACCAATTTTTGGAACCATATCTGAACTTTTTGATATTCAATTTACGGATCTTTATAAAATAAGTTAGAAAGTATTTTGGGTAATGTCGGCTCCTTCATATCAAAGAAAAATTATTCAAGTTCAGTTTACAAAATATTCTCCTTTAAAGTGGCACTAGTAATCCTTATTACCCAATTGGTCAAAACTAAGAAAACTTTATTTTTTATGCATGACACACTATTGGCTATAAAAATCAATTCTTCTGAGAGCTCTGTGCCATCCTTTATTTTTATTTTCAGAGAGTATACTAATACGAGACCTTTATCAATATTTTAGAACAGTATCTTACGTCGAAGATTTTAATTTGTATTGAAAATTCAAATTTTTTTACTGTAGTGTAGATAGTTGATCAAAACGTTCAATAGGTTGGATAGCAACATCTAAAATACTATTATAAACCTCTACTGTAAATTTGAGTACTAAATCTTCCATAGGCTTATCATCGGTTTCGTAAATAATCATTATCATTAGTTTCAAAATCAGAACATGGTTTGCTTTAAACACTAAAATGTACATAATTAAATTTAACATATTAATTCGCCTTTTTCGTAGTATTGAGAATAAAAATATATTTAATATTTAAAAAAGTATTATATCACACATTGTGACGCCCTCTTTATTCGGCACCACATGCTACACCTATAATTAGGTACGGCGGCCCTGAATGAACATAGATCTCAAATAGTATACTGCTTCGTACCTCTTCCTTATTTTTCTGTGATAATTGGGGACTTGAATGCTAGAGCTGACAGAAATCAGGCCGACTTGTGTGACAAGCATAAACAAAGTCAAACACCCGACACGAAATTGTGACCGATAATGGATAGAGATTGATCTACTTTGCAATTGCTCACGATCTTAGAGTAGCAAGTATATTCTTCCCACACATACAGATACATTTGGAAACCTAGATCTTTGCAAAACTTTCCACAGCCAAATTGACCACGTGTTGATTTCTAAGGGGCGAACTAGGGTTTTACAGGCTGTGAGAGCGTATTGGTTGGCAACTATATGCGTAGGCAGCGAGCATCATTTGGACGCTGCAAAGCTACGATGGATATTTCGTACAAGTCTGGAAACACAGCGAAAAGCATGAAACGTTTCGACTGTGAAGGTCTGCTAAATGAACATCAAAAGTAACGATATCAGGGACAACATTGAGCAAAATAATTACCAGCCAGGCTGTGTGAACTCTGTCTGGGAGGTACTGAAAACTTCGGTTGTTAGCGCTAGCTGCTCAGCAGACATTAAATATAGTGAAAGTCAAACCGGAGAATGATTGGTTTGATGACGAATATCGTCTGGCAGTCGAGTAAGAAAATATAGCCCATAGTGAAATTCAACAACATCTCACAATCTCGAGGAAAACAAGGCTGCTCTTATAGACGGAAGAATCAAAAGCCGTGAAGCACAAGAAATTCTCACAATAAACACACATCGTGGTTTATATTCATATAAACGAATGCCGTATGGTTTGAAACCAGCGTCATCGATCTTTCAGTCGGTTATGGACCAAATTTTAAAGAATATGAAAAATACATTTTGCTATATAGATGATATACTGGTAGGAGATAGTTCAGTCGAAGGTCTTTATGCTAAATTAGTATTAGTAATTGAGGAATTGCATAGATATAACGTCAAAGTGAATTATGAAAAATGTAAAATGTTTGTTGAAAAATTAAATTATCTAGGACATGAAATTTCCAGTTCAGGGGTAGGTCCATGTAGTGAGAAGGTTAAGGCAATTGTAGAGGCGCCATCACCAACTAATGTGACAGAACTCAAATCATTCGTGGGTTTATTAAATTATTATTCTAAGTTTTTACCGAATTTAAATAAAAAATGTAGCGTGTTCTATGGACTCTTGCGAAAAGATTCAAAATGGGAATGGAACAAGAATTGTCAGGAAACTTTTGAACAATGTAAATCTGACATGCTGAACAGTAAGGTATTAGAATTTTACGATCAAAAAAAGGAAATTGTTGTTGTGTGTGATGCAAGCGATGCCGGACTAAGTGGAATATTATGTCACGTTATTGATAGGTTGAAAAGCCGGTGTTCTTTGTATCACGTACATTAACAAAAGCGGAAAAAAATTATCCGATTTTACACCGAGAAGCTCTTGCGGTAGTATTTGCTATGGAGAAATTCTACAAATACGTATATGGTCATCATGTAGTTATTTATAGTGATCACAAGCCGCTAGAAGGTATATTTTCACAAAGAAAAGGTCAATCCGCAGTGGTAGCGTCCCGTTTGCAAAGATACAGCAATAGATTAGCAATGTTTGATTTTATTTTGAAATACAGGAAAGGTAGTGAAAATGGTAATGCTGATTGTCTAAGTAGACTACCAATCAATGATGAACTTTCGGATGAGGATAAGTGCGAGCAAATGATTGGAGTGATAGATAATATAGAAGGTAGTGATACTATCAAATTGGATATCGAATTGGTTCAACGTGAAACAGCTAGGGATACATATTTATGTCAATTAAAGCATTATATTGAGAATGGTTGGAATATTAGTAACCTTCCAGTAGAGTTTAAAAAGTATTATTTGAAAAATTCTGGTATGACTGTTGAAAAGGGTTGTATATTTTATGGCAACAGGTTAGTTATTCCAAAGGTGATTCAAAACGAAGTAATGAGTATTTTACATAGCAATCATTCTGGTGTCGTAAGGATGAAAGTTTTGGCGAGGGAGTATGTTTATTGGCAAAGTATTAATGAGGACATAGAAAAATTTGTAAAGTGCTGTGAGTCGTGTCAAGTAACAAGTAAAAGCAAGATGGTAAAAGTTTACTCGAATTGGTCAGTAACCAGTAGTCCGTTTGAAAGAATCCATGTTGATTTTTTTTATTTTTATGGAAATGAGTTTTTGATAGTTGTGGATTCGTTTAGCCGGTGGTTGGAGGTTATACTAATGAATGGTACAAATGCAAACAAAGTGATCGAAAATCTAGATCAAATATTTAGAGTTTTTGGTTTGCCTAAGGTTTTAGTGTCAGATAATGGACCTCCGTTTGGTAGTGAGGTGTTTAGGTTGTATTGTAGTGATAGAGGTATAGAGTTGAAGCATAGCCCACCGTATCACCCTTCTAGCAATGGAAGAGTAGAAAGAGCAGTTCAAACGACAAAAGCAGTACTACGGAAATTTGTACTGGATAGCAAACGATCAAATTACGCGTTTAATGTAAAACAAGAGGTACAAAAGTTTCTAAAAAATTATAATAATTTGCCATGTACTGAGGCAAATTTCATACCATCAGAAAAAATATTTAGCTTTAAACCAAGAACAAAACTTGATTTGTTAAAAATAAATGAAAATGTAGAAACAAATGTTAAAGAGAATAAGAAAGTTGGCTTTAATGATGAAAAGGATACAGTATATGATATTAAAGAGAAAAGGTTAAAAAAAATTCATAAATTTATAAAAGGAGAGAATGTTCTATATTTATCACCAATTGTTGTGGTACCGAAGCAGAATGGACAATTAAGAGTATGTGTTGATTGCTCTGTTACGGTTAATAGATACGTAAAGTCACAATACTATCCGCTTCCTGTTATCGATGAGGTATTGGCGAGTCTTGCTGGATGTAAATATTTTGCGTCTTTGGATATAAAAGGTGCTTATACTCAATTAAGGTTAAGCCGTGAAGCACAAGAAATTCTCACAATAAACACACATCGTGGTTTATATTCATATAAACGAATGCCGTATGGTTTGAAACCAGCGTCATCGATCTTTCAGTCGGTTATGGACCAAATTTTAAAAAATATGAAAAATACATTTTGCTATATAGATGATATACTGGTAGGAGATAGTTCAGTCGAAGGTCTTTATGCTAAATTAGTATTAGTAATTGAGGAATTGCATAGATATAACGTCAAAGTGAATTATGACCTCTTGTACCTCTTGTTTTACATTAAACGCGTAATTTGATCGTTTGCTATCCAGTACAAATTTCCGTAGTACTGCTTTTGTCGTTTGAACTGCTCTTTCTACTCTTCCATTGCTAGAAGGGTGATACGGTGGGCTATGCTTCAACTCTATACCTCTATCACTACAATACAACCTAAACACCTCACTACCAAACGGAGGTCCATTATCTGACACTAAAACCTTAGGCAAACCAAAAACTCTAAATATTTGATCTAGATTTTCGATCACTTTGTTTGCATTTGTACCATTCATTAGTATAACCTCCAACCACCGGCTAAACGAATCCACAACTATCAAAAACTCATTTCCATAAAGATAAAAAAAATCAACATGGATTCTTTCAAACGGACTACTGGTTACTGACCAATTCGAGTAAACTTTTACCATCTTGCTTTTACTTGTTACTTGACACGACCCACAGCACTTTACAAATTTTTCTATGTCCTCATTAATACTTTGCCAATAAACATACTCCCTCGCCAAAACTTTCATCCTTACGACACCAGAATGATTGCTATGTAAAATACTCATTACTTCGTTTTGAATCACCTTTGGAATAACTAACCTGTTGCCATAAAATATACAACCCTTTTCAACAGTCATACCAGAATTTTTCAAATAATACCTTTTAAACTCTCTGGAAGGTTACTAATATTCCAACCATTCTCAATATAATGCTTTAATTGACATAAATATGTGTCCCTAGCTGTTTCACGTTGAACCAATTCGATATCCAATTTGATAGTATCACTACCTTCTATATTATCTATCACTCCAATCATTTGCTCGCACTTATCCTCATCCGAAAGTTCATCATTGATTGGTAGTCTACTTAGACAATCAGCATTACCATTTTCACTACCTTTCCTGTATTTCAAAATAAAATCAAACATTGCTAATCTATTGCTGTATCTTTGCAAACGGGACGCTACCACTGCGGATTGACCTTTTCTTTGTGAAAATATACCTTCTAGCGGCTTGTGATCACTATAAATAACTACATGATGACCATATACATATTTGTAGAATTTCTCCATAGCAAATACTACCGCAAGAGCTTCTCGGTGTAAAATCGGATAATTTTTTTCCGCCTTTGTTAATGTACGTGATACAAAGAACACCGGCTTTTCAACCTTATCAATAACGTGACATAATATTCTAGTCCGGCATCGCTTGCATCACACACAACAACAATTTCCTTTTTTTGATCGTAAAATTCTAATACCTTACTGTTCAGCATGTCAGATTTACATTGTTCAAAAGTGTCCTGACAATTCTTGTTCCATTCCCATTTTGAATCTTTTCGCAAGAGTCCATAGAACACGCTACATTTTTTATTTAAATTCGGTAAAAACTTAGAATAATAATTTAATAAACCCACGAATGATTTGAGGTCTGTCACATTAGTTGGTGGTGGCGCCTCTACAATTGCCTTAACCTTCTCACTACATGGACCTACCCCTGAACTGGAAATTTCATGTCCTAGATAATTTAATTTTTCAACAAACATTTTACATTTTTCATAATTCACTTTGACGTTATATCTATGCAATTCCTCAATTACTAATACTAATTTAGCATAAAGACCTTCGACTGAACTATCTCCTACCAGTATATCACCTATATAGCAAAATGTATTTTTCATATTCTTTAAAATTTGATCCATAACCGACTGAAAGATCGATGACGCTGGTTTCAAACCATACGGCATTCGTTTATATGAATATAAACCACGATGTGTGTTTATTGTGAGAATTTCTTGTGCTTCACGGCTTAACCTTAATTGAGTATAAGCTCCTTTTAAATCCAAAGACGCAAAATATTTACATCCAGCAAGACTCGCCAATACCTCATCGATAACAGGAAGCGGATAGTATTGTGACTTTACGTATCTATTAACCGTAACAGAGCAATCAACACATACTCTTAATTGTCCATTCAACTTCGGTACCACAACAATGGGTGACGCCATTCTGATACCGTAACAGGAGTAATTATGTCATCATTTATGAGCTGATCCAACTCCTTTTCTACCCTGTCTCTCAAACTAAATGGTAAGGAATATGCTTTATGAAATATTGGAGAAGAATTTTCAACCAAGAGAATGTTAACCTCAAATTTCTTAATAGGTGTTTTTAAATCACCATCAAACACTGAGCTAAACTCATTCCTTATACGCTCACTCATTTTGTTCCTAAATTCCTGACATACATTAACCTTTAGAACTCTGAACCAACCTCTCCATTCAGGATAAAATATGTCTAACCAATCTCTGCCATATAATGGAAACATTTCTTTAGGAGTATCAACTACAACTAATTCAACATCTCTATATTTCTCGCTAACTGTCATTTTAGCACGAACTTGGATTTTGCCTATTAATTTAATTTTTTCACCAGTTAATACAGGCAACGGTACGTCTACGTTTTTCAATCTGAGATGCGAAAAATTTCTCCGATAATGATCAAGGGTACACAGACTAACACATGCCCCAGTATCCATTTCCATACGACACATTTTATCTTCAACTATCACGTTTAAAATTTCAACATTTGAAAATTTAATTTTCGACTCTACAACATTGACTACCTTTGACACTTCTGCAAATTTCGTACCATCGTCAGTTCCAGCTACACTATCTTTACTTAATTTTAATAAATTTTTCATTTCAACACTATCCGATACTTCATCCAATTCTTCATTGAATACATGTGCACCATCTATCGTAATATTATGAGAACTACTATTATCTATATCTTGTAGCGACAAATGTCCAAAATCAAATGGTTCTACCTTACTAACCTCTAATTCATCGTTCTTTACATAGTCATTTCTTTTGACATAATTATTATTGCTATTTGGACGTTTGTAACTACGATTATTATTGTTATTATAATTGTATCTTGTATCTTGAGTGAAAGAAATACTTGATCCGCTTGTAGAGTTTTCAGCTTCAGTTGGACTTCAGATCAATGAGTCCAAAACGAAATACCTGATCTCTGGTTTTAGGGACAATGGCACACCAGATTTTAGTAGTGGCCACCACACGTTTGAGGGAGTGCGGAGGTTCAAATATTTGGGTTATCTTATCACTCACGATAACAGTGTGGGTGAGGATATTAAAGTGCGGCTGGCAGCTGGCAGTCGTTCTTTGTATCCTCTAAGGCCACTGCTAAAATCTAAACACTTATCAAGTGCCGTGAAGCTGAAGCTTTACAAAGCGTTGATCAGGCCCGTTGTTATGTTTGGATGTGAAAGTTGGGCGCTGACGGATGAGTACGAGAGATGGCTCCTAACATTTGAGAGAAGAGTCATGCGTGTGATTTACGGCCCAAAACGCGAAATAGATGGTACCTACCGAGCTCTGTACAATATCGAAATCAGAGATCTGATGAAGATCCCCGATATTGTACATGAAATAAGATCTCAGCGAGTACGCTGGCTCGGGCACGTTCTGCGTGCTGATCCGGAACGAATTGTGCAGCGATCTCTGAAAGGAGAGCCACCATATGGTAGGCGCAGAGGTCGTTGCAGGCGAAGATGGCTACACGGTGTAGAGAACGACTTGGCCTCTTCAAATTGTCTTAGACAGTATGAAGACCATGCTCGGGATCGAAACCGCTGGAGCCGAATTGCTGACTCAGTAAGGGGCCAGTAATGGCCTTTAAAACTGTTTTAATTAATTAATTGATACTGATTGGTATTATTTCCTTTCTGAAAATGACCGATTTTGTTGACCTCTTTTGAACTTTCGTTTCTTATACTTGTATTATATTCCATATCCTTGTTAATCATTTCTACCGCCACAGCACGTTGTACCACTTCTAAGTTTTCGACTCATCAATTGCCATAAGTTCGGCACGTAATCTTTGTTATAAACCCCTGTAATTAGCTGGTTTCTTAATGCCTTGTCCTTATATTGTCCAAATTGACACAATTCCGCTTGAGCCACTAGTTCGATGGCGTTCTCATTGACACTTTCTCCTTTTGCGCATCCGTTTATTAAACTGTATCGCACTGACACAACTGGTATATTTTGTTGTAAACAATTCATGGCATTTTTCCAAAATTTCGATATACTTATATTCCTTTGGCTATTTTAGCTTACACGCCTTTGATATTTTAGTGCTGGCACTGGGTCCGATTAGGTTGCATAACAACATTACCTTTAATTTTTCATCTTCTACGCTGTTCAATTCCAAAAAATTTTCCAATCTCTCCAAATAATCATTAAAATTTTCTCCTTGAACATAAGGCTCCATATAACCTACTAGTTTGCTGCCATCCATTTTGAAACTCGATATTGTCTTTTTTTATATAATTTCTTTTAAAATCACTTTTTCTCGTCGCCAATTATTATTATGTTTAATATTTTCATTAAAACAAACACAGATGGTTTCGGTTAAATACGATCTTTATTTTTATTCCTTAAACACACGCGTCTATTCTTTACGCTGTCACAACCTGTTCTCCTCGTCGTAATCCATTCTCTTTCTTTTCTCTTTTACCCTATCAACCATACATTCATAATTCGATACATTACAATATCGATAGTACAATCAGGTGCTTGCATATGCATGACATATGCGTGATTAGACTTAACTGCAACGGAGTAAAGAAAATTCTTAATCCGCTTGTAAAGCTTCTGTTGGACTCCAGGTCAATGAGTTTAATATAAAATATATGATCTCTGGTTATAGGGATAATCACACACCAGATTTGAGTACTGGTCAATACACGTTTGAGGGAGTGAGGAGATTCAAATAATTGGGCTCTCTTATCACTCTCGATAGCAGTGTGGCTGAGGATATTAAAGAGCGGCTAGCAGCAGGCAGTCGTGCTTTGTATCCTCGTAAGGCTACTACATTCTAAACACTTATCAAGGGCCGTTACGGATGTAATCGTTGGAAGCTGACGAACGAGTCCGAGAAATAGCTCTTTTCATTTGAGAGAAGAATCATGCGTGTGATTTACAGCTCAGAACGTGAAGAAGGTGGTACATATCGAGCTCCGTACTATCGAGAGCTGAGGATGATCCCAAATATTGGGGTACGTCAGCTCGGTCAAGTTCTGCGTGCGCATCCGAAACTAATTGTGCTACGATGGCTCCACGGTACAGAGAACGACTTGGCTTCTTCAGATTGTCTAAGATAGTATGAAGACCCAGCTCATGATTGAAACCGATGGAGCCAAATTGTTGACACAGTAAGGGGCCCGTAATGTTAAGGGCCATTACTGGCCCCTTACACTTTTAATAATAAAGTTTCTTAAAACAATAATATTTATTTTAAATTAAATTAAAATTTCAATACATTTAAATATTAATTTAATTATTAGTAACGTATTGGAGGATTCCAAACCATGTAGCGGATTAATTTTGATGCAGATATACCGTTTGAGGTTTATGATTTATTTTTAGAAAAAAAATAAATAAATTTGTGTGAAATTTTAGCAAAGTGCAGTTTATACATATTGAAATTTTAAAATAATTATGTATGTGTGGCTACGCCGAAAAATCGATATTTGACGCACGCGTCTGCTGCCGTCGACTAATTGTTATTGCGTTTACAGCATAATAATGGAAAGAGCGTAAAATAACTCGCGGAGCGCTAGTTAGCTAGTATTCAATTCACTATTCAGTAATTGTAGTTTGTACTTGTATAGTTGAAAAATAAATGTTGTGTTACTGAGTTGTTATTTGTTTTTATGTTAAATAAACACCGAAATTCATTCAATCATTCCTTATAAATTAATTTGAGTGAGTATTACACATAATATCGTAAATTAACAAGAATAATTATTTTTATAAATAAATAAATTGTTTGTAGAAACCTATTTGACATATGCTATTATTTCTCTCAATCACCTGAGAAGCAAATATTTTTGTTATAACTGTCAACCTTTTTCACAATCATATGTCAACAAATAATTTATAATTGATTTGATAATGAATGTTTTTTTTAAATTAGATTTTATTTGTAGAAATTTTCTTAAAATAAAATTTACTTTCTATGAGCAAATGTGTAATACAGTTTTGTCTGGATTGAGACACAGTGTTGATGATTGCGGAAGATACAAATTATTATTTATCTTGCTGAATGTAGTTGACGATTTCAAATTTTTATTTGAATTTACGTTATTACATGCATTAATACTTATATGTATGTACTGATTTTAGTAAAAAAAATGGTTCATTTATTTATGATAGTTTTGGATGTGTGTTTTTGTTTTGTTTGGAAATATGTATTGTGGCGAAACCGTAGAGAACTATTCAAGAGTAGTAACTCTCTTACATTGAAATGGCATTCGATTTTATAAATAGGACCATTGTGGCATGTTTGCCATTATTTTCAAAGGCAGCAAGATTTGTCTAGGATTGATTGTAAACCGAGCGCATTTTAATAATACAAAATTATATTTTAAAATATCTAAAGACATGTCCGATTTCCATAATTGACAATTGTAAAAGTAGGCTAAGCTACTCTCGCGGAAAAAATTATTATTAAAAAGAACGATCCATTTGAAGTTTGTGTTGTTGTTTTTGTATTCGAAATTTGTTGGCTGTGTGTTTTTAAATGTCAATGGATAGATAGTTTTATTTTAGAAAAATTCTACGTGGATTCCGTGATGCTCGTAATCGTCAATACTCTACAGAAATCACAAGTCATTAGGCTCGTTTATTTTGTTTTTAATTTTTCCACGAGGGGCGCTTTCTGTACTTTTACAATCGTCAAATGCGATCTTGTCGTTAAGAACAGAAATAAATTTCATTTTGCATGCCCTATCCCTCGGGAAAACCAAAATAGGGCCACTATGCTGGAAATATAATTTCTCATTGGTTATTGTGGTTAACACCAGGAGGGGAGGCCTATTTTTTATCATATTTTCTTATGATCTTTGCCATTTCGCTGTTAAAGTGTTTCTGATTGAATATAATTAATTAAAATGTTAAATTTAAATTTTATTTTCAACAAAATTTGCACAATATTTTCTCAAAAGAAAGATTAAGTATGTCTTCATTTTCATTGCAACGCGTACCAATCTTTAGAAAATAATTAATTAATTCTAACCAAGAATTCGAGTCATTTTATTTGATCAAAATTTTATTTGCCAAATTACAACAACAATCCCAATTCCAATTTAGCCTTCGAAGTATTCCCTCTTTTTGATGGTAATGAAAATCCAATTTGAGACCTCAGCTTTAAAGTCAGAATGTGTCTTACAATGTTATTCTGATGTTTGTATTGTGATGTATTTTATATTTCCAAAGGAATTAAATGAAATTTATTGTTTTCTTTCCTTAGAAAATCCAGATGAAATAAAATCGACTTAAAAATACAAAATGGACACTGAATCAGAAGTAACTAGTAAAACGAAAACCAAAGGAAGACCGCTGGGAATGCCGAACTGGATTTTAGAAAGCAAATTTCCAAACGAAAAATCGGCAACCGATCATTTAACTGCCGAAGGAATGTGGCCAGATGAATCATATTCTAGTAGACGAAGTAGTCGTAAAAAAATCTATCGATGCAACAGGGCAGAAATTAATGGTCCACCGTGTTTGGCAATGAAATGTCTCTACTTTTCAATGAAGAGTAAGAAAGTTTCGCTGTATACAACAAAAACTAAACATAATCATACAATTACACCAGCAACCAATAAAAAACATCATCCTCATCAGCTACCGAATGAGACTATTATAAACAAGTTATATCGTCGAATGGAAAGTGCGTTGAAGGTTCGAATCGTTGAACTAATAAAACAGATGCAATCTCCTAACGAAATTATACTACAGCTAAAATCTGAAGGGTTCCAAGTGAAACATCGTACTCGTCAAATCCGAAATTATTGTAAATATTATACTGAAAAAAAAATTAATAAATGGACATTCGAAAAGTCATTTCACGAGTTAGAAGATGCTAAAATGTTTGTAAAACAACAACAAATGTGGAGATTCAAATGCTTAGGTCGTTCGGATTTCGGCATGACCTACCACTATCAATGCAATATGGTACCTAAAGTAGGGCAACAATGTGAGGCGCGAAAATATGTGAACTTTAATAAATATACAAATGAAGTCACACTGTATCAAAAGGATTCTCCTCATACACATGCGGATATTATCCATAAAGAAAATTTAAACTCGAAAACTGTTTGGTTATTAAAACAATTAATCAGAGACGACCGGAACGCTTTAAAAGAACAAGGTTTTAGAGTTTTGCAAGCCGTTGGCCTTCAGAATTGCCTCATTCGTTCCAATACCAATGATTATAATACATCATTTGGTAAGAAATCTTGCACGAATTTCGATTCTCAAATTAAAAATATTAATGTTACTGTTCCGGTTGAGGTAAATTTGGCCAAGGGAAATTACGACAACAATAAAAAACTTAATTATAAAACCAAATCTAGACCACTTTTTACGTGGGATTGGACGGTAGAGGCAAAATTCCCTGATGAGGAAGTAGCTTTCGAGTATTTGGCGAAAGATGATCGCTGGATTATCGACGTAAGGCGAGTTTACGCTGTAGTTGGTGGTCGCAAAGTACATTATCGATGCAATCGAGTGAAGTTAAATGCACCCCAATGTGCCGCTAGGAAATGTTTATTATATTCCAACGATAGTAGTGAAATTTTTTTGTACAAAAATGATAGTGAACACACTCATGATAAAATTGAAGTTAAATTTAGAATGAATATATCTGATATGCCAAAAGAACTCGGCAATCCCGCTAACAAAAATGCTGATGTTTCGGTTCATCCTGTGAGATCAAAACGGGATCGCTCTTGTACAAATACACGCAATATTATAAGCCAAGAAGACAGTATTAATGACCAAGTTAAAGAAAATAAATTTATAGATAGTAGTTTCGAACCTCTCATTAGTATCGGCAATAATGCAACTTCAATGGAACTTGTCACTGGAGACGATTCCATTCAATACGTTATCAGTTATATTGACGATGATCAAATTAGTTATGAGGATATGAAACAAGTGAATCAAGTTGCAGCCTTATCATCTGAGAGTAATTCAAATTGGTTTGTCGAAAAATCTTTTGCCACTTTTGCCAAGGCGCGAAAATATTTAAAAGAATTTAATTGGAGTAACGTTAGAACTACAACATTCCAAGGCAATCGTAGAATATATTACCGTTGCAATATGGTTAAAAGATGTGGACCACAGTGTCGTGCTCAGGTCTACCTAGTACAATGTGACAACAAAATTTTAGTTCACCGAAATACAGAGCAACATACGCACGATGAAATAATCAAGACTGCTAAAGCGTCCCCAACTCGAAGTTGGAAGAATATTCAATATCCAAAACCGGAAAGAGCAATGTTAATATCGCCACCTTCCGAAAATGTCAATGAACTAATTACGTATGATAATACAAGTGATGACCAATTTATGCAGTTCGTTGTTGATAATGATAATGACTTTCCAACGGATAATATTACATTTGATAAAAAGTTCAAATGGCGCCTGAATCATAAAATACCGAACAATATGATTTCATCGTATTTAAATAAACAAGGTACATGGCGATGTAAATATCGAAGTGAGGCAGGTTCAAAAGTATTCTATTGTTGCACTACGCAGGAATGCGAAGCCCAAATGTGCCTTGTTTATGATAATCGGTCCATTGAAATCTATGTAAGTGGCGAACATTCCCATGGTGTTGCTTATGAAACCGGTGATTTGCCAATACACTTCAATGGGATTGAATTAGTATCTGATAGCTATATAAATTCCAACAACATTGTGAAAGAAGAACTAATCATAGGTCATGAACTGGTGGCTACTGCTCAAAACTTATCATTGTCATAATTTATGGAGATTATGTAAACAGATTACTTTTTAAAACTTCATAAATGAAGTTTTAAAAAGTAATTTGCCAAAAAGGAATAAGGAGTATGAATTTCTTGTCGAATCCAGACACAATGGAAAATAAAACCAATTATTTTAACGATAAAATAATTAACAGAATCAATCTGAATTACAATTTAAAAAAATTGAAATCAATAATTTTATTTTAGTAATGAGTCGCTAAATTGAAAAGCCAAACCACCAAAACAGAAATTTATTTAGAAGAATCAATTTCTGAATCGAATGGCTTCAACATTTATTCCCGTTAAGAATAATCCTTAAAATACGGATACTTTCAATTTAAAAATAAATTTGCGTACTTTTCTAATAAAATGAGATAATAAATTGATCGAGTTGTACGTTATGTATGTTAATGAAGTTGAAACATTTGTTTAATTAGCTCTTAAAGCTAATTAAATTTTTTATACATATACTTAGGTAATTAAATATATTTATAAGTTTATAAGTAAACAATTCTATAAGAATTTATTAGAATATGTATGCCTAATTTTTTACTAAATAAATAGAAAGAACTGAAACTTCGAATATTTTTTATTTATTTATTTATTTTTATCTTCTCTTTTTTGATTTATTTCATATAGGATTAAAACTCAGATATAAAAAGTATTTAAATATTTTAAAATAAAAATTACACAATATAACAAGCTTATGATTTAAATACAAATATTATGACATGTTGTGTTGAAATCATCTTATCAGTTTCTTATCCGGTAAAACTTTTGTTTCTATATGCTTAAAAAATTAAAGAGAATTAGGAAATATCTGTGATCACAAAGGATCAGAATCGATATTACCATCGAGAATAATATAATAAAATTAAAGAAGCAGTGGGGAAGCTTCTATAAAAAACAATTTAAAAATACAATTCTAAAATCGACAGAATTTAAAATAATTCAGTTTTGAACTTCAATCAATAAAATATAGTTTCAATTATAACTTAAAACGTAAAGGAATGTGGTTTCATTTCAAAGTGTGAAAGAGAGTTTCAATATCATTTACTTCCATTAGCCGTGATTTAACACCCTTCCAAAAGGTCAAATAAACAGGAATTTGTTTTAAACTATCTGATAGCTGATTATAAATTTTAGGCGCCACAGAGCTAAAAAAATATTTAAAATGCTCCTTTCTTGGTTGTGGGCAATTAACGTAGTTTGCATTACGTAATGTATAGTTAGTAACTTTTAAATTCCTGTGACCACTGCGTAAAAAGAAAATTTTTAAAACTTTATAAACGTATAAATGTCTTAACGGAAGTATGTTTAAATTTCTAAATAAAGGTAGGGTAGAAGTTAATCGTGGTTTGCAACATATCGTTCTCGTTATAAAATTTTGTGCAACTATTAGGGCCTTCAAATTGGAATAGTAAATTCCACCCCAACAAGTTAAGCCATACTGAATTTTTGACTGCACAATGCCAAAATACACTGATCTAAGTACGGGTTCAGGACAAATATCACGTAGAAGGTATAATTTTCTATTACATGCTAACAAAAAATTTGTAACGACTTAATATGACTCTTAAAACTAAAATGCTTATCGATTGTGACTCCTAAGTATTTAAACGACTCAACTACATCTAAAACTTTACAATAGTCTGAACATGTAACACTATTATTTAAACAGTCTGAGGAATGATATACAACATCAGTTGGATTAGACACGACTCCAGATAATTTAATATATAGAATATTCGTTTTATAACTGAGAACCATGTAGTGTAGGTCAAACCAGCGTCGCAGAATTCGAAGATCGTTATTAATCTTCTGGACATTAGTATCATTATCCCTGGAGCTATATACCATCCCTACATCATCAGCAAAGCCAACTGAATGCCCATTTAACTTTAGTTCGAAAAAAGAATTAATATAGAACAAGAATAAAATAGGTCCTAAGACTGATCCCTGTGGCACTCCACATTTAATTTTTCTAAATTCGCCAATACAATTCCCAATTTTTACCGCTTGCTGTCTATCAGAAAGGTAAGACAAAAACCATTCATTTGCAATGCCGCGTATCCCTGCTTTATGTAGCTTCAATAATAATAAATTATGATCAACAGTGTCGAACGCTTTTGTAACATCTATAAAATTTACTGCAGCAGATTCATCGTTATTTAAAGAAAATATAATTTTGTTTGTGAGCTCTAGCAGAGCATCTTCAGTACTTTTACCAACTCTGAAACCAAATTGGCTATTTGAAAAAAAAATTGAATTTTGCCAAAAAGGAAAGTAATCTTTTCTTAATTATTTTTTC
Organism: Tipula unca; assembly: GCA_951394425.1. NCBI lineage: Eukaryota > Metazoa > Arthropoda > Insecta > Diptera > Tipulidae > Tipula > Tipula unca. Next base: position 70,194,200 of record OX596380.1, read on the forward strand.
AAATAGTTTAGAGAAAACGGAAAGCAGAGAAATTGGTCGATAGTTACCCAAACTAAGTGTATCTCCCTTTTTATTTAGTGGTATAACCACAGCTTTCTTTAAGACTTCAGGAAAAACACTGGTTGACATACTAAGATTAAAAATATAACTAAGAACAGATGAAATAAGCGGCCCAACATATTTGATCAGAGAGTTACTTATTTTATCATATCCGCATGCTAATGAATTATTTAACGAATTAATGGTATCAAGTACCTCACAGCTGTCAGTTGGATTAAAGAAAAAAGTTTTGTCTTGTGTCTTTTTGAATAAATACTGGGATTCTTCTAATGCCACTGGATTTGCACACAAAATAGTATCTTTAAGATCTTCAGCAATGTTGGCAAAATATTTATTAAATTCATTTGCAATATTTACTTCATCGTTTAGAATATTATTATTCTGAGATCTGATGGTTTCAATAATAGCTTTCTCACTATTTCCATTTAAAAGTTCATTTACAAGTCGCCATTGAGAATTCACATCGATTTTACAGTTATTAAAACGTTGGTAATAATAAAGTTCTTTTTCTATAGGAATTGCTTCACTTATTTTATTCTCTAACTTCTTTATTCTATCAATTAATTTAATATTTCTGGGATGTTTACGTAGAGTTTTTAAGAGTTTATTTTTCAAATTAATCGTTTTGGACAAAGAAATCGAAATCCAAGGGAGAATTCTTTTAGTTTTTTGCTTGTGAGAATGTTGAACTATAGATATAGAACAGTGTGTAATGTGAGTTGACAAAATATGAAAAAACTGTTGTTAAAATATGAAAAAAACGCTTCATTTGGATTTTTTTGCATAAAAACATGAGACCAATTTTCCCTACTCAAAACGTCATTTAACTTAGACTGATCAATCACCTGCCTAGAATGGATATTAGTTTGTCTATTCGATTTTTTAAGGTTATTTTTTGTGATTTCAAGCGACAACATACAATGGTCAGATAATTTATAATCTAAAACCTCCGCATTTGTAACCAAATTCGAGTTAACATTAGTTCTACAAAAAATGTGATCAATAGTGGTCGAAGTATTATCAGTAACTCTAGTGAACTCTTGGACTAGCGAAGTCAACCCAAAAGAAGACACCATTTGAAGATATACACTAACATTAGGATTCGTAAGATTACACTCTGAAATATCAATATTTAAATCACCCATAATAATAAGCTTTTTATTTCTGATACCATTAAGAAAAGTCGAAAATTCATCAACAAACTCCAAGATTGAACAAAAGTGAAAACGATATACGCAAACCACACAAAAACTCTCAGAGTCGATTAAAATATTTAACCTCAAGACGTCAGCGGTTTTTAATGTTTTAGTAACAAAATTGAAATTTAGACCAGACTTCACATAGCCAATTATACCTCCTGAGTAAGAATTATTACAGCAATCAACCAAATTAAAATTAGGAATCTTATAACTGGAAATCTCATTACTTCCAATCCAAATCTCTGAGAAAAATATAATATCCGGCAGGTTGGAATATGAATTAAGATGTGCAAATATTTTATCACTATTTTTTCGTAAGCTACGAGAATTTTGGTGGATTATCCAGAATGTACTTTCATCTTTGGATATAGAGGAATTATTTATTGATGAGAGATTTACCATTATACCATAATATAAATTATTTTTGATAAAGATAATCTTTTTCTTTTGAATTTAACACAATGAATCTCCACAATGCGAATAGCATAAAACATTTACACTTTCCCAAAACATACGATTTGACGATTGGAGCACCACGGATTCCACGTAGCGGAAAAAAATTGAACGAATATACAAGCAGTTTGACGTTTATTTTTAGAATACAAAATAAAAAGATCTGTGAGAAATTTTACCAAAGTGGATGTTTTGTAATGAACAAAATTACTGATTATGTATAAAATAATGTATAATAATAATAATAACAGTGTTAAAGGCCATTACTGGCCCCTTACTGAATCAACAATCTGGCTCCAACGGTTTCGATCCTGAGCTTGGTCTTCATACTGTCTTAGACAATCTGAAGAGGCCAAGTCGTTCTCTACATCGTGGAGCCATCGTCACCTGCAACGACCTCTGCGCCTACCATATGGTAGCTCTCCTTTCAGAGATCGCTGCACAATTCGTTCCGGATCAGCACGCAGAACGTGACCGAGCCAGCGTACTCGCTGAGATCTAACTTCATGTACAATATCGGGGATCTTCATCAGATCTCTGATCTCGAAATTGTACAGATCTCGGTATGTACCATCTATTTCGCGTTTAGGGCCGTAAATCACACGCATGATTCTTCTCTCAAATGTAAGGAGCCATCTCTCGTACTCATCCGTCAGCGCCCAACTTTCACATCCAAACATAACAACGGGCCTGATCAACGCTTTGTAAAGCTTCAGCTTCACGGCACTTGATAAGTGTTTAGATTTTAGCAGTGGCCTTAGAGGATATAAAGAACGACTGCCAGCTGCCAGCCGCACTTTAATATCCTCACCCACACTGTTATCGTGAGTGATAAGAGAGCCCAAATATTTGAACCTCCTCACTCCCTCAAAATAATGTATAAATATTTATTATTTCCTCCATCGTCAATACCACACCAATCCTAAAAGGCTCGTATATTTTAGTTTTAGTTTTTCCACGAGAGGCACTTTCTCTACTTTTAAAATCGTCAAAAATGTTAAGCTATCGTGCATGTAAACAAACATTCGTAATAGGAGATTATGTGAAAAAATGGCTCATGAAATTTAAATGTTTGTGTTATAATACTACATATTATAATTAATAATGAACAGTTTTAAAGGCCATTAGTGTCCCCTTACTGAGTCAACTATTAGGCTCCAACGGTTTCGAATCTGAATATTATAATTGGAAAGTACGGTTAATGTAACGCTTAGTTTAAAACTTGTTTTTTGTACATTTTACCGATTTGGTTTAAATTTATTTCTGTAAATGCTTAAATACCTGTATATAAAAAGAAGTTGTATTCCATACTATAAATTTGAAATTTCGTGAATGCAAAGTTAAAAATTTGTGTTTAATTACTATTTCTATAAAGGATAAATACCTACTATACAATAAATTTTTAAAAATTATAGGTTTTATTTGCTGTAAATAAATTATAAAGTTAAATCCGACATAAATTATTATCAAATTTATGTAATTGTTCAACCTACTTTTCGAGCATATGTAATAAAAATTTTGACCAGGTCGATAAAATATATAAAAATTACATTCTACTAATAAAATTGTCTATTTTCTACAATTTTATACCGGGTTTACATCGTCAATAGTATAATAGTATTATACTATCATTCATAGTCGGGTTTCCATCATATAGTGTGAAGTAAGCTGTATAATTATATGTTTGAATATTGAAATTTGTCTTTTAATGTTTTATACAAATTTCATTACAATAATCAAATCACAATAACTATGTATATAAATCAAAAACGTATAGTTATATCAAAATACCACAAATATAACTTTCGAACGAATCGAACTTGTAATAAAAAAGTACACTGTCATGAAATATATTGTTAAAAATATAATTTGATACCTACTTTATTTTTGATAAATATGTAGTATACTGAAATATTATAATAAAGTATTATACTACCAACTTCGCGTTTCCATCGTCGTAGTATAATAGTATAATACTATTAAACTATTATACTATCACGATGGAAACCCGGTGTTAATAAGTAAAAATTCAAATTAAACGGACCATATTTTCATATACATATCTACTACCACAATTTTTTTGGTTACATCCACGATCAGTTTGTAAAACTAATTTATCCATCTTAAATAAGTATAAAATATATATATATATATATATATATATATATATATATATATATATATATATATATATATATATATATATATATATATATATATATATATATATATATATATATATATATATATATATATATATATATATATATATATATATATATATATATATATATATATATATATATATATATGGATTTGAAAAAACGGTAGGCAATAATTTACTGCTTCTTAATTCATTTGATGAATTAAAATATACAATTACTTGAAGGTATAAAGTAATTGGCAGGATATTTTAAAATTATGTGGAAAATAATTTTATTTTCGAATTTAGAACAGTGATGATCAACTATAAATAAGTGGAAACTGCTGTAGATAGTTGAAGACCAAAAAGCTCTGTAGATACATATGTAGCTGGTGAAAAAACTTACCTCGCAACGATACTTATTTGAATAAGTAAATTTCTTTCTACAAATAAGTATTTCGTTTCGGAAACAGCCATACATATTTATTATTAAAATATTAATACATATGGTAAAAGTAGAGAAAGTCCCTCTCGTGGAAAAATTAATAACAAAATATACGAGCATAATGACTTTTATGATTTGTGTGGTTTTGATTATGGAGGATATACTAAATATTTATACACATTTACCATAACTGTGGTGTGTGGTACTCACTACTCATTCGTTGCAGCTTGTTTTAATTGCTTCATCAATTCCACATTTTCTTTTTAGCGGGATGTTTAATGTGTACTCTTTGGCTACTGTAGATGAGGTTAACTGTAGTTTTAGAACTTGTGGGCTGTGTTATTAAAGCTGATGAATGATGGGACGGTTATCGTAGAATGTCGTAGTAATTATGTGAGGCCTAGCAATGCGCTTTGTTGCGTGAAAATCTATTAAATAGGTGATTTTTCAACTATCTGTTGGCCAGTAGGTCGGATGACCACCAGATAGGTGAATATTATATCAATGCCATGTTCAATAAGGAAATTTTGTGCTTCCGTTAGCTGAAATAAAGTAAAAAGACTTACTTGCGTGAGTGGAATTGGCGGGATACACTAAAATCTAAATTCTAGCGTTTTCCAGTTTATTTTGTCAAAATGTGTTCGTACTTCGTATTCTTTCCAATGCTTGACGTGTAACGTAATTTGTGCAACGCGTTTAATGACGGTCAATACCTATTATTGTGTGTACAACATGATTTTCTAAAAGAACGCGTAAATAAAAAAGAGAAGAGTTGTGCGCTGTTGTTCTTGTTCAACTTCAATTTGTCATTAGTGTAGTTGTAGTGTAGACTGTAGAGTGTAGTTCAAAACTTCATACTGAAAGAGAATTGTTGTGTTATGTTATACATACATACTTCATTACAAGTACATTATTATTTATTTTCAATTTATAATGTAAAAATTTAATTTAAATGTTTTAAAAATTATATAAATTTATTTTGGTAAATATATAATTTAAATTAATTAAGTATAATCGAATGCATGAATGTGTTAATTCATTAATTGTGTACCCATTTCTTCAACATAAGCGAAAAAACAAATTTTTTGTAACAAAGTAGGCAAATACCAAAATTTTTAAATGCTTATTTTTCAATGTAATGTCTGATCAGAGATATAAGTTTGTAATGCATATAATTTTTATTTAAAATATGAGTATTTAAAATATTTTTATTTAAAATATGTTTGTACCTACATAAATAAATATAGTTCTTTATAAATTAATTTAATTTGTGAGAATGAATGTTTTAATTACGGTGTTGTCTCGATTATTGGAGAGGACATGAAATGACTGACCAGTAAAAATTCTCTATTAAATGCAGCTGGCGATTTCATAATATCTGTTATACGCGGCTCCCATCTAGGTCTAGGGTCTAATGACATATACGGTGTTGGAATGCTGATTCACTAGAAATATGTTTTTGGTTCTAATCCTATGTGTCTGTCTATGCCTTAAAGTGAACCACATTTGTTGTGTTATCTTGTTACGCGCATCCTTAATCTTTTGTGTTGTTTCACAGAGCAGCGTTAAATGTTCAGGTTTCATGCACCAAAATTCAGCTACGTTTTTAGTGAGATCTTCTGCAGTCACATTTATTACAATAATTTCGTTAAGAACCAACATATTACAAAAGTGCTAACTATCCCATATTAATTTAGCCTTTAACGACCCTTTAATGAACCTTTAACGCACCTTGCCTGTTAGACATTTCACAGATGTGTTCTCTACATAATTTCATCTTAGAGTTTGTCCAATATTGTGAAGTGATTGTATGTGTAAATGACCTAGAGTCGTACAATATTAGTTCAGTTTCTGTTTGAGGATATATTCCCCATAGTATATGTCTTGTGACGGAAATTGTATTCTATGTACCAGTTAGAGTATGGTGGGATCCAATATATTTGTCTCCTGCTTCTTGGTTGTTGTGACTTTTTATACTATGGCATTTCCGTAAGCGATTCTTTAGAAGTTCATCTATGAGCTGTACAACTTCTTTTATTCGAAATCACAGCACAGGTAGTACGCTGCTGATTCGTATAAAATAATGCATTGACCTATGGAAGCGAGCCATTTTTCGGATTGATGATATTTCCGTTAATCGAAAAACCTTATGGTTTGTCCATTTCGAATATTATGATAGTTTCTTACTTAGTTTATGTATTAATATGTGCAAATCTGCGATCCCAACATTAAAATGAGAATGAATCTAGCCATCTATTTAGTATGTTTCGTGTGTCTTGTGTATGTTTTCGTAGGTGGTAAATTAAAATTAATATTCTCTTTCTTTCCTTAGGAAAATCAGATGGAATAGACTTGATTTAAAAATAGAAAATGAACTCGTACTCTGTGTTGGAACTCTCGAAGGAGGAAACCACGTCTGAACCACAAACATCGGAGACGGAGACAGCGTCTGAAGCAGACAACTCGGAAACGGAGTCTGCGTCTGAATCACAAACCTCGGAAGACGAATCATCTGTAACTACTAAAAGAAAAGGCTACCGAAACCCATGCAACTGGATTTTGGAAAAAAAATTTCCTGACGAAGTTTCGGTAATCGATCATTTAATGGCAGAAAAAATTTGGTCCATTGATTATCAAGCATGTATACAGGGTGGCTATAAAAAAACATATCGGTGTAACAGAACGAATATTCGTGGGTCGCCGTGTTCTGTATTAAAATATCTCTATTTTCCGAATAACAGTGATGATGTATGGCTATACAAAACAAAGGCAAGGCATAATCATACAATTGCACCAGCGGCAGCGACCATTAAAAAACATAAACAGTCGAAAACAACATATGGTCGAATGGAGAATGCGCTGAAGATTCGAATTGTTCAACTAATAAAAAGGTTGAAGTCGGCTAAAGAAGTTATGACACAATTAGAATCTGAAGGGTTCGAAGTGAAATATCGTAGGCGTCAAATACGAAATTATTGTAGGTATGCTAAGAAAAAAAATAATAAAAGTGTTCTACAAAAAAATGAATGGGCAGTTGAAAAATCATTTCACAATTTAGACAAGGCTAAAATGTATGTAAAACGGCAGAAAATGTTTGGATTCCAATCCCAGTATCATTCTCATTTTGGCATGCACTACTACTATCGATGCAAAATGGTACCGCAAATAGGACCACAATGTGCAGCACAAAAAAAAATGAACATTAATAAATATACAAATATAGTCACACTATACCAAAAAAAATATCCACATACTCATGCGGATATATTGCGTCCTGCAAATTTACATATTGAAACGAAAACTGATTGGTTGATAACACAGTTAATGAATGGCAACCAAAACGTTTTAATAAAACTTGGTTATAGAGTTTTAGAAGCCGTTGGTCTGCAGAATTTATTTACGTTACGGCAAAAATCATGCACGAATTCCGATTATCAAATGAAACAAGTGGATGTTACAATACCGCTTGAGATAAATTTGAATAAACGATTAAATCAAGACGACTCTGAAATATTAAATGTTTGTAAAAATAAATCCAAATCCAATGCTTCATTACGTAAAGAAGAACGTACTAACAACCAACTTAACAGAAACGATGGTTTCGAGGCTCATATTTGCAACAACAGACATGCGTCTTCAAGGGAACTTGTAACTGGGGAGGATTCCATTCAATACGTCATCGATTATATTGATGATGATCGAACTAGCTTTGAGAATAATACAGCACAAGTGAGTCAAGCTACAGCCTTATTATCCGAATTTAGTTCTAATTGGTTTTGTGAAAAATCCTTTGCCAGGATTGAGCAAGCGCGGAGGTACTTAAAACAAACTGATTGGAGCTACGTTAAAACTGCCATGATCGAAGGAGGCGAATGTAGAATAATTTATCGTTGTAATTTGGTCAAAAAGTTTGGACCGCAGTGTGAGGCTCAGACTTATCTGTTACGTTGTGCAGAAACCAATAAAATTCTAGTTTACCGAAATATGGTGCAGCACACACACAATCATATAATAAATATGGGTATAGCGTTGCCGACGCGAAGTTGGATTCCCCAATCAGAACCGGACATAATATCGTCACTATCCGAAAATTACACAGAAATAATTAATGATGATCATACAAGTGGTAACGAATTTATGGAGACTGAAATTGATAATCATATTATGACATTTGATCAAAATATCGAATGGAACCTGGAACACAAAATCCCGCACAAAGGTTTGGTTACATCATATCTAATGAAACAAAATACGTGGTGGTGTAAATATGGCGTTGGAAGAAGTTCTAAAGTATTATATTGTTGTACTGTTAAGGAATGCGAAGCTGAAATGTGTCTTATTTATCCAAGAGGATCCACTGAAATTTTAGTCTATCGAAAAGGGCTACATATTCATAATATGGCTTATGAAACGAATGATTTACCTTTATGTTTGAATGGGGATGAAACTGAACTAATACTGGGCAGTTATTCAAATTCTAATATAATTACGAAAGAAGAATTAATCATTGGTTGATATTGAGGCAACTCTTAGTTTTGATAGTGTTACGAAAGAGCCACCTGGATTTTTGATTCGACGTTTGTTCCCAACATTTCAAATTCCTGGTGTTACGTGTGGCTAAAATGGAATAACATGTATTCTTGAAATCTTGCGAAATCAACGGGGTCTGAATACTCCGATGAAATTAATATTTATGTTGCTAAAATTCTTCACACCAAATATTATAAAACAGATTATTTCTATATATACGTACGTACTTATAAAACTGAATAAAGGTATATTATATACACTCATAAATCATAATATTCGAGACCAGATTTGGATGACGCCACTATTATAGATGTGAAAAAGTGATTTGTAAGTGAAAACAACCATTCTCATTGTATCAATATTCTATTCTAGGATTAGACAAGATTATTTTTATGTAGCCGATTTTCAATAAATATTTTATGTATATGTATGTATATATTTCTATTTCAATTATTTGAAAGAATCCCTTCTATCAGAAAACATAGAAGAGTAGAGATGAATGTATGTTTATCGATCACAAAAGATATGATTTCAATTTATAGACTCAATTCTTGAAATTGTGGCGATAGGAAAAATTCGGGTATATACATATTTGATGTTCAAAATAGTCGTTTCTTAAAAAATATTTATAACACTGTGATTGAGATGATATGATTTGTTCTTGATTTAATAATAATTTATGAATTTTTGATCTTGTAAATAATAATCGTTCCAAGGGGGCATTCAGCAATATTTATTTGCAGTATTTTTAATAGCACACATACTAATTCAAAAAAATGTTTTTTAATCCAAAAAATTGTTGTAGGCCCTATAGAGCGGAACGTTTTAATCCAAATTTGACAAATTGAATTTATCTAGATAATTTAATCTCGAATGATAGGAAACTTCGAAATGACTGGGACTCGAATTTAAAAAACTGGGTCATTTTATTCTGGAATTCACGGACTTTCTACATGTAAGCACAATTGGAATTACTTCGATTGAGATAATGATTTCATTTGATGTGATTATTATTTCTTACTGCATTAATTCGGAGCTCTTGATATTCGATGGGGATACTTTTTGGAACTGTCTCTTCGTACAGCATACAAGTTACTGCCCTACATTATATCCCTCTAGCGGAGGGCGCGGTTGGTGACTATCAAGGAGGATTTCGTCCGAATCGATCAGTCATTGACCAGGTCTTTTCGCTGCGGATGATTCTATCTAAATATTATGAGACTTCCAGCCCCGTTTATCAGGTGCTCCTGGATTTCCGGCCCTCCTGGAGAGAGTTTGTGATCTGCGGTGGAATACCTAGGTATGCCAACCAAATTGGTACGATTGTGTAGAATGACAGTGACACAGTCTCAATGATGTGTTAAAGTTGAGAACAGGCTATCGACAATTTTTGCAGTTAATTCGGGTGTTCGGCAGGGAGACGCTCTGTCCCCGATACTCTTTACTCTCATGTTGGAGTACTTGTTCGTAAAACTGAAACACCTCAGCGTAATATCTTATATCACCAGTCCAATCAGGTGCTTGTATATGCAGATGATATATAGGTGATCTGAATAGCAACGGGGTGAAAAATATACTTGGTCCGCTTGTAGAGTTTTCAGCTTATGTTGGACTCCAGATCAATGAGTGAAAACAAAATACATGATCTCTGGATAAACAATGCCATACTAGGCTTTAGTAGTGGTCACTATACCTTTGAAGGAGTGAAGTTCAATCTTATCATTCACGATAACAGTGTGGGTGAGGCTATAAAAGTGCGCCTGGCAGCAGGTAGTCCCGCGTTGTATCCTCTAAGTCACTGCTAAAATCTAATAACCTGCCAAGTGCCGTGAAGCTGAAACTTTACAAAGCGTTGGTCAGGCCCGTTGTTATGTCTGAGTGTGAAGTTTGGGCGTTGACGGATGAGTACGAGAGATGGCACCTTATATTTGAGACAAGAATCATGCGAGTGATTTACGGCCCAAAACGAGAAGTAATGGTACACACCGAGCTCCGTACAATGTCGAGATCAGAGATCTGATGAAGATCCCCGACATTGTACATGAAGTAAGATCTCAGCGAGCACGTTGGGTCGGTTACGTTCTGCGTGTTGATCCGGAACGAATTGTTCAGCGATCTCTGAAAGGAGAGCTACCATATGGTAGGCGCAGGGGTCGTTGCAGGCGACGATTGGTTGTCTAAGACAGTGTGAAGACCAAGGCCACGATCGAAGCCGTTAGAGCCGGATTGTTGACTCAGTAAGGAGCCAGTAATGGCCTTTAGAATCTGATTATTATTATTTATTATTTTTTAAGTTAACATTCTGATTAACATATCGCTTAAACTTATAAGCGTGGTATATAGATAAATAGAATTGTTGACCATCAGAAAGTTCAGCTGTATTGTTTACTAACAAAGGTTTGATTCGAAATGTTCTTCTAACATAATCCTACTCGATTTACTCTACTATACAAACTTGAATTTAAAATCATTTTTTGTTTCATTTGAATTTTTTTTTGTGCGATTGTACAGTAAAAAATATGATTTTTTGAGTTCGCAAATAAAAACTAATAACTAATAAAAGTATTAAAGAATAAATTGAATCGCAAATCATTTATTTTTTGATATAAAAGTTGGTTGTTTGCTAGACCTACGAACATTTACCTCATAATATTGAAATGTATAGTGAACTTTGTTAACTATATGGTATGTATATGGTATAAAACATTTATGGTTGGATAATGTTGTAAGTATACCAAATATGTTTAATTAAATAAAACGACAATAAAAGTAATGCCAGTAATGCAATAACTTTTAATTACTTTATCCATTTTTAATAAATTGTATTTTTTCAGTAACACAAAATTATTCCTATATACATAGGTACAGCACACAATTAATCAAGTTATTGTGGACTTTGATAGATAATCCAAGATACAAACCGAAAACATGTAGAGATTTTGTTGTAGAAGTCTACAAGTGAGGAAATTTTGGAATATTCAAAAGTAGACAAATACCTGACAAACAGTAAGCACGTCGAGTTGTTAAGATCTTGAATAATCAAGTGAATGCAATAAAGTTCACATCGGTGGATAAATTTTACATTATACATACAAGATAGAAGATAAGATAAGATCCTGCATTAAATTACTACAATAAATTGTTATTCACTAGATTCTAAAACTGTCCTAGTTTCATTGAATAAACGTCATATTTATTAGGTATTTTTTATAAACAAAAATTTAAAAACAACCCTGTTGACAAAAATTAGTACAGACATCTATAGAAAATATAAATTATTTAAAATTATTTTGATCTATGTTACAAACCATTTTGTTTTGTTGTTGTGTACAGTAAAGTCATCTACTAGACGGTAGTAGCTTTATTGTGCTATTCAAAATGAGATTTTATTTTTATTTTTAGTTTGAATACAGGGTGTTAAAGAGGTCACTCACGTACTATCCACGGATATACATACTGATGACCGTAATTAGTATTTTATCTGTACGTTATTTGTGTTTTGAATCAATAAACATTTAAATAATTTTGCTGTATTTATTTGTTATTGGAAAATTCGATTATTCAAGCGAAAAATAAGAGTACAAAACAATAAATGTAGAGAAAACTGTGTGAAATTAGTTCTGTGTATGAATTCAGATTATTCCAGTGGTTAATTACATTACATAGTAATCAGGGATGGGCGAGGTAGATTACGCCATGTAATCTACGCGGTTGTCGACACTTAAAATATTACGTAGATTACTTGGCAGTGTTTTTTGTCAATGTTGACTATTAAAATAAGTTCGCGGGAGTATTTTGTAAAAGCGTTCATCTAGAGGTGATTTTTTTAAAAGAAAGTTTCAAACTTTCATCGTGTTTTTATTTATTCAATATTGTTTGCCAAAATTGTTCAGATTTATTACGAAAATCAGCGTTCTGTGAGGAATGTGTTTCGTGCGCTTAGACAAAGTTACGGTACATAATCGGCCTGACGAGACCACTGTTTGGAATACCATCGAAAAGTATGAATCCTAGTTTACAGTATTGGATGATACGCGACTAAATAGACGGTTTGGTGTGGTTTATGCGCCTGTGAAATTATTTGTTCATAGTTCTTCAAAAAATAAGACAGCCGGGACGTACGAATATTTGCTGCTTGAAATTGAAGCCCGGCCTCGACGACATTTGGTTCTAAATGCTCCATGCCAGCACGCGAAGTAATGTACTTATTGAAAAATCATGTTAGCGAGCAATTCATTTCACGGTTTGGATCGTTGGATTGGCTATTTAGATCGTGAGATACCTCTAGACTCTTTTCTTTGGGGCTACGCAAAGTCCAAAGTATATGTGAATAAACCAGCTAGATGTGAGGCATTGGAAGCCAACATTACTCGTGTCATACGCCAAATACCATTCGATATTCTCGAATGCGTCATCAAATATTGGACTTTAAGAAAGGACCATCGCTGTTGCGGCCATCATTTGAAAGAAGTTATCTTTAAAAACTATAAATGGCAAGAAATGTTGTTTCGAATGATAATAAAGTTTTCATACGATTAAATGGAATTTTATGAGTTTTTTTAATTTTTGCACAAATCATCTCTATAGTATACATTTTTGCCCCGGATTATTTTTAATGAAAATTGTAAAGATTTCTATCGTTGTTCAGCATCAATTTTTAATACGGCGATGGTCGAGTAAGCAGAGTCAATGCTCTTGAAATCGTATACTCGAGTTCAAGACTTGTCAGCGCCAATACTTTTTTAATTTAATTTCTGCTGTAATATTGGTCAACGCAGCATCTTTTGGAATCTACATCCAATTTCTCAAGTATAAGAGCCATCTCTTCTGTATGACCGTAATGCAAAGCATAGTCCATTCCTGTTGCTAAAATTTTCTCTATTTGCTCTATTGAATTGGCAAATATAAAAGATTTGTATAGCATTATGTATAGTCGGCGGTGGTGCAGTTAACAGAGTCATTGCTCTTGCATTCGTGGACTCGAGTTCAATTCTCGTCAGCGTCAATAATTTTTTAATTTAATTTCTTCGGCAAATATAAGAGCCATCTCTTGTGTATGACTGTAATGAAAATGTAAGAGCCATCTCTTGTGTATGACTGTAATTTTTGATTTTCTCTATTGAATTGGTAATCATGAAAGATTTGTATAGCACCAAATTTATTTACGCCGGTGGTGCAGTAAACAGAGTCGTTGCATTTGGAATCGTGAACTTGAGTTCATGCCTCGGTTTGGCATTAAATAATTTTTAATTTAATTTATTTAATTTCTCCCTTCAATTGGTAAATAAAAAGGATGAGTATAGCGGCAAATCTATATATGGAAATGGTGTGGTGGTAAAGTAGGCGGTGCAGTGTTCGAACCTCGATTATAAGGGTAAAAAATATTTAGCGTGCCATCCACACATCATTTATTAAATTTAAAAAAAATCGAATTTTTATTTTAAAATGACCAATTTGCAATTAAATTAAAAATATATATGTATTTGAGGCTTGAACTAGTCATGATTAGAAACCGATCACACAGCTTCTTTTACTACCGAGCCACCGCCATACATATAAATAGTGATATTCTTAGCGTTTATAGCTGCCATTTGAATAAAAAAATTGAAAATTTTAGCAACGGCAATGGATTCTGTTTATTTGATCATCGCCGTACAATTTCATTACCGCTTTATACCCATACCCATCTTTTACACTTACCACTTTTACAAGGAGAATATTGAAGTTTTGAACAGAAGCTGAGTGGATTATTTTTATTTCACCATCACCATTTTGACAGGAAAAATTAAATCAAAAAATGTTTGCCTCGATCGAGAATCGAACTTAGATACATAAATACAAATTCACTGACTTTGCTTACTGGACCACCGCCGCATATATATTTCATGCTATACAGTTCTTTTATATCTGTCATTTGAATAGAAAAAATTGAAAATTTTAGCAAAAGAAATGGACTCGCGTTTATTTCACCATCGCTATATACTCATCTTACCTATATACATGCCACTACTTGAAAAATATGAAAATGTTTAACAGAAGCTGTGTGTTGAACCAATTTGAATACAGAAGAAATTAAATTAAAATAATACCGTCAATAAATGGGACTCGAACCTAGGTCCACAAATCCAAAGTTAATCACTCTACTACCTCGCTCACCATCCTATATGTTTGATGTTATGCAAATCTTTTATAATTTCCAATTAAATTGAGAAATTGGGAAATTTTTTAACAGAAGCTGAGTTGAACCAAACATGTCCCAACATTAGTATGGTTTGAAACTTTACTGAACTGTATAGTGCCAGGTGCATCATTTAATGCGATGACATTCCAAGCAGTGTATTGCGAAGAAATTAAAAATCTTACAAGCTATTCCTCCTTATGTTCTTAAAAATTATAAAACTTGATCGATTTTTTATAACCAAAAGTATTTCTGAACTCTGCTTATTAGACCATTGCCGTACATTTTCATTGCTGCTGCATCCCTCTTTTATACTTGGAAATTGATTGAAAAAATTTGAAACTTTTGAAAAGCCCGAATGCCGCTTGAATTCACGTCTACTAATCAAACGCCCATTACTTTGCTTACTTGACCACTGCCGTACAATTTCATTACTGATAAATCCATCTTTTATACTGATCAGAGAAAAACGAAAATTTAACAAAATCTGAATTGAATTAATTTGTAATTAATAATTAAGACTGACTTAAACTTAAAACTTGAATGGTCAGTTGTCAATATTGTGGCCCGCCTAGAAAATCGCATCAAGCATCGTTGACTGGAACGGAGTTTTTATAATTGTTAAGAACTTAAGGAGGAATACCTTGTCAGATTTTTAACTTCTTCGAAATACACTGCTTGTTAAGTTTCAAACGATATTAACGTTGCGGGACATTTTTGGTACAATTCAGCTTCTGTTAAAAAATGTCCCAAAAGTTTTTCAATTCAATTGGAAAGTATAAAAGATTTGCATAACATCAAATATATATACGGTGGTGGGCGAGGTAGTAGAGTGATTGACTTTAGATTGGTGGACGTAGGTTCGAGTCCCAATAGCGAAGGTATTATTTTAATTTAATTTTCTTCTGTATTCAAATTGGTTCATTGTATTTGCTAAAATTTTCAATTTTTTCTATTCAAATGACAGATATAAAAGAACTGTATAGCATGAAATATACATATATGCGGCGGTGGTCCAGTAAGCAAAGTCAGTGAATTTGTATTTATGTATCTAAGTTCGATTCTCGATCGAGGCAAACATTTTTTGATTTAATTATTCCTGTCAAATTGGTGATGGTGAAATAAAAATAATCCACTCAGATTCTGTTCAAAACTTCAATATTCTCCTTGTAAAAGTGGTAAGTGTAAAAGATGGGTATGGGTATATGGGTATAAAGCGGTAATGAAATTGTACGGCGATGATCAAATAAACAGAATCCATTGCCGTTGCTAAAATTTTCAATTTTTTTATTCAAATGGCAGCTATAAACGCTAAGAATATCACAATTTATATGTATGGCGGTGGCTCGGTGGTAAAAGAAGCTGTGTGATCGGTTTCTAATCATGACTAGTTCAAGCCTCAAAATATATATTTTTAATTTAATTGCAAATTGGTCATTTTAAAATTTTTAAATTTAATGATGAAATGATGTGTGGATGGCACGCTAAATTTTTTTTATCCTTATAATCGAAGTTCGAACACTACTCCGCCTACTTTACCACCACACCATTTCCATATATAGATTTGCCGCTATACTCATCCTTTATATTTACCAATTGAAGGGAGAAATTAAATAAATTAAATTAAAAATTATTTAATGCCAAACCGAGGCATGAACTCAAGTTCACGATTCCAAATGCAACGACTCTGCTTACTGCACCACCGGCGTATATAAATTTGGTGCTATACAAATCTTTCATGATTACCAATTCAATAGAGAAAATCAAAAATTACGGTCATACACAAGAGATGGCTCTTACATTTTCATTACAGTCATACACAAGAGATGGCTCTTATATTTGCCGAAGAAATTAAATTAAAAAATTATTGACGCTGACGAGAATTGAACTCGAGTCCACGAATGCAAGAGCAATGACTCTGTTAACTGCACCAACGCCGACTATACATAATGTTATACAAATCTTTTATATTTGCCAATTCAATAGAGCAAATAGAGAAAATTTTAGCAACAGGAATGGACTATATGCTTTGCATTACGGTCATACAGAAGAGATGGCTCTTATACTTGAGAAATTGAATGTAGATTCCAAAAGATGCTGCGTTGACCAATATTACAGCAGAAATTAAATTAAAAAAGTATTGGCGCTGACGAGTCTTGAACTCGAGTACACGATTTCAAGAGCATTGACTCTGCTTACTCGACCATCGCCGTACTAAAAATTGATGCTGAACAACGATAGAAATCTTTACAATTTTCATTAAAAATAATCCGGGGCAAAAATGTATACTATCTATTCATAGGTACATCCCGACTGTCTTCTTTTTTGAATAAATATGAACGAATGATTTCACAGGCGCATAAACCACACCAAACCTAAGTCTATTTAGTCGCGTATCAACCAATACTGTAAACTGGGATTCATACTTTTTGATGGTATTCCAAATAGTTGTCTCGACAGGCCGATTAAGTACCGTAACTTTGTCTAAGCGCACGAAACACATTCCTCACAGAACGCTGATTTTCGTAATAAATCTGAACAATTTGTAGACGGCAAAGAATATTGAATAATTAAAAACACGATGACAGTTTGAAACTTTCTTTTTTTGAAAAAATCACCTCTAGATGAACCCTTTTAGAACATACTCCCGCGAACTAGCACATTCGATTTCAAATTGCTAAGAATGATTGTTGAAAAGCCTCTCCATCCTCAACGTGTCACTGTTTGGTGCGGTTTTTGGACTGGCGGTGTGATTGGACCTTACTTTTTCGAAAATGAGGCTGCTGTAACTGTTACGGTGAATGGGTTGCGCTACCGAGCTATGATTAATGATTTTTTATGGCCGGAATTGGAAGATATCAGTGTGGACGGCGTTTATTTTCAGCAAGACGGCGCTACGTGCCATACAAGCAACGAAACAATGGCAATTTGGCAAGAAAAGTTTCATACCCAGGTGTATGCCAATTATATTGGTTAAATTAAATAAAATTTCACAGTATTATTCCCGATGTTCTATATAGGACTTGAAGATCTGTTAATAAAAAGACGCAGCAAATATTATAAACAGAAACAACACAAAATAATTTGTTGTATGATCCATCTGGATTAGCGGTATTGATCTGTTTGGATACCGTCTACCGTCTACGACTACCTTTTGAAAACAAACCAAACTTTACCAATTCAATCTTAAAACACAAAAAATTTCGAAACCAAATTTTTAAAATTTATTTTTTGAATTTTACAGCATTCTTCTACTTTGTCCAATATTCGAAATTCACAAATTTAGCGAATGGAATTTTGGGAGATTTTTCACATTTTGAATTTTCAATCAAAATTCAGTTGATTTATAGACGTTTGGCATATAATATCATTCACCGAGCAAATACCATAGTGGTTAAAACTGTGACGTGAATTCATTTTTTGACATTTGCTTGATATTTATTCCCCTACATTCACGACTTTTTATTATGCTGTCCGAAATATGTAATAAATCTCCCCACCAGATAAGTTTTTTCCCCACGTCATATATATCAATTTTAGGTTTTATAACCTCAAATTTTTTGTGATAAGTGACAACTAATAAATTTCATAGAAAACTTACAAAAATTAATATTAAAATAATGGATCCAATAATACTTTTAATGATTCTGTATTATTATTATGTGCACATAGAACCACGGTTAAATACCAGGATGTTGTTGAGACGAAACAAGATACCATATACACCACACAGCCAAAACCCAATAATAAAACGAATTTTGGCGTGAGACCCGTAAACAATTACGCGTATCAGCCAAAACCTTTCAGCAAATTGGATTGTTTTTAAATAAAAAGTGTAGTGGGTGGTCTCCAGAACTTGAACTGATGGCATTTTTGTTATGGCTGGGAAGTGGCACCAGTTACAGAATGGTCAGTGGAATTATGGATATACCGAGGTCAACAATAAATGACATAGTCCATAAAATGCTGGATTTTACGTTCGACCGTATAATGCCGAGGGTCATTAGATTACCATCTACCAGTGATTTACCAGACAGAAGTTTTTATGAAAAATTGGATCTACCAAACCAAACCGATCTTAAATGAGTTGGAAGGACAAAATGGGAAAACAAAACGGTTGAAGGATTTATCATGGAATTTAAAAGTTCAGTTACCATCGGCCGGATGTGAAAAAGAAAAAATTCCGGTGGGTTGTATCGAATTTGCGTTCAGCAATCAGGAACGTATGCAGCTTGAGATGAATCACGTAGAAATATTACAACTTTATGAATCTTTAGAAAATGTTCAAATTGAGTTGGATTTGTTGAAAAAAAAAAAAATACTAATTAGATGGTTTATACACAATGTTTATTCGACATTTATAATTGCATGCCGACCTGCACTGGTCGAAGGTTCTAACGCCGAAGACATTTTTGTAGGACTTGATGTGGTCTCCGCTACAGATGCTCCAGCTGTTATTAATTCAAACGCGCCTTGTAAATTTAAACATTCCATTGTCAGCTCTTCTTCGATCTTCAATCGGGTCACCAGATCGAGAATTTGCTTAACCAGTTCGGTGGAAAATTCTCCCAACGATTCGCCATACACGTTTAGAAAAATCTCGTTTGCATCCAGTAGAATTTTTGTGAAACGTGACTCACTTATATATCGTTTGATAAATCGTACATTTGCTGCAATAAACTTATGGTCACGTCCGAAAATTGCTCGCTCCAAACCCTTGCGTCTAATCAGTTCCTGCATTAAAGCAGAGATTTATCGTATCATAAAACTGGCCGATACAATAATTAGATTATATCGTATATAATATAATAATTATATATATATATATATATATATATATATATATATATATATATATATATATATATATATATATATATATATATATACATATATATATATATTTATATATATATATATATATATATATATATATATATATATATATATATATATATACATATATATATATATATATATATATATATATATATATATATATATATATATATATATATATATATATATATATATAATATAATTAATTTAATATAATATATAATTACTATGTATTTCAATTTAATTTAGATTTTTAACACAATTTTGAAACATTTGAATATTTGTGTGTCAAACAAATCAAAAGTTGAACATGTGCAGACAAATTATTCGATAGCTGCCAAAAATTATCATAGTAATTGACTAGAATAATTTGGGTGTGTTCGGTATTTTCTAGTAAATATCAAAAAATTAATTCACGATTTTTTATCACAGGTTTCGGGCACAGTCTAGGTGAAAGAATTAATTAAAATCATTTAAAAAAAACAAAACACAAATTAATTTTGAATTAACAAATCATTTATTAGGTTTTCTTTTTAAATATTACAATATTTTTATTAATAATTATTTATTTTTCTTAATATGTGTTTTTTTGTTTCTGTTTTAATTTAATTATAATTATTAATTCTTTTTTTTTTTTTTTTATAATATCGATATGCTTATAAATTAAATTATTTTTTTTAATAATAGTAATAATAATAATAATAATCTTTTGAATAAATTTCTCATTGGTAAATGGTAATATAATATTTTATTTATTAATTAATTTATTAGTTTTGCTTTTTTTAATTAATTTTTTGAACAATTATTTTAATAATAATATTTATTTATCATTTAATTTGTTAACTATTATTTTTATTTACAAACCAAAATTACAAATTGAATTTAACAAAATTTTAATTAAACAAACAATTAATGAATTTAAATTAAATTACAAAATTATTTATTTTAAACAGAAAACAATTTTTGTTTTTTGTTTATAATGTATATTTTATTTGGTCATTAGTTTTTTATAATTATATATATATGTATATGTGTGTGTTTATTAATTTTTGTTGTTGTAAATAATTAATTAAAAAAAATTGATAATAATTTTATAATAATAACTAAAAAAACAGATTGAATATAAAATATATATATTTATTTATTATTATGTGCCCCCGGGGATTTTGGTATAAATTTGCTATATTTAAAAACTTTTTAAGATTTAATATATTTAAATTTTAAAATGAAAGAAAAATAAATTAATATTCACATTACATGTGACTAGTTTAGAACTTTTATTTATTATTTATAATGAATTAATTGATTTATTAAGAAAAAAAAATATATATCTTTTGTGTGTATGTGTGTGTGTATGTATAATTATATAAAATTAAAGCTTATAATAAAAATTAAATTTCTTTTATATATTATATATTTATTATTGTATTTTTTTTATGGCGTTAGTTTATTAATATTTATTTTTAATAAATTCCTTAATTTTAAACAATTAGTTAGTAAATTTTTAAGAACGAAAATATTTAATGGCACTATAATTTATAGAATTTTTTTCTAGTTTTGGTTGGCGTATAGGTGGTGTGACGCGAAAAAAGTAAGATTTTTTTTTTTGTTATAGATTATGTTAGGTGAATAAATTATTTAATAGCCAACCGTATAAAATATAAATATTGTTTGATATACTACTGACATTTAACAAATTATATAAACAATTTTTTTTGTAAAAATATTTTTCCAGAACTTTGTGCCATTAGCATTACATGTAATTAGTAGAGTTATGTTAGGTCAAGAAATTTAACAAAATATTTAATTATAATTAATATTATTTTTATATAGTTTGTTATAACAAATTATTCTTTATAAAAATCAACACTACTACATTCTTGGTTTATTTTTGTTTATTCAAAATTCATCACAGAATTAATTTCAATTCCAGAAAATCATAATAATATTAATTTAATAGTTATTAATTAGAATTAGAAAAAAGTATATATAAAATAATAAAAAATGATTTATGTTAGAATTTATTATATGTTTTGAGTAAATTTGGTAAAATTCTAATATTTACAACGATATCTCATTAACATTAAAATATTTATTTATTGGTTTATTATATATTTATTTATGTAATGCGGTTATTTATTTAATAGTTTTATTATTTAATCAAGTTTAAAAAAAAAAATAAAAATAAACAAAACTATATTTATGTTTATAAAAATTTTGATTGGAATTGTATTTGTGTGTGGAGTGATATTTACAAAATTTCTTTGAGATAAAAGATTGCAATCTTTAAATTTCGTGTAACACTCCACATCAGAATATAATTAATAACAATAATTAAAACAAATAATAATAAGTGTAACAAATATATAAACTTAATAAATTATGGTAACGTTAACATATATATATAAAAATAAAAATAAAATCTGAATACAAAAATCTATGGTGAAAAGACGCGTAAACTTCGTAATAAACTAGCTAATGCATTGGCCAAGCATTCCGCCTGCAGCGCCAGCTGACCAGCACCGAGCGGTCCAATTTTACAACTAACCAATTCACGAAAACTAGACGCCACATCATGCACCTTTAACACTATGTTACGCGTTTGTAGCGGGGTTGATGTGAATTTCGATAAATCTTTCGCCAATTCGGTTATACTCCGGAATGCCGTAAGGCATGATGTTAAATTTTCCGGTAGACCAGTTAGAGCAGTATCCGATAGTGATACGACCAATAATTTTGATGATGAGACCAATTGTAATCCGTATTCGGTTAAATTGTCGCGCGCAATTTGATATTGTTGCTCGTCAATGCAATTTCCACCGCCCGCCGATTGGGCGGCCGAACAATTTGCCGCAACTTGATCTAATTTAACTAGTAGCCCGTCCATTGCGATTGTTGTTTTGGTCAAAAGCGTTTCAGCATTTAACACATGACCGTTTTTATTCGACAGCTGTGGACTACTTGGTAAACTATTACTTGTACTATTGCTGCTACCGCTACAACTGCCGCTGCTTAATTTTCGTGACATTTGCGGTGAGCACAGCAATGATAGTTGTGGTTTTTTATCGGCACCTGGATTTTGTAGGCAAACAGGCGGACAATCGCTAAGCGAACGATAATGTCCGTTCGTTCGTGGCGCTGGAATTGGACCAATTTGTGTGTTTATATTTTCAACAATGGTATTGCTTATGTCGGCCGTTTGATTGAACGCCCGATCGATTTTACGATATGAACTAATGTTACGATGGAAATGTGGCGACCCAATACCGGCTACACGTACAGGGCTTGAATTACCACTGCCACCGCTGTTACTGCCATTGTATAACATTTCTGGACTATTTGGATTGTGTTTTAAAATTGGAATTGGGCTCTTCAGGATTGGTTTGATGGGTACGGGCGGAAGTGGCGGTTTTTTTGGTGGTGGCGATGACATTACAGGCGGCGTACTTATTATCGGCTTATTATTTTCACTGTCCATATATCGAGGTGGTAACTGAGGTGGTTCTCCGGCCATTTCATAATAACTTGGAATTAGATTTCCATTTAGTTTTTGGCGTGGTAACGAATTTACCCGATATTGTAGATCAGGATTTTTGGGTGGCCGTATTGGTGGTTTATTAACAACCGGATTTTGTTGATAACGTGGTGGTAACTCTAGTGGTGGCTCCATTGTTGTATCATTCACAGTACGCACCGGCGATTCGGGTGGTGATCCTTCTTTCTTCGATTTAGTGCAACAGGAAAAAGGCCCCCCTTTTCGTTCGATCGTTGGATACTCAATTACATGATTTGGTTTGGTTGGCGCCGTTGGAACAGTGGTTGCAGCATTCCCAGTTGTTATTGATTTTGGTTGTTGCTTTAATGGTGACAAATGTTGCGGTTGATGGAAATTTATCGAATTGATATATAAACTTTCTTCTTTATTATTGTTATTGATATTATTGTTAATATTACTATTGTTATTATTTATATTTTTATTATTAAATTTCATTAAATTATTATTAAAATTTGTATTATTATTTTCTAATAATTTATTTTTAATTTTATCTAGATTTTTATCATAATTTTTTGGCACATTTGGTTCAGTCTCTTTAATATTTTTATTTACGTTACGATTTAGCACCGCTGCTGGTTTCACTCCTTGATGATCATTGGAATCATTTAGACCGGGTGGTGGAGGAATTATAAAAGACATAATTTCTTCGGGCGTAAGCTCTTTGCACGGTGTAATTTTTTGCCCTGGCGGCGCAATAATCACTTTGGCTAAAAACTCTTCTAGATTTGGTTCCGTTCCCAGGTTCATACTATGGTGGTTTTTGATTTTTGTGTCTAGATCGCCGAAACCACTAGGTGGCGCATCCAATACGGTAAGCGCGTCCAATTCATCGGGTGTTTGTGGCGGCGGAAATGCGCGTAAATCAATTAAATCGGCATCAGTTTCTATAATTGTATCGTCGGTTAAATCAATTCCATACAATTCTTTTAACTTTTTGGCCGCCAAATCTGTGCTCTCCTCATTACTACTTGCCTCGCGCAATTGCCGTAAATATTCTTTCAAATTATTATCCTTTGTATCACAACCGAGGACTGAACTGTCGGGGCTATGAAGTCCGAAACTTGTGCGAATCATTTTTGAGCTATTATGTTCTTGCTGGGTATTTCGTAGCCTGATTGGACTATTATTTGGCGTACTAATCGATTCTGAGTCACTTTCACTTTGTGATAAATCATTCCCTAGCGTTTGCAGTTCACTCAAAATTTGGCTGAGCCCATGCGATTTTCTCACGACTTTAGGAGTATTTTGTTGTGATGGAACTGGGGATAGGGACGAGTCGTTTTGTGTCAGATTTGTTGATATTGAATTTAATCCTTTGGTAATTCCGCTTAAATCATGATTTATAGATTCGGCGAGCAATATTAGTGAGTCGCTGTGTTTAAGAACCCCTGGAGGAGGTGCGTCTTCATTTGATGAAACTTTACTGCTTGCTAAACTATCGCAATCACTGTCACGATCTGCAGTATTATTGACCAACGCCGACTGCCATGGTTGTCGTAGCGTAGTTTGATTTTGTGTCGGGTGTTCATATTCATCCATTAGCTCGCCCTGTTCGTTTAGATAACGTTCTGAATTTTCGATCATTTTCTGCATTTCAGCCACCCGTTTTAGAACCTCTTCGTTTCGTGCTTCAATCAACCCGTTTCGACTGAGTGATCCATCCTTTCCAATATTTCCAACAGCACCCTCTAATATCTCCATCGATAGTACGCTATGAATATCGAATCCAAATTCATCCATACCATGCCCTCCGCCGCCTCCACCACCCGCCATAATACTATTGTCAACGAAATTTTTATGATTTTTATTAGTCATTGTAGTATTCATGTTACGATCGGCGTTCTGATAGTCGAACGAAAGTTTTTTGGTTGAATGATACGGTGGTGGCATTGAGAATGCCATACAGTGGGCACGAATTTGTGCTGATGGTAAATAGCTCCAATTTGATGGTAGAACGGAATGTAATGAAAGGTATGGTGGAGCGTAGTCCTCTACATAAATTTCACGTTCTTTATCCACCAGTAGATCTTTGGCTGTTATAAACACATAAAATATATAATCGATTGAAAAACAGTAAATTAAATTTTAACATACCCGTCAAAAGTTTATAGTAACCAGCTAAGACGAGTGCAAATTCTGAAGCGTCACGGTCTTCCATAGAAAACGTTACGACTCGATCCGGTTGTATGTAAATGGAAACTGAATAAAATATATCATCTTCACGAACCGCTACGACACGGTGAACATCTTCAATTGCAGAAATTGATTTTGGCTGGAATGAAAATAAAAACTTACTATTTATAAAAATCAAAATCGATACAAAACTGAATTGGATTGGATTTGAAATTTAAGATTAAAGATTTTGGAGATTTTATTTTGTGTAAAGTTTTCAATTTTTGATTTATATTTTATTTATCGATATCTGAACCGATTTAGTTTTGTGACGTTCGTTTATTTATTAGAATATTTTAAAATTATAATCAAATTAACTGTTATAATATTAATTGAAATGTGTGTAGAGATTTACATTTTTTGACCAACTGTACAAACCTAGTTAAAATGTTTATCACATGGGCGCTGCATATTACATTCAAAATTATTTGTTTGACGTTTTGATTTTGTTTTTTGACTACGGAAAGCATGAAGTTTTGAGTTACATATAGAATTTAAAAATGATTTATTCGAAAAGTATTGTTGAATTCGCTCTAAAGCACATATTATCTATGTTAAATTACCAAAGTATAGTTAAATACAGTTAGCAATTATGGTGATGGTTAGTAAAATAATTATTTTAATTAATTAAACAGGTGATTCTTAGAAGAGCAGCTCAATTAATTATATTTCGGAGAAAAGAACACTTGCTCTAGCTCATAGTTTATTATAATTTAATAGCAAGTATAATGCGTGCAAGAGAAATTTGACCCGACAGATGATTAACATTTGGAAATCCTATTAAAAGAGACGAAGACGGTATAGCGGAAGTTGTTAAGACATATACATATAATTACGACTAATCGTAGAATAGAAATGTCAACAGAACCAGACAGCACTGTTCGGTTAGGTATTTCAAACGGTTCAAAGTCAAAAGAGAATGACTTAAACAACATCCGCCACAACATTGGTTGACGCTATTTCCGGGAATCTGCCGGGATGGCATCTGAATGTGAAACCTACAATTTAACAACAATGGAAAATAGACGTAAGCTTTCTTCAACTACAATGCCAATGAATATGTCAACATGAAGTGTATATATGTCAACCAATTTGGCCACTTGTTATTTCGTAACATTCATCGATGATTTTTCACGAAAGATCAATGTGCATTTTATGAAAACACGGGATTAAGTTTTTTCGCTGTTTCGAGAATTCAAGAAACGCGCGGAACTACAAACGGGACAAGCTAAAAATGCTTCGAAGTGAAAACGGAAAAGAATATTTGAATAATGAGTTTACCAAGTATTTGAAAGACAAAAACGGAAGATTCAAAATGGCTTAGCTGAGCGTGCTAACAGAACGGTTGTCAAGATGGCACAGTGCATGATACTAGAGTCAGGACTTTAAAAGATGCTTTGGGCAGAATCTGTTAACACAGCGGGTTACCTACGGAATCGCTCGTCCACTAAAATATTAAACAATATGACGCCCTATGAACTGTGCAGGTTTAAACAGAAACCGGTGGTGAATTACATGCGAAGTTTATAGGCAGTAAAGCGGTTGTATTCAACAAACAATCTGGCCGCTCAAAGTTTTTGCAGAGGGGGAAGAGTGTGTTATGGTTGGCTACTCAGAAGAATCAAAGGAACAAGAACAATAATCAAAAGTCGAGACGTTATGTTCATGGAACAGGTAAATAAAGAATCAGGCGTTGTTTTTACTGATAGTATTATTGTAAAACTTGAGAAGATAGAGCCGGAGGCTCAGCCTGCACAGGAAGAAGTTCCAGCAGTGCAGTGGAGAAGGAAGGCAAAGATGAAATCGGTTTTGAAAGCACAAATGAAACTAGTGCCGACTTGAACAATAAAACAGAGGTAAATACAAAACCGTTAAGAAGCGGTAAAGAATACCCTACGAATTTTATTGCAACGTTATGCCAAGATTTACTAACATAACCCATTGGATCTTCTGAATATTGGAAGTAAAGACTGATCAGGTAAAAATTTCCTAAATTAGATCTCACCCCGACACACACACAGTGTGTCGCAGTACTGTGAAATTTTAAGAACCTCAAGATCGTTATTGAGGATGCAAATTGCTGCTTTAATGTTTTAGTTATTTCCACTGGTTTTCCTTGTGGACGTGGTCATTTCCCCTATGACCTCTTTAATCGCGTATGGTTCCTGCATGCAGAGTATATCGATTGCTTCTTTTTCAATGGATTGTCTAATCTCATAACCAACTGCATTAGCATTTTGAATATTCAGTTGGGCGATCTTCAATCGATAATCTTTTTATTTTTAAATGTCACAGACAGTTTGCTTCATCATTAGGTATAAAGCCGTTTTGTATGAGGTACAAACTTTACTACGAATGCTCAAAAGCCCTTTTTGCCTTGTCTTCACTCTTTTTGTCCATGATTTTTGGTCATGCCCATTGTCACCGCAATAATCACAAATATGGTGTTGTTCCTTACAGAACATTTGTAGCATTTTGTCAACCTGATGAAGTTTGATACTCTATAGGACGGGGTCATGAGGTACCGCATTTTTCAAAGTCTGTGCGTATAAGATTTTTTTTCTTTTTCAGTATTGAGTGCTACTACTATCTCGGATCTTTCGAGAAGTCGGCCTTTAATGCCGGCTATTTCAAGGCTCATCAATTAGCCTGCGTCTACAATGACACTTAGGCAATCCTGAAGTTTTGCCCTTTCCCCATTGTTCCAATGCTTTCACAGCCTTGAATATTTGGGTCACCGGAGAATAACACGTGGACGGAATATCTTGGACTCCTGGCAGAAGATATGTTTGGAATACTCTTCCAAAGGAAAGCAACACATCGCCGTTTCGTTTTTATGAGACTATAATCGCAGCGGCAAGCCCATTACTTCTATACTAAATTTGGTTTTTGTATTTTACAAATATGTTGCCAACAGCTGTCAACTTTTTGAATAAAACATCATATTTAAACGAAAATTATATGTTGAATCTCCACTTTGAAAACTTTACTGATTATGATTCCATAGCTCTTTTCTTTTATGACTGTAGCCCTAATTTCATAAATACATTTAGTCAAGTGTGTTTTTATACATCATACACACGGTCTATGGTAATATAATTTTTATGCTGACAACATAACCCAACCTAACATATTCTATAAACTATTGGTTCAATTAATAGTTTAAATGAGAACACAAAAAAAAAAAAAAAAAATTAACATTTTTCGATTTACAAAGTACATACATTTTTTAATGTCATTCGCCTACAGTAAATATTATGTTTTACATCTATTTATAGTTATGTGGATAAAACTATATCTAGTTTCATTTTTTGCTTATTAGACTAGATCAAACATAAAATTAAAAAAAAAAAAAATTTATTGAACAAAAAATTTGAAAATGTTTTCAAAAATATTTTTCCTATAAAAATATTGAAACGACAAAAATATGGAAATTTTTAGCTCTTATGCACAAAGTAAAAAGGATATACATATACATACGAGTATAGATGACAAAACATAAAGGATGTTGTTTATATTAATTGGAAAAATTATAAGGGTACATATATATGTATAATAAGGGTATATACAGTATAGGAGGTATAAATATTAAAGGGGATGCACAATTAAAGCATATAACTTACCACCGTCTTAGTAACATCACTTATTTGGCTGAATCCAAAGCGAGGACTTATTAGCAGCACACTTTCCACATTACTGCGCGAATTGGTACTAAAACATTTGGCCCCGTAGCTCGGTAGTCCCGACACAATATCCAAATAGTGTATTTTTGCCTGGAGCTGCGTTAAAGTTTTCGTTGACGATCCGGTCATTTGTGCGTTCAACTTTAAAAAATGTGATATTAGCCGTCTCAATTCCTTGCGTTTCATACCTTCGATAAGGGAGGCTGGCACAAATCGTTCTAGCCCGAATTCTCTTCTTGAGGAAATAAAAATTCAACATTAATTGCGTGTACATATACATATATGTGTACATTGGTTCAGTTACTTACTCAACAGTTTTAACAGTTAACTTGGTCGGTGACATATTATTAGCTAGGGCATGTTGATGCATTTGTAGGGCGGCCAAACGTAATGCAACGTCAGGCAGTAATTCCGGTGCAAATCTTTCTTGCACCACATCATTACAGCATTGCATATATAAATAGTCTAATGAATTTAAATCTTTTTGCGCTAAATTTGCGGCCGACACAGGAACAAAGGTTACCCGAAATAGACATCGTAATTTATGTGCCCCAGGACGTGATGCTATCTGAAAATGGAAAATCAAATATTTATTAGTTAATTAGGATAATTCTATTATGCGTTTAATAAAGTATGTATATAGTCTCTTAATCCCATAATGCCTCTCTAATGGAATATTTAATTGTGTTTTCGGTTTGTATACACAGCACAGCGCGCTAATTAAGAATGACAAACCGATTATTATCTTAAAAATTAATCAATTAATTGTGTTTTTTTTGCCTAACGTTCATAAACTCTAATACTATATATTATGTATAGGCTATATACTATTATCTACTTAATATGGATTAGAATATTTGATAACACAATTAACCACCTACTGTGTACAAGTAGCTTGTATATATATAACAAAAACGAAGCAACAATTATACAGACGACTTTATATGGGATATGGGGTGTCACTCGATTTTCGTCTCACCCACTTATGGAATATATAGAAGTACAATAGAGTAATTCAACTATAGTCAAATGTTTTCTATACAAATTGCACGAGTCTACAAATCATCTCAACATCTTATGTATATAACTATTTGTATATATAACACACACACACACACACACACACACTTTTGATATTTTCCGGCATTATTCTCATTTTCTTAATTTTTCATCACCGCACCTAAAAAGTATTAACCCACTTAAATATAGCCGAATTTCCTTTTGTGTGTGTGTGTGTGTGTGTGTTATTACTTGAAAATATAATAGTAATGAAAATTAGGAAAGTATCCCCAAATTGTTCATAAGAGGAGTATGTGTATGTAAGTAATGCGTAGCAACAACGCACCGTTCGTCGTTATACACGGTACAAGCTCAAAGATGGAAAATTATTTTAAATTATTCATACTATTGTTATTGTGATTATGATTATTACTATTTTTATGATTATTAATATTGTTATTACAATTTTTTTTGTTTTTGTAGCTAGGCATGTAGTATATGTACATAGTTTATTTAAAACATCAGACAAGAAAGTATATATCCGCATAAAGTATTTTAAAAGATACTCGTTTCTTGCGAGGGTGATTTTTTTTCTTTCGGTTCTTTGGTTTGGTTGTTTGTGGTTTACCATACGTACACAATCATTATTTTGGAAAAATTGATAATCAGCACGTTTAATGGTAGACAATTTGCTATCGTGTGTATAATGGCTACGTTAACTATATTATAAATTATATTGTGTATATAGACTAGAATACTAGATAATTGCATTTCCGATGTCCGAACGGTAGAAGACCTAAATCTACCATAGCAGTCGCTCACATACGACATTGAACGCACAGAGCTTCAGCACTTGCGAGCTCTACCTATTCAAGGATATGAAAATGCCACTCCGAAGATATTGATCGGCCTTCAGCACTGGAAGTTAGGCCTACCGCTTGAGATCAGAGAGGGTAAAGAGACGGGGCCAATTACTGCGAAAACACGACTAGGATGGACCATATTTGGTCATTACTCGAGAGAGAATTCAACTGTTCAAGAACCTCATTATCACGTATGTCATTGTGAATGCGACAAAAGCCTGCACCAACAAGTGAAAAAGTTTTTTGCGACAAAAAGCCTAGGTGTTAAGTCTTCAATAAAATCCATAGAGCCAAAAGATGATAAGAGAGCCCGAGATATTCTACAAAATTCAACTCGATATAGCAATGGACATTATGAGACCGCGCTTCTGTGGCGCCACGATGACATCCAGTTGCCCGATAGTTCACAAATGGCAAGAATACGGTTTAGCTGCTTGGAGCAAAAGATGAAAAAAGACCAGAAATACGCTGAATGCCTTATGAAGTAAATAAGAGAATATGTGGAGAAGGGTTACGCTCGTAAGCTGTCAATCGAGGAAGCAAATACAGTCGGACCACGGACGTGGTATCTATACCGATATTCACCGTTACAAATCCAAACAAACCGGGGAAGGTCAGAATGGTATGGGACGCTGCAGTCAAATCTAACGACGTCTCTTTGAATGGTATGCTACTGAAAGGACAAGACCTGTTATCATCACTGATAAATATATTATTCAGATTCCGTGAGCGAAAAGTTGCAATTACCGGCGACATAAAGGAAATGTTCCACCAGATAAAAGTAGCGCAGAGAGAGACCAAGACTCACAAAGATTTTTATGGCAGGATGAAACTTCAGCCCAACAACCTGATGTTTACGTGATGGAAGTGTTGACGTTTGGTGCAGCCTGTTCGCCAAATATAACTCAGTATGTGAAAAACTATAACGCTACTCAATTTTCCTGGAAATATCCTAGAGCAGTGCAAGCTATTACCGAAAACCATTATGTAGATGATTGGCTGGACAGCTTCGATTCAATTGATGAAGCAATCTCGGTTATTAAAGACACAAAAACGATTCACGCTCATGGAGGATTTGATATCCGGAATTGGCAATCGAATGAAGATGATGTATTAAAAGCGATAGGTGGACAGAATAGTAACACTCAGAAACGCTTAAACACCAATGAAGAGTCAGCATCAGCGAAAGTGTTAGTGATGTTGTGGGACACGACAGCCAATGTATTCTATTTTTCAATTAACTACTCCAATATGAACATGATCGTTTTGAATGGTAGTCGCAGTCCAACTAAGAGAAAGGTTCTAAGAACAGTCATGATGATATTCGACCCACTTGGACTCATTGCATTTTTTCTTGTCTATGCAAAGATACTTCTTCAAGAGATTTGGCGATCCTCAGTCGATTGGGATGAATCTATTAACGAAAATCAACATTCAAAATGGCTTAAGTGGATCGAGGCAATGCCAACAATGGAAAATATCAAGATTCCACGATGCTACCTGTCGAACTTACAATCAAATCCAAAGTCAATAGAACTGCATATGTTTGTCGATGCCAGCGAAAATGCATTTGCCGCCGTAGCGTACCTCCGCTTAATAACCGAAGATGGAATAAAAACAGCGCTCGCAGCTGCCAAAACAAAAGTTGCACCGTAACAACCATTATCGATACCACGATTGGAGCTTCAGGCCGCAGTTCTTGGTGCGCGATTAGCGGATACTATTGGAAAGAGCATCTGAATTTCAATTTCTGAACGAGTATTTTGGTCGGATTCAATTACTGTGTTATGTTGGCTCAGGTCTGACCAAAGAATGTATCGACAGTTCGTAGCATTCCATATCGCAGAAATATTAGAGACTACAGACGTAATAGAATGGAGATGGGTACCCATTAAACATAACGTGGCAGACGAAGCAACGAAATGGAAAGACGTTCCACATATTTCATCATCAAGTAGATGGTTTTCTGGACCTGAATTTCTCCTTTCTTGCGAAGGCGAATGGCCATGTGAAAGAAATCAAAAAAGTACAACGGATGAAGAAATGCGATCACAATTTGCCCACATCGAAGAAAATATTGTCCGATATAATCATCAAAACGTGACGCCAGATCCATATAGATCTCCAAATGGCGGCAAATGGTGCGAGCACAGGCGTATGCACTGCGAATCTTTAGACAACCTAAACCAAGAACAATCATTAAACGGACAAAACTCACAGATGAAGAGGAGGAAGAAGCTGAAAGGGAAATTATACGGACGGTGCAACAGAGCGTGTATCACGATGAAATACATAGGCTTAAAAAAAGTCCAGCTGCAGCGATATCAAAAAACAGTACGATTTACAAAATGTTATCGTTTTTGGACGATATATGATTCTTCGTATGCGAAGCAGATAGGCAAAGGCAGAAAACATAAATTACGACATAGTGGCGGAACTTATCACTGATTCAAAACATCGAAAATATTTACACCGAAATTTCGAAACAGTAATTAATAAATTACGTCAAAATTTCGTAATTTCCAAGATACGTGTTTTACTGAAAAAAGTAGTCTCGAATTGTCAGTTTTGCCGCATAAGTCATGTTAAGCCAAGTACACCAGAGATGGCAGATTAAAAAAAAAGCAAGATTAGCAGCTGTTGAAAGGCCATTCTCACATGTCGGAATAGATCTGAATTTGGACCAGTAGATGTTGCAGTGGGACGACGCATGGAGAAGCGATGGGGAATGCTATTTACCGGCTTAACCATTCGTGCTCTGTACCTTGAAATTGTGCATAGCTTATTCCTTGATTCATGTATTATGGGTATTCGAAATTGTATAGCACGACGGGGAATACCACTCGAAATATACTCCGATAATGGCACGAATTTTCGAGAGGCTGAAAAGGAGCTTAGACGATTCATTGAAGGGGTACTACAAGATGGAATTCAAGAGAAATTTGCAACTCTAAAGTGGAATTTTCTACCGCCGGCTTCCCCTCATGGGTGGTTGTTGGGTGTTTAAAATCAATTCTACCGACCAGAAAACCAAGCGACGAACTGCTGCGAACATGTTTCCTGGAAGTCGAAAATATCAAGAAGAACAAGAAGCTCTTACCCCGAACCATTACCTACTCGGTTCATTGAATGGTACAAAGCCAGCTGGGAAATTTGACGATAGCGTGCTAACTCTAAGGAAAAGTTGGCAAATTTCATAACGCCTGACACAACTCTTTTGGAAAAGAAGGGTAAATGAGTACATGCCGACCATTTCACGAAGAACTAAATGGTTCGAAAAAATGAAACCTATTGAAATCGGCGATCTGGTGATGCCACTGGCAGTGGAGGACAGGTCCGACAAGTTACCGTTAAAACCCCGAATGGAATATACGTACGCCCGGCTGTGAAGATAGCTGTATTAAATATAAATCAAGAGACAAATGAGGGTAAGCAGAATTCCTCGTAATTCAGCATACCAGGGCGGAGAATGTTATCGACTCATCGATAGCTCATCGTGAATCCATCTACATGATCATGGGTTGCACATAGTTGGTCGGTATTTGACAGCTAAAAATTTATAAAGCGCCTAATAAAATTAGGTTAACTTTCTTTTTGGTATGGGACTTGGCTGAGAGCAGATGGACCGCGTGGTTTTCATATTTTTTTGGAAATTATACGTCAGAGCATAATAGTGAAAAATAGTGCAATCTCGAGTGAAAGACTAAAAGAAATTTGAAGTTCTATTCTTTTCCTCTTAATTTAGTGTGGATAAAATAATTGTTATCAAATTAATTTATAGAAGAATAACAATTATCATCAATCATAATCAACATTGATGAATTAAAATTAGTAATTAGTAATGATATACATTTTCGAGTACCATTCAGTCCAGAGAAAATTGGATTATTGTGATAAAATTCAAATTTATTTATTTTTGCTTTATTTTTAATTATATGTTTTTTTGTTCGTACAATGACCACTGAATTGGAAAATAATTAATTTTATTTTATAAATTTGGAAAATTATGATGATTTTTTTTTTGGGCGCGAAAATTGTAAATTTATATATCCGAGAATAATTATGTGAAAAATTGGGGTTTGGGAGTGGTATACGTGATTTTATTTTGTATTATGGATTTGGGTTGAATTAAAAATTGAAATTTAATCATTTTTGGTATAGACGCGAGTATTCAATGAGGGATTGGGTTGTGTTTTCTTCATTGATTATTACCAAATTACGTTCGATTTATATTTTAGTTTTATTAAATTTATTGAATAATTTTGTGTATTGAAATTAATTCTATTTTAAAAATATGAAAATACTGTACATAATTATGTGCGCGACAACCATAAAACACATTTATATATGCTAATTTTATAATAACACATTAATATAAAAGTGATTTCAATCAAGTC
Organism: Tipula unca; assembly: GCA_951394425.1. NCBI lineage: Eukaryota > Metazoa > Arthropoda > Insecta > Diptera > Tipulidae > Tipula > Tipula unca. The sequence continues at coordinate 70,229,717 of OX596380.1, forward strand.
ATAAATTTACTCGTCAAAATATTAATTATGCATATTTTTGTATTTCAATTTATAATTAAAAATAACGTGTTTGTTGCCAAATATGAATATAAAATTATACATTATTGGGAGTTCATTTTCAGTCAAATGGCAAAAAAAAAATCGATTTTGAAAGTTGCTGCATCGTAATATGCATGCTATACGTAATATAGTTTCATTTCTGTACGTTACATACGATTTTGGAATACAAATGAGTTCTGATAAGTCTATACAGTTTTCTGTATTTTAAATAATTTAATGACGTAGCCTTTATTATTTTTAACATTTTCAGTTGGAAAATCGTAATTTTATAATATTTTGAGGATATAAAACATTTAAAAATTTTAAGAAGGTTTTGGAAATTAATTTACAGAATGAGAATTTTATTAAATTTGTTTAAAAAACATTTTCAATTCTTGATTTAAACCATTTTACATATTTGTTAAAATTCAATTTATAAATGCTTAAGATGAGTTTTAATTTTTTCCACATTTTAAAATTTTTAAGGTAAGAAAATTATAAAGGAGGACATAAATTTAACATTTAAGAGTCCAAAACTTTAACAAGTTGTATATTTTTACCATTCCACTTACAGATTTTTAAAATTATTATAAATAGTTTTAAATGTTTTTTGAAGTTGTGGTTAAATAAAAAAATATTTTCCTAGAATTCTTAGCTGTTTTATAGGTTTTAAAACAGACAAAACTGAAATCAATAAAAATTTATTTTATCAATGTTGAAGCGCAGAAATGCTATTTCATAAAACTATTTAACATACCGAACCTTCTTTAAAGATGTATAATAAATCTGTTATTAAATATAACTAATTATTAAAGCTTGTAAATTATTAAAAATTAGTAAAGCTTGTGTTTCTTAAATTTTGATTTAAACTTAATCTGATTATCTAATAAAATTAATTTTAAGAATCCCATGTTCCAAAAAATGTAATTTAAAAATGTTAAAGAGAAGAAATGATATTTCATAAAAATATTTAAAATACTGAAAATCATTTCTAATAAATCTGTAAATTTTTGTAATTAAAAATTATTTAATATTTTAATTTCAAAACTGGTTTTCAAAAAATGTAAGTTCGAGTTCAACAAATATTATTATTACAATTAAAAATCGGATGTGGTAAATAATCGAATTTAATTTAAAAAATTATATTTGTAAAATTTGGCAGCAATTTAAAATCATACAATTTTTAATATTTAAATTTATAAAATTTGTTATTTTTAATTTCAATTATTTTATAAATTAAAAAAATGTTGTTTCAAAATAATGTTATTCTCAAATTATGAAGAAAAAAAAAATTTTAAGAACTCCAAATTTTAATTAATTTTCTTTAATTCAACGGTTTTTTTTAAATTGTCAAATTCGTATAATTTATAAAAATAATCCTAAATTGATTTATTAAATCCTAACTAGTTTATGTAGTAGATTAATCGAATTAATTGATTATATGAGTTATTTGGAGAACTATTCAGAACTGTACTGTTCAGAATAATTAATTAAATAAAAATTCCAAATTTATATTCGCAAAATGTTTAAATTTATTTTTCATAAATATGTTTTTAATTGTTTAAATTCTAGAAAAGATAATAATTTTTAAAAGTTTAAATTTCTAAATCTTAAATATAAAAAATTCCGATACTATTTTCATTTTTAAAATTTTTAAATAAATTTAATTCCGAAAACAAAAAAAAAAAATCCGTATTATTTCATTAAAATTAAAAGTTCTAAAATTAAACGAAAAAATCTAAGTTTTCATATTTACAAATTTTCAAAATATTTAAATAATCAAATTTTTAGAACTTAAACTCTACGAGTATAATTAATATATTTTAAAACTTATCAAAATGTTTAAAGTTTTCAAATAAATCTGTTAATTCTTGAAATTGAAAATTATTAAAGCTTTGAATTTACAATCTTACAATCCTATCTAGTTCTAATAAAATTATTTTTGACATTCCGAAATCTATAAATGAATGAAGTTAAACAAAGTTAAACTTGAAACATTTATGAATTCTTAAAATCCTAAATTTAATTATAAATTATCTACCCTAATTAACACTGTTACATATAAATTTATAAAATTTTTATTATTAATTTCTATTATTTATAAATTACAAGAAAAAAGTAAATTCTAAAACTAAAATTTTTAATGGCGTTGTTTTATACACCAAATTTATAAGAATTTTAAAATTTTTTTTGTTAATAGATCTAAAGAGTGAATTCTAATTCTTAATTTAGTGCTATTAGCCAATTATTATTTTTATTTCTAGACTTTAGAAAATTTAATATTTTTATTAAAAATAATTTTAAAGATTTTTCGAATTTTATAAGTTATTTCAAGAGGTTTTAATGATTTAGTCACTAGAAATAACCAATTATTGTTGAGATTTTTTAAGATTTCGTCAAATTAAACAATTAACTTTTATTTTATTATATTTAAAGTTTTAAGAAAAGAAAAGCCACCGTAGAATTTAAATTGTGTCCACATTCTAGAGACAAATTTAAATTTAAAATTCTAAATTTATAAACTTAGTTTATATAACTTTTTAAATTAATCTAATTTCGTTGATTAGCATATTAATAAAGAAGGCCTGCTCTGCTCGGAGTTACCTTAGTTAATATTTTCATTTGAGTACAATATAGCTACGATAGCAGCTTTTTAATATACGTATACAACTTTTAATTCTTTTTCAATCACATATTGGTTAGGGTTTAATTTATTCATGTTTATTAATTCCGTGTTTGGAATTTAATTTAATTTTAAAATTTACAGAGTGAGAATTTTATTAATTTTTAAATTTACAAATTAACTTTGTTTAAAAAACATTTTTATTTCTTCATTTAAACCATTTTAATTTAGTGAAATTAAATTTAACCATTTTTAAAAGCTGAATTTGATTTATTTGCACATTTTAAAATGTTTAAGTTAAGAGTATTGTTTAAAGATGTCTAATAAATTTGTTATTAAATATGAAAATTATTAAAACTTGTCTTAATCGTAACTGGTTAAAAAAAAAATAAATTCGGATTCTTAAAATCAAAATTATAATTGGATAATGAAATATCCAATTAATAACTTTTTTTTTTAATACAAATATAATTATTAAAAATCCACAAATAAACTATAAAGAATAATTTTAAACTTTTCAAATTTATAAATTTGGCAGCTTTGTAAAATTGTAAATTTTTTAACATATAATTAACACAATTGTTAGTTTCATATACAGTAAACTTTTTAAATATCTTTTTTTTTAAATCGTTATTTTATAAATTACAAAAATGTTGTTTATAAATCTGAAATTATCAAATAAAATTAATTTTAAGTATTCCATCCTTAATGTATTGATGTATTTATTTTATTATGACTTAAACCGTAGACTTGCTGAATCTTTGAACTAATGTTAAATTATGTACAATCTATAGAAATAATATTAATTTTTAAAACCTTAATTTTGTAAATATAAATTTATAAAATTGTAAAACTTTTCTGGAAATGTTAAAATTAGATAAATGTAATTTAAAAATGTTAAAGAGAGGAAATGCTACTTCATAAAATTATTTAAAATACTGAAAATCATTTAAATTGTTTCTATTAAATCTGTAAATTTTTGTAAATTAAAATTATTTAAAATTTTAATTTCAAAACTGGTTTTAAAAAAATGTAAGCACGAGTTCAAAAATTATTATTATTACAATTAAAAATCGGATTAGCAATTTGTAAATAAAAAAATTTAAAGTCATTTCAAGTCATACATTTTTTAATATTTAACCTTATAAAATTTGTTATTTTTAATTTCTATTATTTTATAAATTAAAAACATGTTGTTTCAAAATAATATTATTCTCAAAATATGGAGAACATTTTTTTTAAGAACTCCCAATTTTAATTCATTTTTTTAAATTTGACGTTGTCAAATTCGTATAATTTATAAAAACAATCTTAAATTTTGCTATTAAATCCTAATTAGTTTATGTAGTAGATTAATCGAATTAATTGATTATATGAGTTATTTGGAGAACGACTGATTGGCAGAATCGATAATATTTAGAACAACGTAAGCCTTTTGTTTACAACTTTGTAAAATAAAATGAAACATAAATCCAAATCTTCTATTCAGAATAATTAATTAAATAAAAATTCCAAAAATAAAGTTTATAAAATATAACAATTCAATTTCTGTTAAATTTTTAATATCCCCAGAATTTCATAAAATTCACATTTCTAACAATTATACGTATTCGCAAAATGTTTAATTTTATTTTTCATAATTATGTTTCTAATTGTTTAAATTCTAGAAATAATAATAATTTTTAAAAGTTTAAAGTTCTAAATCTTAAATATAAAAAATTCCGATACTATTTTCATTTTTAAAATTTTTAATTCCGAAAACTGTAAAGTCCGTATAATAATTAATTCAACCTTAAAATCTAAGTTTTCATATTTAAAAATTTTCAAAATATTAAAAAAATTAAATTTTTAGAACTTAATCTCTATAATTAATATATTTTAAAACTTATCAAAATGTTTAAAGTTTTCAAATAAATCTGTTAATTCTTGAAATTGAAAATTATTAAAGCTTTTTGATTTTACAATCCTACAATCCTATCTAGTTCTAAAAAAAATTAAATTCGAATTAATAAAATTTGGTTATCACATTCAATAAACGAATTTAGTAAAATTATTTATTTATAACATTCCGAAATCTATCAATGAATGCAGTATAAAAAATTTAAACTTGATACATTTATAAATTCTTAAAATCCTAAATTTAATTATAAATTATCTACTCTAATTACCACTGTTCCATATATAAATTTATAAAATTTAATTTTTTTGGAAATTTCTATTATTTTTAAATATCAATAAAGATATCAATGTATAGTAACAAGAAAAAAGTAAATTCTAAAATTAAAGTTTTTAGTAATTTTTTAAGATCCAATAAATTTTAAAAACTCACACATACCTACAGACGTTTATACACTAAATATTATTTATAAGAATGAAATACGAAAACTTTTAAAATTTATAAGAATTTTTAATTTTTTTAATTTGTTAATAGATTTAAAGAATGTATTTTAATTTCTTAATTTAGTGCTGTTAGCCAATTTTTGGAATTTGATTTAATTTTAAACTTTTAATAATGAAAAAATTGTCATTTTAAGAAACGAACAATTTTAAGAAAATAATTGAATCTAAAAAATAGAATTACAATTTGGAGTTTTTAGAAATTTAATTGGTTTTTTTCATACTTTGTTTGAAATTTTACTTTTAAATTTAAAAAACAATGGAATTTAAAGAAATAATAAACTTTATAAATTTATTGAAAACCATTAAAATGAATTCTAAATGGCATTATGTAAATTGTTAGAATATATTGAATTAAAAAATGAAAAGAATTTGTAATTTTTAGAATTTAGATATATTTCCAAATTTTGGTAGTTAGATTTAAATTGAAGCACAAATTTTAATAAAAATCGTTACAAAATTTACAATTTTAACGAGCTGCTAATTTTAATATTTTAATAATTTATCAATTTTACAACATTAAAATTACATAATTCGATTGAATTATAATATTTCGATTTTTTAATAGAAATAATAAGATTTTAAGAATTCAAATTCAATTTTTTTAAAAGTGTTTTGGTTTAAAATTTTTTTATTTATTTTCAATATTTTTAAATTCAATTTTTATTAATTTTAATTTTTTCAGAAGTTTTAATATATATAGAACGCAAGCTGTTTAAATAATTTTTTTTAATATTTTGAGAATTTAGCAAAATTTTAATTTTAAATAAATTTTACGGTTGAATATTAATTTAATAATTTTTAATTTTAGTATATATTAGCTAATTTTACAGTTTATGCAAATTAAAATAATACAAATTGAAATTTTTAAAAATTATTATTATTTCTAAACTTTAAAAAATTTAACATTTTTGTTAAAAATAAATTTAAAGATTTATTGAATTTTATAAGTTATTTCAAGAGGTTTTAAAAATTTAGTGACTACAAATAACCAATTTTTGTTGAGGATTTTTAAGAAAAGAAAAGCCATCGTAGAATATAAATTGTGTCCACATTCTAAAGACGAATTTAGAATTCTAAATTTATAACCTTAGATCTTCAAAATTTAAGCTCTATAATTAATATATTTTAAAACTTATCAAAATGTTTAAAGTTTAAATAAAGTTCAAATAAATGTGTGTATTCTTGAAATTAAATTATTAAAGCTTTGAATTTACAAACTTACAATCCTAACTGGTTTTAAAAAAAATTAAATTCGAATTTTTAAATTTTTCACGAATTTAATAAAATTATTTTAGTACTTCCGAAATCTATAACGAATGCAATAAAAAAAATTAAACTTGAAACATTTATAAATACTTAGGATAGTTAACACTGAATTTATAAAATTAATTTTTTTTGTTTAATTTCTATTAATACAATAATTCATTAATTTTAATTTTCAAAATATGGAAAAAAATAAATTCTTTAACTCTAATGTTTAATTACTTTTAAGTAATTTTAAATAATTCAATAAATTAGCAATAAATTTTAAAAATTCATATATATATATATATATATATATATATATATATATATATATATATATATATACGAAATTATTAAATCCGATAATATTTAAAATTTGTTAGAATTTGCAAATTTTAAATTTTTTAATAGATTTAAAGGAACAATTTTAATTTCTTAATTTAGTATGATGCTGTCAATTTGACAGTTTTTGGTAAATAATTTAATTTTAAAATTTTTAAAATGAAAAAGTTTCAGGCATTTTTAGAATTTAATAAATACATTAAGTTTTAATAATTTTTAAGAAAAGAAATTATACGTACAATTTTATGAAATTAATTGAATATAAAAAATAGAATTAATATTTGGGGTTTTTAGAAATTAAATTTGTTTTTTTCATACTTTGTGAAATATAGTTTGAAATTTTACTTTTAAATTAAAAAAATAATGGAATTTAAAGAAATAATAAACTTTATAAATTTATTGAAAAACATTAAACATGAATTTTAAATGGCATTATGTAAATTGTTAGAATATATTCAATTTAAAAAATGAAAAGAATTTTTAATTTTTATAATTTAGTTTTATTTCCATATTTTGCGAGTTAGATTTAAATTGAAGAACAAATTTTTTTAAGAAACGTTACAAAATTTACATTTAATTAATTTAATTTTTTTATATTTTATTTGAAGATTTATTAGAAATCTTTAAAGAATTTTCAGTTTATTAAATAATTTTATGAATTGACCGCTTCAATATTTTTAATTTAATTTTTATTAATTTGAACTTTTTCAGAAGTTTTAAAATATAAAGAACGCAAGCATTTAAGATATTCTTTTTAATATTTTGAGAATTTTTACTAAAAATAAAATTAAACATTTTAATAAGTAATTTCGGGAGTTTTTCAAAATTTAGTCACTAGAAATAACCAATTTTTAAATTTTTAAGAAAAGAAAAGCCACCGTAAAATTTAAATTGTGTTCATATTCTAGAGAAGAATTTAGAATTCTAAATTTATAACCTTAGATCTTCAAATTATAGCAATGTTTAAACAATTTGTATAATTTTGTAAATTAACCTAACTTCATTGATTAGCATCTTAATAAAGAAGGCCAGCTCTGCTCGGGGTAACTTTCGTATTTAATATTTTCATTTAAGTACAATATAGCTACGATAGACATTACATGCGCATACATCTTTTTTAATATATGTATACAACTTTTAATCCTTTTTTAATCACATATTGCTTTGGGGTTTAATTCATTCATATTTATTATTTATTATTCCCCACAACACCGGCCATATAATAATTTATACAAAATATTTATGAAAATTAAAAAACGGAAACAAATAGAATTATGAAATTAATTAAATTAAATTTTACAATTTTCTTTTATATTTTGTGTTGTAAATAATTATTATTAAAATAGAAAATAATTTTGTTGCTTACCCTTGCTAACGTTTCTTGGGGATCCAATAACGTTAATTTATTTCGTTTTAATGTTTTTACATGCTCTAACACAAGACTAAAATGTTCACTTGCTGTTAAACATAATTTATCTCTTAATGATGTTACAACATCCTGAAAATATATATAACAAAAAAAAAAATGTTTAGAAAAATTAGAAAACATTAGAACAATATAATCCAATGAAATTTAATTAATTAGGAACAATTTTTTATTTGCGTAATATCGTTTGCGTTCGTTTTAGATTTCTCAAGTGTTTTGTGTATGTCTACGGTTGTTTTTTGTTGTTGTTCTGTTAAGCAGCAACATCCTTCTATGGTCGTTTTTATGTATGTAAATGGTTTAATACAGTTCGTCTGCTTCTTAATTATGTATTTATGAATTGTTTGTGTTAGTTTTTATGTTTTTTTTAGTTCGTATATGCGAATATAATTTGAGTAGGCAGCCATACATTAGGAACATAATTAATTGGACGTTTAGACATATTTAATTAATTAATTTATGTGCATATATATATACGGTCATTACCTGAACAGTTGTAGTAGCATCATATTTAAATGATTTCGTTTGTCCATTTTCCAAAAATACCTTCAGTACATTAGCCATCGGTGGTACACAAATATCACCCAATGAGAATGCAGACGGCTAAAAATATAACGAAAAAAAAACAAAAAAAATTAGTATTCGAATTACGATTAAATTAATTATTTATCGATTAAATAAATAAAACAAATACTTATTTATACACACACACGTATTATGTAATAAAAAAAATTGATTGCGAAATTAAATTTACGGTCCATAAACATACAAACAAAAATTATGGAAAATTATTAAAATTGAATCGAAAAATCACAAAAACCTGAAAAAGAAAATCTTTGAAATGTTTGTCTTGTTTTTGGTTTGGGTAATTTTGGCGTGTTGTTGTTGCTGGCTGCTCAATATAAATAATTATCGATTTAATCACATATTTCTATGTTAGTACTCGTATATATGTACATATGTGTAGTATTATGTATGGCGGAGCCGCAACAAAAACGGAAGTTATTTCAAATGGAAATAAGTTGTAGGTTTTAATTGTTTCCTTAATTCCTTGTTGTTGCTATTTTGTGCCTTTCGTTTTTTTTTTTTTTTTTTTGTTAGAGGATTTTATTTATATTTATTGGATTTTCACATACGACTTTTCCACTTTTCGTTTTTATTTTCATTTTTTTTGGGCGCTATCTCATCCCTAGAATCACCACACGATCTGCATGTATTTGGTGGAAAACCAAATTCGTATTATTGATTTTCGGTGGGAATTTTACATCGCAAGTCATTGTGTGAACGTTAAAATATAAAGATTTTGATACAAAAAAAAAACGAAATCGGGTGTAGTCATCAATCACGGCTTTAATTAGTAAATCGCGTGTAAGATTTTATAAATTAGAGTTATAACACTTAAAGGCAAAAAAAAAAAGGAAAATGAAAAAAAGGAACATTTTGTTTAAATTAAAGGAAATACAATATACAATTTATGAATGCTTAATTACATTTTAAATAAATTACAAGAAATTTATGAAGATATTTTGATTTGCTATAAATTAGAACATTACATTTTCATGGTCATCAACCGAATAAAACCACGACCGTGTAGACGTTTTGAGAAATTCACCATGCAAGTGGATGCAGAAGTAAAACTTAATATAGTTTCTTGCAGGCTAATGGCACCTCTCTCTATACAGAGACATTTTTTTTTTAAGGTTTAGACTAGCTAGGTCAGTCTAATGGTCAAACATTTTCCCCAATCGTATTACAAAATTGACCCGTGTGGTCGGGGAGTACTCACATGTTTCGTGAATATAAATTGCACGAGCATGTTTCTCAAGTATACCACCACAGTATCCTTTGCTTATCGTATGAGGCGACTAACCGGTTGGATCGTTGGGACGACCCGCATCCGTAAAAAAATCAACTGTTTACAAAGTCAACAAAAAAAAAATGGATACCGCCAAAAAAACACCGGTTTTAGGATCGGCACGTGGAACGTGCAGTCATTTAGAAAACCAGGACCGTTGGAGGGCCTAATCACGTGCATGAAGGAGTATCGGCTGGAACTCGTTGCTCTTCAAGAAACTCGCTGGCCTAAAAGTGGTGACCATGTGTACCAGGGCTATACGTTGCTCTACAGTGAAGATGACCTCGGAAATCTTGGAGCTGGATTTCTTCTTGGGCCGCAGGTAAAGAACGCTGTTTTGGATTTCCAAGCAGTCAATAACCGATTGTGTAAACTTCAGAAGTCAGAAGTCAGCCAGCCCCAAGATAAAGACTATTTTACAATAACTTGGACGATCTGATGGAATCTATACCCGAACACGATATTAGAATGGTAATTAGAGACTTTAATAGAGCTGGGCAGAAAACAGGCCGACTTGTGTGAAAATATAGGTCCGTACTCCCGACTAATAGTGAGAGAATGTTGTACTTTGCCATTGCTCATGATCTTAGAGTAGCAAGTACGTTCTTCCCTCGCAAACAGATACATCTAGGGACATTGACACTCCCACGCGGAACTTCCCGCAGCCAAATTGACCATGTGTTAGGTTCAAAAAACCGGGCTCGGATTGTGCAGGATGTGAGAACATATCGGTCAGTAACCAACTACGTAGGCAGCGATCATCATTTGGAACACCACGAAACGGATGGATACGTTTCGACTGTGAAGGTGTGATAAATGAAGATCAAAAGAAACTACATATATCAGGATCTTGTCAGCGACAACATTGATGAAGCTAATTACCAGTCTGAATGCGTGAACTCTGTCTGGGAGGTACTGAAAACTGCGGTTGTCAGTGCTGTTCAACAGATTTAAGGTATAGTGATAGTCAGACCAAGAATGATTGGTTTGATGATGAGTGTCGTATTGCAGTTGAGCAACAAAATATAGCTAATAGTGAAGTGCAACAAAGTCTCACAATCGTGGGGAAAAACAAGGCTGCTGTTGCAAGAAGGGTAGCTAAGCGGATTTGTAGACGGAAAAAGCGAGAATGGTGGAAGGCCGATGTTCTGAAAGTACAACAACTCAACATTGAGCATACTTTAAAGGAATTACTGGAGTGCACCATACTTTCAGGCCTACGTCAACCGCCATTCGGGACCAAGTTTCATTCCAATTGAAAATGGTTTCATTCTATTTAGAAATGGTTTCGTTTTATTTGAAAAAGGTTTCTGTTAATTTATAATGGTTTCATTCAATTTGATCATTCAATATGCGTGAAATCGTTTCACTTCCAAAATTCATTTAATTAACTACTTGTTTTATTTTTCTACAAGAACGTACATTTAAATGTATATTTCGAAAATCCTAGATAGTTCCGAAGTTAAATTACCAAAGATTTTAAAATCAAAATACATAACACTCTCACTGATGGAAGTATTTTGTACAACAACAAAACGCTATGTAAAACAAATATCGCACATTCACACGGGTCCTGCCTGTGGGGTAAAAAAACACAAAATCTAATTCATCTATCTTAGTTTTAAAATTGTTTTGTTGTTGTTTTTGTATACATAAGAACAGTGTTGCCAGATTTTTAAACAACAATTTCCCGTCGATACTATACAATTTCCCGATTTTTCCCATTTACTCAATCAAATTTCCCTTCTTAATTCCCGCCAAATTTAAATAAAAAAAAACTATATATAATGTTAACATTTTATTGCAATAACCGTAAAATTATAAAACATAAATACAACTTCAATTAATTCAATGTAGGTTTAACATAATTTGTTTTATAAAGGAACAAAATCTATTATACGACAATATCCTCCTTGGATGAAAACAACAAAATTTCAATTAATGTATTAGGAACTTTGGTACAAATTAGATGAAGTAAGCAACGATAAATAAGGAGTAATTCCGAATTTAGACAATTTTCACCAAGACGATTTCTGCATCTGCATTGGAGTGTGGTAGGGTTAATATAAATTTGGCAGCTGCACTTAAATTGGGAAAAACAGAATCACCATTGATTGCCTTTTTTAACGATATTTCACTCCAAAATTCTTCAACTGTCAGCTTCTGCTACTTCTTTTTCGGTTTCTGAAAACTCGTACGGCAAATCGCCCCATTCCACCTCAAGTCGACATTTATCACAGAAATGCTCAATATAATCATGTAGTGCGGTTAGCGTTTTTGAAAATTGACGGTTTGAAACGTTGAGGGCTATTTCGGGGTTTAAAAATTCTACGGCTTTAAACAAATTGTTGTTTAAAGGAAATTTTTGTAAAATTTTAAATATGCACTTTTCTACAAATTGAAAACAATTCTGTTTTAAGGCAAATTTCTGTTGTTCAGAAAGATATTTCGCTTGACCTTCGGCAATTGTTGCGTTTATATATTCGTTGAACTCGGTGCCGCCGTTAAAATCATAAATAATTTTCTTTCGTTTCTTCTTTCACAATATTTTGAAACACCGAAACACGGATGCAGTGAGAGCCACTTTGTCGCTGCAGGAGACATAATTTTACTTTTTGCGACATTGAAATAGTCCTGAAATTCAGTTAGCACAGCAGCACTTTTTGGGCTTTCGGATATATACGTTCGTATGTCCCTTAGAAATAGTTCAAAATCTCTTATACGGAATTCGATTGCGGATTTCAGTACGAGTGATGATGAGTGGCATATGCATTTCAACACAACTATTGGATGGCTAATTTCTTGTTGTAAAATGGTAAAAAACGAGTTATTACACCCGATCATGACAGAGGCTGTGTTTTGCAACGGAATGCCCCGTTTTAATAAACAATTCTTAAATTGATTGAATAGAGCTGTTACTGAACAATCTAGTAATTAATTATAATAATTGTGTGTTAACTTTATTGTGAACTACATAGCGGACGAGAACACATACATTTTTTGTATTGCTGATATCGGTAGACTCGTCTACAAAAATTGGGAACTTGGTTTGTTTTAGAACGTCGTTTAATATGTCATTCTCTACTTTGCATAACACATTGGTTATGATTTTCGAACATTCAAGCAGCGTACATAACATCGGGAGAATTTACCATAGTATTGAGTTGAAGTTAGGCGCTGAAGTTTTCGCTCATAATGTAGTCCATTTTGTTAGATTTGCTAAACATTTCATTATCAATTTGGGATTGGCCGTGTCAATACCGAATTGTTTATTATTGTGCGTTTTGAGATAACATGTCTTATTTTAGATTTTTTAAATTTATTAGTTCTAGCGGTGATTTTAAATAACAGATAAATTCAATGAAATGGAGCAAAATATTTATTAAATCGCCATATATGGACTGATTTACCGACTAAACAACAACAATTCCAAATTAAACGGAGACATTTTGGAACTATATTGTACTTTTTACTGACAAAGAATCAACATTAATAATTAATTTTAATCAAATAACGACAGGTGATTTTTGGTAGATCGGTATACCGTCATACAAAAGAGGGGCTTATATCATTTTAAGCGATTTGATTGATCGAGAGACCGGGAATTATACTATGGTAAATTCTCCCGATGTTATAGACGCTGCTTTAGTACGCCCTAAATTTATTTTCTTTGCAATTTTGGAATCTGGAAATATATTTTTTAACACAGTTACCAACGAATCGATAATCTTTATTGAAATATTACTATAAGCGATTAAGGCGGCAAGTTTAACCTCAGCTGATTTTACTTGCTTGTCGTGGTTTGTGTTCACAAAAAAACTGCTTGCCGATGGAGTTTGCAACATATTGTTTAAATTAACCTTATGTTTCTCACCATTCGTTTGAGTACTGTAGTTCCACAATTTATTTGACTCTTGCATGGTTTACGATATGCTATTGTTTTGTCGTCTTTTACCGCCAATAACCAATCTTTACACATCTCAACATTTTGTAGCCAGGAATTCTGAAAATTTTTCGATTTGTTAATTTTCCTTTTCACTAATTTCTGTTTTTTTTCAGGGGTTTTATGTTCATTCGCATCTGATTCTGATATAACTATATCGCTACCCTCCTATTTTACGCTTTAATATTTATATTGAACTATTTTAAAAGCGTTATTGTGTTTTAAAGGAATTTAAATTGACAATTACATATAATTGCGTCGGTGTAATTTTGTCTGAGGTAATTATACTTTTTTTTAAATATGTCACAATAAAAGCTATACCGGTCAGTACGGAACGAAATTAAAATGATTTGCGAGACATCGAAAGTAAATATTGACAATCCTTCGGGAAGTAATGTAGCTCATAAATGTGATGGAATTGATTTTAATCTACCCTCATTGGAAAATATTTGTGATGACAGTGAGTCTGAAATAAACAATAGCGAATTTGAGAGCGATGAGGATTTTATTGAATACGAAGAAATTGAAACGTATAGTATTGAATCTGATATTTTGCAATGGAGTGTAACAGAAAACGTTTCAAATCGGAGTACGAATGCTCTGCTGAAAATTTTAAGAAAGTATCATCCAAATTTACCAAAAGATGTTAGAACTTTAAAAAAAACACCTACTACGAATAAAAATATTGTACCGATGGGTAGTGGTTCATACTCTCATATTGGATTACAGAAGCAATTGAAATTGTTCCTGGATAATACTGAATATGAGGGAAACATATTGAATATCGACATTGGTATAGATGGTATTCCTCTTACGAAAAGTTCTACGAACTATGGCCCATTCTTGTAAATATTGTTTCACACAGAGCAGTCTTTCTTGTTGGAGTTTACCACGGATATAAGAAACCACATTGTGCAGATGTGTTTTTGCAACCATTTGTTGATGAAACAAAGCAATTATTGGAAAACGGATTTCCATATCATGATAAACATATGACAATTACAATTACAGCTTTTATATGCGATGCACCAGCAAGAGCGTTTCTATTAGGTACATATTTTCAACAATATTTTCTAAAATATAAATGTAATAACGTCGATTTTAAATTTTTCAGGAGTAAAATCTCATTCGGGATATGCAAGTGCTCTATAAAAGGTGTTTATATTGCTCACAAAATTTGTTTTCCTGATGGCAATGAAGAAATACTTAGAGAAAGAACAGATGATGGTTTTCGACATAAAACAGATTTAGAACACCATATTAGATTTAAAATTACATTGGACGATTTGCCTGTTGGTTGCGTCAGTCAGTTTCCGATAGATTACATGCACTGCATGTTATTGGGCGTGATGAGACAAATGACGACTTCATTGATTAAAGTTAGAAAACAACATTTCTCGTTGATAAAGAATGCAATTGATCAGATAAATGAAACTCTAATAAAACTTCGAAAGTGCATACCGAGTGAGTTTCAGCGAAAATAGCGTATACGTTTAACGAAATAGAGCACTGGAAAGCTTCTGAGTTTAGAACTTTACTTTGTTACTCAGGTATGGTCGCATTCAAAAATATCCTGGAACAAAAGTACTACGTAAATTTTTTACATTTAGTTTGTGCTACGAGAATTTTAGCGCACCCGAAGGACTGTTTTGAAAATAATAAGTGTGCAGCAGAACTACTTAAATCATTTTGTGAATCATTTGGTGAATTATATGGACACCAAAATATGTCTTACAACGTTCACTGCTTACTTCACGTTGCACAAGACGTTGAAAAATTTGGGTACTTGGATAACTACAGTGCTTTCAAATTCGAAAATTATATGCAACAAATAAAAAAACTTATTAAGAAAGCAGGACAGCCTCTCCAACAAATAAACAACAGAATAAGCGAACAGGCAAATATTCAAAGAAGTTCCGAAAAATATTTTATTAAACCTGTCTTTACGTTAGATTCGCGCTTTCCAAACAATTATTGTTCCATAAACAATGAAATTTTCAAAATAGAAGAACACGACAACTGTACCATTAAATGCAGATCTGTTATTAATTTAGAATACTTTTTTGAATATCCTTTAGAATCCAAAAATTTTGGAATTTACTCTACGAATCTCGAGGAGTTGAGTCTTGAGACTTATACTTTTAAAACTCAACAAATATCAAATAAAATATTAAAACTAAACACATGCAGCATTTGTGTGTATATTCCAATGCAACACCTATAATAAATAATATATTTACAGACATGGCGGCATCTGAAAATTATGGTCAATACTGGAGCATCAACAAAGAAGAAGAGGTCAAGGGTGATGACAATTTTGGTTCGGATAGTGATTTTTTAAATTTCTTAAGAATCGATTCGAATATGAATCCATCCACATCTACTCAAAAAACCAGATGTGAGAAAATATGGACAAATAAAGCAGTTTTTTCAAATACAACTTTACCAAAACCAACAAATAGAGTTGCAAATATAGAAGGTAGAAAAACAGAAACTTCCAGAAGAGCAATAATACCACTACAAGTACATAATTCGAACTCGAATGTAGCAACATCACTAATTGATACTGGAACTATTCCATTACCAGCAACAAAAAGTTCAACTACGTTAACAAAAATATTAAAACCAAAAAAATTCATATATAAATTACCGTTCAACAACAATATAACAAACAATTTAAAATCAGTAATTATAGCAGCTTCATCAACGCCAGTATCAACTATTATTCCAGAAAACGTTTCTAATGTAACTAATTCTAAAAAGTTCACTTATAAATTACCAACCGACAACAATATATATACCAATTTAGAACCAGTAATATTATCAGCTCAATCAACGCCAGAAACAACTTTTATTCCAGAAACTGTTTCTAATATAAAAATGTGAACCAATATCAATGACAAATGTAGTCACAGGAAGCCCACAAACAGGAATATCCAACGCCAAATTACATGCCATGATGAAGGCCACTTTACGCGAGATTAAACTCCTTAGAAGAGAGTTCAATACGCACAGAAATCATTGTACATGTCAAAATAATAGGTCGATTGCACTACATGACAAAACCATATTAAAACTTCCTTCAAGCACCGCAGAAGAGTTTAGTGCCCTTTAAGCAAATATAATTTATTTTATTAACTGACAGGTTTATAATTATTGAATTTAAATTACAGATCCGGCGCTTTAAAAGTATTACAAACTTATCAGTGCAAAAATATGTAAAAGAATGTTTAAGGGCAATAATTACAGACGAAGCAGCTCGTGTGTTTTCATGGCATGGTCAGCATAGAAATATTGCTGTTAAGGGATATTTCATAATGGAGGTTTTAAAAGGTATTATTATTATTAAATGACGACTCATTTTTAAGAAACTTACTACTAAATAATTTATTCATTTTAGAAGAAGCCATGCAAAAATATGATACTGCAAGACCATCGAAAACGAAATCAAGAAATGGTTTCAGTATGCAAGAGACCGACACCGTAAAAAAACTTGTCGAAATTAATTTTATTTACTTTTATTTTATCTATTTTAATTTAAATTTTTTATTTGAATTATAATTATTTTTTATTAATTAATTTTGTTTTACATTTTTTTGTATTTTAAAATGAATTGGGCTAAGGTAAAAGAATTACAGAAAAAAAAATCAAAATTAATAATATTTTCAATAAATATTTAAAAAAAATCCACGATGTAGAGAACGACTTGGCCTCTTCAGATTGTCTAAGACAGTATGAAGACCAAGCTCAGGATCGAAACCGTTGGAGCCAGATTGTTGATTCAGTAAGGGGCCAGTAATGGCCTTTAACACTGTTATTATTTATTATTATTATTTAAAAAAAATCTACTTTTTCGTCTTTTAAGTTCAAAGCAAGCGTGTACAAATTCCGCTCATATTAGCCGTTCGTTAACATTACGCTAAAGCGAGGTACAATCGAAATCATGTTTGTTTTACTAATACATACACAAGTCTACGCAAAATAGTTTCACTTCTCTTGTCTCGATTTCACAACTTTTTCATTTCGTAAAAACTTTACGTTAGCGAAGACTTTAGTACCATGAAGTCCTCGAAAACTGTGTGATTACTTTACGCTATGTTTGAAGGGTAACTTCTTTCATTTTTCAAACTGAAGGAAAACAAAATAACCATAACAACTGATTATTTAGTTAGAAATTTTAGCTAAAAAAAACCACAAAGTCTTGACTTACCCAGTTAACCAAGTTAAGAAAACACACTTTAGAATTTTATTATGTTTTATATTTTGTGATTGAATTAATGAAATTATCAAATATCCCATATTGAGCATTATCCCATTTTGGCAGGTTATCCCAATTTCCCGATTGCATTAAAAATTCCCACAATCGGGAAAATATCCCGCAATCTGGCAACAGTGCGCATAAGAGAGAAAAGAAATAAAGTTCAAATGATACTAAAAACAAAATATTTCAGCGAAAAATCTTACTGTATTATATTCGATACATTGCAACCTAAATATACTATATGTACAAAAATTAGAAAAACATTCAAAATCGTGTATGTAACGCTATCTATTGAGGTAACATTGTAATTGCGCATGATTTCTCTATTTATATATACTCAATAAGAACTAACATAAATTAATAATACAGCGACAAAACAGAGCTCAACTCGTACTCTAACTTCGTTCTCGTTTAAAGTGAACGATACGCGAATGGCGTGGACACTGCCGACCTTGTCCAATATGACGGATTACGTACATAAAATTTTTATAATTCCATATTATTATTCCAACTTCTTATACTTAAGGTCAGAGCCTGCTACATGCTCTTTCTATGATTACATACCTACATACATATATACGATCGTAACAGAAAATCAATTAAATCACAAAAATCAAACGAAAATCATTCATTAATAAACTTCATTCAGTCGCAATGATTACGCTATGATGTAGCGTATGTGAGGGCGAGGGTTTTTCAATCTAACCATCCAAATGTATAATACGAGTACGTATGTACTCGTATGTATGGTATGTACATAAAATCAAAAATTAGTTACAAAAAAATAAAAAACATTATCAAAATAATATCAAAAATAAATATAAATAGCAGAAGAACAATAAAAATCCATTAATTTTCTTTTGATTTTCCTCCAATTTTCCTTATATAAATACATACGTACATACCACATCTACAGACGACTATATTTTATATGCGGTATACGATCGATAGAAAATCAATTGAGAACAGAGTTTTTATTTTTTGTTTTTTCGTTCAACAAGAAAAACGTTCAACCGACTAACTGATTTTTGTTGTTGTTGTTGTTTCTGTGCTCAATACGTTTACTATAGTTTGGTTCTCGTGGTTTTTCATGTTATTTAATTTTATCGGGAAATGAAAATGTTATTTCTTTCCAGTTTATAGACATGCTTATTAAATGGGGATTGCGTTCTATGTTATGAATGGGAAAATCGTTTTTATACTTTTTTAATATTATTTGCGGGGGACGGGAGGGGGACGGGAAAATATGTTATTCGGCGAACTACGAAAATTAGTTTTTTATGTCTAAATTGAGTTGTTAGAAATGTCTAATGAACGGAATATGAAAATATCAACAGAGCCGACAAGCATCTGAAAAAAACTTATAACTTCCGAAATTTTTACTTAACTTTACAACGACTTATTTTGAACTATACCCTCCGAACAATTGCTAGTATTGATTGTGTGAATGTGCGTGTGTCTACCTGCTCCAATAATTTATTCGTTGTTATTACAAAAGAAAATTGTAAGCATTTGAAAGAAAAGAGTAGGCCTGGAGTTGCTATACCTATAGTCTATAGATTGAGACGATGTGAAAAAACATAAAAGGGTGAACAGGAAGCCTATCAAAATTGGTGAGTAAGGCTTCATTGTCTGACCGTGTGTCACAGCAGTTTTTTGTCAGGAAATACCTAATTTCCTGACCAAAAATTCTACGTGTCGAATTACATGGCGTAATCTACCCCGTCCATCCCTGCTGCCGATCCTATGGATTAATTTACCGAATTTGTACCGTTAATCCCAAAGATATATTTTCAGATAGCTTAGGCCAACTAGAATCTGTGTATTCAAGCAAATTAAATTTTGATTAACTTTACTCCTTCTGACGTGAAAACGTCTATCCTTATACGTATTAGCGCTAAGTATGAAAATTCATATTGTAACAATTAACCGAAATCGAAAGATGACGGATATATTGCAGAAAAAACAAATTATTTTACGAATGATCTAACCTAGCGATAACATAATTAAATATTCGTTAACTTAATAACAATAAACAGTGTTTAAAAGCCATTACTGGCCCCTTACTGTGTCCACAATGTGGCTCCAACAATTTTCGATCCTGAGCTTGGTCTTCCTTTCAGAGATAGCTGCACAATTCGTTCCCGGTCAGCACGAGAACGTGACCGAGCCAACGTACTAGCTATTATCTTATTTCATGTGCAATATCGGGGATCTCCATATCAGATCTCTGATCTTGATATTGTACAGAACTACGCAGTTGACATTAGTACTTATGAGATAAGCATAAACTTGTGTGGGTTTGCTGCACCAGTGTCCAGTTCCCCTGAGGTATGATATTCATTCAGTTAGTTCATGTGATTTTGTTCGTTTTAGCCGCCTTACTCCAGTAGTTGTACCGCCTCAACGTTGGTGTGAATGAGAAGCCCCTTCTCTTGTTTGATGGCACATTCGCGGATGACGTCATCTATCAATTGTATTTGTAAATCATTGTGTATTTCCCTGTTAGTCACAAATCGGTAAGCATTGTTGACCATTCGAAGAAATTTATTTTGGCTACGTTGGATAATGTCTCTATTGAATTTATGAGTGCAACCCCATTAGCTGCGCACCATACATCCATATTGGTTTGAAGATAGTCTGGTAAATTAGTCTTTTGCAATACAGGTCATTTGGGAATGATGCCCAATTAACTAGTACATTTGACATTGTTTTAATCGTATCTGTTCAGCTTTTTATCGTATCTGTTCAGCTTTATTGCTGGTGCATTTTTTGGTTAAGATTTTTGTCGATTTCTTCGGGAAGTCCAATGGCGTGACCCTTTTAAAATCCTAGCTTGGTTGATACACAGGTGTTACGTGGATGTTGGATTGCATGTCATGGGGTTGAAATACTGTTGCTAGGTTTTGAGCAAAGAAACCGTTTTTTCCCGCTTTTTTTTTCTTGTCGAACCCAACTACTTTGAGCATTTCTTATGGGTGGTATCGGAGCTACAGCTCGTTTAAATTTTCTGGTGGCTTTCCATAACGAGTAGTCCTTATGCATTTCTGGACCTAGCCCGCTTAAGTAGTGGTCGAAGCAATCTTGTTTAAAGCTATTGACTTTGTTACTTATCCGATTAAAGGCCGTTTTGTCAATGGGATTTTTGGTGAGATGCCATATTCTTCTTGCCTTCTTTCTTTGATTTGTTCCCTGATCTCAGCAGGGTATTTGACTTCCATGTGCGCTTTTTCCTTTAATTCTGGAGTAGCGAGGCTGGCGGCCTTTCGAGTGTATTCAATGAAATTTTTTGATACTCACTTTTAATTCACTATCTCTTCTAACTTTTCTCTGAAGAGATTCCAATCCGTAGGTGGTCTGGTGCGAAGCTGTCTTGGCGGAATCAAATTGGTTCTTGTTGCCAGCTCCGTATCTCGCAGCTTCCGCAAGTAACTGTCTCCTGATGATTCTGACATATTTGCTGAGCAACGAAAAAAGAATATTCATGTTGATACATTTGTGTGATAAAGTCATGTGATGCATCAGAATTTATTTCTTTATAATTATAATTCACAAATTCATCTGACGTATCCCAAGTGTGACACATTCCGAGTGTGGTTCACTTGGGAAGCGTCAGATGATTCCTAAATTTCCGTTTTATCTGTATACTTTGATTGTTGCCACACATATTTTTACAAAAAGTGTGTTAACATATTTTTAACACAAATTTAACTATTTTTGACAATTACAGTAGATATGTTGATAAGTATTACGTACTTGCATTTTGTGGAACATGTAATAATGGTTGGTATTAATTAAATTAAAAACAGTTTTAAGGGCCATCACTGGCCCCTTATTGAGTCAACAATTTGGCTCCAGCGGTTTTGATTCCGAGCATGGTCTTCATACTGTCTAAGACAATCTGAAGAGGCCAAGTCGTTCTCTACACCGTGGAGCCATCGTCAGCCTACAACGACCTCTGCGCCTACCATATGGTGGCTCTCCTTTCAGAGATCGCTGCACAATTCGTTCCGGATCAGCATGCAGAACGTGACCGAGCCAGCGTACTCGTTCAGATCTTACTTCATGTACAATATCGGGGATCTTCATCAGATCTCTGATTCGCTGTACAGAGCTCGGTAGGTACCATCTATTTCGCGTTTTGGGCCGTAAACCACACGCATGACTCTTCTCTAAAATGTTAGGAGCCATCTCTTTTACTCATCCGTCAGCCCCCAACTTTCCCATCCAAACATAACAACGGGCCTGATCAACGCTTTGTAAAGCCTCAGCTTCACGGCACTTGATAAGTGTTTAGATTTAAGCAGTGGCCTTAGAGGATACAAAGAACGACTGCCAGCTACCAGCAGCACTTTAATATTCTCACCCACACTGTTATCGTGAGTGATAAGAGAACCCAAATATTTGAACCTCCTCACTCCCTCAAACGTGTGGTGGCCACTACTAAAATCTGGTGTGCCATTGTCCCTAAAACCAGAGATCAGGTATTTGGTTTTGGACTCATTGATCTGAAGTCCAACTGAAGCTGAAAACTCTACAAGCGAATCAAGTATTACTTTCACTCCGTTGCTATTCAGTCCAATCACGCATATGTCATCTGCATATGAAAGCACCTGATTGGACTGGCGATATAAGATGTTACGCTGCGGTGTTTCAGTTTTACGAAAGATGTACTCCAACATGAGATTAAAGAGTATCGGGGACAGAGCATCTCCCTCAATGGTTGGTATACTTTATGTTAAAGAAAGTGAATTAAACTTTCCTCTTGTTCAGCGGTCCCCGTTTTGGTGCCAGATAAAATTAAATATTTAGTTAATTTAAAAAATTGTTTTTTCAAATTTTTGGATTGATCACCAGAATATGGAACTACAATACCTCCAAGTAACTTAATTTAATTAATTTCGATTGCAAATCTACATACATATGTAAGTATTCTGCTAATCGAGAAAAATTCCGGTAAAATAAATTTCACTCGATTTTATTCCAATACCTATATACATATCTACATATACATACACTGTGGTGAAATCATAAAGTTTTCGAAATTACAGAAAATCGATAGGGAAATTGATAATAAAAGTTTAATAGAATTTTCATCAATTTCCTTCTTATTTTTTTTTATTTCTATATAATCTAATTGCTTTTTGTTTTTCTTACCTATCGCCAGGTACATATATATACAGAAGATTACATTTTGACTGTTGAATAACGTAATAAGACAGAATGAAAAAAACATGAAAATGAAATCAAAATACTTGAACTTTTGGGGAAAACTCGTATATAGCGGCACAGTAACAAATTGATTAACAAATTTTTGTTAAGTGTTTGTTCAATCAAGTGTATAGTGCGGTCGCATGCGGATATGTATATACGTTATACGTATGTACATACAATACATAGGTATATGTCAATTTTTTATTATTCGGCGTTTCGATTTCGAGTATGATTGTAATGTGATAATGAAGATTGATTTACATTGAAGTGGATACACTATGTTTGGTTGGTTGGGAAATTGATTTTCTTGTTATATTGAATTATTTTCGTGCGTGTTATAGAGTTTGCGTGCAATCCAGATAAAATAACATGATTTCCATAAAGATGGAAAATAAATTTTTGTACTGAGTCATTATACAAGCAAAATGTTAAGTTGTTAAGAATATCAAAATTTTGTGCTAAATATTGGTTGATCGTACAGATCGTTCTTTAAAAGTTAAACTAAACCGTGTGTATGAGTAAATTCAAAAGTCATATAAAAGTCATCGGTGGTATTGTGATTGATGCTAAATTACGAGAGTACTGGAGACAACAAATTTGGGATTAGAATTTTTGATGAAAGGAATGAGTCTTAAAATTTGAGGATACTAATTCTTAGATAGAATATAATAAGACATATATATATAGCAGTGGGTAAATACAATTAAGAATGCCGAATGATGGTACAGAGAAAAGCATTTTGAAATGAGAAATTGGGAAATCCGGAATACTGGAACTTAACTATAGAGTAAAAATATAAAAATCGAATCATGGGAGAAAAAAATTAGAGCGTTTAATTTTTTTGTCTTGAAAATATGTTCTGATATACGTCATAAACGTAGTGCGTCATGTATTCGCTTACCTAAACAATCAACGCCCTAATATTTATGTTAATCGATTTTCAATTAAATATATTTAATGGATTTTTCATGAAGAGTAAAGGCGCGTACATGATACTAAAAAAAATTTCTGATGCACAAAAATTCACCACGAAGTTAGCTGTATGAAGTTGAAATATTCACTACTCGAAATATAATTTCATCAGTGTAGCCTTTGTTAATAACGAAAATATTATGACTTTTGAGTGAAAACTTTTGTTTAACTATACTCAAAATGACAATTCTCTGTTTATTTACAAATAAACAAGCAACAATTATAGCAAAACAAATATAATATTCAGTTTTGTTAATATGGCTGGCCTGGTGAAATTTTATTCGAGTTGAGCATATTTCAACTCAGATAGCTAACTTCGTGGTGAATTTTTCTGCACCAGACATTTTTTTTTTGGTATCGTGAACGCACCTTCAGTAGAAAGTAGTTATCTTCGTGAGAAAAATGGTGAATACAAAACTAAATTGCGTGTATAAAGTCTCCAATTGGAGAGATTATATAAGACATATGGGCTTAAATTAAAAATCAAGGAATTTTGTAAGCACAGTTTTCGTTGATAATTGTGATTTTGAAAAGGATACCAATGGCAAGATTAGGGATTAGGTGGTTTGAGAATTAACTTTAAGAAATTCAATTTAAGATTTCAAATTGTAATTTCAAAGATAATGCTGAGATCAATAATTTTAGAAACGAATTTTTGGCAACAGGTGTCTCGCAAGACACGGAATGAAAAAGGTGACATTGGAAATAAATAAAATTAGAATTTTTGAATGCGGGAATGATATTGAGTACGGGAATTTCAAAAATGCGGATATTTTTAAACTAAGAATGAAGATAGCCAATTTTAAACCAGAAATTATGAAATAAGCTAAAGAAAAACATATCAAATCGTATAGTCGTTCTATTCTGTGTGTTGTGGGTTAAATGGTGGTTTCTATAATAATTTTTTGTGCTATAGACATTCGAACGATTTAATAAGACGGCGTTAACTGCTTCAGCTTTAATTTTAGTAGCCGATTTGGCTGAATTTAATGTTTTGACTGCTAAAACTCAACACCACGATCTTCATATATTCAAGATCCTCGATAACCAAATCGAACTTAAGAGTGACGAGACATGGATGATGCGAGTGAAGTTAGACCTAAATTAGAACTGAATGAAAAAAATAAAAAATAGTTTTAATTTAGTACAAACTTCAGCTATATCTGATTTGTGAAGTTTATATTAAAATTAAATATTTGTGAATGTATTAGTCAAATAATAGTGTATTATAAAATAAAGTCACCATTTAGGCAAATAATAAAACATTTAAAAAGTTACATTGAATAATTAATTTACTTCCTTTTATCATAAAAATTTATGAAATAAATAAAGCAAGAGATTCAATATTTACCACAAATCTCACTATATCTCACTAAAATTTTCAGGACTGAACTAATACTATAATCTTGCCTAACCGTTTGAGAAGCTAATGGCTTTCACATGGTCAAATTGAAGTTTCAGTAAATTTACACTATACAGACATTAAGAACATTTTAATAAATCTAACACAAAAACCGCATTAAAATTCATTAATTTGCTGAAACCTCAATTTGACCATGTGAAAGCCATTAGCTTTTCAAATGGTTTGGCATGATTGTAGTGTTAGTTCAGGCCTATCGAAAAATCACAGTGAGATTTGTGCTAAATAGTGAAAATCTTAAGATGCGCAATTTCTTAAGAAAATCCTATAGTGTAAATTTACTGAAACCACAATTTGACAATGTGAAAGCCATTAGCTTTTCAAACGGTTTGGCATGATTGTAGTGTTAGTTCAGGCCTATCGAAAAATCACAGTGAGATTTGTGCTAAATAGTGAAAATCTTAAGATACGCAATTTCTTAAGAAAATCCTATAGTGTAAATTTACTGAAACCACAATTTGACAATGTGAAAGCCATTAGCTTTTCAAACGGTTTGGCATGATTGTAGTGTTAGTTCAGGCCTATCGAAAAATCACAGTGAGATTTGTGCTAAATAGTGAAAATCTTAAGATACGCAATTTCTTAAGAAAATCCTATAGTGTAAATTTACTGAAACCTCAATTTGACCATGTGACAGCCATTAGCTTTTCAAACGGTTTGGCATGATTGTAGTGTTAGTTCAGGCCTATCGAAAAATCACAGTGAGATTTGTGCTAAATAGTGAAAATCTTAAGATACGCAATTTCTTAAGAAAATCCTATAGTGTAAATTTACTGAAACCACAATTTGACAATGTGAAAGCCATTAGCTTTTCAAACGGTTTGGCATGATTGTAGTGTTAGTTCAGGCCTATCGAAAAATCACAGTGAGATTTGTGCTAAATAGTGAAAATCTTAAGATACGCAATTTCTTAAGAAAATCCTATAGTGTAAATTTACTGAAACCTCAATTTGACCATGTGACAGCCATTAGCTTTTCAAACGGTTTGGCATGATTGTAGTGTTAGTTCAGGCCTATCGAAAAATCACAGTGAGATTTGTGCTAAATAGTGAAAATCTTAAGATACGCAATTTCTTAAGAAAATCCTATAGTGTAAATTTACTGAAACCTCAATTTGACCATGTGAAAGCCATTAGCTTTTCAAACAGGTTGGCATGATTGTAGTGTTGGTTCAGGCCTATCGAAAAATCACAGTGAGATTTGTGCTAAATAGTGGAAATCTTAAGATACCCAATTTCTTAAGAAAATCCTAAAATGTAAATTCACTGACACCTCAATTTGACCATGTGAAAGCCATTAGCTTTTCAAACGGTTTGGCATGATTGTAGTGTTAGTTCAGGCCTATCGAAAAATCATAGTAAGATTTGTGCTAAATAGTGGAAATCTTAAGATACGCAATTTCTTAAGAAAATCCTATAGTGTAAATTTACTGAAACCTCAATTTGACAATGTGAAAGCCATTAGCTTTTCAAACTGTTTGGCATGATTGTAGTGTTAGTTCAGGTCTATCGAAAAACCATAGGAAGATTTTTGCTAAATAGTGAAAATCTTAAGATACGCAATTTCTTAAGAAAATCCTATAGTGTAAATTTACTGAAACCTCAATTTGACCATGTGAAAGCCATTAGCTTTTCAAACGGTTTGGCATGATTGTAGTGTTAGTTCAGGCCTATCGAAAAATCATAGTAAGATTTGTGCTAAATAGTGAAAATCTTAAGATACGCAATTTCTTAAGAAAATCCTATAGTGTAAATTTACTGAAACCTCAATTTGACAATGTGAAAGCCATTAGCTTTTCAAACTGTTTGGCATGATTGTTGTGTTAGTTCAGGCCTATCGAAAAATCATAGTAAGATTTATGCTTAAAAGTGAAAATCTTAAGATACGCAATTTCTTAAGAAAATCCTAAAATGTAAATTCACTGACACCTCAATTTGACCATGTGAAAGCCATTAGCTTTTCAAACGGTTTGGCATGATTGTAGTGTTAGTTCAGGCCTATCGAAAAATCATAGTAAGATTTGTGCTAAATAGTGAAAATCTTAAGATACGCAATTTCTTAAGAAAATCCTATAGTGTAAATTTACTGAAACCTCAATCTGACAATGTGAAAGCCATTAGCTTTTCAAACTGTTTGGCATGATTGTAGTGTTAGTTCAGGCCTATCGAAAAATCACAGTGAGATTTGTGCTAAATAGTGAAAATCTTAAGATACGCAATTTCTTAAGAAAATCCTATAGTGTAAATTTACTGAAACCTCAATTTGACAATGTGAAAGCCATTAGCTTTTCAAACTGTTTGGCATGATTGTAGTGTTGGTTCAGGCCTATCGAAAAATCATAGTAAGATTTGTGCTCAATAGTGAAAATCTTAAGATACGCAATTTCTTAAGAAAACCCTAAAATGTAAATTCACTGAAACCTCAATTTGACCATGTGAAAGCCATTAGCTTTTCAAACGGTTTGGCATAATTGTTGTGTTAGTTCAGGCCTATCGAAAAATCATAGTAAGAATTATGCTTAAAAGTGAAAATCTTAAGATACGCAATTTCTTAAGAAAATCCTAAAATGTAAATTCACTGACACCTCAATTTGACCATGTGAAAGCCATTAGCTTTTCAAACGGTTTGGCATGATTGTAGTGTTAGTTCAGGCCTATCGAAAAATCATAGTAAGATTTGTGCTAAATAGTGGAAATCTTAAGATACGCAATTTCTTAAGAAAATCCTATAGTGTAAATTTACTGAAACCTCAATTTGACAATGTGAAAGCCATTAGCTTTTCAAACTGTTTGGCATGATTGTAGTGTTGGTTCAGGCCTATCGAAAAATCATAGTAAGATTTGTGCTCAATAGTGAAAATCTTAAGATACGCAATTTCTTAAGAAAACCCTAAAATGTAAATTCACTGAAACCTCAATTTGACCATGTGAAAGCCATTAGCTTTTCAAACGGTTTGGCATGATTGTTGTGTTAGTTCAGGCCTATCGAAAAATCATAGTAAGAATTATGCTTAAAAGTGAAAATCTTAAGATACGCAATTTCTTAAGAAAATCCTAAAATGTAAATTCACTGACACCTCAATTTGACCATGTGAAAGCCATTAGCTTTTCAAACGGTTTGGCATGATTGTAGTGTTAGTTCAGGCCTATCGAAAAATCATAGTAAGATTTGTGCTAAATAGTGAAAATCTTAAGATACGCAATTTCTTAAGAAAATCCTATAGTGTAAATTTACTGAAACCTCAATTTGACAATGTGAAAGCCATTAGCTTTTCAAACTGTTTGGCATGATTGTTGTGTTAGTTCAGGCCTATCGAAAAATCATAGTAAGATTTATGCTTAAAAGTGAAAATCTTAAGATACGCAATTTCTTAAGAAAATCCTAAAATGTAAATTCACTGACACCTCAATTTGACCATGTGAAAGCCATTAGCTTTTCAAACGGTTTGGCATGATTGTAGTGTTAGTTCAGGCCTATCGAAAAATCATAGTAAGATTTGTGCTAAATAGTGAAAATCTTAAGATACGCAATTTCTTAAGAAAATCCTATAGTGTAAATTTACTGAAACCTCAATCTGACAATGTGAAAGCCATTAGCTTTTCAAACTGTTTGGCATGATTGTAGTGTTAGTTCAGGCCTATCGAAAAATCACAGTGAGATTTGTGCTAAATAGTGGAAATCTTAAGATACGCAATTTCTTAAGAAAATCCTATAGTGTAAATTTACTGAAACCTCAATTTGACAATGTGAAAGCCATTAGCTTTTCAAACTGTTTGGCATGATTGTAGTGTTAGTTCAGGCCTATCGAAAAATCACAGTGAGATTTGTGCTAAATAGTGGAAATCTTAAGATACGCAATTTTTTAAGAAAATCCTATAGTGTAAATTTACTGAAACCTCAATTTGACAATGTGAAAGCCATTAGCTTTTCAAACTGTTTGGCATGATTGTAGTGTTGGTTCAGGCCTATCGAAAAATCACAGTGAGATTTGTGCTATATAGTGGAAATCTTAAGATACGCAATTTCTTAAGAAAATCCTATAGTGTAAATTTACTGAAACCTCAATTTGACAATGTGAAAGCCATTAGCTTTTCAAACTGTTTGGCATGATTGTTGTGTTAGTTCAGGCCTATCGAAAAATCATAGTAAGATTTATGCTTAAAAGTGAAAATCTTAAGATACGCAATTTCTTAAGAAAATCCTAAAATGTAAATTCACTGACACCTCAATTTGACCATGTGAAAGCCATTAGCTTTTCAAACGGTTTGGCATGATTGTAGTGTTAGTTCAGGCCTATCGAAAAATCATAGTAAGATTTGTGCTAAATAGTGAAAATCTTAAGATACGCAATTTCTTAAGAAAATCCTATAGTGTAAATTTACTGAAACCTCAATCTGACAATGTGAAAGCCATTAGCTTTTCAAACTGTTTGGCATGATTGTAGTGTTAGTTCAGGCCTATCGAAAAATCACAGTGAGATTTGTGCTAAATAGTGGAAATCTTAAGATACGCAATTTCTTAAGAAAATCCTATAGTGTAAATTTACTGAAACCTCAATTTGACAATGTGAAAGCCATTAGCTTTTCAAACTGTTTGGCATGATTGTAGTGTTAGATCAGGCCTATCGAAAAATCATAGTGAGATTTGTGCTAAATAGTGGAAATCTTAAGATACGCAATTTCTTAAGAAAATCCTATAGTGTAAATTTACTGAAACCTCAATTTGACAATGTGAAAGCCATTAGCTTTTCAAACTGTTTGGCATGATTGTAGTGTTAGTTCAGGCCTATCGAAAAATCACAGTAAGATTTGTGCTAAATAGTGAAAATCTTAAGATACGCAATTTCTTAAGAAAATCCTATAGTGTAAATTTACTGAAACCTCAATTTGACAATGTGAAAGCCATTAGCTTTTCAAACGGTTTGGCATGATTGTAGTGTTAGTTCAGGCCTATCGAAAAATCACAGTAAGATTTGTGCTAAATAGTGAAAATCTTAAGATACGCAATGTCTTAAGAAAATCCTATAGTGTAAATTTACTGAAACCTCAATTTGACAATGTGAAAGCCATTAGCTTTTCAAACTGTTTGGCATGATTGTAGTGTTAGTTCACGTCTATCGAAAAACCATAGGAAGATTTGTGCTAAATAGTGAAAATCTTAAGATACGCAATTTCTTAAGAAAATCCTATAGTGTAAATTTACTGAAACCTCAATTTTACAATGTGAAAGCCATTAGCTTTTCAAACTGTTTGGCATGATTGTAGTGTTAGTTCAGGCCTATCGAAAAATCACAGTAAGATTTGTGCTAAATAGTGAAAATCTTAAGATACGCAATTTCTTAAGAAAATCCTATAGTGTAAATTTACTGAAACCTCAATTTGACAATGTGAAAGCCATTAGCTTTTCAAACTGTTTGGCATGATTGTAGTGTTAGTTCAGGCCTATCGAAAAATCATAGTGAGATTTGTGCTAAATAGTGGAAATCTTAAGATACGCAATGTCTTAAGAAAATCCTATAGTGTAAATTTACTGAAACCTCAATTTGACAATGTGAAAGCCATTAGCTTTTCAAACTGTTTGGCATGATTGTAGTGTTAGTTCAGGCCTATCGAAAAATCACAGTGAGATTTGTGCTAAATAGTGGAAATCTTAAGATACGCAATGTCTTAAGAAAATCCTATAGTGTAAATTTACTGAAACCTCAATTTGACAATGTGAAAGCCATTAGCTTTTCAAACTGTTTGGCATGATTGTAGTGTTAGTTCAGGTCTATCGAAAAACCATAGGAAGATTTTTGCTAAATAGTGAAAATCTTAAGATACGCAATTTCTTAAGAAAATCCTATAGTGTAAATTTACTGAAACCTCAATTTGACCATGTGAAAGCCATTAGCTTTTCAAACTGTTTGGCATGATTGTAGTGTTAGTTCAGGCCTATCGAAAAATCACAGTGAGATTTGTGCTAAATAGTGGAAATCTTAAGATACGCAATGTCTTAAGAAAATCCTATAGTGTAAATTTACTGAAACCTCAATTTGACCATGTGAAAGCCATTAGCTTTTCAAACTGTTTGGCATGATTGTAGTGTTAGTTCTCGTCTATCGAAAAACCATAGGAAGATTTGTGCTAAATAGTGAAAATCTTAAGATACGCAATTTCTTAAGAAAATCCTATAGTGTAAATTTACTGAAACCTCAATTTGACAATGTGAAAGCCATTAGCTTTTCAAACTGTTTGGCATGATTGTAGTGTTAGTTCAGGCCTATCGAAAAATCACAGTGAGATTTGTGCTAAATAGTGGAAATCTTAAGATACGCAATGTCTTAAGAAAATCCTATAGTGTAAATTTACTGAAACCTCAATTTGACAATGTGAAAGCCATTAGCTTTTCAAACTGTTTGGCATGATTGTAGTGTTAGTTCAGGCCTATCGAAAAATCACAGTAAGATTTGTGCTAAATAGTGAAAATCTTAAGATACGCAATTTCTTAAGAAAATCCTATAGTGTAAATTTACTGAAACCTCAATTTGACAATGTGAAAGCCATTAGCTTTTCAAACTGTTTGGCATGATTGTAGTGTTAGTTCAGGCCTATCGAAAAATCACAGTGAGATTTGTGCTAAATAGTGAAAATCTTAAGATACGCAATTTCTTAAGAAAATCCTATAGTGTAAATTTACTGAAACCTCAATTTGACCATGTGAAAGCCATTAGCTTTTCAAACTGTTTGGCATGATTGTAGTGTTAGTTCAGGCCTATCGAAAAATCATAGTGAGATTTGTGCTAAATAGTGGAAATCTTAAGATACGCAATGTCTTAAGAAAATCCTATAGTGTAAATTTACTGAAACCTCAATTTGACCATGTGATAGCCATTAGCTTTTCAAACTGTTTGGCATGATTGTAGTGTTAGTTCACGTCTATCGAAAAACCATAGGAAGATTTGTGCTAAATAGTGAAAATCTTAAGATACGCAATTTCTTAAGAAAATCCTATAGTGTAAATTTACTGAAACCTCAATTTGACAATGTGAAAGCCATTAGCTTTTCAAACTGTTTGGCATGATTGTAGTGTTAGTTCAGGCCTATCGAAAAATCACAGTGAGATTTGTGCTAAATAGTGGAAATCTTAAGATACGCAATGTCTTAAGAAAATCCTATAGTGTAAATTTACTGAAACCTCAATTTGACAATGTGAAAGCCATTAGCTTTTCAAACTGTTTGGCATGATTGTAGTGTTAGTTCAGGCCTATCGAAAAATCACAGTGAGATTTGTGCTAAATAGTGGAAATCTTAAGATACGCAATGTCTTAAGAAAATCCTATAGTGTAAATTTACTGAAACCTCAATTTGACAATGTGAAAGCCATTAGCTTTTCAAACTGTTTGGCATGATTGTAGTGTTAGTTCAGGCCTATCGAAAAATCACAGTGAGATTTGTGCTAAATAGTGAAAATCTTAAGATACGCAATTTCTTAAGAAAATCCTATAGTGTAAATTTACTGAAACCTCAATTTGACAATGTGAAAGCCATTAGCTTTTCAAACTGTTTGGCATGATTGTAGTGTTAGTTCAGGCCTATCGAAAAATCATAGTGAGATTTGTGCTAAATAGTGAAAATCTTAAGATATGCAATTTCTTAAGAAAATCCTATAGTGTAAATTTACTGAAACCTCAATTTGACAATGTGAAAGCCATTAGCTTTTCAAACTGTCTGGCATGATTGTAGTGTTAGTTCAGGCCTATCGAAAAATCACAGTAAGATTTGTGCTAAATAGTGAAAATCTTAAGATACGCAATTTCTTAAGAAAATCCTATAGTGTAAATTTACTGAAACCTCAATTTGACAATGTGAAAGCCATTAGCTTTTCAAACTGTTTGGCATGATTGTAGTGTTAGTTCAGGCCTATCGAAAAATCACAGTAAGATTTGTGCTAAATAGTGAAAATCTTAAGATACGCAATTTCTTAAGAAAATCCTATAGTGTAAATTTACTGAAACCTCAATTTGACCATGTGAAAGCCATTAGCTTTTCAAACGGTTTGGCATGATTGTAGTGTTAATTCAGGCCTATCGAAAAATCACAGTGAGATTTGTGCTAAATAGTGAAAATCTTAAGATACGCAATTTCTTAAGAAAATCCTATAGTGTAAATTTACTGAAACCTCAATTTGACCATGTGAAAGCCATTAGCTTTTCAAAAGTTTTGGCATGATTGGATTATTAGTGTTAAGCCTTTAGTTTTATATATGGTTGAGCACTTAGTACTATTTGGATATCCAATTTTTACATACTGTAATAGATACAATAAATAGCTATGTATATACAAATAATTTAATGTTCGCCTAAATGTCATATATTTTCGTTATCACTAATACATATACATATTACGTTGTTTTTGTTGGTTTAATTCTAATTTAGGATAAACTTCACAAGCGTACATGGATGTCGAATCGTCGAATGTAACTAACCAATGAAAAACTTTTCGTTCAATTTCATTTAATCTTTTTCGTTTTTCCACAAACTGAAGGAAATGTTAAAATGCACAACTCAGTTTTCACAGCCTATATACTTTTCTTGAAAATAATTAAATGTGGTATGGACGTTTGACAAGACGTGCGCCTATATACATATATATCAAATTTAAATTATGGGAAAGAATTTGGGCCTCAGCCGACTTGCTAGAAATTCTCTCACTCGTTTTGAAGAAATTCCCAAATTCAATAACAGAAACAGAAATGAACCGGAATGTAAAAAAAAATAGTTGGATATGTTCAAATGACGCGCAGTCAAAAAAATAAATTTTCTGGGTATTCAAAGAATTTGCATTGGTTTTTGCAATAGCATAAGGCCAAAGGATATTTTATTTAGTTTAAATTAAATATTCTTTGCTAAGACTAACATTTTTGAGGTTAAATTCTTTAAAAGTAAATATTTTGAAACTTCTTTAAAATACAAGTAAAAGGCTATGCAAAATTCTCACAAGTAAGTTTTTGTTGTGTTCATATCATTGGTTCATGTCGATGGGTCTCCTCGTAGTTTTACCAAATTGATTAATTATTATCATCCAACATTTGGAATAGCTTATACATGCTTATACAAGCTTTTCAAAAAGAACTAATTCGCAATGAATTAATGGCGTAGAGTGAAACACATAAGCAATTGATGCAAAAATCAATAGACAAACAATTACCTGTGAAACTACCCTTCCAACAAAAAAATGTATACATTGGCTTCGTCACAAAAACGTTAAGAATGTGAACACTATTTGTGACTAATTAAAGAGAAAACCCAAATCATCCATTTTGTTTTATTGTGAATATAGTACATAGTTGCGACGCATGTGTGATATCAACGTTTAAGTTCAATTTATCAATTTAATTTAAATAAACATAGTGTTTCGCAATATAAACTTGTATTTAAATATATTTGTGTATATTATACAACGAAAAAAGTGTTTACGCTGTGTTCGCGTTTGTACGCGTAAGATTTAGTAAGTCATTTATAATATTTATAACATGTCAAAACAAAAGATGTATCGGATCGTCCGTAGAGAAATAGAAACTCTGGTAAATCAAAGCTCCTCTCAAGTCCCTTATTACACATGGGAAGAAGGTGAACAAAGCTGTAGTATTATAGAAAATGACCGTGTTAGTGTAGACGACGAAGTACCACTAGTCAGTATAAACGACCTTGATACCAACGATTTAAGTACAGCAACCACGGATTCCGAATCTGAATCAGAATTTGAAAACTTCCAATCCAATATCGCTCATGATATTCATAAACAAATTTCAGAATGGAGTATAAAGTACAACATTTCAAATGAATCGGCCAATGCGTTACTCCAAATCCTGAGAAACTACCACCCTCAACTTCCAAAAGATGTGAGAACATTAAAAAAAACTCCAAACAAAATAGAAATGGTTATGCCAATGGGTCAAGGAGAGTATTTACACATTGGTTTGGAAAAGCAATTGATAAATATCCTTAGCAGCTGTAAATATGACGACGATTCGATTACTATCGATATTGGTATCGATGGAGTACCATTAACTAAGAGCTCTACGAACCAGTTATGGCCTATTCTTGGTCGAATATTATCACTCCAAAAAGTGTTTCCTATTGGTATATTTCATGGCTATAAGAAACCTATTTGTGCTGATGAATTTTTGAAGGAATTTATACAAGAAGTCAAGAACGGATGGTGAATTTCGTGCTAAAACGGATATTAAGCACCACATAAAATTAAATATTAAGTTAGACACACTACCGATTGGATGTATCTCACAATTCCCCATTGACTACATGCATTGTGTGCTACTTGGCGTTGAGGCAGATGCTAAATCGCTTAATAAAAACAAGAAAACAAGAGTTTTCTTTAACAAAACATCAAATAGATACCATCAATTCGCGACTAGTACAGCTTCGTAAATGTATTCCATTGGAGTTTCAAAGGAAACAAAGAACCTTAAACGAGCTGGAACATTGGAAAGCATCTGAATTTTGGCTATTTTTGTGCTACTCAGGGATGGTCGCATTTAAAGATGTGCTTCAGGAAAATTATTACAAACTTTTTCTTCATTTGATGTGTGCAATTAGGAGTTTGGCTCATCCACAAGATTGTTTTTACAACAATGAATGTGCTGCAAATATGCTGAAAACATTTTGTCAAAAATTTTGCATATTGTTTGGAAAAGAGAACATGTCATATAATATTCATAATTTACTCCATCTATCAAATGATGTCAAAATGTATGGTCACCTCGATAATTATAGTGCATTTGCCTTTGAAAATTATATGCAGTTATTAAAAAAACTAGTGAAAAAATCTTCACAACCTTTGCAGCAAATTCATAACAGGTTAAAAGAGCAACAAAGTTTAAATGAAACTTATCAACCGTGTTGTTTACGGCCCACGTTTACTGTTAGCTCGACTTATCCAAACAATTATTGTATTGTAAATGATAGAATATTTAAAATTCTGGATCACAATAAAAACGAAGTAACAGGCAGATTTCTAGTGAATCTTGATATTTTTTTCGATGATCCGATATCTTCAAAATATTTGGGAATTTTTAGCACTCAGATTGAACAATTTGAACCCCAAACTATTTCTTTTAACGTACTTCAAATAACAAATAAAATATTCAATTTAAAAACAATCTCATTTTCAGTTTATATCCCAATGCTACATTGATAATTATATTTTGATTACAGAAATGAATACAAGTGGATTATCGGTAGATGACGAATTTGGATTGGATTCGGAAAATAATTATATAGAATTTTTAAAAATTGGAAATGATATGAAGCCAGAGACATCTACACAGATCAACCATTATACTTGTAGTCAAAATAAGCCAACCACATCAGCAGCGAGCACAAAAACAAACAAAATAGTTTACCAGACATACGATGAAAATAGCCCATCTAATTTAATCGAAATTAAAAAAAAAATAACGCACGGGATAATTCTAATAGACCAATTTCTACATCAACAGTGACACTAACACCCAAATTTAATTACCGTCCATATAATAAACACGAACCATTAAAATTAGTTCAAAATAAAATCCATACAAGCGGCAATAGCGCTTCAATGCATCTGCCTATACCAGCCAATGCCACCACAACAGATCAGTCTTCATCATTACAACCAAATAGAACATTTGAGGAAAGTATAACGTTGATCAGATCAGTCTTCATCATTACAACCAAATAGAACATTTGAGGAAAGTATAACGTTGATTATGAAAGAAACTTTGAGAGAGATTAAACTCTTAAGAAGAGAATTTAGAGAATATAAAGAAAAATGTACATGCAATACCAATATATAATAGGCCGATTTTCTACATCAATTTTGAAATTGCATATGTATGCATCGAGTAATAACAAACAAAAATCGCTCCATACAAATCATATGAAAACTACTTTTTTTTTTGCATTTTTTGGTCTTAGATTTGTAATAACTTACAAATTTGGCCCAAAGACACTTTTTCATGTACCTGAGTACAAGGAACAATATGTTTTCGTTCATTTTAAGATGAAAAATTATTCAATTTCCACACTTTTCATTCATGAATTTCAACAACTCTCAGTCAAGATTATCATTATTTTTTTAGGGGTAAATATGAGAAATTAATAATTTTCGCTATTCGTGTCCCTTATTATACATATTAAACTGCATCTGTTTCACATTCGAAATAAGCGAGCTAACAAAAATCGGTTGGTGTGAGTGACAGAGATAAATAAAATTTTTACGAAAACAAATGGAATGAAAACACGCGGAAATTCTCAGGAAGAGTATAAAATACAATATAAAATATTTATAATTTACACACACATGCAAACCGGAGAAAATATACCCAACTTGAATTTCTGTAATTATAAATTTTAGTTATACATTTTTAGTGGGAGAAATATGACGCACAATTTCACGTGGGCGTTTTATTGTTCGAATGATGCATTTATTGAATTAAATTAATGTTTTTTATGATCAACTAGTTTATTATAATTTATGTTTTACAAAAAAAATGTTCGCTATCATATATTTGTTGCACATAAATAATAATAAACTAGTAAATTCATTTTAATAAATTAATTTAATTCAATAAATACAATTATACCAGCAATAAAACGCCCACGTGAAATTGTGCGTCATATCTCTTTGACTAAAAATGTGTAACTAAAATTTATAATTATAGAAATACAATTTCTCCGGTTTGCATGTGTGTGTAAATTAAAAATATTTTATTTTGTATTTTATACTCTTCCTGAGAATCCCCACCTATTTTCATTCCATTTGTTTTCGTAAAAATTCTATTTATCCCTGTCACTCACACCAAGTGATTTTTGTTAGCTCGCTTATTTCGAATGTGAAACAGATGCAGTTTGCTATGAGTATTAAGGGACACGAATAGCGAAAATTATTAATTTCTCATATTTACCCCTAAAAAAATAATGAAAATCTAGACTGAGAGTTGTTGAAATTCATGAATGAAAAGTGTGGAAACTGAATAATTTTTCATCTTAAAATGAACGAAAACATATTGTTCCTTGTACTCAGGTACATGAAAAAGTGTCTTTGGGCCTAATTTATAAGTTATTACAAATCTAAGACCAAAAAATGCAAAAAAAAAAGTAGTTTTCATATGATTTGTATGGAACGATTTTTGTTTGTTATTACTCGACACATACATATGCTATAACGGACTTATCAGGCCAGTAATACATAGGCATTGGTACATGCCATGGAATGCTAAATGATGAAGAACCGTTACTTCAAATACCTGCCAATTCAGTTGAAGCTTTTCAAAATCTTGAAAGAGATATTAAATCTGATAATCAAACAGAAATTTATTTAGTAAGTATATCAAAAATTTGTATTTTAAAATATATATACTTATTACATTTTTTTATTCCAGAAAAAACATTATCAAACCATAAGTGATACATCCATTGAAAAATATATTCGATGCTGCTTGAAAAGTATAATTACGGATGAGGCAGCTATCTATTTCTCGTGGAAAGGCCAACATGGGAATATACCTGTAAATTCCTATATAATATTGAAAATTCTGAAAGGTTAATATACAGATTATTTTAATTGTTTGTTGTTTAACCAAGTTTAACTATGAAAGGTATATCTACTTACAGATGCAGTCATCAAAAAATTTAATGCAAGGCCGGTGGATATTGAAACCACAATAAAGAAGTGGTTTCAATATGCTAAGGACCGGCAAAGAATCAAACAAAAAAGGGTAAAAGACGGAGCCAGTGTCCATGAAGGGGACGGCATAGACTAATATATATGCAATAACTTAACAGTAAAACTAAAATTAACTTGTTCGTAAATTGAAATAAATTATTGAATTGACGCTTAATTTATTAACACTAATTTAATTTTAGTTAATATAAATTTCAAATTTTATTATTTAAGGTCTACAAATTTGAATTGAACATTGAAATAAATTAAATTATTAAAAAAAAACTATACAAAATGATCTTTTCATTCAAAAAATTAATAATCTGCAATTTACAGAGATTTGAAGCAAAAATTGTACAGAAACGTCAAGCAAAACGATTCAGAAACGTCAAATAGAAACTGTTCGGAAATGTTAAGAAAAAACTGTTCGGAAATGTTAAGAAAAAACTGTTCGAAAACGTCAAATGTTACGAATGCGCGTAATGTAAATGTATACATTTTTTTGTTTCAATTCTCTTGTGGTAAAAGTATCATTTTCTTTACATTTTTGTTACGCATAAAAGTAACGAATACGAAGACTTTAGTATAAGCAAATCCTCATAAACTGAACGTTTTCGTAACGCTTTGTTGGGAGGGTACGTGATGATCGGTTCAAATTCCGCGAGAATTAACTCAATTTGATGATGACGGCATTCGAAGTAAAAATTTAGCGCGAGTATAAAACAATCTTCTCACCTCTGCCAACAAGCGTTGAGGAAGAGAGGGCATTTTCGGCCTCAGGAAATATATGTACTATAATAAGATCCCGTCTCTCTGGTGATAGTCTTGACACATATTTGTTGCGTCCATTCTTCAAAAAGAACAAACACAACTAAATTAAAATAAATGTGAACGACTAGATAACAGGTATATGATACGAGTTGGAGTACGTTGGCTATAAAAAAAAATTGGCGAAATTTTCAGGACATTTAAAATTGAAAACAAAAGCAAAACAATCTCGTACAATATCGTAGATCCCGAAATTAACAACGTTTTTTGCAAAATGCGAACCAAGGTAACCAAGAATTGAAATAAGTCCAATTGCTGAATCAGCACAAACAACATCACCGTAATCGCAGTTAAGGAAATTTTCTTACAATTGCCCGCACCTAGAAACCAAATCAGTGTGGTTAACGAGAATGAGAAAGAAACAACTTGAAATTGTCGGTAATTATAACTAATTGGTAAAATTTTGAATCAGCATCAACATACTTTCAAATTCAAAATTGTATGCGAGAGCTGATTCCACAAAAACACTATGTTTGTATAATACAATAAAATCCAGACAATCCAATTAACAAAACATGGGGCAAATAATCTGGAATACAGTGAAACTGAAGTATCCTGATGATCTGGAGATCTAAACGTTTTTCGACGAAACTCTACAATTTTCTAAAATAATCCAACAAGTGAGAAATCAAAAATATGCAGATCGTACAAGTTTCTTAAAAACTGAATCTGAACTAGTTTATGGCTAAGCCCTCTGATTACCAGGAGAATTTTCCGAAACAAGTTCAAAGAATAGTTCCTATCCACATGACTATATCGAAAGGCTTTGCGCCGCCATGCGCAACATAAGTCCTATTGACACTCGCAAGTCAACTAATCCGCCTATTTTTACTCCCAAGTCCTTAAACAATTGCGAGTACTTGTATCTAATAATTAAGAAAATACAAAATATCTCCATTGTCAGTAACGGTGTTACCAGCTTCATTTCGAAAAAAAAACGGATCGATGATTCCACCAGACCAAAAACCACACCAAACTGTCAATTTAGATGAAAAGAAAAAGAAATGAAAGTGAGCATCGGAGAAGATGATTTTCTTAAAAAAATCGTTATTGTTTTCTAAGTTGTTCCATGGCGAAATCAGCAAATTTACGACGTTTACGGTGGTCCACAGGCTTCAGTTCTTGAGTGAGAACAATTTTATACGGATGCAAATCCAAATCCTTTCTCAAAACCCGCCAGGTTGTGGTTTGAGACAGTCCCAAATCTTGAGAACGTCTTGGAATCGACAAATTGCGGTCTTCAACAACACTTGCCTGAACGGCAGAAATATTTGCATTACTTCGAGCGTTTCTTTGTCTTATTGGCACTTGAACATTATGTAAAGAAAGTGTACGCTCAAAATTTTCAACAATTCGACGAATAACGACCACAGTTGGACGATTATTACGACTATAAAATGGCAAAAGTGCACGAAAAGTAGCAATTGGGGAACGATTATTTTGATAATAAAACTGATTAATTTGTAAACGATGTTCTTGCGTATATCTCACCATGATGAAATTGTAAACATTACTCAATACAATGAAACAAAAAATTGACAGATCATGACATATTACAAATGGCCGAAACGTCTCTTAAAAATCATATTAGCACATGGCGTGCGCTTGCCATTGCTGTATTAATTTGAACATCGCATGATAAAATTCGATCAGTATTTAGTACATGAATTTGATTTGATATAGCATCCGTCATTTGGTCTACATACGTACACTATATTTGAGCTTTACTGAGATTTCATCTTCAATTAATTTTTTGGTTTATTTATTTCTTAGATTATTGTTTGGGTCTATATATCTGCCAGAGCGTCTATATATCTACCAGAATTGAACCCGCTCTCATTTATAGTTTTCGAGATATCCACTAAAATTTATTTCGTATAGCGAATAACACTTTGCACAATTATTTTCTTAAAAGAAACCCGTAAATGTTGAGGTAGTATGAAAACAATTTATACATAAATGGATTATTCAGTACCATTTTGAAATATACCTGGGATAATCTTTTTCAAATTTAAATCGGATGGGACCACTGTAGCAGAATGATCTACCAATGATACCCATTACGGAATTTCTCAATTGATCGTATCGACATGCCCAGCTAGTTCTCAAAATTATAAGTTTCTAATTGTCGTAAATAAGAGAAGCCTGATAAACATGTTTGGAAGGCACGTTAACATGGGTCTTCTAGGATGATATCAGCAGTTGACTTTTCGTGCAATGATGTATTCTCATATAATGAATTTCAGAACTGTGGTAAGATTGCACAAAGAAATATCAGACGAGATATCCGAAATATGCATTTAATGGTGAACGTTACCAATTCAACGCTCCAATTTTGGAATGCCATTTCAACAACCAACACAATCAAAAATTCTGCGACTTTAACAGTTTATTATCACCGCCAATATGAATGAAACAAATGAAATCAAAGGTACTTTCTCATCAGAAATCACGCGCTCTGCCACCAGCAGTATTGGTATCTCCTCTTACGTGACTATGTGTAAAATTAACATTTACATAGTATATTTAACCTCAGTCAAACTCCGCGCCATCTATAATTTTTTGTGAAATCATAAAAGATTTCCTAGTGTTTCTTTCCCAATATTATTTGCAATGTAACATCCGAACCTGAAACGAGTTTCGAGTGTTAGATATGTACATAATGTAGAAAACTTAAAAGCCAATTGATTGTTGGGGTTTCTCAAGTCATGATCACGGGAGTTAATAAACATTAAATGACTATTCACCCTTTATTTTGCCTATATAACATTAAATCACCGTTGAAATTCAGTGGCCTCCGTTCTCGACATCATCAAATTCATATAACAGTCGCATGGATATAACCTGAATGGCCAAACATAGTTAAACGAAATAAGCGATGCTTTCGACTTTTTAATTAGGTTCTGGTTTGTTTTCATCCATTCCACGTCAGAGTATTTTGTATAAATATTTTAGATTATAATATCTCCTCCACGGGGGCAGGAATGTCCTCCACCCGGAAAATAAATCATGTTTCCAAAAATATTTTTAAATAACACATATTTAAGGATAATCTCAATACATGAATGGCTGAAACGATCTGATGAGCTTGAAATACAAAATGCATCTCTATACAGGAGCTAAAAGAGGAAATTCAAAATTTAAACATGAAAAAATCTCCTGGGTACGACCTCATAACCGGACAATTCATTAAAAAATTACCAAATAAAGCGATACGTATAAATTTCTCCATATAATCAACGCTGTGTTTAGACTAAGATACGTTCCAAGGCAATGGAAGGTGGCAGAGGTAATCATGATCTTAAAACCTAACAAAGAATCTAACGATAAAAAGTCCTTCTGACCGATATTCATACTCCCAACCATAGCCAAGATTTTTGAAAAATTGCTCCTGAAGAGAATGAAATCCATAATGTTTGACAGAAATCTCATTCCTGACCACCAGTTTGGATTCAGAGAAAACCACTCGACTATAGAACAAGTCCATAGAATCACAGATATAATAGAGCGAACACTAGAAACTAAAAAAAATATGTTCAAACGTTTTTCTGGATGTAGCGCCAGCATTTGACCGAGTTTGGCACAGAGGATTGGAGTTCAAGCTCAAGCGAGACCTTCCCAAACAATACTATGAAACTCTGAAATCATACATAACCGAGAGATACTTCCGTGTAAAATACGAAGACGAATACTCGGACCTAAAGAAAATTTCAGCTGGAGTACCACAAGGTAGCGTTTTGGGCCCTGTCTTGTACCTCCTGTATACTCGGGATATACCACCAATGGAAGAAGCAACTATAGCAACATATGCTGATGATACTGCCATTTTGGCAGTTGGGAACAATGTAGAAGAAGCGATGCTTTCGACTTTTTAATTAGGTTCTGGCTTGTTTTTAGTGCTACTAACAA
The DNA here is from genome assembly GCA_951394425.1 of Tipula unca. Taxonomy (NCBI): domain Eukaryota; kingdom Metazoa; phylum Arthropoda; class Insecta; order Diptera; family Tipulidae; genus Tipula; species Tipula unca. Next base: position 70,273,897 of record OX596380.1, read on the forward strand.
ATTGTAAAAATCGAAAAATTCAGTCAACAATTGGATGAAAAAATGGAGGATAAAACTGAATGAAACTAAATCTGTGCATGTGAACTTTATTAATAAAAATATTTCTAATAGAATCCCAATTATAATCAACTCTAAACAAGTTGCCTATGCAGATACGGCGAAATATTTAGGTATGACGCTGGATGCCAAGTTGAGGTGGAAAGAACATGTCAAAAAGAAAAAGGAAGAGCTGAACATGAAGTATAGGATTAGCTATTAGATCGACATTCTGAACTATATATACATACACAATAAATTGCTTTTATACCGGTAAATACTGAAACCGGTATGGACCTATGGTATACAGCTTTTGGGCTGTACCAAGAAAACGAACATCAAGATGATACAGACGTTCCAAAACAAAGTACTTCGGAATATTGTAAATACTCCATGGTACATTAGAAATGAAGACCTTCACCGAGATTTAAAGATGGAATACATCGATGAAGTTATTATGTATCATGCTCTCAATCATGATTCACGCCTCCGACAGCACGAAAACATGGAGATATGCAATTTGCGGGACAGACCGTTGGCAGTAAGACCATTTTGAGTAATTGCTATAAGAAAAATTCTTCAAAACATTAATAATGAGCTTAAAAAACCTGAATGATTAAATTAAATGCATTTTAGTGCCCAATAGCTTGTAGCAGCTCGAATATTCGACTCACCGATATTCGATACTGCCACAAACAAAACAATTAGTGAAATTCAAATATAAACCAACTTATTTGAATTAAGCGTTCACTAACCCCATCAGATATCCATCTATCCAACCACCACTATCTAATAGCCGAACCACTACTATAAAACATTTATAGTAAAGTATGTCGCCATCTAACAACATCACCACGCAATAACAATGCGGTGATGCAACACTTAACGTAAGTGCAATGTCGACCGTCACCGGCGCATGTGTTCCCTCATCAACAAAACGAACACGAAGGCGACGTCACAACAAAACAAAACAACAAACATTTTTGCGTCCATTACTCCATTGCGATTTTACCTCTACGAACAACAAGTTCATATTTAATGGTGGTGAAATAATAAAATTAAATTTAATTAAATAAATAATTAAATAAACATAAAATTAAATAAATATATTATTAAATAACTAAATAAATAATTAAAATAATAATTAAATATATTAAAATTCAACAAAATAATTGTACATATAAAAATTACAAATAAAAAGTTTACCTTGACAATTAAATTAATAAATATTGCTTGTTCAATTTATTCAATTTTGAGAAGTCCATATTGGACAAAAAAATAAAATAAATAGGAACAAAGCGGTTTTTACCGCTTTGTGAATAAAAAATATAATAACCAAGTCACGCAACCGCGTGGGAAGAAAGGAAATAAAAAACGTGGTGTAGGGGACGGCCCACCCACACAACGCGGGAACCTACCAACATAAAAAAATCAACCGCGCAGGAAGATAATAACGTGCGTAGGGCGAACCCACGTACCAACGAGGGAACAATATATATATACAACATACACGTGGCGAAGGGAACACAACCCACCCACGCAACGCGGGACACCGAGGGACGACACAACGGTGTACAATTTTATATATATTTTTCACCACCATTTTACACACCCATCCATAATCTCACACCCTGGTCGAATCTCGCTACAAGTCCTCCCGCCATCACCGCTGTGGTTAAATAAAAATAATAATAATACAACGGTTTTTCTAAAAACCACAACCACAACGGTGACATAAAACCCGCTGTTTCAAATTGATCGCATGACCTAAAATTTTTTTTATCATTATAAATTTTAACGAGCCCTCCCAATCGCCTGGAAGGACACAAGAGGCCTCCTCTATTCGGGGGTATCTCGCATCGGGCGTTAAACCGAAGGAACATCCCGGCCTTCAAACGCAATCACAAGGTAACCATTCCTCAGTCATAGTTGTTTTTATTTTTTCTCTCTTTACATTTTTTTATTGTTTTATTGGTTTGTGCAAAATGTCGGATGATGAAAAAGATCAACCACAAAAAATGGACACCACGCCTCAAGGCGCTAGTCCACAAATCGCAGCATCACATCAACGAATCGCCATTCAACCTTTCTGGCCTCAAAGACCAAACACCTGGTTTCAACTAGCCGAGATTCAATTCGGGCTACAAGGTATTACAGCTGACAAAACAAAATATATGCAAATCCTGTCAGCCTTACAGCCAGAAACGTGCGATGTGATCTCCGATTTTTTGCTCAATCCACCAACCACAAACCAATACAGTAAACTCAAAGAGACACTGCTAGAACGCCTAGCACCATCGAGCGAACGCCAACTGGAACAATTGCTTTCAGGCCAGCAATTGGGCGACCGCACACCATCTGACGCTTTACGGCACATACAAACACTGGCTAACAACAACTTTTCCGAACAAATAATCAGATCGCTATGGATCCGGAAAATGCCGGAGTTGATTCGCATAGCTCTAGTAGCACAGCCCAAATCCTCCACGACACAAATGTTAGCCAGAATTGCCGACAAAATGTATGATGTCATTAACATCAACCAACCAAGCGTCAGTAAAGTCAATGTACCATACCGGCAATCAAGAGAACGCAGTGGAGACAGAACTCCCCGTTCAGCAACAGTACCAAACTCACTCGAATCAAGATTGTCGAGAATCGAGTCTAGACTCGACGGGCTACTCCGAGGTCGAAGCCGTTCGCGTGGACGACGAGCTCCGTCACAAAACAGAACCTGAAGTCCCAGCAACAACACATACCAACATGGTAAATGCTGGTTTCATAACAAGTTTGGTAGAGCCGCGCGAAAATGCACGCCACCGTGCAACTTCAACCCGTCGTAACAATCGACGGTCGCGGCCGCCGTAAAAATGGACGTTGACCATCAAAAAAACTTTTAGAGTCACGGGTTGAGAGCAACATGCCTCCCCTGACCACAAACACACCCTATACGTCACGTTTGTTTGTGTACGATAGACACAACAAACTCACCTACCTAGTCGACACTGGCGCTGATCTTTCGGTTATTCCAGCCATGAATTTCAAAATGAATTATACATTAGCTAATCGAAATTCAGATCTAGTCTTATCGGCTGCCAATGGTTCAATCATCCACACGTACGGCACAAAATTGCTTAACGTGGATATCGGACTCAAACGAACCTTCACGCACGCTTTCATACTAGCTGCAGTGAACCGTCCGATCATTGGCGCCGATTTTCTAAGCAAATTCGGACTTCTTGTTGATGTTAAGAACAAACGGCTGATTGATCCAGCTACAAAGCTGTCAATAAACGCCACAATGGTTCGTGTTAACACACCAACACCGATCCATTTTAACATCGACAACGGCTACGGCACTCTGCTCAAAAAGTACCCACTACTTACAGCAGAGCCGAACTACAAAATGCCAGTCCGACACAACGTGGTACATCACATCGTCACAGAAGGCCATCTTCCCGTGTCGAGACCACGCAGACTAGATCAGGTGCGTCACAAAGCTGCACAATCAGAATTTCAACACATGGTGGAATTAGGAATTTGTCGAACATCGACATCTTCCGTTTCTTGTCCACTACACATGGTCAAGAAGAAAGATCAAGACTGGAGGCCATGTGGGGACTATCGGCGTTTAAACACGGTTACGATACCGGATCGCTACCCGATACCCCACATTGAAAACTTCACCATGCACTTGCATGGCTGCAAAGTTTTCTCCAAACTTGATCTCATCAGAGGTTATCATCACATTCCCGTGGCACCTGAAGACGTTTTCAAAACGGCAATCACCACACCATTTGGCCTCTTCGAATACACCCGAATGCCATTTGGATTACGCAAACGTTAACAAACGTTTCAGCGCTTCATGAACGAAGTCGTTCGAGATCTCGACTTCGTTTTCGTCTACATAGACGATATTCTTGTGGCATCTCAAACTGAGGAACAACACAAACTCCATCTGTAAACACTTTTCCAACGACTTGTCGAGTTTGATGTTCACATCAAGAGCTCAAAATGCGTCTTGCGCGCATCCACTCTAGATTTCCTCAGCCACAAGATCACCGCTAATGGCATCCTTCCGTTACAAGACCGAATCAATGCCATTAAAGAATTCCAGCTCCAACCTCAATCAAAAGTATTCAGCGATTCATCGGCATGGTCAACTACTAGCACCGATTCATACCAAAGCTCGCTGAAATACTCAACCCAATTCACAGCCACCTGGCAGTACTACTACGTAAGCCCAAAACCGCCAAGAACTTCTCTTGGCCTGACGAATGTCAACACGCATTCACGTCACTCAAGGCTGAATTGGCACGCACAACACTCTTGTCACATCTACTGAGCGACTCAAAGCTCAGCATTACTACTGATGCATCAAACACTGCTGTCGGAGCAGTCATGCAACAGTACAACGACAAGTGTTGGGAGCCCCTGGGATTCTTCTCAAAGAATCTCTCGGATGCCGAAAAGAAATACTCTGCATTCGATCGGGAATTACTCGCAATATATCTAGCAATTAGTCAATTTACCACGGACATCCAGCATGTTCAAGGTACCGACAACGTTGTCGCGGATACACTTTCGCGCACAACATCAAACGAAACGGCCACAGTCGAGACTCACTTCGACTGCAACAAGATCGCACAAGCGCAAAAAGCAGACTTGGAACTTCAGAATTTACTTTATGGTTCCGCTTGTCACGCCAGTTCATCACTGAAACTGGAGCTTTTCACACTACCTGGCCTCGAAATCTACTGCGAAACATCTACGGGTGCAAATCGCCCGTACATCGCAGAGCAACTACGTCGAACCATCTTCGGCACACTACACGGTATCTCACATCCTGGTGTCCGCGCAACTCGTAAATTGATTACTGCTCGATACTTTTGGCCAAGTATAAACAAAGACGTGACCCATTGGGCACAAGCATGCTTATCTTGCCAAAAATCAAAAGTCCAGCGGCACACGAAATCGCCTCTTGGACAATTCACAATTCCACCTGGTCGATTCGAACACATTCATTTGGATGTCGTAGGACCACTTCCTCCATCCAATGGATACACATATTTACTCACCTGTGTCGATCGTTTCACTCGATGGTCAGAAGCGTACTGCATGAGCGACATGTCTGCAGCAACCATTGCCACCACATTCGTTCACAACTACGTATCACGATTTGGCGTTCCACTTGACATCACCACTGATCAAGGAACCCAATTCGAGTCGAAGCTTTTCTCGGAGTTAACGAAACTCCTCGGCTCGCATCGTATACGTACAACGGCTTACCATCCGCAAGCCAATGGCATGGTCGAACGCTTCCACCGCCAGCTCAAAGCTGCTCTCAAGGCCCGAGGCAACACAATACACTGGAGCTCCGAAGTACCAATCGTTCTACTTGGTATTTGAGCAACGGTTAAAGAAAATCTGAAGTGCTCACCAGCTGAAATGGTTTACGGTCAAACCATCAAGCTACCCGGTGAGTTCTTCGTCGAACATCCTCTACCGTCTCCATCCACAACTGACACAGTCATCGACCAACTCCGCACCACCATGCAAAATCTTATCCCCACGGCAACAAGACCAACGAATGAAAGCAACATATTCGTTCCTAAATCGCTCAACAATTGCGATTACGTCTTTGTCCGGGTTGATAAGGTTCGTACTGGATTACAATCTCCATACGATGGGCCATATAAAGTTATACGCCGCTTACGCAAGCAATTCATTGTCTCAATCAAAGACAAACACCACTCAATCTCTATCGACAGATTGAAACCGGCGTACGGTATTCTCAACACGGCTGATCAAATATCAGCCAGCAAACGATTCAAAACCGTCCGGTTCAACGTATAACGTCTCAAAACCCATGGTTTCTCATCTGGAGAGGGGGTACTGTAGCAGCTCGAATATTCGACTCACCGATATTCGATACTTCCACAAACAAAACAATTAGTGAAATTCAAATATAAACCAACTTATTTGAATTAAGCGTTCACTAACCCCATCACATATCCATCTATCCAACCACCACTATCTAATAGCCGAACCACTACTATAAAACATTTATAGTAAAGTATGTCGCCATCTAACAACATCACCACGCAATAACAATGCGGTGATGCAACACTTAACGTAAGTGCAATGTCGACCGTCGCCGGCGCATGTGTTGGAACTCATCAACAAAACGAACACGAAGGCGACGTCACAACAAAACAAAACAACAAACATTTTTGCGTCCATTACTCCATTGCGATTTTACCTCTACGAACAACAAGTTCATATTTAATGGTGGTGAAATAATAAAATTAAATTTAATTAAATAAATAATTAAATAAACATAAAATTAAATAAATATATTATTAAATAACTAAATAAATAATTAAAATAATAATTAAATATATTAAAATTCAACAAAATAATTGTACATATAAAAATTACAAATAAAAAGTTTACCTTGACAATTAAATTAATAAATATTGCTTGTTCAATTTATTCAATTTTGAGAAGTCCATATTGGACAAAAAAATAAAATAAATAGGAACAAACCAATAAAAGCTCTATGATTTTTATAGCGGTCGCATTAAATCTTTGATTTAGATTTCCTAAATATCAAATGAAACAAATAAATTGTACTGTCCTCCTCTGGCTTTTCCAAAGCCTAGTTGGAAGGCTGCTCTTCAAGCGTCTATAACTTGATAGGAGGGTTTTACAGTGCAAAGTGATAGAAGTAAAGTCATATTCGCTTTGATCAAGGAATTTAACTGTACTATTCGTGTCAACCCATTTACACGCGTGCTAGTGATTCGAAGTGATCAACACAGACAGTAAGTGCCGATATAAATCCCGCACAATTTTAGTGAACCTATCGCGTACAGTTTTAGCTTGGCCGAACAATTCACCGGACGTCAAACGGATTGAGAATATACAGGAATTTAATAAATTACCCATGTATCATCAGACGAGTCTAGAAATAATTTAACCACCTATACAGTCTGGTAGATTAAAGTCATACTTGGATAGAGGATAATCATTAATCAATATATGTATATGGTGAAATATACGTGAAATCGCAAATTTTTGAAAGTCATGTTTTTATTTTGTGATTTTTATGTCTTGAATGTGTAGTACTAGGTAAAAAAAAAAAATGTTGTAGAACTGGATTTATTGTTGTTGTTGTTGCATAAGATACAGAGGGTGAAATATTTGTTAATTTGTTGAAAATGGTGATGCATTTATGCAAATATAAAAAAAAGTATTTATCCGAAACATGGCTCGTTTTAAGGATAAAGAAATAAGGATTAAGAAATGATTACAAAAATAGTACCGTTTTTAAGTTTCTCACTTTCAAAATGGCCGCCAAAATAGTTTTTCTCACTTTTTCGGAAAACTAATTTTTTTTTAAACTTTTTATTTTTGTATTTTATGCGTCATTCAATTCTATAAAACATATCAAAATTTTATTGTATGTACGACCTACTCCATTTCTGCATATAAAAATCAAATTTTAAACTTTATTTAATTTTCAATTTTGTTTTTATCAAAACAAATTTTTTCTTTGTGTTTCTAAATTTTATTTTCACTCCAAAATACCATTATCTTGCAAAATATGACTAAATGGGTCCATCCACTGTTTATATTTAGGCAAAATTAAATTTAAAACAAAAATTATTGGTAAAAAATATTTTATTATGAATTAAATTACTAATTTAAATAATTACATTAAGCTTGGAAACGGATCAGCGATGAACTAAAACAATCAATGATAGATTATTATAACGATGATGAAGTCAGTAGGATAATGTCTGGAAATAACGATTGCGTAACTATTGGAACACGTAAAGTTCTGAAACGTCAATGATGAGTACATTAGAGGAATCCTACGAGGGCTACAAGAATCTCTATCAGGTCTCTATTTGACAAATTTTGCTTGCTTCGTCCTAAAAACTGTGTGCAACCAGGAAGCAGTGGACCGCATGCAGTGTGTCTTTGTACATTACATCAAAATGTGAAATTAATCATTTATTGAACCAAAATAGAATCTGTTACAAGTGGAGAGATATCGAAATACCAAGATTGCATTTCATCTAGATTATGTCCAGACGCTGAGCCGTTGCAATGCAATTTGTATTTGAAGATGAAATTTACAGATGCAAAAGTATTCAAAACCGTCCGAAGAATTTTTGGGATTACTTCATAAAGAAGCTGAAAAATCTGATTCCTCATTACTACATTTCACTTCAACAAACTAGCCATACGTAACAAATATTCTGAAGCCTACTGAAGCACTTGTATCATGTGACTTTGCAGAAAATTATTCATTTATAAGGCAAAACGCAGCGCAGGGTTTTCATTGGAATAATACGCAAGCAACTATTCATAATTATAATTATAATAACAATTCATGGCACCATAACAAATGCAGCAGAATTGTTTAAATGGGCTAAAACTTGTAACGACGGACGTTGCTCGTCGTCCCACTGCAATTGTTTAACTGCCCTGGCGTCCACTATATTTTATATATATACAGCTTTTTTTTTTTATAAAAGCGCGGGAAAAATAAGAAAACGTGTATATGAAACGGGAAAAATATATTGATAATGTTTTTTGGTTAGAATTAAAAAATTAAGTAATCACATCTTGAGTTAGTCAGTTATCGTTTTGGTGTTGCTTGTTCTAGTTCTAATTTAAAATAATTTATTGGGTAGAAATAACCCATACTGTGGGTATATAAATTTGTGGTACAAGAAGAATTCCTCAAATTGAAATTCTAATAAGTTCAATAAAACGAAAATTAAAATAAATAAATTAAATTTAAGTGATTATTGATTAAATTAAATAATTTAATCTCAACTTATTATATTATTAAGCCTTATTTTTTTTAAATAATTATGATATATATATATATACAAATGTTAGTACCTAAGCTGTTATTTTGGATGATTCTAAACTGTTATTTGTGCACAACATAATCATAACTTTTGAGATTATTACGTCATGTTACGCCTATGCACAATTAAAAATGTGAACTTAATAACACTAAAAATAATATATACAATATATACATATAACTTTAATTAAATAAAGTTTGGTGATAATAAATAAATAAAACATTTTACTAATAATGGTGGTTGCTAAATTTTCAATAGTGGAAACTATTTAAGTATTTATTTAAAATCAAAATAAATTACAAAATTAAAAATTAAACTATAGTGAAATAAGTGAATGTGGTCCATCTAATAAATCTAATATTAAAAGAAATTCTACTACCTATAATATTACTATCTAAAAATAAAATTGGTGTTAAAAGTTAAGTGACCACATGTGCCGTGATAATTGGCAAAGTAACAATAATCAGTTATACTAGACTATGTATCGTGGCTTAATTAAAAAGCCAGTGTAACATAACTGATTAGAGTTAAGAACACTGTAATTGTATTGTGCTTCGAATTTGTCGACTAATAAGGAAGCTTCCGCTATACACAACGGGCCTATGGTCATTTTCAAGTACATTTTTTTTATTTAAACTTTATTTATACTTATATTTAATTAAAACTAAATTTTTATTTATTCTATTTATTATGTTATGTATTTAACTTCTTTAGAGATAATTATAATTATCTAATAAAATATTGTTTAATGTTAGTAGAATATGGCATGGTGAAAAATACGTGAAATCACAAATTTTTGTAAGTCATATTTGAATTTTATGATTTTTATGTTTTCAATGCATAGCCTTGATTAAAAAAAAAATTTAAGAATACTTAATTTTTTTTTATTGTTGTTGTTGTTAAAAATACAGGGTGTCAAATTTTGAGAAAAATGATAATTATGATGTTGTATTTATGGCAATAAAAAGAAAACTAATTGTCCGATAATTATGATTTTGGACTCACTTTAAAGATAAGTTAATAGCAATTAACAAAAAAATATAAAATTAGTATGTTGTTTAATTTCTTCTTCTTTAAATTTCCCGCCAAAATGTTCTTTTTCAATTTTCTCAAAAACTTATTTTTTTTTTTTTTTTTTTTTTTTTTTTTAAATTTGGCAACTATTGTTTTACAACATATTAAAACACTGGACCAGCGTTATTTTTTATATTCTTGCAAAATCTGTTTTAGTAAGAGCATTATTTCATTTTTATATGGAAAAACTATATTTGAATAGATATTTCAGTGTTTTGCTACTGTTTAATTTTTTTGTTTTGTTTATTAATAATATTCAATTTAGCGTCACATTTAAGTATGAGTCACCGAATTGGAAGGTGCCACCCCCTGGTTTATATCGTTTGAAAATTGGTTAACCATAGTACCATAAATCCCTTTTGTTTCTTAGATTATTTTATAAGACTAAATAAAATGTTTTTTTTCCTTTTTTATTGGGGGGGTTGATTATTTTTACTTGACAGGTGTACCTGTTAAACGATGAGTAATTCTTTTGAAAACCAAAAAAAAAATATTGTCGATATAAATAACAGTTAAAATTTAAAATTTTGATTAGTTGACATTGTGATTATTTGTAAACAACATTTAAATAAGGAGCAACATTTTTTAAAATTTGTAAAAAAAACAGTGTGTTAAAGTGACTGATAAATAAGTACTAGTGCATTAAATTTGATAATGGATACATTTCGAAAGTGTTGTAAACCATTTCGCGACTTAAAGTGTTCGAGTAAACTAAGACCAGTTACGGATTATGTTAAGCAATTAATGCCACAATCGGTTGAGAATCAAGATAAATTGTATATCTGTTCAACGTGCTATATAAATCTAACCTGCAAACGACGAAAAATAGAACCAGAATTGTCACCAGTTGCGGGACCATCAGCAACATCACCTATAACACCGCAAATAGCCGATGACGATGATAGTAGTGATAGTGAAGCGTGTTATTTCAAAAATATAGCTGTTTTGGAAAAAATAAATGAGGTGTTACCCGTTATTGGGAAGTCTCCTATATATCCGAGTACATTGGAAGTCAGGCCAAAACAGCAGCAGCAAAAATTAATCGGTTTAACTTCAATGGCATTATCAACATCTTTGGTTTCGGGAATCGTGCCGCTTTTTAATCAGTCAACCGATGACCAAAGGAAGATTAAACTATATGATGAATTGATTGGTGACCTAAAAACCAAATTCCAAGAACTGGAGAAAACCAGTGATAAGATTCAGTTACTTACTATATTGCCAAAATCATTAACCATGCAAGAAATTCAGAGCGAGTTCAACGCAACGCAACATATGGTCCGAACAGCTAAAGATCTACGGGACAAGAACGGTCCACTAAGTCGTCCAGCAACTAAAGTAGGAAAGCTAATAAGTGATGAGCTGAAGCAAGCAGTATTATCTTATTACACTGATGATGATGTTAGTCGGATAATACCCGGTAAAAACGATTGTTTAACTATCGATAAGGCTAAAGTTCAAAAGCGGCTAATGATGTGTACACTGAAAGAATGCTACGAGGGATATAAGTCGTTGCATCAGGGCGATGAGTCAAAAAAAATTGGATTTTCCAAATTTTCACTACTTCGTCCTAAATACTGTGTACAACCAGGTAGTAGTGGAACGCATACAGTCTGCGTGTGTACCATACATCAAAATGTCAAATTAATTATTTATGGTACCAAAATGGAAACTTTTACCAACGGAAAGATAGCAGACTACCGGGATTGTATTTCATCTATATTATGTGTTGAGCCTACACCAACATGTTACCTTCTAGAATGCGAAAGCTGCCCAGGACTGGATAACTTTAAACAATATTTGAAAAATGCATTTCTGGAGCATGGCTGCGAGGATGCTGAGTTAAAGTTTAATCAGTGGGTTTCTACCGACAGATGCAATTTGGAAACTTTTTCACAACCGTTAGATGTATTTCTGGATTATTTCATAAATAAGATGAAGAATCTGTTGCCTCATTACTTCATTTCACTTCAGCAGTCCAGTTTCTTAAAAAATAAAAAATTGGCGCTGAAGTCTACCGAGGTGATAGTTTTATGTGATTTTGCAGAAAATTATGCATTTATAATGCAAAATGCCGCACAAGGTTTTCATTGGAATAATAAACAAGCGACTATTCATCCATTTGTAATTTACCAAAATTTAGAAGGCAAATTACATCACCACACCTTCGTTATAATATCGGATTGTCTTCACCACGATACTGTAGCGGTTCACTTATTTATTGAGAAATTAATGCAGTTTTTGAAAACTAAAATATCCAGTTTATCTAAAATTTATTATATTACCGATGGTGCAGTCACGCATTATAAAAATAAGAAAAATTTTAAGAACATCCTAAAACACAAAGAGGATTTTGGAGTTGACTGCGAATGGCATTTTCATGCAACAGCTCATGGAAAAGGTCCATGTGATGGAGTAGGGGGTACCATCAAAAGAATGGCATCCAGAGCTAGTCTCACAATGGAATACGGCAGTACAATAACCAATGCAGATGAATTATTTAAATGGGCTAAAACGTTGAAAACAGATATCAATTTTGGATTTTGTTCAGACGCAGAACATAAATCAAAGCAAATAAAACTTGCAACTAGGTTTGAAAATTTAAAAACAGTAAAAGGAACTCACGGTTTTCACGCATTCATTCCAACAGAGGATGGCTATTTGAATTGTAAAAAATATTCTAATTCTGATGATTATCTTAAATTTAAATTGTGATTTTTAATTAGAATAAGATTGAATTTTAAACAATAAAGTAAAATTATCTTTGGGTTCGAAAATAAATAAATACTAATAATTTAACTGAACTGTCTTTTTTGTAAATATGTAATTCCAAAACAATGAGATATACATATCTATTCAAATATAGTTTTTCCATATAAAAATGAAATAATGCTCTTACTAAAACAGATTTTGCAAGAATATAAAAAATAACGCTGGTCCAGTGTTTTAATATGTTGTAAAATAATAGTTGCCAAATTTAAAAAAAAAAAAAAAAAAAAAAAAAAAAAATTTGTTTTTGAGAAAATTGAAAAAGAACATTTTGGCGGGAAATTTAAAGAAGAAGAAATTAAACAACATACTAATTTTATATTTTTTTGTTAATTGCTATTAACTTATCTTTAAAGTGAGTCCAAAATCATAATTATCGGACAATTAGTTTTCTTTTTATTGCCATAAATACAACATCATAATTATCATTTTTCTCAAAATTTGACACCCTGTATTTTTAACAACAACAACAATAAAAAAAAATTAAGTATTCTTAAATTTTTTTTTTAATCAAGGCTATGCATTGAAAACATAAAAACCATAAAATTAAAACATGACTTACGGCTCCATATAGTGAATTTGTGAGTTCACGTATTTTTCACCGCATAGTTAAGATCATAATGATTTTTTTCACTTTATTAAATCATTTTCTTAAGTTCGAATTTCAATTTGATGTTTTGTTTTATATTTTTTTTTTAATGGGTTTATTTCTATTCTCTGAACCGTTCGCATTAGTGCTTTCAGAATGAGAAGCTAAAGCTGTAATGGGGGAATAGTCTGGTAAGTCTCGTGCAGAAAATCTAGTAAGTTGATCCTTGCCTTAAATATCCTTCCTTTTAACATCCCTTCGTGGTCCACTAGCATCTACTTATCCTTGGCAAACCCCACCCCACTCTCTGAGCTTAAGCCGGCAAAAACATGACCAAGCCAAGGCTCTGAGTAGATGATTCAAAATAATGAAACTCCGTAATGAACGGCACTACATTAGGAGCGATTAATAATCGACATCCCAGCTGCCAATACGGTTCGTTACAGATGGCGCCCAAACATACAGCATATACGCACTCGACTAACATAACATTTATTCGGAGGAATTAATAATCATTAATAGCAGTTAATTCAAACATTTTTTTTTGTTTGTTTTGCAAATAATTTTAAATATATATATTTTTTTTATCCATCAGTTTATTTGCATGTAGTGGGGTAGTTCAGCAATAATTCCGTAAGCGTTACGTTTTGGTTTTATTGTGTTTTCGTACTACTTCATTACTTATTTTGACTCGAACTTTCTATATGAACGTATACTGTTTCTCCACTTTGGATTTTGATTACAGTTGGATTCAGTATGGAAGGTCACGGCTCAGAAATTCATAAAATTTCACTAAAACTAAGACAAATTTATGCCGAACTAGAAAATATTGTAGAAATCAAAAAGACAAACATTAAAGAAAATCTCGGTACATTTTTTTCAAGACTGACACATATACATAATCGACTGCTTAGACTTGAATATTCTAAGGTAGTAGCACCTGATGTCAAACAGCTCCAAGAAAAATGCAGTCATTTGATAGATTTCATTAATCATCTTAAGAGCAGGATGACAATCAATTAAATGAATCTTTCAAACAATTGGCAACCTTAAATCCTCAAGATAATGACGGTGCTGCAACCAGTGATACTACTCAGTTGTCCGATTGTGAATCATCTGAGGAGTCCGTTGGTTCTCAATTCGCATCGCGGAGAGAACAGGGCCAACTGCTTGATGTAATGGAGGCCAGAAATCAGCCAGGTCCTTCTCACACTGAAATCAGTGATCGTCCACATATTGACGAACGCAATTTTCCTTCAAAATATTCTTCTAAATTGGAGAAACATGCCGGTTTGATACCACCTTCTCATGCGTCAACCAAGAAAATAACTTCAAGGAACCAAGCAACATCTAACCCACCAGTAATGTATTCCAATTATAGTTTGCTTAAGCAAAACTATGTATCGTATCCACAATCATTCCAACCACTCCAACGAGACCCTATCAAATGGCCCATCTCATTCGATGGTACACCAACAGGAACTCCAGTAAAAAAATTTATTCGTATGGTTGAGCATCAAGCAATGACAAATTGTATCCACTTGCAGCAACTTGCCAATGATATGAGCTACTTCCTTAAAGGAACCGCAGCTGATTGGTATTGGGACTTTATTCATAGATATGGCAATGCTGATTGGGCGTTGCTTAAAAAAGAATTGATTAAACGGTTTGCTGATAGACGGACAGATCTGGAAATAAGGCGTGGTATAGATTCCAAGAAACAAAGGCCGAACAAGAAATTCATTGATTTTTATCATGCCATGCTATCCTTGTCTTTACAAATGGAAAACCCTATGCAAGATTCGGAATTGATTTTTATAGTTACACAAAATATGCGGCCTGGGTTGCAGGACCGACTGGCCGTTACCCCGTTTACTTCACTAGATGAACTTGTGCGACAATGTGTTGCATATGAGGATACATGGATCCGAAATCGGATAATCCCAGAAACGCTTACCGAATCCCGCAAATACGTTCACGAAGTCCAAGCTACTCAAGATCCGTATCCATATTCCACACAATTAGCTACACAAAATCCCTTTCATCATCAAAACCAGCCTTCTTTTGTGAATAGTACCGCGTTACCGTATCCATGTGGCATATACCCAACTCCTCAAGAACACATGGATTATCGGGATCCTTATAATATTATGCCAATCTATCCCACATCTGGACAACCAATGGCAAACGCTTTATCAAATCATAATGTGACAGCACCGTTAAAAACTGTTATGGTTTTTGAGTTTTGTTCTGACATTGAATTTAACACCAGAAATACCCGAATTGCCAGTAGATAAACTGAAAACCATAAACGGAACTCGCGATTTCCATGCAGTTATTCCTTCAGGAAAAGGTTACTTAGATTTTAAGAAATATTTTAATACATATTGACGACTATGTTAGATTTAAAATGTAATTACATATTTAAATTAGTAACTTAATTTTTAATAAAATATTTTTTACCAATAATTTTTGTTTTAAATTTAAGTTTGCCTAAATATAAACAGTGGATGGACCCATTTAGTCATATTTTGCAAGATAATGGTATTTTGGAGTGAAAATAAAATTTAGAAACACCAAGAAAAAATTTGTTTTGATAAAAACAAAATTGGAAATTAAATAAAGTTTAAAATTTGATTTTTATATGCAGAAATGGAGTGAGTCGTGGTATTAAAACGTGTTTTGCAAAAAAATGTTATAAATGATATGTTTTATAGAATTGAATGGCGCATAAAATACAAAAAAAAAAGTTTAAAAAAAAAATTAGTTTTCCAAAAAAGTGAGAAAAACTATTTTGGCGGCCATTTTGAAAGTGAGAAACTTGAAAACGGTACTATTTTTGTAATAATTTCTTAATCCTTATTTCTTTATCTTTAAAACGAGCCATATTTCGTATTTTTCGGATAAATACTTTTTTTTATATTTGCATAAATGCAACACAATTTTCAATAAATTAACAAATATTTCATCCTCTGTATCTTAAGCAACAACAACAACAGCGAAAAATCCAGTTCTACAAAATTTTTTTTTTACCTACATAGTACTACACATTGATTATTCACCATATGTATGTATATATAAAATAATATTCATCACTTCTTTCGGCCATAAACTATGTATATATACACACACACAAACACAAAACACATATATCAGATTAAATAAGCTATATTATGATTTATAGCAGAGATTTAAGTAGAATAAACATAAATTATTGTAACTCTATTTCAATGATTTTCATAGCACGCCGTAAATTGGATAAAAATTCTATTGTTGTAATAACCATAAACAGTTTTTATAGTGTCCATCATCATTGTCCATCATCCAGTTCATATACACAACAACAAAAAAAACAAAAGAAATCTATCTTCCTTCTCGTAAAAAAGAAACCAAATCCTAAAATATATAATCATAGCTTTTATTGTTTTTATCTGTGACGTACAACAAAAATAAAAGCTTTATTGGCTTCTCAAAAATTGGTGATATTGTTGTTGTTATTTTTTGTGTATATACAGTGCGGGTAAAAAAAATTGGGCTAACAAATTTATAGCAAATTGGAGTCTTGTTTTGCTAAAATTATAAAACTTTTGAAAGCAATTTGTTTATTGTTTCATTTTATACATGTACATGTATGACGTAATTTTTTGAAAAAAAAAAATTTAGGAATTTTTTATTGTTTGTTTGTGTTTTATTGATTTATAGAAGTTCAATCTTTAATATTAATATTTTGTTGGACCACCTTTTGCTTTTATTACACCGGTACAACCCCGCAACTGATGTAGAAAATAAATAGGAAGGCAATTATTTTATTTTACGCCTACCGTTCTTGGCCGTTATTAGGGTGCAGATGTTTTATTGCCTGTCATTTATTTTTTGAGAATAAATAGTGCATATTTTGTAAGATTAAGTTATTCTGTAAGTGATCCTAGGCAAATAAAGGATAAAGTGCAATTTTAGTTAAAAAAAATGGGAAAAGTTAATGAGCAGTGTAAAGGCAATATGTTGATTTTGGCGCGAGAAAATTTAACCACGCGTGAAATAGGTGACAGATTAAACATTCCTTAAAGTACTGTCGCGTGGAATATTAAAAAAATCGAAAGATGGGCGGTATATAAAGAAAGAAAGGCTCAGGAAAGGCCCAGAAAGACAACGGCAGTCGAAGATCGTTTTATATTATTACAAAGTCGTCGGAACCGTTTTAAAACTTCATCGGACTTAAGACAGGATCTTGGGCGAGCAACGGGAAAAAAAATTCAGCCAGCTTAGTGAGAAAAAGACTTGTTAAAACTGGTTTGAGAGCACTTAAACCAGTCCAGAAGCCTGAGTTCACATTACTAGTGAAAAAAAAAAACGTTTGCTATGGGCCCAGGAGCATGTTAATTGGACTCCAGAGATGTGGAATGATGTGGTTTTCTCCGATGAATCAAAATTCAAGCTGCATGTTGGTGATGGAAGAATTCTCGTAAGGAGAAAACCTGGCGAGAGCACCGAATGTCTTTTAAGACTTCCACCGAACAAAGAAGGAGTTATGGTCTGGGGATGCTTTTCTGGAAATGAAACCGGTCGATTGTGCCTCCTTAGTTCAAGTGTTACAGCAGCTGTTTATCTGCAGGTCCTTCAGAACGAATTTGAGCCTTCTGTGTTAAAGCTTTTTGGCGAGACTTGCAAATTTATTTTTCAACAGGACAACGCTCCGTGCCATACCGCCAAAATTGTGAGTTATTAATTTTGAATTGTAGATAGACAAATTGGCTTTCAGATAAACATAAATAATTTGTTAAAAACTTGTTCTTTTTTCTTATCTCTTCATTTAAAGGTAAAAAAGTACTCGAAGAAAAAGGTATCGATGTGTTGAGCTGGCCGCCGTATAGTCCAGACTTACATCCAATTGAAAATATTTGGTCTATAATGAAGCTAGAAGTAGCAAGGAAGCGCCCAGAATCGATTGAAGCTTTAAAAAGTTTGTTGATGATGATTTGGGAATCCATATCTCCTGCGACTTTGAAAAATTTATCAAATTCAATAAATCGGAGGTGTATCGCTGTAATAAAAGCAAAATATTAATATTAAAGATTGAACTACTATAAATCAATAAAATACAAACAAAAAAATAAAAAATATGTGTTTAATTTATTACATTACTTTAACACCTATCAACGTATTTTGAATATTTTGGCATTTTTCGGGGTTTTGCCCCTAAATTGCAGGTCAATTTTTTTCTTCAAAAAAATTACGTCATACATGTATTTAATTTTTTTTTTTTTATTATTTTAAATATTACAACTGATTACATATATCATCTAGTAATTTGTCTATCTTTCTTATGTTCAATTTGCAGAGATATAACCCATTAGTTAGTCTCTAAAAATATGACCACCCTATTGGAGTTTTCCCAATTCCAGCGGTTTCTTTCTTCGTACTCCATTTGTGTTACTCAGCATACCAAGTAACTCAACATTTTGATGTTGACCAAGCCGTTGTATGTGTTTCTTTGCATGAATTGCTATCTCTTCGCTGACGTTTTCCATCCGGAGGTCCCTATGTAGGTTATCGTTTTTTATGTACCAAGGAGCGTTCACATTCCACGTAACACTTTATTTTGAAAAGCTTGTATTATTTTAATATTGGTTTTCTTAGTACAGCCCCATAGCTGAATACCATAAGTCCATATAGGTTTTAAAACTTGTTAGTATAGTAGCAACTTATTAGGTATTGACAGCTCTGAATACCTTCCAATTAGCCAATACATATTTCTATATTTAATGTGTAGTTCCTCCTTTTTCTTTTTAATGTGCTCTTTCCATTTTAACTTAGCATCGAGAGTCATGCCAAGATACTTGGCTGTGTTAGCATAGGGAACTTGTTTGGAATTTAGTTCTAATTTGATTGGTGAAGTTAATGTGGGTTGATTTTTCTTCATTTAGCTTAATGCGCCATTTTTTGGTCTAGTCACTAAGTTGGTTCGTAGCCCGTTGCAGTTTTCTGGTTGCTTCGTCTACCTTAAACCCACACCCAGAGAAATGCGTATGAGCAATTTATACTTAACAAACGAATGAAATGGCTTAATAACAAATAGGTTTAAAATATTCTTTATATGTACAGTTCATGTTTAATTGTCTAAATTATACACATTTTTTAGCAATTGATTCTATAGTAAGTATAAATAATCCAATAAAAATCGTTCCTTATAATTCATGAACGATGATTATCATGGATAATTTAAAAAAAAAATACAATGTATAATACAGTTATTTCACATAATTAAAAATGCATATTCTATCACATCTAATACCTAACTAAGTATATTTTGATACTAATTTCCCTAAATTATACCTTAAATTCATATTTTAAGCGTTTTGTGTAACTCGTTCTCTCGTTCACTCTGAATCTCTCCTTGGCTCTCGTTTAACATGATAAAATATTTTATTCCTTGTTCGAGCATTAGTGGATGTGCAGTAAAGTAATTCAAAGTGAAATAAAAAATAAAATTGAATATTACATATACTTATTAAATCAGTGCATTTTAATTTAATATAAAGTTTTTAAAACAATATTTTGTGAAAATAATAATTGATTCGTTGACTCTATAATAATTGTGCGGAAAGTAAGTATAAATTTACATATGAAAATTAGTGTAGTGTTTTAGTTATAAAATGAAGCGCAAAATTACCGTTACCCGTTTAATATCGTATTGGAAATAACGATTTTCAAGTTTGTACATTTTTAGATAGACATTAGATAAGTGTACATTTTATGTAATATTTTTGTAATCGATTTAATGTTTATGTATCATTAATGTTACTTCTGTGTTAATTGTGTAAATTTCTATTCTAATCAAATAAGTTAAATTAGTGGAAAATATGAGTTATGAATATGAATCTCTTGTTGTTTGCCTGACGAGATACAAATAATTATTTGTAATAGAATCGACAATTGTTAATTAAATCCAGTACAATTTTCTAATTTGTTATTGATGTGAAAATTTTGTTTTTACAAACCGTAATATTTTGCATTATGTTGTATTCACAAATCGAGATATTCCAAGTACCATAATAAGATTATTTTTATGTTTTTATTTCTTGAGAAATCAAATGTATCGAAAAATTTATCAGATGAATTTTTTTTATTGATATTTCGTGTTTTGTAATAATGAATAATTAGAAATCATAATTTTTGTAAGTAGCTAAACGTTTTAAGAAATATTTTAGAATTTTTCATAAGTTTTCAGTTGGTATATTTTTGTAATTAAACATTCACATCAATAGAAGATTTTAATTGCGTACTTAGTTCCTCACAGTTGATCAATAAACACGAAACCGTAGGCTCATACAATTTTGTTTTTTCGAATTACTTTATTAGTTCAATTATTAAGTAATTTGAATAAAATTAAATTTTATAAAAGGACTTTAAATAAAATATATCTCATTGCATCTTGTGGCTTTAGTTTGTTTTAGCACAAAATATTATGTGAAGAAGCTGAATAGTCTAACTCGTAGAAATGAATCCTACTAAAAATCAATATAAGTTTTTTACATTATTATATAGATAATATGTTAAATAAGTGTATAAGAAATTTAAAATA
The DNA here is from genome assembly GCA_951394425.1 of Tipula unca. Lineage (NCBI taxonomy): Eukaryota > Metazoa > Arthropoda > Insecta > Diptera > Tipulidae > Tipula > Tipula unca. The sequence goes on from OX596380.1 coordinate 70,294,838, forward strand.
AACTATATATTTCTAACATTAGATGGATAACATGGAAAGGGCCGAGGTAGAAGGCAGTATAGAAGACAATGAAGTTTTTAATATAAATTCATATATTATTCTTCCGATGGACAGTAATCCCGGGGAAAATAATCAGTTAGCAGAACTGTTAAAGGAATGGGACATGGAACCAATATTGCCAAAACTAATAAGTATGCCTGGCAATTAAAGCAATGAAATTAAACTAATTTGAATGTATTTTAAGGCAAAAATATTGATTTTGATAGTCTTCGTTATTTAACGGAAATTGAACTTAACTCAATATTCAGAGATGATCTTGGAAATCAAGCGCGGTTTCGAGCTCGCCTCTTAAATTGGAAAAGAGAAAATGTACGTAATATTGTTATTTTATATTGAATAACAGCTTAATATCCTGTGTTTATTATACCACAAAGTTTAACATTAAATGGTAGTTTCGACACCATTTCTAATACCAGCAGTACCAATTTGTTACTTGAGAAACTCAGCTCGGCTACGGAAAGGACCACTCCAACTTCAATTTCACCAAGTTCATCTCCCCAGTTGTCTTCGGATTTTTTTGTAAATTGATTTGTAGAAATGTTTAATTTTTTACTGACATGTTTTGGTTCTTATTTACTATAGGAATTAACTAGTTTCTTCAATACATCAAGTGGTGCCAAAATAAAATCAATGTATAATGCCAAAATCCCACCTCAGTTTACACCGGAACTAAGGGAACTATTTTGTACATATGTCGCACGATATTTTGTGGAAAATAATAAGTGTATGACATTCAATGATTTTCGTCATGTGACCAAACAAATAATTAATCAATTTCCTGAAGAAAATCCAGTGAGTGTATTGCGTACTCACAAAATTAATTTAAACATTCAAAATGAACTAACTAACAACTGTTTTTTCAATATATATTTATAGGACTATTATTTCAAAGTTTCCAAATACCCATCTGGAAAACTTTACAATAAATATAAGGTGATATCGAAAAACTTAAGAAAAGTTGGATATTTTACGGATGCTAAAAGGAATCGTAGTACCAGCTCAGAAACAGAAACAACATTTGTTGATGTAACAGGTAATTCATTGGAGCAAAATTTTATTTATGAAACATTAAAACAATTAAATACATTAAATAAAAATTAAGTAATAATTAAATACATTAAATATTTTGTTAGTAGATGAAAATCTAGCAGGAGAGTTCAACGAAAGCAAGGAGTGGCTTATAAATCACAACGCACCGTGGGAGGCCGTTGAATTGAAGTGGAAGGAAACATTCAATCTTCGTGACCAAAAGCTCACAAAAAGCAAAGATATAGGTGCCATAGTTGTCCAATGGCCACTTTACAAAAATAATAAAGGATTTCGGCTTGTAAATATTACCAAATATAACACACAATATATTCAGAGTGTCCCGCAAGTGATACAATTATACGGTTTGGACACCTGATTAAAGCGAAGTGATATTACTTGTAATATTTAAAATGGGAAGGCTACCTCTCGTCAAGCTATAACTAAATAAGGTAAACTATTATAATTTGACTAAATATTATTTATAATTTAGTCAAAACTAGATTTCAAATTTGTTTAAGGAAAATTTTGATTTTGTATTACTAAGCTTTTAGCAACTGCTCAACGACTATAAATGTGTTTTAAAAGAGACATACATATGTATGTAGTTCAAACCCTTATCTATCAGAAAAGCTAACTGTAGTTGCATTTTCAACATTGCGCGTCTAAAAAATGTTAAAGTTTTTAAAATATATTTTGTTTTTCCATTAAACAGACAAGTTTGTACAAATTTTTAAATAAAATAAAACTTTTAAGAAATATTTACAATAAATGCCAAAACGATTGCCATTTTTGTTACTTTAATATTTTTAGGGAACGTAATATCGAAACAATTGCAAATAGTTAGCAACTACCGGTTTGAAGGATTTTTTTCATTAAAAACAACTTCCAAGTTATTGTTGAAAACTTAGTAATACAGAAACAATATATTTTTTTATAAATAATGAAATCTTTTTGTTAATTATAATAGTTATTTTACCATATTTAAAAGAAATGTTTATCAGCTTTTCGATAAATTTAAAATTGGAAAATTAAAATAGGTATATTGGGGATTCATTAACACTACGTCCTCTTTTGGTACTTTGTTTTCAAACATTTATATCTTGACAAGAGTGCCGCCACGCTCGAAGTAAAGTAATACAAGTAAAGACACCCAGCTTTGATCAAAGATTCCAATTGTACTACTCTTGTCAGCCACTTGCCGGAAACTCTGTATACATAATATTATTCATGTATTTCTTATTTTCTTGTTTCTGTATATCTATATGCAGGTTGAACTAGATTTCGAGATTCTATATAAAGAAAAACATGCACTATTATTTAAAACGTGGGACCAGTTTAAAGGCAAAATTAGTAAATTTTTTGATACACAATTGAAGGACAAAAGCGCATTGCAGATTTTTAAAAATCTATCTAAAGAAACAGGTAAAAAAATAATTATTGTTGTCTAGAGTAATATTTTACTAAAGATTTCTTTCTTTTACTTTTTGCAGATATTCAAAACTTACAATTCTGCAAGCTGATTCATTTTGTTTTAAAACCATCGGGGAAACCAAAAGTAAACGGAAGTGTTAAAAAATATACCATAAATGATTCAATTAAAAAGCACCACATGAAATATATGCAATGTTTTAAAGTAGGACTGAAACCAAAACATCATTTTATTTGCCACTACCCTCGTGTAATTGAATATTCAGGTCCTTTGAAAACATTAAGCTGCATGAGAATGGAAAGCAAAAACAAACAAATCAAAGAATATTCTAAAGTGTGTTTTTCACGAGTTAACTTACCTCTTTCGCTGAGCAAAAAGTGTGGTTACAGTTTCGCATTTGATATGATGATAAATCACCATCCATTAGATAAAGATATTGATATTATAAAAATGAAAACCATGAAACCTACCAGAGATCATTATCTATACTATAGCAATTTACACGTGGAAGCTTATGTCAAAAACAATGTGCTGGAACTAGTTCCAGCAGTTCGTTACAAAGGAACGTTATTTAAACGCAGATTTCATATCTACGAATCAGCAAAATTATATTTAATTCAGGATATGATACTGCATGAAAATAATATTATGCTGATTCTGTTACAAATTGAAATTCTTTCGTATGACTATAATTTGAAGATTCATAAAATAGGCAAACCGATCGGAAACCATTTTTTAAAAAATATTAATTCACTTGAAACTAAGAAACCATTTGAACTACATAGCCAAATCGATGGAACAGTTTTTTTTTTACCAAGAAACTTCTAAGCAATATTATCAATTGTTTATTTTATATTATGTTATAATTTACGGTGAATTGAATGTTTCATTAGCAGTAAAAGTTTTGTTAAGTTTTAAGAGTCAATTATAATTAAATAAATAAAATTAAATGTAAAAACTATATATATATATATATATATATATATATATATATATATATATATATATATATATATATATATATATATATATATATATATATATATATATATATATATGTATATATATATAAATAAAATATATATAAAATTTTTGATAAAGATGAAGAATTTTCTTAATATAGGTTTGTTAAGATGGATTTGTCTATCTAATAAATTAACATTTAATAATTTGTACGTTTAACATGTTTGATTTATTCTTATCATTTATTAGTTTGTGTGTTTTAATGTATGATATTATACATTTGTAACCATTGATTGAGTCTTAATTGATCACATTATATCCCTTATTGAGTATAATTAGTCAAATTTGATTGCAAAACTCGTACCAAATCTCTGTATAATCTATGACTTTGCAAATTTAAATAATACATTAGTATGAATAAATCAACGTAATATTAGGAATAAATATTACTTAGTACATCTGAAATTATCCTTTCCGTTGTCATTGTTCATTAACATTAAAAGATAAATTATACTTAATATTGTGAGATTCATACATATAATAAATATCTCATCATCTCTAAAAAGAATATTTTATACTTAATAAAAAACGCATGTATGATGCCTAATATGTGATTTTTATACCAAAATTAGGAAGGGTTGAAAATAGACATTAATTTTGGAATAAATTGTGCCTTATAGGAATAATTTATCCAATTATTTCTCTGGGTGCATTAGCTAAAATTGCTGTATCGTCCGCAAATGTGGCTATTGTTGTGCCGCTTGTGTTTGGTAAATCACTTGTGTAAAGTAAAAACAACACTGGCCCTAGCACGCTATCTTGGGGAACCGCTGCAGATACCCTCTTTAGCTCGGAAAATTTTTCTTCACATCTAACGCGAAAATATCTGTTATCAATGTAAGATTTCAATATCTGAAAGTATTCTTTTGGCAAATCTCGATGCATTTTATATTACAATCCAGGATGCCATACTTTATCGAAGCCCTGTGCTACATCCAGAAATATTGTTGAGGATATTTTCTTATTTTCAAGTTAGATGGTTTGTTCGGCTTTGGTATCATAATTATTTCTGCTACTTTCCATTGCAGAGGTACATATTTCAGTCGAAATGAAGCGTTTATTATATGAAGAAGTTTTCGCACCCCTTTCTCAGGAAGTGCCTTCACTATTTCACCTGTAATTAAATTATAGCCAGGAGATTTTTTCGTATTTATGTTATGATTAATTTCATTTTTCAACTCTCGTAGGGTGGTATTTTCCTACAATCCTCCTTGTGCACTGGTATTATATTTTCATCCGCTGATTGTCTAGCATATGGTTGGAACGTTTCTTCAAGATGAGATGCGAACAGTGCTGCTTTCTGTTTGGCACTTGTTACCCAAGTGAGGGAAACCTCATCATTTTTTATTGGCGGTATTTGATAATTTGGTCTTTTTAATGCTTTTGTAGCTTTCCATAGAGAATATTCAGTTTCTATAGTGTCTGTAAGACTACGAAGATAACGGGTGACCGATTCATTTTTTAGTTCTCTAATTCTTTGCTTAAGCTTATTGCAGAGGTAATTAAAACTTCTTTTGTTTTGTGGTGCTCGGTTTCTCTGCCATGTTTTCCTTGCTTTCCGTTTTTCATTAATTAAGTCCCTGATCTCGACTGGATAACTGAAATTATTACGCTCCTTGTTTTGGATTACAGGGGTGCTATCCCATGCTGCTTGTTGTATATTACAGTTCCACTTCATTTTCTAATTGAACCGGATCGTTTATTGGCACAAGAAGATCGGTGTTATCTTCAACCAATTTCCTAAATAATTCCCAATTGGTTTTGTTATTTGTTAGTCTAGGTGGATTTTCCTTGTTAATAATCGTGGAACTAACAGTCATAATGACGGGCGAGTGGTCCGGTGAGAGACTTTCACTATTTTCTAGAAAAATGTGATTTTCGGATATACCTCTTGTAATGTAGAAATCAATTAGATCCGGAGTTTTCCTTGTGTTAGTAGGCCAGTACGTTGGTTTTCCTCCTGAATGAAATTCACAATTGTAAGCTCGACCAGCGGCGTATTATTCTCTACTCTTTGGAGTTGTTAATCTTGACCCCCAGAAAGTATTTTTTGCATTAAAATCACCTCCAATGATAAAATTAAATCCTAGCTGGTTCAATAACTTTTTATAATCCTCTTTATTTAAATTATGTCTTGGAGGACAATAAATTGAACAGACATTGAATATTTTTTTATTGTTAAGTTGAATGCTGATAGTAGCTACCTGCATACTTTCTTCTTCAATTTTTATTCCCTCATGATGTTGAATATTTTCTTTCACAAATATTGTTGATCCCCCTCTTGCTCTTTCTGCTGGATGTAAAGCGTGATAGGTAACGTAACCACGTATTTTGGTGTATGAGGTTCTAGTAAGATGGCTTTCTGATATCAAACATATATCAATTTTTTCAGTATTTAAAAAGATTATTCCATTTGCATTCCAGATTACAATTCTTAACGTTTTATTTATCATATTAGTTTAGTATAATATGGATGTTATTTCATCCACTGTTTCTTGGCTATCTAGTCGCCTGTTCAAAGCATCTATGGATCTCTCTTGTCTTATAAGCCGTGTATTTAGCGCTTCGATGCTTTTAAATATTTTTTCAAGCATAGATGTATCTTTGGAGTCTTTGAAATTTACTGATCTGTGTGGGGTCGTACTTTGTAGCCCGGATGCCACCACTTGTGAAAACGACTTACGATCAGTTACTTTACTCGATATAGATGTGGTAAAGTTTCATAGGTTGGTGTTTACGCTATTGCCTATCGGCGTTTTATAATATGATGGACCTTGCCGTGATTTGTCTCTAATTTTTTGTAGTTCTTTAGCTACTATGCACCCTCTGTAGTTTGCAGGATGTTACTCTTTGCAGTTCACACATGTTGGAGGGGAATTTCTATTTAGTGGACATGCCTGATGTGTTTAAAATGAAACAATAAACAAATTGCTTTCAAAAGTTTTGTAATTTTAGCAAAAAAAGACTCCAATTTGCAATAAATTTGTTTGCCAAATTTTTTTTTACCAGCACTGTATATGTATGTACAATGTACATACATACATATGTGTGCATGTGTATCAAACCATAAAGCACTTTACTTATTTTTATTTGATTATTTCTGTGCTTTCAACACATATAAGAACACGCACAAAATGAAAATGAAATGAACTCTATGGCCACGAAACGTAAGATGAAAATGCGTATACGTATACGAATGTATATAGAGTGGAAAACAATATATAAATGTTTATAAATAAAAGCTTGGCAAATCTCTATAGTACATACATATACATCTATAAATTATAAAATGGGTAAAAGCTTAACAAAACAAATTGCCATAAATCTATTTACATCAACTTAATCTTGAAGGTGTAAAAATAAACTAATTTTTCTTGAATTAATCTTATTTAACTTAATTTTCTTAGTCTTGTGTTATTTTCGAATTAATTAAAAGTTTTTTTTTCTTTCTTATTTCTTGTTGTTATTGTTGCGTATATATATTTTCATGGTGTTTACTACGAGGATATATGTGTATACATATTTTTGTTTTTTTTTAAATATCATAATTTTCATTTAAGCAAAATAAGAAACGCTCATAGCAAATATATTTTTTACTTACAAAAAAAAATGTTTTTCTTGTTAGTTAATGTGTACGCGTATATACGAAAAAGTTTTACTTTTGGAAATTATATAAAATATATACATTTTTCGACAACAACAACAATAGCAGCAATTATTTATGTTAGGTTTTTTTTCGGTTTGCGCTTGAGAGGGATTTTGAAAAAGGTTTCGGCAGCAGAACAATATGCTGCAGTATCGAATATTAAGAAGGCAGTGGTAGTACGTATATATAAGAGAATTTGTATTATGAAATTATTAATTGCAAATTATATTTAAGACTTTAAATTGATCGATGATTGCGTTCCACCATGTTGTGTTTTAACTTTTGGTTAACCATTGTGTAAACGTGCGAAAAATATATAATTTATGCTGTGTGTCTCAGTCGACTAAACTAACTAAACTTGAATAAGACGATTTATAGTTATTACAAAATTTAAATAGATGCCGCACTAGTATAAAAGTCACTTTGCAGTCGGCGCGTATATTTTATTATTTTAGTAAGTTTAGGCGATTGAGATATTACTATTACACTTTTTATCTATGTGAAAAAAGCTATTTGCGCATTATTTTTGCTGCTTTGCCAAAGTAGGCTTTGTTTCAGTCAATGGGAAAAGCCGGCCATAATTCAACAGAAGAAAGACGTAGTCTACCGGATTAAGAAAATTCAACGAGGAAAACCGAAAGTAATACACTTAGAGCGATTGGCATTCTACAAGGGAAGTGAATTCGATCCTGTCTAGGACAAATTTTTGGTCGGGGAGTACTCACATGTCTCAATATGTTTTCCAAGAATACCACCACAGTATTCTTTGCTTGTCGTAGTAGATACGTTTAGTTGTTTTTTTTTTCTTAAATAAATACCAACACATACATATACATTAATTAGGGACTGTTCGGCTAGCGGATTTATTGTTCTTTGAAAGCTGAACAGTATCCATATTTTGTACACGGCTACAGGTCCGTCTTTTAATTGGCCATCTGCATTTTTTATAGATTTATTAATTTTAAATTTATAATTAATTTGTCATACTTTATTTTCTAATTTTCTAATTTTTTAATATAGTTTATTAATTTTTATTATTTACTAATTAAACTTATTAATTTATTAACATTTTAATTATTAACTAATTAGGTCATTAATTCATAAATTTATTTATTTTAATTTATGAATTTATATTTAAAAATTTATGGTCATTTCCTATATGGGTGTTGGCTGTGTATCAATAGGATAGGCGTTGACCGTTTATAGCCAATTAATCATTGGTTAATGTTCATTACAAACATTGCTAAAACATTCTAATGATATCCAAAATAAGCTAAAGGATATCAACGCTCAAATGAGTAACTGGGAATAATTTTCATTCCAAAGGAGCTCCATGACGCTCAGATCTCCAATGAAGAATAACAAATTCATATTTGCAAAAAACGTAGTCTTCACTTTTGAAAAACCTCAGTGTTAGAACAAATTTCGAGTACACCAGCAAATATTATATTCAGCGAGGAGCTGTTGAATAAATTTAAAAAAATTGAGAAACTAAACGCACAGCTGAGCAACGAAGTTGCTGAGTTTGAGAGAGAAAACTCTACACTAAAAGGAAAGGTTAAAAATAACAACGCTGAGGATTCAGCACGAGTTAAAAGTCTGTCTTCTAACCATATTCAGCCAACAACCGGTCAACATGATCATTCAAATAATTCCAACTGATTGCTGCGCCAATTTCCAGTTTTTCAACAGATTAATATATTCAATGCTCTGAGTCAAGAGAGATAGCAGTGCTGATAACAGAAATACCAATAAACGTAGGCGCACGAAAACGAAAACGCCTCCAAAACATACTACACAAAGTGTGAACAATAACACTGAATAGAAAAACAAAAAAATACCACTGCCTCCACCCATTAACGTGAGCAACATCAACAATTTCGAACTTTTTCGACAAAAAATAATAAAAACCAACTAATTTTAAGACGCTCCCAAACAGCGACATTAAAATTATCGTTCAAAATGAAAATGACTACAGAAATGTCAAAAAACTATTGGAAGAATTAACAAATGAACCCAGCAACCAACTAAAAAATATCGAATATCACACCTATCAGCTGAATAGTGAAAAGGCTTATAGAGTGGTTATCAGAGGCCTACCATCATCCATTAGTCATGATGAAATTAAAGCAGACTTAGAAAAAATGGGACTTTAAGTCGCAGGTGTTACCAACATAATTAAAATGGTCACAATTGATGGTATATAAGTCAAGAAACAGTTTCCATTGTTTTACATCGTTTTAAAACAAAAATACAACAAGTATTCAACAAGATAAGTAGCATTCCACAATGCACGAATTGTTAACAACTCGGACATACCAAGAGTTTTTCGTATCGTCACGTGATATGTTCTGAAATACACCACACAACAAAATGCAAAAAACAACCAGATGGTGCACTATGTCATCAAGAAGGACATACTGCAAATTATGAATGATGCCCTGTATACCTGAACAAAATTAAAAGTCAACAGCGTAATAGAACAAGCGTAGTACAGCGATTAAAAACCAAAGCAGCTATACCTCAAACAATAATTACAACGCATCCACAGTTGGATTATCTTATGCGCAAATCACCAAATCAGCTGATGAATTAAACCAAACCAACAAACAAACAGAAGTTAATAACGAGTCACGGTACAAGTGACATCTACGCTATACGATTCAAAAATATACACATATAGACTCAAGGCTAAACTGGAAACATCACGTGAGACAAAAAGCTGAACAGATACGATTAAAACAACGTAACACACTGGTTAATTGGGCATCATTCCAAAATGAACCTATATTGCAAAAGACTAATTTACCAGACTATCTTCAAACCAATATGGACGTATGGTGCGCAGCTATGGGGTTGTACTCATAAATCCAATAGACACATTTTCCAAAATAGCCAAAAATACATTTGTGTCGTGTAGCACACATCCAGGCCTCGATTTCTATTGCCCCTGATCCTGGGAGATTGAATGATTTAATGCCATGGTCGCATACTACATCGAATCGTCACATGCAGCTTAATCCAATATTTTGATTTCTTAACTGTCCTAATGGTAAATGCCCCTTCGAGATTTGCTGTTCGTTGTAAGATGACTCTTTATCAATGACTCTAATTGTTGCTCATCGTTGTTTATGGCTTAAAATTGTTCCTCATAATTTTTTACCTCAGGTTCTGTCAAGATCCCAAACATATCGCCTAGCACTAGGTCCATGGTGTCTCCTATGCGTCCTTTCGGGCGTTGTACTTCGTTGTTGCTTGCTAATAATAATTCATGGTCCGCAATCAAATTGTTGTACTGCCATTGAATTTGTTGAAGAATTAGGTCGCAATTTAACCCAGCTATATTCAAGCAGGCCACCTTTAAATCAAATTGTGTTTGTTTACAGGCTTTAATTTCTTCCCAGTAATTGGTCATGTTGTAATAAACTATCGATGTCCGTCTCATAGATACCCCCTCGAGTTCCTCTGTTCTTTACTTATCTATTAGGTAGGCGCCTTAAAATTTGAATATCTTTCTACGGTGATTGCAATTCTTTAGGCTGGCCTTGGTTTGTTTTCATGGGAATAATTTCCTGTAAGTTGTTCACCTGGTAATTTACATAATTTCACAATAGATTGCATTTTCGCATTTGACTATGGCTACCTGAACTGAATCATCTTTTCCCGCGTTTGTTTCCACGATTATCCCTTTCTTCCACCGTATGGCAGGTTGTTGGTCGTCTTTCAATAATACCAGGTCATTGATCAGTAGGTTTGGCTGGCTGAAGCACTTCCGTTTAGTTCGTTGTTGTAGTTGGTGGAGGGATTCCAAAACCACCGTTTCCAAAAGTCCTAAACAATTCTCTTGACTGCATCCCATCTCGTTCTTAACGATATTCGGCCAATTTCTGCGGCTGGTAGCGCCTTGAGAGAACCTTTTATCAAGAAGTGCCAGATCTGCAGCTTCTATTTGGGTAGTCATAGCTCCTCGAAAGTGAGTGTTGTTTTGCATATGATCCGGTTGAGGTGAAATTTCATTGATTTAATGTTACGAGATAAGCGTGATTCTGGCCTAGAGGCGGGACCGTTCCTAGAATTTGGTCATCGTTTCCAAGTAATTCGTTATATAGTGCTTTTAGACTCACTATTCTCTTTTCTAAGTAAGACTTCGGCTTTTCGATAGTTTTTCTCTAGTTGAACTATCTTTCCACGTGTTACGAAGGAACAATGTTAAGTGTCGCCAATTGTTGGTTTGGCTCGCAGGACCAATGTTAAGTTCAGCCTCAGCTTGAATCCGATGTTAACTTCAATTTTAGATTGAATCTACTTTTCGTTTACTTCATTAAACTCTAAGCTTTCCGCTGGTGGGGCTAATATCAGAGTGAAATGAAATATCGTTGAGTATGGTTTAATTCGTTCTTGAATTTTGTATGAATTTTCGAGATTTTTGGGAAGGGATGAGGCTCTTATGGGAAAAAGGCCTTCCGGTCCTAATTTTGGGATTTTTCTGTTAGACTAGGGCTTCATGGTCATTCTTTATAGTGGCTGTTTGTGCTAACTTATTCTATTTAAAAATTATTAAAAATTTGAAAGTGATATCCTTATTAGACATCTTCAGCTGTTCAGTTTATTAATTTTTTTTTTGGTTTATCTGTGTTTTTCATCCATACTATCAATAAATCGAGTAATATTTTTAAGTTTTAAAATTTAAAGTTTGTATAACATAGTTTGTTTGATTCGAAATTATTTAATAAATTTTCGTAAGTCAATTCGACATTTGATAGTTTTTTACATTTATACCGCTCCATAGAAACTTCATGCTCGTTCATCGCGTTTGAATTATTTGAACCCAATCTATTCGAAAAAAATCAATGTGGGATTATGAATTAAAAGAGATGATTCTAGACGAGTTAAAGATTTCCGATTTAAAGGAGGTGTTGTAGCGGCGTTGTTTGTTAACCGTCGGTCAGAAAAATGTATTGAAGCAACGTTTACTTCAAGCATTGAAGATGGAGGGTATTGATCCAGCTAGTTACAATTTTGACGAGTCAACATTTTCCGACCACGCAGAAGAGGACGAAGAGGATGAGGGTGCAGTGGTTGAAGCAATACCGCTGCAAACTGGAAATTTCGATATGGTGCAGTTAGTGACTGTTATGATGAGAATGGAACAGTCTAGTAGAAAAATGGAAAAATTAGTTGAAAAGTCCAGTAATGAATTAAATCAGGAAATTAAAGAAGTTAAACGTTATATAAGTTAGAGATGTATACTAATTTACATGAAGAAGTAGAGCAAATTGAGCAGAAACTACAAACCGACATCCAAGTGTTGGAACAAAAAGTTCTTAACGGTAATGGAAAATTGCAAACCGAGGTGGAAGAGCTGCAAGAGAAAGTTCTAGGCTTCAAAATAGAACTTCTATACCTCAAAGTTAACGGAACATCTTCGCAAGTAGGTCAGCCAGGGCCTTCGATGAAATTTAGGCCACCAATATTTGATGGCACAACATCGTTTGCAGTTTTCAAGTTTCAATTTGAGACAACGGTTAATCAAAATGGTTGGAATGACGCAAATCGTGGAACAGCGTTAATAGTGGTTCTAAAAAGAGAAGCGGATGAAACACTGCAGACTATTCCGCAGCATGACCGTAATAATTATAACGAAATAATAAAGGCGCTGGATCGGAAGTACGGAAGCGACCGTAAATGGGAAATGTATCGTATGGAGCAGAAGAGTCAAAAGCTCAAAGAGACTTTAAGAATATTACGCAGTAGTCGAACGGCTACCGATTACATGGAAACGATTAAGATGGACGCGTTCATTGATGATATACGAGATCCAGAGACACGCAAATCAGTAATTTTGTCACCCAAAGCGACTTTTGCCGACACCATCGCTTGTGCGTTAATAAACGAGACTACACAGGTCATCATTAAACCGTCACTTGGAATGCGACAGATGGAGATGGATGTGAGAAAGTACATCGGGCGATCGGCGCCAAGGTTCAGAGAAGGAGGCAGTAGAATAAGGTGTTGGGCATGTGACGAACATCAAGTGTTGGCCAAGGAGGAGCGACAGGACACCAAGGTATTAGGAAAATACGATGTTGTTCACGAGACTGTCATAGCATGAACAAGCAGTTGGACTACGGAGAGTCAGCTGCTACTCCATCCCTGTAGCAAGATTGGGACTAGGAGGAGACGGTTTAACAGTTAAAGGTGAGGTTAGTCAAGGAAAGAGGTTAACCAGCGGATGGGTTTGCAATAATAAAGATCGTCAATACTCAGTTCCCATACGAAGTGCTGGTCGCAAATATAGTGGAGGAAGTCATCTTGGAGATGAACTTCATGAGGGCAAATGGCTTCGTGATGGATGTGGGGCAAGGAATATTGGACTGCAATAGATTCGAGTTGCCACTTCGTATAGATGATGCCGGAGCAACAATCAAAGGAGTAGTAGTGGATGAGCGGGAAAAGCATCCCTTGAACTCAGAAATATAGTTGCACGGGAGAAAATACGAGTGTCAGGTAACCGAATAAAGACGGTTGTGAAAGGAGTGACGTGCTAGTAAACAACAGTGGTTTCAAAGTAGGAGATTTAGTATGGCGTAATAATTTGCAATGGAAGAGGTGTTTTGCAACGAAGCAGCAACCTTCATGGGGCGACGACGCGGTTTACCGGATTAGGAAAGGACAGAGAGGAAAGCCGAAGGTGGTGCACTTGGCGCGATTAGCACTCTATAGGGGAGATGAGTAGGATCCTGTTCGGGACAAATCAGGATTAGATAAGGGGTTGTGTTACGATCGTGGCGACATCTCTATTTGAGTAGAGACACTACCGTAAACGTAAAACTGTTATAAAGTAGATGTCTCTAAACTATTCAAGTATAGTCTAGACACTCTCGAACATTTTAGAAGGTTAGAATATTTGGTATAAATACGCGATGGAATTTTAGGAATAAATTACTGGTATTTTAACCGTGGGAGTGTTAATAGTAATAAAAAGGAAAAAGTGAAAGTTAAGAGTAATCAAAGTGTAATAAAGTGTTATTAAAGTTTAATATAGTGTTGTTAAAGTGTAGTAAAATAATTATTGTGAAATCAAATATTAATTAAATAAGTAATAATAAATAAATAAATAAGTGAATTAATAAGCTAAATAAGTGAATTAATTAAATTAGTGTTTAGTGTAATTATTCGGAAATAAATAATTTTCGTGTGGTCTCGTTTGTTTTATTCACAATCCAGTGATCGAACCTTGTTTGACAAGTCAAAAACGTAACAATATATTGGGTTCCTCGGTATTCGAACAAACTTTCTTTCCCAATAATATGTCTGGATATATTACGTCTGTGGTATGACTCTTATACTTACGTATAATTCACAATCGCTCAACTTCGACAATTAAAAATCAAAAATCGATAGCGGACCAACAAAAAAATTCAAATAAAATATCTCCCTTACCCCGTACATAATATCCGTACTTGTTTAACTTTCCAGAGAAATACAATATACAGAGTAGCAGATCAACAGCATAAAAAAAACTTTAATCATTAACAAGATTATCCAATTTACTTAATTATTCCCGCAAGATATCAAATTTAAAATTTTTATTCCATTTACCAAAACTTTTCATTTTGTATTTAAGTATTTTATTTCTAAAATGAAATTTTATCGTTTCTCGACTAGCTATGTATGTATGTATGTATGTATATACAATTAATAATTTTCTAATAAATTTTTAACACCAAAAACGAAAAGAAAATTTAATTTTCACAAAATGTATAGGAGAATTAGAGCGTACAGTGTATGTATATATAGAGACAGTTAAGAAATAATTTCTTACTCTCGGCTCTGGCTATAATTTTAACTTTTTTTTTTTTATAAGTATATATGTACAATTGTACATGTTGTATTAAGTTAAAATAAAAAAGGGATGACGGGTTTGGCTAGACGTTTCATAATTTATTTATATACCATATCGAGTGATAGTGTAAATTGAACGAATTTTCAAATCGCACGATGAATTATAGACGACGTAAAATGTAATTACTAGAAATAATTTGCCATACCGAAAACGTACACATAAACGTATAAACATAAACAACCCCATCTCGTTATCCCCGCCGCGCCGTTCAACGAAAAATCAACACCGAAACCATAAGAAAAACACTTTTTTTTTGTTTACATAAATTATTGAAACTTTATCAATTTTTACTTTTTTGCAGTTGCTTTAAATTTAATAATTTTATATTTTTATGCTTTCACAAAGCTTTTTCACAAAGTACATAGGAAAAATAAGTAAGAAAAATATTTTTTTGTTTTTTTTTTTGGGGAAAATAAAAAGTATGGCTGGAAATGAAATGAGTTCTAAGAAATGACATGTTATAAATTTTGATATCGCGAGATTTTAGGTGTATTTTGTTGGCAGATTACCGAAGTTTATAGATATATATACACACACACACATAATATATATATACGCTAGGGTGTATGTATATTTAGAGTAAATCGACAGTTTGCTTTATGATTAAGTGACTATGAAATGAGATTATGTGTGTGTGTGTGAATTTGGTTATTTGGGGTATGACAGCTTCAACCCCAAAACATTTATTGCAGGAATTGGTATGTTTTAAGATGAATTAAAGATTTCATTAGAATTATAGTAAACTGATAATAAAGGGTGTTTTTTATAGAGTTAACACAAGTTTAAATCATAATAAAACAATGAAACGGGCTTTATTGGATAGAACATTTTTTGACCTTATTGTCTAAATATGATTTCGGCCATATTGTGCAATCTGGAACACCAATTTTTCTTCGAATGTTGATTTCCAGGTCTTCAATTGTGTCTGGTTTATCTACGTAGACGCAAGTGACTTTACATAGCCCCAAAGAAAATAATCCAATGGGGTTAAATCATACGAGCATGGTGGCCAACTAATTGGACCATTACGCGAA
This sequence comes from Tipula unca, assembly GCA_951394425.1. Lineage (NCBI taxonomy): Eukaryota > Metazoa > Arthropoda > Insecta > Diptera > Tipulidae > Tipula > Tipula unca. Next base: position 70,310,965 of record OX596380.1, read on the forward strand.
ATTATTATTTCATCAAAAGTTTCTTTGAGTAAATCAATTGTAGCGCGCGCTGTGTGGCATGTGGCTCCGTTCTGTAGGAACCACATGTCAGCAAGATTAATGCCAGCTAATCGAGGTACGAACAAATTTATAATCATGTCCCTATACCGCTCACCATTGACAGTAACATTCTGACCATCATAGTTTTTCAAGACATATGGACCTATGACTTCGCCGGCCCATAAAGCGCACCAAACAGTAATTTTCTGTGGATGTAATGGTGTTTCGACAAAAGCTTGTTGATTATCCTTACTCCAAATGTGAGAGATAGTTCTGCTTATTTACGTACCCATTCAACCAAAAATGGGCTTCATCGGAGAACAAAATTTTGAATGGAAATTCAACATCAATATCAATATCTTTCCTGTACAGCGGCTACAGCTTCTTTAGTGCGTCTCACGGGATGCACATTATCATTAAGAGTAAACATGGTCCGAAAACGATCTATTAACAAAATAATAATACAGGCGGGAAAAGCGGGGCATCAACGTTATTTTTGACTAGCTGGGTAAGAAAGATGGGTAAGAATATTTTAATAAAGGGTTTTCCAATAAGAGAATCAAAGAATGTTTATTTCATTGTAAAGAGGAAGGTATGCCATAAACATTTGAAAACACTTGCAGCACCATATCATTTTCATGAAATTTTCCATGACCAATGCACATTTGCGGCTGTATGTCCTCGATAACTTCACAATTTCCATCTTTAAGGTCGATCGTGGATCATTGGGATAGACCTTATCTTTCACGTGGACCCAAAGAAAAAAAGTCTAAAGGTGTTAAATCACAAGATTTCGGTGGCCAATTGTGATCACCTCTTCTAGTAATGACACGGTCAGGAAACTTTTCTTGCAAAATTACGATTGTTTCGTTGCTTGTATGGCACGTAACTCCATCTTGCTGAAAAACTAAACGTCGTCCACATCAATATCTTCCAATTCCGGACATAAAAAATCATTAATCATAGCTCGGTAGCGCAATCCATTCACCGTAACCAGCCTCATTTTCGAAAAAAGTAAGGTCCAATCACACCGCCCGCCCAAAAACCGCAACAAACAGTGACACGTTAGAAGATGGAGAGGCTTTTCAACAATCATTCTTAGATTTTAGCCTCCGAGGTGAAAATGGGCCTCATCCCTCAAGATGATTTTTCGATGAAAATTCGGATCATTTTGATGCATTTGAAGGACCCAATCAGCGAAGATACGACGTTTATAGTGATCGGCCGGCATGAGTTTTTGTGTTAACTTAACTTTAAAAGCCTTAAGATCTTAGCCTTTATGTAAAATACGGTGTAATGTCGTTTGTGAAATGTCTAATTGCAAAGATCCACGAGGAATTGACAAAAATGGGATTTGTTTGGATTGCTCAGGATCACAGAAATAAATAGTTCAATGCCATTAAATCATTTAAATCTATCTCTGTAATTGCTGTTAACTAGGTACATCTTTCCAAATTATTTGTTAAAATATTGATGTAGGTGATTTATATCGGCTGTTCTGAAGATGTAATAAGGTTTCTGGTTGTGTCAGTTGAATAAATCATTATTCCCTTTACTTGCAAATATTATTTCAATGGCTTTATGGTGACTAACATCATTAATACCGAGCGGTATTGACGATTCAGCTGTTTTAGATAAGGCTGGTTCATTCGTAAAAATTAAGTCTAATATTCGGTAAATTTTTTAAATAACAGATTTGGCTTAGATTTGAATCAAAGATGGCGTCCTTGAACAGGTACTCATTATGCGAATTCACGTTTAGAGGCATAATCTCGTTTATTTCTTCGTCATATCTAATATCTGACTGATTTTCTGCTGGTCGAGCAAATTGTTGGCCTCGACATGGGAGATTATGAAGCCCCACCCTTTGACTACTGTTTTCATTCCAAGGCCCCTATGGAAGTCAGTGTTACGTATACACAGTAAGTGGCATTTACAATATCGCTCAGTAACTGGTTATAGCATCAGATTACCATTTTAATTGACAATTGGAAGTTTCTTGGGAAGGAATATCATCTCATCTACCGGCTTTAAAGATATTGGTGTAAGTTTAGATGTTTTCTGTTTAGTAGGAATTGAGGAGCAGACTAAGCGATTTGGGTAGCTCAGGGCTGGTAGTTCTCAGAATCGATGATGTTATCTTATTGATACCGCTACCATCACCAATGGTGTACAAGTGTATTCGGTCGAATTCAAAGGTAACAATTGGACGAAATGCGTCTTAATAAATTAATCGGATGAGGTGGCCTTAGATTTTAATTTGTGGGAAGGAGCTTATTCTTATTAAATTTATTTCGGTGACCTTACCTTTGGGATCTTCTGCCATTATGCTTAGTATACGATTTTGAACAATTTTCATTTATTTCATCGGATTTTCGGGAGAATAATTCGTTAAGGCGATATACTAAGTGGAATACTGGTATGAAATGGAGGCCATGGACCAAATATTATTTTTTCAAAGAAACGTAAAATATAAAATATATCACATTAGAAAATCATGGCTTTGCTGTTTAATATTTTTTAACTGAAGCAAGCGAACATATTTATGGAATTTTATATGCCATGACTGGTGAATATTTACAGGTAGAGTCATTAAATAGGTAGTTCTGTGGAAATTTTTATGTCGATGACGGTATTATTTTTTAAAAGTATTTTTGAAAACTGTTACAGGTTACCACAATTTAATATGAAAATTTCTATCTGCAATGATAGTGGAGCTGAAATATCAAGGTTATCAGGTCGAGTCAGGTTGCTTTACTTTTGAAAATACTGTTAACCCTTTTAAAGTTTTGGCTTAAGCGTATAATTACAGTTACCCAGAGTAAATTCAAAATGTTGGGCCGCTTAAAAATTTATCGACAATATTCTTTGAACAGAAAAATGAATTCTTTATAAGTCTTCATGTAAAATGGCAAACAATTTTAGGAATATCACTTTGACAGTATGGCCAATAATGGCGGTTGGGACAAACACTTAAAAATTTTGTTAGAAATACGGAAATATGTGATGATGAAATACTTAAATATTATACATGGAAGAAAAACCATATTTCTATTAATTAGCGACGATCAAGAATGGATGACTCAAAAACAAGATCCTAATACCTACATTTAGTGCAATTGAATTCATGAATATACGCCAAAACTCTTTTATACAAAATGAAGAATTACCGCATGTTCAATGGTAATATAAAGGCTACTGATGACTTTCTATTCTGGAGGATAAGGGAATAGCATATATGTACATATTTATCGAACACATCCTAGTTGGAGAATATAAAAATCAAATGATTTTGGATTTACTTGCAATAATTATTGTTTACTATTATAGCTTCAACATGTTGCATCCAAAGCAAATATTCCTATGGAATTTATAGTCAGATATATTGTAAAGCATTCTCCTGAAAATGTTGGAAGATTGCGCCAATTACAACATAAGGCAGGTGTGCAACGATGTATCCCAGCCATTAAACATCATGCCAAGTCGAAAACAATCGGCATTTTTCCCGGCACTCGCAGGTACTCGAGAACCATTCATTAAAATCCATATTTCTTATGTACCATATACATAGAGCCCATTGCGCTAACATACGACTGGTGCTCAACGACTAATCGCAGCAGGTAGACACCATGCCAAATTGAAAACATAGCAAACTTTGTTCGGCACTCATGGTTCTCGAGAACCATTAAAGTTAAACTTCTAATTTTATGTATGTTGCCATATTCATAAATGAATTTCTGAGCCTATTGTTCCAATTACTTCGTAAGACAAGAATATATAAGCTAACACGTTGTTTACAAATTTTGAAAATCTTGAGGCGGAAATCATTTTCTGGGACGAAAAACTTCCTGGGAAAACTGCACACAGTTAAATTTTCTTAATATCGTACACGGCCCATATTTTTTAGTGGATAAACCCGAAGTAAATCAGTATAGCGAGATTTAATCTGTTATGTTTAACCAATTTAACGAGTTTTGTAAAATCGTGAAGGAAAATTGAATACATAGTCATACAATCCTATTTACTTTTGACTAATTATGTGAAATGAAGATCACTTGAGTATATAAGTCAATAAACTATGCTCGATTAGTCATCGCAGGCATTGGATAAAAACCACCGCCATGAAGCTATTCCAGGATTTCATCGCAGGATTTTTAAAAAATACCTCTGACCACACAAGCTTAAAAATCCATCACAGACTTTTTTAATATAAATGATTTATAAATTTACCAAAATACTCATCCCAAACATTTTTAATGTGTAAAATTGAATTCATTCTATCAAAAAAAAATCTACTGGCCAAGTCAAGTCATTTTTTCACCGATGACTTGGAACTTTTGAGAGAATATTAAAATTGAAAAAAAACGTGTGGCCAAGCTTTTGTAGGGAGAGCTATATTCTCATAGCGATTGAGTTCGGGACCTTATTGGCCACCACTATGCCAGCGTTGATAATTTTTTGACCGTTGGAATTGCCGTTATATAAATAAATGTGTCGCTCAAATCTAACTTTACAAACAAAATAAAAATAAAAATGAAGCAAAAAATCATACGTCAAAGCTTTTGTAGCAACGGTCATTTTCTCAAAGCGGTTGATTTTAATACTCTGCTGATAATTTTTTAACTGTTGAAATTGACGATACATAAATAAATAAGTCCGTCTTCGACGAATTAGTCAATTTAAAATGTGTAATGGAAAAAACATCGTACATCTATAAGGTGGCGGCAATTATCGCATAGCGATTGAATATTTAATGGTCCATAGGGTATAAAACTCAATCGCTATGCAAAAATAGCCGTCCTTTCAACGACCTGGCCAGACGGAATTTTTTCTTTAGAACCAACTGTAAATCTTTTTAAATGACGAAAAGTCTAGGATAGTAAAGGGCCTTCAAATAAGGTTATTCATTGGTTTTTAAAAATAAACAGTAGAAACAGATGCCACCATTAAAATTTTAGTGCAAGACAATTTTAGTCTGCTGGTTCAGTAACAACATATAGACGTTCATATTGCTATAATGATATAAAGTGTTGCAGGGAACCCACGTTTTTCAATTTCATGACGTCCTCGACAAGTAAAGTTCTCTACAACGACCACATGTCGAATTTTACGTAGGGATTCATCCAAAAAAAATATTTTTTCTGAAGCATCTAACTTTCATTTGTGTGGCTACGTAATCAAACAAAGTTTTCACATTTGGGCTTCTGAAAATACAAGGGCAGTTATTGAGCAGCCGTTGCATTTTTCTCGTGTTATTCTGTGGTGCGCTCTATGGGCCGGCAGCATCATTGGTCCGCATTATTTCGAAAATGAAGATGGTATCGCACTTACTCTCTATGGTGTTCGCTACAGAGACATGATAACAAATTATTTATGGCCAGTATTTGATGGTATGAATATTAACAATTTGTGGTATTCACAGCACGACGCTACAAGTCGTAAAGCCAATGAAACAATCGGTTTATTGAGAAACAGATTTGATGGACGATTAATTTTAGATTAGTTTTTGTGGGGCTAGGTGAAAGATAAGAAGAGCTATTTCAGAATACGATACGAATTCGTACGTGTAAGATTCGAACGAATTTGATTTAAATCAAATAGGAATCTTGAATAATAATAAGGAGAATAACCCACAATCCATTGAAGTTCTCAAAACCAATATCGAACGTGTGATGGAGCTCCAATTATGTCGATATGTGATCGAAAATAGCTACTCGCATTACTGCTCTTCAATCAACTTTAATAATAGACATTAATATAGATACAATCGAATGAAGTATCAGTTTATTTGGTCAAACTCAAAGGTGACATTAGATCAAATGCATCGTAGTAAATTAATCGAAAGTGGAGGCATTGTCACACACCCCAGACTGGATCACTGGTTTTAACGTGCTTAGATTTTAATCTGTAGGAAGGAGCTATCCTTGTCGCATACCCTAGGCTGGAACTAAGGAGCTGCGCCTTAATTCGAATTTGAACAGTCTTCAATCCAATTGAACGGTTTATAATCCGAGAAGACACGGTGATGAATATATAAAAATTTCTTCACACTTGTTGGAGGACGCTCATTCCATCTTTTACTGAGGAATTAAGGGTAAATTGAACAGGTTGTCGAAGAACGAACTAGTATAAATAACTCAATTTCAGCCACATCTCAGAAACTACTGTAATTTCTGAAAAGTATCTCGAAACAAAATTTATTTATGTTTCGTCGAATACTATTCCGAATAATTCCAAGATCACCAAGTCAAGTCATTTTTTCACCGATGACTTGGAACTTTTGAGAGAATATTAAAATTGAAAAAAAACGTGTGGCCAAGCTTTTGTAGGGAGAGCTATATTCTCATAGCGATTGAGTTCGGGACCTTATTGGCCACCACTATGCCAGCGTTGATAATTTTTTGACCGTTGGAATTGCCGTTATATAAATAAATGTGTCGCTCAAATCTAACTTTACAAACAAAATAAAAATAAAAATGAAGCAAAAAATCATACGTCAAAGCTTTTGTAGCAACGGTCATTTTCTCAAAGCGGTTGATTTTAATACTCTGCTGATAATTTTTTAACTGTTGAAATTGACGATACATAAATAAATAAGTCCGTCTTCGACGAATTAGTCAATTTAAAATGTGTAATGGAAAAAACATCGTACATCTATAAGGTGGCGGCAATTATCGCATAGCGATTGAATATTTAATGGTCCATAGGGTATAAAACTCAATCGCTATGCAAAAATAGCCGTCCTTTCAACGACCTGGCCAGACGGAATTTTTTCTTTAGAACCAACTGTAAATCTTTTTAAATGACGAAAAGTCTAGGATAGTAAAGGGCCTTTCAATAAGGTTATTCATTGGTTTTTAAAAATAAACAGTAGAAACAGATGCCACCATTAAAATTTTAGTGCAAGACAATTTTAGTCTGCTGGTTCAGTAACAACATATAGACGTTCATATTGCTATAATGATATAAAGTGTTGCAGGGAACCCACGTTTTTCAATTTCATGACGTCCTCGACAAGTAAAGTTCTCTACAACGACCACATGTCGAATTTTACGTAGGGATTCATCCAAAAAAAAATATTTTTTCTGAAGCATCTAACTTTCATTTGTGTGGCTACGTAATCAAACAAAGTTTTCACATTTGGGCTTCTGAAAATACAAGGGCAGTTATTGAGCAGCCGTTGCATTTTTCTCGTGTTATTCTGTGGTGCGCTCTATGGGCCGGCAGCATCATTGGTCCGCATTATTTCGAAAATGAAGATGGTATCGCACTTACTCTCTATGGTGTTCGCTACAGAGACATGATAACAAATTATTTATGGCCAGTATTTGATGGTATGAATATTAACAATTTGTGGTATTCACAGCACGACGCTACAAGTCGTAAAGCCAATGAAACAATCGGTTTATTGAGAAACAGATTTGATGGACGATTAATTTTAGATTAGTTTTTGTGGGGCTAGGTGAAAGATAAGAAGAGCTATTTCAGAATACGATACGAATTCGTACGTGTAAGATTCGAACGAATTTGATTTAAATCAAATAGGAATCTTGAATAATAATAAGGAGAATAACCCACAATCCATTGAAGTTCTCAAAACCAATATCGAACGTGTGATGGAGCTCCAATTATGTCGATATGTGATCGAAAATAGCTACTCGCATTACTGCTCTTCAATCAACTTTAATAATAGACATTAATATAGATACAATCGAATGAAGTATCAGTTTATTTGGTCAAACTCAAAGGTGACATTAGATCAAATGCATCGTAGTAAATTAATCGAAAGTGGAGGCATTGTCACACACCCCAGACTGGATCACTGGTTTTAACGTGCTTAGATTTTAATCTGTAGGAAGGAGCTATCCTTGTCGCATACCCTAGGCTGGAACTAAGGAGCTGCGCCTTAATTCGAATTTGAACAGTCTTCAATCCAATTGAACGGTTTATAATCCGAGAAGACACGGTGATGAATATATAAAAATTTCTTCACACTTGTTGGAGGACGCTCATTCCATCTTTTACTGAGGAATTAAGGGTAAATTGAACAGGTTGTCGAAGAACGAACTAGTATAAATAACTCAATTTCAGCCACATCTCAGAAACTACTGTAATTTCTGAAAAGTATCTCGAAACAAAATTTATTTATGTTTCGTCGAATACTATTCCGAATAATTCCAAGATCACCAAATCAATTTTCAGTCCCACTCCTGCGTATTCTTCTTCTACAACTCGAAAAACGCAACGATCTTTTTAACTGGCTTGCCGTTTATATTCTCAGGATTAAATCATAACTCAGGCAGAATTATTTTACTTGGAATAGGGGAGATTAAATTGACATATATACTTGTATTGCAAGTTTATCAGAATCGGGCAATACTCAGCGTTATTACAATCTAGATAGTTAAATAGATGCGATTTACGTCTTTTAGCCACTAAAAATCATTTATCTGAGTTTACGTTTGGTTCATAAAAATTTTACACTAAACGCTGAAAATTTCGATAAAATTCTAAACAATTATGCTCGCACGAGGTAGGTTATTCTAAAAAGTGTTTGATTTGGAATATCATTATTTCTACAAATTTTTAATAACTATTTTCAGTAAATTTAAAGGTGTTCATACTTTTCAATTGCGTTTATAGTATCTGAATTATTTGCAAGCCATATAAGTGAGCGTTGGAGGGCCAAATCACGTGCATGAAAGAGTATCGGCTGGAACTCGTTGCTCTTTAAGAATTTCGCTGGCCTAAAAGTGGAGACCATTTGTCCCAGGGCTATACGTTGTTATACAGTGGAGATGACCTCGGAAATCTTGGAGCTGGATTTCTTCTTGGGCCGCAGGTAAAGAAGGCTGTTTTCGATATCCAAGCAGTCAATAACCGATTGTGTGATTGGTTTGATGACGATTGTCGTCTTGCAGTTGAGCAACAAAATATAGCCCATAGTGAAGTACAACAACGTCTCACAAGGAAAAACAAGACTACTCTAGGACCATGCACAGACTAAAACGAAACCGCTCACCTGGAGTGGACTACATTAAATCGGAGCTCTTAATATTAGGAGGGGGATACTTTGTGGAATTGTCTTTTCGACAAATGCGAACCGAAGTAATGCCTGACGAATGGAAAGTGGCCTCGATATGCCCCATCTTCAAGAAGAGAGACCGTTTGATATGTGAGAATTATCGTGGTATACCTCTCCTTTCCACAGCATATAAGTTACTGTCCTACATTATATTGGATAGAATCATCTCTCTATAGCGGATGGGCCTGGTTGGTGACTATCAAAGAGGATTTCGTCCGAATCTAAATATTATGAGACTTCCATCGCCGTATATCGCCATATTCCTGGATTTCCGGTAGGCCTATAACTCGATCAATTAAGAGAGTTTGTGGCCAGCGCTGAAATATGGACGAAAGCTCTACAGTGTAGAGAATGACTTGACTTCTTCAGGTTGTCTATAGGACAGTATGAAGACCAAGCTCAAGATCGAAACCGTTGGAGCCAATCTGTTGACGCAGTAAGGGGCCAGTAATGGCCTTTAAACACTGAATTATTAAGTTTTTAGATTATTAAACCATTCATTCCAGTGAAGTGTTTGGTAGTATTTTCCTAGTAATATTGCCCGACCGCAATTATGGGGTGATTATAGCATACTCCAACGGGTCTATCCTTCTTGTCCATAATTCTATTTATCAGCGAACGGCACGTCCCAAAAAAAACCACCTCATTCATCTGAATCAAATTTTAATATTCATCTACACTAATTAAATTTACCTCACACAGACTGTGGTATACGTGTATATATGTACATTCTAACAACGAATTGAATTTGAACGGATAATTAAAGATATTCTCAATTTATTATGATCCCCTTCTTCAAAAAGTTCAAACAATAATAAAAAATTTATATTCTATAAATATTCCTTAAGGGTTATTAAGAATAAATTTTTTTATCGTTGATTTATCTTATACCCCCCCAAAAAAAAGAAGGAAAATCGTAAAAGAAAAACGAACGAAAATGGGTACAAGAGAGGTTAAATGTAATAATAAGGATTCCGACCAAACATTTTTTGTTGTTAAAAAACAAAAAAAAAACAAAAAGGCAATCACTTTAAATTAATTTGCTAAATTTATATAAATGTACATAATATTTAAGATATAACCGTACTCACCGGAAATAATGGAGCACCATTAACACAAACACTTTCCGCAAAACGGACACGACTCGGCCGTGAACGTAGTTTTGCTTTTTTTGTTGCCGATAGCAGGGTTGATTTGCGACCAGCGCCACCACAATTCAACATCGGTTGACAGACGAGTAACGCAACTTGACTATCGCAAGCGCGCACCAATTGTATAACATGATCGCGCGGTGCATCTTTAACATCTTCACCGTTGACGGCTAAAATTTGATCGCCTGGTTCTAATTTATTGACGCTTGGACCACCTTCGGTAACAAATCGCACGATAACGGGACGTTCACTTCCCGCCACAAAACCAAAGCCCATCGTTGGCGAACGTTGCAGTATGACGACACGTGGTTCGGGTGGATGTTCATCGTATTTGTAACAATCGGGCGCTTCGTATGTGGTTGTTTTATTTAAATGGCTGCGTGAAGTATACGGATTACGTTTACTTTTTTGACCAACTATATACAAATATTATAGTTATACTCACTTAATATAATATGGCCTCCCTTTTTGATCTAAAGCTTTCTCCCATCCGTATGGTAACTCCTCGTTATTTTTCCAACTATCCGCTGGTGGTAACCAACTAGCTGTACGTGTAACATGACTGAAAGAATAAAAAACAATAAGGATACATTAGAGGAGTAAACTGAAGTAAAAAAAAAATTCTCTTCAACATAATTTGGATTTTTTTTCGTTTCGTCCATTGAGCTTTTGATTCATTTTTAATTTATGTTGTGTGTATAGCGCATAAAAGATGTATGCTATGTATGTACATATTTGGAAAAACTGGAAACGATGTATGAAAATGAGATGTTCGTTCGAATGAATGTGTAATGGATACTTATATACTCCTTTATGTATACTCGTATTCGATTTTTCTAAAGAAAAGTTTTGCTCATTGTCTGTTGCCTGTTGTGTGTGTATATGTGTGGTAAGCATAAGAAAAATTAATTTTAATTAATGATGTTTTATATACGAACGAGTTTTAATGAGGTTTTCTATCTACTCATTGGTTAAATTTGATTGAGTCTAGCACATAAATTCCTGTTCCTTAATATGTGTAATAAATTGTAACAACCGTATACGAGTAATCCAAGACTTGTGTTCATACGGTACACACACATTAAATTTTTATTTACATTTCACAAAAAAAAAAAAAGAGGAAATTAATTTTGTGTTACCGAGAAAAACAATGAAAATATTAAAAATGACAAAAGGAAACCCACAACAACAAAACCCATAAAAAAAAATTAAAAGAACAATCTCACATTGGGAAATTTTCACATAAATTTAATTTCGTAATTTCATAATGACATTATACATGTTCGTATGTACACACGGTAGCAGAAAAAAAAAGAAAAGATTTTCCAATTTTCTATATACGAGAGACAAAAACAAAATGATAATGAAAATTGTAAAATGAAATTAAAAATATTTTGTTGTTGGTTGACATATTTTTTTATTAAATTTCATTATCATAATTTGATATGGGATACGAGATGAAGCAATTATGTGTGGTGTCATGTGAATGAAATATTAGTTAAGTGATTTTAATTGTTGCAATATTGTGTCCAAGTGTGAATTCCAACTGTTACTCTGTATATGTATGTATAAAGCTGTCTGAATTTAAAATATGTATATATATACTCGTATATGAATGTCAAATCATCGGAAAAATAATTTTCCTCTGGTGCTTTAAAATGCTATTCCCGACATTTCAACCAGTTACCGTATTCTATATTTAGTTAAATTGAATGAAAATTAAAATTGGGGCGTTGTTTTTATTTCGTATATATAAAAATAACAACAAATTACGGTAACTTGGCTTCAAGTCTCAAAAATAAGGAGCCGATTATTTTTACCGGTTGGGTGCACATCTACGAGTATTAGTATAACATTTTTAAGAAATATATGCTACGTATTATGTTAATATGAAATAATACAACGCCCTAATTTTTTTTAATTTCAATAAAAATTCAGGAATTTTAACAGATTCAAGAAGTGTCTTGCAATTCCGCAACATATAGCATGATGTTATTATCTTCATAAACGGTCCTAATTAGAGTCTCAACTCATAGAATTTATGAAATTCTTGAAGCTGCCTAAATTTCTTAAATTTATGAATTCAAACTAATTCAAAAAAAAATTAGTAAATTCTTGAATTTGTTTTAAGTGAAAATTTAAAAAATTCATAAACAGTATATAAAAGCCATTACTGGCCCCTTACTGAGTCAACAATCCGGCTCCAACGGTTTCGAACCTGCGCTTAGAAGCCAAGGCGTTCTCTACACAGTGAGATTTATGATCTCGACATTGTCCAGAGTGCAGCATGATTCTTCTCTCAAATGCATTCATTAAAATCAACGGGCCTAATTTACGTTTTGTACAACTTCAGCTTCAAGGAACTTGACAGGTGTTTAGATTTTAGCAGAGGCCTTAGAGGATACAAAGCACGAGTGCTGCCATGTGCATTTTAATATCGTGAGTGATAAGAGAGCCCAAATATATAAACCTCCTCACTCCCTCAAACGTGTAGTAGTCCCTATAACTTGAGATCATGTATTTCGTTTTGGACTCATTGATATGGAGCCCAACAGAAACTTAAAACTATACAGGCGGTAAAGGTCGGTAAAGTGTCCATTCGATGCATCGATTACTGCGTTTATGTTGACACAGAGGTTTTCATCCCGTCCCGAATGGCAGTTGACGCAGGCCTGAAATTATTTTCCTCGTGATTGTGGGACGTGTAGAAAATTCTGGAATATGGCCAACTGGAGCGGAAGTGCTTGGCCGATTATGTTCTAACAAAAAAGTTACGGTCATGTGGGTACCGGCTCATTGTGACATCGTATTGGCAATGAGATAATTTTAATTGGTCCTGAAGCAACGGTTCCTTTATATAGCAAATACGGGAAGAAAGCTACAAAAGGACTAGGCTTTGAAAGACCTAAGGTTTCAGTGGGTTGAGACTTGTAGCTGTGGTAAGGCGTACGTACTTCTCTAAGGAGCCCAATTTAAGGTCAACGAAGTATATGCTTTATCTTTAAAAAAGAACCAGTTAAGAATCTTGGTAGTGATTCTAACGGGACCTGGCCGTTTTAAAGATCATCTACATCGTACGTCTTTAGGTTATGATGTTATCTGCGAGGACTATACCTTCACTTTGTGAGCAGTTGTCCAGCTTTCAGTTCTATTCGGCTTCAGGTATTCAACTTTAATTTTTTAAATTTAGATCAGTTGTCCTTTCTGCCTTTGTTATTTTTACTAAAACGGAACCTAGAGAGGTTCCGCACCCAATGCCGCACTCAACTCGCAGAAGTGCCCTGCAACCTTATCAAACTGTAAAAGTTTGTTCCAAGAAATGGATAATAATGGATCTACGTTCAAAGAAGCGTAAGGGAACACTTGGGATTTAGCTTCGACAAAGGTCCAACAGCTGGAAAGGTAGTGTAAAAAGTCGTCCACTTCCTCCAGACAATCATCACAAAGATCATCCTGCATAATAAGTGCAATCATCATCCATAGCCCGTAATAAGTGCAAGCAGAATTCTGAGTTGGCTCTTTTTTAAGAATAACACATATTTAGTGAACCTTACGTTGATGAACCGTTTCGCCTTTGGACAGCTAGGAGTTCAAGTAAAGCGAACTTTTTAGTAGCGTCCTTACCACCATTGAAGAATAGAGGAATTGCTGGCTCGGGACCAGCAAATTTGCTACGCGATCGAGCTTTCGCTAAAAAGTCAGCAACCTCATATCCCACAACGTCACAATGAGCACGCACCCACATGATTCTTACTCTCGTATTAGAGCAAATGAGATCAATGTAGTGTTTGCAATTTTGACCATAGTTTAGATGTAGTCATAGGATTTTTAAGGGTATTGAGCATGACTTTACTATCCGTGCACATAATAATATCCTTGCCTAAATCACTAAACTTAAACTACTACTCAGACTACCCGAGGATCTGCCCATACTTTGGACAATAGTATCCAAACCCTCCACTGACTTCTGAACGAGAGCCATCCACAAAAAAAACTATCGACTGGAACAACTGCCTATAGAAATCCTGAAAGAGCCACACTTTTCTCGAGGGGAAAACGACGGAGAATGAATTGGAGAAGTTAAATTCGGGCAATAGCCTGTCATTCCCATTTCAACCTCCGGAATGTGTGACTTAAACTTATTAAAAATGTGTATATACGCCATCCAAGACTCGAAGGCATTCCTGGTCGCTATACACCTCAGTCGAAACGCAGCAGAGCACGCCATACGAAGAATGTAAGACTGCAATTCGGGCAAGCATAGAGTAGACTCCATAGCAAGAAGAGGAGTATACGATATAGCACCGATTATAGCCCTACGGGCTGTCATCTGCAGTCATCCAGCGTGGCTACAGAAGACGTCAGTTTAACAACTGGCCACCATTCAATTGAAGCATACATCAGTAAAGGTAAAACCAGTGATTTGTAGATGAACGACATTATTTTGGGGGCAAAACCTTGGAATTGAAAAGACCCTCTTGCATTGCCAAACAATAACAATGGCCTTTTGCAGCTTAGAATCAAGTTTACTTTAACACCTAGGTGCTCTGTCCCTGTAATTGCTCTACCAAATAGAGTGGGAACAGATATTGTAGCACTGTCTCTATACGGCTGGTAAAAACAACAAGATAAGACGTTCAGGTATTTACCAGAAACTGTCAAAATGAGATCATCCGCGTAGCTTTGCACGATGAACCCGGATCGCAGCAATTTAACAAGTAATTCATTAATAACCATGAGTCACAGCAAGGGTGAGGAGTACTCCTCCTTGCGGGTATAGCCTTTGCCTACTTTGAGAATATAATCTATGAATCTAACAATGGTTTGATTACTATTAAAATTGGTAAACGCACTCGTGATCGAAGAAAACGAAGTGCTATCAAAAGCTCCCGCATTGTCCAGGAAGGTACCTACTATTGAAACTGTTTGTAATTAAGTGATCTCTCAATTCTAGTTACGAGTTCATGTAGAGCAGGTTCACAGGACTTGCCAGTTCTATAGGCATGTTGCATGCTACTGAGAGGGGAGATAGTTAAATTGTTATCCCTAATAAATCTGTCGATGATCCTGTCTAAAGCTTTAAGAAAATTAGAGGTCAGACTAATGGGCGTAAAAGCTTTTGAGTCAGTATAATCGAACTTGTCAGCTTTTGGAATGAAAAACTTTTTACTCCTGCTCCAGCATCGTGATGCAGTATTAAAAGCAACGCACGCACCTGGAACAAATTGAGCAGGTGAGTACTGATGGGTAGAAAACTATGGTGTAATTCAGCAGGGAAAATACCATCCGCTCGATTTGAACGGTGCAAACGAGATAATACTGCAGCGAAGAACATCAGTAGTAATCAGTCTACGGGCTAAGTTCCAATCCGGAGTACAGACAAAAATGTCAGGGGACTCGGAGGCAACCACACCCGAATAAACAATGTTACTCCCAGGAAAGTGGACAGACAACAGTACAAGAGTATCGAGCCTACGAGTATAATTCTTACCCAGAGTTTATTTCCTAAAGCAAAATTGAAATTGAAATTTTAGATTCTTTCAATTTTCCAGAAAAGCACATGATTTTGGCCTATAAACTCAAAAATTTCACACGAAATTTTCACAATTTTTAACTGAGAATTATTCTGATGTCAAAATTTCAATGTTTTGGATGAAACTCACAAACACATTTCGAGAGAAAACCTTTAGAACACTTTCTAACAAATGTTAGGAGGAGAGCCTGGAAATGCTGAAAATCAGTAATCTAGATCTGCCAACGGCCACTTGGCAGAAGGCAGAAGCAGATCATAGATCGGCCATAATTATCATCAACAGAGAATCCTTGGGTGCTCTGGAAAAATCTGGAGGCCTTATCAGCTATGGATTTGGACCGATTACGCTCAAGGTTTATAAGCGCGATGAGGTCGACAGAGCTGAGGTTGGTGATCCAGAAGACCAGAGCATCCCGGAAGACGCTCAGGAGACACTATCCGTGGACTCGGAGATGTCGAGATCGTTGGGGCTGCACTGTGTGCTCCGAATGGACGAATCGCTGCCAAGGACGGAGTCTGACTCAACTATGTTGGAGGTAAGCACTATTTAATGCTTAAGATCTTTCAAATCAACCTCCATCATTGTAAAGCCGCCTCGATGGCCCTTCTGCTCAAAATGAAATCTGAGTCCATTGATGTGGTTCTGGTCCGGGAATCTTGGGCCAGTGGTGATCGAGTGCTGTGAAGGTAAGATACGTTCCTGCATTCTCGCTAGAAATAATTTGAATATTTTTATACTACTAAATTACAGCAATGCTGATGTAGTGATGGCTATAGCATCAAGATGGGTGGGCAGAATCTCTGGTTTATATCGGCCCACCTACCATACGAGGAAGAAAATATACCACAAAGTAGGTTGGGTTGTGCAATAACGGAGGCTCAAAGACGAAAAGTAGGCGTTATAATGGGCAGTGATGCTAATGCAAATCACTCAATCTGGGCAGGTAGAAATATCAACAGGCGAGGTGCGTTAATCCTTGATTTTATCTTCACAGGAGCTTGATGTTCTAGTAACTAAGCTATCTGCTGCTTTTAACAAAGCCATGTTAGGTGCATGTTCTATGAGTAGGCCTTTGGGTAAGTCTCGGCCATCCTGGTGGCCGAGAGAACTCCAAGGTACTCGTATGAAATGCAGCAGACTGTTCAAGAAAGCGAGGAAGACAAATGCTGCTGCAAATTGGGACTGTTATAAGGAACTCTTCAAAACCTACAAGCACGAGCTTAGAGCAGCCAAAACAAAGGCCTGGAGGCTCTACTGTGGTAATATACAGGAGTTCTCGGAAGCGGCCAGGCTACGCAAAGTACTATGTTGTAGTCCTTCCATCCCGAGTTATCTACAACGACCGGATCGACCGGTTCATGGACTACGTGTAGTGAGGAATCCCTCGAACTATTATGCTCGGTACTAGCTCCAGAGAGAGACTCATGATAAATAATGGTTTAAACTCTGCAAGTCATATAGTAAATAGGCGGAATATGCTATGGGCAAAAAACAGTTTTAAGCGGATATGTGGCGAACTATTGACTTAACCCTACCCTTGGCTGAAACTTATCTTCAAAGACAGCTTAGAACTCTGTCACATTCCTAGAAAATGAAATGAAGTAAAAATAATATTTATACCTAAGGTGGGAAAAAGCTCTCTCTGCTATCCCAAAGATTTTAGGCCTATCAATAAGCTTATCCTCTTTTCTGTTAAAATAACTGGAAAGTCAAATAGAGGCTTACATTAGAGGCTCAATCAAGCCGGGCGAGCTGTTGGGATCTCAACACGCATACTGTAAGTAACTTTCTTGGATATAGAGGGGGTCTTTAGCAACGCCAGACCGGGGGCAATCACTCGGGCCCTTGCGTGATTGGGGGTAGACGGGTCACTGAGAGGATGAGTAGATCAAGCGCCTGGATCGTGACAGCTTCTCTGGGTGGGACGTCGGGCAGCAGATACGTGAGGAGAAGGACACCGCAAGGTGGGGTTTTATCCTCCCTTCTTTGGAACTTGGTCATTAATGACCTGTTACTAAACCTGGAAGGGCAAGGCTTCAAGGTGGTTGCCTACACGGATGATCTTGCTATTCCAGTCTTCGGTAAATATCCTAGTACGCTGAGTGAGCGCATACAGCTGGTTCTCTTTACCAGGAAGCATAAACTTCCTCAGTGTGATCCGCCAATATTAAATGATACTCGCTTGATCTTTACGGATAGAGCAAAATACCTCGGACTAATTTTGGACAGTAAGCTAAGCTGGAAACCAAACAACCAAACATCTTAAAGAGAGAGAATAAAGAAAGCTACTATAGCGCTCCACTGCTGTAAAAATGTCATTGGAAAGAGATGGGGTATGGAGCCCCACATAGTACACTGGCTCTACGTCTCAGTGGTCTAACCTATACCCGCTGTATGGGGAGACACCCCAGACAGGTCAGCGTTAAATATGATGGCCACCATTACACTATTGATGAAAGTCCAAAGAACGGCCTGCTAGTGTATAAATGTCTAGTCAAGCTCTGGAGATTCCTTTCATCTCACTCCCTTGGATATTGCGGCCGAATAGCTTGCATCTTGCGCAGCCATTGGGCTCAAATCCATATCTATGTGGACCTGTGACTACGCTATTCCTTTGCTATCTGTTGAGGTGAGATTCCAAACTGAGTTTCCCACCACAGAGGATTGGGTGAACGAATTGAAGCATTAAGAAAGACCACTGGTTTATTACCCCAATGTATAAAATGCCAAGGTTTTAAACATACCCAAAAATATTGTAACAGATAGCCTAGATGTGTAAAATGGTCCGGAAAACATCTAGCACAAGCCTGCCAACTGGGGAAAACTACCACCCTTAAATGTGTAAACTGCAAAGGAGATCATCCCGCAAACTACAGAGGGTGCGACATAGCTAAAGAAATGCAAAAACTGAGGAATAGAAAAACTCAACACTCAAAAAAATAATTTACAAATATCATTTCGTAAAAGAAAATTTGTAAACTTAACAACAAATTTGATGAATTAACACCTGTCTTTGTAAGGTTTTTCGTTGTAAATTTATCATAGCATTTGTTAAATCGAACAAATTTCATTTTGTAAATTCGATTCCTATAGTAATTTTCATTTACAATGAAAATTAGTAACAATTACGTGGCAAATTGTACGCAGTTTCGTTTGTAACAGTAACGAAGCGTATATCTTAACTTTACAAAGAATGAAAGTAGTTTGAAGCAGGAACATAAATTTACAAATTCACTTGTAAAATGTACCAACATGTTTTGTAAAATATAAAAAAGATAGATTATTCGTATAAGTTAAAGTAAAATGCGCAATAAATGTATTACGTCATGTTGTCCAAACATAGATTTCCAGAAATTTTTCACTATCTATAATGAAATTCAATTTTCGAGAACAAATTTCGGCACACAAAATTTGTTATTTTTCTTAATGTCATATTCTTTGGTCTTTATGAAAAAAGAGCAACTTTATTTTCATGAAAAGAACATGACAAAAAATGCTCTTTTTTCGTAGATGTATTGAAAAAAAATTCTCTTGTTTTGTGATGTAGTGAAAAAAAAACAAAAATAAAGTATCTGCCAAACTGAAAACCAACCGCATAATTTAAATTTTTAAAATGGAATTTTATTTTTCCAATTTCAAAGTTGTATTTGATGAAAATGGTTTTGTTATGGCTAAAGATGATTGTGTGTATCTGGAGAATATAAAAAGTAAGTTGCGATTTTGAAACGTAAATATATATTTTATTTAATAAAAATACTAATTTTCAATTTTCTTTGTAGCCGGAGTTATCATATTAGCTAAGTATGAGGAAGTGGCTGTTTATTATAATTTAAAAATATTAAGCAAGGTCGATGGTTTGTACTAAAATTATTAAATAAGTATATTGTATAAGTGAATTGAATATTGGTTTAATATTTCAGTGACAACAGCAGAACCGCAACCCACGCCCGTGAATAATTTTATGCTTGGTAATATGGCGCATCATCCACAATGATAACTCTAATTATGTAGACGGTAAGTAACAAGTAACATTTTTAAATTTAATGTGAATTCTAATCTTATATTTAATATTTCAGAAATGCAACTGCACACATTGGTAGCTGAGCCAGATAAGAAGCAGCGTAGCTTGAAATGGACGGAGGGCGAAACTCGAATGATGTTAAATTTATACACCAACTATTTCAATCAAGTTGGGCCGATGAAAAAATTTAAACTAAAAAAGTTAATGTGGCAAAGCATTGCGGAGGAATTAGCACGCTGTTATAACGAGCCGTTTACAATGTTACAAGTGGAATCTCGCTATAAGTGCGTGATGAAGCGGCGAAAGAAGGTAAAAGATAACAACAACAGAAGTGGAGCAGTGCGTGAAGAAACCGGATACGAGGAAGAAACCGATTTTATTTTTGAAATGGACGATTCTCTAAGTCCGGATTATTTATGTTCTGCGGCATGGCAAGATGGCAAATCGATAAAATCAACAACACCGGCATCATTTTCTAAAGAGCTTCTACATAAATCGAAACAGGAAGAGAAAGAAAGGCGCCATGTAGAAAAGCTACATATAATTAAAGAATTAATCGAAATCCGAAAAAAATGATTTGCAATTAAATTTATTTTTGTTTTAATTTTTAAATATACAATGAATTAAATTATAAGTTTATATCTTTTATTTGTTAAAAACTATTAATAATTCGCTCTCGCTTATTTTCGCCTAAATGTTTTAAAACAGCTTCCGAAAATGGTTCACTGCTTTCATCTCGATCTGTTGTCACTCTGCCTTCTTCGATATTTTCAACCGTTTCGGACTCATCCCACGAATCACCATTATCTATACATAAGTTATGAAGTACGCAGCAAGCCAGCACAAATCGGGACATTCTTTTAACAGTGAAACAATCAAGCCTCATCAGTTGGCGAAACCTCTGCTTTAGTAAACCAAAACTGTTTTCTATTTTCACCCTAGTTTGACAATGTTTCTTGTTAAATGTTCTTTTTTCAGTTAAATCACCGTAGTCTTTGAAGGGTGTTAATAAATATTCCCTTAATGGGTAAGCCGCATCTCCAAGGATATGGTACTTTTCGCCACATATATCAGGAATTTGTTTTGATATTTTGGACAATTTATAAACCCTTGAATCGTGTATTCTACTAGGGCAGCCAACAAATGCATCAATAAATCTCCTATTCGCATCACAAATTCCTTGAAGGGTAATGGATATTAAATTATGGCGGTTCACATATGTTGATCTTACTTTGGGAGCGGGCTTTCTGATATAGATATAACTGCCATCGATGCAGCCTATAACATCCGGAAATCCTGCAAGCTGTAATTTGTTTTATAAATTAACATTTAATTTTAAAAATATTTTGCGAATTAATTGTATTACCTGTTCAAATTCACTTGCTTTCTGAGCCTTTTCTTCTGCTGTGGTCGGGAACTTAATAATTTGTGGAGAAATTTCAAACATGAACTCCAATATAGAAGTCATATGGGTATGAGCTGCTGACGGAGCTACGTTAAATAAGTTTGAAACCCCTCTAAAAGTACTTTTGTTAGCTGCAAACCTTTAAATTAATGTTAATTAATCGATAAAAAATAAATTTATTTAATAAAATAATTACCACAGAAAACATAAACATTGGGTTTCCGCGGATATTGCTTTCCTTCCCCCCTGCTGCTTACATTTATAATGGGACGATTCTTGATACATACCTATTAGTTTATAGGCCACATTTCTCGATAGTCGAAAATTTTTGCGAAACTATAAATATACATACATAATAAAATTATATATCATCGAATATTTGTACTTACTTGCTCATCTGAATATTTTTGAACTACCTTTTGTACAAAATCTTCCACTCGATCATTGCGTTCTCGTTTATATACATATTTTAATAAAAATTGAGATTCATCATCATCTGAAGACATGAAATCCAACAATGAATCACTGGATGTGGAAAATGTAGCTGATGTGGTCGTTGATGAAACCGACGACGACGATGATGACGTTGATGATGAAGATAAAAGATTTTCAATTACTAATTCTTCTAATAGGTCATCCATCATAAAATTTTAGTTATATACACTTTTTATTATATACACGATTTAACACTAGAAATTATTATTATACTATGGAACACAAATTATATTATAATAAACTCAAATTATATACACTATTATAAATTAGTAATTATAAAATCTTATTACAGAATTATTAAATTTTTTTTATATAATTTTCGTTAAAACAAACAAGCCCCGTCAAAACGTAATTCACAAATGAAATTGGAAAAGGCGCCATGTTTTTGTTGATATTTACGTTTAATATTTCTATGTATGTGTGAACTTTTATTGAAATCTATGAAAAAATCGCGATTTTTGAAAAGTGATCTGCGGCAAGAAAAATATGCTCTCTGGTTTCTCCAAAGAACATGTAATGTCAAAGTAGCACGTGTTTTCAGTTGTCAGAGCACTTTTTTAGCTGTCAGAGCGCTTTTTTTTGCCCTCAAGGTTATTTTTTTTTTACGAAAGAATATGGCATAAGATTTACTCGTTTTTGATCAATATTTTGTCCTTAATTATGTATAACTTGCATTCAATCCTTAATATATTTATTTCAGTTAATAAGAATGTTTCATGTATTTCAGATAGTAAGTATTTGCTAGGAAATTATGTACTTAAGACATGAGTGAATGGCAAATAACGTTGTTGTTTGCTGCTAAGATTATAACGGTATATAAAATAAAATACGTTTATTCATGAAATGATCGTCTCAAACAATTGGCGTTACGTGGGAAATACTTTGATTAGTTGTGCTGCTGGACTATCGCACCATTTGGGGTATGTCTGATAAACCTGGATATGCCCCTTGTCGTAAATTGATACTGCCTAGTTACATCTTTGTCTTGTCTGGTTCCTGAAATGTATTAAATTTACATTCCTTGGCGATTATATTTAGACTTTAACTTGTCCTAAACATTTAAGTAAATAAAGCTACGTAATTAATTCTTAATAATAGCTTAGATAATCAGTAATAGTCTATTACCGTATGATGTAGCTTTGCAACAAATTATAACCAAACGAATTCCTAAATATGGAAATATCTCATCAACTTGACAATATACGCACAAATAATTATATATTTGGCCAAAAAATTACAAATTCATTTGTAACATATATATATATATAATCACTAGTTAACTTTACTAGTGTATTTTGTAAAACATATGTGTTATACAAATCGGATTGTAAAGATAACGGTCAAACTTTGTAAAAGTTACAAATGTGTTTTGTAATATTTATGTATATTACAAATGCATCTGTAATTTCTACAAAAAAAATCGTAACTATAACAATTTTTTTGTAAATGTACCAAGAAATTCGTAACAAATTATGATATTCGTCTGCCATTTCGAAATAATTGATTCATTGCGATTGTAACCACCAAACCTTAAACAGTGTCTTGATATGGATAAAAAAAAGTGAAAATAAAAAAAAAACTGATAAAACAGTGAAACAATTTTCAAAAAATATTAATTTGTATACACCAGCAACATTTAATAATAATAAAGGTTAGTAGTGAAATAAAATTTTAAGTTGTGATTTGTGAATAATACTAAATTAATATAATAATTCCTTGTTCAAAAAATCTGTGTATTTCGGTGAAACGTAATATTTATTTTGTGAATTTGATTGTGTTAGTGCAACTGTACATTTTTTTATAAAGAATATCGCAATCTCATATTTTTTTTATTATTCGCATTAAAATTTATTCAAATTCATAAAATATTATATTCAGTTTCATTCATATTATACAAGTATTTATATTGATAATATATGAGCTACCGAAACTGTTTTATTTTAAAATGTGTGCAACATGTAAAGAAAACCTTCATAATATAAAATGTAACATTTTTATTTGAATTTTATTTTCCCTTTATGTTTAAATTATATTACATTACGATAATTTTTATTTATTA
This sequence comes from Tipula unca, assembly GCA_951394425.1. NCBI lineage: Eukaryota > Metazoa > Arthropoda > Insecta > Diptera > Tipulidae > Tipula > Tipula unca. Next base: position 70,334,754 of record OX596380.1, read on the forward strand.
GAAATATAATTTATAATATTGTAAATGGAAAATAATAGCAAAAAAAAATATTCATTTTAAAATGTGAATCTAAATTTAAAACCATGTGCTTATAAAATTATTAACAGGGTCCTTACTATGCTATTTGCCAACTATTTACATATAATACCGATCTATAATTATGGCAAGCAAAGGAAGGAAAAGGATTAAAAATTTACGCGATAATTTTCTTTTTTCTTCCTTCGCTTTATATTACAAAATAATGTCGGTTGACAATTTTAGGTTAGTTACATATAGTAAGGTCTCCGTTCCTCATGTACATATTACTGTTTCGTGTATATATGTATATTTATGGGGTGCAGAAGATTTATATCCTACGCTTATGAGTATATTTATTTTTATTTGTATATACTTATGATATAATTTCTGATAAAATAATTGTTTTTAGATGCTGGTATTGATATTCCACATTTAAAGATTATTCGTAACGAACACATTAACGAAATTTTCACACCAACTGAGCTTGGCAAACAAATTATGTTTACTGACCAGCTAATGTTGTGGAGAAACAATTTGAGACCAACTTCTGCTGAGATTCCATTTATGCCACGTACATGTAGCACACCACCTGATTTTTCCGCACTACCAGTGAACTCAACTTATATTTGGTAAATGTAACATAAATATGATGTTTAACTTCTAATATTTAATTCTTTATTTTATTTTTATAGTCAATTGCAATTATCATTACACAAACAGATAGCGGTACAGGAATTATAGATTTTTACGAAACAAATCACATATTGCAACCCAGAGAAAGAGACCTGCTATGTACATTAATAGTCGACCATTATTTGAAAGAACTAAAGCTTAAACCATCAACAAAACAAATTAAAAATTTAGCAGAAGAAATTGTTTTACGTTTCCCGACCGAATGCTCGGTAAGTGAACTGTTAATTTATTATTTTTATATAATAGATCAATTTATATTAGATAATTCAGTTCACTTTTTATTCAATTCACATGAACCAATTTATTTATTGTTTTAAATGGATTTTTCAAAACCATATTCTTTGAAAACTTATTTCATAAACCGATGCGGAAACCGATCACCGACTGGAATATTGTATAATAAATTTGATTATGTGAATCGAAAATTAAATAAATATTTTACAAAATGTAAAACTAAACCTGAGTAAACACCAACAATTGACGTTCCAGGTAATCATTTTTTAAATTACAACAAACATTAAATAATAATTTATGATTTATATAGGAAATATTTCTCAAGAAGAATATGTTCAAATTAAAACCGAGCTGAACAATTTAAGAAGCCCACGAGAGCTGGTTTTAGAGAAATGGAGCCATTCTTCACAGCTAAGAATCAAAGAATTAATAAGCAATCAGGATCCATCAATTTTAAATATTTTCAATGACTTGGCCAGTCATATTTTCAATGACTCAAACACCCATTTATGCCAGATTTGGTAATATTATGATATATGTTATAATATTATTAAATGTTTACGTTAATAGCTTGCTTTTTCAGATCGATATCGACTTCAAATCATTGTATACTGAAAATAAAACTATTTATTTAAAATGGGATTTTTTCCAGAAGCACATTCCGTCCATATTAAAGAGCCACATAAAACAAGGTGAATGAATACTTAACAGCTTTGGCAAGTTTACAAAATTTTAAAAAGGAAATTAACTCCGGTAATTATTAATTTTTAATATACATTCATTGTTCATATTTATTTATTTCACTTTATTAAACAAAATTTAAAACTAAACTTATTATACTAAAAAATTATTATAATTACAGATTCGTACAATTTACAGTTATTATATCTATTGGCCTGCATAATCCCACCATCTGTGAAAAATAAATCCAGAAACTCGAAGAATGTTGCTTATGAAAAATCTTCAATAAAAGATAGTCAAACGTGGTTTGTGCATATATTTTAGAATCTGTACATGACGTTCCAAAAGAATTACAGAGAATTAAAGATTCATGTGCTAAACAAAATATTAAAATGCAACCACTTCTACTAGCCATTGGAACTAAAACAAATATTGAACAATTTGTTATAATAATTGATGAGTATAAATATGTGTGCGGAAGTTTCCTGGAAACAATAGATCGAGTATTTAAAATGTATCAAGTCTTAAAATTAGAATATCCTAGGCCGTGCTACAACATGTGGCTTTTCATTCAACAATTTTTTTACGAAATTACTACGAAGTATGATGAAGAAGTGCCTAGTGTTACTACACTTATTAATGATTTAAATAACAAACACCATGAAAGTAAGTCAATAATTGTGCGTGAATAATTATAATAATACTAATAAAACAATATAAATTCTAATTGCAGGTTAACAATCATCAACAAGGATAGTGCCACCATTTATTGTTTATTTTTTTAAATATAGTTGTATTCGCATATTTATCGCATATTATAATTTTATGAATTTTAAAAATTATATGTTTCATTAATGTTTTTATAATATTCAATATTATTCAAATTTTTTATATTTAAAGTCTCAAAATAAAAATATTTTATTTTATTTTAATCCATATTTGATATATTATCGTTATTATATTTTATGAATTTTGAAGTAATATGTAAATATTATATGTACATACAAATTTTGATTAAAGAAGTTGGTGTTAATTTTTAATTACGAAAAATAAATAACTTTTTTTGAGTATTAATTAATTTTTGGTGTTCGCATTTTAATTCACATCCGTCAACAAAGAACAAATAAATTAATGTCCATGTATATATCTATATATATATATATATATATATATATATATATATATATATATATATATATATATATATATATATATATATATATATATATACATATATATATATATATATATATATATATATATATATATATATATATATATATATATATATATACCTATATATATATATATATATATATATATATATATATATATATATATATATATATATATATATATATATATATATATCTTATATATAATAAGAAGTGTGTCACTAAAATTTGCAACAAAGTGCTTAGTTTGTGCATATATATAAACTTAAAATATAAAAAAATAATAATGAGTTTGTGTAGTGTTTGTGGTTTTGTGATTGACACAATTAATAATAAAAAAAGAGAATTACGCAATTCAAATGAACAAATAAATAAATCGCTATGTTCGAAGTGCAATGACATTACTCCGGCGCATATTTTTAATTATTTAACTAAATACAATTTTGACAAAGTCGAATCTCGACTCATAAATTTAGAAAAAACTATCGAATATGTGGCCATTTCAGTTAAATCTTTAATAAATAGTTTTATCACTCTTGAGCAATTAAGCGAAGAGGTATATAAAATTTTGAGTAAATTTGATGAAATTGAACAAAAGTGCATAAGTGGTTATGATAAATTAGAAGAACTTTCGCATAATTGCAATAAAAATAATAAATCAATAAGGCAATCTCTTGAGGTACTAACTGATATGTCATCAACACTGGAAGATAAATTGACATCTACTTCAAATCGCACAAACCATCGTAATTCTCACAATCATTCTAATGATTTGGCACGTTGTCTTTTAGAAATTAAGACAACAAACGCCATACTTGAAGAATTGAAGAATACATCTCAAGTCTCAAAAAAGGATGTTGCAGCAGTCGCGGTTACACCAGTTCCTCAACCAATCAAATTAATAAAGTTTAATGGTGGATGGCGTCTTATTGGCGAAAGAAAAGTATGGAAATATGACTGGTCTCATTATGACGAAAAAATGCTTCATTACAAAAAAGCCGAAAATAACAGACTGAAGCAACGCAAACAAAAAAAGAAAATTAATTCAAAATTAACAGTCAGTAACCACCCAAATATAGCTTCTGATAGGCACAACTCATCAACCTTCAGCCGCCATAGTTCACTTAGGCGCACTATTAGAAAAAAGGCTGAAACAAAAATTTCATCAAATGTACCTGAATCCATTAACTTTCAAAAAGGTGAAACTTTGTACCCAAGTCAATCAACATCCAGCTTTATAGATCCTTTAAAATCGCCCATTGAATCTTCCATTTCCAATGAAACACAATCGGAGTCAATAATATTAACATCACAACCTTTAACCTCCAATTCCATTAACTTTCAAAAAGGTGAAACTTTGTACCCAAGTCAATCAACATCCAGCTTTATAGATCCTTTAAAATCGCCCATAGTCAAATTAACAGAAATGTCTTACAAAGAAAATGGGCAGTACGTTCTCGCCAGACTGAACGATCACAAATTATACACCATATTAAGGAACTACATTGGGTTTCTCCATGATCAACCTGCATCAGTTTTCCACGAAGGATTTAACTGCATCAGCTCTAAAGTTCATCTCGGTTCGGAAGGACTTCCAACCGACGTAAAGTCATTAAGAAAACTTCTAGATGAATACAATTTGCGGTTCGACCTCTCATCAAAAGAAACTCAAGTTGACTTGGATGCTGTTCGCACACATTGCCAATCAATCAAAATTAATAATATTCAACGCGACAAGGAGAATTTCAACAAATTCTATCTGGGCAGTTCTATTGGCAATAAAAAGAAAATTTTTTAATAAGTTCGACAAGTCACTCAAATGATGACACTAAATTGAATAACTGTGATAGTAGGTTAAGTAGAATCCAAATTTTACAAAATAATGAAAATTTTAATTTAAATATTTTTTACTTTAATTGTGGTGGTATGAAATTTTAGATTCAAATTGGATTATCTATAGAAAAGACCGCGATTATAATGCAACTAAAACATCAAGAGGTGGGGGTGTTCTAATTGCGGTTCATATTTCTATTTCTAGTGAAGCAGTTGATGATGATACCACCTCATCAACCGAAATTGTTTTTGCTAAGCTCAGTTTCTTTTCCAAAGTAATCTTTCTTTGTTCTTTATATATTCCCCCGTCATCTGTTGACGATGCATATCATAATATTTTTAATGCAAAGTTTTTACAATTATCTGTGTTACTTAAACAAAAAAGGTTTGTAAGTTTTACAATTACCATTGTTAATTTTACAAAAGAAATTTGTGAATGTTACGATTTTCCTTGTTAATTCTCCAAAGCTGATTTGTAAATTTAACAGTTTTTTTTTGATATTTTTACGAAATACATTTTAAATTTTACAACTAAATTTGTAAATAATATAATATATAAATGGTATAATTTACATATTTCTGTGTAAATGTTACAATGTTTTTTGTAAAAATCACGATAAGGATTCGTAACAATTTTTACGAAGCACAAAAAATGTTTACAACACATTTGTACAAATCATTGTAATTCCAAAACGTTGTTAAATTAACGAAATGAAAATAGTTGTATTTACGAAGTGCTGCGTTGGCTCAAAACGAACGCATTTTTTTGATGATTTAACCGTTGTTTTTCGTTAATATCACCGGGGTTTTTTTTTTGAGTGAATTTAAGCAAAACCGTGAAATATCATTCGACATAATACTACAGAAAAAGTCAGCAACAATCCTTTGTAGCAGCGGGCTCAAAGACATACTCGCAGATTGTTCAGCGGCAGCAGGAGCCATCCAATATTAAGGTAAATCAAGAAACTCCAATTCTTGAAAAAATACTTAGGAGTATAGAAGCTTTAAACATGCGCATAGCGAAAACTGAAAGGAGCATAGAAGCCGTTCATAAACGGTTAAATAAGAATTGCCAACTGGAATGCAAATGGAGTACTACCCCAAATTCCGGAGCTGGAAATTTCCTTACACATGGAAAAGATAGACATATGCCTAATATCAGAATCCTACTTTAAAGAAGTGTCATTCCAAGAATTCATTGATACCGCTGCTACCATGCCATCTATCCAGCAGGGAAAGCGAGAGGAGGGTCAGCAATATATGTAAGTGAAAATATCAAAAACTGCGAAGGAGTTAAAATAGAAAAGGAAATTATGCAATTATCAACCAATAACGTTCGAATAAATAATGAAAAATAATCAACTTCATAATTCGGGGAGACTTCAATGCTGAGAATACATATACTGGGGATCGAGACTATCAACACGTAAGGGTAAATACCTGTTTGCAGCAGAGCAAGAATTCAACTGTGAGTTTTATTTTGGGGGTAAACCTACATATTGGCCTACCGATCATAACAAAATACTAGACTTAATAGACAAAAGGAGTATCTGAAAACTACGTACCGATAGAAAACATGAAGGAATATGTTCGGACCACACACCAGTTATTATGACACTGAGTGCAACCATAATCAAGAAAGAAAACTTGCCTATAGATTGATAGAAACCTGGCAGAGGTATATAGCACTACAAAGTAAATTGAAACTTAATTATTTAAGCAATAAACTGAAGTTGCTAATCAAAGAAATTAAAAACAATTCATTTAGTGAATATCTAACCGGTGTTTCCGGGCAAAAACGGTTATGGACAATGAGGCGAACGTCAGATGGTCTAACGCTAGTTCGTGTATAATAAATAACCAGGCAGATCTGACCTGGACTCCACCGGTCCAGTGATGAGGAGGAAGAGGAAACTGTGCTCCATCTGCTCCGCACCTGTCCTAGTTTATGATCGAAGTTCGGGACTTTCAACGCTTTTTAGGATGCTACGGACCAATTTTGTGTCTATGCTAGTGCTTGTTCATTTTAAAATGCAGAATTTGAAAATATTTCAGAAACTCGTAAATTAAGAATACAAATGTTGTTTTAAAGAATATCAGTTGTTAGCTCATGGTGTTATTTACGAGGACTGCCTTCACTTTGCGAGCAATTGTCCATTTCAGTTTTATACTCGACTTCAATTATTGAACTTTAGAACTTTAAATTTAGATCAGTTGTCCTCTTCGCCTTGGTCCAAACTTATTCAGTTTGCAAAGGCAGCAGTGCGCGTTTTCGAATTGGGATAGAATCTTGGGTTTGCACCATGGGCCTTTGTGGTATTGAGCGCGGGATCCTCGTGGGTTCCAAACAATTTTAATAATTTCATTCGGCGGCCACTAATTCCATTCTATATCATGTAACACAATCAATCATATATATATAATACACAAGCCACGAAAAAGCGAAGCCAAAGGGCATTTAAACTCTCCTCTCAGTATAAATACTCTCATCATATCTATACTCTCATTATATCGAGAATATCTATCTATTGTTGCAATTGCAACCGTTTCGACGTTTTTAATCCTTTGCATTATGGTGTGAAACTATTTCAGCAATACTTAGTTTAATGCTATACGCTAGAGTTGAAGCTAATTGATTAAATTTTATACGAACCAATCAGCGATCTCTTCGTGTGGAGTCTTATCAAGATCTTTTAGATTATGTCAATAACTTAGCTCAAAATAGAAATGTTAGTGTAGGTAATTTGTATATACTGCCGTCTTCATTTACTGGCGGGCCACGGTTTATGGCAAAATTATATCAAGATAATATGGTAATGGCTCGCAAATTTGGTCGTCCTGATTTATTTATTACATTCACGTGTAATCCATCGTGGATAGAAATTAAAGAAGAACTTAAAACTTTTCAAAATCCTCCAGACCGCCCGGATATAGTTACACGAGTTTTTAGTATAACGCTAAAAGTATTTATAGATATTGTTAAAAAGCAGATATTTGGAACTGTTGTTTCGTATGTTTATATAATTGAACATCAAAAACGTGGATTCCCACACGCACATTCTCTATTTACGCTTAAGAATGAGGATAAATCCGATGACATTGACAACATAATTTGCGCTGGAATTCCAAATCAGAATGAACAACCACGACTTTATGAAATAATTATAAAGCAAAATATTCATGTGGAGAATTGAACAGAAATTGTGTTTGCATGGTTGATGGAAAATGTTCAAAACAATTCCCAAAAAGTTACTGCAGTGAGACTGACATTTCCGTAGATAATTATCCAAAATATAGGCGACGTCCTCCTACTAATTTGAAAAATCAACCCAGATCACGATTGAACATTGTAATTGATAACCGGTTTGTTGTTCCTTATAATCCTTTCCTGAGTCTTAAATATTTGCTTTGCGCAATGTTATAAATATGATGAAATAAATCAATACCTGAATTGTCGATATATTAGTTCGCAGGAAGCTGCTTGGCATATCCAGGAGCTTCCAATTCATGGCCAATCACATAATGTTGTTAGACTATCTGTTCATAGTCACTAAAACTTTTTAATTATCGGAAAAAAATGAACATTTAAATTTGATTGGTTTGCTATAATTCGAAAATTAAAATCATTTCGTATAGATATAGCTAAAACCTCTAGTAAATAGTTGAACTTTATCGGAAATACAATAATAATAATTCGTGCAAAAAATTTATTTTTATTATGAATTTAAAATTAATAATTTAAACGAATTTTAAATACATTTTTCACGAATTAGTATTGTATTAAATTTTCGATCAATTACAACCGCAGGTTTTTACTGTAATTATGATACGAATTTTAGAACCATAACAAAAACTGAAATTTTCTTTTTTTTGGGCCGATCGTTACAGCGCTTTATATTTAATTTACTTATATATTTTTATATGAATACCAGGTCGAAAATAACATTCACAACTCGGTTACAAAACATAGAGCAAATCTAATACAACGGGGACTTACTAATCAACCTTTAATTGTTGTGCAGGGAGAAGTAAGACACATTAATAAGATTTATATTAATTTAAATGATATTTAATATGAAGTAGATAGTTTTTTAAAAGCCTTATCTGTAATAGGACAAATTTTTAACGTATTTAATTCAAAACTTCCTGAGCCTTGCAAACGAATGGCGTACGAATTTTTAATGTATTATTTTTACGAAATTGAGTTAGATTCAGAAAAATCAAAACAATTATCTATTTTACTAACTGAATTAGAAACCGCATAATCATGTGCATTTGCTTTATTTGCTGAAAAAAACATACTGATATAAATAATTACATAACACATTTAAAATTTATACATAAACTATCATGCGCCATACTTCTTATTTCCAATGCACAATTTGTCCACAGTCATTCCAAAATATTTATGCTTTTCGCCGTCATTGAATAAGACATAACGATTTGAATTCCACACGTCAAGATTCAGTAGAATTATCAGTTTCTGAAAATTTAAATGAAGTACAACCTGACGATATTCCTGAAACACATAATAAGTTGCCTACTGGAAAATTAGATTTTCCAGATTTCACACACCTAACTTTACAATTTGCATTGAAGTTATTTGGAAATACTTCCCTCAATCGAAAACTGGCCATTGAAATCATTAACGATTTTGAAAATTTTGTTACTATTTTTACAGCGCAAATTGAAAATATTATTGATGCTTCAGAAATTAAAAATCATGTAAACATTTTGAAAAATTGCTTTTCCATAATGTATTCAGAATATAAATTTATAAAACTTTTATAAAATAAACGTTTGTTCTCTGAGCCAAACAAATATGTAATTAATAGTGCAAAAACAATCGAAAACATTAATTTAAAGTTATCTAAAGGTATTTTGTTACCCATTTCATATAATATACAATGGGCGCTTTCAGGTCGGCCAACAGTTGGTAACATGTTGAGTAAATTTAACATGATAAATTTTGAATACATTCGATTTATCGAAAATTTCATGGCAATGTGATAGATCGTATGTCATTTGTTCCATCAGTAAATTTTCGATGCCAACACGTTGGGAAACCTGAAAGCGCCCAATGTTTTCTCGAAGTAAATGATAATTTACTATCCATGATTGACAAAATTCATGAAATAGAAAACAGTACAAGAATTTCAAATATAATTCAAGGATCAGCTTGGAAATATATTCTTTATCAAGATGATTTTGAGGTTAACAATCCTCTTGGTTCAAAATCCGGATAGATAAAATAACAGGCGTTTATTTGAGTTTTCCCTTATTAAAAGATTCTAAAATATCAAAATTGGAAAATATACTAACTTGCTGTTTCACAAAATCCTTAGATATACTACACGGTAACAGCGCATTTTATGCCTTTGATAGAAGAATTAAAGAAATTAGAAGAAGGTTTACTTATTGAAACTAAAAATGGCACTATACATGTTCATATAATGTTAGCAGCTGTTACCGGAGATAATTTAGGTTTAAACTCGATTTTAGGATTTACAAAATCATTCTCAGCAAACTATTTTTGTAGAATTTGCTGTAGCGATAAAACTACTATGCAAAAGCAAGTTACGGAAGACCCATCTAAGTTAAGGAATATGGAAAATTACAATGAGGCCGTTAATATAAATGATCTTTCAAGAACAGGTGTAAATGAGGAATGCATTTTTAAAGCCATTAAATCATTTAACGTAATTGATAATGCTACTTGCGACGTAATGCATGATATTTTTGAGGGCTGATAGCTCACTATGAGCTTTCCGATATTCTCAACTATTTCATTGCCGAAAAAAAATATTTCTCTTTATCGGATCTCAATAGTTAGTTAACAAAAAATTAAAAATGTCGGCACCTGAAACGAAATGTTTTTACACTTTATTCCACTAATGATTGGTGATTTTGTTCCTAAGAATGACAAAGTATATAGACTACTTAAACTTTTAATAAAATTAGTCGATATATGCATTTTACCCTCCTATTCAGATAAAGATTTAAATGAACTTAATGATGTTATAATGGAACATCACAAATCATATTTAAACTTATTTGGTAGAAACTTGTATCCAAAACATCATTTTATATTGCATTATGTTAGATCAATGAGAAAACTCGGCCCAATAAAATGATTGTGGATAATGCGATTTGAAGCTAAACATAAAGAAAGTAAAAACTACCCCAATACAACAACATCAAGAAAAAATATTCTATTAAGTTTAGCTATTAAATCAAATTATCAGTTTGCGTTTAATATTAGTAGAAAAAGAAATTGTGTTTTGGATAATATGGAAAATTGGGGTGATGGGACATTTATAAATTGGACGGCCCTTGATATTTGGAATAACGTATCTAAAAAGACAAGAAATGAATGTAATTTTAGAAATATATTTGCTTTAAAAAAAAAATAATTAACTGCACACCTTATTGTTTAGGTGATATTATAGTAAAGGCAAATGTACTAAATGAGATTGTATTATTTAAGTGTACTTAATTTAAGCAGAGAAAACCTTCTTTGTATCTGAAATTCTCCATATATAATTGAACTAGCTACACATTTTAATTGTTTTGTAATTATGGTGACAATAATAACAAGAACTATGAATTGATTAAAAGATGTGATGTACGATTTCCGCCCTTACATACTATTAAATTACCAGATGGTAGAATTATTGTAAAGTTGAAGACACCTTATTATTAATTATCAAGCCTAATTTTTAGTATTTTAAGTATACTAATGAAACCTAAACAAAATAAATTTAATGAATATTTAATAGGTAATTATAAGGTTCCGTTTATTACAAATAAATAATAGTATAAGTATATGAATTGAAATTCTTTGTTAATTTTCATTTTTTTATATAAAAAATAAAATGTATACTTTTTTTTTTAAATATTATCACAGATAACTATACCAGATGTCGATCTTGTATGGCCCAAATTTACATAAGTTAATTCAAACTATGAAAATTACTCCAAATAAAATCTACCACAACGAGAAATAAACCGATATATAAATTCATATTTTCATCTTTTTCTTTTTTAATTTGCGCACGACGATTCTATTTTGTAAAAACTAAAAAACAAAAACCAAAACAAAGTCGTAAATTATTCGTGTTTTTCCGAATTCAATACTCTGGTTATCCGTTTTGAACACATTCATATACAAAAATCATGAAAATATGAATGAAATTATATTCAAGAACATAAACCTTACAAACACATACAAAATGTATATTTAATTTGTATTCTCTATTTTTATCTTTTATTCGACTTATGGATTTTGTCTATACAAAAATTATAGATAATAAAACAAAAAAAACAAATAATCGTTTTAAATTTTTAAAATATCGTCTCTTTAGTAATGAAATAGCGTATAAGAAAAATCTTTGTTTTATCGATAATTCAGATTTAAAGTTTTTTTGAAGAAATTTTTTATTATAAACTCTTTTATCTGATAGACATTTAAATTATCAATCGACTTAAAGAGTTTAGCTTAAAAAGTTTCTTCAATAAACTTTAAATGTGAATTATCTCAAAACAATGATTTTTCTTATACGCTACTTCATTACTTACCAGACGATATATTACTGACGAAATATAAATTAATTTGCTATTAAAACAAATTTCTCGATTTTTGCTTGCTTGAGCCACTCATAAATGCTCATATTTCTTTATTCCCTTAAATAATGATACGTTACGTTTTCCTTAATGTTGAATTCATTATTACACTGATTGTCAAAAGCAATCTTCAAATTGTATAATTCAATAATATTACAAGTAAGTTAGCGATAGAAAACGATGGCACCACACCGTTTATAAAGGACAGACGTCAATTCTGAATAATTATTCATATTTTTATCAAAAAATATTGGAGAAATATAATAAAAAGATCAAAAACTTATTTCATTTACAAAATTAATTTTTTTTCCATTAAGAATATAATTTTAAATTTAAAGTTAATTATGAATTTATTCCCAAATTAGCTATGCAAAATTTTTAATTTTTTGGTAGCTTGCGTCGGAGCGATTTTGTTTTGCGATTTTTCCTTTTTTGGGCTAAATCCACTGTAGCATCTCGAATATTCGACTCACCGATATTCGATACTGCCACAAACAAAACAATTAGTGAAATTCAAATATAAATCAACTTATTTGAATTAAGCGTTCACTAACCCCATCACATATGCAATAGCCGAACCACTACTATAAAACATTTATAGTAAAGCATGTCGCCATCTAACAACATCACCACGAACTAACAATGTTCGGTGATGCAACACTTAACATAATTAAGTGCAATGTCGACCGCCGCCGACGCATCTGTTCCCGCTCCAAAATACGACATGTATTTTGGAAGACGAAGGCGACGTCATCAAAAAACAACAACAAAAAACAAAACTAAATATTCTTTCGCCCATTACGATTTTGGATGTCAAACGAAATACAGTGGTGGTAAAAATTAATTAAATTAAAAAAAATAAAATTGTTGACTAAATAAATAAAAATTATAATAAATAAATAATTTATAATAAATACATAACTTATAATAAATAAAAAGTTATAAATTAATAAAATAATTTGCCATATTAACTGTGTGAGTTATTGTGTATTTAATTTGAGAAGTCCGAAACCGGACGACACATTTATAATAGGAGCAACCTCCTAAAGTGGTGACCCCGATAGCGGTTTTTACCGCATAACACATAAAATACACACCAATAACTTACAATAAATCACTAATAATTTACATATAATAATAATTGTACAAACAAAATTCACACCACCGCAGCGAATACCACGCTAAAAACGCTACCCACACAACACGGGATATTGGACACGTGCGTAGGGCCATCCCACGTACCAACGGGGGACTCAAAATATACACGTGGCGAAGGGAATAAACCCACCCACGCAACGCGGGACACCGTTGGACATCGAGGGACATCGACGCTTAATTCAAATACCACCATATAAAATTGACCACTTACAATTTTTCCATATTAGCACCAAAATAAAAAAAAAGATTAATTAAAGTAGCACGGATCAATTGTTTGAGGAAGGAATGTTGGATACAGCTCATTTATTTTCTTGAAACTACTCAATGCAATTTTGTTCAGTATGTTTGGGAGATGGCCTTCTGTCGAATAATTGTTTTCAAAAATTGTGTATACTAATTTCGCAATTAACACAAATTCCTCTGTTGGAGCTTTTAATGATCCGAAATTGCTTGTTTCTTTCCTGAAATTTTTTTCGTTTATAAATATTTCACTGTGAGCTATTTCTTGGTCCCCTTTGATTAATTTTAGTTTGCATTTGTCACATGATATTTTTTTGTAAAGCAGTACCCTGGTAATAGTAAGTAATGGCGTTACTCTCAAAATTTTTAAAATCTATGTTTATCAAATTGTCCAAATCCTCCTCATCCTGACCATCGTCCTTCTCTCCAAACTTCTTTAAACTTTCCTTATACTCGGCTTTGAATTCATCCCAATCAAGCATAATGTGATCGCTATCCTCGATGATACAATTGGAGCAATTTGAATTGTTTAATAATTTCATTACCAGGATATTGGCAAAATGTTGGCCTATGTCATTGCTGGTTGGAGTATAGTTAAAACCACCTTTCTCTCGCAGTTGCGAAAAAAAAATTTCCAATGCATCTTGATTCGTTCTTCCTGTCAGCACAAAATCAATATTATTTTGTGACAAATAGTCAATGAGCCCAAGTTGAGATGAAGTAGTTTTCATTTTTTGACACTATTTTGAGTTTTTGTAAAAACTCCAGACTTTTTTCTAAAAAACAATAAATTTTATTGTCCTTATAAAGAGGCTGCTCGTATGGAGATTTGGACGCAAAATTTCTAGAAATGAGGCAGTCAAACAAATTATTGAAAAATCCAATAATATTTGCTGTTGCCAATACATTGTCCAAATGATTATTGAAAATATCAGGTGCAACTTTTAATTTTGTGCGTATAGCACTTGCAACAGTTAAACTTAGTAGTTGCACTGCAAGTTTTACGTTCATTTTTTGAAAATTATTGGGATTTATATGGGATTTCGTTAGTTTCGGCATTCAATTTATTTTGTTGTGCTCTTCATTTACGTAAATTTTTCGGACGATGATGCTATTAGAACTTCCAAATTCTTCGTGCATAATATTTGTTATTAAGGAACGCGTTTCTGGCTTCAAAAGGAGAGGTAGATCAAATTGTTCGAAAATTTTGTGGTTATTCACCATAAAATACGGTTTATCTAAATCAATGCCAAGACATTTAAAGGCAGCAATGTTTGTAGTTGCCTGGTCACATGTTATAATAACAATGTTTAGGTTTAATATTTCTTGACACGTTTTGATATTGTTAATAATTAATTTAGACAACGAAGCTGCATCCATATTATTTGTTAGCACGTAACTTAGCACGTGCTTCCAGTTATCGACTATTCTCCTCACCATAAAAAATAACACTGAAGTTGCCAGTTCACTAGTTCGTTTAACCCAATCATCAAAAAAACCGTCGATTCTCTCTGTTAGTAGGTTCATTGTGAGATCAAGCTAGCACGCAAATTCTTGATGTTGAAGATTTGTTTTGGAATAATCCTTTCAATTGTTTGATTAAAATATAATTTATACCAGCTGGTATAAATTTTATAGGCGACCACTTATGTATCGTGGAAATAGATGGCAGTTTCAGATCTAAGGCGTTTCTTAAATATTTATAGATCGAAGAAGATTTGTAATATAAACACTGTGCAATATTCTTATCGCTGTCACTGTAGTAGTAATCCTGTTTTAATAATAACTGACACACACTTTTCGAATTATTATTAACTGGAATTTGGTCTATCGTTTCATCGATTGTCATATTTTTCATTTGTTCATTTTTTCACAACAAAAGTATAAATTTGTTGCAAATTATAACAATTTCTGTGTACTTTACGTAATTTAGAACGTAACAATTTATGTTTTTTTTGTATATTATTAAACAATTTTTTATATTTTTGAATAATTGTTACTTTTTTAATGCAGCTTTTACAGCAGTTTTCTGAGTTGTCCTGTTCTTTGTCACATGGGTGGCAATTAATTTTATTAATTAAATTTAAAAATTCAACTTCCTCGTCAATTAGGTCTGTTTGAGTTGGAATTGTATGACTTTTGTTTATTGCTATCTCCAAGTTATCACCGCTGCATACCTTTGTATTTGATGTTTTACTTAATTCTAAATGAGGTAATTCATTCTCTTTTATAACATCTCTTGACAGACAAAATTATATTTGTTTTTAAAATCGTTTTGTGTCAACCCTATGGCCATAATCCATTCGTTTTTTCTGATAGGATCCTTCCGAAAGTATAAAATTTGGTTGTTTTATTTGCAACTGATTTCGCTTTACACTGGGACATGTTTTTTTATAAACAATGAAAATCACTTTTTAAATATACGCTTTATAATGACATGTAACTCAAATAATCACCTGTAACTTAAATCATTACTTTCTTTCTATGAAACTATAAAAATATTTCTTTAATTTTGCAAAACTAAAATTGCGTAATGAAAAAGCGTAAAACCTGGCAGAGGAATAGAGCACTACAAAGTAAATTGAGACTTAATTATTTAAGCAACAAACTGAGGTTGCTAATCAAAGAAATTAAGAACAATTCATTTAGTGAATATCTAACCGGTGTTTCCGGGCAAAAACGGTTATGGACAATGAGGCGAACGTTAGATGGCCTAACGCTTTGCTCTTCCTTCTCATCACTGGACTTGACCGGTCCAGTGATGAGAAGGAAGAGGAAACTGTGCTCCATCTGTTCCGCACTTGTCCTAGTTTATGATCGAAGTCCGGGACTTTCAACGCTTCTTGGTAAGCTTAGGATGGTTTAACGAGTGAAGAGGAGGTAGCTCAAATGTGGTACAGCTATACGGACCAATTTTGTGTCTATGCTAGTCTTTTAGAACGGCCACCCTTAACTAACCTAACCTAACCTTCTAACAAATGTTTGTTCTAAACGCATCATTTTAAAATACAGAATTTCAAAATATTTCAGAAATTTAAAACAGAGAATACAAATGTTGTTTTAAAGAATATCAGTTCTTAGCTCATGGTGTTATTTACGAGGACTGCCTTCACGACTTCAATTAGTCAACTTTAGAACTTTAAATTTAGATCAGTTGTCCTCTCCGTCTTGGTCCGCGAATTGGGATAGAATCCTGGGTTTGCACCATGGGCCTATGTGGTATTGAGCGCGGGATCCTCGTGGGTTCCAACCAATTTTAATATTTTCATTCGGCGGCAACTAATTCAATTCTATATCATGTAACACAATCAATAATAATTTAATATACAAAGTATTGCAGCTAGATTGTAAAATCGATAGTTTTATTGTGTATCATCATTTGAATAAAAGTCTATGTACTATGTCATTGTTATTATGATTATTACTCGTATTTTCATTATTGTTATTGCTATTGTGTATTAGATAACTAAACTATGTACTACTTTTATATTACTCAATACTATACCACTAGTCACTACATATTATCATTATCAATTTTCAAATGTACGACGAGTGGAATATAATTGTATTGTTGTTACACAAGAATATTATTCTATTATTAATAGTCAATTTAAATATTAGATTATTTTTTATATACTCGTTGTCGTATATTACGGAGCTCTATTATATATATATATACGTAGGTATGCTATATAGGTACGAGTTGGGTGAGTTGTTGCCGTGTATTCCGAATTGATTTTGACGACAACTCACATAAAAAATTGAACATCATATAAAAACACTAAACACGTTTACGATATCAGGAGGGTACACATATACCAATTTTTTTATATTTTCCGTCACCTGAAAATTAGATTTAATTTTATGGAAGTATATCGTATCGTGTAATTTAACGACAAAAGTATCAGGCGCCTCCATAATTTGATTTACACTTTCAAACCAAACCCTTTTATTTACTTTTTGCTATATTACGTACATATATTGTGTATTCTTGCTCGGTTTTTCGGTTCGTCGACACAAGGTGTATCACACCATGAAGAAAATAAAAATCTGGATTATGGAGTGTATATGTATGTATATGAAGAGCTCCGATGTTTTACTTTTCAATTTTCACTTCAATTTTTGTTGTTGTTGTTATTATTGGAAAATGAAAACGATGAAATTATGTGTACCTGCGGGTTTATATATTTTATTTGGTGTGTATGTATATATGTAAATATATACATACATACATACATATATATTCCCTACTTCTTATCGTTAGATAAATTTAAGACAAAAAATAAAACATAACAATGGGATCATAATCATCATCTTCATCATCAACATTATGTATTATTGTTTTGCTTTTCTCTCTCTGTATACATAATACTTGTATACATAATAGATTTTATGTGTAAGAAATTTTGCTTCGAGATACAGGATATAAGATTTTTGTTTATTTTAAGATTTTATTTTATTTTTCCAAATGATGATAAAAGGAAATGGTGGTGGTAATTTTTCGATAGTAAAATGTGTGAGATGTATGTACATATTTAATATGTGAGTTTATGGTTCGAGATTAGATGTGACTATGATAGGTTTCTTATATAGATGTGCTTATTGATTTTATATAAGCTATTGAGCTATTTGAAATTGAGCTATGCGAGCAGACTGGGTGTCCCCGCCCATGATTTCTGTAGCAGCTGTGGTGTTGAGGGGGAGGAGGAGGAAAGTGTGCTCCATCTGCTCTGCACGTGTCCTAGTCTAGCGTACAGCAGAACAACTTTTATGGAAACTTCCTCTTTGAACGAGCTCACGGATCTTAGTAAGATCGAGATCCGGGACTTTAAACGCTTCTGGGTAAGCTCAGGATGGTTTAACGAGTAAAGAGGAGGCAGCTCGAATGTGGTATAGCTATACGGACCAATTTTGTGTCTATGCTAGTCTATTAGGACGGCCACCCTTACCTAACCTAACATAACAAATCGAACAACAAATCGAACACGTGCTAACATACCCCACATCTTTTTTTTTTTTTTTTTTTTTTTTTTAAATGCTGCCAATGGCTTTATTCTTGAATCTTTCTACAAAAGAAACTAACAAGAAGTAATCAAATCTTAAGCTAAAATTATTACATATTTTAAGTCTTTACCAAGGTTAATAATTGTTATTAGTGTTTACTATTTAATTAAGACACTTAAGTGAAATATTTCCCAAATAACAAAAAATATGCATGTGTGCGTTTAAATAGTATTCATTCAGGCGTTATTTTATGCTATAAATGTTGCAAAGAAATCACAAAAACCTTTTGCCAAAAGTTGCCTGATATTGCGGTAAAAATATATTAAATAAAAGTCAGAACATTAACATGCGGATCGGGTTTCGGAAATACTATTGGGCAGACTGGAATCGGCGATATAAATAAAGTGCAATATATATCGAGAATGTTGCACCAAGATTGTATGAAGAAATTTGTTAAACAAAAATGAGAAGATTGACATGTGTGTAGGTGCTTTGGATAGACCATTGTATAGACTTTCTAAAGGAAATTTGAAGTGATCAATCTCTGGGGTCGGCGGTATAAATGACGTGCAATATATATCTAGAATGTTGCAACAAGATTGTACGTGGAAATTTGTTAAACAAAAATGATAAGATTGACATGCGGGTAGGTGCTTCGGATAGAACATTGTATAGACTTTCTATAGAAAATTTGAAGTGGTCAATCCCTGGGGTCGGCGATATAAATAACGTGCAATATATGTATATTGGGAATGTTGCACCAAATTTGTATGAAGAAATTTGTTAAACAAAAATGAGAAGATTGACATGCGGGTAGGTGCTTTGGATAGACCATTGTATAGACTTTCTAAAGAAAATTTGAAGTGATCAATCTCTGGGGTCGGCGGTATAAATGACGTGCAATATATATCGAGAATGTTGCAACAAGATTGTACGTGGAAATCTGTTAAACAAAAATGATAAGATTGACATGCGGGTAGGTGCTTCGGATAGAACATTGTATAGACTTTCTATAGAAAATTTGAAGTGGTCAATCCCTGGGGTCGGCGATATAAATAACGTGCAATATATGTATATCGGGAATGTTGCACCAAATTTGTATGAAGAAATTTGTTAAACAAAAATGAGAAGATTGACATGCGGGTAGGTCCATTGTATAGACTTTCTAAAGGAAATTTGAAGTGATCAATCTCTGGGGTCGGCGGTATAAATGACGTGCAATATATATCGAGAATGTTGCAACAAGATTGCATGAGGAAATCTGCTAAACAAAAAAAAAAGAAGATTGACATGCGGACAGTGTAACGGATAGTCCATGGTATAGACTTTCTATAGAAAATTTGAAGTGGTCAATCTCTGGGGTCGGCGGTATAAATAACGTGCAATATATGTATATCGGGAATGTTGCACCAAATTTGTATGAAGAAATTTGTTAAACAAAAATGAGAAGATTGACATGCGGGTAGGTGCTTTGGATAGACCATTGTATAGACTTTCTAAAGGAAATTTGAAGTGATCAATCTCTGGGGTCGGCGGTATAAATGACGTGCTATATATATCGAGAATGTTGCAACAAGATTGCATGAGGAAATCTGCTAAACAAAAAAAAAGAAGATTGACATGCGGACATTGCAACGGATAGTCCATGGTATAGACTTTCTATAGAAAATTTGAAGTGGTCAATCCCTGGGGTCGGCGGTATAAATAACGTGCAATATATGTATATCGGGAATGTTGTAACAAGATTGTATGAAGAAATTTGTTAAACAAAAATGAGAAGATTGACATGCGGGTAGGTGCTTTGGATAGACCATTGTATAGCCTTTCTAAAGGAAATTTGAAGTGATCAATCTCTGGGGTCGGCGGTATAAATGACGTGCAATATATATCGAGAATGTTGCAACAAGATTGTACGTGGAAATCTGTTAAACAAAAATGATAAGATTGACATGCGGGTAGGTGCTCCGGATAGAACATTGTATAGACTTTCTATAGAAAATTTGAAGTGGTCAATCCCTGGGGTCGGCGATATAAATAACGTGCAATATATGTATATCGGGAATGTTGTAACAAGATTGTATGAAGAAATTTGTTAAACAAAAATGAGAAGATTGACATGCGGGTAGGTGCTTTGGATAGACCATTGTATAGACTTTCTAAAGGAAATTTGAAGTGATCAATCTCTGGGGTCGGCGGTATAAATGACGTGCAATATATATCGATAATGTTGCAACAAGATTGTACGTGGAAATCTGTTAAACAAAAATGATAAGATTGACATGTGGGTAGGTGCTTCGGATAGAACATTGTATAGACTTTCTATAGAAAATTTGAAGTGGTCAATCCCTGGGGTCGGCGATATCAATAACGTGAAATATATGTATATCGGGAATGTTGCACCAAATTTGTATGAAGAAATTTGTTAAACAAAAATGAGAAGATTGACATGCGGTAGGTCCATTGTATAGACTTTCTAAAGAAAATTTGAAGTGATCAATCTCTGGGGTCGGCGGTATATATCGAGAATGTTGCAACAAGATTGCATGAGGAAATCTGCTTAACAAAAAAAAAGAAGATTGACATGCGGACATTGCAACGGATAGTCCATGGTATAGACTTTCTATAGAAAATTTGAAGTGGTCAATCCCTGGGGTCGGCGGTATAAATAAAGTGCATATGTATATCGGGAATGTTGTAACAAGATTGTATGAAGAAATTTGTTAAACAAAAATGAGAAGATTGACATGCGGGTAGGTGCTTTGGATAGACCATTGTATAGACTTTCTATAGGAAATTTGAAGTGATCAATCTCTGGGGTCGGCGGTATAAATGACGTGCAATATATATCGAGAATGTTGCAACAAGATTGTATGAAGAAATCTGTTAAACAAAAATGAGAAGATTGACATGCGGGTAGGTGCGTCGGATAGTCCATCTGATAGTCCAAATTTGAAGTCGTCAATAACTGTCAGAAGATATAAAGAATATTCCAGCAAGTTTAAATGAAGAAATCAATTAAGTAGAAGGTTTAGTCGATCCTTATTCATCTATACAATTCAATGATTCAAAATAAGTAGTGAAGAGTACATAGTTCCCAGACGCATTTTAGCCTGCAATATCACATTTGTGATATTGGAGTTACCAGTGGTCACGTCGAGGGCGTAATGCATACAGTTGATTATGCCCTTAATAAAGCCAAAATCCGGACCTCAATGTTAAGGCAAAATTGACTTTGGCTATTTATGGTTAAGTCATAACCCAGACCACCGCAAGTTCAGCTTGTCTGTCTAAGACGATATGACCATGCTATAGGGGTTGAAATCGGTCTTTATTTTATTAATTAAAACAGTTTTAAAGGCCATTACTGGCCCCTCACTGAGTCAACAATTCGGCTCCAGCGGTTTCGATCCCGAGCATGGTCTTCATACTGTCTAAGACAATCTGAAGAGGCCAAGTCGTTCTCTACACCGTGGAGCCATCGTCGCCTGCAACGATCTCTGCGCCTACCATATGGTGGCTCTCCTTTCAGAGATCGCTGCACAATTCGTTCCGGATCAGAACGCAGAACGTGCCCGATCTTATTTCATGTACAATATCGGGGATCTTCATCAGATCTCTGATCTCGAGATTGTACAGAGCTCGGTAGGTACCATCTATTTCGCGTTTTGGGCCGTAAATCACACGCATGACTCTTCTCTCAAATGTTAGGAGCTATCTCTCGTACTCATCCGTCAGCGCCCAACTTTCACATCCAAACATAACAACGGGCCTGTTCAACGCTTTGTGAAGCTTCAGCTTGACGGCACTTGATAAGTGTTTAGATTTTAGCAGTGGCCTTAGAGGATACAAAGATCGACTGCCAGCTGCCAGCCGTACTTTAATATCCTCACCCACACTGTTATCGTGAGTGATAAGAGAACCCACATATTTGAACCTACTCACTCCCTCAAACGTGTGGTGTCCACTACTAAAATCTGGTGTACAATTGTCCCTAAAACCAGAGATCAGGTATTTCGTTTTGGACTCATTGATCTGAAGTCCAACTGAAGCTGAAAAGTCTACAAGCGGATCAAATATTTCTTTCACTCCGTTGCTATTCAGTCCAATCACGCATATGTCATCTGCATATGCAAGCACCTGATTGGACTGGCGATATAAGATGTTACGCTGCGGTGTTTCAGTTTTACGAAAGATGTACTCCAACATGAGATTAAAGAGTATTGGGGACAGAGGATCTCCCTGCCGAACACCCGAGTTACCTGCAAAAATTGTCGATCTCAACTTTAACACAGCATTGGGACTGCGTCACTGTCATCCTATACAGTCGTACCAATTTTGTTGGCATTCCTAGGTATTCCAGGGCAGACCACACACTCTCTCGATTGATCGAGTCATAGGCCTGCCGGAAATAAACGGCCCCATACCTGATGTACGGGGATGGATGTCTCATAATATTTAGATAGAATCATCCGCAGCGAAAAGACCTGATCGGTGACTGATCGATTCGGACGAAATGCTCCTTGATAGTCCCCAACCAAGCCCTCCGCTAGAGGAGTGATTCTATCCAATACAATGTATGACAGTACCTTGTATGCTGTGCAAAGGAGAGCTATAACGCGATAATTATCACACTTCAAGCGGTCTCCCTTCTTGAAAATGGGGCATATCGCGGCCACTTTCCATTCGTCAGGCATAACTTCGGTTCGCCATACTAATCGAATAAGGACGAAAAGACAGTTCTACAAAGTATCCCCTCCGAGTATCAAGAGCTCCGAATTAATGCAGTCCACTCCAGGTGAACGGTTTCGTTTCAATCTCTGCATGGCTTTAGTGAATTCATCATGGGATGGCTCCTTAGTGCAAATCTCCGCAGTCTGTATTATAGGTGGCTCAACAACAGTTTGTGACGAATGATGGACATCAAGCAGGTCAGTAAAGTGTCCACTCAATGCGTCAAGTACTGCGTCGACGTTGACACAGAGATTTCCATCTCGGCCCCGAATGGCGGTTGACGTAGGCCTGAAAGTATGGTGCAGTCCAGTAATTCCTTTAAAGAAATTACGCGAACTGTGCTCATTGCTGAGTTGTTTTACTTTCAGAACCTCGGCCTTCCACCATTCTCGCTTCTTCCGTCTACAAATCCGCTTAGCTGCCCTGCAAGAGCAGCCTTGTTTTTTCTCGCGATTGTGAGACGTTGTTGCACTACATTATGGGCTATATTTTGTTGCTCAACTGCAAGATGACACTCGTCATCAAACCAATCATTCTTGGATCTGACTTTCACTATACCTAAAGTCTGTTGAGCAGCACTGACAACCGAAGTTCTCAGTATCTCCCAGACAGAGTTCACAGTCAGACTTCCATCGTAGCTTTGCAGCGACCAAATGATGATCGCTGCCTACGTATTTGGTTACTGACCGATAAATTCTCACATCCTGCACAACCTGAGCCCGTCCTTTAGAAACTAACACAAGGTCAATTTGGCTGCGGGTAGTTTCGCGAGGATGTGTCCATGTCTCTAGATGTATGTGTTTGTGAGGGAAAAATGTGCTTGCTACTCTAAGATCATGAGCAACCGCAAAGTACATACATCATTCTCTCACCATTACCGGTCGCAGTTCCGTGTCGTGAGTACGGACTTTTGTTTTCACATAAGTCGGTCTGATTTCTGCCAGCTCTAGCATTAAAGTCCCCAATTACCATTCTAACATCGTGTTCGGGTATAGATCCCATCAGATCGTCAAAGTCATTGTAAAATGAGTCTTTTACTTGGGGCTAATGGGGCTGGCCCATAAACCAATCCATTTTGGAAAATTTTAGTTTTATTTGTTTGCGCTTTGCTGCGATATGATTTTTCCACGTTAGCCTTAGGTTTTTTGAGGAATATTTATGTCATTTAATTCCACTGGTGGGGAAGTGCGTTTGTTTAGCGTGAATGTGATGTGAGTTGATTTGTTTTCGTTTACTTTTATGCGCCATGTCTTAAGCCAGTTCTCGATTTTGTTTAGATGATTCTGTAATTCCTTTGAGGCAGTTTCGGGATTACTGTGTGACACCAGGACGGCCGTATCATCGGTAATGGTTGATATGACTACCTTGTTGGTTACAGATAAGTCAGCTGTGTACAGCTGGTATAATATTGGACCTAGAACGCTGCCTTGTGGAACAGCTGCGTTGATATCCTTTAAACAAGTAGTTGCATTATTTTGTTTAACCATGTACTGCCTTTGAAGGAGATTGTTTTCCAAAACTGAGTGAAATTTCTTCGGTAGAAGTCCTTTAATTTTGTATATTAGCCCATCGTGCCAAACTTTACCAAAGGCTTGTGCAATGTCCAAGAAGGCAGCAGAACAATATTTCTTTTCCTCAAATGTGTTTTTGCATTTACAGTTCTATGAACTTGTTCTTGGTACCATGTTGGTTTCGGAACCCAAATTGATGGTCTGGAATAATATGCCGTTCTTCTAATACTGGTTTCAACTTCGTTAGTAGCATTTTTTCAAATAACTTCGAGATTGTATTCAGCATGCTTATTGGACGATATGATGAAATCTGTGTTTCATTTTTTCCAGCTTTATGTACCATTGTGATCAAAGATATCTTCCATTTTTGAAGAATATAACCAGTCCGCATGATTGCGTTGAATTTGAATGTTATTAGTTTTATGCATCTGTCTGGTAATTCCCTTATCATTTTTCCGGTAGTAAGATCATGCCCTGGTGCCTTTTTTGAACTTATATTTCATAAATTCATAGTGTTTTAATCTTGTTTATATCAGTACAGCTGTGCCTCCATGTGCTTCCCCATCTGGGTGGCCTGAGGCTCATCTCCTCACAAATATCACCGCTGCAAATGTGGCAAAGTGTTTTGTTACGAATTAATATATAATAAATATGTTCCTCATTTCAAGGCGAGATGTAATACATCATGAGCTGCCTTTGCGAATCACACCATAAACGAAGATTTGAAGTGTTCATCTGCGAAATTGGTGTACGGGTAAGTTCTAAAAGTATCAGGAGAAATGGTTATAAAAAGTCCTGATAATGAGAATTTAGTTCCATCAACATTCGTAAACAACCTATACGACAAACAATGCAAAGTCTAACATGTACACCACCTAGACATACATCCCAAACCATTTAAATAATCGTAATATAAATAATAAATTTTTGTAACACAGCATTGAGACTGTGTCACTGTCATTCTACACAACCGTACCAATTTTGTTGGCATTCCTAGGTATTCCAAGGCAGACGTCCATAAACTTTGATTGATTGAGTTATAGGTTTGCCGATAATCTAGGAACACATGATGTACGGAACGCGTGTCCTTATGTTTTGAGTTATGCGGCCATATGATGGTTGGCCACGTTGAACTATACGGCTGCTGTTGGGAATTTTACCAGAGTTTGCCCTTACTATGGCCAACTCAACTTCAAAAAACCTGCACGACAGTTGTCATTTATGTGTTTTCCTCTGGACGAATTAGTGATCACTTCTATAAATTTGCAGTAGCATTTCAGATGGTATCGCTCATTTTATGTCCACAAATTAATTGACCCACCAATCCGTGTATTAACGATGCTTCCCCAACGTCATTGCGTTTACAACAAAGATCCAGGATGGTTTGTTGCATTTCAGTTGATTTGGTGGTATATCCCGAGTATATATAGGAGGTACAGGACCGAGCCCAATACGCTACTTTGTGGTACTCCAGCTGAAATTTTCTTTAAGTAATAGTATTTGTCTTCATTTACACGGAAGTGTCTATCGGTTATGTAGGATTTCAGAGTTTCATAATATTGTTTGGGAAGGTCTCGCTAAAGCTTGAACTCAAATCGTTTGTGCCAAACTCGATCAAATACTTGCGATGAGATTTGTGCCCACCATTATTGGTTTCATTTTCTTTCGGATCGATTTTTCAATAATCTTGGATATGGTTATGGATATCGGTTTGAAGGACTTTTTATTGTTACATTGTTTGTTAGGTTTTACGATCAGCTCACCTTCCATTGTCTCGGAACGTATCTTAGTCTAAACACAGCATTGATTTTGTGGAGAAGTTTACGGATCGCTTTATTTGGTAATTCTTTAATGATTTGTCGAGTTATGAGATCGTGCTCAGGAGCTTTTTTCATGTATAAATTTTGAATTCACTGTTGTAGGGAAACACTTTGTATTTCGAGCTCATCAGATCGTTTCATGAGGTTAACATTTTCATTCGCAATTTGCCTGGATAATGGTTAAAACGTTAGCTGTCTTGCAAACAAGTCAGCTTTTTGTTTACCGCTTCGAGCCCACATTCCATCCTCATTTCTAATTGGTGCCGTCGAATTCGTTGGTCTCTTAAGTACTTCCGTTGGAATATTCGGTATCTTTTTGGTTATTAAGTGATGACAAATATATAGACATATTGATTCATTCTTAACTGTTCTGATCAGAGATTTAAACTTGTTACAGAGGTTATTAAGGACGGTTTCAGTTTCTCTTACTTCAACTGGATAATTTTTACAATTGATGTTACTTGCGTATATTTGAAAGGCGTACTTTACCACGCAGCTTGTTGTATGTTTTCTATTAGCCTTTCTACTTTCTCTTCGACTTGTATGATGTTTCTTATTGGTACTTGAAATTGGTATTCTTATAAGACAGTTTTACTGACCGTCATAATAACAGGAGGATTCCAAACGAATATAGTTATCTGACATACCTTTTGCTAATTAAAAGTCTATAAGGTCCGGTGTTGGTGAGCCATCAGATTGAAAGTCACATTCTAATTTTTTCCTGCTTCAAACAACTCTTTTCCTTTTGGTGTAGTAACTCTGTAGCCCCAGTATGTGTTTTTCGAATTGAAGTCGCCACCAATGATAAAACAACCTCCCATGGTGTTAGAACGTTCTTCATAATCGTCTTTCTTCAGATTATGCCGTGGTGAACAGTATATTGCTGATTTATATATTTCTGTGTACTTTGTGCGAATTTTGTTCTCTCTGATGGATTGATGGCATGGTAAAAACTGTACTCACGTATTCTGGCATATGAGGAGTTAGTGAAATGGGTTTCAGAGATTAGACATACATATACGAATTTTTTGTTTAAATAAAAGCATTTCCATTCGCATTCCAAATTACTAAACTGAGCGTTTGTAAATTTATTTTTATTTTCAAGTCGTGTTGGGTAACGATGATGACACGTTTTTCAAATGTTCAAATATGAGTTTATTGGTCTCAGCCTGCTCATCAAGTTTTAGTAATTCTTTAGCTATACCTCACAGCCACGGTAATTAGCTGGTTGTTGGCCGTTTCTATTAATGCATTTTGCAGCTGAGTTCCTATCTAATGTACCAGAAGATTTAACGCATCCTGTCATACGCCCACAGTATCTCTGCAGAGTATGATTGAAGCCCTGACATTTGTTGCATTGGGCTATCAGCAGTGAGTTTTACTACAATGGTTCAATTCTGACTTTTATATTTAGAATTGCTGAATTACATGAATTTTTTGAATTTAATTTTTTTTTGATTTATTCCAAAATTTTAAAATATAATTTCTTGCGGCTTCATAAATTTTTTGTAATATTTTTTGAATAAAATCATCCACCCAGAATATTCCACCCAGATGTCCAATTTTAAAATGTATTATTTATTGATTTGTATTTTTCAGATTAAAAATTTGTAAAAATAATTTAAATTGTAATTTTCAGGTCAAAACTTAATTTTTAAAATCTGCGTATATTGAAATAATCTTAAAGAATCTTAATTTAATAAACGTATATTTTTAATGTGTTTAATCAATTCATCATTTTTGGACTATTGTTATTTTGTAAACTCTTAATTCTCTAGTACAAGCGTAGACCCGCGTCTAACGCGTTGAGTTTATCTAGGCCAAAATTCTAAAAGGGCAGCCACAATTTAAAAATAAATGTTAAATTCTTCAATCATTCTTTAACATGAAGGACATGAAGAACTTTAAAACGAAGTTGGCAGTGCTGATAACAGAAATACCAAAAAACGTAGGCGCACAAAAACGAAAACGCCTCCAAAACAAACTACACAAAGTGTAGTTAACACTGAAAAGGAAAATAAAAAAATACCACTGCCTCCACTTATTAACGTGAGCAACTTCAACAATTTCGAACTCTTTCGACAAAAAATAATAAAAACTACTAGTGAACCAACAAATTTTAGGGCGCTTTCAAACAGCGAAATGTCAAAAAACTATATAAAGAATTAAAAGGTGAACCCAGCAACCAACTAAAAAATATCGAATATCACACCTATCAGCTGAAGAGTGAAAAGGCTTATAGAGTGGTTATCAGAGGCCTACCATCATACATTAGTCATGATGAAATTAAATCAGGCTTAGAAAGAATGGGACATGAAGTCGCAGGTGTTACCAACATATTCAAAATGGTCACAATTGATGGTCTAAGAGTCAGGAAACATTTTCCATTGTTTTTCCAAATACGTCAAATGTGCTGAAGATCACCACACAACAAAATGCAAAAAACAACCAGATAGCGAATCATCGTGTGCTCTTTGTTAGCAAGAAGGACATACTGCAAATTATAAAGGATGCCCTGTATATCAGAACAAAATTAAAAGTTAATAGAGTAATAGAACAAGCGTAGTACATCGATTACAAACCAAAGCAGCTAAACAAAAGTCAGCAAGACTTTTAAACGTAAAAAAGTCAAATACACAAAAATGATTAAACTGGCAATATTCCTCCATAAAAACAATAAAGATATTGCGCTGATTTCATAAACGCACTTCTCTAGCAAAAGTTTTATTAGAATAAAGGGATTCAATTCCTACTGGACAACCCATTCTAGTGAAAGAGCTAGAGGTGGTTCAGCTGTACTAATTAAAAATAATATTAAACATAATCAACAAGAGGATATTCGGGAAAGCTATATGCAAGCAACGGTTATCTCAATCCAATATAATGGCGAAGATCTAAATATTGCTGTAGCATACTGTGCTCCACGGCATACACCAACGAAGTTACAATTTAATAACGTCTTCAATAAACTAGGCCCAAGATTTATTATTGGTGGGGGCTACAATATAAAACATACAGCTTGGGGTTCTAGGATAATTTCTCATGGAAAAGGAAATGCTCTGTTCAATGCCATTCATGAAAACAAATGTGAATATCTGTCTCCAGGAGAGCCAACGTATTGGCCCACGGATCCAGGTAAAATACCAGATCTACTTGATTTCTTTATCATAAAGGGTATTTCATCCAGTTACACTAGAGCCGAAGGGATTAACGACTTAACATCTGATCACATTCCTGTACTGTTGTCAGTAAGGGCTATAGTAATAAAAAAACAAAACAGAGAAACCTTGCTAATAAATTCACGGATTGGATTCTCTTCAGAGAAAAGTTGGACGTGCTAGTTGAATTAAAAGTGAGTATCAAAAGAAATGAGGAATTCTCAGCCACGTTACTCCAGAATTAAAGGAAAAAGCGAACATGGAAGTCATATACCCTGCTAAGCTCAGGGAAAAAATCAAGGAAATCCTATTAAGTCTATTCAAGGAACTGCCACGTAAAGCAATCATCACGATCACATACTTATTTAATGCCTGTATGAGGTTGAAGTACCCAAATGTACCCAAATGCTTCAAAACGGCCCAAATAATTATGCTGAAGAAACTAGGCAAACCAGATGAAGAAGTAACATCGTACAGACCAATCTCACTGTTCCCGACCTTATCAAAGCTGTTTGAAAAATTACTTCTGAAACGTCTCAAGCCAAAAAAAAGTCAGCATACACAAAACGTTCACAAAACGGTGAACGTTCCTGATTTTCAATTTGGATTCAGGAGTAACCACTCCACAATAAATCAAGTCCATCGAATAACTACTGTGATAGAGCAAGCGTTAGAAGAAAAGGCCTTTGATAGGGTTTGGCACGAGGGATTAAGATTCAAGATGAGCAGAATGTTACCGCAAAATTATTGCCAGCTGCTTGAATCAAACCTCTCTGATCGCAAATTCAGAGTCATTCATGAAGAAACATGTTCTGACTTTTATCCGACGCTAGCGGGAGTTCCGCAGGGAAGCGTATTAGGATCCCTCCTGTACCTACCAACGAACAAAACATGCATCGGTACGTTTGCTGACGACACTGTTATTATGGCAATAGACGAATCTCAACAAAGCACAGAGAAAAATCTTCAACGAGCCATGAACAACGTTACTAAATGGACGATTGATTGTAAAATCGCGTTTAATGAGCGTAAATCAACACATGTGACATTTACGCTCCGACCCAAAAAAATCAACCAGCACATATCCATCAACGGGGTAAAAGTGCCGCAGGCTGAATCTGCCAGATACCTTGGTCTGCATCTAGACTCAAGGCTAAACTGGAAACATCACGTGAGACAAAAAGCTGACCAGATACGATTAAAACAACGTCAAATGTACTGGTTAATTGGGCATCATTCCAAAATGAACCTGTATTGCAAAAGACTAATTTACCAGACCATCTTCAAGCTAATATGAATGTATGGTGCTCAGCTATGGGGTTGTACTCATAAGTCCAATAGAGACATTATCCAACGCAGTCAAAATAAATTTCTTCGAATAATCACCAACGCCTACCGATTTGTGACTAACAGGGAAATACACAATGATTTACAAATACAACTGATAGATGACGTCATCCGCGAATGTGCCATCAAACATGAAAATAGACTTCTCATTACTACAAATGAAGTAAGGCGGCTCAAACGAACCAAACCACATGAGCTAACCGAATGATCATCATACCTCAGGGGAACTGGACATTGGTGCAGCAAACCCACAACAGTTTCTTAATATCAACCTTACTAATGAATTAAACGAATTAATAATGTTTAAGATTGTAGTAGCCATACCAATAAAGGTGTTTAAAACGTTAAATTTAACGTTTAATAAGTGGATTTTTATTAATTTGAAAACCATTGAATTTAAAATTTGAAGCCGTTTACAAAATTCGACAGTTCGATGTTGAAATATTGAATTTTAAAAAACCATTTTTTTGTATCCACGGTTCAAATTTAAAATTATCAAATTTCTAAAATCGAATTTCGATGTATAAATCGTTAAATTTTGGAAGGAATTTTACTTATATACATAATTAAAGATTTAAAATGTTAAATTTTATTTTTTAACTAAAACAAATTTAAAACGATAAAATTTAACAAATCTAAAATTTTTGAAACTTTTCAAATAATTTAGATTTATGAAACATTTATGGATAAACGGAATAAAAGAAATAATTTGAATTTGAATTCGAATTCTTAAAAATTTTGTTTAAAACGATTTTTTGAGCAGCTTATAGAAAAAGAAGATCAGTTGGATTGATTTGGCTCCATGTAATTTTATACCAATATAACGAATGAAATAGTTGCCTGTAGCCGGACTGCATCAACTGCATAAAATGTTGCTTGGTTGAACCGTATTCAAATATTGAAATTTTGTAAAACATACTCTTTTGCGTTCGACAATATCTGGTCAGCCTACCATTATATGCTCTTTGCGAAAGGGTTTAATACTATGCGATTGTTATGTGTACGGCCATACTATATTCCCTAAATCCAACTTTATTTCCAATTACTCATACGTCACATGATTAAATAAGGTATATACGCTTGTCGTATGCATTAGAAATGTGACGAATATGATGACAGCAATAAGAATTTCTGTTTGCTTAAAGTCGCAATAAAAACACACAAAATTCTATTTTTAGTTGAAATTTTTCCCTTTTCTTAGCATAATACATATACATATGTACATATACCCAAACCCAGTTTTGTCGGTTTAGGATGAATACAACATAATATTTATGTTTATATATGCTATGAAACTCTCCCCTTTAAAGGGGTTACAATTTTATTTTTTCTAAATATGTATGTACATATTTTTATATGTGTTTGTGCGGTAATATATTGATACAACCTGTTTGACACACATACATTACGTACATGAATTTTTGTACTATAAGTTTATGCCATAAAATTTTATAGTTCATATTATAGTTGATATTCTCATAATTTTTCACCAACAAAAAACTCTATTAACAAAAAAAAAAAAAAAAAAATCTGGGACGACATGTTGAATATATGCCAAGTTATTCTTGTTTTTATAGTACATATACGAAACTGTTATTGTTATAACTGTTTTGATGTTGTTGAAGTTATTTCCGTAAAGGAAAACCAAAGTTTTTCCGTTTATTATTATTTTTTATTTGACAGAAATACAAAAATATATAAATTAAATGTAGATGTGTGGTGTCGTCAAATACGAATAAGCTTTATACATACGTTAAGTTGAACGACTTTAACGAACGTACGCAAGACATACGCCCCTGTTGGAATATATTTATCCCTGCAAATACTTGCCTAATAAATCAATCACCTATTCGTATTCAAATTAAATTGAGCTTGAACACAACAACAACAACAACAACAAACACGAGAGTTCATTAATTTAACGGAAAAATCTTTTCTTCTTCTTTCCCGCCAATTTCTTTATTCTACAAATCAAAATAAATCCTTCAATTTACTTTAAATTTATTTGAAAAACATTTTCGTGTGTGTGTGTGTGTGTATATATTTTTCCATTCCTGGTTTTCCCGGTAATTTTGTTTTTTTCTGTATATAGGTACATTTTCCATTCGTAAGTGAATTTAATTTTTGTTTGAGTCGCGCGGGGTGCTGGTTGTACTCTGTATATAAGAAAAAATCCTTTTATTACAAACAATAAATAAGAGCCCGCACCTGCAACAAGGATTTTATTTTATTTTATTTTTTGCGGAAAATGTATTTTGTTTTGTGAAAACAAAAAAGTTATACAGAAATGTTAGTCTGTTGGATTTTTATTTTATTTTTTTGTTGTTGGGGAGGATTACAGTTCGAATTGTGTGGTTATGATATTGGCAAAATTCGTTTTTCGCGTAATTTAATTTATTGTTTTAAATAAGATTTTATGGTTTACATTTGAAAGAGGATTACATACTCGTACAAGTTTACTGAATCGAGTATGTTTTTGACGAAAAATAAGTACAACACAATTCGAGTAGCAAAAATTCAGACGCTTATACTTATAACCAAACATGGTTGACCTTTATTTTTGGCCTCAAAGGTTTCAATAAAGGGCCAGCAATTCGTTCACACAATGCGACAACCTGTAGACAACGTCGCCAATTCCTAGATTGATTTTGAGAATTAGTTTTAAACTACGGAAACCAAATTATTTCCAAAAAGGGCCACAAATGGGCCCACGATGCAAGACCCGGAAAAACACACATATATTTTCACATTAAAAACACACAACCTTGATTTCACCATCGGGAATTGAACCCGAGACCCTCGAATACTAAACTACTAAAGCCAGGACACTATATTTACTGTGCTTTCGGTCCAAATTATATAAAACCGAAATGATATAAAACCGTCCGATTTGTAGTATAATACCTCTAAAATTATGGTTTACCGTCTGCGAATGGAGTCATGTACCAGCTTAAATATAACGACTTACTGATAATCGAAACTGTAACAATAACCAAATTAGAGAAATTCAATGGCAATTTAAATTTTATTAAGAATACCATTGCGTTACCAAGTTTTAGTCGACCTTGGCCAGTACTCACATAAAATACGCAAGATTATAACTTCCATTAAAAATAATCCAAGTGTCTCTGATTATGACCGTACCATAAAATTGAGCACATCCCGTTCCATGCTAAAACGAATTCGAGATCAAGAAGGCTATAAGAATTAGCGAGTTATTAAAAAGCCATAACTCATTCAGATAACCAGAACTTGTCCTCTAAATGTGCCGTGCGTGTGTCGGTGTTCTATTACCAAGTTTTGACAAAAATTTTTGGAGTATGTTGTGATGGATGACGAAAGGTACGTGGAATTGGATTTGAAGCAGGTTAGCAGGTCAAAAACTATATATCTTACCAAAAATAGTGACAATGCTTGCGCGAAATATACCGGGTGTTTCTTTTAAACTGAGACGATCAAATATCTCGAAAAATAGCCACTGTACGGAAAAAATGTCCATAATCAAAATTTAATCATACCGCGGGGGAAATACATTAGTGCAAAAAAAATAGTCCCCCAACCCCGCTTTGTAGGTGGGGCGGGGTAACTTTTAAACAAAGATAGGAAGCCATATTTTTTATTGCAGATACGGATTCTACGACTAAAAGTACGTATGATTTCCATGAAACATTTTGTTCGGTTCATGATAGATGGCGTTGTAATCGACGAAATTCAATTTTTTCAATTTCTCCTTCTTTTGAACACACGCATTCGATTCTGCAATACGTTTGACATAAAAAACATCACGTTTTCATTGGAAATACTCGAAATTCGTCATCAAAACAATTTATTCAGTTTTGTAAATCTAAAATAAGTGTTCAAAATGATGGTCTGCGACTTCAATGCACTTATTAATCCGCATTTCAAATGATTGTACACAACTGAGAAGTGTGTCTGGTTGAATTTCAGCACACGCATTTCTGATTCGCTCAAACATGTTCTCACATGTTGTTGGTTTTTGTGTGTAAACTTTGTTTTTGAGGTAGCCCCACAAAAAAAAATCTGGCGCAGTAAGATCTGGTGATCTGGCGGGCCAATTTATCGGACCAGCTCTACCGATCCAGCGACCATTGAAATCACGATTAAGTATTTCACGTGCCATGAACGAATAGTGTGCAGGACAACCATCATGTTGAAACCACATGTTCCGTCTCACTTCTAAGCTCAAATTTTCAAGTAATATTGGCAGTTCATTTTCTAAAATGTTTCGGTACATTTGACCATTCAAGTTGCCTTCAATAATGTGGGGGCCTATGAGTTTGTTGCCAATTATTCCACACCACACGTTGACAGTTAAGGTCGCTGATGTTCAACTTGACGAAGCCAGTGCGGATTTGTAACACTCCAATAATGCATGTTGTGTCGATTAACCGTTCCATGGTTTGTAAAAGACGATTCGTCGGAGAACATTACGCAACGAAAAAAATTGGGGTTTTGTTGTATTTGTTCACGTGCCCATTGACAAAAAGTTACCCGATTTTGGAAATCAACGCCATGAAGATCTTGGTGTAAAGATACATGATATGGATGATACTTGTGCCGTTTTAAAATTCTCCAAACACTGGTGGTATTTCTCGTGTACTAATATGATGATTATGAGCCACTGCTGCCAATACAGCAATTTCATTGTTTTCTCCAGTGACTGTTGCTCTACGGGTCCT
Organism: Tipula unca; assembly: GCA_951394425.1. Classification (NCBI taxonomy): domain Eukaryota; kingdom Metazoa; phylum Arthropoda; class Insecta; order Diptera; family Tipulidae; genus Tipula; species Tipula unca. Next base: position 70,370,680 of record OX596380.1, read on the forward strand.
CTTTTTCGGTTGAACATTTCCATCAGTAATAAATTGTTTGATAGTACGGCCAAATGAAGCACGTGAACGATTACTATCCGGAAAACGTTGAGCGTAAATAGCAACAGCATTTTCAAGATTTCTGCCAGCTTCTCCATAAACCAGAACCATTTCAATTTTCTCTGGCACAGCTAAACGCTCCATTCTAAAGTATTTTGTCGTTTATTTTGCAATTACGAAAAACATGAAGATAAGAAATAACACAAACGTTAAATGTGATTTACAAAACTGAATAAATTGTTTTGATGACGAATTTCGAGTATTTCCAATGAAAACGTGATGTTTTTTATGTCAAACGTATTGCAGAATCGAATGCGTGTGTTCAAAAGAAGGAGAAATTGAAAAAATTGAATTGTCGATTAAAACGCCATCTATCATGAACCGAACAAAATATTTCATTGAAATCATACGTACTTTTAGTCGTAGAATCCGTATCTGTAATAAAAAATATGGTTTCCTATCTTAGTTTTAAAGTTACCCCCGCCCCACCTACAAAGCGGGGGTGGGGGACTATTTTTTTTGCACTAATGTATTTCCCCCGCGGTATGATTAAATTTTGATTATGGACATTTTTTTCGTAGAGTGCCTATTTTTCGAGATATTTGATCGTCTCAGTTTAAAAGAAACATACCCGGTATAAGCACTTCAAGTTAGATAAATTTGAAAATAGAGTTATAATTGCAAGCCATTTGAAGTTGTGGCCTCAAGAGCCAAGTTTTTGTCACATCCTTCACAGTTACGTTGAGTGTGTACTTATAAAAGAATGAAAAAGTCACATTTGAAGCTGTGAGAATATCATTGAGAAACATCGAACAACATGCGCTTGACTTTATCCAAAATAACAAAATTTGAAATTAAGATCAATGCGAGCGTTTAGTGCAATAAACTTTCTTTAATTAAAGCTTCTGTTTGTTTTATTTCAACACATATTTACAAAATTACAGTATATGGTATGTGATGTCCGATTTAATTTGAATGATTCTTTAGTTTCTCCTGACGGCTTAACTGAATCGCCCTTTTACAAAATCCAACTGGCGCATTTTATTTCAGATCGTTAAAATATCGTAGGTTGTTGGCATTGACTTAATTGTCGATGTTGACAAAAAATATTGCCAAATAATCTACGTATTATTTTACGTGTCGACAACCGAGTAGATTACACGGCGTAATCTACCTCACCCAACCCTGGGGGAATTACATTAAAAAGTCGGTCGCCAATCTCTATATACTAGTTCGGTCCAGAAATTGAGCTGACAGACACAAACAAATAACAATTTGGTTCAGTTTTTACAACAAATTGTTTACGTTCTGACGTTGGCAAATTCGGAGATACCGTATTGTTTTCTGATGGTATAGTACTTAACGGACATGTTGGAAACTAGCTGAAATACGTATACACTTCGAGGATAATGGAAATATCCGCAAGGATCCAGCCAACCCATGGGTAATATAAAACAAAAAATTGAAACAAATATTGTTAGGCGACCTTCTCACGCACTCATAGTAAACCACACGAAAAATTGTCTAGCTCTGATGCAAGACTATTTTTCGTGTGTTTTGCTATGTAAGTGCTTCGAAAAGTTAACCAAAAAATGATTTCTTCTACTCAGGCGATACTTCACTTTTTGTGATTTATTCTTAAAAGCTAATACCATTGATAGAAATCGCGATCCAGAAATCGCTGATCCCGTATAACAGCTCTAAACCATATTTTGATAGTAAAAAAATGAATTGGGCTTTGAAATACAGCACTGACAGAAGGTCACCTCTATTCTAACGAGGGGGCTTGTAAATAATTAAGTTTTACTGTTGACTGATCTATTTTAATCATAGGCGCCATTCAACAGATGTTTAAGTTAGCATAGAGATAACTTGTAATTTGTATAAATTAATGATAACATTTTGAGAATCTCTTTGGTGCAGTATCCTAACAGATTCAGAAATTTTGTCAACAAGTAGAAGAGATAAAAAAATATAGAGTAACTAAGAGTTTTTAATGGGTCAACTGCCGCATGTATATTTTGAGCCTATAATGTTACATTTACCGCAAGTACTTATAAGTACTTTTTGTATGGTAAAAATAGACATATACTCGTATCGGCTCTTACATTTAATTAAAAATAGCAACGAGTATTTTATTTAAGCATAGACACAAACCTAAATATTTGCGGTGGTCCATTGGAAAATCACTATTGCTTGTGATATGGATCAAACAAATGGTATTATTATTGCAAAAATAATCGTGGAAATCATGTGACTTGGTAACGACAAGTTAACGATATTGTTGTAAATGTCAAAAGTAAAACCACCCTTTGTTGCTATAGATTCTTAAAAGTATTAGTTCTTGTTTCATTAATAAATTGCATACCTATTTCTAAGACTGGGTCCGAAACCTGTGATAAAATATAGTGAATTAATTTTTTGACATTTACTTGAAAATACCGAACACACCCAAATTATTCGAGTAAATTACTATGATAATTTTTGACAGCCATCGAATAATTGGTGTATATGTCATCTTGTTTCGACTCAACAATATCCTGGTATTTAACCGTGTTGTACATAAACACAATAATACTAAACAACCATATAAATCGAATCCATTATTTTAATTAATTAATTTTTTTAAATTCACAAAAAATTTGAGGTTATGAAAACAAAATTTGTTATATATATATATATATATATATATATATATATATATATATATATATATATATATATATATATATGACGTGGGGAAATACTTATGAAGTGGGGAGATTTATTACACATTCCGGACAGCATAATAAAAAATCGTGAATGTAGGGGAATAATTATCAAAGAAATGTCAAAAAATTAATTTACGATTTTTTATCACAGGTTTCGGACACAGTCTTAGTTATTCTGAATTTTGACCGACATCGTTCATTTAAATAAAATAACAAATGCTTTTGACTGATAGAAAGACATTATCGAGTAGTTTCAAATGACGTTTCAATCGTTTCAGGAGGGATTATTTTAAATAAAATTTTATGAAGTAGTGTATGTTAGTTGCACTTAGGTGGCAGAGGGGTAATGTTTTGTTATGATTTTAGATGTATAATCAGGCGATATTTCATTTGATTAGTATTTCAATTTTCCTGGATCACGGTACATGAAATAGTAGAGTACAAGTGTCTGTAAGGGGCATGAAATAAATTTGAATGCCGAGAGATGCTTTTAATTTAAAACAACTAGATACTTTTTACAACAAAAACAAATGATAGAAAACAAAAAAAATCATATAAATACTATCAATGTTCGTTACTAGATGGCAGTAAAACTGCCACAAAATAAAGCTGGACAATTTTATTGTACAACAATACAAAAGAAGCTTTTTCTCATTTTACTTTAAATCTATGAAGCTATTATTTAGAAAGCTGTAAAAAATTTAATGACCAGTTTCGCGTCGACAAGTATATGGAAAAAAAGAAAGTCTCTCATCTGGCAATGGCAAGTGGACACTGTAACTTAAACCATATACAATCTATCCTCTACATTTTTAACGTTAAACTTATGCTCATAACATATTTGAAAAAAATATTCAAACAAAATGTATATTATGAATATATTTGGTCGCGGTTAACAATTCAGAGTACATGGGCATAAATTCTAGATAACGAGTGTACCAAGAGTTCTGGAACAGTCAAATATTTTAGAGCGATTGTGTGTGTGGTAAAACCGTTGCATATAAGAAGTTTAAACGGTTAAAAAAAATGTATTTGACCTTGGGATGACCTTGAGAAGCCCCGAGTTGGTTATAACAGAACCTTTTTAGATAACTTTTTCCTAATTTCAAGTAAAATTTGTGGAGTTTTAAGATGTTCGATTTAATACACTCTTAACTGTGTGAGTAAGACTTCCCATTCAAATTGCTATTAGAATCGAATCGGAGCTTTTTAGGATTATCTCATGATCAAATAAACATAGTCCTTTAATATACATTTTTTAACCCCTGCAACTTCTCCATATACCGGTTTTACCGCAAACTCAATTCCACAGTAAATGTTAAATTAAGGGAAATTAACTTATTTACTAGTTTTGTGGTTGTACTTTTAAATGAGATTTACAGATATCTAACACCTAAGTTCTAGGTACCTATGAAAGCAAATTTTATCGGGTGGTTCTAATAAGCGGCGATGTTAACCGAAAATTGTTTGAGACGGTCTAGGTCTAGTCTATTGCAAAACCTCATATTTGCGAAAAAAAGGACTGGAATATAACGATTTTTCCGAATATTTCTTGCGGTGGGCTTAATAACCGGCCATCTTAAGTGAAAAATATTTGAAGACCTAATCTAAAGGAAAATCTCAAAAACTTTTATAATATTTCTGAATTCAAAAACTATATAGACGACTGTAGACTTTTTAAAGGGCGAGTATGGTCCGAGCACCACAAATTGCTCGAAACTTTGTTTTAGGTGATGTAAGGTGGTAGTAGTAAACGTCCAGCGTATCGAAGAGCTCTGCCGATTGCATGCAAACAATGAACTTAAAACAGCTAAACCCTAACCATTGCGCTAGCTGCATACGATTTTTTTTTATCATAATTTGCGCGGGAATTACCGGCAGATAGTGCTTTTTGATGTGAGCAGTACAGGAATATCGGATTATACTGTTAAAGCAACGATATGGTTATGTTCTAGCATCCGAGAGTCCTGAACTACGAACACGAACATCGGAGATTACGAAACTTTTTTCTTATTTTTCAAGAGAAGCCAGCACTCCAGTTGGAAAGAGCTTTGTAATGAGGTTGAACAAGATTCATGGGTAGGCCATACAGAGCTGTGGTATCAGAATATCAAATATTACAACCCAACACGGAGAAGATTGCCTTGTTCACAGAACAACTAGATGTTATGTCCAATAGCGACATTACGGCTATGGTGGAAGTGATACTGATGAATGCATTCAGAAAAATTGAAAACAACCTAGCACCGGGACCAGTCAATATTCCCAATATTGCACTGAAGGCACCAATCTGTGCTAACCCAGAAGAATCTTACGAGCTCTTTGACAGGTGTATAAGGTAGTTGGTAATATTTTAGAACACATCAGCTGCAACACTGAACAATTGACGCTATAAAATTAGTTGTAAATAGGGCTAGCTAAGCAATACATAAGGCAGCAGATGCAAAGAAGATCCTGAAAAATATTGTGCCATTGTAATCCTAGATATCGGTTCAACTTGGCTAGCTGTTTCGTTCGGGCCTTGGAGACACCGTTTTCAGGAGAATCCTACTTTTAAAACATTTGCTGGCGTTAGTGAGTATATGATGTCCTATACGATGCTTGGTGCTGGGTCCCTTACTATCCTTAGGCTAGTTCAGTCAGTTTCTGTCATTGCGCAGCTTAATAGAATACAAGGTATGACTTGTCGAGCTATTATGGGTGCTATGTCCTCGTCTTATTTCGGCCTTTTGCCTGCGGTGTATTGGTGCGTGGAACACTTTCGGCCTGATCACAGGGCATAGACTAATCTACAATTTATTCAGCTGATATATACCAGAAATTAATATGGTTAATGACAAATTGTTGCCAGAATTCTGCTTCGATGTCTCTTTCTCGGTGGTTTATCCAGCGAAGAACTCGTGGTTGTCTCAAGAATTCAATGACTGGGTGGCTTAGTCGCTCGTGTTTTTCGATGACGGGTCTCACTATAATTTTGGTGCAGGTTTCGGAAACTATTGTCCTGCACATGACCTACAATCATGTGGGCGTCTAGGCCGAAACTGCACGGTATTCCAAGCGGAGCTGGTTGCACCCACACGTTGTGCGGTTGACGCTTCTAACCTCGCTGTTTCCGGAAAAGACATTATTCTATGCAGTAATAGTAAACCTGAGCTCAATTCATTAGGAAATGCTCTAATAATCGTGTCAGAGTTATGTGGGTTCCGGCTCAATGTGTCATTGAAGGTAATCAGATAGCTGATGTTTTAGCTAAAAGAGGCTCAAGGATGAAATTCATTGAACCTAAACCGGCAGTGCCCCTGATCTTTAATTGTGATAAGGAAGCTATTAAGAACTACATGTTTTTCGCAGGCTGAGCGTAATTGCCTAGCTTCTACTACATGCTGAGTGGATAAGTACTTCATTTGTTATCCTAATCTAAGGCTCACAAAGTTTGCTCTATCTTTGAAGAAAGACCAACTGAGAGTTCTGGTTGCTATTAACGATTAATAACGATGGATTCAATTAGATAAGCTTTCGTGTCATTATTAAATCTATAGACGAGTGGTTGACTAGACTAAAAGGGTTTTTCCGATGATGCGGAACACAATCTGTTCATCTGAGTTCCAAGAAACATAAGAAGACCTTACGAATAGGCATGAACTGCATCCGGGGCTATGGCCTCAATGGGCTTCTCAAGGTCATTCAAGGTCAAATAACTATTTAACGTTTTTTACCGTATACACAATCCCTCCAATATATTTAATCATTCCGAAACTGTTGGTATACACGGTATTGAGAATTTAGGATTTGAGGCTTAGTTCTCGGCTTTAAATGATATGAATTACTGTACCGAAAAATGCTGTTGAAATATGTGTAACAAAACGAAGGAAAATATAATCACATTTTGGGGAAAAAAATCACGGACAGGTTAAATTAAAAATTATTACGATCATTTATAACAAACAAAAACAAATAGAACGGAAAATCTAAGAAAAACCTTTTTACATTGTCATTTTGTTGTTTCGTTTTCGTTCCTCTTGTTATTTTCCATCATTTTTCTTTTGAACACAAAATTTTAATATTGTTTGTCTTGTGTGTGTATGTATATATATATCGAAAACTTTCGAAAATAAAACAAAAACCAGAAACTGGGGGCGGTAGATAAAAAGACTATCAAACCACCCACTTTAACTTCCTCTTATTATTGATTAATATTTTTTGTGTTTAAGATTTATAAAGCGCGCACAGAGTACATAGATTGATACAAAAGGAAAAGCTCTCATATACGGATAGAGATCTGACAGCACAATAATGTTTTATTACATCCATATATATACGTTCTATCTTGTCTTATCACTTTTAATCTTAATAATGTAAAATTACTGAGAGTCGAATATACTCATATATGTACGTGTACATATACGAGTACACGATGAACGATGTACCAAAAAGACTTTATATTTACTTTCTTTTCTGCGGGAGGAAAAACAAAATTAAAATGAAAAATCGGATGAAATAAATTTTATAAACGCGGGAGAGACGAAACGGATTTTCACTTTGTATTTTTATTTTTATACTTTCTCGAAGCTTTTTGTTTCAATTTTTTTTTTTTTTTAAGATAATTATTCTTTATTACAGTGTTTTTGGTTGGTTTTCTTCTCGGCACAACAACTTAGCGCTCTGTACGGAAAATTAATTTTTGTTGGCATCAAATTTTTGTGTTCTATTCTTGGGAACTAATACAATTTTTCGTTTCGCTTTAAGTGCACACACACACACATATTTAAATATATATCACGTGTACATATATAAGGGGTGGGGGAAGAGTTAAGATTATCTTTTAGGTTGTTGTCCTCTCGTGTAAATGAGTATTATTTATATCTTCGCGCTATCCTCTTACATTAAACCGCGCCAACTTGTTTTTGGTTGCTGTTTTATTATGCGACACCAAAAAAAAAACAGAATAACAGAATTTATTGACCTCAAGGGGGGTGTAAATTGTATTATTTTTATGTTTCCCATTTTTTCCTCCCGCCGTCTTCTATAAGGGTATAATATTCTTCTGTCGATAAGTCGTGCAAATTGTTTTACGGATTTTGGATGGTGGTGCGCGCGCGGTGTTAACTTGTGTAAATAATTTTATTGACCCCCAAAGACTTTTATATATTCGTATAATCAAGAAGTGTGGTATACATACATAAATATATATAAGATTGAAACAAATCACCTGAATAAAAAGATTTGTGTGTGGGAGATAATTTTATATTCCAGCTGGCACATTAACATTTTTGTTTGCCTCGATTCTATGGGTGTACGCACAGTACATATATACACCTTGTCCCAATTGTAATTTATCAATCTCAACCATTTTTTTTTTCAATTTCGGTATTTTGTTTAAATTTTTCATTTCCCGAAAATGGATTTGGGTGAAAAATCAATAACATAGAAATACGTACAACAAATCCAAGAAATAAATCAAGTAACTGTCCATTTTTTGGGATACACTGATGAAGATTGATGAACGATAAAATGGACAGAGCGCAGATAAAGGTGATTGGTATAGTTTTTGAAACTTTGACATTCATGTTTATTTATGTGTGTATATATCTATATGTACATATACGTATACATATGTGGAGACTGGTTTTGAATACATAAAAAGCGATGCTATACGGAATTTCGAATTAAATGGGTTTTGGGTACTCAAAAAAAAAAAAGGTTAAGATTATAGACTTAATTGATTTCCCTTTCAGCAAATATTTATCACTTACTGGTTTTACATTATTCTTGATTATTTTCTAAAATCGATTTCAATTCTACTGAAAAGGAAACGGTGGTAAATGGTTTCCACAAATACCAATTATTTTGCCATCAGTGTGGCATATATTGAAAAAAAGAGTAATGTTGGCTGTCAATATTATATTTCATCGATATTAATGTATGGTTTAGTCTGCTAGATTTAACTAGAATTAATACACGAAATGATAAAGCAAATAACAGGAGCACTTAATGCTCAAATAGAACAAAGAAAAGTGATCGAACGACGACTCCAGAAATTGGAAAATCCAATAAAACCAGGAATAGAAACAACAAGAACACTTGACAACACCCAAAACCGCAGAGGATTTAAAAGAAATCAGTAAACTGCCAGACTGCGTAAAAGAATTACAGCGGTTTGATGGTAACATTACACAGTATATACCCTAGATACACAGTGTCGAAAATATCTTAAGAGACTACAACATAACGAGTGAATGGATGGCAATCAAAAAACGTCTCTCTCTCTCCATTACGCTGATAAGAGGGACCTGAGGACACTAGAGCATCAACTCAGCAACCTATCTCAAAGAAGTATGACATTAGAGGAATTCTACGCGAATGTTAATCACCAAGTTTCGCTAATTGTCAATATCAGAGGACTAAGCGGATATTTATCGAGAATCTTGATCATCCAGAAAAAACAAACATTACCAGAAGTTTACGCATCTTGCCTGCAGATCCAGAATTTGAACTATAGAAATTTCGCAATTCATAAGAAAAGTACCAACAACTCAGTGATAAACCGAATTTTTTCACGACCAAGTCCACCAGATTCGGAAAAAACCAAATGACGTTACCACAAAGGAACATGGCATGTAATATTCAGCACCAAAACATCAAGGTACCACCAAGGCCAACATACCCCAAACCATCAGAACCAATGGATATTGATCCGACAGAGCAGGCAAATCAACTACATGAACCGTCTACCGCAACAATGCCAACAAGGCCAACAAGCTTTTAAACGAGCAAATTCGTATCAGAACAAGCCACGGAAATAGCAAAGAGTTTACCACTTAGAGACTCAGGAAGAAGAAGATAAAGACGAATAAGTATTTTCAGCTGTTAAGCGAAAAAACGGAAATCGAGAAACTTGAAGATGTGGAGGAAATTGAAGAGAATGTGGCATTAAATTGAATGATGGGTGCACTCTTAATTCCTGATTGAGACGGGTGTTAATAAAAATTTAGTCAAGCCCTAATTAGCTGAAAAACGATTCTCACCAATGCAAAATTCGAAATTAGAACAACTACGGAGGAAGCAATATACACAAAATCCTATCCTTATCCAAACAAAGTAGAGGAACAAATGGACAAACTCCTAAAGGATGAGATCATACGGCCTTCGAGAAGCTCATATAACTCACCGATCTGGATAGTGAACAAAAAATTGAACGATTCTTGCACACAAAAATACAGGATGGTTATTGATTTCAAGCGATTGAATGCCGTTACCATCTTAGATACTTACTTACCCGATCCCGGCATCTCTAACACAATCGCGAATCTTTGGAATTCCAAGTTCTTCACCACAATCGACCTTACATCGGGATTCCACCAAATTAAAATGAAGGAGTCCGACATACCGAAAACCTCCTTCTCAACCATGAACAGAAAGTACGAATACGTTAGACTTCCCTTTGTATACTTAAAAACCCACCCCCTAAATTTCCAGAGGATGAAAGATGAAGGAACTAAAATCATTTCTCGGGTAAGCATCATACTACAGGCGCTTCATTAAAAGTCAAAAAACGTAAAAAACAGTATGGACCGACTACCGATGCCTCGGATACGGCAATAGGAGCCATACTATCACAAGGGGACATATTGGCAAGGACAGACCAATCACGTAACTTTTCAGATCTCTAAACAAAACAGATGCAACTTATGCAGTTAACGAAAAATGTTGGCAATAATTTAAACTAATAAAGTTGCTGATGCCCTATCAAGATTATGGAACTAGAAGCAAACACCTTGTCCACTGAAGGAACAATTCACAGCGCCAAGGAAGATTCTATAAGCCTAATAAAATTCTGCGAAGCGCCAATTTATGCGTTTAGGAATCAAATTATATTCCAAAGTGGCAAAGAAATCTACGCCTATGAGGAACCTAACCCATCCTACCATATGCACCACATTACCCTACCGGAGCTAAACAAGGAAGCATTAGGTAGAATACTACGAAGGAATTTAAACCCAAATGTGATCAACGGGATAGAAATACCTGAGGAATTTATACACATCCTACAAGAAGTCTTTGAGGAACACTTCTCCAGTTACAAAATTCGTCTTACTCAAAGAATAAATACGGATATCTGCAATGAAGAAAACAAAATTTTGATTATAAAAGAGGAACACAAAAGGGCACACCGAAATCATACGGAGAACAGGAAACAAATCTTGGAGAAATACTATTTTACGCGACTGGCTAGTATAATAAAGAAATATACGCAAGCCTGCGATACCTGCAACATCAATAAGAATGGTAGCCATCGAAACCAAGTGCAAATTCAGAAAAAACCCATCCCGACGCATCCAGCAGAAATACTCCATATTGACATAATGGAAATCAAGAACGAGAAATTCTTATCATTTTCGAAATTTTTTCGAATCTAATATAAATCCACCCCACATGTAAGGGGCAAAATAATCAAGGCACTACGCTATTTTACCGTACCCAAGATGCTTGTAATGGACAATGAGAGTAGCTTCATGAGCCCTATTATCACAGACTACCTGAAAACCTTAGGAGCCGAAATTTATCTAACACCGTCACAGAGGAGTGAAGTAAATGGGACTGTTGAGCGAGTTCTCTCAACAATAATTGAAATCTTCAGATTGTTCTTGTTGTGACGAACAGAAGAACAACAAATATAATCTCAATGGGGTAAGTAATTGAAGTTACTGCTTCATTGATTTTGACATTGCGAGGATAATAAAGAAGTTATAAATATTATCAAGATGATGGCCAGAGGTCGATATAACTTGGGATTTTTGAGCAAATTTTTAAAATATGATCTCTTTGATGATGGTGTCTTTGGTCATCTTAACCTCTTTAAGTGAACGCATGAAAAATGCATTCCTTCCATATTAGCCAACAGTTGCGGTCTAAATGCAAACCCACACAAAACTGAACAGGTCCTCTTTTCCAGGATATACAAACTTTCTCGTCCCCTACTTTAAATGATATCAGCTTGACCTTCACAGATAAAGCGAAGTTTCTGGGTCTCAATTTGGACAATAAACTAAACTGGGAACCTAATATACTGGAAGGAGTAAAGCAAGCTACTCTACTGCTTTACTCGTGAAAAACTGCAATTCGGAAGGGATTTGGGCTGCTGACTTCTATACCACAGTGGTCAGACCGTTCTTAGGAGGTTACAATCTGGTGGACTGCGTTGGGCAAAAGTGCCAACTAGAAGCTTCTGACCAAAATTCAGAGAACATGCTATACCTATGGATCAGCGGCGCACGATAAGTATGCATTGTTGCTATATCAGACTGAAATTCGTTTCCTTGTGGACCTATAATCATGCATGACACTAATTTATTCTGTGTAACTAAAAGATCTCCTCTAGGGACAGCTGGCTGAATAATGCATTTCTGAATAGAGAAGTTAAAAAAATTATCACAAATAGTTCAAAAAGGACTATAATGAACCGAGCAAATAGCGCAGGGTTTAAGCCGATACTAAAAAGTGATTAAATTGAAAACATCTATGACTCTCTGTTGGAATGTATAACTCAGGGACCGACCTATATTTCAAATATTATTATTAAAAGTTGAAATATTAAAGTTGACGAGCTAGTCTGACTTGGCACTACAGGCCATATCTCAAAAAGAGAAAGGAATATTGAAACGCCTTTTGCTTCATGCAAGCATTGCTCCTTGAAAAAGCAGACACGAACTTAACGAACCACATGTGAATAGTCCGGCAAGTTAGAGATGATCAGGAGTGGTGTCAGGTCAGGATGTTAGAGTGGTGTCAGGTCAGGATGTTTCTCGAAGTCATCACAGGCCATTATTTTATAGGCAGGCATGCGAGAAAAATTGGCTCCATTTCACATGTTTCAAAAATTCGTGGTTGATTTCTATGGGCCCACATGTGTCAATAGACGTTTACTTTGGACAGCCACAACAAATCCTAATATAACCTAACCATTATGTGTACACGGTATTATTGAGATGCCGGTAATGTAATTACGCACTTTAATTACTACCTCTAGGGAGAATATATAGAGGGAGTCCTAGACTCAATTCACTCTAGCTCGAACCAAGAATTCAACCGCAAGTTTTTGTCATTTTGTGTTGAAACTTGAACATTAGAAACATATTAATCGACCGACGAGGCGATCATAAATATACTCAGCTGAAGCAGGCTAGCATCGCTTAATTATTCAAGTTTTACGGTTGAAATATATCAAAATTCGGTGGTGACCTAGAAATCAGTATTAAAAGCCCACCCAAACTGTGTAAGAAGTGGATGGCTGATAAAAGACGTATTTGACGAATGACGCACGCTTTATACACATAATTTCGAAAGTTCACTTAGTGCAATAGTCGAAAGGAGAAACCACGGTCAGACATTATTCAAGCAACGTACAGTGAAGATAAAAATTAACGGCTCTCCTATCAGGTGAGACGAATCAAAATCCATTTTCGGAGCTGATTATTTTGGGAGAATTTGGTCTCTTGGCAGACCGATCTAATTACAAAGTATGGCAAGTTTGACTAAAATTTGGACTTTCAGCGGCCATCTTATTCAGTGATGACGTATAGGTTAGGAAATTTGTAAAATTCTTCACGAATTTAAAAATTGCTCTTACAACGGAAAGTTTCCAGCAGATGATGTTTCACTTTGTTTAATGACCGGACATTAGATTGGACAGTCGGCAGGGATGTTCACGAACGAGGAAACAATGAACACCAGCTGTTGGGGTTTACAATATCACTCAACTTCTATATTCTGTGAAAAATAGTAAATTACTTCAAAATTAAGTCTAGTAAAGTTCATCAGTTTAAGCTATCTGATAGGAACGCCAAAATCTCTGGAATTAAGCACAAAATTTACAAAACCACTCAAATCCCATTTTCGTATATAAAACAAATTTCAGCTTGATGAAAAAATAACGAAATTTAACAGTGTACTTTTTGTTATTAGTTTTACTATAAACTTCACGCGCATCCAAACTCGTATATCTACACTCTATATTATGTTTTATATATGTCAACCAAATCTCTCTCGTACATATATAGTTAATGAACCTATGTCACTCAAGCAAATCTTCCAACCTCAATTCTTCCAACCTTATGTATTTATAAAAACAAATTAATTTTAACAAGTAGACACCGATAAATTATATACCTATCTGTGTGCGGGGCACAATACGACACACACACAAACAAATAAAATTCCTGCCTCAAACCTTATGTTCAATAGGCATAATAATACGACATGAAAAACAAGATAATTTGCTTTTCATCTTAAGACTAAAAAAAACAAAAATCTATTTTCTATTTTTGACATCTGTCAAAAAATTTAAATTAATTCCCTCCACAAACTTATACGATACACATAAATATTATTATTTAAATTGTTGACTCATTTCTCTCGTTTAAATATGAAAAGTTTGGTTCTTCTTCATCTTGTTCTTATGTGCTTGTTTTGCTATATTACGGGAAATGTTTAGTTCGAAGGAAAATCTAAAGGAAGGTATTTGCTTTTTTTTTGTATAGATACATATGTGTGTGTGTGTGTGTGTGTTATGTTTCTGACAATTTTTTTTTTATATTTAGGGCTCCTCGTCGCTTCTAACCTTTTTCAAAACTAACATACACATTCATATGAAAATTAGACAATACTACATTTTTATTATGTAAAATTCTTGGATGAGAGATATAAGGTCACTTGAAATCGTCCAAATACAAAATGAGGGAAATAAGTTTAGTGTATACGGTGCGTCTCTCGAGGAATACAGGAGAGATAATCTTGTGACATGTCGAGTGGAAAATTAAATTCTTTTTCGATTGGTTAGTGCAAATAACTTAATAATTTTTGTGGAATATTTATTATTTGTACTTGGGGACAGCTTGTATGTGTTTTCAAGAGTTTATAAAACTCCATAATTTAAATGTGCGGTTAGTGAAACGACACAATGTGGTTAGTGGAAGTTTTGTCTGCTTAAACAGGTGTTCGTCTCATAAAAAATTGAAATATTGGAGTGTGCGGCTTGAGAAAATATACATGCAAGCCAAGTATTGGTCTATGTTATAGTTAAGGTCCGTTGCTGTTTATTTAAGTCCTCCATACCATATTTACTAAACTTGCTTGCCCTAACAAACTGTAGACTAATTTTTTAAACAAATAATATTTTTGTACCAAATTTTCGTCGACCTTGCCAATCACTCACATAGTAAAATGCACGAAAAATTGTCTAGAACTGGTGCAAGGCATAGTTTCGTGTGTTTTACTATGTGAGTATTTCATAAGGTCGACTAAAATCTGCCATTGAGAATTTTTTTTTTCATTTTAAATTTAAATTGGTACGCAATGTCGTTTTTATGTTTTGCGCCTGCCTATTACAAGTATTTATCAAATGTGGACTAAAATAGATCTGACTGACTGTCTAGAAGTTGTTTGATTAAATACTAAGCAACATTCAGCGCATTCGTTTATATTGACAAGCTAAAGCCATCTAACGTAATTCCAGATGGCTTTAGTTTGTCAATATAAACGTTTACAACAATTTTTGGAATTTGTCTCATAAAATTCTCCTGGCAGTCTAAGAACTATAAACTAGTTCAGCTGAGAAGTATTTTAATTGAAGACAATAGAAAGTTCAGTGCTAAATTTTATTGTATCTTTTCGAATTTTGGGCGAGGCTCTAAGTTGGCAGTGGAATTTTTCGACAATCATTTTAGCCATCGTTACATAACTACTTCCTTGCTGTTATGATATAGAATTTTTTAACCTAATGTTCATTTGATCTTATGAATTCTTAAAATGTATAGCTACATTTTCTTGAGCATTTTGAAGTTTTAACCATACAACCGCAATTTTGTCATTTAACATGGACAGTAATGTCGTTCAAACACACTGTGGTAGCTATAGACTATAGATTGCCCTAAAGGCATTATCAAGAATTGCCAACATTTATCACCACGGCGCAAAATACGGTTACCGTATCCAATGCAACCTTGGTAATGAGCAACAAAGTTGTACCGTTACTTCATTCACAATTTTATCTCATAACTAAGTTGATTTGATGTATGAAGATGTTTCGCCATCATTAATTTCTACAGCTACAATGCAATCATTGTGGTGTCTCGTTCCGTGGCAACATGTTATTTGATTTCTGGTCTAATTTTCGATTGCTGGTCAGCCTTAGCCAGTTGAAGAAGTTTAGACCAATGCACTGATCTATATTAATAGAGCTATAGTTGTTAATCTGACACGATCTCATTATTGCCTTCAATGCCGCGATGTGCTGGTACTGGTGTTTGTAATCCTTGAACATTTTGTAAATGGTCATGGAATGATTTAATGAATTGAGTACAGATTTGCTATCTGTACACAGAAAACGGTTGTAATCTTTAAAGTGAAATTCAGAGCCTTAATCACAGTATGTGTCAGCGCTATAATATTTCCGGTTGAGAAACCAGACTGCCAAAAGATCCAGTACTGAAATTAGAGCGAGAAACTATCTGATCAACGCAAAATTCCGTTTCATTTTTATTTTTCAAATTTGCTCCATTCCTGCTTGTGAGTTTCTTATATAGCTTGCCTTATTTCTTAAGTCCGAGTTGCCATATGAACTGGAAACGCAGTATTTGTTATTTTATGTATAGGCTAGTTTACAGCATTCATTTACTCTACGAGGTGGCTGTTCGCTGCAGAAACTTAGAGGCTCTGGTTCTGGCGAAATACCATCGACCCTTGGGCTGGGACAAACGTTGGTCGTATAATGAGTCTCAAATTCATGTATCTTATGATTTATTATTGTAGTAACGTTGGCCTCTTTCTCTTCAAACAACGTATACACTAATCCTGTATACTTTGTAGGGCTATGTCTGATATTTCTCTGTTAAACTCTTCTATTTTTAATCCTAAAGCAGCACCTTTGAGCATATAACCATTCGTATTGTTCAATGCACTATGTTGAATTCTGCCATGTTCTTGCCATTGTAACCTCATGTCTCAATGTAACGTTCGTGATTTTATGATCATTTGCTGGAAATCGGAATTTTTCCCATTTATTGATAAGATCTTACGTACTTATAGAACTTTTGAGTACTTGAAGCAATCACTACTAGACCTTCTTTGCCATTAACTACGTGCGACTGAACATCACTTAATTCGTAACGGACTGCGTCATTAGCTGATATTATGATTTCTTTACATAGTTTATTCAACTCAATAATATTATTATATTCACTCTAAGGCCCAGGTGCCCATAGGCAACTTTAGATCGCGGACAGAGACACAGTGACAGGTTCATCAAGGAAGAATTACCTCTCTATCACTATACGTCTATGTGCATCTCGCAGCTCATGCCTAAATTCGGAAAACAGCTTAAACTCAAATGAACTGCTTTGATATATCATGATTTCAAGAGGTCATAACCGGTGCTATCTTGAATAGATTATGCCTCAGGGCAATGAGTAATGCGATGGACAATGGTAAGTACATACACGAAATCTTCGGATGAGGACCAATATCCATGTGCTTGTCTTCGAACCACTCAAAAGGCGTTTAAGCTGTTGGGGCTAAGGGTTTGCATTTCTGTCTACCATATAGGAAATAGTGGAAGTGTTAAATGGCTAAGTAAATAGCAAGAAGTTCCTTACCAAAGGCAGTATTTTAACTTTGGTAAGAAAAATTCCAAAGGAAGGTTGCTAATATTCTACATCCCCATTGCTGTAGGACTGCTCCTACTGCTCTCTTAATTTTGATAAATGGCTCGTTGCACTGATCTGGCCAAGACAAAGTTTAATCTTGAGACAGTAGGCAGTAGTGATTGGCTATTCCAATGAATCGCTAAATTTGTTTGAATGAGGGGAAGTGTTCAATTGTTTCGACTAACCGTAGCAAGAGTGTTATGCCATCTAGGATAATTTGGTGACTACGAAATTCGATAGCAAGAACATTGAGTATTTTGAAATTTGGGTATTCACTCTATTCGTGAAAGAAGCGCTGAATTAACAGCAGCTTGTAAGAAAATGGTTCAATTCAGCAAACGGGTTTCGTTTCTCTTAATAAAATCGTCTCGTGAAAGCTCTTGATGAAACAAGACCTGATACATGGATGTAACTTGTTTTTCAGTACTCGTGGTACTGGCGATCGATCTTTCTCTTGCAATACTTTTTGTATTGACTGATAAATTTCAATTCATTAAACAATTTTTTTAACCCTTCCGTTCTATATCATTTTCTACTGTGTTACATCGCTTTCAACTTTACATATATTGATCGGTGGTATGCTTGGCTAGATTTCCTTGTTTTAAAAGAGTTGAGGTTGTCTGGCATCATCAAAGCAAGTTTCTTGCTACTCAACTTTAATGTCAACGCACAGTTGATTTCTAGCTTCTTAATAAGTCATTGAGGAGACTATACTAGTCGTTTATATATAGTAGGCAAAGTACTTTCTTACTCTTTTAACTTGAGAAGTGACTCAAAGTCCACTCTAAACCATTTTAATGTTTTACCACCTTAATTCTTTGACCATTTATTGATATCAAAGTTGGTCGTCTGATGTCAAGTGATCCTTTTGACGGATAACAAAGCCATCTGCTAGCCACTCTACTATCGTGTCTATCTATGACCAATTGTGCTTTTTCTTGAATACTTGTCTTCCGCGAATGGAACTTCTTGGACCTAATATGGAGCCTTGTCTGTCAGAGGGATAGTGCTTTATGAGGTTGTAAAGATTTGCGGGACAATTGATTTTTTTTAACCCCATCATGATACTTGGGCATCACAAATTATCAAACGCACCAAATACATCTAGGAAAGCTTCCAGATTATACTTTTGATCGTATTTTGATTGAATTTTGACCATTGCGTCCTCAGTCAATCTATTTTCTAAGCCAAACTGTTGATCATTGTAAAGGGTGTTTTTTTAGAGGTTCACAACTTTGGGTTGTCAACACCGCTTTATTGGACAACCCATTTAACAGTTGATTTGTTAAGTTTGGTTTGATATTTCATTATGAATGTAAGTCTATCAGAGCAACGCTTGCAAATTGATGCAAAATAATGGTTCTGTTCGTCAAACTTATCGTGCACTTCGTCCATTTTATGGCGTGCATAATCGTCCTTCAGAAAGGCTAATTCGAATAACAATAGATCGTTTTCGGACCACGTTTACTCTTAATGATAATGTTTATCCGGTGAGACGCCGAACAGTGCGCACTGAAGAAGCTGTAGTCGCTGTACAGGAAAGCATTGAAGAAGATTCAAATCAGTCAATTCGTCGCCGATCTCAAGCCCATTTTTGGTTGAATAGGAACATAAATAAGCAGAATTGTCGCATTTGGAGTGAGGATAATCCATAAGCTTTTGTCGAAACACCATTACATCCACAGAAAATTAATGTTTGCCAGTCTTCAAAAACGATGAAGGTCAGAATGTTACTGTCGATGGTGAGTGGTATAGGGACATGATTATAAATTTTTTCTTACCTGTATTAGCTGGCATTAATCTTGCTGACATGTGGTTTCAACAGGACGGAGCCACATTCCCCACAGCGCTGCTACAATTGATTTACTCAAAGAAACTTTTGACGAAAGAATAATTTCGCGTAATGGTCCAATTAATTGGCCACCAAGATCGTGTGATTTATCCCCATTGGATTATTTTCTTTGGGGTTATGTAAAGTCACTTGTTTACGTCGATAAACCAGAGACAATTGAACACCTGGAAATCAACATTCGACGAGTTATTGGCGAAATACGGCCGCAAATGCAGCGAAAAGTTTGTGAAAATTGTGAGCTGTCAAAACTAACAATGGAGAATAATTTAAATTTCTAAAAAAACCACCTGAACGTAATTTAGATAAAGCTGTATTATCTCGTTAAAATCTTAATCTTAATTTTGTTTTTAAATGTAAAAACGCTGTGCACATTGATCAACAAATGAACGCCACTGGATTGCTTTTAAAAATACGTTTCATTTGATATATCACATCATATCATTCGGACATAATTCAAATTAAAAAATTTAATACATAATCCAGCATTTGTGGTCCAGGTGATTTTTAAAACTTACAAAACACCACGAATACTTGTGAATATAAAATTCCAAGTGAACAATTTTTTTTTTTGAAGAATTACCTACAAAAAAAAATGAAACAAAAATTCGAGTTTTGTAGAAATAGATTGGAGGAAAGAATGTTCTGGATAAAATCGCTTGGACCATAGATGCTGGATGATGGGTTAACATTTTGATTATGTCATGTAATATCTCAAATGAAACGTATTTTTATAACCAATGTGTGGTACACATTTTTTGATCAATTATAAAAATTATTGATTAAATATTCATTTGAATAGCGTTTTTATATTTAAAAAATTAAATTAAGATTAGATTTTAACGAGATAATATAAATTGATTTTGGTCTATTGATAGAGAGTAATTGTCTCTTGAAAGTTCTAAAATATTTGGTTTGCACCGAAAAATTAACCACCATCTAGACACGTTTGTGTGATAAAGTCATGTGATGCACACATCAGAATTTTTAACACGTATTTTTGGAGTCATCAGGCATATTTATCGACAACATATATTTCTTTATTTTATTATAATTTAAACTTGTGTAGCTCTATAAAAAACACCCTTTATTTGCCACTTTTCTGGAATATGTCCATTAACCTGCCGGTAAATAATTTTTCAAGTAATTTACCTAAGATAGGCTACATCAAAATCTTTTATTCTTGGGTTGGAACGAAACCATCTTTGTTATGGATTGTTGCAACTGGGTCGTCAGGTTATTATTGGCTTCTTCACTGTCAGCAACTTCTTCATCCGATGATTCGACATCGACACTTTCCGATACTTCGGCAAAATTCTGTTTAATTATATTTTTGGCATATTGAATTATTGCTGATTTTGATGAATATTTGAAGCCATCATCATTTTGTGATATATTCGAATTTGGATTTTGCAAATATCTCATTAACGACACTAAATCTTTGCTGCGTCGCTCATCAAATCGCTTTCTGAGTGAATCCAGCATCATTTCACTTAAATTAGACGTTTGCTCAGAAAGATTTTTGAACAAAAACTGGTGAACACCTTCACTGGTTAAAATCGTTGAGTTATCCTTACTTAGCTCTTTAACAGCCAATTCAATGGGTTTTAACACTTTCAAAATATCTTCTAAAATTTTAAAGTCGACTTCCTCATAAAAATTATTTGTTCCAATATCCGAGAGTGCTTTTTGAATGCATGTTTTCAATTTTAACAACCTTTTAATCATGGGAACCAACCAGTTCCACCGAGTTTTGACGTCAAGCTTTAACATCAATTTTTTATTTTCTTGTTCGAAAACATGGTTTTGCAATATTGGGTTACGAACGGTTGACAATTTGAAAAACTTAATCAGTTTACGCGAATTATTCAATACAAATTTGATGTTCCGTCGAAAAACTCTGTTGCTGCTTCCATCAGCAGTTGTCTCTATGATATCATTAAAAATGTCTCTGTTATTCGAAACCATAAGATCATCATTGTCATTACAATCTGATGTTTTTTGGTACTAGATTGTTACGGGTTATACTTAAACAAAATAAAATTAAATAAATCACGAATAAAATTGCATTACTTACCAATCGCTAATTTAAGTTTTGATAATATTAAGTATGTACTGTTATTTTAAAGAATAACACACTATGACTGCACTTATCAAATACTCTTTATTCTTAACTAACTAATTAATATAAAAAATCGACAAATGGCGAAACAAAAGAACTTCAATTTTCTTCTTTTTCATTTACAAACTTCGAATTCGAACACAACATTTTTTCTCTTTCATTTACAAACTTCGAATTCGAACACAACATTTTTTCTCTTTCATTTACAAACTTCGAACACAAAAAGAAGAGTGTTGCTATTGCATTGCATTGCTTTAGGCGAATGTTTTCAGAAAACTAACAAAAAGAAGAGAGTTGCTATTGCATATGCATTGCATTGCTTTAGGCGAAAGTTTTCAGAAAACAAAATTTTTTTGTTTTAATCGCCAAAAGTTATGCAACTCTCTGGTTTTTTGTTCTAAAATGTGTAAGATTGCCATCTTTATTAACTTCTGAATATTAAAATTTTGAATACCGTACAAAACCGGTATTGTGATACGGTTTCGGTATTGGAAAAATTTAGTTCAATACCGGCTTTCAATACCGATATTGAAAACCGTGGAAACTCTAGCGATAACTAAATGAAGCAGTTGGTGAGATTATTGAGAACTATCAATAGGGTGCCTCAAAGGGCATGATAGCCCAAACGTTAGGGCTGACCTTGCTTATGAATGTACACACCTGATAATGAAGCGGAGCGTTTTCCGTTTCGTAGAATAAGATGAATGTAGATATTTGGTTGCGCTATGAATGCGATTTTATAATGATGAGTGATGAATAATTCGCTCTTGTCGCGATCTTAAAATATGGACTATTTCAGCAAGGTAAATAAAAACAGCGTGATGGCTACCACTTTTTCTGATGAATATTGTAAGACTACTAATTTATTTATTACAAAATTGAATGTACTATTCCAATGCAAAATATAATCTCAGAGAGATTAAAAGCAACAACAAAAACTTCTTAAAAAATATAACATTAATTGTACATAATGAGAGTATTAAAATGTTTGGCAAGTATATAATGCATGCAAATTATAAATATTGTATATAATGAAATTAAATTATACATAAACAGAGGTGAAATTAGGATAATTAAAATAAAATAAATTAACATAAAATTGTACATGACATATGAATTCTAAATGTATGTTGAATACTGTTTGATGAGCAATTATTAATGCTGCTCATTATCATTCTCCCCCATCTTGAACACTCTGTGGTTCAACATTTACTGGAAGTGGGCAGAGATTGACGATGGCTCGTTTGATTGTTCCAGTGCAATCCATCTCGGCCAGTATGAAGATCAGTTATTTTCCCAAATTTCCATTTGAGAGGTGGCAAATTTGGATCCTTGATGATTACAATTGTTCCCTCTGCGATGTTTTTATGCTTATTCTTCCAAAAATATCGGTGTTGTAGTTGCTGCAAATAATCAGTTGACCATCTTGACCAGAATTGTTTATATAAGAGGTTTACTAATTCCCAGCGTTTAGCATACTTTATGTCATGATGGTTGATTATGTTTGGCTCAGGTATTGCAATTAATGGTCGACCTACCAGGAAATGACCAGGAGTTAATATTTCCAAACTGTCATCTGTAGTAAGTGGAGTGATGGGACGGGAATTTAGTACAGCTTCAACTTGCTTTATCAATGTGTTAAGCTCCTCATAGGTTAAGTTAGCGTTTCCCATGGTGCGACGAATATGATATTTTGCTGACTTTACAACAGCTTCATAAATACCACCGAAATGTGGAGATCCAGGTGGTGAAAACTTCCAGGTAATTTGATCTTCTGCTGTGCATGATTTGAGCTGCTGTTGAAAATCTGCATCTTGAAGCATCTTAAACAAATCGTGTAGATCAGAATTAGCGGCTACAAAGTTGGTCCCATTATCTGAGAAAACAGTTTTGCATAGTCCTCTTGTAGCTATAAAACGACGAAATGCACCGATGAATGAAGCAGAAGTGAGGTCTGAGGCCAATTCCAGATGCACGGCTCTTGTAGCAAGACATACAAAAACTGCCAAATATGTCTTAGTCGGAATCTTTCCGCGTATACGATAATGAATGAACAACGGTCCTGCATAATCTATGCCAACGTTATAAAACGGTGGTGCTGGATTGACTCGTTCTGGTGGTAAATCTGCCATAAGTTGTTCAGGAAATTTTGGTTTTACACGGTAACACATTACACATGACCTGTAAACTTTTTTCGCAAGCTGTTTTCCGTTTATCGGCCAGTAAGATTGTCGTACGGCTGCTAAAAGTGCTTGTGGACCAACGTGTAAGTGCTTTCTGTGGATGAAACTCATTAGTGTGGTGGTAAAATAATGATTGCTTGGTAGTAATGCTGGATGCCGCGATGTATAAGAAATTGCAGCGAATTTTAAGCGACCACCAACTCTAATTATGTGTTGTTGATCCATAAATAATGAAAGTGATTTTAGTAATGGATGTCGAACTTGAAAACCCGGTTTTAGTAATCCATTGTATTCTATTGGAAAGCTGGTGGATTGAACCAGGCGTAGAATTGTATTCAAACTTTTTTGTATTTCTTCCGCATTCAGAGGTCCAATTGTTCTTGAGTTTTTGAAACGGCAGTTGTGGATGAAACGAAGTGCATAACCCATTGCATTTTGTATTGTCACCAAAGAATTTTTACCATGTATTCGATCCAAAATATCTTGGCCGAGTTCAGCGCTTGCAGTCACAACAGTAACGTGTTTTTCTTCGATGACCTCAGTTATTTCTGTAAGTTGTTCTGAATTATCCCAAGCCTCAATAGATGAATGAAGAAAATTAGGTCCAAACCACCAAAGTTCAGAATTCATTAATAATTCAGGAAAAGTCCCTCTTGAAATCAAATCGGCTGGGTTTAATTTTGACTCTACGTGCAGCCATTTATTAGAATCGGATCTTGCTTGAATATCGGACACACGGTGTGCCACGTAGGTTTTCCATTTGGAAGATGACGATTTAATCCAATGAAGAGTTATCATAGAATCCGTCCAGTAATAGCATGAATCAACCCTGAAGTTTAAAATACTAAAAACCTTTTGCATGAGTTTGGCCAAGAGTTGTGCTGCACACAATTCTAGTCGGGGCAAAGTAACGTGCTTCAAAGGAGCAACCCGAGATTTTGAACACATTAAATTAGCAGTGTAACCTTCCTGACCTAAAAAACGTACATAGATGGCGGCACCATAAGCCTTTTCGCTGGCATCAGCGAATCCATGCAATTGAATTCCTGGATACTTCGCGCTGCCATTAAATAAATGACGTGGAATATTTAAATGAGCTAATTTCGGTAGCTCACCTAGAAAATTAACCCAATAAGTATGGTATGCCATTGGAAGAGCTTCATCCCAGCTAACCTTCAATGACCATAACTTTTGTAGTAATAATTTACCCACTACCACTATTGGAGACACTAATCCAAGAGGATCAAAAATCTTTGCAACTTGGGATATGATTTTTCGTTTAGTGGCAGTTGAGGTAATTGCAGAATCTAAATTGATGTTTACACGAAAATGGTCGGAAATTGGATGCCAGTACATCCCTAAAGTTTTTATACCAATTTTGTCATTAATTAGATATTGCGATTCACGATCGTCTTCTGGAATATCACTAAGAAGCTCCTGATTATTGCAACACCATTTACGCAAAGGTAAATTGGCACCATGCAAAATTGAAGTGACAACAGTTTTCAACATTGCTGCTTCTTCTACGGTATCAGAACCAGTCAACAAGTCGTCCACATAAAAATCATCACGAATTACTGAACTGGCTGTCGGTTCACTAGATTGGGAATCGATAGCAAGCTGTAATAAACAGCGTGTTGCAAGATATGGTGCCGAAGTAGTACCATATGTGACAGTCTTCAGTTTATAAGTTTGGAGCTCATCAGATGAATTGTATCGCCAGAAAATGTAATGGTATTGTTGGTCATTGGAGTGAAGTAGAATCTGCCTATACATCTTACATATGTCAGCAGTAAATGCGTGAATGTGTGAACGAAATCGAAGAAGAACAGCAAATAATTCATTTTGAACTACGGGCCCATTCATCAATAAATCATTAATAGAGTAACCGCTCGACGATTTTGCTGAGCCGTCAAAAACGACTCTCAGCTTAGTTGTCGATGAATCGGGTTTCATAACATAGTGGTGTGGTAAATAATAATTCATAGATTCAACATGTTTTACCATTTCCATATGATTAAGCGTTTGATATTCCTTCATAAAAGAATTATATTGCATACAAATTTCTGGATTGTTATTGAGTCGTTTTTAGAGCATTAGAAATCTTAGTCTTGCTAAAAATGATGAATCACCTAGCAATTCTGGACTGTGAATGAAAGGAAGCTTAACGATAAATTTGCCATTGATGTCTCTAGAGAAATTCTCTTGGAAATGTTTGTCACAATCGGACGACTTAAGTAATGATTCATCGTTATTTTGGCATTCCTCTATGTTCCAAAATCGCTCTAATAATTCATCTAATTGTGGTTCAGAACATGCAATTAAATTGCAATTACTGTGATCAGATGATGAAATTGAAGTTCCTCCAGCTACAACCCAACCCAATACCGTGTTTTGTAGAATAGGTAATTCATCACCTAGTTTTATTTGACCAATGGATTGTAATTTGAAATAAATATCAGCTCCAAGAAGTAAGTCTACTTCATGAGGCTCGCAGAATGATGGATCGGCTAGACTGACATTAGCAGGAATTAACCATCTAGATGAATCAATTCGAACTGATGGCTGCATATCTGAAATTCTGCTGAGTATATGAACGTCAAGTCTTGCAGAGAATTGATTTATACGCGAGTGTATAGTAATTGTTGAAGCCCTTGATGATGAAGTAGAAGCACAAGCAATGCCCTTTATGTTCACATGTGAAAATCGAGTTTTAACTCCTAAACGATTAATTAATGAATGAGTAATAAAATTCAATTGTGAACCTGAATCGAGTAATGCTCGAGCTATAATTGTATATGACGAATCTCAACCAATGCCGTAGCTAGAAATATGAATTTTGGTGCAGATGAACCTATTGAAGTTGTCGAATTCTGCTTGTTAAGTGATATTGTACTGGTCAATGTAGATGATTCAGAATTTGGTTGAGCCAATGTAGTGCTCTTTTGAGAAATTTGACTAGTATTTGCTGATGCTGTGCTGCTTGAATGCAAGAGAGTATGATGTTTTATTTTACAAATGTGACATACATCAGTGATGTTACATTGATCAATAAGATGTGATGATCTCAAACAATTTGTACACAGTTTTAAGTTGGTTGCAGCCTCTTTGCGTTCATCAACAGACATTGCGATAAATTTATGACATCGATTTATAGAATGTCCTGTTTGATTACAAACAACACAGTTGTAGCCTTTGAATGCAGAAAACGCCATTCGTTTATATGGCTTTGATTGCAATTGATTGGATTTTGTAGTTTTTATTTCCCGTGACACGGTTGATGCAGATGAAGATGATAAATCAGTTTTATATTCACTGATCTTATGACTTCGAACATGAATGAACTTTACAACATCCTCGAATGAAGGAAGCACGTTTGGTAGTGTTGCTTCTTTCCACTTGGATTTTGTGTGTGAATCGAACTTGGAAACTATAAGATATACAAGTAAATCATCCCAGTATTGAACTGGACGATCTAAAGTCTTAAGTGAGCGAACATGAGAATTAAAATCATCTAATAAATTCAGCAATTTAATCGGCGTTGGCTTATCAATTGGCTTCATTGAGAACAGCGCCTTTATATGTTCTTCAGCTATCTGATTAGGTTTATCAAAACGCTGAATCAATAAACGTCTAGCTTCATCATAGTTGGCGGAAATAAAGTCTAAGTTCTCGAAACATTTACCAGCGGAGCCTTTAACTGAATTTTTAAGATATTGAAATTTAGTTAAATCGTTTAATTTGGGGTTATTATGCACATGACTATCGAAAGATTCGATGAATCCTTTCCATCTAGTAATTTCACCAGTGAAAGTATCCAACAAAATCTCTGGCAATTTCGGAATGAATGAAAGCTCTTCATTTACGTTGAGAACGGGAATAACCTTCTTCTTAGCAAGATCCGCAATCTTATCTTCTAATGCCGGTCTTAAGTTATAATATAAACGATCTATGGTGGTTCGGATTTTAGATTCAAATTGTGTTTCATCTAACGATTCAAACAGAGTCTGATTTCTTTTAAAATTGTCATAATTCAATATTAAATCATTAAGCCGAAGCTGAATTTGAGACCTTGGTGCTGTATCTAATTTAGCATCAACAAATTCTGACAATTCTTTTAAAAAATCCTCAAAATTTTTATTACACTGTTTGCATCGTTTTATTTGTGTTTCGTTAGCCATATTGAAAATAAGAAAACTCAGAACAACAAAGAACAAACCACGAGGTATAACAGATATTTGAAGTTATAAATAACGTTTGTTTAAACCGTTATGTTACACACGTTTTAACACGATTTAGATAATTAAAATTACAATCAATAATAACACCGCGAATTAGAACTTTAGAATTCTTATTAAAAATAATAATAAAGTGATACTTAGCTGAATGTAAACTGCAAGTCGCGTCACTAGCCGAATATTCCTGTAGATTGAATAGCGGAAAATGTACGTACGGTGAATCAATATCCGCTATCCCACTTCTGACACCAATGATAATGAAGCGGAGCGTTTTCCATTTCGTAGAATAAGATGAATGTAGATATTTGGTTGCGCTATGAATGCGATTTTATAATGATGAGTGATGAATAATTCGCTCTTGTCGCGATCTTAAAATATGGACTATTTCAGCAAGGTAAATAAAAACAGCGTGATGGCTACCACTTTTTCTGATGAATATTGTAAGACTACTAATTTATTTATTACAAAATTGAATGTACTATTCCAATGCAAAATATAATCTCAGAGAGATTAAAAGCAACAACAAAAACTTCTTAAAAAATATAACATTAATTGTACATAATGAGAGTATTAAAATGTTTGGCAAGTATATAATGCATGCAAATTATAAATATTGTATATAATGAAATTAAATTATACATAAACAGAGGTGAAATTAGGATAATTAAAATAAAATAAATTAACATAAAATTGTATATGACATATGAATTCTAAATGTATGTTGAATACTGTTTGATGAGCAATTATTAATGCTGCTCATTATCAACACCAATAATTCTTTTTTAGATGTGTATATAGTCTTTTGGCCCGAGAGTTTCGAGGTTATGTTTGATGAATATTGAGAGTTGTTCAGTTTCCTATCACTTCCTATTTAATTCACGTGTTTTCTCTCATTCATAAAATCAAGTTCCTGATCTCGTTTCAACGGTCAGTTCAAAAATAATACTCTTTTCCAAAACCGACGTTCTTTCAATACTCATTGCAAATCACTGTATAGCCATTGAAAGCTTTTAAAACTTTTATTGTTACAACGAGGACTAAACATTTTTACATACATACATTTATGTAGAAGTGAAGTACATATATGAATAATAAAATCGTCTGCAATCATTATTTTAGTTCAATTGTTATCTGATATACAGAAATTGATATATTTTACAATATTCGTATATTTTGTAACTTAAAACTTTAACACAGGTGTATAAAAATTTTGGTTTGCACTATTTTACAAATCGAATAAAATATTTCTCCTCTAGCAGCAACATTGTAGTTATAGAGGGTTTTAGTTATAGTATATACACACACACACTCGTATTATATATATATATATATAATTATATTGAGTGCAAAATGGAAAATTTATTTTTATTTATATTGATTTTTTCGTCATATGGAAAATATACAAAAGGAAAAAACTGAGCTTTTCCAGGTGTAAAATTGGGGATGGTTGAACCACGAGCACAAATGGAGGAACGAGAGTTGGATTTAACATTTATACATACAACGATGTACAAAAAAATACAAAAAAATAAAAAAGCTCGTTCTCTATAAATGAATACGGAAATTTTAATCAAAAAGGTGGTTGAGCTTTTTTGCTTTTTAGTTTTTTTTTTGATTTTGTGTTGTTTGAATAATTCAAGAGGATTTCGTTTTTGTTTGGAACAAGATTTAATTTTACTGCTTGTATGTTTTTTTTTATTTCTAAAAGCAATCAATTGATTGTTGAATTATATACAATATGGGTATAATGAATGAACAGAGAGGATATGAAGAAAAGCTTTTTGGAATTTTTATTTTTATTTTTTGATATGGAATTACAATTTATTATAATATCCGTACGTATCGACATACATAGCTTTAGGTATTGAATGGATAACATTTTTCGTTTAACTTTTTAAATAAATTATGTGTCTTACTTAAAATTGGTTTGGTGTTGTATAATGTGGCTCAGATATACTCACCTGGAAGTAAAAAAAAAGAAAATAATTTAAGTTATTAGTTTTAAATTAATTGCAGATGGTTTTGTCTGTTAATCTGTTATACATTTTTTTGATTCACAATTATAGCGGAGATAAAATTAAAATTAAGACGCTCAATCACTAAACTGTGAACATTCAATTTGAACATGCCAAAATATTGTAGATTGTTGATGGTGTCGACACGTCCGTAGTTTACTGTACAGTTTTTTTTGTCAAGGTCGACAGTTAAGAATGTTGACAAAAAATATTGCTCAGTAATCTTGGTCAGTAAACTGTACGTGTCGACAACTGCGTTAAATTATATGGCGTAATTACCACCCCCACTCCTGATTGACAAAGCGGATAGGCAGCCAAAAGAAATCCACTACATAATTCAAATCATGTCATTAGCGATCAAAATAGCTTACGATGTCAGCCTTTTGCGTGTGACCTACCTTTGCTCACGTAGTTTAAGACAATTTTAGAGGTAAGTAACAATGCAGTATAAGATAGCATAAAATTTTCAGCAGAAAAAATGTATTTTTTCTACTCACCACCAGGAGCAGCACTACAGATAAAGAGAATTGTTTCTGCTGTAATTTTATTAACTAGCAGAAAAATTATGAATGACCATAATGTATGGAAATACCCCCCTGTAACCAGTGTGCCATGCTGTTTTTCTGGTATCTGGAATCCAAACACACCTACAGGAGCACTTTAAGAAAAATCGTTCGAGTCAGAAGAGCTCCAGAATTTTTTGAATTCTCGACCATATGATATTTTTCAGTTTTGACAGACAGCGTTATTACAGCGTTTTACTGATGGATCATTTCTCGTCCTATCGCATTTTTTTGAATCATGAAGTTCGCCACAAATAACGCAAACTTCATTCAACGTGCAATAAGGTTTTTGTCCGGTTCATTTTTTGGGTTCCTCTACAGTGATTTTGCGATGCAGTAAATACCTAATGTTATATATACTTTGGTTTCCTTTGTTTTTCTCATTTGGCTCTAATTCTATGCGAGCAACGGTTAAGGAACCTTAGCAAGAACCCCATGAATGTCGGTCACATCTACGCTGTTCTCCATTCCTTTTAAAATAACAGTCAAACCCTTTTGATCGAAATGGTTTACAAGCGCTCTGAAACCATCAATTTCCAAAGGTTTGATTTTCGTTTCTTTGATATTACCTTTTAAGCGGCCTAATATACAATTTTGAATCAGTTAAATTGTCGATTATATTGACGAGTTCATTATTTAACGCCTCTCCTAAATAAATGGTGGCCGCTTTTCGGTCTTTTTGGTTGTTATGTCATCGGTGCCATCCTCCTCCAAACTAAATCTATTGCCGAGAGGTATTTGATCAGCAACATATTCTAATCTAGACGCTTTAGTTTTACTACCTAATTGCACTAATTGGTCTTCTTTTTCGTGTGGTCTGAACAGTTATATATCTGTCCATTCCGGTGTGCATCAAATTTACTTTATTTAATTAAGTGACCTATCTCACTAATTAAATTAATATCGTTATTCACGTTCATTGCACTGAGTTCATTTGCTGTCGAAGCATTTATTTTTCACTTAAATAGGCCCCGTATTATTTTAGGACTAATTATTATCTGTCAGGTATATGTACAGTAATAAAATAAAAAAAAGTTTAAAAATAATTAAAAACTGCATCAGGGATGGGCGAGGTAGATTACGTCATGTAATCTACGCGGATGTCGACACGTAAAATATTACATATATTTTATTACTTGGCCATAGTTTGTGCCAACGTCGACAATTAAGACAACGTCAACAATCTACGATATTAACGCATTTTGAACTCGAATGAATTAGTTCAAAGTGGTATTAGTCAGAAATTTTATACGAAAAAACTGTATCATGACAATTAGTTTATTATTAAAATAATAATCAGTTTTAAAGGCCATTACTGGCCCCTTACTGAGTCAATAATCTGGCTCCAACGGTTTCGATCCTGAGCATGGTCTTCATACTGTCTAAGGCAATCTGAAGAGGCCAAATCGTTCTCTACATCGTGGAGCCATCGTCGCCTGCGACGACCTCTGCGCCTACCATATGGTGGCTCTCCTTTCAGAGATCGCTGCACAATTCGTTCCGGATCAGCACGCAGAACGTGACCGAGCCAGCGTACTCGCTGAGATCTTACTTCATGTACAATATCGGGGATCTTCATCAGATCTCTGATCTCGATTTTGATTGTACAGAGCTCGGTATATACCATCTATTTTGCGTTTTGGGCCGTAAATCACACGCATGATTCTTCTCTCAAATGTAAGGATCTCTCGTACTCATCCGTCAGCGCCCAACTTTCACATCCAAACATAACAACGGGCCTGATCAACGCTTTGTAAAGCTTCAGCTTCACGGCACTTGTTAGGTGTTTAGATTTTAGCAGTAGCCTTAGAGGAATATCAATAATAATCAACCGAGAAACCTCCTCGGATAATTTTAATCAATCGAGAACCTCCTCGAATATCAATAATAATCAACCGAGAACCACCTCGGATATTTTTAATCAATCGAGAACCTCCTCGAATATCAATAATAATCAACCAAGAACCTCCTCAGATAATTTTAATCCATCGAGAACCTCTTCGAGTATTATTAATAATCAACCAAGAACAAAGTCTAAGAATAAAGCGGCGGATTCTATGTATCTTAACTATTGATTATGTTAATTTAAAAATCCATCAATCAAATAATAAAGTTAAATATATTTTCAAACACGAAATTATTTCTATCTTCCACACGCACAACCATGTTAAACATACCAATATACGAGTATATTGTAACAAGTGTTTTTTTTTTAATTAAACATTATAAATTGTTAGAACCATTAACCCCAGCATCTATCAGCGCAAAAATTATTATAATTATAAATTAAAATCCATCAAACTCAAATAATATACATATGTACATACATTTTCTAAAGTAGGGTTTTCCCCAATTAGTGGCTGCAGAAAACTTCCCCAAAAATATGTAAACGAGTAAAGTCAAAAAAATTTATAAATTATGATTACATATTTATACAACTGAAATGTATGTATATGGATGAGTATTTAGCAACACACCCATATACACAATAATGATGTAAAGTTTTGTGTTCTTCCCCGAAATTTTATCCCCCGCAGGTAATTAAGGTATTCGCATACCAAAATTTTATGAAAATCTCGTTTAATATTTGTATGGTGGAGCATTTTCGTACGTACATAAGTTTTTAGTTTGATCAAATCAGTTTACAGTACAGTGTACACGTATGAATATAAAGACAACATACTATTTTTTGTAAACACCTCAAGGTATTATACAGATCTTATCATTTTTTAATGTTTTTAATGGTTTCTGTACCTTGTTTTTGTTTTTTTTTACAAAAAAGCTTCACAACATTGCGCATACATACTCGTATACCAATTAAATTAGAAAACAAAAATCGATCTAAATGTTAATCCCCAGCGTTTCAGTATAATTAATTATGAAGCATAATAAAAGAAATGGGTCTCAAACCCCAACTTTTAATTCAGATATTTTCAGAATTTAGGTTTTTCTTGTTTTCTAAAAACCATCGAAAATTCTCATTTTTCATTTGTTGGGACTTTTCCGTTTTATAAACCAAAGCACAAAATTATTTTTACTTTGTACTCCATTAAAAATTTTGTTTTATTTTTAATTTGCTTGCATGCGGAGCGAGTCTTATTCTGTCTGTGTATATACAGTGCTATACACACACATACATACGTACTTGGAAAAATCATCAGAATTTTCATTTTTTGTGAACACATTTTCACAATTTTTTTTTAATAATATTGGCTTTTGTGTATTAAAAAAAAAAAATCAACGAATCCCTTTTTGTTTCAACGCTAATGTACTTATTAACTTTAATTGTTTATTAACTGACGTTGGATTTATAATTTGTTTAATTTTTTGTGCTCAACTATGAATGATTTATGTCGTAATTAAAGGAATTATTATTGTTGAAAATATAAAAAAAAAGTATAAGCCATTTTATCATATTTTATGTATAATTCAATTTTGGTTGTACGCGTAATGATTGTAACTATAGGTGGTACATAGCTATATATATACATACATACATGTACAAATACTCAAATATATAATTACATATACATGGAATAGTGCTAGCACAAATCATAAAGCGACAAAAATGTACCCGATTACTGTTCAAAATATTTTAATACTAAGGCTGCGGACCAATTGTCGGATAAATCAATTACTTAGGTAAAAGTCGATTTTTGATATTTTTGTTTTATTGAAATACCTGCTTTTGTTTATTTTCGGCTTACTTGATCCGTAGATCACTAAAAAATTAACAATCTAAACATTGAACATTTACTTTTGTGTACTCGATTTACCCTACTTTTAGATAGGGTAAATGAATTAACCGAAAATTAAAATAAAAATCGACTTTTACCCGTGAATTGGTTCGCAGCCCAAGATGCTAAATTCAACGAAGTTACAGTGAAAGACTGTTACCCTTTACCATATATAAACAGGATTTTAGGACAGTTATCCGGTACAAGATACTTGTCCAGTTGGGACCTTAGTGACACATTCTAGCAAGTCTTTTCCAGTACAAGCGTGTTGTCGCAAACATTTGAAGGCTAATCCTTCAATAAGTATAGTGAAGTTACAATTCTGTCTCAAGGTGATCAAGTATCTTGGGTATATCCTCGATCGATCCTGAGAAGATTACCGGTATCCTGAACTTTACAACATCCACAACAGTTAAAGACGTGAGGAGGCTCATTGGGACGGCTGGTTCGTACGGCGGTTTATACCCGATTTCTCTGCAGTAGCGCCCCAATTACCACCCTTACCCAATTGAAGACATTATTGGTGTCCGCTCCAATTTTAGTCAATCCAGACTTTAAGAAGATGTTTACCATCACGACTGATGCATCTGATACTGAAATTGGTGCCGTGTTGACACAAGAAATCGATGGTTTTGAGCTGGTTATAGCGTATATGAGTCAGAAACTCACATCCACGCAAAGAAAGTATCCGGCCTCAGAGCGTGAATGTTTGGCAGTGGTATTGGCCATTGAGAAAGCACAGGAAGGGAAAATTAAATGTAGCGTGCTGTGAAGTGCATTCAGGTCGATACTGAAATGCAGGAAGACCTGGTCTACCAGAAGGTCGGGCATGGTGTTATGGAGTATCCCACCAAATATCCCTATCACATGGGATTGGAAGTTATATGTTCCACTGTCGGAGAGGAAAACGATTTTATACAACAACCACGGAAGCGCTTTAGCTGCACACCTTGGCTTTTTCAAGACACTTAGATGTCAGTAAATGTACATGAGTATATGTCAAGGTTTGTGAAAAATGTCAGCTCAACAAACCAAAGTGCGAGATCTTTAGGGTAGCCATTGGAGAACCACGAGTTCCGACTCGTCCATGGGAATTGATTGCCATTGACTACATGGGGCCGTACCCTCGGTCTAAAATCGGAAACAAGTATTTGTTGGTAATAATCGACATGTTTAGCAAATTTATGCTGTTGAAGTCTGTTAGAAGGGCTGAGTCGGGTTCGCTTATCCAATACTTGAAGGAAAGCGTATTCCTATAGTGTTAAAAATTTAAAAATTTAAAAAATTTTAAAAATTAAAATTTATTAAAATTTTTTTCGTTGTTTCCACGATGAGTGTAGTGTGGCGTTATCTGGTGGTCAACCTAATTTATTAATAAGTGTTTGGCTGATAAGCGGCTAGTGGTAATTGTTTGTGATCAACTCCATTTTCCAAAATATGTCATTACTTATGATTCCATCCATTAAACAAATCCCTCCCATTTTCAACTCACCTGTGTGATTAGCACAATGGTATAAGTTGTGAATTGAATATGGAAATGGCGGATAATACTAATCTGATTCGGTGATATACTAATGATGTTTTTATTATTATTTTCATTTAACACATATACACATTCAAATCCAAATGAGACAAAATACATCAATTGATTCGAAAGAATCATCCAGGCGTGTTGGATTATTGATACTGTTACGATCGTAGCGACATCTATGTTTGAATAGCGACACTAACGTTAATGTAAAATTGTTATAAAGTAGAACAGTAGAGGTGTCTAGACTTATAGAATGGTTAGAATATTTGGTATAAATACGCGACAAACATTTGGGAGTAAATCAGTTGCGTTTTAACCGTGAGAGTGCTAATAGTAGTAACAAGGAAAAAGTAATCAAAGTGTAATAAAGTGTTTTTAAAGTGTTGTTAAAGTGTAGTAAAATAATTACTGTGAAATTAAATAATTAAGTTAAATAAATGAAATAATTAAATTAGTGTAGTGTAAATAATCGGAATAAATAAATTTGGTGTGATCTAGAATTTACATCGTTTGTTTTATTCACAATCCAGCGATCGAACCTTGAATTTGACAAGGCAAAAACGTAACAATACGAATGACATCGTTTGAGCTAGTGTAATGTAGATGGCAACACATACCAGCAAAACAAACTACAGGCGAAGATGTTTTCGAAAATAGAACGTTGATAAACGAAGTGGTCGCCCTAACGCGGTCATAGGCAATTTAGCAGGGGGGCCAACTTACCAAATTATCGAAACAATGACAAACATTTTTGGGACAAAACCATGAAGTTGGATAAAAATATAGAGAGGACAGTAAAGCTTTGGATCTCTGAGACGAGAGATCGTAAGATAGTAAAAATATAAAAAAGTATAAATAGAATTGTATAAAGATCGACGGCATAGCCAATTTGGCCGTGATCATATATGTAAATTTGAATTTAATTCTTAATTAAAATGTTAACATGTAAATAGCAATTATGTTATAAATATGTGTCTTCATTATTTGATTATTTTCGGTGTAATTTATTCTGTAAATATAGTTACTAATACTCTGTAAATACTCGATAGAGTTGTATGAACAATATAGTAGCAATTTAGTGGGCCTATAAGCATAGTTAAGTATAATGAATAAAAAACGGTCATCAAATCAAAGTGAAGGACAAGATTCCCATAAAAAACATAAAAAAAAGTAGGGAACAATTGTTTCAACAAAAGTTGGTGTATAGTGTGTAAACCGCGTGTGCTAAAACAAAAGAACACAGAAACATAATAAGACGCCAGAATCGAATAAAAAGGGTGAACGAGGCCGCAAAAACATTACAAGTGAGTTTCCCTCAAACTGGTTCTTTTCCGCTTTCCCTCTTTCGTTGCACATGCAATTGTTATTAGCCGTACGTGCATAATTCCGTTGTCTATTGACGCTCGCGGTGTAGCTTTTATTGGTGTGTAAACGCCCCGCCCTAGGTAGAGTGGCGCCCAACGACAAGTTTTATTTATAAGATTGTCTACCCAAGCTGCCAAACCCAACAAACTGGGCATAGCACGTTACAGTGTTCAAACTAAATTGTTAAACTTATCATGCATAAAACTTGAATATCTGACATATCTGATCATATTTATAAAATAATTCAAAATAAGAATATAACCAGCAAAGTAGTTGCTATATCCGCAACAGAAATACGAATGTTGGTGGTCGGTACAGAAAAGAAAACCAAAATAGGTTCGTGAAACTTCAACTGTTACTATGCCGTTGATATATTATGGATTGGTTGCAATGCTGACAATATCATCAAATGCTATTAATACGGCAGCAGGTATTTTACCAGTAAATCTGCAATCGGTTCTACCAAAAATATATCTGTATTTCAGAAATGTTACAGTTCGAACGGAATCGTTAAAAGTATTTTGTGAGGAATCGGACGTATGGTATAAGAGGCTCCTTGGTTTTCTATCATAAGATGGCTAGGCCTATTCAGTTCAATCGATCGAGTGCTAATTCATGTTCACGCCGCTTAAATCATATTTTCTGAGCAAGAACCATTTTTCGAACGGGTTAAAAACATTTTTTGAAAAAGAATAAACTCCAATATATCTGAAAGTTATTCACAATATGGCCGAAAAATTTAAAGTTAATGTCTAGTTTAAAACTTAAAATTAAATCTCGTGATGAAAATGATTACGTTCCCTACATAGCGAAACAGGATATATTTGAACTTAAAATCAATCATGTACAACATACATTATACAAAAATTCTACAGTACCGCCTATGAATATTTAAATGAATGGACTAAGCCCATTAAGGTTGTCAGTAAATTTTCATGGACTC
Organism: Tipula unca; assembly: GCA_951394425.1. NCBI lineage: Eukaryota > Metazoa > Arthropoda > Insecta > Diptera > Tipulidae > Tipula > Tipula unca. Next base: position 70,408,675 of record OX596380.1, read on the forward strand.
TTTTTAAATCTAATAAATATTGGTCTACTCTCTGGTCGACTATAATTTTATTAAATATTTTTCAAGTATTATTTCAATAGATGATGGCAAATTATTTAATGGAATTCGTGTAATACTCCTTTTCACTTCCAGGTACAAATTATGGTCACCTTTCACTATATTGACCAATCAGACCACTCAGTTCTACACAAAATATTTTCCGCACAAGCCTTTTTTCACATCAAATCGCCAAATAGGCTGTAACATACAGGGAATAATAATAATCAAACTGGCCCCTTACTGAGTCAACTATTTGGCTCCAACGGTTTCAATCCTGAGCATGGTCTTCATACTGTCTAAGATAATCTGAAGAAGCCAAATCGTTTTCTACATCGTGGAGTTATCGGCCCCTACAACGACCTGTGTGCCTAACACATGGTGGCTCTTCTTGCAGAGATCACTGCACATAATTCGTTCTGGATCATTTCGCAGAACGTGACCGAGCCAGAAACTTCGTTGCGATCTTATTTCATGTACAATATCGGGGATCTTCATCATCTTGGAAAAAACACGAAAATAAATTTGCAAATGGGGAAATATTTTTCTATAATCGCATTCAGAATGGTGTTCAGCCTTCATTTCAACAAATAACTTAGCTTACTTATTGTAATGGTTACATGGCAGGTGCCTCACATAACATAGTTTGTGAAATGTTAAAAATGACATGCGCATGTGCTAGAGAAATGAGTTGCACTTTTAATAGTTAGACATTACCACAGAAAGCTGTGATCGGAATTTGTACAAAATTTAATCGACGAAAAGTATTTAAATTTAATTGAGAATGCTATTGATCAACATACATTTTATAAATATGTAATATTAATAAATAAATAAATAAATAAAAATCTCTATACCAAATTTTAGTCAACTTTGCTTTGTACTTTCAAAGCGAAATACACGAAAAATTGTCTTGCATTAGATCTCGACCAATTTCCGTCTGTTTTACTATGTGATATTGTTTCACAAACTAATGATACCTATAAAATGTTGAATTACGATGCTACTTAGCGCTACATCAATAGTTTTAGGGTGATATCTGACTGCAAAGATATGGACATTCAAACGGGTTTGAAAGTGTTCAGTAAAAGATATGTACATGCCTTGATAGATTCAACTATTAAGCTTACCTTCCTTTTGTTGGCAATATAGAATCGCTTATTTTCTTGATAAAATATCCAATATCCTTATCCCCTAGATGTAGACCTTGTGGCAGTCTAGGCCGGAACTTCACGGTATTTGAAGCGGAGCTGATTGCACTCACACGTTGTGCGATTGATGCTTCTAAGCTCGCTGTTTCCGGAAAGGACATTAATCTATGCAGTGATAGTAAATCTGTGCTCAATTCATTACGAAATCCTATGATCACTTCTAAACTGGTCAAGGACTGTAAACATTTTATTAACGTGCTTTGCTTTAATAACCGTGTCAGAGTTATGTGGGTTCCAGCTCATTGTGGCATTGAAGGTAATCAATGCTATTCTAACCGGCCATGGCCGTTTTATACTCCATTTACAAAGAATGGGACTTGTTCAAAATTCCTTGTATGACAAATGTCTTGAAGATGACGATAACAGCATTAACTTTGTTTGTGGCTGTCCCACTTTCGAGGTAGTTAGGTTCCGATTTCTTAACCATAAATCTTTAAATGTAGGTCAATTGTCATCCCTATCCTGGTTTAAGCTGTTACAATTTGCTAAAGCAGCCGAAAGCCTTTGTGAATTGTGATACAATCATCATGGCCAAGCACCATGAGGGTTTGCACCATGGGCCAAGTTAGAGTTATCAAATTATTTAAAAAAATATTTTTTTTGTAGCAGTTATTCACTTTCTAAAATTTGGATAGATTTATTGGAAATTTTGGAAAATATATCTGACAATATATCTAATTTTAGGGTTTCATTCATAACTATAAATCGCCAATAAATCAGTTAACTAGTTTTTCAAAAAAAAAAAAAAAAAAAAAAACACAGAAACAATTCTACAAACTTACAAATAACAAATTTGCGAATCAAAATCGAATTCGATTACTCTTGACAACTATAACATTCGTACTCGTATACATAAGAAGTCCCCATACCAACTACATATATTATGTATAACGCATAGGATTGTAGATGATTAAACAAAATCACTTTCTCAAACCCCATAATCGTGTATCTATAACATATAACATGAAACTTGTATCTGGCTAACACGACATAATGCCAAATTTTGTCTAATTTTGATGAAAAAAATTCCAACTCATACCCAAATCCGCAGGCCCCATCCCGCCATATATTTAGATAAATTACATGTACATGAATTAAAGAAAACAAACTTGTTAATTTGTATATAAGACAATATTACGAATCAAGATGAAATAAGTAGATAAGACGCGGGAAGGCGGCACCATATACGAGTATATTACATTTGTAGAAGAGATACATAGAAACAATTGATAAAAATTAAAAGATTAACGCGGGTTTTCCTTTTATTTTTCTGGTAACCGTATTGTTATATTGTGAATTTCCCCATTACATTTTACAACACACACACACACAACATATATATGTATATGTATATGAATTGGATATACGAGTATTATGTTTTCCTTAATCCTTACAAATTGGATTTTAAGTAATTAAATGAAAATATTATTCTTTTGTTTGTTTTGAATTTCAATTGTTCGTGCACATCTTCCCGCACCGCATCAATTTTATTTTATTGTATATAAATACTTAAATACGCCAGCGCACGCATTTCTTAATGTCGATTTTTAATTATACCGCACCGTGCGCCCTTTTTTTTGTGAACTATGAATTGTGTATATGGCGGCATTACGTCGATTGCGTGTCTAAAGTTTTCTTTAAATTATTGATTTTCACGTTTTGTATAAATAATAGAAAAGTACTAAACGGTGTACGGTACAATGGATTTTCAAATAAATAAATAATTTGTTTATGCCTAGATATATAGACGAACACAAAATGTTAAACAGAATCACAATTCTAAAATTTGATTACATAAACTATTGGTGTTTACGATCAATGCGGTGACATTTCCAAAACTTTTGAGTATACATAGTTCGGGGTTAGCCTTTCACATTTTGAATCGGCTCTGACTTTTCCTAATTACGCATAATCGAGTGCCAAAGTGCACATAACATGTTTTATACCCAAACCTCTTTTTTCGACTAAATTGGACAAAGGAAACAAATCAATTTAAAGCTGGTGAATACTGTTGTTACAATGAAAAGCACTGGGTTGCCAGATTCGATCAATCTTTTTGTAGCTCGCCAATATGCCAACAATATCCCAATGGTGGCCAAAAGATAAAGATTCAGGAATTAAAAAAACAGAAATAGAGGACTCTTGTCCTCTGCAAAATTAGACGGATTATAAACGTTTTGGCCATCAAGCAGATCAAGCAGCCTAGGATAAGGAAACTTCCTAAGACTGAAAGTTTAAGATTGCCACGATTTTTCTGATTTACGTCTTCTTATTTTTCAATATACATATCAAGCAAAGTAAAAATGCAATTGAGCTTCCCATGAAAGTGTTTTTCCTTAGATGCCTTTCAAGATTTTTGTTTCCTTTTCAACTTTCCATCTTTCTCCTGTATCCTCTCCTCATAATTTAATACTTTAAAAATGTCCAATCTTTTCTAGTCCCTTGTATTAACAGCTAGTTAGCTATTGTTGGCATATCCTATCACTCTATAATAAAGCTGACATATATCGTTTGTACTGCAACCACTACTAGCAACCATAACAGAGGGGAGAGTACTCCTCTTTGTAGGCATCTTTTGGTAACACCTATTTTATTGGTATCTAAACCGTAATTTTTTTATTCATCTGGCGGTTTAAGAACCCCTCCGCCTCCCTCTGGTAAGAATGTCACCATTACTTCTCTCCATTTCCGAGGAAGTACTCCATCAGGTCCAGGTAGTTATAAAGTTGGAAGGACAATAGCACGCACTCCATTCTCTCAATCATGAATAATTTCTTGGATTTATTAAGATCTGCTTTCCTTTGTTTTGGCTTATCTCTGATTTCTGTGTTTCTTATTGGTGTACATCCAGAAAAATGAGTACTCATGAGAACTTCCACAGTTTCTCTAAAGGGTGGTGAGAAATTTCTAATACAGACTTCGGAGATTTGCACTGAGGATCCATCCCAGGAGGAATTCACTAAGGCCATGCATAGATTGAAACGAAACCGCTCACCTATAGGGTGGGCTGCTTTAATTCGGAGCTCTTGATGTTTGGAGGGGATATTTGTGGAACTGTCGATCTTATTCGATGATTATGGCAAACCGAAATGAGGCCTGATGAATGGAAATTAGCCGCGATATGCCCCATCTTCAAGAAGGGAGACCGCTTGAAGTGTGAGAATTATCGCGGTATAGCTCTCCTTTGCACAACATACAAGTTACTGTCCTACATAATACAGATCGATCGGCCATCTGATCAGGTCTTTTCGCTGCGGATGATTCTATCTAAATATTATGAGACATCCATCCCCGAACATCAGGTGTTCCTGGATTTCCGGTAGGCCAATGACTCAATCAACCGAGACAGTTTAGAGTCTGCCCTGGAATACCTAGGAGTGCCTACAAAATTGGTACGACTGTGTAGGATGACAGTGACGTAGTCTCAGCCACTACACATTTGAGGGAGTGAGGAGGATCACATATTTGGGCTCTCTTATCGATAACAGTATGGGTGAGGATATTAAAGGGCAGCTGGCAGTAGACAGTCGTGCTTTATATCCTGTTAGGCCACTGCTAAAATCTAAATACATATCAAGCGCCGTTAGGGAGGGTCTTTTAAATAGAATAGTGAGTTAGAAAGTGAGTGAGCAATATACACATAGTGATCACCATGCTATTATCTGTGAAATAAACGATGCAAGGCCAGGAAAGGTTTGTTCAGAATCGATAAAAAAGATTATTCAGTGAAAGCAAACGATGTTTGATGAAAAGTTATTGGTCTATATGCTGGAGAACATTACTTTGTCCGGAACTGCGGATAGCAAAGTAAATCAAATCGTAAACCATATTACAACAGCTAGACGTTTATACCAACGTGCAACATTGGAAACTAGGGACGACCTACGCAAGCAGTACTGTGTCGCCCGCTCTATACTCAAGTGTGCAATTAAAGCAATCAAACAAAGATGTTTTCAAGAATTGTGTGAAGAAGTTGATCGGGACCCCTGGGGTAGACCATATAAAATGGTTATGAAAAAGGTTAAGGGTGCCTATGTACCATGCCCATCGTGCCCACGAGCATTGGAAAATATCGTGACGTCACTATTTCCACAACAACCAGATTGCACGGTTAATGTAGAAACAATAGGAGGAGGACAACTATTCCCATTAATTATGATACATCTTCCTATCGGCCGATCAGCTTGCTAGATACTGCAGGTAAATTATTTGAGAGAATTATATGTGAGAGACTACAGGAAGCCATTAAAAACAAAAGGGGCTTGGCGGAGAACCAATATGGGTTCCGTAAAGCTCGCTCTACCATTGAAGTGATTAAACTCGTAGTGGATCCGGCGCGAGTGGTAATATCTGGTGGTAGATGGAAAGGAGGTTCTAAAAAGTATTGTGCGGTAGTTACATTAGAGGTGAAAAATGCATTTAACTCGGCGAGTTGGGATTGCGTATTAAACGCGCGAATCAATAAAGAGGTTCCTCCGTATCTATACTTAAAATGGTGGCTAGGTACTAAATACTATCACATTTCTGGAGGTGTACCACAAGGGTCAGTTCTGGAACCCACATTGAAGAAGCAAAGGTGGTTGGTTTTGCCGATGATGTTGCAATTGTAGTTGTTGCAAAGTACAAAGAAGAGGTGGAGGACATCTGCAATTGAAGTATAAGAGTAATTCAGGATTGGTTATCATCTGTTGGTTTCCAGTTGGCGGAGCACAAAACAGAAGCAGTGTTAATCACCAGTAGGAAAAAGTTAGAATTCATGACGGTGGAAGTTGGTGGTCAACCGATTCAGTCAAAACAATCTATTAATTATCTGGGAGTAATAATTGATGCTAGAATGTTCTTTAAATTGCATTTGGATACCGTTGGAGAAAAAGCTGGAAAAGTGAACGGGGCGTTAATGCGAATTATGCCAAACGCAGGGGGTTCGCCAGAGCCGCAACATGTTACTGAGTAGTGTGGTGACATCTATTTTGATGTATGGAGCACCAATCTGGGCCAGTGCTATGGAGAGAAGTACATACAAACAACCGGTGGCATCTGTTTATAGGTGAAGCGTTTTGAGGGTGGTTAGTGCATTTAGAACGGTATCAGATGAAGCCGTGTGTCTGATGGCTGGTATGCCTCCAACAGACTTATTGGCTAAGGAGATTGAAAGAATGTGTTCTCGCCGTACAAATGGGGATAAGAGAGAAAATCGTATTGTAGCTCGCACAGAGTCCGTAAACATGTGGCAGCAGCGTTGGGACAGCTCAGGTCGGTGGACACAACGTTTAGTCCCTTCGGTAGTTAAATGGCTAGATAGGAAACCTGGAGAGATTGACTTCTATTTATGCCAGTTTCTGACGGGGCATGGTTGTTTAATTTAAGCAAGATGACTCCCCCTATTGCCCAATGTGCGAAGGAAAACTGGAGAACGTAGAGCATGTATTTTTTGATTGCCCGCGCTTCGAGGAAGAAAGCTTGAAACTATATAGGTCTGTAGGAAATGACTTATTACCGTTAACGAGATGTTGTGTAAAATGAGTGCAAGGATTATTAAGAAACTGAGAAGTCTAGACAAAAATAGACATAGACCACAAAGTTAGATAACAGCTAAGGCTGAGCTTGTTTTCGCGAAGTAATACATAACAGTAGTTCCACGAGACAACTATAGGCATAAGAATTTGAGTGTTAGGGTTTAGTCGGTAAGAATCCGACACTCTTACATGTTTATGGATTAGGTCCACATCTGAGGTCTTATGAAGATAGTATACAGTTTTGGATTTTAGTACAATCATGGTAATAAGCATCAATATTTACAAACACCGATCCGTATTAGAACATAACTTCCTTTCCTTCCGCTGTCGTTACATACCGTAATGAGATTTTGCGTGCCCCACCAATGCTCATCCTATCTATGACAAAAGGACGATGCAGGCACAATAAAAACTTCGGTTGTCAGTGCTGCTTAACAGACATTAGGTATAGTGAAAGTCAGACCCAAGAATCATTGGTTTGATGACGAGTGTCGAGTTGCAGTTGAGCAACAAAATATAGCCCATAGTGAAGTGCAACAACGTCTCACAATCGCAAGGAAAAACAATGAAAAACAAGCTGGATTTCCGGCAGGCCTATGACTCGATCAATCGAGAGAGTTTGTGGTCTGCCCTAGAATACCTAGGAATGCCAACAAAACTGGTACCACTATGTAGGATGACAGTGACGCACTGTCAATGCTGTGTTAAAGTTGAGAACAGGCTATCGACAATTTTTGTAGTTAACTCGGGTGTTCGGCAAGGAGATGGTTTGTCTCCGATAATCTTTAATCTCATGTTGGAGTACATCTTTCGTAAAACTGAAACACCTCAGCGCATCATCTTATATCGCCAGTCCAATCAGGTGCTTGAATATGCAGGTGACATATGGGTGATTGGACTGAATAGCAACGGAGTGAAAGAAGTACTTGATCCGCTTGTAGAGCTTTCAGCTTCAGTTGGACTTCAGATCAATGAGTCCAAAAAGAAATACCTGATCTCTGGTTTTAGGGACAATGGCACACCAGATTTTAGTAGTGGCAACCACACGTTTGATGGAGTGAGGAGGTTCAAATATTTGGGTTCTCTTATCACTCACGATAACAGTGTAGGTGAGGATATTAAAGTGTGGCTAGCAGCTGGCAGTCGTTCTTTGTATCCTCTAAGGCCACTGCTAAAATCTAAACACTTATCAAGTGCCGTGACCCGTTGATCAGACCCGTTGTTATGTTTGGATGTGAAAGTTGGGCGCTGACGGATAAGTACGAGAGATGGCTCCTAACATTTGAGAGAAGAATCATGCGTATGATTTACGGACCAAAATGCGAAATAGATGGTACTTACCGAGCTCTGTACAATATCGAGATCAGAGATCTGATGAAGATCCCCGATATTGTACATGAAGTAAGATCTCAGCGAGTACGGTGGCTCGGGCATGTTCTGCGTGCTGATCCGGAACGAATTGTGCAGAGATCTCTGAAAGGAGAGCCACCATATGGTAGGCGCAGAGGTCGTTGCAGGCGACGATCGCTCCACGATGTAGAGAACGACTTGCCCTCTTCAGATTGCCTTAGACAGTATGAAGACCATGCTCGGGATCGAAACCGTTGGAGCCAAATTGTTGATTCAGTAAGAGGCCAGTAATGGCCTTTAAAACTGTTAATAAAATCTATACTCACGCAATAACTGCATGTGATTACTCAGATCTCTTTGCAACCCCAAACATCTGCGCAAAGAAACAATTCTCGATATAGGGTAATGTGATTTGCCTGCGATACACTAGAGGCTACAATAGACAAGTGAGAAGATTATAATTTACCCATTGGTTATTGACAAGAAATCAAGAATATTATCAAAGGTCTGTTAAAAGTCAGTGTACACTTCATCAAGGTTATCCGGGTTTCATTCTATATCGCATACTTAGATATCCACAAACTGGATCTAGATTGCTAGGAAAACCAGCACCTCTACTAATTTTAATAATGGAATAAAATCCAATATCCTTCGGAGTTGAAAATAACGTAGTAGAGAGCGTGGAGTTACCGATTTATCTACTAATTATCTAAATCGTTTAAATCTAATTAAAATTGAAGAACACCGGTGAAGAACCATTCATGCGAATGCGCATTAAGTAAGTATAACAATCGATATATATCAATAAATTCAGGTAAACTGCAGGTAATTTTAAAAATTGGATTAAATTGAAAAATTATCTATTCGCCCTAAAGACTATACTTCCACGACAATCCACAGAAAAATAATTCACCGAAAAGGACGATTCACCGAAAACGACTATTCACACGGCAACTCACCGAAACGTTCGATTATAATGAATTAGAATTATTTGAAGGAAATGGGATAATAAAATAATTGGCAAACAAAAATTTAGCCAACAGGAACGGAACTAGACCAATTCTTCGCCAATTATGATGAAACTCGGTATGTTGAATGGAAATGGGAGTCTAAAATGATTTTTGGCAGAAGTACTGGAATATGCTAATAGTAGAACATTCCTTCATCGATTATGATGAGATGCTGGTTGAAAATTGGATTCCAAAATGATTTTTGGTTACTGGATAATGGCCACCAGGAACGGGAGGTTTTTCGGTAAATCGTCGTTTTCGGGGAATTGTCTGCTACCGTATAAGGTGTTTAATTTCTTTCAATTCATTCTCTTGGTGAGTCGCCCTCTCGAAACTTAATTAATTATATTATGGTCACATCTGCGTTCCGAAATTGGTGCAATAGTACATCGCACAGAAGAAAATGACTTGGAGTGAGTGCTTTCACTTTATACAAATAATATCCGATGGAAGTCAGATTTCACACGTTAATTTCATCATGTGAGCCTGCCAGAGCATTCTTATGAAACTTATTTCTCGCTAAATGTTGTAAATGAATTTAAATAGGTACATGGTATCAAAAGTCCGAGGGGGATTTGATCGAAATTTCTGTTAAATTTCCAATTCCTTATACTTTTAACATTTCGTCTATATCAGGTTTATGCATACGAAATTTTAGTAAAATATCAAAATAATGTTGGTTACACCATTAGGATTTGCTATAGAGCCGACATAAACGTAAGAAGAATTTTTGATTAGTGGATTAGTTACCTTTCATATTCTTTCTTAAATTTTCGGGACCCCAGTAGTCCCAAAACGCTTTTATATTTTATGACTTCTGATACAATTATTGACTGGATATTTCGACATCCAGAACACCAATTTCTGAATATATGGGAAAATTATTGGATCACTAATTCAAAATCCTTGATGTAAGTATTCTCAATGACTAACATTAAGGTTCGTTGAAGTAACTTTCGAATTCAATTGTACAGTTTACGGTCTTCAACACACGTTTGATTTCATGTATAATTCAGAATTGTCAATCATTACTTTCAGAATCGTTCAGCAAACCGTCTGAGCTACATTTTTACTTGATTATGTCGATTCTCAATCCAGTTATGACTAACATTTAATGACAATTTGCAAACGTCTATCCCGCTACCATGAAGGTGATTTGTTATGTATTTTAACTTAATTGAAATCAACCCAAATTTCATTTTGATTTGGTAAAAATAGCCGGCACATAAATACCATACCCAAATTACTTATTCACTCAATTCATCAAAACATAAATTCGTCAACAAATTAAACTTTTCCAATTAAATTTATTTCGTTTGTTGTCGAAATTACAACAAATTCCCGCGTGACTTCTGTCCAAACAAACACCTACACCCTTATTTCAACATGTATAATATAAACAATTCAACTAATCCCTTATATACATAGATATATACATATACATATACATAGATATATACCAAAAACAAATTATGTCCAAAAATAGTTAACACCCGACCAGTCCCTAAAGTGCAATAACCGAAAATGATATTTTTGTTTGTTTGGTATACGCACCGCGGCGCGTCAGTTTATTTCCGTATATATAAGTTCGTGCATGTGCGTTATGGACCATCTATATGATTTGTGGCCAAAATACCAACAACAAAACCAAAAACCGATCAAATAAATCAAAATGTTGAAATTGATTCGAATAAAAAAATATGGATATCTGCGTGTATCTAGATAGAGAGAACGCAAAAATTTTGTTATTCAGTCTCTGCGCTATGATTTTTTGAAGATGTTTTTTAAAAGATTTATGGACTTTCTTATACCATATATAGATACAAGGAGTAAATATGGTTGAAATTCCCATAAGTTAAATGTATGTGTACGGTTATTTATATAACGAGATATAACAATAAAGATATAATGTTTAAGTGATTTGGTTTATTAGCTACGAGGAGCAATATGCGTATACGTGATGTATACGAGTTAAGGATATTGTTATGAATGCGATTAATAAATCATCTTTGGCTGTGTCTAAAAGGATAATGGTTTCGGATCAAAATTTTCATAAATCTATCTACTCACATACACTAGGCATTTTCATAAAATTGTTACTTCATCGAGACGTTTGTAAGTTAACTTTGAAAACTTAATCACAAAAAAAGGATCGATAATTAATAATAGTAAATGGGATTCTATAAAAAAAATTTATTTCGATACCAAATTTTAATCGACCTTTCCAAGCAGTCACATAGTAAAATACACGAAAAATTGTCTCACATCATTGCTAGACAATTTTCCGTGTGTTTTACTATGAGAGTGCAGTTTGTAAAAATTTCACAATTCATTACATTTTATTTAGATTTCACAAAGTGAAATTATCATTTGCAAAAGCTCGGCGAATGGTTAATACATATAGTAACCAAATTCTTCGTCGCTAAAATGTAATTCCAATCTCATTTTTGTTTTTAATATCAAGTTTTTGAAAGCTTGTCAAACCAAATGCCTGTTTTGAACTATCCATGGTAAACCTTTTGTTATAAGAATAGCGCCCCTTGAGAAATTTTAATTTTATCAGTGCTATTCGGTGACAGCACTACTTGATGGCTCAGGCCAGATTTAACTGGTACAGTTTTGCATGAAGGCCAGAAGGCTCGATAAGAACCATAGGGCAAGATGAGCTCATTGTTCTTAAATGTTAGAATATTTAAAAAAATGGCATTTTCACTAGAAATTAGATTTTTAAAGCTTTTAGAAATTTGGAGGACGTGAGAATTAACGTAATTTGGTAATCATGAAATTTATTAATTTAATAAAATCATTAGTCGTCGCCTTAAAATCTTAAAACGATGGTCTTAGATGGCAATAAAACCAAAAACTAATATAAGACCCTTTTTTAATTTGTTATAAAATTCTTGAAGTGGTTTTTACACGAATTTCGAAATATTTTGTAATCGGAATTCATCACAATTCCTTTTAATAGTATGCAGAATTATATAAACTTATTTCAAAAGCTTTTCAGTGAAATTACTTTCTTTTCTTTGCTCTCGAGCCTTGAAATTCTGCTTAAAATAGGTTCCAGCTTATAAAATAGCTTATTTTATGTATAAGAAATATGAAGAGAAACTACATAACGGATCTATGGAAAGCTTCGTGTGCCAATAAAAAAGGTGTATTGCAACGAAGCAATAAAAATTCTAAATCTAGCCCTAAATGCCACGAATGCATTGACGCACACACATTTAAAATACCCAACCATGATTTTTGGGCACCATTGAAAAAAGATTCAAGGATCTGAAAATAGCACACCAACTCTATTTACGACCGAATTTTTCCAAACTTTCGTATAATTTCAGAGACGGTTTTCAAATTGTGATTAGCAAAATCCATTATATGGGTTGTTTCCGTAAATTGTGAAATTTTCCAATTTCACCACAAACTGATAAAGACCAAAAAGCGTTTACAAATTTTCTCCGTATCAAAAGGTGGCTAAACTGTGATGGCTAACCAATAAAACTTATTATTATGAAATTACAAGGATCCTTCAACAAGATAGTAACCACCTTTGTGGCTGATTTCAATGGCAGTCAAGGTAAATACTAAATGCTAAACCTACATTTTTTTGATTGATTTATGATTGTTTGGGTGTCATTCTGAATAATAATTGCGTATGCCATCGAAATCTATCACAAAAGATCTAATCCACAATGAATTTCTCCCACAAGCTACAAGGCACAAAACACCAAGTACTCAACAACCAAAATTCTAGCCAAAGTGACTTGAACCTCTTTTGCTTTAACTAATTAACACAAATGAAAAACTATAAGATGACCCAGCCAAAGATGGAACGAATAACTCTTAAACTTGGGACTCTTTCATAACAAATATATATTAGTTAAACTACAAGATTTAGGCTCTGAGGATGGCGTTGGAGAAATGGTACGAAAATGACATTCTTGTATACATGGTTTAATTCATAGAATGCTAGAAGGCATACACCAGTATTCAGATGAGCGCCACAATAGTCCTATCTGGGTATATCGTCAAAATTAGTCTCTCTATATGTTAACTGCTAATGAGGCATTTTATCACGACACATTTATTTACATACAATACAACATTTATTTCTTTTGCGTCGCATTTCATCTGTCGAGTTATAAAAATGCGCAACGCCCTGCAATTTTGGGTGAAATAAATCGATGTGAATCAGCGACGACAGTACCCCAAACTTGTAGATCAGTATACAGTTACGGCGGCAAGCTAGCCGCCCTCGTTGGCATAATAAGTAGCGTCCTTGCTTTGTTATTCGATGGTCTCGGGTTCGATTGCCAGTGGTGACCAGAAATCGCGGTTGGGTGTATTGCACCGTTGGCTGGTTAGTGCTGTTGTGCGCTGAAGAAATCCGCCCAACTTCAATTTTCTATTACGTCTGAAGTCCATAAGACCAAATCAATTTCGAATTGATTTTCGCCAATGGTATACACAATCAATATCTTCGTTAGCAAATTACTTCAGGTAAAAATTGGATTGAAACGAACATTCACATTTAGCAGATATGTGAACCGTTCAATAATTTAAAATGAGAGAAATGCTTGATTCTGCGCCTCATCTATTAATCAATGGTTCAATGGTACGAGTTAATATACCAACTCCGATCCATTTCGCTATCGACAACGGATCAGGCACATTCTTGAAGATATTACCTTCAGTAATAGCGGCATCCAATTAAAATAGACACCTGACCGTTGTGGATAGTTTTGAAAAGTTTTCTCGAATATCGATCTTGTCAGAGCATGCCATCTTCGTTGCTCCGGAGGATGTACATTAAACAACAATTACTACCTCATTTGTCTTTTTCGAATTCACCCGAATACTATTTGATCTCGGGAAAGCAGCTCAGACGTCCCAGCGATAAATTAAGAGATTGTCAGAGATTGAGATTTTGTTTTTGTCTATATCGACGACATTCTTGTAGCATCGCAAATCGAGGAACCACACAAACTGTATTTGGAAAAACTCTTCGAAAAATTGTCAGAGTTTGATGTTAGTATAAAGTTCAAAATACGTGTTTGGCACAATCACTCTTGGGTTTCTCAGCCACCAGATTATACCCAATGGTATCCTGCGTTCTCCGAAACGAACTAATATCATTAAAGAATTCCGAGTACCGAATTGAATCAAGCGAATTCAGCGATTTATCGGGATGGTAAACTACAACCACCGATTCAAACCAAAACTGACTGGAACACTCGCTCGTCTTCATCAAAACTTCGCCGCACTACCATAGAAGTTCAAAACTTTTCTTTCTCACCATAAGAATTCACCATCTGGTTCCCCATGTCACACTAATTCAAAAATGAAACTAGGGCTTTTTAAGTTAGATTAAAACATCACACATCGTGTCGATCGCTTTACCCGATGTTTCGAAGCGTTCAAATAATCTCTCCAGCAACCATATAGTCACTACGCTTGTGGAACATTACATATCTAGATTTGGTGTACCGGTCAATATGACAATCGATCATAAATAAGCCAATTCGAGTCCAAATTTTTCGCAAAGTTAACTAAACTTCAGTTACCGACCAACTTCGGACAACCATTCAAAACGTCCTACCCCCAAAGACACGACAAGCCAAACAGAACGACATCTTGGTTCCAAAATCACAAATGTGTTTTGTTTTTGTTAGGGTATAGACAAGGTACGTACAGATTGGGTTCCACCTTACGAAAGTCGATAAAAAATCATATAAGACGAATACGCAAACACTTCACCATCTCGCTGAAAGGCAAAAACCAGAACATTTTTCAGAACACGACCATTCCACGGGGGGAGTATCGGCTGAAACTCGTTGCTCTTCTAGAATCTCGCTAACCTATGTTACTCTTCAGTGAAGATGACCTCGAAAATGTTGGAGCTGCATTTCTTCTTGGGCCACAGATAAAGAAGGCTGTTTTGGATTTCCAAACCGGATGTGTAAGCCTCGCTTGCGCATGAAGTAGCCAACCTGCCGATAATTTGTGTACATGCGCCCACAGAAGTCTGCCAGCCCCAAGATAAAGGCTCATTTTACAATGACTTGGACGATCTGATGGAATCTATAATCGGACACGATGTTAGAATGGTAATTTGAAACTTTAATGCTAGAGCTGGCAGAAACGTGTGAATACATGAAACCGTAGGTCCGAAGTCCCGACACAAAACTGCGAATGGTAATGGTGAAAGAGTTATATACTTTCCATGGCAAAATTTCCCGCAGTCAAATTGACCACGTGTTAATTTCAAAAGAGCGAGCTTGGATTGTGAAGGATATAAGAACTTAGCGGTCAGCAACCAAATACGTTGGCAGCGACCATTATTTAGTTTGCGCACAAGTCTGGGAACACAATGAATCGCATGGGACGTTTCCACTGTAAAGGTCTGATAAATGAAGATCCAAAGAAACAATATCAGAATCTTGTCCGCGACAACATTGAGGAAGCTAATTACCAGTCTTACTGTGTGAACTTTATTTGGAAGGTACTGAAATCTTCTGTTGATTGAAACTTTGGAATTAAAGAATCTTATTGTTGATATGCTAAACAAAAAGTTTTGCATTTGAAAGCACGCTATTTTGATATTTATTATGGAATTCTAAGCTTATTCGTCCAATTTAGATTATGTAAAGTAGTTAAGTGAAAATTTTACGTATTAACGTAATTTCAAATTTGGAAAAAGCTCGGTACAATTTTAAAACTATTCTCTGACTTTTTTAAACTAATATATAGAAGCATTCCTAATTAAACACGACGTGGTAACTTCATAGTATGTCTGCTATAAGCTGGTTACCTTTATTGATTAACTTTCAACCTAAACAATTTAAAAGCTCTTGGAATTTTATTTTGAATGGGCTAGAATATTAAAAGCAATAAGCTCTATGCGTTTTTAAACTGAAGGCTATTGTCGATTTATAACAATTTATCGAAATGGTAAATCGGACTATTATTAGTGGCATACGACAATATATATGGGATCATTTTAATTCAAACTGGGATACACATTTTTAAGAAATTTTAAGGAACTGTCTGTATCTACGATATTTGGTAAGCATATGATACTACAAATTTAACGAAGCTTTTACAGTACTATTGCGGGTCATATCATCATCTCCCTGAAAATAATCTCCTCCTGTTGGAATTACTATTTAGAGCGGAATTGTTGAAGCGTACAAAACGAAGATTTTAATTAGGTTCTAAGGCGAAGCGGTTTTAGAAATTGTGATGGCTTTTCAGCATGGTGCTGTAAACCAATACTATGATTCCTCGGGCTGTGAGCTTTCAGGCTTTTGCATTTATGTATGTAGCATGATAAGGAAGATACAATAATAAATCAAGATAGCGTTTCGCTGTAAAAAGTCAATAAATGTTTTATTCATTTCATTAAAAATGATATAAAATGTCCAGATTTTATATTTAGAATTCAAAGCTGAACTTTTTTATTTAATTTTTTATTCGCTACAATTTCTAATTAAAAATCAAACCAGCAGAAGCATTAGTACATACATACATACATATGTATCTATATATATGCAAAGCTCAGCGTTTTACAATTTTTAATTATTCGAAAAATTGTAAATTCAAATAATGTTGCGGGTGTTTGCTCTTCTCTCGAGCTGAGATAGCTCAATTTGGTTTGGTCAAAAGTTTATATTTTATGCAAAAAAAAAACAACAACAACAAAAAATTTTTGTGTTCGTGTAATGTCCCTATACTTAGAATTTCTAATCACGACAAAAAATATGTTTATGTACGTATGTACATACGAAGCTTTCGTATCCTTTTTTGCACGAAATCGAATATAATTGTAAAGGGTATTAATGAGCTTTTTTTCTATACCACGGACAAAACTGTATACTTTTCGAAATATAAATTTTAATTGCATTTTTTATCATTGTCGGAAGGAGGATTTCTCGTTATGGTCTCTCGATTTAGCCTAATTAACATCTATTATCCGAAGGTTCATTGAATTTAATGTTCGAAAATCGAGGATACATAGTAAATGATGTGAAAACTACTGTGTATATACGAATTACATGTACCTCTCATACCACATTGAGATTAACCAAAAAATTATATTCATAAAAAAGCTCTATCGTTTTATGCTTTTTTTTGTTGCGTGCGTAGTTGTTGTTATGGGGAAGCAACCAAAAAAAAAACATAAAAATGTGGTTGGTTTGAGAATTTATTTTGGAATTCAGAATAAAAAATTAAATAAAATTCGGTAAATTAAATTCGGAAGGAGGTAATTACATTTTCGTCTTCCTACTCTATATTGCGGAATCGATTCATTCGTCATCGATTTTATACTTAAATTTCATGTTCAATTTATTTATGTTGATAATTCGATCTACATAATATTTTTCTATTCTGTATATACCGACGACAACAATTGAGTTTTGTACTGTGGTGCTACTATTTAAGCTCATTTCATAATCGTTTTTCACCATATAAACCCATATACTGCGGCCTTCATATTATATACTAGCGCGATCCGCACGCCCTAAGCGAGCAACCTTCGAACTGCTTCTTGTTAATTTGGTATGTTATTAAATGTTCTGTAATTGTTGTTGTCGAAGAAGATTATTTTAGTGTATATGCATCGCCAACCCTTACTATTCCAACTTCAGTCACTGTTGGTCCATTAAAACGCAGCGCTGTCCTGTATATTAGACTGCTCTTTTTCATCTGCCGCATAAAGTAAATTTGTAGAAATGTTGGTGTTTCCGTGGGTAGAGAAAGTAAAGTGTCAATTTTGTGAGAGACCTGGCCCTGTATCTTGAATATTGAACTTAACATCCTTACTAGTAATGAACCACTTTGCCTGATGAACAACACATCTCGGCGGTTTCAATTTTGAATTTCAAAGTGTGGCAATGAGTGCAATCTTTATCCTTGTCACCAATTAATATTTCCGAATGTGTGCAATAGCGGATGTCTGGATCATATTCGAAAGCGTTGTGGTTGAATGATGACAGTGTTAGTGCTCTTGTTGCTTGCATACGTACTCGATTATATTCAATTGCAGCACACTTCTGTTCGGATCCGTATAACACGATTGCGTGCTGTTTGAGTTATAATTCTCATTTCTGCAAGTCATTCTATTTTGTGTACATCACTTTCTAATGCACGGGTAGTGAAATTGCGCAATCGTGTATCATATCTTGCCGCTTATTATTGTTGTGGTGTTAAATTTGTTCTTACGAGTAATTTAATGCGAATTGGTCTTTCACTACGACCAATTTTTTCGATGTATTGTTTATTTATTTCACTGAATTTGAACCACTCTGTTTTAAATGGTTTAAGTTTACTTTATCTATACGTTTAGCGGTATTCTTCAAAAATCTTAACATTAATATTTTTTTTATCTTTTTTTTTGACGTAAATAAGAATTTTTATTGAGAAAGCTTCAAATTTGTTAAAATGACTAATAATCCATCAACCGGTCTGGCACGAACCGTTTCCTGTTAGACCTTCTTAAACTGCCTCTACTTAAGTTTTTTCCTTTGTTATCTTTTAAAGTTTGTGGAACCCTTAATTTTTTTAAAGAGTTAAGGGGCGGTGGGCACTCACATGTCTCGTAAATCTAAATTGAACGAACATGTTTCCCATGAATACCACCACAGTATCCTTTGCTTGTCGTAGGAGGCAACTAAACGGTTATATCGCTGGGCTGACGACCCGCATCCCTAAAAAAATCAACTGTTTATAAAGTCAACAGAAAGAAAAATGGATACCGCCAGAAAAAACACCTCAGGGACTCAAGAACCCGCACACGAGATTAAGGATCGGCACGTGGAACGTGCAGTCACTTAGAAAACCAGGAGCGTTGAAGGGCCTAATTACATGCATGAAGGAGTATCGGCTGGAAATCGTTGCTCTCCAAGAAACCGATTGTGCAAACTTCAATAACCGATTGTGCAAACTTCACTTGCGCATAAAGTTAGCCCACCTGTAATTAATTTGTGTACACGCGCCCACAGAAGTCAGCCAGGCCCAAAATAAAGACTCATTTTACAATGACTTGGGCGATCTGATGTAATCTAACCCAGACCACTATGTTAGAATGGTAATTTGGAGCTTTAATGCTAGAGCATGACAGAAATCAGACCGACTTGTGTGAAAACATAGATCCGTACTCCCGACACGAAACTGCGACCGATAATGGTAAGAGATCGATGTACTTTACGATTGCTCATGATTTTAGAGTAGCAAGTACGTCCTTCTCTCACAAACGGATACCTCTAGAGACGTGGACACATCCTCGCGGAACTTCTCTCAGGGTTGTGCAGGATGTGAGAAGTTATCGGTCATCAATCAAATATGTAGGCAGCGATCGTCATTTGGTCGCTGCAAAGCTACGATGGAAGTTTTCATACAATCTGGGAATACAGTGAAACGCATGGGCCGTTTCGACTGTGAACGTCTGATAAATGAAGATCAAAAGAAACTATAACAGGATATTGTCAGCGACAACATTGAGGGAACTAATTACCTCTGACTGCGTAAACTCTGTCTGGGAGGTACTGAAAACTTCGGATATCAGAGCTGGTCAACAGACTTTATACGCGACTCGTGGAGTGAACACTTTACTGACCTGCTTGATGTTCATCATGCGTCACAAACTGTTGTTGAGCCATCTCTAATACAGACTGTGGAGATTTGTATTAAAGACCCATCGCATGAGGAATTCACTAAGGCCATGCAGAGATTGAAACGAAACCGCTCATCTGGGGTGGACTTCATTAATTCGGAGCCACCGATACTCATTAATCTCACGATGGAGTACATCTTTCGTAAAACTGAAACACCTCAGCTCAACATCTTATATCGCCCAATCAGGTGCTTGCATATGCAGATGACATATGCGTGATTGGACTGAATAGCAATGGAGTGAAAGAAATACTTGATCCGCTTGTAGAGTTTCTGTTAGACTCCAGATCAATGAGTCCAAAACAAAATACATGATCTCTGGTTATAGAGACAATGGCACACCAGATTTTAGTAGTGGCCACTACACGTTTGAGGGAGTGAAGAGGTTCAAATATTTGGTTTTTCTTATCACTCACGATAACTTTGTGGGTGAGGATATTAAAGTGCGGTACGCTTGTTCAGTCAAGTTCTGCATGCTGATCCGTAACAAATTGTTCAACGATCTCTGAAAGGAGAGCCAACTATGGGAGGCGGAGAGGTCTTTGCAGGCGACGATGGCTCCTCGATATAGAGAACGACTTCACCTCTTTAGATAGTCTTAGGCAGTATGAAAACCATGCTTAGGATCGAAACCATTGGACCCAAATAGTTGACTCAGTAAGGGGCCAGTAATGGCCTTTTTAAAACTGGGTATTATTATTATTATTATGATGGGATCAAGAGTTGGCCATGGGCAAAATGCAGTTCTGCCCAAGAATGAGCAGATAAAAATGCAGGACTGTGCGTCTATTAATAGATGGTCTAGTAGAGGTGGTATAGACTTAGATAAAGCCGTGAGTGAAATGTCCATCAGAAAGGTTTATTTCACCTACCAACAGCCTGCGACTGGATTATTGTAATCGCGCACCCCTTGAGGCGGTTGACTGAACTAGTACACAATAAATTTATTCAATGGGATGGGAGGAATCACGACTTTATGTGACGCAACCAGTGAGAAGTGCTAGTCTCTACATAACTCTTTTCAGTTTATTTACCTGTAGCCTGGTTCCGTGATAGATTTTTGTTGGGATTTGATTGACCTGATTTTAAGTTCAGCTTGTATTAGTTTAAAAATTGGATATGAGTTATTCTGGAAGAGGACCTAGCTGTCATAGTTTCATGCGCTCAGTTGTCCCTGTATATCCTGATCTGAGCAGCCATAGACGCTCTGTAAGATGATGCATTCTAATTCCACATAATTTATCTGTTTCGGCCCGTTGCAGGCACCCGTATGATCATTGAATATCTTATACTTTTATATTTTACACATCCGCCAATTATGGCACAATCTTAGCCTATGGCCATGAAACTTAGCCTAAATTCTAGCTAAGGAAATTCTCAATACATTTGGGTAAATCACGTCACAATTGGTTTATTGGTTCGAAGCATTTCACGATTAGATAATAAACAGATAGACTTTCTGATTTATAAGGTAAGTATATATAGAGAATGGAGTAAGAGATAGGTCAAACTTTATCCTGGTTTCGAGTTTCGAGAAAAAATAATTAAACCAATGCCACTAAACCATGCCTGAACCAATTAAACAGATAATAAAGGTAATAATAAACAGAACCACCACAGTTTTCATATGAGTTAGCTCGACCTAGATTGGTATTGTCGAAGAACAATTTATAGTAAGATACGCGGATTCAGACGTTCTTAAACCTCTTCGTCTATATTTCATTGATAAAACCACACTGCATACTCGAGATGTTTTATACTCTACGTATTGGAGTAAACTATATGACATAGTCAACATTTATCAATGTCACTCACAATAAAACCCCTCATTCACATAACATAGTAACAGGTATATAACGCTGAGATTACTGTACAATTACACAATGTCCTTAATATTATTTAAATTGGATTAAGTTAACACAAGAACACAAAAATACAAATTCCTTAAGCCAATTTTATAATTTCATCTTAATTGTAAACTTACAAATTGCAAAATTATTTTCATGGAAATCTTTTTCTTGATCATTTTTCCCCATAAACTTTGTGTACAATAACATCGAGATAAGGGATAACAGAAATAAAATAAGAAACTATTACTTAAAAAATCCTTTTTTTTTTTAATTCGAAAAAGTCTACTTCTGCTGCTTAAATTCTTATATACATACTCGTATATATTTTTATTAGTTGCTCTATATCCTTTTTGCCATATCTTAAGACGATTTTGTTTGTGTACTCAGTTTAGGTAGAGGGTACCTCTCCGACCGTTTTATTTGAAAAATTAAACGAAATAAAGCGGATGATATTGTATTCGTTGTGTAATCCTTTTTTTTTCATTTGCTTTATACAGGAAAATAGTAATTTTCATAAATTTTTCATCCACCTGGGAGTATGTAGAATTTTGAATTACGA
The DNA here is from genome assembly GCA_951394425.1 of Tipula unca. Lineage (NCBI taxonomy): Eukaryota > Metazoa > Arthropoda > Insecta > Diptera > Tipulidae > Tipula > Tipula unca. Next base: position 70,430,878 of record OX596380.1, read on the forward strand.
AGGAATAGAGGATAAAATATTGTTTAAATTCCTTACTAACTAAATGGAGTAATGTGAAAATGACGAGGACGATGCCCTTAGGCCAGGCAATTGTTATGAATTTAGTTTTACAAAAGTAATAATAAAAATAATGTATTAAAATTGTTCGGCACCAAATTTTAGTCGACCTTGCCAAGCAACCACATAGCAAAACACACGAAAAATTGACTTGCATCGGTGATAGACAAATTTTCGTGTGTTTTACTATGTGAGTGCGTTGCAAGGCTGACTAAAATTTGGTTGATTTAATTTTTTTTTTGATTTCATTTAAAATAAAAATATCAGTTAAATCACCGGAAGGGTTAAAAATTAAGATTGCATCGAGAGAACCAGCGATTTAAAAATCCAAATGTGTGGTCATTTTCATTCCGATGCTCAGTATCTAGGTTTTCTAATATTTTCTGGTTGATGCTGCCTTATTTTCTTACATTGAAACCTCATTGTCTCAAGAATTTGTCTAATAAACATCTTTTGTTTGTTTTACGTAAACATCTTTTTCAGCCGTGATTTTTGGTCACCACTGGAAATTTAACCCGAGACCACCAAAGCAAGCACGCCTTACTGTGCCAATGAGGGCAACTATAAAGACGTACTTATGCTTCCTTGTACGTAACAATATCTCTACGAGAATGCTCACTGTGGGGAGGGTCCAGTGTGGAGAAGGTCATTTAATGATATTCCATTTGAAGTTTTCGCTGAAGTGTCAAAGACTACGCTTAATTTGGTTATTGAGCTATCGTCCTTGATTACCGCTTGGTGTGCTAGAAAATAATTCCTACCTGATTCGCTAAGTCAATTTATGATATGATGAGGTGATGTTGGGCACTTATGGACATTTAAATTTTCCGAACACGATCCATCCTAATTCCATTTTTTTTGCGCTACTGGTTGTTCTGGACTGCTGTAATAGCACCCAATACGATCATTGGATAATAACCTGCATCAAGCAAAATGCCTATCGAGCCTCATGTTTATCTGCATCATCTAGATTGTTAAGATGCTCCCAGCTACTGTTGTTCTGGTAGCGGTTTCGTGAGTTTTTGAAATCATAAAGCATCTAATAAGTCCAACTCAAATTCGGATGTTCTGACAGGTTGGATTTCACTATTTTCTTTACCTCTTCAATATTGTGACCACCAACTCCAGCTATTTTTGCAGATACTTTCTACTCCTTATGCTTCAATATCTGAACTGCTCCTTCGATAATTAATGGAGGACTCTTAATGTGGCATAGCAGATTTGACCAGTGCTGTTACTAACAACACGTTGATCAAGGAACTACAGAAATTCATCGGTTTTCTGAAATCCAGCTGGGTTCTGGAACGAATTTTGATATATTCTTCGTGTTTCATAGTCTAATTTCTACGATAAGATTAAAATTAAAAATTAATTCTGCGAGTCGACGTTTATTCCAATGCTTTTGAATGTGGGTATGCGCTCATTTGTTGAGTAGTTCAAATTCCCAATTGCTGGTAAGTATTCTGTATTAGTTGAAGGTTGGTTTAATAGCGTATTTAGGTAGGCTGACATAATCAATTGATTTTGGTTGTATCTATAATTAAAATACGCCAGGCCGATTTGCTTTTGGTCTATCAGCCGTTTGAATATTTCCGAGAAACTACTCTGTATAAGTTTCCATAAAATGTGGGTATTCCAATAGGTTTTAGCTTTATTCCTGATGTAATGCTATTGGTAGATCGCAGTGCTCATTTGGATTGCTATCGATTTGTTCTCTTCGTTTAATGTCTTATAATCCCCTCTTATGAACTGCCCTAGCCTCTCGTTGTTATCGAGACCTCGAGGCAAACTTCATGGTACCTATCAATTATTTGATTCATAGCATGCTGCATGTACTGCATGGCGAATGATTTTTATCGATTGGTGGAACAAGGTTGTAAATTTGTTCAGGTACTTCTACGTCTTACGGATTGATCCATCTTTGTTATAATTGCTCCCAAATTGAGATATTTTCTTTTCATTATGGCCGGTTGTTTAGTCATTGATACCTAATGATACTTGGTTTTGATGGTTGTTGTGTAGCGACTAAGGTTGGAAACTTTGCTGGTTGTTGTTTAGCTTTGTTTTTGTGAACAACGTGATATCGGCGGTAATAACTCGATCTCTTACAGATCAAGGAGTGAATGGATGATTCAGGGAATGGATAGATCAAGAAGAAGGATTGCAAGTGCCCTGAATACTGAAGCATTTTTGAAACTGAAGTAACTACGATAAGGGAAGCCCTAGATTGGTAAATCTATAATGTAATATCGGCCAGCGATCAGTTAGGGTCTGTTTTCATCAAAAGTAGTCCAGAATTATCCCTCATCTCTTAATGAGATTACAGATCAATTCAACATTCAATTACTATCGATGGAAGGACATTTCAATAGTACAAGAAATATTAGAGCCAGGTTATATCGGAAAGGAAAGAGAGCGGAACATTTAAACGTCTCTTGCAACATGTATACTTCTGCTCCTGGAGACATCCACTATGTTATCGACCGACAGTCTGGCCGGGATTCGATCTGGCAAGGTATAAACAGCTGATTTCACTCGGAGAAACCTGACAACCCTCAGTAAGATAGCCGTCAAGAGTATTCAACGCATTGTAAACATAACCTAATCACGCGCAGACCGGTAATTCAATTTTTCCTCCTAAGGACTTTCTAAAATGTATTTCCTGATAGAATCGAGTAATTGTTTACCTTTAATTGTTGGATAAATGAATTAACATGACAATCAAATACGGATATACTCAACTTTTAAAATAGCAGACACGAGTTAGTATTTTGTTGTTGTTGATAGAAAATAATGTTTTCCAAATACATAATTTTTCTCGCATTAATACCCTTCCACACCACCAGTCGTCATTTCCTTATGTCTATTCGTTATAAAACCAACACAAAAAAATAACCGAAAAACAGTAATTCTGTCATTTTATTACTTTTAAATTGAAATTACAATGAAAATCGGAAAATAGAAAAAAGAAAAACGAAGACAGAACATGCCATCAAAAAGCTTCGATATATAACAGCAACAACACACATAAACAAAAAAAAAAGTTTAGTTCAAAGTACAAGGCGTCTCCATTTCATTTCGTTGGGTTAGAAAATTCGATTTTTCTTTGTTTGTTTGTTGCTTTTTCTGTTGCTTTCCCCAGTCCATATCTCCAGTACTACTTACACCACCTCCATCGACTATATATATATAGTCGTTGGTTTTATTTGACTTGTTTGCCTCGTTGTTGTGATTATTTTTGTATTCAATTCGTGATTTGGTTTATTTTCCGATTTTATTGTATTTTAATGAATAGAAAACGGGAAAATCTGTATGCGGGAGGAAAAATCAAGTTTTATGGTTTTTTTATTTTTGGGGTCGACTATATATGTATGTAGTTATGTATATGTATTGAACTAAGACACACACACACACACAATCCATACGCGGTAATTAAGAAATTGTTAATTGAATTTAGATTAGATTTGATGTTTGTATAATACGTACATATGTAGACAGATTGTTGGTGGCCACACCATTCTCTACAACTTCGGTATTGCCAAAACAACATAAAACAATGGAGATACATTTTAAATTGGTTTAGTCGATTGTCTTTTTAAAATTTTAAGAATGCTTATACCATCTACTATCCAGTTTTAATTCCCCTGATGAAATCCTTAATTTAGAATTCGGATTGGATCTCTATTTTTAGAAAAAAAACAATATATATAGACGAGACGATGGTATATCACAATGAGATACGAGTATACAACATTCATATGTATCGTACATATATGTATGCAACTGACAGATATCTCTGTTATGCGGATAATACTTTTTTTTTTGTATTTCCACCAACTTGAAAAATCTTTGAAATGATGATAGCTCTCTACACGTAATCAATATATTGGATTTTGGAAAAAAAAATTTAAAATAAAAATTTCCAATTGATTAAATATTTTATCGAAACTAAATCGTCTGTAGTGTATATATGTATATTGGAAGCAGAATTATTTAATACCATTATCACTTTGCTGTATGTACGATATAATAAAATATGGATATGCAAAACATGAATATGTTCTAGAATTCGAACTTATGCTTATTGAAAGTGCAAACACTATTTGTTATTAATAGAGATTTATGTGCATAATAAATGTTGTGACGTAGTTGTATACGTATATACAATACATAATATGTGTATTAAGTGGAAGAGAAATGAAGCAGGTAGCACTTAATGTGAGAATTTGATAGAGTGATTATATAGTCTAGAAAGGATATATCTTTTCATTACAGTTAAATTCCAATGAGAAAGTTTCTTTATTCTCACATAATAAACTTTCTTTGACGAGCACCCAATTCTGAAACATCTACAAAATAATTTTTGGTGTTGCCTCCACCCTGATCATTTCCCCAATAATATTAATTACATTTTAATAATTTTTGGATTTTGGATGGCTTACTGCGGGAGGTCGTATTAACGGTTTTTTTTAAATTTTTTATTGAACAGAAATTGAACGTAAACTACTTCTGTATGGGGAGGGGTCCAATGCTGAACCCAGCCAACGACAAAAAAAACCTGACGCGCAGGCAAACCTAATCGCCAGCGTCTCCCTCTCAGGGCTTGTGCTTGGTTCGATTCCTCAGTCGAACGTACTTGTTTCGACCACACTTAAGCGGACGCGTATTTAAACTGGTACCTCTCAACGATCAAGAAGTTCTGCCTGCGTGGCAATAATGTTAACAATTCGCTGGATGAGATCAACTTAGTAATCTTTCGCGACGTTTTGAGTTGTCGCATTCTTGATGCTGTGAAATCAACCGGTTTTGTGGCACAGATGTTAGGCTGCTATCTAGCTGATAGCGTCTTCATCTGGTGCCCAAACTAGGTGACATTTGGAGTAGTTGTCAGCTTTATGTTGGTGACCCTCAAAAACCGCTGATCATTCATACTTGGGTCTGTGGTCCTCTGGAGGAACCAGGGGTGGTGCTAACAAATATCGCTTTGATGAATCCAAATGTCTCGGTCAAGGGATGGAAAATTGTCCGACACAGACGGTACGCTAACCGCCAATCGATTGTGTTTCGAATCGATCTGAAGTCCTTTAACTACATAGCTGCTGCTCCGGATTTTGTAGTACGTTCTTGAGAGAATCTTCTTTAAGATTATCTCAGGACCGCAACGCTCTTGTAACATGGTGTAACAACAAAAATATTCCTCTGCTAATGGGTTGTCATGCTAACGCCCATCACACTCTATGGGGAAGAATGAATTTTGACAACAGGGGTGCTGCTCTGTTTAACTATATAAGTTCCTACGAACTTAATATTTACAATGTTGTGATTGATATCAGTTTGTGCTCCATGTCCATTACTGAGTTAATTTTAAACTGGAGAGTGACGAATGACATTCTCACCTCTACTCATAGGTGTATTTCTTTTAATATCAACCTTAAAAGATCGTCACTTAAACCTTACAGTAATAGGAAGTAAACCGATTGTGATTCATCTCTCTTGAGCTTGATTCTATACTTGAATCACGTAAAGAAATTTGTTCAACTGTGGATATCGAATTGCAGACTGCTGCCCTAGCGAAAGCAATTTGGGTTTGCGGATTCAGGTGACTGACATAAGCATTTCATACCGCGGAACAAGTAGGAATCCTGCTCCATATAGAAAAATGCGTTTAAAGTCCCGGATCTCGATGTTACTAAAATCCGAGAGGTCGTTCAAAAGGGAAGTTCCCATAAATTTTGTTTTGCAGTACGCTAGACTAAGACAGGTGCAGAGCAGATGGAGCATATTTTCCTCCTCCTCCTCATCACCACAGCTGCGGCAGAAATCGTGGGCTGGGACACCCAAATCGTGGGTTCCCACGACCATACCAATACGGGGCCGTCGAAGCGATATCAGTTGGCCTGATCTGGACCGGTCAAGTCCAGGCCAGATCTGCCTGGTTATTAAACACGAACTGGCGTTAGACCATATGACGTCCGTTTCTTTTATGGCTTCTTCCTGAAGCCATAAAAGATCTTCCTTTATGGCAGCAGTTTACATGAAGCAAGCGGTATCTTTATATCCCGCCTGTTTTGGGTTATTAGGCGTGCTTTACCCTTGCGGAGCAACTCATCTGCCATTATATTCCCTGCGATATTGAAATGCCCTGGCACCCACGTCAAGCGGAAGTTGAACTGATCAGCCATCTCATTTAAAGATGCCAGACAGTTCTGGGCTACCATCGACGTCAGGGAGTATGATTGTATAGCGTTTTAATAGTAGCCAGGCTGTCCGTAAAAATGCGAATATCCCTCGTAGGTATTACATTATACTTCAACCAGTCCATGACATCCATTATCGCGATCAGTTCAGCTTTAATAACGCTGCAAAAGTCGGGAAGACGAAAAGAGAGGTTAACCCCTATTGCCCTCCGAATACCCCACAGCCAACCCCTATATCTCTTTTTGAGCCATCCGTGAAGAAGCTTAGAGCCTCATTGTCCATAACCGTTTCGTTCACCCAGTCCTCTCTGGTGGGAGACTCCGCATGCCGTTCTTTGGACTTTCATCAATAGTTTACGGTTGGCCATAATTTTTAACGCTGGCCACCAGACGACAACCCCATACAGCAGTATAGGTTTGACCACTGAGACGTAGAACCAGTGTACTATGTGGGGCTCCATACCACATCTCTTTCCAATGGCATTTTTGCAGGAGTAGAGCGCTATAGTAGCTTTCTTTACTCTCTCTACGATGTTTGGTTTCCAGCTTAGCTTGCTGTCCAAAAGTAGTTCGAGGTATTTTGCACTATCAGTAAAGATCGAGCGAGTACCATTTAATGTTGGCGGGTCACACTGAGGAAGTTTGTGCTTCCTGGTAAAGAGGACCAGCTCCGTTTTCTGTGGGTTTGCGTTAAGTCCGCAGCCGCGTGCCCACTCAGAGAGGTAGCCAAGCGCGCGCTGTATGCGCTCACTCAGCTAGGATATTTACCGAAGTCCGAAATGGCAACGTCATCCGCGTAAGCAACCACCTTGAAGTCTTGCCCAAGTTCCAAAGGGGGGGGGGTATATAACCCCACCTTGAGGTGCCCCTCTGCTCACGAATCTGCCGGACGACGTCCCACCCAGATAAGGTGTCACGATCCTACCTCTAAGCATATGATCTATCCAGCCTCTGAGTCACCCGTCTACCCCCAGACACGCAAGGGTCTGAGTGACTGCCCCCGGTCTGACATTGCTGGTTTTTTATTGGGTTTTGTATCCACTTCGTACTGGAGATAACAATGGTCAGAGAAGGAATGGTCTTCGAACACTTTCCAGTTCAATACCCTCTCCTTAATAAAATCTTAGACAAGTGTGATGTCTAGCACTTCTTGTCTATTTTTAGTAGAAAGGTTGGCTTACACCCGATATTACATATATTTAGGTTAGTACTTAAAATAAAATCAAGGAGTAACACACCTCGCCTGTTGATATTTGTACTTCCCCAGATTGAGTGATGCGCATTAGCATCACTGCCCATGATGACTCCGACTTTTCGTCTTTGAGCCTCTGTTATTGCACTACCCAACAACCTACCTGGTGGTATATTTTCCTCCTCCTATGGTAGGTAGGCCGATATAAGCCAGAGATTACCTCCTGAATTTAAGCATATTAATTAGGAGAGGAAAATAAATTAACTTCCCTAAGTAGCGGCGAGCGAAATTGGAATAATCCAGCATAAAGTCCTTTTACTTTCCTCTGACGGCGATTCGTCCATTTGGAGCGCACAGTGTAGCCCTATTGATCTCGACATCCGGACACACCGTTAGAGACTGGGCTAGTTTTGGTCACCACGGGGAGGTAACACGCACTTGTGGAAGCTACAAGATACGGAGCTGGCAACAAGTACCAACTTGATTCCCCCAAGACAGCTTCGCACCAGACCACCAGTCATTGAGTTTCAAAATGCGGGAATTGCACTATCAGGCTAAAATCTTGCAACTGGAAAAGGGATATACACATCTTTGGGTATGTAATTCTAAAATATTCATGCGGACAATTGATGGGAATGAGAGACTAGAAATCAAGGACAAAGAAGACCTGCTCAATTTGTAAATTAAATAACTTACATTTTAAATGTCTGTTGTAAATTGTATTCGTCACGATCAAAGATGAAAGTACTTTGTGGATAATTCACCAAAATTCCCGTAGCTTACTAACGATATTATATTTTTCTCAGAGATCTGGATTGGAAGTAATGAGGTTTCCAGTTATAAGATTCCTAATTTTAATTTGGTTGGTTGCTTTAACAATTCTTACTCATAGGTATAATTGGCTATGTGAAACGTCTGGTTTAAATTTCGATTTTGTTACTAAAACATTAAAAACCGCTGACGTTTTGAGGTTAAATATTTTAATCGACTCTGGGAGTTTTTGTGTGGTTTGCGTATATCGTTTTCACTATTGTTCAATCTTGGAGTTTGTTGACGAATTTTCGATTTTTCTGTGGTATCTTGACTTTGCTAGTCCAGGAGTTCACCGTAATGTCTCTTTAAAAGAGAATATGTTCTCTTTCTTTATACTGATCTTGCATAATACTCTTTTTTTTTAGTAGGGACTGTGTAATTCGACTACTTTCTTCGATGGCTGTCGTTTTATAATAGTTTAGAAGGAAGAAAAAGAAAATAAGATTACCAATTTACTATTGTTAGCCTTTTCCTTCCTCTGATTAGTTTTGCAAAACGATAGCCATTGAAAATAGTAGCCGAATTGCACAGTATAGAGTCCCAGAATATCTTCGATTATTATCGAGTGATAAATGGGTGAAATATTTGTTGTAATCGAAAAAATTTTCAGTGAGCTTCGTACAACATCAGATTTATTTTCCAATACTTGGGCAAATTAAAGACTGCCAGTTGTCCTGTGTGGGAAAAAACTGTCCTTCTTTGGGCCAATTTGTTCTGTCCGTAAATAATTTTCTTCTCCGTCCTGTTTTAAATTATTTGAAAACTAAACTACTCTAATTGAAAAATCTAACTAAAGGAGCACACATAAACACAAGAAATTATTTGTTTGAGCCGAATCCCCTTGGAACTGCAGGGTCTCGAACACCAGAGAATTTTGACTTTTTGAAGCAGTGTTCATATTGGAAACCTAGAAAATCCAGTTTTTCTGGATTTCGTTGCAAATAAATAATTTCTGGTGACCTTCCAAAATCTTCAGTACCTTATGTAGGGCTCATCGTGGCTCTACCAGGCTTTGTATGTTTGTAGAGGTTTAAGTATTTTTTTAATATTTACATTCTTGTGAGCTGTTTTTGACTGTCCTTTCCTGGATTCAAAAAACATCAGAAAAGTCCGTTCGAAACCACTCGTGTTGCATTAATGCTAAAGAAATCTGAAATCTGGTCACAGTAGTGTAGACCTATTTCACAAAACCTCTGTAAAAGTTGTCTAATTCATCAACATTTCTACGTTGTTGAAGTTCTCTACGTTATCGACGGATTGTTGGCACGTCAACGTAGAAAATAAGAAATGACGCGTAAATGCACATCACTGGCAGAGAACGACTTCTTCGGCCTCTTCAGATTGTCTAAAACAGCATGAAGACCAAGCTAAGGATCGAAACCGTTACAGCCAAATTGTTAACTCAGTAAGAGGCCATGAATTTATAAACTGGTTATTATTTTATCCTTTCAATTGGAGTCCTTAAAGTCGTACTCAACGTAAAAAACGCTCCCAATTATATCGATATTTCAGCAGTTTTAACTTTAACCACATCGTTTATGCGTACAAGTTATAAGTTAGATGACGCAACTTTAAGCGCAAATATCACGCAGCATCCCATGTCGTGTAGTTCACTATGCGATGGTGTATATAAGGTGCGGAGACGGTGATGAAATTCACCGAGGAATGCAGTCAATAGCTGGGATTACGGCTTTCAAATGGTCGAATGCTGTTGAATGGCTTTGAATTTAGGCGTTACTTACATTAAGCAGTTAGATCTGTTGTTAAGCAATATCCGCAATTCGAATATTCGCAATTCCCAATTAACGTTATGGTTCCATTGACTTTCTGCTTGGTGGTGAAAATGTTTATCGCGTAACTGGAGACAAGAGGAGGCAGCTACACAATCATTTGGTTGCAGAAAACACATCAAGTCTAGTGCTGGAAGATTCGTTGAGAAACCAAGAAAACCAACTGCGTTTCAACAAAATGATGCATCTTTACTGCCAGTAAAATTGTCTGATGATGAACAAAAGTGCGAGAAATTATTTACGGCAACAACCGTTTAGAATTTATCGTAAAGTTTCCGTTTTACATATCACTACAAACTGGAATTGGAGCGGGAATTTGAGAGAAACAGGACATTGCGGAATTTATGCATGGAGTTTATGAGGAAATATAAAGAATTAGCATCAATATTATCTATCACACTATGGCGTTCTAAAATCCCCCAGTTTGACAACGAAACTATGCTTATATCGTATTTGATGGTTTAGTAATGTGAAATACTGGAAACTCAATGGATAACATTAATTAGCTATTTTACAAACAACTTCAATATAGGAAAGTGGATGTCAAATGACAAATTGAAATTTGGAAAAAATGACCAATTCAGCAGAATTTCCAATGCCCTTACCATTGTGAGAGTAAAAATTCTATTACAAACCACGAGGCTGCAATCGATCGATTGCGGGATGATGAATTTTGAGCGCCAATACGAAACCATTATGATAATTTATGCCAAAATTTAGAGAAATTGCAACATAAACAAGTTCCACCTATTTTACGAAGTAGCACCTATATTACGTAAACAAAAAATGTCCTTGACTGACTGTCGTCACATCCTAGAAAATGGCCTACGTTTTATTTGCAAATTGTACATCGGAGATCCTCATTCACTTTAGCGGAGAGCGCTGGAAGCACCTAAAGTCAGCTATAGAACTGCTGACAAATATGCAATAGTGGGGTAGCCCTCAGTGGTTGGCAACGCATTTCGATTCTTGGCTAACCCACTCACTTTGTATGGTCCAAATGAGGAAGCAAAAGTGGAGAGTTAAGCGTCAAAAGAAAAGACGTTCCATAATATTGTAATCCAAATCCCTCATTACGAGAGCAGGAGTACGACTCTGTCACGGCAAATTGTACTAACTTAACGTGCAATTTGGGGGACAGCTGTTCGTGGTTTTTAGTTAGTAATCTACTATCAATATTCTGATCAAAACTATGACACAATGAAGGCACAAACGATAGGGTTTGCTTCGTCGAAGAGCAAGTGGTTAGGCATTATTACTGAACAAGGTCAGCCAAACAATTCGGTGGCTTCTAAACAAATCTAGTCTATTGGTTAGTCCAATAAAACGAAACTACAAGTGAACGCCAAGCCCAAGATAAGATCGAAGACGAAGTAAATAATAAAGCAGCTTAAAACGAGAAAAAATAGTGAAGTTATCAACATAGTCATAACGTACGAGTGGTGATGGAAACTAACGATCGTATAGACCCATTAAACAGCTGCCAGATAGATTACTTGAGAAATTGGGAATATTGGCGGCTTCAAATATTTAAAACCAACATTATTGGTCGAAAAGTCGTTTTGGCATCACTTAGGCTGTCATGGCTCCTTAAACCTCCATATCTCTTTCAATTGTAATTTCTATTTTAGCCGGATGTTTCCGATTGGTATTTGCTCTTACACGGGAAATGGTAAATATCATCAACATGGACAAACGATCATAAGTATTTGATTATGAATTATACAGGTGACAAAGCTAGAGATCAATCCCGTATAGAACTTGAAGTTGATATATACAATTAAATAAACGAAAATTTAATAATCGACAGGATTACAAATTAGGTCATAACAGAATATATGAAAATAAATTTAATTAAAATTGGATGTTAGATAAAAATTAGGGCGTTATTGTTAGTGCCTGAAAAAAGGAGTATAACTGATATAACAACCGGTGTGAATACATGTATTGTTATGACATTCTGAAAATGTATTGAACAAGAAAAATTAAATAATAAATAACGCCCTGATTTTTATTTTTAGAATGGTGATTAAATGGTCAAAAACCAATTTATTTAAATTTGCTCAAAAGCTTAATCTACTAAGACCGGTATTAATCCAACAATAAAAACTTCAATTAGTTTTACAAATACTCATTTGATGTTATGACCTCGACCAATATTCTATCGACTCTCTTTTCATCAATAACTGACATTTTTCTAACTTATGTTTATTTTTATTGATAAGCTTTGAAGAATATGAAACACAAACCGTTTGGTCACGAGCCAGGCAGGAAATAAGTACTGCTAGCTACTTACCACTTTTCATGATAACACATCTTATCAATTATAAATATAAACCTACTTATCAATTCATCATCTAATTAAAATGTATAATACTCAGTGAATCATATAATGTGTGAGTCGTTCTGCCGACTTGACATTATGAAAAAAATAAAAATAAAAAAAAAACCAAACGGACTTTATCAATAAAAATTTTATTGATATAAATACGCCTGGTATTTCAGATTCGAATTCAGTTTCAACGTGACTGTTTAAAGTGTTTTACAATAGTAAGTTAAAATGTTTGTTTTATTTTCGTTAATTGGATTAATCGCGTATTGCAATGCTAATGCAATACCGGTTGTCCGACCGAATATTACCAGTTTCAATACGAGAGGCAGTATTACCGGTACAATATTACCGGGTTATCGTACACCGTTCATTTCTGGGAGTTCCGTTTGCCGAACCACCGGTGGGCGAGTTAAGTTTTAGGGATCCACGTCCATTCCCCAATTTTTGGTCACATGATCACATCGCCAATGAAGAACCTGAGATGTGTATACAGAAAAACTACGCGAATCCGACGGGTGTATTTAATGTCGAGGGTACGGAAGATTGTTTGTATTTAAATATTTTTCGACCGGTTGGCGTCCCAAGTGATCGATTACTGCCCGTCTTTATAAATATACATGGTGGTGGATTAACAGCTGGCAGACCTACATCACCAATGTATGGACCAAAATATTTCATGGATCACGGTGATGTAATCCTGGTTGCGGCAGCTTATCGATTGGGTCCAATTGGATTTTTATCGACTGGGGATGATGAGCTGTCCGGAAATTTTGCATTTAAAGATCAGGTGTTGGCCATGCAATGGGTTAAAGAAAATATAATTTTTTTCAATGGTGATCCAAATCAAATCACATTGTACGGACAGAGTGGCGGAGGCGTTTCCGTTCATATGCATATGTTAAGTCCGTTGTCGAATGGTTTGTTTAATCGTGTGATTTCTGCTAGTGGTACCGCAATTTCACCATTTTCGTATATAAATTATGATCCATTGGCGCAGACTCGAGAATTGGCTAAAGTAATTGGTATTGAGAACTATGATACGTTAACAACGGCTGAGCTTGCTGCACAACTACGAGCAACCGATCCGAAAGTCATTTTAGATGCGAGTGATCATTTTCATGTATGGTCCATTGATCCGTTTATTGTTTATAAACCAGTCGTTGAAAATGCGGAAAATCCAAATGCATTCCTAATCGAAGATCCGCGTGATTCGTTGGCTAATGGAAATTTCAAGAATATCCCATGATTAATGGCAATCGTGCCTGAAGAAGGGATTATCAGGCCTGGTCCAATAATAACAAATGAAACTGAGTTGGAGAGTTTAAACGAAAATTTCGATTTAGCATTGGGATTACACACCTTCTTGCCCCAAGACGACCCGGAGCTTCAATTCAAAATTGACCAGATTGTAGAATTTTATTTCAACGGTACCAGACATCTTGATTGGGATAATGTACAGGGAATGATAGGTGTAAGTATTGTATATGCGCAACACTTATTAGTAACATTTTCTAAACCACCGTTTTTTTTATACGTTTGTAGATGATGGGACATCGTTGTTTTGAATATCCACTTTATTCGTCGTACAAATTTCACTCAAAACGGGTTGATCCATCAGTGAATCCATTATATTTGATCGAGTTCAATTACCGCGGTCCATTCTCGTACTCATATTTGACAACATTAACTAACATAGATTTCGGTGTTGTACATGCAGACGAGCTACTCTATCTGTTCGATACATTAATGTTCCCCCTATTTGATTTTGATTCGGTGGAGGCGAAATTGGTTACCGAAATGGTGAATATTTATATGAATTTCGCAAATGGGCTGTAAGTTGTGATTATATTTATTGCGGAATGGAGAACATATTGTGAAACGGACTTTTATATTTTTAGAGCTCCCCATGAAAAATCGACCGTGTGTACATTTGATGAGGCGGATCCCGATAAACCGTGTGAGTATTTATACATTGCCAATTCGGAGGAGGGAGTTGGATATGAAATACATAGTAGGAATGCTTTTAACATGGACATGGTCAACTTTTGGCGTGGTATTGATAGAGTATTTTGATTGTTCAACTGTATTGTGGTAGCTAATATATAAATATAGAAAACTGGCATGTTTGTATTAATTAATTATAACGTTTGGCACTCATATGTTTGCGTATTACGATACTTTAATTTTAATACTCAACCATTTCTTATTTGCGGACATTTTGTTAGATCGCATTCTATAGATATGAAACTTAAACAAATCAACAATTTGATTCTTTAATCGAATAGATAATATCATTTACAGACAGTGTCAATTATAAGGCCCAAAGAATTGCAGTATTAGGAATCAAATATTTCAATTTGGAAGTTTAAATGCCTAAATACAAGTTAGGTGCTTACTTGTTGACTTATAATCATAAATTACTTAATCCGACTAAAGTAAAAAAGTTCGCGCTTTAGCGCATCATGTCATGATGCGTTGATTAAGTCATAGGTAAACTTTGCCTTAATTATAAATTATATGACTTAAGCTCGATCATGTGGCTTACTTAAACAATACTAGATTAGTCATTTTCAGTTGAACTTTTAAGTTTTAAGCTAAAGTAATGTGACTTATTGAAATTGTTGGGCTGAAGAATGCAAGATTTAAGTAGAGTCCTGTGATTTAAGCCACAACTATGGTAAAAATATTTGATTTAGGTCATAGATATAATTTGCTACGACCAGATTATTTGGCTTAAGCTAGAATCCTATGGATTAAACTAATGTGACTTAAGCTAGAAACTAATAATCTCAGTACAGCCAAATAATTTAAGCTTAAGTCCAAAATAATGTTAAGTATATTTGACCCTAGCAAACTTTGTTTAACTTAAGCTAATCAAATGTGATTAGAAGAATTTAAGTCAAAATTATTAATTAGCAAATTTGATTTAAGTTACAGCAAGGATTGAAATAAATTGCGTTATGCTATAAAATAATATGTTTGAAACAAAAACAACTTGGCTTAAGCTGAAATGATTTTGACTAAGCTAGACTTAAACTACGACTCACATTTCCGGATTACTGTAGTATTAAGTCGCATTTAACCGAGCAAATAGCGCAGTGATTAAAGCTGCGACGTTTGGTTTGGAAGGTACCGGGTTCGAATCCCAACAGAGGCGGGATGCAAAAGGGATTTTTCACCTCTCTTGAAAACTTCTCTGACCCTCTGTTGGAATGTAGAACTCCTGGACCAACCCATCTTCTCCATGTCACTGTACAAGGTGACATGGAGCTATGCAATGCGCAGGTGGTATACTGTACTTGTGTGGATGGGATGAATGCGGGTTGAATGAATGTTGTGTGAATGTAAGGCAAGGCTATGGACCAAAAATGTGTCTACGTCCGTCCCACCGAAAAAATTACAGGAAATTGGGCGAGAACCGATGAAGAAAAAGCCAATTCTTTTGCTGCTCATCTAACAACAGTATTCGCACCACACGAAGAAACTAATAACTTCGTGCTACCCTTCCGTGTCTTCAGTATTAGAAGAACCGAATATTATTCCAGACTATCAATTTGGGAAACCAACATGATACCACAGGATAAGTACACAGAATTGTAAATGCAATGAAAAACATCTTCGAAGAAAAGAAATATTGTTCTCTGCTGCCCTCTTGGATATTGCACTTGTTTAAATGATATTAATGGAGGTGTTCCGCAAGGTAATATTATATCTGTTGAACACAGCTGACTTACCTGTCAGCTAACCAACAAGGTAGCCATATCAACCTTTGCCGATAATCCTGAAACTGCTTCAAAGAAATTACTGAACCTTCTAAACAAAATCGAGAACTGGTTGAAGACATGGCGCATAAAAGTGAACTAAAACCAATAAACTCACGTCACATTCACGCTAAACAAACACACTTGCCCACCAGGAATTAAACGATGTAAATATTCCTCAACAAACCATGGTCTTAATAGTTAGGCATGCACCTGGATAGAAGGCTAACGTAGAGCAATCATATTGAAGCAAAGCGCAATCAAATAAAAATAAAACTCTCCAAAATGTATTGATGGCTGACGATAATCAAATCCATATGGGCATATGGTATTCAGTTATGGGGATCCACCAGCGCGTCAAACAGAGAACTCCTGCAACGAACCCAAGCGAATGTACTTCGTAGTATTACCAATAAAAGTATAAAAATTAAAACATGTTGAAAAAAATTAGGGCTTTGTTTTTATTTAAACAATAACCAATAACGTAAATTACGTACCAAACAAAATTATTTACATAATTTTTTTTAAATTTGTCTTCAAAATGTTATTTTTAACGCCATATTATAAAATCAAATCAACTCCCCAATTTTTATTTTGATGCATTTTAAATTAAATATATTTTCATATTTTCTTTTAATTTGGTACAATCATGAATTTTTGTAAAAAATTGTTCTAAGTGTTAATTACAAATAAATAAGCATAAAACGATTTAGTATTACGCAAAAACATCCTATTAAAAATGGGCCGTTAAACCAACTGATCCACTAAGTACCGCTTACTTTTGCCACACGGTAGCTACACCACTGATTCTAATCCGTGAAGGGATGAAACATTGGTTCATTTTAAGAAAAACGAGTGTGTACAAGTATGTCGAGTATCTAGTACCCGGATACTCGGCCCTATTCCAAGAATTTTCAGTACTCGACTACCGATTACTATATTCGAGTACTCGTGTAAAATAATTATTCCAACAATTCATTTGTCCACAGTCAGCGAAACGAAAAACATGAAATTTATTTCGAAGATTTCAGGTCCAGCTAGATTGA
Source organism: Tipula unca (assembly GCA_951394425.1). Classification (NCBI taxonomy): domain Eukaryota; kingdom Metazoa; phylum Arthropoda; class Insecta; order Diptera; family Tipulidae; genus Tipula; species Tipula unca. The sequence continues at coordinate 70,448,066 of OX596380.1, forward strand.
AATTTTAAATAAGAAGGTTGTTTCAATGCGAGGGAAAACATTAAAGGACACAAGATCCAATTGGATCAGTCGAATACATGATCAATAACAGTTGAAGATCCTAGTTGCAAACTTCAAGTGAATTTTATTAGTTACTCATAAAGCCATTTGAAAATAATTTATTTAAAGTATTTTCGGTATCCAATATACTTAAATTAAAGACTCTGACAATCACGGCACTTGAAAACCTGTCGATGATTCTCTCAAATTCGTTTAAAAAAACAATGGAATTTATTTAAATACTTAATAACACAGCACCCCCCTGAGGTTAGCCCAGGATTTCATCCCAGAATTTTTAAAAAATACCTCTGACAACGCAAGCGTAATAAATCCATCCCCGATTTTTTTTAAATATTTTATTTATACAGTTGGTTCTGGGACATCTGGGATGAGTTTTTTACACTTGTGATTGTCAGAGGTATTATTTTTTTTAATCTTGGGCTAACTTTAAGGGGGTAAAACCACCGAACAGTTAATTTTTAGATTAATTAATAAATTGTTGGTGGTTCATAAAATTGGAACTGTTTTGCTACCTTGAATTCTCGGGTAGCACGAAACAGTTGAAGTATTTATGTTTACGGTAGGATGATCTCTATCATATACATTTTTATTTTTGCACCTATTTTGATCCGAAAATAAATTTATAAAGGACAACTTTGAACAATACTTTGGAGTAATGTTATATGTCTTATCTAGCTGAGTACACTGCAATTTTTGCTGAATTTGCGTGTTTTCTTTGAGGATTTCTTTCAATCTTGTTTAACTTTGCGTTGATAGTGTTTGAGACAGTATATTTGGTGCAGATGTCCTCATCGGGCAGGACGAATTCCACGAATCCTTCGGAGTTAAACTTTTTTAAGTTTTCAAAAATCATTTCACCTCTCTAACGGCTGATTTACATTCAATTTGGTTGCAAACTTTCTACTGAAAATATAGGGACGGAAACGATTGAGTTTCGCTAAGTTGTTGATGCAAATGCAATTGGTATACCAATACCAGTACCACTGACATAGCAATGGCCAGATACATACAACTTCAATTCGATTTACAATTGCCCATATGGTATTTTGACCTCGGGAAATAGATATCGACTCCCATATACATTCGCAATAATATTCTAATTTACTTATACTTTATTGATAACCTTTGCTAAATACAAATCACAATCCGTTCGGCCACCATGACTTAAGCGGGAAATAAGTACTAGCTAGCTACTTACCACAATTTTAATGTTATCTTATCAATTATACTTTAAGAAGGCTTATTAATTCATCATCTAATTAAAATGTATACTACTCAGAGAATCATGAAGTGTGTTCTACGATTGATCAACCGATTTAACGACTCAATAACGACAGATAATATAATACACGGCTTTTATCAGTAAATGTTTTATTGGCATAAATACGCCTGGTATTTCAGTTTCGAATTCAGTTTCAACTTGTCTGTTTAAAGTGTGTTACAATAGTAAGTTAAAATGTTTGTTTTATTTTCGTTAATTGGATTAATCGCGTATTGCAATGGTAATGCAATACCGGTTGTCCGACCGAATATTACCAGTTTCAATACGAGGGGCAGTATTACCGGTACAATATTGCCGGGTTATCGTACACCGTTCATCGAAGGATTCCTGGGAGTTCCGTTTGCCGAACCACCGGTGGGCGATTTAAGATTTAGGGATCCACGTCCATTCCCCAATTTTTGGTCACATGATCACATCGCCAATAAAGAACGTGAGATGTGTATACAGAAAAACTATGGAGATCCATCGGGTGTATACTATGTCGAGGGTACGGAAGATTGTTTGTATTTAAATATTTTTCGACCTGTTGGCGTCCCAACTGATAGATTACTGCCCGTCTTTATAAATATACATGGTGGTGGATTTATAACGGGTAGACCTACATCACCAATGTATGGACCAAAATATTTCATGGATCACGGTGATGTCATCCTTGTTGCGCCAGCTTATCGATTGGGGCCCATTGGATTTATATCGACTGGGGACGATGAGATGTCCGGAAATTTTGCATTTAAAGATCAGGTGCTGGCCATGCAATGGATTAAAGAAAACATAATTTTTTTCAATGGAGATCCAAATCAAATCACATTGTACGGACAAAGTGCTGGTGGCATATCGGTTCATATGCATATGTTAAGTCCGTTGTCGAACGGTTTGTTTGATCGGGTGATCGCTTCTAGTGGTACCGCAGTTGCACCATCTTCGTATATTACACAAGATCCATTGGCGCAGACTCGACAATTGGCTAGAGTAATTGGTATTGAGAACTATAATACGTTAACAACGGCTGAGCTTGCTGCACAACTACGAGCAACCGATCCGAAAGTTATTTTAGATGCGAGTGATCATTTTCACGGATGGTTTATTATTCCGATTGTAGTTTTCAAGCCAGTTATTGAAAATGCGGAAAATCCAAATGCATTCCTAATCGAAGACCCGAGAGAATCTTTAGCTAATGGAAATTTCAAGAATATTCCATTATTGATGACAATAGTGCCAGAAGAAGGCGTTATTTTACCTGGTCCAATAATAACAAATGAACCAGTGTTGGAGAATTTAAACGAAAATTTCGATTTAGCCGTAGGATTAATGAACTTGTTGCCTCAGGACGACCCAAACCTTCAATTCAAAACTGACCAGATAATAGATTTTTATTTAAATGGTACCAGACGTCTTGATTGGGATAATGTACAGAGAATGATAGATGTAAGTATTGTATGTACGGCAACTATTAGAAATAATTTCTAAACAGCTGTTCTATATTTATAGATGGTGGGACATCGATGTTTTGAATATCCGCTTTATTCGTCGTACAAATTTCACTCAAAACGAGTTGATCCACTGGTGAATCCACTGTATTTGATCGAGTTCAATTACCGCGGCCCATTCTCGTATTCGTATTTGACAACATTAACTAACATCGATTTCGGTGTTGTACATGCAGACGAGCTTTTGTATCTGTTCGATACATTAATGTTCCCCCTATTTGATTTTGATTCGGTGGAGGCGAAATTGGTTACCGAAATGGTGAATATTTATATGAATTTCGCAAATGGGCGGTAAGTTGTGATTATATTTATTGCGGAATAGAGAACATATTGTGAAACGGACTTTTATATTTTTAGAGCTCCCCATGAAAAATCGACCGTGTGTACATTTGATGAGGCGGATCCCGATAAACCGTGTGAGTATTTATACATTGTCAACTCGGAGGAGGGGGTTGGATATGAAATTCATAATAGCAACGCATTTAACATGGATATGGTCAACTTTTGGCGTGGTATTGATAGAGTATTTTGATTGTTTGATGTGTAATTTAATAGTGACATTCAGCTCAACTATATTGTGGTAGCAAATATATAAATATTGAAATCTAACATGTTTGTATTAATTAATTAGACGGTTAAGATCAGGGTCACTTTGGCACGACTTATGGTTTGTAACATGACCAAACATCTGTATTAGAAATCAAATATTTCAATTTGGAAGTTTAAATGCCTAAGTACAAGTTAAGTGCTTATCTTGTTGACCTAATTATTAATTGAACACATTTAGCTTAATCCGATTAAAGTCCGACAAAACTAGTAGCTTAGCAATTACTTTGAATAATTTATAAAGCCTCAAACTTTAGAAGAAAACGATGGAAACTTATTTATACTCCTAATATATTGTTTTAAGTACATCACTGGTAAAGAAACTGAGATTGAAGAGAGAAGTTGAAATTTTAGGCAGTTAGGAAGGAAACACTCGATGAATGACAAAAATACTGTTAGTGTTTTGTAATGGATTTACGGAAAGATTAGATAACATGCTGTAAAAATGGAAGTTACTATAATTGAAAATGGAAGTTACATAAGAATTAGGGAGTTGCTTTATTGCCTTAAAAAAAACAGAAAACTATAAAAAATAAATTGTCTTACAATTGGATGGCAAAGAAACCAAAATTCACAAACTGCATACGAATACATGTATTTGAGATGTATCGAACAAAAAAACGCCCTAATTGTTTTTTAAAAAGTTTTGTTAGTTATGATTGGTATTTCACTTTTAAAGTCAGTTTCGACTACGAGTTATGCTTGCATAACATCTTTTAACATTAAATAATTCAAACAATTTAGTTTTCAATGTTTCTATAATAGCTACCAATAGAGCTAAGCTAAACGCCATTATATTATTAAATAATTAAAATACTCTATCAATACCACGCCAAAAGTTGACCATATCCATGTTGAATGCGTCGCTATTATGAATTTCATATCCCTCTCCCTCCTCCACGTTAACGATATATAAATATTCACACGGTTTGTCGGGATCTGTTTCATCAAATGTACACACGGTCGATTTTTCATGGGGAGCTCTAAATATATAAAAGTCCGCATCACAATATGTTCTCCATTCCGCAATAAATATAATCACAACTTACCGCCCATTTGCGAAATTCATATAAATATTCACCATTTCGGTAACCAATTTCGCCTCCACCGAATCAAAATCAAATAGGGGAAACATTAATGTATCGAACAGATAGAGTAGATCGTCTGCATGTAATTGAAAAAAATTATATTTTCTTTGATCCATTGCATGGCCAGCACCTGATCTTTAAATGCAAAATTTCCGGACATTTCATCGTGTCCGGTCGACAAAAATCCAATGGGACCCAAACGATAAGCCGGCGCAACAAGAATAACATCACCGTGATCCATGAAATATTTTGGTCCATACATTGTTGATGTAGGTCTATCCGTTATGAATCGACCACCATGTATATTAATAAAGACGGGCAGTAGTCGATCACTTGGGACGCCAACAGGTCGAAAAATATTTAAATACAAACAATCTTCCGTACCCTCGACATTAAAAACACCCGTTGGATTCGCAAAGTTTTTCTGTATACACATCTCATGTTCTTCATTGGCGATGTGATCATGTGACCAAAAATTGGGGAATGGACGTCGATCTTTAAATCTCAAATCACCGATGCGGGGCTCGGCAAATGGAATCCCAAGAAATGCTTCGATGAACGGTGTACGATAACCCGGTAATATTGTACCGGTAATACTGCCTCTCGTATTGAAACTGGTAATATTCGGTCGGACAACCGGTATTGCATTACCATTGCAACACGCAATCAATCCAATTAATGAAAATAATACAAACATTTCGTATTCAGCTGATGTTTTACTTGTAACACTTTACACATTCAAGTTGAAACTGAATTCGACACAATATACCAGCTGTATTTTTTATATCAACAAAACATTTACTGATAAAAGCCGTGTGGTTATCGTTTTTGAGTCGTCATGGCGTTTATCAATTGGGACACGACTCACATGTTGTGAGTCACTGAATATTATACAACTTAATTTGACGATGAAATGATAAGATATGATGGCCAGTGACAAGTAGTAAATACTTATAAGTTCATTCTGTATGGCTTATGATTGGAGCAGCGTGATTTGGCTTCTTGAAAACGAATCGTAAAGATTAAAAATAAAATAAAAAATTGTAACTGTGGCGAAAGAGTATAAGAATCAATATAGATTTGATGGCGTGCATCACACCAATTTATTCTGCTTACTTATAATTAATTATTCAAACGACCTATGGCGTATTTATTGATTTATATATTTACAAGACGTTCATAAAAACGATATTTGGCCTTATTTTCATAGACAATTCGCCGTGAATTAAGATGAACTGAATATTAGTTAACTCTTTGACTATTCAATAAACAGGCTGGCTGTCTGTGTTTGGGATACTTCTCAAAATCGCTTTAAGCCCGTTTCCAGACCAAGAATCAATTTTACGCATATACAGAATACAGAATATAAAATTATAAAAATTTAAAACATGTTGAAAAAAATTAGGGCTTTGTTTTTATTTAAACAATAAACAATATCGTAAATTACCTACCAAACAAAATTACTTACATACATTTATTTTATTTGTCTTGAAAATATTATTTTTAACGCCATATCATTCAATAAAATCAACGCCCTAATTTTTATTTCAATTCACATTAAATTAAATATATTCTCTGAATATGTTATAATTACCAAAAATCGGCTGTTTGTATTGAAATTTTAAATAACAAAACAGTTTCAATGCCAGGGAAAGTATTAAAGCGCATTCTTGATTGCAGGAGACTTTAGTAGCGTGTACAATCCAATTTTTGAAACTATAAATCCTTAAATAATGCTCTCAATGAACTGAGGAACTAAGCAACTAAGAACTAAGCCAGCAGGATTAAAACTTGATATCCGCAGAGCCAATCTTGTGTTATATTTTAAAACAGTTAAATAAATTGGATGCAACACAATCCTTGTATCGAACAACAAGAACATCGAACTGATTGGATGGAATATTTTTACCTGCACGCAGTAATTTATTATTGTGCGGCCCATTTTCCGTTTCAGGTAACTATACCAAGAATAGCACCCCTTGTGGCATTGAGTGCGGCATCCTCGTGGGTTCCGGCCAATTTTAATAATAATAATACCAAGAAACGTAGTCGTCTCAGTGGGTTTCCAAATCAACATTGAAACGTATATCCATATCCGTAAAGTTGCTATAGAAATCGAGCGCTGAAGGATATAGCAGTCGAAGAACTATATATGTGCATCACAAACTGTTGAAAAATGTATACATTGAATTGATTACGACGAGCAAATATAAACAATCGGCGACACTTTAACGGAAATTGAGGCTAAAGGTATTCTTCGGCACGTGGTTTCTGATCGCAATTCAATTCTACAAACAGTACTGTCTCGATGAATGACTTTGTTTTCTAATTATTAAAAGGTAAAGCTTGAAACTATGATGAGTTTAACACCTTTAGATACCTCTATGACGACATCCATAAGTTTCAATTCCTAAAATTATTTCTGGCAGCAAAGGCCAGCAAGATTATCATACATAATCCACTGACTCCTGAAAATTATTATGAAGCATTCCAAAAACTATGTAAGTGATTTCGCATGTTAGAATTATGTCAGCTACTAATAGATCCGTCTCTGGGATTCGAAATCTTTGTGATATTTCAGAAAAAGACGTATGCGGTCTTCACAAAATTTTGCTACAAAGGACACAGCTCCAAAAACTGTTCATCCCGCCATCGATGTTTAATTTGTCAGCGAAAGCATGATTCTAAGGAGTTGGGCCGATTAATATCCGAATCTGGCCTATCGTTTAAACATATGGAACCAGTTAACGCAACCTCAGAACCAGACTGAGATCTGAGACTGTTTCACGAGGATACACTGAGATAAAGTAAATTCCTGATTTTCTAGACAAGTTCGCGTTAAAAGTGCAAGTCGTAATCCTAAAACGGCTCACATCTCAGCTGCCTAAACATGGTGAAACTATAATAAGACCATTTGCTGATCCACTATAGATTCTATTTTCAATAATTTAGATAATATCTTGAGATTTGCTCAGAAGCATTGAGATCTGAATGTTTGATGGACCAAGAGATCTAAATAGCTCATGTTAACAACATCAATCTGAACATCAAGTTCACATTTTGTACATTTTGAGAACTTGAAGAAGGGATCAAAAGTAATACGCTAGCAGTATTGAGAGGACCTATTTAATTCCTCACATAAAAGTGACTCAGATGGAAGATTCAACGCCAAGTTGCCATTCGCAACTAATTCGCCACCACTATAGGAAGTTATTTAGATCAAACCGTATTTTACTCTATCACTGAAGTTCGAATTGCTCATGAAGACTGCACATATCAACGAATACTATGGCACGATCATTCTGATTAGCCTCTTTCAACTTCCGAGAGGAACATTTGGGACCACCTCAGCTCCATTCTAAACTACCCGTGCTGGCATTAGTATAATCTATAAGAAGCGCAGCGCCTAGCTAACCATAATACTAATATTCTCAAGTTTGGAGGGTTCAGCCTTCATAGAATTTCATCTAATTCACCACAGTTTTTGGCATCCCCGCCTAGCGAATGATAACAACGCAAGTTTAGTCTAATCATCTAATGAGATGGATCACATGATTTTTGGACTGCACTGCGATACCTTAAAACACTACTGATTCATAATTAATATGCTCACAGCTGCAAACAATCTTACGAAACGCCGGCTGCTTGTTCGACTGTGATGGTTATCACCAACAATTATATCTGCTAAATCGGGTTTTCAGCAGTAGTGGGTTCTACACTTGGAGTGAGACAACGAACTGCCATCAGACATGTCCAATAAATGGTAAGAAATAAACGAATCTATTATGGCCATTAATCAAATGCAACATTTTTACATGGACGGACTAAGAAGTTGTTCTTTAGTGGTTGACTAAGATTCCTTGTCAGCTGTCACTTTTGTTGGCAAGAGATCTGCTGAAATCCTCGATGCAATTCCTAATGTATGGTCTGCGGCCATGTACGACCACCAGAGAACCCAGTTGAGTGTGCATCCAAGGGAATTCTATCCTTTGAACTGGCCGACCATAGCCTCTTGGCCGCACAAACCAAAATCAGGTCTTTTGCAAAATGCTTCATTAAACTGAGCGAATTAAATACCACACCATACAACCACATCCCTGTTTATTTCACCAATTGAAAAAATCACATTCGTCAACCCGGTACAGTCGAACCTGACAAACAACACTAACTAATTTCAGAAGAACAAAACAAAGCTGAGTAATTTCGGTAAATGGACACGTCAAGTCGAGTTTCAAGAAGAAATTCAAATGTTCCAAAGAAGCAAGCCGCCAAGGTAAAGTAGTAATCATTTCTGGATGACAACGGCATACTAAGGGTCGATGCTCGATTAAAGAATGCATATTGCTCGTATACACAGAAACATTCAATTGTTTTGCCATCATTAAATTTGCTCACGTCCGAAATGCCATGATTCTAACCTACCTCCACAAATGCTACATCCTGGTCTATCTCTATTGGTCAATCTGGCAAAACTCTTCTATACTGGATCGTCTAATTTAGCCGCTTGATACGAAAGATAACTGACTTTTCTATATGCCGTAGGTATCAGAAATGATTGGTGGTCACTCAATCATACCGAAGTGGGTTTTCCGATTCAGTTCAAATACAGAATACACTCATGTGAGGCTTTCGACCAAAATCAATATACAGTAGGCAGTGATTATCAATTCTTTGGTTGATATGTCATAAGACAAAAAATGTAAAACAGTTTTTCTATGACAACCGTAAAGAGTAGGCTTTTGCACTCGAATTTTAAACCGCAAATGCGTTTTCTGGATGATTTTGTTTTTTCATGTAAACAATAATTAACCCTTTCGTTTGTTTCTAGTGGCAACGAGCGACAAAATACTTTGTAGCTCGCTAAAATAAAAAACATTTTATTTGTTTCAGAGATTTTATGCACAGCCTACTTATAAAGCAAATTGGTGTTTGCAAACGTTTAATTCAATACAACAAACATTATTACAATACCACTTCAGTCTAAACGTATGAGCTGGTGTATTTAACGATAAAGCATTGAACCCTAGGCTTAAGGAAAACTTGATGTTTTTTATAGCCCTCCACCTTCTCATACGATTTTTTATTATCAGTATCCGTATGTTAGATATTACGAACCTCAAAAAACGAGTCAAAACTGCAGTTTAGTACACTAAACAGTTTAAAGTCAGTCTGTCTGCTGTATAAAAGTCAGTCTGTCTGCTGTATAATACTAGGTCTATGGGTTCCCCCTTCCAGGAATTACTTTATCTACCTTACAGTCGTGATTGTATACCTATAATTAAAGCAATAATATTATTAAATCTCTGAATTGATTTACATTGAACAGCTCGTATTAGATTTTCCACATGGTCACTTCTTGCATTTTGGGTGCCCTATACAATTTTTTTGGTGGGGAAGTTCAAATGTTTCGGCTCTCTTATCAAACACGATAACATTGTGGGTGACGATATTAAAGTGCGGCTGGAATCTATGGCAGTCGTGTTTTGTATCCTCTAAGGCCACTGCTAAAATCTTTACAGAGCGTTGATCAGGCCCGTTGTTATGTATATGGATGGAAGTAGATGGTACCTACCGAGCTCTGTACAACATCGAGGTCAAAGATCTGATGAAGATCCCCGATATTGTACATGAAATAAGATCTCAGCGAGTACGCTGGCCCGGTTAGGTTCTGCGTGCTGCTCTGGAACAAATTGTGCAGCGATCTCTGAAATGAGAGGCACCATATGGCAGGTGTAGAGGTCGTTGCTTCGGCTTCTTCTTGTTGATACAGTAAAGGGCCAGTAATTGTAATACTTTTCATCATCAAGGCAATTTCTCAAGAACCGAAATGACGAGACTTGCACTGTAAAAATATAGTAGCTCCGTGCGATTTCTAATTATACAAGGCTATCTTATCGATTATTGTTATTCTATAATTAGATAAGAATTTTATAATATTCAGTGACTCAAATTGATAAAACCACTTAACGCCCTAACAACGCACAATTTTATTGATATAAATACGGTTGGTATTTCAGTTTCGAAGTCAGTTTCGACTTGAACGTGTAAAGTGTGTTACAATTATAGTAAAATAAAATATCAGTTGGTTACGAAATGTTTGTGTTATTTTCGTTAATTGGAATGATCGCGTATTCCAATGGTAATGCAATACCGGTCGTCCGACGGAACATCACTACTTTTAGTGTGGATGGCAGCATAACTGGTGTAATATTACCAGGTTATCGTGCACAGTATATCGAAGGATTTCTTGGAATTCCATTTGCCGAACCGCCCGTTGGCGATTTAAGTCTCAGTGATCCACGTCCATTCCCTGATTTTTGGTCACATGACCATATGGCCAATCAAGAACGTGCCATGTGTATCCAAAAAAGTTATGCAAATCCGACGGGTGAATTTAATGTCGATGGTTCGGCAGATTGTTTGTATTTAAATATTTTTCGACCTCTTGGCAGCTCAAGTGGTAGATTACTGCCGGTGATTATTAATATACATGGTGGTGGATTCATAATCGGGAGACCTACAACACCATTTCATGGACCAAAATTTTTCATGGATCACGGTGAGGTAATCCTTGCATCGATAGCTTATCGTTTGGGTCCACTCGGATTTTTGTCGACCGGGGACGATGAGATGGCCGGAAATTTTGCATTTAAGGATCAGGTGCTGGCCATGCAATGGATTAAGGATAATATCATTTATTTCAATGGAGATCCAAATCAAATCACATTGTACGGCCAAAGTGCTGGGGCTGTGTCCGTGCACATGCATATGATAAGCCCATTATCGAATGGCTTGTTTAATCGTGCGATCGCTGCTAGTGCTACCGCAGTTGCACCATTTTCGTATATTACACAAGATCCATTGGCGCAGACTAGAGAATTGGCTAAAGAAGTAGGCATTGAGAACTATGCTACGTTATCCACGGCTGAGCTTGCTGCACAACTGCGAGTTATAGATCCACGGATTATAATAGATGCTGGAGATATTTTTCATTTATGGTCAACTGATCCATTTATCGTTTTCAAGCCAGTTGTTGAAAATGCCAACAATCCAAACGCATTTCTGATCGAAGAGCCACGTGATTCGTTGGCTAATGGAAATTTCAAAGATGTTCCATGATTTATGACAATAGTGCCACAAGAAGGATTTGTTAGGGCTGGTTCGGTACTGGCAAACGATGCTGAGTTGCAGAGTTTAAATGAAAATTTCGACTTAGTAATGAAACTACAGAACTATTTACTTCAGGACGATCCAGATCTTCAATCGACAATTGATGAAATTGTTGATTTTTATTTCAATGGTATCAAAGATTGGATTGCATAATGCACAGAGGTACATAGATGTAAGTACATACTACATTTGTGTCAATTATATGTTATATTTTTATATAGATGATTTCAGATCGTTGCTTTCGCTATCCACTGTATTCATCGTACAAGCTTCACTCAAAACATGTTGATACATCGGCGAATCCGCTTTATTTAATGGAATTCAACTATCGCGGTCCATACTCATATTCAGATTTCACGACACCGATAGATTATGGTGTGGTACATACTGATGATCTTATCTACATATTCGATACATTGGTGTTTCCACTATTCGATTTTGAATCAGTGGAGGCGAAATTGGTAACCGAAATGGTGAATATTTTTGTAAATTTTGCATCTGGCAGAATTCCACACGAAAAATCGACAATTTGTACATTTGATGCGGCTGATCCGGATAAACCGTGTGAATATTTATATATTGTCAATTCCGAAGATGGAAATGGGTATGAAGTGAAAACGAGTTCCGAAATAGATACTGACATGGTTACATTATGGCGGGGCATTGACAGATTGTTTTAAATAAATGATGTTCTATTTGATTAAATTCCAATTCTTTAATATTCGCAACTTTAAAGAACTCGAGACTCACGCCTTGTCAAGCAATCATTTGGTAAATCACACATGAAACTGACTTGCATCTACCCCATACAGGGTTAAAATATGTTATGTGTAGTAGGATGGAAGGGTTATAGATTAGCATACACATTTTCATCAATTGTCGCATCAACAATTTCATCAATTGTCGATTGAAGATCTGGATCGTCCTGAAGTAAATAGTTCTGTAGTTTCATTACTAAGTCGAAATTTTCATTTAAACTCTGCAACTCAGCATCGTTTGCCAGTACCGAACCAGCCCTAACAAATCCTTCTTGTGGCACTATTGTCATAAATCATGGAACATCTTTGAAATTTCCATTAGCCAACGAATCACGTGGCTCTTCGATCAGAAATGCGTTTGGATTGTTGGCATTTTCAACAACTAAGGAAGCTGGAGGTAAAATGTGTTTCCGTCTTTTGAATTACTAAATTTACCGAACTTTGGACTTGACCAAACAATATGGTTATTCAATTTTAGTTTGTGATTTAGACCGGTTTACAGTTTTTACACAAAATATACAAATTACTGCAAGTGTACTTATTTCCTTAACAGTGTACATATAAAATAAATTCATGGATAAATGTATTACTCAAGCACAAGGAAAATTGGCCATATAGACCTAGTATTTTTGAATTGTGGACACTCGGAACTTTCCAAATTGGCGCAATACGTAACTATAAAAGAGTTGGGCTCCTCTAATAACTCTTGGTAATTTGATAAGAATTATGGGAATCGTTACAAGTATTATACAAATCGGATACATACGATTTGTATAATTCTTGTCAAATTTTCCAGACTTATCAGCGGAGCCTAATCATTTTTATTTTAATGTCCTAAGCGAATTGGGAAAGGTCTAAGTGTTCACTATTCAAAATTACTAGGCTCCATCTGCGAAAATGGCTTGGTGCATACGTAAAATTTTTAAACGTGAGTTGCTTTTATAGTTACACTGTAAAGTAAATAAATACACTTGGAGTAATTTATGTATTGTGGGTAAAAAAATTCACACCGGTGTGATTTAGTAATTAATAACCCAATATTTAAAGGAGTTAGCTCCCTCTATTAAAACACAATCATGAGTATTTGCCTTCTGCAATTTTTTAAAGGTCACAACGAATCATAATAACTAGATCGATGCAAACTGCAGGACCATTATTTGAAAAAGTAGCAGAAAATGTATGAAGCTGGTAGCAGGATAAAATTTGTTCGACAGGGTTTTCGGAAATGACGAAAGGTAATAGCTCTTCAACTAATAAAGCTAATCCTGGGTGGGGATCAATAGTAAAGGTTAGATCAGATGTAGTCAGCGTAGTGCCGCACGCTATACGGATATCTTGAGTTCGTTTCCTACCCTTATACAGGCCGGGATCACCAGTACGGATAGTATATTTTCCAATATAGAGAATGTTCAAGGAAGCACATTGGAAACGGTTTTAGTCATCACAAACAGTTATGGTTGAAATTCCGAATAGGTTAGTTCACCCAAATCGTTTTCTATAATTTAAAACAAATAAAACTAATATAATTTGTGAACACTCCTCACGGAACTCTCAATAACAAACTTATTCTGGCCAAAGATTTGCCCGGCCTGAAAATTTCTCATCAGGATATTATTTAAGAATCTATAGGCTACCTCCAACCCAAATATTCGTAAATTCTGCCAGTTCAAATTCCCGCAATATTCCATCCCAAACGTGTTCCCTCCGGGGTGACGGATGAGGGACAAAGTCGGGGATCCCCAAGTCTTATATTGCTAAAAAGAACTAGCAGAATTGAGTATGTGCCCAAATAATATTCCGATGAGAAATTTCCAAACTTTGGCCAGAACAATATTTTTTATATATAACTATTTAAATTTTAGTTAATAAAAAAGTTGGGATGTTTTTTTTAATACCAACTGTATTCTTTCTATAAGACAAAAAGTCTGAGATGAGTCGACTCTATAAAATCCTGGGATGAACCAACTGTATATTTAGATATTTTTAAACAGTCTGTGATGGATTTTTTACACTTGTGTTGTCAGAGTTATTTTTGTAAAAAATCCTGGGCTATGTGAAGTTAATACTAAAAAAAATAACAAAGATTACACTGTTAAATTTGGCGATGTTTCCAATTGGAATTGTATTTACATGAATATTTGAGTTTTGGGGTGTTTTGTAAATTTTATGCTGCCGATTCTTGAGATAATCATATGCTCTCGAGGACATATTTCGATAGCTTAGCCCAACTGCCATCACTTAGGCCAGTGCATAGGAATGAAATTAGGTTGAATGGTTAGATTTTCACAGAATTATGAAGTTTCGTGATTTTAAAAAAAATTTTAGTATTAACTTCACTGTCATAGGTATATTAGGTGTAGGCGTACTCATCGGTCTGGGCATTTTAGATGAACTTATATTTTTGGACGAATTCCACGGGTCCTTTGAAGTTAAACTTTTATTAGTTTTCAAAAATATTTTGCTGGATACCAATTACAGCCAGTATTGATGACATCATTTCATTTTCCAGAAACTGGATCGAAATAAATTATTAAATTACGATACAACTTTTAAGTCGACCTGGCCCAGAAATCACATAATAAACCTCACGAAAACATGTCTAGCATTGATGCAAGAGAATTTTTCGTGTATTTTACTATGTGAGTACTTGATAAGGTCCATTTAATTTGGTAATGAAATTTTATTTTGAATTAAACATAAACAAACTTTAAATTAAATTTTTCAATATTTACAATAGGGTTTACGGCCTGCTTTAAAATTTTTTTTAATTAGTCCAAATTATTTTCAAAACACGTGAAAGAAAACTCAACAAACGTGAAAACTAACGCCGCCCATGGCTTGTTGATTTATTGTTGTTGTCAGAGTAAATATTTTGCACTAAGTAAATTTTTTATGTCATCATAAATAAATTTTGTTTTTGATTTTCAATGTTTCTTAAATTAGTTTTGAATAACAAATTAAATAATAATTAGTTCGATGCGTATTCAATCATTCCCTAGGTATTTAGTGTTAGTAACGATTCCGATGTAAATTTAAAAAGAAAATTTTTAATAATTTAATTTAATTTAACCTTAAACTAACCAGAGTACATTGCAGCGACATTGCGTTTTCTAATGCTGCCCTAGCAATCAAAAAGTTAGGGACAAGACTCTCATAAAGCGCTTTTGCCACATCGTACGAGTAATGTAATTGCAGAAACTCTAATCAAACTGCAAGAAAGCTGATGTTTTCAAGCGCTGCCAGTGCCTATTTAAATTACAAAGTGGTCAAACGACAAAACATCTTAGCTGTTTCAGTACATTTAAATAGTGGAGGAAAAATCTATAAAATTAACACCACCAAAAGATGTATTGGGATATTATCAAGGTGCTTTTAAGCTGCGATAGAGTTACATTATAGTCCTGAGGAGCTTTGTTAGATTGTTGACTACGATAAGCTTTTTGATTATGAAATGACAGATGATACGGAGTCATCATGGTACAACATTTTCACACAGAAGCAAGTTATTGGCTGCAAAATCGAACATGTGGTAATGATGGCAATATACTATCAGTTGTAGCCAAAATGTTCTCAACTACCGTATATATTGATTTTTTCTTTAGTCACTCTAGCTCGCTTCTTATATTTCCAGACATACCACAGCTATATAAATGTGCACTACATAATAAGTAATACATAAAAAACCAAAAAATCGTTTTACTTTTCGCCATATATGGTTACATCGTTTGTAGGTGCACTGACAGAATTCGAATTGATCCATCCTTATTATTATTTACAATATTCACCCGATTCCACTGGAACTTGAATTCCGTTGGAAACATATTCCAGTGGAATCGTGAAATATTTTCGTAATCTAAAATTAATGCAATTTCTTAATTAGTAATTGTTCATTAAATAAATAAACTGGTTTTAGTGTGGATATTAATTTAAACAAAATTAAGAAATATTTAAATGATGTCTTGAAAAATCAGCTATGATTGTCAACATGGATTATTTTAAAATATCAAAGCCAGAAAAACATCATGCAAAATCTGATATTTTCGTAATACTGGAGTAGCCGGAAGATACGAGGGAGGAAAGAAATACTCCACCGAAGACTAATGATTTATGGCTTATGATTTATGCAAAAAATTTGAGTGGAAATAACTTCAAAAATATTTCCATTCCACCGGAACTCAAAATACGAATATTAAGTTGAGGTAAAATATCCACTGCACTGGAAGTCATAATAGAGGTGATAGGGCCGTTATGGTTATTACGCACAAGTAAACAGTTTAACTGGTAGTCCCAAAAGTACCAGATCTGACGTCGAAGTTGTCGCAGTTGTTGTTTGAAACAAATTACTATGGTCAAAAGTACATTTACAACAATAAAATATCGGGTGGCAGAGTTTAAATGAGACCGTGCAAGTTGCCAAGATGAACATCGCAGTGACCGACAAAATGAGGTGACGACGCCAGAAACGGTGAAGAAAATCCAAAATGTTATTAGATGACCGTCGACTGAAATCGCGCGAGTTAGCGGACATGGTATGTATATAGGGGCATTTCAAAAAGTACTGTACATCGCATATTGACTGTAAATTTGGACATGAGGTACAAAAAGTTTGTTTCACAGCGATATACCCAAGTTATGAGTCCATTTATTTACACCTGTGACGAAGAAACAGTGGAATGAAAGGGGATAATAGACTCCAAAGAAGGCAATGACAGTTCTATCTGCTGGCAGCACGTTGGATAATTCTCAGAAAAAGTCAACGTTGAATATTATTACAGCGTTTGAGTGATGAAATTCACTGCTTCGTCAAAACAATGCACCAGTTCATCTGTTATCACGGTGGACAAAATTACAGAGTGGAAGTTCGAATTGCTTCCTCACACACTTGAATTTCGTTGGGAAAAGTGTATCGAACTACAAGGAGACTACATACTTATGTCGAGAAATAAAGAATTTTTTTCGCAAATTTTTTGTGTATTCTTTGTCAGGTCGAATACTCCTGGAACTCTCGTAGCAGTAAATTTAGTAAATAGTTTATTCTAATGTTAAATTTTTGCTAAATGATACTCCTATCATGAGGTAATTGAACTTCAGTACTTGAAACACGATAGATACTGCATTTTATTTTTTAAGCTTATGGACGTTATGTCAATACTGAGAGTGGGCTTTTTTCCCCGCATGAGGAATATCTGACTTTAGTATGGCAATATAATGCAACCTTTTATCATTTCTTTAAATACCACAACTGAACAGCCCCTTTTATTACAACACGCAGGATATCTTGTAGATGCGATTGGCATGAAATTTATATTTTCGCTGCATCCATCGACGTATAGAAATTACCGACAGTGCGTGTTCATTACAAAAATCAAAATATTCGGACATTAAATTTTTACAAACGTTGGTACTTGATTGTACCGTTGGTATACTTATAGCTGTTGGCACTTGATTGTTTTCGTCAAACTGTCATCATTTTCTTCATAAGTTCGGATATTAAAAGTATATCGATCGCAAAGGATCAGTGAATTTGCACAAATTTATGCCATATTAGTTGGCTTCCCCAGGAAGGAGAAGATAAAATAGGAATTGACATCATTTGAGGAAAAATATATGCACTTCAATCGTCTATAAAACCAATAATCGGCCTTAAAATGTATCGACAAAGTATATTTGTCTGTCGACGATATGATTAAAGTAAACAGAACAATGACTCTCAGCACCACAATTTGTGTACATATGTTCATAAAAAAAGACAGTCAAAAATTTAGTAGCCATATGGCAAGCCAGAAAACGCCGTAAACAAAATTAGAAATAGAATCTAAAAAAAATTGACGATAAAGTCGCTGATTTTGAGCTGTCAACAAAAATTGAATTGTAAAAGTCAATTTAGTTTTGTTGTGATTCACCAGTTGAATTACGAGTATATGTTGAGGACAATGAGAATAAAAGTTGTGTTAGATTACTGGCATGAAGGAGAAACATTTTCACTGATTTAACGAGGCCTTTGGAATTAAAAGATTTTAAGTAAGTTTAAGATATTTGTTTTCCTTAATATTGTTAAGACAACTTTTTGTTCTCCAGAGGTCAAAGGACAATTGGTTTCAATGTTTGGCAGTTGCCTTTTCCCGTACTCACCAGAAAAAATGGCTTATTATAAATATCTTTTAAAACTTTGATAATATTTGCGTTACTATAGATTATAGGCTGGAAGTGCCCAATAATCAAGAGGTATAGCTTAGGCCGAAGATGTTGACGGGATCTAATGAGAAGAATGCTGACAAAAATTAAGTAATGATAAATTGCAATTTACTATATTTTATCAATAATAATAAAATAAAAATTAATATCAAAATTTTAGTCGACCTTGCGAAGCATTCACACAGTAAAACACACGAAAAATTGTCTAGCACTGTAGCAAAACAAATTTTCGTGTATTCTACTATGTGAGTGATTGGCAAGGCCGACTAAAATTTGGTAACAAGAATTTTTTTTAAATTAATAATTAAAAAATAAAATAAATGTAACTTTGAAAAACAGGAATACGTGTGGTAAAGAATGTTCAAAATCACTGAAAGGTTTATTTCATGTTGTGAGCACTTCGTCACAAAGTTACTTAAGATGTAGTTTACATGTTCATCCGTCAACACCACTCAATAGCAATCTCCTGAAAATATATAAACTCGTCGTATAGAGAGATATATTGTTAAATTATATTCCAATTCAATTTCTCTAATTTATGTATGCATATTGTATATAGTATTTTGAGGATAATTAAACTACCAATTGACTTATATCCTTCCGAAATGTGTACGAGTTCAAAACAAAAAATAAAAATCGAATCCTGATAACAAAATTAAAATCCTTACATCAATTTCACCTATATATAATATATATACGAGTATACATACATATATTGGAGAGTATATGTTGGGTGTATTATGTTGTTTTATGTTTTATCATCTCTAACCCAACAAGTGGTTTTATATTGTATATCATGAGATTCGGTTTTGCTGTTGTTGTTTATTTGAATTTAATTAAAAAATGATTTTTCAATTTTCACAACAACAATATATGAAGCAATGTTGTATAAATGTGTGCAAGATTATATTTGGGAAGGTATTCACATATCATATATCTCATTCATGTACACGCACTCCTAACATGATTTTATATATTTCATCCAAAAGATATACATACATACATTATTTATACATATGTATATGTATATAACCAAGATGTTGATGCGTATCTCTTTCAATTACTTATATTTGATTGATTAACGACAACTTCCGCAAACATAAAATTATTTAATGATCTGTACAAGAAATATGTCAAGTCGTTAGATATAGCAATACCTTTTATAACACTTCCCCATAAAATACTTTTGCACTATTCTAACCAGATTACCTCGTTTAAAAATTTATCAACAATTTTTTGATCTTCGATTTTGCAGCATATGAAGAGCCTTTACCTACTTGAATCAACCATCAGTTCGATTTTTCAATAATCGTGAAGTAAATACTAACAAAATAACAAATAATTACACTGTTAAATTGGAACTGGAAATACTTGATAAACTTTAAAATTAAATCCCCATTTCAAACTCTCTGAAATCGACGGCATAAAATTCAAATTCGGTAAAATAATAAAATTTAACAGTGTAACTATTTGTAATATTTTTCTTCTCTAAAGTTTATTATCATGTTTCACACTATATGTCCGATCCATCTCCATTTTTGCTTCCTCACTTGGTATCGATATATCTTTGTTTAGCTATCTGACAGGCTGTCCTCCGTGGTTACTACTAACTTAGTTCCCCTGCCATTAATTTTTGTATTATTTTACAAATTACCCTTTTAATTATGGTAAACGAATAGTAAGGTTAGTGGTGAATCAGTTGTATAGAGATTACAATAAGTCAATAAAAGTGGTTTTGTGAAGTATTAAAAACTCAGTAGGCAGTGGCGCCATTCATTAATCTTGTTAATTGAATCGGACTGGTAAATTCATCTTCAACATGGAAGCGACCGATTAGTAAATTATTCAAAGTATCATTGGATGATAGAAAATAGTTCAACACTATAGCTCCTATATGTGATCGTCACATCAAATTGCCTTTAACTCGTATTGGTTTACGGAACTGTTGAACAACAAAAGGAGTAAGAGAGTAACCGGCATTTATACTATTTCCACACCGTATTCCAAAACAAATGTCTTGCCTGAAGAAAGGTGTTTTTTTGAATTTAGAAGGTTTTATAAAAAGATGCTCAATGGGCATGCGTTAATTGAACGCATTGGGTTTGGTTGGCTTTCAGTTGTCAAAGCAAAACAGGAGTGAATTTTAAGCGAATGACTGAGACACCATCGCCAATGGTTAAAAAAAATTAAATTTTTTTTCATAGTCTTTTTAGAGGATTGTCCCCAAAGGCGGCGATCCCTGTATACATTTTGCTGATTTTTGTTATTTTTTTTTAAATTTTCCTTAAAGTTTTTGAATTATGCATGTATATGGATGAGTGGGTGTGTTTAGTAAAATTTTCGAAAATCATGACGAATCAAAATTAATTTTTAATTAGATTCACAAAAAAAAAATACCAAAAAAACCACAACGAAAAATCAGAAAAACTTTTCCATTCTAATTCCACACATCAGGTGCGCGCAGACAAACAATCGAACGAATAACTTAACTTTATACCGTTAAATGTCAAATAATAGATAAAAATGAAAAAGTTGGTTGTTTTTTGTAATTTTCAAAACTATTTTCTACATTTTCTACCCCCATTCGAAAAAATACAAAAAAAAATCATTTTAATTTAAAATAATTAAAAATTCATAAAAATGAAAAATTCCGTAATGCTCGAGATTCGACTGATTAGTCGAGAAGTTTTTTCATATTTCGAGACGAAGAAGAAATTTAATTCTTATATACGTATATAGACGTACAACATTATACGTAAATTTTTGTGTTCATCTTCGTTTTCATCTTCTTCTTGAGAATAATTTGCATTTTTCATAATTTAATTTCTTAAAGAAAAATTTATTTATATTTTTGCTTCGCATTGTCTGCATGATGTCAAGCTATGTATATATATGTACTCGTATTTACGTAGGATGAATGTGTTTGTATCATGCTGAGATATTAATAGCGGCACTGGTGCATGAAGACAATTCATATTTTGTTGAGTTTTTTTTCTTTCTCCCAAAATGTTTTTGTCGTAATGATTAAAATTAATTGCAGTCTTCATTTATATTCAAATTACAGTATCACATAAAGGCTTATGCCTTCATGCTATGATATATGTACGACATGTATCATGCTGTATGATCCCAATGTTGCTGGAATCATATTTTTAAAAATTTTAATTTTTTATTTATGACATTTCAGTGATTGCACATTAAATTGAAACTGAACGAACCAAATCTGCGTACAAATTTGGCCAAATGGAAAGGACAATCTGCGCCTGAGTTAGAAGTAGTATGAATTTCTCTCTAAGCAGAATCCAATTTAAAGGCGGCACAAAATAATTAAAAAGAGTTAAGGAACAATTGTCCGGGTGTCGTAAGGTTATCTTACGGACATCCTAAAGGCAAGAAATAACAAATGTGTAGTATTCTTGCAGTGAAGGATCTATGTGTTAAGATTTCCATTTAGAATTGATTTTTTATATGGTGGAGATGCACCATAACCTAATTAGGGACCCCAGAAATACAAATTGGCTCCTCTTAGATTTTCTCCAAAAATTACGAAAGAGTAAGAACATTAAGGAATTTACGATGGAAGGAATTATCTCATTCTTGGATATTAAAGGGACATTTTAAGATTTCACATAGCATCAGAATCACATAACTTCACAAAAAGTGAGATGTTCCATTTCACACTGCGATTTTCGGATCAATATAGATGTTCGGAATTTCTGCTCACTTGCTTGCGCGGTCTAAAGAAACATCCGATTTTCCGAATTCTTTCTATGCATGTCACAGCGCATCTTCACGTCAATTCACTAAATGCGTTAAAAAAAATCATAAAAATTATATATAACTGTCATACTGATCGAAAAGGAAACTGACTGAAACGGATAATTTTGGGCCTATTTAGTAATTATAGTAAAGGTTCATCAGGCTTCAGAAAGTTCTATAGCAGAATTGTGTTCTTTTCACACCAAATACAATGTAAGCTGTAAATTATTATTTCTACTTCGGACAGTTAGAGAGAGAGAGAAATCCATTCCACGATTTCGTTATTCTTAGCCAATGAACAGTAAGGGAAAATTACAGGGTGTACGTAAGTACCGGGTGATGGGCTATAAAAACTGCAGAACCAGTCATAATAAATCATAAGAAGGTCTACTCCAAAGGAATCTAAAAGGAAGATCCTCGAGGTAGATAAGATAATTGATAATCTAGTTACTCTCCCGGTTTGCCAGTGCCTACTCTACTATAACGAATCGAGTGATTTAGTCCACAGAAGAATGGTTTTGTTTTTTCCCCACTCCGCGACCGCCATCTTATATAATATATTGACCAGATTATACATGTGTTGAATTCTGGGGATTCAATTTTTCTCCGGGCATCAATGTCAGGAAATTTTTTTGCAATTTTGAGATGGGTCCGAAACAGACTACAGAGATTGCCTAGCTCGGTGTTTTTTTGGAGTGCCAGACTAGATTCCCAACTAGTAATTGATTCCAACGCAGTTTTCTCAAACATTGGCATTGTAGGTACCCAAAACAAGTGTCTGTTTAGCAAAATTCTAGTTCGTTATATTGCAAACTGCAGGCAATGCGGAGGCGTGAAAGAAGAGACTGTTTGGCACTTTCTGTACTGCGGGTCTGAATACTTACAATGAGCTATATATATATTGCAATATAATTTGAAATTTACATAGGTATTTCAGATTTATGATTTCAGTTCTTGAAATTAATTGATAGCATTACTAGATCCAGTATACCTTAGTATTCTGGAGAATAACTCGATGTGTCCAGAAAAACCTGTGTTTAGGCTATTTTCTTACGCGGTCTTCCACAAATATGCCTGTCACATAATTTCTTCGAAACCGATGTTAATGTTCAATGATGTTGGATAAATGAAAAATTCTATATCTAGATTTTATAGACACATCCCGGATAATCATCATTTGTCTTAAATCCATAAATTCGAATTTAGGAATCGAGTTTAGAAAAATTAATTGTGATAGTACCTTAATGTTGCGATGAACTTTTAGTTTTTGCAAATGAAGCGACACTTACCTGAAATGAAAAGAAATAAAAATTTTAAGTAAATATTTTTTTTTTAAGTTTGTAATTATGATTAACAATTTAAGTAAAGTATAATTTTCACAGACTCTTAGGCATTTATTTCAGAGCACGCTGATATTCTAAAAATTCAATAATATTTATCAGAGAACTATCTATACAAAAGAACACCTGATAATCTGAGAGGTTTGCAAATGATTAGGAAACATTTTTGGTTCTTAGTTTTGGATTTTGGCGCACTATTGCGCAAACAGTCTTTCCTAATTCTAATAATTATGTACTAAATCTGGATAAAATTAAAACAAAGATTTTGTTGCCTCCGATCACTGAAATTTGCGTATATATGGGGTAATTACAGGCGACGTTTTACATATACGAAAGTTAATATCTGAGGATGACTTATTACCTTCCCAAAAAAACTCTAGAGGTTCTCTCTCGGCAAGGAAATCATTAGGTACATTCGTTGATGCCTTATATACCTGGGCCTAATCCTGACCAAGTATTGGAACGTCATCCAACGGCAATTCCTCACAATTAGCTAATGGGAATAGTTAAATCAATTTGACGACGTTCAATGTGTAATCAAAATAGAGAGCAAAGTCCAGGCACTTCCATAAATATTCCTATAACGTGTACAATTGTAGGTGGCAAGACTTTCTTTAAGTTTTTTTGAATATGCGACTGTAAAAAGAGTGGCGGCACATTTGATCAAGTCTCAAGTCCTAAAGACAGTGTAAACCTGACATACAATAATTCAAAGCCAAACTAATCTTGGAATGCCGGTAGTTATGCGAGGTTGTCCAACTGCTGCAAAGATAAGTGCATCCGAAAATACAAGGACAGGACAAGTTTATCTTATCAGGCAGTCAAACAATCTGTAAAGGTCGAAGAAAACGAAGAGATAGACAGCACCCAGTCAAATACCATCTTCGGAAAATGAGCTTAACTGAAAACTATACCTGTCGGGTCAGCTGACAAGGAAACAGCATATAGGGTTATCAGAAAAGTTATATACAAACCATGCTAAGTAAAAAGAAAGCATACCGTTTCATTTTAATGGTCAGCTCCTTGAGCTGATAAAGAAATCAAAGAGCTGATAAAGAAATTTCAGTAAAGAAATTATAAATTTTGAACTGAAACTTTTGAATTTCTGGAAATAAAGTTTGGGGTTAAGCATCGAATTTTTGAAACTGAATTTTACATTTCTGAATTTGAATTATTCAATTTTTTAAATTGTAAATTACAAGAAATTTTAAAATTGTAAATTTGTTCCAGCTTTTTAAAATTTCTGAGTAAGACAGGGATGCGTACTCTCACCAACTCTTTTCCTGGTTGTATTATACAGTGTCACGCGGAAATTAGATAACACGTCCCCCAATGGCAACCTATGGGGTTAACAGGTAAACTCAATGATCTAGACTATGCAGGTGATATACGGCTGCTCACGTATACAAACACTCTGACCTGCAGCAAAAAGTACAACAGCTTCAGATCTAGCTAACGATCACGAAAACCAAGACGTTGGGACTCAACACAAATATAGCCACACCGATGCACATCAATCAGGAACAAATCGAAGATGTATTCGAATTCGTATATATCTTGGATGCACAGTGTAGCAAAAATAGTTGGAACAGAACTAGATATAAGCAAACGCATAAACAAAGCCAGTTATAAATTCAACATGGTATATAAAATCTGGAAGACTTGTGTTACATTTATTCGCTCAGAAGAATACTGAGATGTTTCTGGCCGAACACCATAACTAACACAGAACTGCACAGGAAAACAAACTAGTTGGACACCGAGATCGAAATAAGAAGACGAAAGTGGAGATGGATCGGACATATTCTTGCGGAACCCGCAAGGAAAAAGGAAAGTTGGAAGACCAGCAATGACATGGAAGAGGTAGCCGAGGCGAAATAACTGGAGAAATCATGGGTGGAAATTAAAATTCTTCTTTTAAAATTCTTTGAAATATCGATCTTGATCAGGGTCATTATTGGCACCGATATTAACAGAGAACATTATTGTATTTAACGAAGAGTGCATCTTGAATGTAAAAAAGTGTAAGATTTGAAGCTAAGTGTCTTAAAACTTTTGTGCCACCCGAAATTCGATTTCTTTTTAGTGTTGCTAAAAGTAACGGAGTCTACAAAATATTCAAACAATCTAAAATTTTTAGAATTCAAATTTTTTTTATTGAATTTTGAATGATTTTTCTAAAGGATGCTGATCACCTAAAATGTCTTATTTCGAGTTTTCTCAAATGTGAATTATTAAAGAAGCCACTTTTTGATTATTTTTACCTGTCAATTTATTAAATTTCGATAAAACTTAAATTTCGCAAAATTTTGCGAATTCTGGGAATATGAATTTATCTAACTTTTGAAATGGAATTATTCAATTTTGAGATTTTAACAATATTTAACGTTTTAATGGTTCTTTCAATTTATTAAATTTTTTTGAATTCTAAAAATTTTGCAAAAGTTTTGAAAATAATACCATTCGGTTAAAAGCAGATTTTATAATAATATTGACATCTCTAATTTTTTAAAAGTTTTGTTAAATGATAAATTTGTAAAATAAAAAATCATTTAAAATCAAAATTGTAAGAAATGTCTCAGAAAAAAACAGTTTGATCCGATTTGATTCTAAATTTCTTCCCGGACATTTGATTGTAAATCCGGAATGTCCGTTCGCAAATTGGACAGCTGGCAACTCTACCAGTACATACGGTATATTAACTATAAAGCATTAGGCAATATGTGGACTGACTAAAAGCAAGCAAATGCTAATTCTTGCTTTTCAAGTATTTACTGGGTGGAATAGTTAAAGCTTAGTTTCAAGGAATTGCTCATCTTACAAGGATGTAAGCATAAATGTAAGTAAGTTTGTTGTCAATGTATAGAACTTGTTTACCTTCTGTCACTATCTTGTAAACTATGGAAAATAAATATTTTTTCAGTAATTACTTTTTTTATTTCCTCCACCCGCCCGTTGGCATATTAAGTAGCGTCCTTGTTTTGCTATTCGGAGGTATCGGATTCGATTCCCGCTGGTGACCAAAAAGTATAATTGAGTGTTGTTCTTATGTGTAAGTATACATATTATCTGGGTATTGCGCCGTGGTCTCGTTTATGGCACTGAGTGCTGGAGTTATCCGCCCATCCCTAATTTTTTAATATCCAACTGTTACAAAAAAATATGAATACTTTGAGCTTTTCATAGAAAATATTGTTACCGAGGCAGAAAAAATGTTTAAAGTTTACAAATTTAATAGTCTACCATCTATCGAGTAATAACGAAATAAATAGTAATATGCAGTGTTTATTGTATAAGAATTCGCATTTGTCCAAATTTTTGTCCTAAATTACAAAAACAACAATTAGGACGAACTTCACGCGATCGTTTAAAAGTGTGAAGTTTGTCCTAATACCAAATAAATTTGTTTGTATTATAGTGACATAATAATAAACTAAATTTGGATAAACCGATTAATTGTTAATAACTATTTTTCTTATTAGCAAACGAAGAAAAATTACCAAATCTCAAACTACATTTCAACCACGAAGCATATTCCAAATCAGAAATAAAACCTAACGCAAAATTTCACTCATGAGATGAACACGAGCATGCACTTATTTATAGTAAATCTATCTAGTAGCTAAGTGACTTCGGACAAGGGTGTAAATACATGGGTAGCTGAAGACTATTTTGTATCTAACATCTAACTCTAATTTATTAAAGCATTTCTAAATCTAGAAGATAAGTGACTTAGACAGGGGTGTTTTATCACGTTGTATGTTAGTACAATGTTGAGATTTAAACAAAAAATACCTGCTTAGGTAACCAAGGATCTTACCAAGATAGCGAAACACAGTTTTAGGTAGCTGTGCACTATATCTAACTAAAAAATATTATTACTTTTCTAAATCTAGAAGATAAGTATCTTAGGAGAGGGGTGTTTTACCACGTTATACGATTTTTTAATTTTTTACAATAACATATGTAGAACGAGGTAAAACACCCCTGTCTTTAAATATGTACTTATCTTCTAGATTTAAGAAAGCTTTAATATTTTTGAGTTATAGATATAGTGCACAGCTACCCAAAAATGTATATAGCCATCTGGGTACAATCCTTGCTTCAGCAGGGTAATTTTTATAACAATTCAAATTTGGTACTAACATACAACGTAGTAAAACACCCAGGGATGGGCAATTGCGCGTCATCTACTATTTTCTACGTTGACGTGTAAGAACCCGTCGACAACGTTAACAATGTCAACAACGTAGACAATGTCGATAATATAGACAATCCGTATTGTGATTTTATGAACTAGTTCTAAACTACGGTGCACAGATTTTTTAGGATCAATGCGAACCGAGTGGTGGGTGACAGTTTTAGAATATCCTTCAAGTAGGGTATCCGTAATGGAATAAGAGAACGAGAGAACATTCATCTAAAAAAAGAGGACATTTAATGAAAATGGAAAATGTGGTTATTTTTGAAAATTAACAAAAAAATCGTAGAATTTCTTGGCCCTTATTTATGTTAGGTTTATCAGAGGATTTAGAAGAATCATATTCAGCTGAACTTTGAATGGCCAATAAAAATAAATTTGTTTGTGTATTTTATCTAAAAACGCATAAACGCACATTGGTATCTTGGTAAGGCTACCAACAATTCACGCGAGTAAAAAAAGACGTTTCTAGTACTGTTTTATCCAGAAAGGAACAGGCAAAAATAGTTTACAAGTAGCTAAATTATGATACAATACTTAAACCTTTACAAAGACTCTTAGCTTTGTAGTGCCACGATGAAGCCTAGATAAGATATTAATGATTTTGAAAGGATGCGATAAATTACTTAATTTCGACGAAATTCGGAAAACATGGATTTTCCAAGTTTCCAATAATCTTATTAGACAAAAGGGCCTCCAAAATTAAAAATTGGTTGAATCCATTTCAATTTTCAGGATTCTCAACTAGTATTCTTCTAGGTTGCTTGTCTGCACAGAAAAATGGAAAAAGTGCCAATGATTTAATACAATGATTTAATCAAAAGTCCAAATGAAACCAATCAATTTCTATTTTTTGTTGTCATCTCGTGGGTTGCTAACACTTTTCAGTACTAGGACATAGAGATTGCTTCAAATAATAAAATTTCTCTGAATCTATAAGTTCTCCCTCCGAATGAGGGTTAACTTTAATAACAGTTCAATTTAACCCAAAGAAATGTCATTTCCTGGGTTTCCAATATAGGCGCTGCTTCAAAAAGTCGAAACTCTCTGGAGTTCGAGGCCCTGCAGTTGCAATTAGATTTGGCTGAAAAAATTAATTCGTTGATCGTGGTGAAAAAAGAGAACATGTTTTCTTTTAAAGAGACCTTTAAGTTTGGATTCGGGAACGAATCTTTACCCTCGCATATTTTAGATCCAAACCAATAAAATCACTTAAAATAGCCCAAAAATGCATTTTATCT
This sequence comes from Tipula unca, assembly GCA_951394425.1. Lineage (NCBI taxonomy): Eukaryota > Metazoa > Arthropoda > Insecta > Diptera > Tipulidae > Tipula > Tipula unca. Next base: position 70,477,253 of record OX596380.1, read on the forward strand.
AAGTTAGCACAAAATAAGTAACTTTAGAAAAGTTATTGCCGTTGTCTTAATTATCAACATTGACAAAAACATTGCCAAGTATGGCGCAATCTACCTCTCCCTTCCCTAAAAACACCCCTGTCCTAAGATACTTATCTTCTAGTTAGATATAGTCCTCAGCTACCTAAAAAACTGGATCGCTGTCGTTCAGCAAAGCCATTTTTTTTAAATTTTGAATTTGTACTGACATATACAAGGCTGTAAAATGTATGCTTGTCCTATATGTCACATAACTTTAAGGTTTTGAATTTTTCTTATATTTAGTAGGCAGATGATTCTCACTCAATTTTTTTCAATGTGGACTTTTGTGTAGGTTTTATAAGTTCAGCAAAAAAATTAGGTACATTTTAGGGCAAACTTCATACCCTAGTGTATAAGAATGAAGTTAGTGTTAAACGCTGTGTGGTCAGGAATTGGGTCTTTGGTTGTCCGAAATCAATTGATTGGAATATGCAGGTGATCTAGAAATCTGTTTAAATTTATTTGGAAAAGTTTGAATTTAAACAACTAATTTCATTGACGTTACTCATATAATGACTTTATGTATCCTTCGAGTACCATACCTAAGTGTTATCCATAAACATAATTTTAAATTTAAAGCTTTTCTATGTGCTTTCAGTTTCTTTGGTATACGTATGTATATGTACGTACGATACGTCTATAACCGTATATATAAGCATACACAACAATGTGTAATTTAATAACTCATAAAATTAAGTGAAAATGTTCATTTTCACTCGTAAAAAAAAATGAGAAAATTATTTATTTTTATTTTTTATATAATCGTAATTATAATTATTATTACAGCTATAATAATGAGTATATTATGTATGTCAGCTCGTCGTTGTATAATAATATGTTTATAATGATTGCTGTTGTTGTTTTTGTTATAGTCGTAAATAAAATTCAACCACTGTTTGCGCTCCATCCAACAACATATATACAAAAAACAATAACAAGAAACCGGGAGATAAACGGAAAATTCTTTGAGATGAAAAATAGTCACGTCTTGAATATTATATATCGTGTAACACAACCAGCTTTGGAGGATGAGACATATACTCGTACATATTCGCTTCGTATACTATATGTTCATACACAATGTATGTGACTTTATAAATGGAGATGTTATTAGAAAATCGTGATTGAATTTATTGCGTGTGTGTGACTCTTAATTTAAAAGAAATAAATTAAATTCTTTTCTATTATTATTCCCAACTGGACGATGCAGTCAAACTCTTACAGGGTTACACCCAATCTAAAGAAATTGTTCGATAAAATAGAAAATGAATTCTAAAAGAACTTGGCACTTGTCTGAAAGTACTGACATTTTACACGTCCTATTGCATATAGAAAATATTCCCACTCAACAACATCAGAATCTTTATAAAATGAATAGTGGAGTGGTAATCACTTATAAGAAAACAACTTTCCGTTTCATTTCCCAATTTTATAAAAAAAAATAGAAATCGATACAAAATTGTCTAGCACTCACACAGTGAAATACACGAGAAATTGTCTTGCATCAGTGCTAGACAATTTTCCGTGCGTTTTACTATGCGAGTGCGTGGGTCGATTGAAAATTTGGTAACGAACATTTTTTTGTAATATTCCGTTAACTATAACTTATAAATAATGATAAATAGAAAAAGAAATTTCACAGGATGGAATTTTAATAAAATTATAATTTTATAAACGTGAAGTTTGTCCTAAAATTGTCCTAACTTTTTTATCTGAGAATGTATTAGTAAAAATTATAAATTTCTCGTTATTATGAATATTTTCAAAAACTAGTATTAATTCTGCAATAAGAATTGAAAATGAAATGTTGCCATAAGTCTATCTCTAAAAAAAAAAAGTAGAAATTCAAAACCGTAAAGTTAAGTGACATATAGGACAAGCGTGGATTTTACAACCCTATGAACTTTAGTACAAATACAAAATTTAAAAAAAAATCGCCCTGCTGAACGAACCTTATAGAGATATACGAAAAAAAAATTTCTTACTCGTACATTTTAGGGTAGCTGAGGACGATATCTAACTAAAACATATTTAAGCTTTCTTAAATCTGGAAGATAAGTATCTTAGGATGTTTTACCACGTTGTATATTAGTATAAAATTGAAATTTGAAAAAAATTCTACTACTAAACCAGGGATTGTACCCAGATAGCGATATTCATTTTTTGGTAGCTGAAGTGTATATCTAACTAAAAAATAGTAAAGCTTTCTTAAATCTAGAAGATAAGAATCTTAGGACAGGGGTGTTTTATCACGTTGTATGTTAGTACAAAATTGAAATTTTAAAAAATTCTCCTACTAAACCAGGGATCGTACCCAGATAGCGATATACATTTTTGGGTAGCTGAGTGTATATCTAACCAAAAAATATTAAAGCTTTCTTAAATCTAGAAGATAAGTATCTTAGGATAGGGGTGTTTTACCACGTTGTTGGTAGTACTACTCGTATTGCAAAATACTGGGATTTACATTTTTTTAAGTTTAGAAATTATGGAATATTTTGGGTTTTGAAATTCTGGAATTGAAAATTTGTTTAGGAATTTGAAATGCATTGATCTACAAATGTTGAGCATAGGGAAATTTTAAAATTTTACTTAGGAAATAAGTTGACCATATAAAAAAATTATAATTGGTGCGGTTTGGAAATCTATAATAGGAATTTTGGAAAATAAAACACAGTTGTAGCAAATTTGTAATGTACTATCGATTTCAAAAATTGGCTGTACACAGAGATTACCATTGAGGTAGTGTAAAGAAAATATTTTCGAAATATTTCGTAAAATTATTTAATTCAATTAGTATATCTAGGATTAGTATTTAGTAGAAAGGTAATAAACTAATAAATACTAAAACTAATAAGACGTAAAAAAAGGAATATAAGTATAATTATTTCTATAATGTGCCCAGTATCCATCATTATCGAATACTTCACGTAATCGATTTGCCAGCGAAGCTACTAGTTGTTGGCAAAAATTCGGCTTGTAACCCCAAATATTTTCTATTGAATTTAAATCGGCGCTATACGCTGGCCAAGCGATAGGAAGGATTTGCAGGTTTCGATTTATCCAACTGATAGTTTCACGTGATCTATGAATTGCGGATATATCCTGCATAAAGTTAATTTGAAATTCTTCCAGATAAACAGTAGTGACTGAAGGTACCATTATTTCATTTAGAATTTCTAAATATTCCCGACTGTTTATGTGTTGTGAAATTTCACACAACTCACCGACGCCACCTGCACTTATCCGTCTCCACTCTCCACAGGATACTTGGCCACTTATTCTTGTCCTTTGGATATATTTTTCATTATATCTCATATTGTTTGGGCGATACATGTGCAGCTTAGCATGATGATCGGACCTAAACACTTTTTCGTCCGTGAAAATAATTTTCTCCCAGCCCATGTTTGAATCATCTTCTACAAAAGCTACCCTCGCTACTCGATGTGCGTTGGTTAAAATTTGCTTTTGAGGTGGAATTCGATGCTGAAATGACAGGGCACTTGCAGCTGCAACAGTTTATGCAACTTTCTGAAAAGATCAGCTTTTCTTTGAAATGTTTTCGATAGATTTATCTTCTTTATGTAGGGTAATTATAGTCCATTTCTGTGCAACATTCAGTTGCCTGTGAATTGAATGAATCACGTTTCATTTTGTGTAGTTAGATTGCAAAACAAACTAAAACCGAATAAATAACTAAATTGCTGTTTTAGTGTACAACCAATTTTTGAAGGCAATAGTACAAAATTTAAGAATTTGCGTAATTAGGAATACAACAAATTTGCAAATTTGGAAATACATATTTAAAGTTAGTAATTTAAGAATTTTCCAACTGGGAATGTAAATTGAGAGCCCATCAGATTTACAAATTTTAAGAATTTGCGATATTGTGAAGTTTGAAATTTTCAGAATTTAGAAAATTTACATTTTCGTTTGCGAACTATAAATTAAGTATTTGGAGATTTTTAAATTGGAGGAATTCGGAAACCTAATACGTAATATGCATTTTTTTATTTACAAATTCTGGAAATTAAAAGATTTGTTTTGCGAAAATAGGAATACAACAATTCTGAGAATTTGGAAATCTGATAATTTGAAATGGTTGGATTTTAGGAATTTTGGTACTCTAGAATTTAACATTTGTTTATATTAAAAATTTTTAGAATGTGTGGACTTACAAATTTGAAGAATTTCTAAAATCGTAATCACAAACAATTCTAGAATTTCGGAATTTTAAAATTTTGCTTTGCTATAATTCAATATTTGAATAATTTGTAATTGAATGAATTTGGAAATCTAATAATTTTAAAATTTTTCATTAATATTTGGAATGCAGGAAAAGAGCTTGAAAATTTATTAATTTGAAGAATAATTTTGATTCAGGAATGTTTTTTTTAAAGCTATGAACTTTGAAGTTTACGAATTTATAAAATTATGGATACGAGGCAATATTAAAATTAATTAGATTATATTTTAAAACGTTAAAAATTACAAATTTTGAGAACAAATTATTTTGAGAATATGAATTTTTTAAAATTTAAGAGTTATAAGCTTAGTATTTGAACAATGGATATAGTAGATGGAATTAGGAAGTCTAGTAGGTTGAAAAATTAGTGATGGCATTTCGAATGTGTGATAGATAAAAATACGTTAAATTTAGGAACTTTGAATATACGATTTGGCTTATGAAGTTATGATTTGTAATATTGTTATTTTGGAATTTAATAATTTATTTTTTTTTTTTGTAATTTAAGGATTATTAATTTATAAAATTTAAGAGTCGACAATTTTATTATTAATAAACTTGAATATCTTAATTTAACTTATGTTAATGTGTTATACTATGTGAGTTGCCTAGTTCGAGTAAAATTTGGTAGATAAATTTAATTTTTTCCACTTAGTACTAAAATGGTATTCACAAAATATAAACGTAAATTGTGCTCTGTTCGTTTATAATGAAAAGTTTGTTGACGTACAGTTACATGTCTGGATTTCAAGTCCGCACAATTTGAGACTATGGCTGTTTATCGAAAAGATTTTTTCAGATATGTACTACTCCCAATAGTATCTACATACATATATACATCTGGCAGAGTTCTACAACGAATTTTATAAAAATGATATATGTACGTTTGGGAGCATAATTATCATTTTGGAAGAAAAACAATTGAATTTATTTGTCAACTATTTCAGTTTTAAGTGAATAATTTAGCATCGCATATGTCAGAGAGTAAATAAAAGTACAAATTAAATTTTAGCCCACAAGATTTATCCAAAACACCAAGAGACAGGTACATACAAAACATTTTATGGGGGCTATGGGCGCCCCCTCTGTTCACCAACAAACATTAAGAAATAAAAATGTTTACATCAATCCAAGTACCGCGATTGAAAAACTAACGAAATCCTTGCAATTGGACGCCTCAGTATGAAGTGTTGGCTTGGAATTAAGAGCACTGAGCTGAAATAATTTTGAAACCAAAAAGTGACCTAGGAAACATGACAAGGATAAGCGAAAATATATATTAATATTGCAAAATCCAATTAAAACATTCGAATAAATCGAACGGGTTTGGTACCGAAGTACGTGATCCAGAGCAAATCTATACTAAGAAACGAGGAAAAGTCTACTTATAATGTGTTTATGGACTAGTGCAAAAAAAACTGGATCGCAGAGAACTGTTTCTATCGGGCCAGGTATTTTACGCAGCATAGAAGCCTATGGAAAAATCTAGAAAATAAAAGGTAAACTGGAATCATCAGACCAGAACTGAAGAAAGGCAGGCCCAAGCACAAAAAAAATGGAATCCTCAGCCATCAATTTAAAATATTTTACTCTATTACTATCACTCAAAATATTAGTTACTTTATCAAATTATTAAAATTAGAATAAAAATGCAATATCTGTTTTATCTATTTTTTAATCTTCTACAAAGCGAAGGTACCATTGAAAAATTATACAATCCAGTTTTTCACATGATATGACATGATCCATCCGCTAATTGTCATCTGAAAATTTATTTTACTTTATCACACTTAAGTAATAAGGATAAAGTATTATAATCGAAACAAATTTAGAGAATAGAAAGCTTTGTAAAAAATCATCTGGACCACAGGTGCTGGATGATGGGTCAACATTTCTAATTTGGGTTATACCATGTGATATATCAAATGAAACGTATTTGTATTACACAAAATTTGTATTGTGGTACACATTTTTAATAAAATTTTGAATGCATAAAAATTATATTTATAAAAAAAAATAAGATTAAAATTTTAAAAGGGCTTTGGTCTAAATCACATTCAGATGGAATTTTAGAAATCTAAAATATTCTTAATTGCTAATTTTAACAATCTGGAGATATTTGCTGAACAACAAATAATTAATCTCCTTGTATACACGTCTAGATGGGAATTTATTTCTATTTATTGACCTTGGAATTGAAATCAGATTCGTTTTGAAAGTAATAGTTTAATTCTTCGATAAACAGACACGTATTAAATTATTCAACCACCTACCACTCGCTATAGTGGCTTTAACTAGACGTTATTCATTTTTATATATTGTTCACCAACTGCACTCTATCACCACAGCACTGTAAAATCTGGTAATCATGAATCCTTAACAATGTTGACACCAGATAAAGCTAGGAAGCAAACTTTTTATTTTCGAAATGTAAACTGTCTTCGTAGGCAGCGCAATTTAATTTTGTTTTAAAAACTCTTGTCCTGGTCATCTGTGAAACGTCATTCAACAACGAGATTTTAACTTTTGAGTTCTTTCCTAGTAATTATGTTGTTTATAGACGTGACCGCTTGCCAAAAACCAGCAAGAAATAATCAGATGGCGGTGTACTCATAGCTGTTGCCACATCTATACCAAATTAATTAATTGGTGTAACAGATCAATTAATCGATATACTACATGCTAAATTTTAGTTACTGGGTATTTTAATTTGCCATTTGGACATATGACGAATATGTTTATCGATGCTATCAATTATTTCGTTGTCTCACCGCATGTGACAAATATTCGTTTCATTCACGCCATTGGAAAACGTTCCCGAACTTTTGATATCGTTGTACGAAACTATTAAGTTAAATTATTTTTAGAACACGATCCAATCCTCTACTATAGTTTCTAGAGTTTTAAATTTCGTTAGATAAATATTATCCCATGTCAAAATTAACTCGCTCATAAGTTTATAGCACAATGGCCGAAGCTCCTCATCACTTGCGACTACCTACTGATAAGTACGGTTTTTTGCAAAAAATCCGTACAGTTTTAAGTCACCAGGTCGCAACCACAGGTATACTGCAGTTTTTACGACACAGGTGATCTATGGTATACGGTTTTATATATTGACCCCACACATGGATTCCGAGGATATTCAGTCATCATTGGAAGATTTCGGGGCAGGATGGGGCCCGAATGGTATTCCTGCTTCATTAAAATAAAAATGTCGCAATATTCCACTAAGTATGCTATTTAATCACTCATTACTATTTTTTGGCCATATTTTCACAAATATGGAAAATAATCAGAGTAACGACCCAGTCGTTAGTAACTGAAAACCTATATTTTGGAAATCCCATTAATTTTCTGTGAAACAAAAACCAGACCTATTCAAACATTTTCCCGCTATGATGGCCCCTTATTAGAAACACTCGAGAAAATTAGGACACTTCGATATATGTATTTCAGTTACTATGAACCAAAATTGTTCAATCCTAAGTACCTGAAAGCCTATATTTTGGAAAACCTGGGTGGTTTTCCATTAGAGCATACCCACACCTATTCAAACATTTTTCAGCAATGATACATTTCAGGTACTTAGGATTGAACAATTTTGGTTCATAGTAACAAAACTGAAATACATATATCGAAGTGTTCGATTGGTTTAATAGAAAACCACTTAGGTTTTCCAAAATATAGGCTTTCAAGTACTTAGGATTGAACAATTTTGATTCATAGTAACCAACCTGAAATACATATATCGAAGTGTTCGAACTTTTTCGAGTGTTTCTAATAAAGGGCCATAGCCGAAAAAGTCTGAATAGGTGTGGATCTGGTCTAATGGAAAACCACTCAGGTTTTCCAAAATATAGGCTTTCAGGTACATAGGTTTGAACAATTTTGGTTCATAGTAACAAAATTGAAATACATATATCGAAGTATCCGAATTTTTTCGAGTTTTTCTAATATTTGATCATTTTTAGTGGGCACGAACAGTCTCTTATTAAAACTTGCTACTTTTTTTATGTGTTTGCCATGTTTCGACGTTTTCTACTTATTTTGTTTAGATATCAGTAGATCTCTAATTTACATTGAATTTAATTTAAAAGTGAATCCGCGGTAAGTTAGGAAATTGACTAATTTCTTTCTATTAATTTAATAATTCACAATAAAAATATAAAAATCCGTTATAACGAAACTTTTATTTTACCTTCACACTCACACACATGCATAATAATTTGTTGTTGTTGCTTTTAGGAAAGATTTAGGACAAATTTCACAAACGTCGTCAAAATAATTTTTTTTACCCAAAGCACTAAGCAATTCTGTATCCGAAGCAGCTTACGTCTATCTCTCGAAAGACAAATCAAAATTCGTTTAGCTCTTATGAAACACCCCCACTGAGCGAATAAACGAGTCTGATTAAACGTTGCCCCAAATTAATAATTGTTGTTCACTTAGTAACGCAGACCAGTAGTAGTCTTTTTGTGGAGTTCCCATAATAAATCATTATAATAACTACGAGACCCAAACAAACCGCAAACATATATAACCTAATTACCACATAACAAAATGACGTCTATTGACAATAAAAATAAACTTGTTCGTATACACCCTCATAATATATGGATCCAACTTCTCTATTATATATGTATATGTTTTACATCTATGTACGTACCTATATCCTTGAACTTTTAAATTTTTAACACACGCATCAAGCATAAACAAATATCCTTTTTACTGTAATTCTATCGGTGTATATAAAATACATTAATCCCATCACTCATATTAAATAATATCCTGCGTACACAAAAACCAATTTAAATCAACTTTTTAATTTTTACTTAAAACATAATAAATTTAATTCTGTTACAAATAAATAAATAAATAAAATCCTCTTTCTGGTGTGTGTATGCTATGCTCCTTTTAAAGACACCTTTTTTTTTGGTTTTTGGTTCATCCCAAAAGTGTACATAGTAACCTCAAGCAACCAAACCAACAACAAAAAACAACAGAATTATCCATCTCATACCAGATTTCAAGTCATTATTTCGTGCCTCCACCTTACCCCTCCCCCTCCCATTTTCCTATAATTTTATTATTATTTACTGAACCCTTTCAAATTGAAACAAAACGAACCAACAGTAGCTACAACAAAAAATCGACGACGATGACGAGAAAATGAAAAAAAGGATACATGTACTTAAGATTAACGAAAGGACATCATAACATACATATATAAGTTTGTACTATAGGTTTACACATTTCTCTCTATCTAACCAAACTAGAATAGTTAAAATAAAATTTAATTAATTTAAATGAATCCTTTTAAATGAAACATTTCGTTTTTTGTGTGTTTGTTTTGAAATCTTAAAAGGAATGAAAATTATTTAATGAAATAATGAAAGAAAACAAGGTTTTCTTTGGAGCTACATATGAGGATATACCAGAAAAAAAGGATAATTTATTGAAAGAAACATTTTTAGTTTGGTCTTTATAGAAAAATGATTTAGTGCGATGTTTTATTCAATTATACGAGTATATTGACGACGACAATGACAATAGGAAACTTATCGGTGTTCGTGCGTGGAACAAATATATACAAAAGGACGAATATGTTTTTCTTTAAATCACAAAACTTTTCGAAAATTTGATTATTATCGTACTCTAGAAGTCAATTTCATATTAGAAAATATAAATGAATGTGTGCTCCTCACAAGTTGTATTAACAATACCAAAATAGACTCCAATTTCCAAGTTTCTTTTAGCCAACGGTTTCGCGTCGGAGTGGTTTATATACAAATTTTAAATATTCGCAGACAAAAAGTCAAAACCATGGGCTCACCGCGACAATTTAAACTATTCATCGATTCATCCAGCAATTGGTGATCCTATCTAGTCTTCAACTATGGCTGCTTCATATTTTTTCAAACCTAAAAAAAATCGCCCAAATTAATCTCGGCGAATAATTGCCAATGCTACAGCAGACCAAAATAAGCTATATAGGTTGTCGGCGGTCCTCTATCCACAAAAGTCAATACTAAATCATAATTTTGATTCGACGGTAGCTCCCTGAACGATATTTTGCAATCTGAACCAATAATTCAAGATGACTTAATCATTATTTTGCTGCGGTTTAGGTTTCTGCCGCCAAACTCGTCGCACATTTCCAAATGATCCTGTGTGGACAAATAATTTTCAAGTAATAATCAAAACTCTTCAACTTATGGAACTGCGGCAGGTTCGTATCTGGCGATTAAAGCAGGCAGAATTTCACATCGGTGATCGAATACAACGAAACAATTTATACGTAGACGGCATGTTTTTTGAAAAATCAATGGCGATTTTGAAGTGGGTTTAAGCAAATTGTGTTCTAACGCGACACAATATTCCCGCTAATTTAGCAGCAACAGCATAAGAAATATTTAAAAATCGATAGGTAAGCTGGTTCTATAAAACCTTGCTAGTCAATAGATTCAATGGCATCTGTCACCAAGAAAGTAGTATTTCAGACAATAATCACTTTGATCAAAGTTATTTTATCAAGAGCTCTGGAAGATGAAAGTCGACTGGGATACGAAGCTAAATAAAGATCTTAATTTAAAAAGGATTATTTTTCGAATCCAAATAAAGTCAAAGGCGTGGCTCCAAAGAAAACGGCCAGTTTTGATATACTTCGCGTAACAAAATTCAGCAGAACACAAGGATGTAAATTTTAAGTCGAGGTATGTTGCCAGCGGAAATCGCCAGGCACGAGTTTTGGTTTCGTGACCCAAAGCAACAGTCGATTGAAGTCTTTGGTACGGTGTTTCGATAAAAGTGTGAAAGCGTAAGAGTGGTAGGGGGCAGAGCGATTAATTGGTGATTTTTATTATTGACCGCAGGTATTAACCAATAAACGGATTAGTCTCGATTCGAAGCATTATTATAAGACCAACATTTATATTTTTAAAATCCTTCTGTCAAGTGCCCGCCTATTTTTCATGGCGATTGAGTTCTGAACTCTATTTTCTTTGATGTATGGTATAGTTAAATTTGTTACCTATATTTCTTTTCGAACACTGCGAAGTCATTTAGTTCTTCTTAAGTGTCCTTAAATATAGCGATGAAAACTGATGTATACAATCCAGTCTTGTCAAAGCCAGTTCAATTAACTTTGGAATATCTACCAGAACCTAGCTTTTTCTGTAAAAGTTTAATTAATTATGATCTGCACTTCAAAGGTAAAATTTGTATTGATGGTCCGTTCAAACTATCATAATTATAAAAAACATTACACTCGATGACGCCACGTTGGGCACCATTTTTATTATGATTTTAAGCGCAACTTGGCTATTATTGCCTGCTAAATACATTTTACCGCAGTCGCGGAATCTTATTAAAAAACAATATATAATACAAACTGGTAAGTGCTCGTTCCAGGTCTAACGGTGCTTTTAATCATTCATACAGACATCTCAAAATCCTCAATCTAATCATTACAGTTCACAAAGATTCTACTCACTCCAAAGTTCAGAATAGTTATAAACTTCAGTAATATTCTTGGAAAAAATCAACCACCGTCAAACCATTTAGTTCCGTAAATCTTCTGGAGAAGTTCTGCACTTTGGATGCGATATTAATACATATTTTACCTGAAAATCATCCAGATCGAATGTGAAAATTCTATGCACAGGTAAAAGTTGTTTCCGACGAGATAAAAAAATTACTTCTTGATGCGAAGGCCGAGCACCACCAGGCTTATTATGCAGCAGACATAAGAAGATTTGGAATACGATGTCTTTGATGCTTCCTACTACAGAATTGAAGATGACGACGGTGACCTCTAAAATGAATTAAAACGAATTAAAAATAAAACAATTAATAGACCCTTGGTCTCCGTACAACAATACCCACGAGGAGATCATCGCAAATGCAACTAAAGTTGGAACCTATGGATGCTAAAGTTGCCTACTATTGAAATTTCCTTGTTCCACGGGGATTACAAGAAACAGACAAATTACACAGCTTGTTTAATAAAACGGTACACTGCAACGAGGATTTAGCTCAAGGAAAGAAAATGTATTATCTATCATCGATCTTACGATTTTCTAACACAACTATATTTATACACTGCATGGGATACTCTTACAGCCAGAAACGAAAACAGGCGTCTTTTAACGAGCTCGCACGTATCGGGATTGTTAAACCTTCCCAGTCTAACGGTTAAATCTGCTCATGGATTAAAGACAATACACGATAATCTAGGTGTTCAGACAGAAAACTGGGGTGTCTTAATAATTCGCATTTTAACCAGCAAACTAGATGCTGAGACACACCGGATTTACGAGAGTACCATTAAAAACCTCAAAGAAATTCAAACATTAAAAAGTTTCTTTAGTTTCTTGGAATCAAGATTTCCATCTCGGACTACAATTACTAGAGAAAAGGTAACCAAAAAAGGATATCCCCAGCAACAACAACAAAATGTCGCAAAGAAGGCAATACATTTTAGAACAAGAAACAAAACATCCTGTGTTCATTGTTATGGGACCCATGACGTTGCCAGCTACAACTCATTTTAAAATTTGTAAATATTAGAGTGAACATTAAAGTTAAGTCCTTATGTAGAAGCTGCCTACAGAAATATCACGGAAGACATAATTTTTCAAACAGTTAATAGATCTGCACAAAATAGCGTCTTATTAGCAAGCGTCATCGTCAAAATCACAACCAATAATGGAGAAAGCTTAGTTCGTCTACTTATTGATATAGCCTTCCACAAGCCACATTCATAACTGAATAATTGGCAAACCAGCTTAATCCTACACGAACGCCAATTCAAGCCGATATCGCTGGAATGGGTTTCACCAAAGCATTCCACGATTTTCCTCATACCTCAGGCTATAAATGAAAGCTATCGTTATCAAAACTATAACCATAGAAACCTGACTAATAAGATGATCGAGCATAACAGGTACCATTGATATTTTATTAGTGCAGATTATTATGAATAAGGAATAACGTCGAATGTAATTAAACATGGACCTATAATGAGCCTATTGCACAACACGCGAAGTTAAGTGATTTCAGATAGTTGGTAGAAGTAGTATTTCAAATGTTGGTCAACAACCACTAATGATATTGAGGATTAGTTCAACAATTTTGGAAGCCCGAAGAAATATATAAACCAGGAAGTCTCACAGAAAAGAAAATGACTGTGAAGAAATTTACAACAATAGTCACATGCGCTGGAAATTTATTTGCCTCCAGACCACTCGGGATTTTTTGGAGCGCTATATAAATTCGATAAGGGAAAGCCTGAGAACCTAAGGCAAGGTATAATCCAGAAATGCAAATGATGCTAGCTGATAATGGCACGATATGAAATTTTACGACACCATTCGCATTTCATTTCGGTGGGCTTCAAATCAATGAAATATCACCTAAAGCGGATATTTAGGAAAAACACACTACTTACGAAGATCTATCGACAGTATTCACTCCAATCCAGACGTGTCTTAATTCACGCCGGTGCTGGAAACTAGAGCGGAAGATGGTTCAACAGTTTTAGAAGAGATGGTCGACTTCAAGTGGAATTCCAATCAACCCGAAGGTCAAATTATCGTTTTGATCAAGGATCTTAACTTGTCACCCACTAAATGGCCAACATTTAAACGCTCAATCTCCGAAATAAGTATTCTTCTTTTATCAACGGTACATAGAAATTCTGGAAAACAAGTCAAATATGGAAATCCGTAGTAGACAAACTTGTACAACCTCCAGGATCAAAATAATACCATTATTTGTATTATGCTTACTAACAACTTCATACTACCTGATCATTCAACACGCTGGTAACGTGCAATTTAGATATAACCAATGGAAGGTAATTGTATATTTTAACATGACATTTTATCACACGGAACTAAATTTATTTCGAATTAAGGATAGGATGTTGGACCAGCTATACAAGCCAATTGCAATTTGTTTTAATAACAGACAGAAAAGAGGTGCCATCAATATAGTTGGAAATAAAAAAAAATAAGCTATTTGGTATACACTGGGCAATTGTGACGCGGAACATTATGAGTTAAATAAAAAGAAAAATATCAGTTAAAACTGCCTAAGGCTTATAAAAAATCAGACATCTATCTTCAGACCATCCTCAGCGTGCTGTAAAAAACATGGCAAAAAAATTGGAAACATTTCAACGCACACGTATATAGATGAGAATCTGAAGGACATTAACAACGTTAACAGATTCATGACAATGAAAGCAGGGCATTGATGTTAATGTTAAACTTTAAAGAGGCTCATACAAATCTCATTAAATAAGTTCTGGAAGTATCGCAATCTTTGAGCTAAAACTGCTTCTTTCAACCAAGGTCAAAATATCAACTGTTTACACTTTCCCAACTGCAAATGGTACCTTCATGCAACCATGAATGGATTGTTTGGCAACATCATTGCATCGTGATCAGTATTATATGCTATCTAAATAAGAGTTCGATCATTGCCAATTCGCTGATACTAGCCCCACCGAAGATTAATAATACTGCTCGGTTTTGAAATAATTAGTTGTTCTCATTGCACGCTGAAACATTAACTATGATTTGTGAAGAGGACGTTTTTACGTGTACTATACCAAAAAACCGAAACGTTTTCTCTCAAGGAATGGTGTACAAAGAAAGCTGGCTTGGAGGAATGTCACAAAATCATGAAAAGCAGAGTTGATCTATCAATTTTTACCAACAGGCAGCTACACCTGTCAATTAGGACACCCTCTAACCACTATAAAATACAATTCAGGAAGTACCAATTATAGGGGATTTTAGCGGTGTTCACAAGAATAGCTGAATTACAAGACGCTACCTGAAAGGTATCAATGCATACTAGGGGTCAAAGTATATTTAAGTAAGTTAAAAAGAAGAGCACCACAGCAAGATGACTATAATTTGCTGAAAATGTACCAAAACAGTGCATACGCGCCTAGTGGCAGCCGGATAGGTCATTTGCCTTAAAATACTGTCGGGATTATCGACTTGCATTAAAAGTACTGACAACCATCATAACTTATTTGTGACTAATTGTTAACTTTATATGTACATACACATAAAACAACCTATAAAGAATGCGCACCATGACATTATTAAATAAAAACACAAACAGCAAAGAGTACGATTTTTATTTGCCTTCCACAAAAGCTTTTGAAAATGTCCAAATTAAATTTTAATTTAAAAGAAAAAAGTACTCTTAATTGTTTCAACAATTTTATATATTTCGAAAGTAAAAACCTTTTTCATTTCATTTATATTTAGTTTTCCAACAGCACCAACATTATGTGCTCCAAGTAGATGGAAAATACGACCGAGAGAATGTATATACAGTCATGGGCAAAAATATTTTGAATTTTTATATTTCAAGCAAAATGCAACTTCTTTGTGTGAAGTTTTGATGACTGCGGTTGCTGCAACAAGACAAGGCATCAATTCACACCGCAAAAATTTGCCAAGAATTTATGGAAGCTTCTGGCTTCATTGTTTTACACTGGCCCCGAGAAGTTCAGAGTTAAATATGATTCAAAATGTTTGGGCAGAAGTCAAGCAATAGAATATAGTTTATAGATTTAAAGCCGAATCATCTTCAGGCTTTTTATTACAATTTTATTAAGATAACCAAGGGAGGATGACGGATGATGTCATCACCTCTGATCACAGGTGTATCTCGTTTAACATTAACCTTAAACAATTACCAATAAAGCCATATCGTAACAGAAAATTAACCAATTGAGGACTTTTCTCTCTCGAGCTGGCTTCTTTACTTAACCCACCGAGAGTAATACGGTCGATTAACGACATTGAGGTACATGCGTCTTCACTTGAAATGGCAATTTCGACAACTTTTAAAAATTCTTGTCCTCTTATTACGAACCAAAAGACTAATAGCAAACCCTTTTGGAACTCTGATCTGGCAATACTAAATTAGTCTGGCAAGACTAAATAATGCCTTGGCATGGTGTTAATAGACCTGATACTCTTCGTCTACCAGACGGTCAACTTAACAATTATCTTAGAGTAGTTGGTGAGCTGCTTCTATCTGTTCATTTCCCTGGTTGTGCTGTTATCATCTCAGATGATATTTTCCCGGCTGAATTACAGCACGGCTTTCCTATCATTTGATATACCTTTTCCAGGCGTGTATTGCTTTCTGAACTGTTCCAAAATCCCGGAGCAGGAGTAGAATCATTTTTATTCCGAAGGCTGGCAAATCCGATTATACGGATTCCAAGGGTTTTCGACCTTTTAGTCTATCTTCAACTTTTCTTACACCTTCAGAAAGAATCGTCGATAGATTTATTAGAGACAAGCACCTAATTACCTTCCCGCTCAGTAACATGCAACAAGCTTACAGAGTTGGTAAGTTCTATGAAACTGCCCTGCATGAACTTGTAACTAGGATTGAAAGATCGCTCGAAATTTCCTCGATATAGCGGGAGCTTTTGATAGTTCCTCGTTTATCTCGATTAATAATACCTGTAATAGTTTTGGTATTAATCACACCATTGTCAAATGGATTGAATATATGATCAAGTCTCGCACTGTAGAGACTGAACTGGAGGGCGTGTTAGTTTCGCTCAAGGTTGCCATAGGCTGTCCCCAGGGACGTGTGCTCTCCCCCCTGCTGTGACTTTGGGTCATTGACCAGCAATCTGGCTTCATTGCACAGAGTTACGCTAATGATCTTGTCTTAACAGTTTCAGGCAAAAAAAATGTCTAATCCGACTTAATCCAGCATGCCTTAATTATGACAAAAGTCTGCACGCCTTTGACAAAAGTTTGCACGTCAACTCACCTATATAAGACAGGTTTAATTGTCTTTACTAGACATGAAAGTGATCTATCCGTTCCTTCTCTTTTTGGGAAACCGATTACCACATGTAACCAAGTCAAGCACCTACTGCCATATGTTGGTACTGTAGAAGGGGTTTTGGAAAATCATGGGGTTTAACACTCAGGATGTTGTTTTTCATTTATAAATCGCTGGTCTTACCGATATTATCTTACGTTTCTATTGTGTGATGGCCGTGGTTAATCTAAAGGATTTTATACGGCCAAACATAAGAGTCTTCAAAACATGGCTTCTAGGGCTGTTACTGGAGCTATGTCCTCGACTCCACTTCTTGCTATGGAGTCCATTCTTTCCTTGCCTCGATTACGCAGCTTTATTCTTGGGACTGAATAGTTTTTTTCATTCAGAAGTGTTTCCTTTTGAATTCAATTTGCTTTTCAAAACGAGTGGCTAAGGATAGTGGCTTTTATTTATTGGAGACGATACGTGACCTAGTTTGGTGAGATTAAGAAGGGGTAAGCTTGTAAATTAGTTTTTGTTCTTTTTTGTTCCGTATAGACCGGTGTACTATTGTGAACAACGACAATCAAGTTTTGTTTACCTCCACCAAACAGAGCTAAACAATAGAGGATCGATCTGTACCAAATTTGTGTACCGTACTGGATTTGGAATCTACTGTCCTAGGTCTAATCAGAGCTCTATTGGCAGTCTCAGTTCGTTATGCACTGTTTTCGAAGCGGAAATAATAGCGCTTTAGTATAGTGCTATGGCGGCTTTGAATTTCGCGGTTAAAAACAAAAACATTATTCTGTGTACTGATAGCAAAGCTGTGCTCAATTCATTGAATAATCCCTTGATTGTCTCCAAACTTGTCAACGAGCTTGTCAAGGATTACAAACACTTCATTAATCTTCTTTGCTCCAATAATATACCATTTCGGTAATGTGGGTGCCAGCACAATGTAACATCGAAGGGAATGAGATCGTGGACTGTTAAGCCAAAACTAGTTCCTTACAGCTAACTCTAATTGGAACTGAATCCGCGGCTCCCTTTTAACAATGGTAAGAAAGTTTTAAAGAACTTTTACTTGTCAATTGCGAAAAACTTCAGAACTTCAGAACCAGCTAAGAATTGAAAACTGATTATTATTAAAATTTTGGTTGGATTCTTGCGGGTCATGGTCGATTTAAGGGTCATCTCCATCGAATAGGTTTCTCTCAGGATGTTATTTGTGAGGGCTGCCTTGAAAAAGATGATGACTGCCCGCAGTTTGTGTGCAATTTTCAATATTATTTGGTTTCAGGTTTTCAGTTGTAGATCTATTAATGTAGATTAGTTGCCCTCCATACCCTGGTTCAAACTTGTACAGTTTGCTAGGGCTAACCAAGCTTTCATAAAAAAAAACTAAATTTTCAAATACTTTTGCCCATGACTGTATAGTACATAAAATATCGTTCGCTCTCATATTTCTGATATTTGTAAACTTATAGCAAAATAATAAATTACATTCAATATTGTTTGTGCTTTTATAAAATTTTCATTTAATTTTCCTTATTTGTAATACTTCAAAAAAATATTGTAAGATTTTTATTTATTTTAAATAAATAAGAAAATTATTTTTTGTCGGTCTGTATATGTACATACTTGTGCCAAAGCGGATTGAAAATGTTTTTCAAAAAATTACTCTCGAATTTTATGTGGAAAAAACAATTTGTATTGATTTTAAATCGAAGGAATTATTTATATAAATTTAATTAATTTTGACAGCCTTCGCAGACGACGACATTTATTAAGTATTTAAGGCCTCATGCCAATGTACGCGTGTTACGTCGTTAAACAAAAAAATGTATAATTTTGTTTTGCGCTAAGACAGGAATTTCAAGTATTTCCTTAGAAAACAGCTTCCAGCCGTGGTGAAGTGTTAAACATTATTATTAACAAAAGAAATTTCATAAGAAACCGACACCCAAAATTTCCACCAACGAAATTATCTTTTTATATAATATATGAGTGTGTGTGTGTGTGTGTGTCGGGGAAAATATTCAAACTTTTGTTATATAAACCGCCATAATAATGCGGCAACAACAATAACACGGGAATTTATACAACCTTTAACACAACAACAACAACTCATTTTACATTTTAAACTCTTAACTTTCAAGGTGAGCTTTCTCAACTTGTTGTTCCGTATACGTACATAAACTTTATTAAACATAATTTTAAATTGTTGGAAAATTTACTGGGTGTGGGTTTTTGGCATTAAATAATTTTATTTTGTTCCACCACACCATCGCACGGTATATATACGGGGTGCGCGCGCCATAAATATGATAAATTTAATTTTGATTAAAAAATAATTGGCAAATTTAAATATTTTGTACATTGAGCACAAAAAAAAAATAAAATTTGTTTCATATATTCAGATTAGACGAATTTCTTCCTTATACATAGTACATACATATATACACATATTTTAAGGCGCGCAAGGACAAGTGAGCAAATTTAAATTTCAAATTACATGGAATGACATCAAATTGCTGTAACTTTTATTATTTTATCTTAACTTTATATATTCTATTGTTAGATGTCATCATTCTGTTTTTCGTTTGTTTCGTTTCGTTGTTAATTTTTAATTTAATTTTTTTTTCCCCAGTTTGTGCCATATACATATATAAGGATTTTCCATTCTCTGCGTGCATACAAGTATGTAAAATTTAACCAAACCATTCCGCACGCTCTTATTTGCCAAATTCATTCACCAAATATATTATAAATAACCAAACGAACTAGGAAGAAGAACACAAATTGAAAAGTTTTTCTGCGAGCTTTCCATAGAAAACAAAAAACTTTGAGCTTTTAGGCTACAACAACAATTCTCTGATATAATAAATAAGGACATTTTTTTCCTTTATTATGGTTATTACAATTAAGGATCTTACTGAAAAGTAAAGCAGACCAACCAATCGATATAGACTTTATGAAACTTTCGCATTTTATTTTTATATTATGGTATTGTCCTTAAAAGGACAAGTTTTTATTTTGTTTTGTGCTTTGCGTATTATTTCTGTTTTTAGGGATGAAATAGGGGCGCGGGAGGGGTTGCGTAAATAGACAAAATCAAAATTAAGCGGGATATCAACGGGTGATTGAAAAGGAAATATGGTAAGCTTCAACTCATGACGAGGAGAATTCCATAAGTCGTTCTAAAGTACAAATAATGGAACGCTACAAGCCAAAATATCACCCAATGAGATTTCAATGCAAAAAAATTGAAAATGTTTGTACCCTTACAAAATGTCAGAACAATGAGCGACCACAAACTGATAATAGTGGTGGTTAGGATGTGAATCTGGCTGGGGAATCAAGCTGGCTTTCCTGCCCATGGTGACCACCGAACTAGCACACCAGCCTAAAAACTAGCTCGGTATTTAACCGTGTATCCGGGGATAGCTGGCCCCCTTCGGATTATGCGTCTAATTACCAAACTAGGAATAGAACTTGTTATATATGTTAATTAAGATAAACAACATTACATTGGGACAAAGTACGGATAAAGATAAAGAGGATAACAAGAAAAGAGCCCAGGAAACTATCACCAGGCCCATTAATGAGGTGCTGAAGAAGGAAGTGATTTTGGTTGTTGCAGAAAGAGTGCAGAAGGAAGGAATTAAAACCAGTAATAAACTAGAGGAAGGTGGAGAAGCTGTTATCTGACACTTTACTTAAAATTATGAGGGAAAACCCTACACCTGTTCCGTTTATCCGGGATAGTTGACTGCCTGTGCAAACCGAAGGTTTAGCCTGGAGTGAAACTATAGAGGTGGTTACTAGGGACGAAATTAACGATATATGTGGATAGACTTTAATGCTTAAATTTCTGCTGATTAATCTCCACCACTGTAAGCAGCCTCGGCTGACCAGGTAATAGGATTGGTAACATGCAACTAACAAATTATTATATACGCATGCCATAAATGACGGTAAGATTCGGCCTAGCAGGTGAAGCCAAATAATGGATGCTCAAAAAAGGAAATACGGAGTCATCATGGGCTAATGAACATCACACAATCTGGGGCAGTACAAATATCAACGGTCGCGGTAGGTTTAGTCCTCGCTTTATTCTAACTACTAACCTATACACGTATATTATGTAATATCGTACGTAAGCCAACATTTATTACTAAAAACAAATAAGAAGGGGACACCACACTTGTCTCAGATTTTATTAAATATAGGATGCTGAATTGAAAAGCACACAGCAGAATGATACATATAAATGATAAGGAGGGAACATAAAATGTGAAATAGATATACGAACCTATGCTAATCCTTCAGAACAGCCAAGCTAACCTAATTGATGATGGCAAGATTTAAAGTCAAACCCGCCGCTGCAGCGATAAATAAGAGAAGCCGATACATCAAAACTGCTACCAGTGTGCTTGACTATCAAGACAACACGGAAAAAACGTGAATTAGTGGTGAAACGTGTACTTAAAATTATTTAGGAAAAGCGTCAACTCGAAATGCGACCATACAGCTCGGGGATAAAAAAAAAACGACAAAAAGTGATCGAAGAAAAAGTGATCACAATCGACGTTTTGTTATAGGATCAGAGCATAATTGTGGGACAATGAAAGTGAAAGCATCCTCGTTTATCAATCAGCAGACTCCTAATGTTTTTAAATACGGTTTTTCGAATCCTTTCCTTGATTTTACTTGGGTATTTTGCTTCACAAATCAGAGACGTTTATCGTCGTAGTGAGCATACAATTCTTTGGCAGTTTTGATGTGTGGGATGGATGAACTGTCACTTGCCGATACATTTTCTCTGTATCAGCAACAAACGCAATTTTATTTTTGGGAAATCTTGTCAGAACGTCGTTTAACGATAACCTGGAATTCGATTTACAAGAGCCATCAAAAACAACTTGTATCACAGTATGGTGTGGTAAATAACGTGCTTTGCCCTTTTCATGAAATACGTCTTTACGATCGAAAATACGTATGCCATGTGGCCAATTTTGATATATTCTTGCATCAATTTAATATATTACCTATTGAGTTGCACGTTTGTATCGAACTTACGTTCCGATCTTACGATCTGATTTGATTCGTATAGAACTTTGAATCAGCAAGGCAAATATCATCAATATTGTATTCCACAGTAGTGTGGTTGCCAGAGAAGGTAAATAATAATGCTTTCTGAAATTCAAGCTAAACCATCGAACGATTATATATATGTATGTGCATGGCTACCCATTAATTCTAGTTTGCAAAAGTTTCAGTTATAAATGTATATTCTGCTCCTGAACCTAACAATGCCCGAGCGTAAATCAAGCGTGGTACTTGCTCACATAATAACCGTGTAGATTTGTAAATTGTGACGCATTGATGAATCAGGGTTCAGGGACTCAGTGCGTTGACAACTTTGCTCTGCACCATAACGGTGTTTATTACTGGTCGATTGTAACCACTGTTGTCATCATATAAAATTGAATGATGCTTCTCCTGCGGCATTTAAAGTATTGCGTATTTGTTGAAGGGCAATTACCTGCGGAATGCCAAACTCTCACGCAATTGGTACACAGTTTGTGTTTTGAGGTAAAATCTTTTCAAATTTATAGTGTAAAGGATGTGGTTTATTACAAAACATGCACTCAACTTTTGAGGTTACTATTGGAAAACCTTTTGACGCCATCATTGTGATATTGCAACTTTCTAATGCAACACATCTCTGATAGGGGAAATTTAGGAAATCATCCACACTTGGTATATCGATGTTAATAAAATGTAATACTCATTGTTTTTAAGTTTCATCGTTCAGCTTTTAGTGAAAAGGTAACGGAAGAATCAGAAATAGAGGTTATACATAACTTTATCTATAAGAAAGGTGACCTAAGACAATCCAGAAACTGGAGAGGCTTCTCCCTCAATAATACTGTAAAAATGTTAGCAAATAATGATCATCCTTGAACGAATTTCACCAATGATCAACCAACAAATTAAAAACGATAACGCAGCTGGTTTTAGACATGGAAGGAGCTGAACATAACGATCAACACAATTTTTATTACTATAAAAGAATTTAACGAATGCTTATCAGTGTTCGATTATTAAGAGAAACGCCATCTGGAAAAATAATCAAAGTCATCGATAAATGTACCAAGTTCCGGTAATTGAATTCAACGCTATGCGAAAGCAGAGTGATAAATAAAACAACTACATGAGGGGGAACTAAATGCAATATATCAAAATACAGATCGATGCTAGTGCCTTGAAAACGCCTCATGCTTCTAAACCGGAGATCAAATAAATAAAAATGGCGTTTACCAAAAGGACCCAGCTCTGAATAGAATTATCTATCTATTTTGTCAACGTTGCTATAAAAAATTTCAATTGCCGTGCACAACGTGCTTTGAACATCGTATTTTGGTTCGTTTTTATTTGTCGCGGCATAATCCACTGCGCTATTCAGAAACGGATGGCTTATCTACCAGTTTGGATAGTCGCTTTTTGGTTCTTTTTCGTATAAAACAGATTTTGTTTTTATGAGCTAATAGGATTGACAAACGAGCTTATTGAAAAACCACAGCTTTTGTAGAGGAGGGCGTGGGTTCTGACTACCATAATGCTGAACTGCAGTATAACTGATTTAGTATAGATGTTCCAAGTTATCAGTGTCTGCAATGAGTGGTCATTGATTGAAATATTGAGCCAATTAGAGATACATGCCTACATGCGTACGAGATTTTGAATCTTCACGATGAGTGCAAATGTTTTTATTGAGACGGTCTACATGACGATTTGGTTGAGTTGAAATTTCATTGTCTTTTGAACCATATTGTCACATTAAGACGCAATAAAACATCACTTCATAATTCAAGCAGTGGAATTTGACTATTTTCTTAAGAACTGACATTCATTGCAGAGTAATGACGTGAATCATTTGCGGTTAGAATTAGTGGACCAGTCTTGGGCTAATTTGACTTGATGCCTAACTGAAATATTATATCTTGGAAAGTTTCAGTTTTGTAATGATCCAATACGCATATGGATGCGCTGAGGTAAATTGAAAAATTTCAAATTGACTTTGAAATGTCGCTGAAATGTTGGATCATTGTAGAAATTTTAAAATTTGTATGTAATTTACAAATATTAGGGATGTAAAGTTTTCGAGAAACCCTAAGTGAACCCCAATGTGTAACATTGATAAATAAAAATTCATTGAAAAATTTACCCTAAAATTCGAGCTTTAAGTGGAATTCACGGGTAGGTAGATTTGTAGGATTTTTTAGAAACTCGTGAGTGTTTCAAATTTTAAAAAACAAACATTTTTACTATAGCATACAATTCATCATTAAGTCCTAAGTATTATTATTTGGGTAGTATCCTTGAATTGAATATAACGCGTGCAATGGCATCACTAATAACAATCTAATCACAGTATACAAAGCACTTCAGGGATTGCAGATACAACTATGTAATGTATTTATTATACAAAATGCTAAAACTTCGAAAACAATTTCGAAAATTGAAAACATCTAAACCAAAAATAAAAATGAAAATGCTAATCAAAACTATTCATATACGATTATGTATGTACATACATAGCTGAAGGAAAATATTTCAATTTTCTCCAACTATATGTAACAATGAACATAAACTTAAATAGTCATACAAACATGTTAAACAAAAACAAGAAGTAACAATATAAATAGTTTCCCCCACCCAAAAATAATTTTAATAATTATTATCACAAGAAAACTTTAGTTTAACACCCACTATACACATATACATATATACAAACTACATATATGGTATTCGTATATTCTCTCTAGACCCCAAACAATTTCCATTTAATTTTTTCATGTATTTTGTAAGTGAAAATTTAATGAAAATATTTTTTCATAAACAAAAAGATTCTGAAGTTTTTCGTTGGTGTGTACATACATATATGGTTGCTGTAAAAACGTAAACATTAGTGTATAGATCAGTGCTGCTTAGGCTTTGTCTATGTATGGAACATAAAATGGCAACGCTTTAACGTCTTACCGCAAAAATATTGAAGATAAGAAACTATAACGTTGGTTAGTATATCATTTATATCTATATATTATTTATATCTAAATGGCTTCCGAAATTCAACGGTGTAGCTTAAGAAGACTTAACATTGGGGACCATGAATTTCTGGGAAATATTTTGAAATTTCTCTGGATTTATTTAAAAGTTTAAGTAAACTTTTTTCTAGGGTGTCCTGCATTAAAATTCTCGAAGTTGACAAAAAGATTTTCAAGATCACCTATAAGCTTGTGTTATTGTTGGGAGTTTCTTTGCTTATCGAGCAATGCAAAATACTATTACGAAACCGTATCAATGTCCTAAGTTATACCTAAACTTCATGGTAACGATGTTTTTGTCGGTAGTAGTGGTAGATAAATGATCTTTGGGAAATTTGCCACTTATGCCATATGATAGTCAATAATTTAAAACTTATTGCTTGAAATGGTGTTTCGTCTGAGTTATTATTTGAAATCAAACATCAGATGAGCTCTTAAAAATTGAACATACTTGCATTGAAATTTAATCTGGAAGATTTCCATTCATAGAGAGGATTAACATATTTTCTCTATACAAGAAATAATCCCGCAACATTTTTTACCACCTTTTACTTTTGTTGTATGGCGAACTTGCGCCCATCCATAATCGTGGCTAATTCTAAGTGCATATTCAAACTTTGAAAGGAAGTCTCCTGCATTAATGATTGCTCAGTTAGCTCGACTATTAATTTATTCTTTTCTAATATTGATTAATAATCTAGTATTCACATTCAACTTGGGATTTCTCTGTATAATTCGGCTAATTTGATTTTGTCAATAACGTCTTCTATATATCAGGATGCATGTTTTGACACTCTTGCGTGTTGTTGTTGTTGTTTCTTTATATTGGACGTATAGTGCGTACCTATATAAATGACATGTTCAACATTACTTTAAATAACGCGTATCTTATATTTTTCATATCAACTGTACATTATGGTGGGTCTAATATTTCTCCCATTTTCAATTTTGCATCTCAACTACTACATTTATTAATTATTTTAAAAAACTCACATTTTGATTTGTTTCTCCGGAACAACATTTCTAACATGATTTATTATTGAAATTCAATATTTTCGCACTGACTCGGACCTATTTGATCCAAATATCCCATAGGAATTAAGTTTATTGACTCGTACCGAGCACGTACTTACGTACTAGATCGAACTACATATTCCACATGAGAATATATGAAATAGAGTTGGTCATGCGCAGTAGATCCCATCGCTGATGTTTTGTTTTAGTGTTCCATGAAACACAAAAACAAAATATGTACATCAATGAAAACCAAAATTTAAAATAGACAGTGCCGCACGCAGCCCAGTTATTTTTATAAAAACGTCATTTGTGTTTAGTACATTTGTAACTTACATTTATCGAATAATGCATATTTGCAACTATTGGTGTACAAATCTTGCAAATGTCAAATCGATACAAGTATTCGCCGTTGGGTGGTTTGGTTAGTTTGTCCTAATCGTCCACTAATTCAAGTTAAAAGATGGATTGATTAGAATGTATGAGAGTTCAGAGTACAATTGGATGATCGATCCGCTTAGACTTTTATTACCCGTCTGCAATGCTATGGGTGTCCATGGTTCGTTCATAACATCCCCGGCTTGGGGACACACACGCCTCCCAATGTTATCTGGAAATTACAGATAACAAATTCCAGGTAATCATTAGTAGTTTTAAATTATAGGGGTCATGCAAAAGCTGCGCATTGTTTTTTGGTGTTATTCCTTTTGGAATTTTGTTTGCTGTACGCATTTTCCCCCCGATTTTTGTAATTCTTGTCTTGCTTTGTCCTCAGATATATTGCGACATTTTGGCACATTAAAACTTTTTCAATTTCACGGCCCCATATCTTTTTAATTTTTTGAGAAACAAACATGCAGCCTAAGATGAGCAGTTCTAATATATACATTCCTCTTCAAAATAAACATGGTTCACATCGGATATCGGGCCGTTTATGAACACGTATTGAATTCGGATAGTCGAAAATTTTGGGTTCACGTTGCGTGATACTGGTACTGACAAAAACGTTGTTCCTGCCATTTACAAATTACTTAGTACTTACTTTGACAGAAACTGTATCTCAATTTGGCGCATCAAAAGACGTTTTCACAACAAAATTAAATTGAAAAAACCCATACAACAAACGCAGTGTGTTATGATTTAAATGTATACGACTGCACATAATGTCAGATTGTCTCATGCAGATAAGTTTGTCAATACATTTTTGATCTCACCTATAAAAATAAAAACTTGTGAAGCGAACAGCAAAATTGAAATGCTAATTCCCTATGCCTCGTCACAATACTTTTTTTTTCTCGTCTTTTTTTTGTCACATCATACTGAAAATGGTAAAACTTTACTGCTGCAATATACTAAACCAAATTACTGAGTACAATACTTTAATCTTTTTAAAATCATGTTTCGAAAAATAAATTCCTGCAAAACTTAAGGAATAAGATGAATAAGATGCTACGCGATAATTGTTTTATCTGAAGAAATGATCTTATGGTTTGTATAGGATTATACAAGCATCAAATGCAACCAATTAAATAGGGCCAACGAAACATGGTTCTATTAGCAAGGGAACCCATTTTTGTACAAAAAAGGCGCTGTATACCTATAAGTGAAAAACAAAATTGAAACTTCCACCAGGCCTCCAACGGACACTTCAAACAAAAACCGTGTAATTTTTGGCACATGGAAATTGAAGGAAGTCGGTCCTTCGTTTCTTGTTTAATGGCGGCCTACTCGGATCAAGTGAATCACCTTGGCAAAGGTCAAATCTTGCTCAGTTCGAGCTAATCTGTTTGCTTGCTACCTCAATTAGTGGTGTTTCAAAACAGGTTATTAGACTTATAAAAATAAATTTGTGATGGAACACAAATGTTCCGCGGCAATTAAATTAAGAAGCGCTGATTTATGACTTATCAGGAGTAAAATAAAAAGAATATTGTAATAAGATGAATACAATGTATCTTATGTATATACATATATATGAATGTATGAAGGGAGATTTACAGACAGACGAAGATTTATTTTTGTGTATGAGCATAAAATTATGATAAAATAACTTTAAGGCAAACAATTTTTTTTATTATTATTTTCCAAAAAACGAAATTATTTTATTTATAGAAAATATTAATTAATTTTTCAAATTTTATATATTACTATGTATTGTATATGTATATACTACTACTATATAAGCTATAGTTATACAAATTTATTATTGTTAAAATTGTAAATGTGAAAAATGAATATTACGGTATGTGTGTGTGAAGACAATGAATAGTTTTCTTAGAAATAAATACGGTTTTGCCATAAAATATTGGTTAGAAAAAAATATATCATTTCAAAGAGATCGACGTATCAAACATGTTGAGGTTGACATAGTACTGTAATAATAATTAAAATGAAAATGTCTATTCCCGTTGACACTTGTGAGTTTTCTTTGAAAATGTATTTTTTAGAATTCCCGAGACTCATTAAATTTATGAAACTTAATTTGTTCTAGAAATTCTGAATTCATACAAATTTCTGTAATTTCGGTAATTTAGAACGTCTTTTGGTTTGGAATTATTTCAAATGACATTTTATAATTTCTTTCAATAATCCAGGGTTGTGAAGTCGGTGAAGAAATGTCCGGCCCCTACTCCGACTCTCATAAACATTTAAAGGCCAACTCCAACAGGAGTAAATTAAAATTTACGAAGAAACCTCAACTAATATCAAACCGTGATTATTTCTCGTACTGGTTAGGTTAGAATTTTACTACAATGCAAACATTTTTTCTTTCAATTTTTTGTTTGGAGTCGCAGTAGGATAAATTTCGTCCGACTCAGAGTCCTGCAAAAAATTAATAAGATCAGAGGCTCACTCTTGTTTCCGGCACCGAATCCACTTGAAATATTCAATGAAATTTTATATTCAAAACAGTTCTCACAGCTGTATTTCAGCCTCTCTGCGACTTCCACCGGGCCCAACATCAGCGAGATGCTTTAAACAAAATAAGGTTTAATGAATATTGTAAAGAAAGAAAATAGCCAAAATAATCAGTGTTCTCCAGAAAAGCTATAGAAGTTAGTTAGTATCCCTAAAAATGCCATAACTCGGTACCTGTGGGGTTCAAGATTGAGAAAACACAACTAAAATGCAAGTGGTCAGCCACCGGTCATTTTCATTAGGTGTCTAAGAAGTATGGGTGAAAAAGGAATTTATTGTTTATGTCCAAACAAATGCAAGATTCTTAAGATAAGGTCAGATTTTTTCAGTCCAAATATATTTGTACAACTGATGAATTATTTTGACCAACCACGTTATTCAAGTTCAACCATAGCCCACACTATCAGAAGAACATCACGAAAATCAATCCAACGAACCTTTTGAAACACTGTGGGATCCTGGAATCCTTAATAAGATTATTTGACGAAAATAGTTCAATACGTTTCACTACAAACTCATTAGTGAAATTCAACTCAATTTCAAGAACTTCTGTGCTTTCTGTGTTTTGAAATAATTATACTTTTTGTCGAAACGCCAAGACACCTCAAATTTGATTCTATTTGAAACTTCCTCATGGTCCAATTAAATAGAACAATACAGGTTATTTCTGCAGAATCTACCATATCATTTTCAGCTATCTAAAACATAAAATAACTATCGACACATCAAAATTAAAAGGTTCGACACCAACAACTTGGGATGTTGAAAAGTAATACCAGATCATCAACTAAAAAATATTTTTTGATGAGGCAATTATGGAATATAATCGAAACCGTTATGAAGAGAATTGAAACATCTATATCAAATGAGTTATATAATTAGATATATATCTCTCCCCCATGAATTGGGAGCTTTTAAAAAATTCGATTAACCAAATTTCTCCGTCACAATAACTACATAGAAGAAAGCTTTCAAGAAAAATTCAAACAAAGGCATAGTCATCATAGAGTTGGATGACTTAGAAGCATGTGTGAAAATGGGATTTTGTGTGAATTATATAGGCCGCTATGCCATGAATTCACACAGCGGCTGTTGGCAAAAAAAAAAAAAGTTAAGTCTAAAGAAACACAAGACTCCTACGATCAGGTCAGATTATTTCAGTTTAAACGATAACAGCTAATCCAGAACAATGTGAAAACACATCAGTTTATCATCTCAATGTTTCCCACGGGAAGAATTATTCCGACCAGCCCACGCAGTAGGTGATCGATGTTATTTCAACCATATTGTCAGGAGAATACAGCAAAACTCAAATTCATCAGTCCTACGAACATTTGAAACACTGGGATGGATATTCTGGAGCCCACAGTAAGATTATTTGACGAAATGGATTCAATCCATTTCTTAGCATGTTATATCTCGATTAGAAGCGCTCTGGTAAATTCACGCTGACCAAGCTCAACATTTTGAAGCACGCGTTTTCTAAGCGTATATGGATCTCTACTTGAAGTTAGAAAAATTGAATTATCCCTTTTGCACCAGAATGATGGTAGGAAGCAGCAAATAAACGGCCGTCATAAAAACACTGAAGAGACAATATTTAACAATAAAAACTTTGTAGGGGTACTTCAATCCGCTCTGTCTACTCATAGGGGAATGTCATGTATTTTAGTTCTCTTTACAACGTACTCAGGTTTTGAATGTATTCCACGTGATTCTCAAGAAATACTGGTATCAAATTAGAAAAAAAAGTTATTTCTGGATGATCTTCAAAAACGACAGACTTGAAATGTCCACGTTTATTTAGAAATTCGGGAAGACTTAATAATCGGGAGGCTTTCCATCCTTTTAAAGTCGTATAATTTATTTTCAACCTGGGTCATTCATTAACTTCTAAAATTTGAGTAAATTTTTGTATTACATTATTTAGAAGTCCAAGGCGAAGACATTCAAATTGTACCGTTTATGAAAAACGGGCCTAACAGGTGCGCCATCTTTTATATCGGTATGTAAATATTGAATAACTTAAAAAAAAAACAGACGTCCAGGGAATTTTTGTTGCAGAAACTAAATTGTTTGATTTGCAGTGTGGCATGGCGCACCGACTTGTTGAAACCAGTAACCGCCAAGATCTTTTTTAAACATTTGCGGGCAGATATTGGTCATGGATCTCGTGTCGTTTTTCCGTTCCTCAAATGCGACTAGTTTGCTTATTAACGCCGCCAGAAAGTGCGTAATGGGCCTCGTCGGTCATCAGAGCTTGCTTTCAAAAATCAGCTTCAGCGTCATCTATTCGGGCGACTGTTTGGCCGTATTTTAAGCTATGTGGACGGTCTTTCAGCAATATTCTTTGGGTTAATTGCAATTTATACGGAAACAAATGCAAATCATCTGACAAAATGGTAGGCGGGGCGATTAGTTGGCATTTCAAAAATGTGTCTAATCAAGTCAATCGAATCACAAATGTCAAAGTTATTCAATTTCTACATATAACGACATAAAAGATATAAAAGATGGCTCACCCTGTACAATTAGTATTTAATCAATAATTGCGTATGATGCTCCCCCGCGTGGACAAGATTTTTGTGTGGACAATATGCGATGAGCGTCCAGTTCTTGCCAATTCTGATTCTTGACAAGGCTTCTACGCATATACTATTTCATTTTCTGTTTATCTGGAGGAAATTAAATATACAGTTTTGTACCAACAAAATTTGGCAAATATCAAACGAAACACGACATCATTAATTTAAATTTAACATATCCGGGTTATACCCAAAACAGACTCGTACCAAGGGAAAAACCACCAGAAAAGTCAATCAGGAAAGCTTTACAGAAATACACTGTTTGTATTGCTTGGAATTTAAGAATATGCAAACTTTATATTCACTGTATTTCGCAATACAAGATCTCAAGTGCAGAATACGCTGTAATGGTTTGAAGTCCTTAGTACGATGTGCACAATAAAATAGTCGAAAGGGTTCATAATAGTTTTTTTATATTGCTATCGAAAAAAACTAAGAATGAATGAAGCTGATGAAACTATAAAAAATTTCATTAATTTTTGGGCAACATCTCTTTTACATGTTCCACGCAAGACCTTCCAAAATCTCTGATGAATCAATTGTTGCTCAGTAATTTATCAAATTTTTCGAGGGCCACATAAACTCAACTAGACTCAATTATCAAAACCGTTGTCAAGCGAACTAAAATACCTATCAAATGAGGTATTAGCCCCCTTTTTCACTAATCAAAAGATGTACCCTTTCCTCCCTGATTCAAACAGAGAACTTTCAAAACAAATTATTGACAAAATCTCTCCGTCCCAATATGTAACTAAGTGGCAAATTTTCAAGAATTAGTGGTTGTTTAGTCATCATATAGTTTTACTGTAACTATATCTAAAATCAATAATACTTTATTCATCGATATTTTGGAATCTGACCATCTACAAATCGTATCGATACCATTTTTTATGCTTCTCAACATAGTTCAGTACAAATATTGATTGTACAACTACTTGTTTATAACCACTTTGCCGCACCTCCTATAAAATCTTTCAGGAAATTGCTCAAAGTGATAATTTCAAAATGTTTAACAAATACATGAGAAATTATTGTTATTATCAGCCTACACAACAAATTCTGTATTTCAATTTCGTATAACAACCACTCGAAAAAATTTTATACAAAAACACGAGTACATACAAGACGTAAAAATTATGAATCGTTCTGTAGAAATAAGGCGCGCACCAAACAAAATAAACAACCAAAAAAATGCCACTAACATGAAATAACAATATAACTAAAACAAATACGAAAGCCCCTCACGGCAATATTAGATGAAGAAGTTAATGATGATGAGATTCTTGAAAATACATAACAGCAAACAAAACAAAATAACAAAAACGAAAAATCTCATCTCACTCCCATTGCCGCGCATATCATATTCACTCTTGAATTTAGATGTGCGGAAAACATATTACACGACATCCCGCCTTATATATAAACCCTCAATTGCCAAACTTATAAAAACGTAAAAAAATTGTGGTATGCACGAGATGGGTTCCTCTTCACATAGTCCATCTTCGAATATGAGAAACTCGCATTGGGGTGAGCTTGAACTTTTGTTGTTGCATTTGAAAAATTTCCCACACGCGGATTTCGAATAAAATAAAATGATATAAAATAATTATTTAACGTGCCGCCATGGTTTGAGAATGATGATGACGTGCGATGATGACACTATATATGAGTGGAAATAATTTTGAGAGAACAATGCGCGGTTTTCCGGAGAAAATAAATCGCAAAACCAAAATCAAATTAAATTTAAAAGGCATCACTGTTGAATGATTGTTTCGCGGTTAATTATGATTAATCGTGATTTTTGTAAGCAAATTTTGTGTATACATATATACGTACGTACATAGTTCCTCAAAATAATAATCAAAAGCGGTTTTCCTGAGTTTGTCGCGCGGGATGCTGGTGTGATTGAAGAAGACAAAATTAATTAAATTTTTGTTTTGAAAATGTAATTTTGTTTGGTTTTAATTAAATAAAATTCCATGACAAAATCCAATTTTATGATTAATGAGAAATTATTGTTTATGTTTACGCTGCTCTGGTTATATTGTATTTGCGAAATATTTGGATTTAAATCCTGTGTTATATAATAATAACAGTGTTAAAGGCCATTACTGGCCCCTTACTGAATCAACAATCTGGCTCCAACGGTTTCGATCCTGAGCTTGGTCTTCATACTGTCTAAGACAATCAGAAGAGGCCAAGTCGTTCTCTACATCGTGGAGCCATCGTCGCCTGCAACGACCTCTGCGCCTACCATATGGTGGCTCTCCTTTCAGAGATCGCTGCACAATTCGTTCCGGATCAGCACGCAGAACGTGACCGAGCCAGCGTACTCGCTGAGATCTAACTTCATGTACAATATCGGGGATCTTCATCAGATCTCTGATCTCGAAATTGTACAGAGCTCGGTATGTACCATCTATTTCGCGTTTAGGGCCGTAAATCACACGCATGATTCTTCTCTCAAATGTAAGGAGCCATCTCTCGTACTCATCCGTCAGCGCCCAACTTTCACATCCAAACATAACAACGGGCCTGATCAACGCTTTGTAAAGCTTCAGCTTCACGGCACTTGATAAGTGTTTAGATTTTAGCAGTGGCCTTAGAGGATATAAAGAACGACTGCCAGCTGCCAGCCGCACTTTAATATCCTCACCCACACTGTTATCGTGAGTGATAAGAGAGCCCAAATATTTGAACCTCCTCACTCCCTCAAACGTGTGGTGGCCACTACTAAAATCTGGTGTGCCATTGTCTCTAAAACCAGAGATCAGGTATTTCGTTTTGGACTCATTGATCTGAAGTCCAACAGAAGCTGAAAACTCTACAAGCGGATCAAGTATTTCTTTCACTCCGTTGCTATTCAGTCCAATCACGCATATGTCATCTGCATATGCAAGCACTTGATTGGACTGGCGATATAAGATGTTGCGCTGAGGTGTTTCAGTTTTACGAAAGATGTACTCCAACATGAGATTAAAGAGTATCGGGGACAGAGCATCTCCCTGCCGAACACCCGAGTTAACTGCAAAAATTGTCGATAGCCTGTTCTCAACTTTAACACAGCATTGAGACTGCGTCACTGTCATCCTACACAGTCGTACCAATTTTGTTGGCATTCCTAGGTATTCCAGGGCAGACCACAAACTCTCTCGATTGATCGAGTCGTAGGCCTGCCGGAAATCCAGGAAAACCTGATGTACCGAGATGGATGTCTCATAATATTTAGATAGAATCATCCGCAGCGAAAAGACATGATCAGTGACTGATCGATTCGGACGAAATCCTCCTGTGTTATATAAGAGACTTTATAGGTGGAATTCCGAATATAGCTGTTCATGCCAAAGTAGAAGCAGCAAGCTCAAATAATTGAGACAGAGCCACTTTTTTATGTGTATAGATTTGGTACCACATTCTTAGCAAATTCTTAAGAACTCACTAATCGCCCAATATGAAGATATAGAGAATGGAATAAAATGTTTGAGAACTGCTATGCCACTGTGCGGATGACTTGGAGTAAGGACACATCATGATGAATCAAGGTCGGTTAAGCAATAAATAGTTGCAATGGAGAAGTGGCGATGATGATTGTTTTTTACGATTATCTGGTACGAGAAGGAATTTGGACAGCGTGCACCAAATAAACCAATTGTTTATTATTTATTGATGTATTCCAGCGTTATTTTACTATAGCCGTTGCAGTAGACATAGGCTAGTTTATCAAATGTAGCTCAATTAGAGAAGCTGCGTGGCTTGGGTGAGGCCATAATGTATCATATACTACTCAAAATAAAAACGAACATTAGATGGACGATATCCGAAAAGTAAGACTTAACCAAATGATGAATTCCCTTCTGGATTAGACAACCTGATATAGGCATGGTTGGACGGGTATGACAAAGTACCACATTGACTCAGGAGATATACTATTGGTCAGTTTAAATGAGAGCTTGACCTGGTGTATCGCATTTACGTTTAAAAAGATATAAATGCGGAATTCAACTTTACGATAAGGTTGAGAGTGGTGGTCGGTTGATGGACAAGGTTTTCAAAGTAGATATCAAACCATTAATATTCGTTTATCTTAATGATATAATCGTCGCAAATGTTTGATGCCGAGCGAATGCGGAATTCAAATTTTACGATTAGCCTTGAAATGTCATGATTCTCTCTCAAGGAATTTAGATATCTCGGATACATATTAAGAATCGATCTTGAAAAGATTACCAGACTTTTTAACTTCTAGACATCAAAATCTGTTAAAGGAGTTCGGCTCTATGAGATATAGCTATATGGTTTGTTCGGCTTAAAATTACCAGTCGCTTTCACTCGATTGCGAGGATCTTTTTGTGTCAATTTCCTGTTAGTCTAAATTTTGACAACCTTTTCACCATCTAAACCGACTTTCCCGATAAATATTCCATAGGTTGGAAAGTTCAGCTGTTATATGACAACTACAGACGAAGTATTATTGACCGTAGGTGGCTGGTGAATTAGCGATGTGCGAGATTTTTTCAAAATCAATGCCGTTTATTATACGAGGCTGTATCTTCGGTCTCGTGTACGTTGGTCGGAAATAGGTACCTATTAGTAACGGCTGACACTATATAACTAAGGAAATACTTGAATGAAAGTATTTTCTAGTGTTTGGGATTCCGTTTAGTACAGCGAGAAAATTCAAAGTTTTTCTGCGAGTTATTATATTCGACGTATTCTAAATACGTATTACCGCGTGCAGAAAGAATCCTAAAACAAAAGAGTGTTGTCAGCTACACTTAGTAATTAATGATGTAAGTGTAGTTTTGACGAGAATGTAAGTAAAATAGATATTCTATGTAAATTTCTGCAAGAACATGGTAGTTTGAACAATTTCGAACACACATGCTCCTATGGCAAAATTGCCAGATTACCGTGAGTCAGCTATCAGCTTCAATGACTCAAAGCGTTAAAGTAAATTCGTCAAAGTTATAAATAGCACAAGTTGTCACGATAATCGGTCACAAGAAGTAAATGCCATCGATGGATAGCTCTCTCTTTGGCAAATTGCTGTTCGACAACTCAACTATAATGTCTGTTATTCAATCGAGTGGCCAATGCTTATTTCAAATTATATGAAGTCTGCTAGAATCTAAAATTATTTAAACGAGGAAGTCGATGGTTAGACTATAACGTTGAAAAGAAGAAGAAAGCTTATTTATCCTGAAATTGAGCATCTCGAACAGCAGATGTTGGTATTAAATATATAAAAAGAACCAGTAGTCCACACGGAAAAATTGGAACTGTCGTCGAACTGCCAATGTCCGTTCTACTGCTGTGTGCAGCTATAGAAAAAACGAACTTGGCTGACCACCTGAGCAACACAAAAGTTTTCCA
Organism: Tipula unca; assembly: GCA_951394425.1. NCBI lineage: Eukaryota > Metazoa > Arthropoda > Insecta > Diptera > Tipulidae > Tipula > Tipula unca. Next base: position 70,514,389 of record OX596380.1, read on the forward strand.
GGAGTTAGTTGATAAAATGCCCGGCAACCTTAAAATTGAATTGGACGTGAATTTGGGCAAGTTCATTGATTGGCGGAGGCTGCAAGTAGCGTTATTACTTTAAAGACAACCGTTCCTACCGCTGCCAGAAAGTTTTTATTGTGGATTCAAATTTGTTTGTATGTAGCCTATGCAGAAAACGACAGCGTCGGCTCAAAAACATCGCACCTTCCACAATTGTTCAATCTGTGATATCAGTAAATATTTTGTTTAAAATCTGAGAATATGGGCAAAAAAAATGTGTGCGAATCATGAGACGTCAAAAATAACGAAGCTTTGTTTTGAATTGTGCCAGTCATTCCATATAGTGGAATTTCTAGATGAAGGCTCACCTCTTTGAGATGAAATGAATTGATGCAAAAAACATTGAAAGCCAAGGGCTGGATATCACTATTTATCGCTATACATAGCGATATTTTAAGCCATTGGGTATGATAATATTATTTTTTATAATTTATTTATACGATGTTATTTTCGCGGAATCTAGAATCGGACATAAACTGGAAATGATTCGATCGAACTACACGTATTCGCGAAAAGCGCAAAAGCGCAATATGTAGACTGATTGTCGCAAAAACCAAGGTGGTTCCGCAGAGTTTAATAGCCATCTGTCGATAGATACACCTATCGTCGTTGATCAGTAAAACTCACAACTTAAAAGCATTTCGTGGAAGCGACATTCTGGAGACGACGACTGAAAATGATTGCAGCAGATGGGTTCCGACGTAAGTCGCAAAGTAATGTTGCCCGATCGGTCACAGGTTATCTGGTTTTTACTTCAAACGAAGAATTGCGACCTACTATGTCACACTTCACCCCATCTTACTCGAATCTACAGTCTCAGTGTGAAATTTGAAATCTATCAAATGACTCTGTTGGAACGTTATTCGTTTACTGTGGGCCATCTGAAAGCAAATATGATAAGGTCGGTGGAGCAAACAGACCCCTTATACAAATTAATTCCCATCCCTTGATGACTAATCGGTTCTTCAAGTTCGAGACCAATGCGATCATAATGCCGGCTGATGATATAATAGCAACGGAAAATTGTATCAGCAGGAGAAGAAAACCGATTGCGATTAGGAGTGAATGTTGGTACCAATTTAATAAAATGGAAGTTCAACTCACCAACGGCATCTCGTTTGGGTGGATAAGCTGGAAGAGATGGGAGCGCTTCGTGAAGAAATGTATTGAAGCCTCGTGTCTAAATGACAAGAGTTAAGGCCAAAAATATGGACGAGGTAGATTACGCCATGTAATGTCCACACGCGAAACATGAAATAATTTAAGTGCGAAACGATATAATGAACGATAAGCAAGTAGCCTATTTCTTCTGTAACAGGATTACCAATAAATGTCTGCCGGGAAAGTTAGTGTAAAAGTCATGCGATGATGGTGTTAATAGTTATTAAGAACACCAAAAATGGAATTGTTTCCACATTTCACAAACCCTATATAGTGTTCCATATCATGTATATATAGTATGTGCTGATGTCGAAAAATAAATTGAGACAGTTAGCTTGGCCCAAAAAAAATTAAAATTACGCAGATTACTCCAGCCCTCAATGCCGCTAATGAGCCCACGGTGCAATACTCGGACAAACACATATATACTTACACGTTAAAAACACCCAACCGTGATTTTTGGTCACCACTGGAATCGAACCCGAGACCTTAGAATAACAAAGCAAGGACGTTAATTACTGTGCCAACAAGGGCGGCACCCTGTGGTAGTTGTTTCTAAACGCAACTGTGGTAGTATTCGTCTTTGTATTGATTGTAGTTACGATAAATAAATACGTACAGACGGAACATTGTCAATTACCACGGATCTATACATATTTACAAATATTGGTAGTGTCAAATGTGTATATGCATATTTGATCTGAGTGGAGGTTATCAGCAACGTATAGTTACAGAAACGTCTATAGGGCTCATTTAACCATATTCATACGCATTACACCAATACATAAGATTGCGCTTCCGTGATTTACATAAGTCGGTGATTGATGAAATACTATGTGGATTAAAAAATAAAATTATCGGATTTTTCAAGCACTCAATGCCTCTAACGCGCCTATGCTGCAATACCCGGACAAACACATATATTTATACAAAATTAAAACCGTGATTTTTGGTCATCACCAGTGATCGAACATCGGTATAATAACAGATCAAGGATATATTTATTACCGCTTGTAGCTTTTAAGATTGCTAAAACTTATTATGAGTGGTGTTGCATCGGTAAGATGAAAATATACAGTAAATTTGTTGGGGCACATGATTTGTGCTGATGGAATTAAGTCTAGTTCGGAAAAAATAGAAGCAATAGCTATACGAGGCTTCTTCTCTAAAAATTTATCGAAACTACTAATAACAATTTTGAAATTGAAGCGTATGATCCAAAAAGCAAATAATCGCAGCTACAGATGCTTATAGCAGCAAAAAATACTATTCCCAGTTGCAGCGCGCCGATGCGGATCATGTCCATTTATTTATTTTATAATAAATAACTCGTTCCTATGCGATGTAACTTGGAACGCCAATGGACTCAACCAACGAGCCCAGGAATTGGAAATATTTCTCCATACAAACAATATAGATATTGCGCTGATTTCAGAAACGCACTTCTCTAGCAAAAGTTTTATTAGAATAAAGGGATTCAGCTCCTACTGGACAACCCATCCTATTGAAAGAGCTAGAGGTGCGGTTCAGCTGTACTAATTAAAAATAATATCAAACATAATCAACAAGAGGATATTCGGGAAAGCTATATGCAAGCAACGGTTATCTCCATCCAATATAATGGCGCAGATCTAAATATTGCGGCAGCATACTGTCCTCCACGGCATACACCAACGATGTTACAATTTAATAACGTCTTCAACAAACTAGGTCCAAGATTTATTATTCGAGGGGACTACAATATAAAATAAACAGCTTGGGTTCAAGGATAAAGAAAAGTTTTCTTGGAAAAGGAAATGCTCTGTTCAATGCCATTCAAGAAAACAAATATGAATATCTGTCTCCAGGAGGGCCAACGTATTGGCCAATGGATGCAGGTAAAATACCAGATCTACTAAATTTCTTTATCATAAAGGGTATTTCAACCAGTTACACTAGAGCCGAAGGGATTAACGACTTAACATCTGATCACATTACTGTACTGTTGTCAGTAAGCGCTATAGTAAAGTTAGAAGAGCTAGTTGAGTTAAAAGTGAGTATCAAAAGTAATGAGGAATTGGAAAGAACAATCAAACAAAGAATTTCATTGAATACACTCGAAAGACCGCCAGCCTCGCTACTCCAGAATTAAAGGAAAAAGAGAACATGGAAGTCGTATACCCTGCTGAGATCAGGGAACAAATCAAGGAAAGAAGAAAGGCAAGGAGAATATAGGGCATATCACCAGAAATCCCATCGACAAAACAGCCTTCAATCGGATAAGTAACAAAGTCATTAGGCTATTCAAAAACTTTAAACAAGATTGCTTCGACAACTACTTAAGCGGGCTAGGTCCAGAAATGAATAAAGACTACTCGTTATGGAATAAGCCACCAGAAAATTTAAACGACCTATAGCTCGGATACCACCCATAATAAATGGTCAAGGTAGTTGGGATCGACAAGACAAAGAAAAATCGGAACTCTTTGCTCAACACCTAGCAACAGTATACAACAACTACCTCGTAAAGCAATCATCATGATTATACCTGTATGATATTGAAGTATGTACTCAAATGCTTCAAAACAGCCCGAATAATTATGCTGAAGAAACCAGGCAAACCAAATGAAGAAGTAACATCGTACAAACCAATCTCACTGATCCCCGACCTTATCAAAGCTGTACTGAAAAAATACTTCTGAAACGTCTCAAGCCAATGGTAAACGTTCCTGATTTTCAATTTGGATTTAGAAGTAACCACTCCACAATAGGTCAAGCCCATTGAATCACTACGGTGATTATAGAGTAAGTGTTAGAAGAAAAGAAATATTTCCCCGAAGTATTTCTGGATGTATCCTAGGCCTTTGATAGGGTTTGGCACGAGGGATTAACATTCAAGATGAGCAAAATGTTACCACCAAATTATTGCCAGCTGCTTGAATCATACCTCTCTGATCGCAAATTCAGAGTCATCTATGATGAAAAATGTTCTGACTGTTATCCGACCTAATACGCTTCCTAGCGGGATTTCCGCAGGGAAGCGTATTAGGACCGCTCCTCTACCTTCTCTACACTGCAGACATACCTACAACGAACAAAATACTCATCAGTACGTTTGCTGACGACACTGTTATTATGGCAATAACGAATCTCGACAAAGGGCAGTGAAAAATCTTCAACGAGTAATGAACAACGTTACTAAATGGACGATTGATTGGAAAATCGCGCTTAATGAGCGTAAATCAACCCATGTGACATTTACGCTCCGACCCAAAAATAACAACCAGCACATATACATCAACGGGTAGAAGTGCCGCAGGCTGAATCGACCAAATACCTTGGTCTGCATCATAGACTCTAGACTGGAAACAGATACGATTAAAACAACGTCAAATGTACTGGTTAATTGGGCATCATTCCAAAATGAACCTGCAAAATACTAATTTACCAGACCATCTTCAAACCAATATGGATGTATATGGTGCGCAGCTATGGGGTTGTACTCATAAGTCCAATAGAGACATTATCCAACGTAGCCAAAATAAATTTCTTCGAATGGCCTCCAACGCTTACCGATTTGTGCCTAACAGGGAAATACAAAATGATTTACAAATACAATTGATAGATGACGTCATCCGCGAATGTGCCATCAAACATGAAAAGAGACTTCTCTTCCACACCAACGTTGAGGCCGTACAACTACTGGATAGTACAAACGAAGTAAGACGGTTCAAACGAACCTATAACCAAGTGAATATCATACATCAGGGGGACTGGACAGTGGTGCACTAAACCTACACAAGTTTATGCTTATCTCATAAGTACTAATGTCAACCTTACTAATGAATTAAACGAATTAATAATGTTTACGATTGTAGTACCAACTTACACGTGAAACAAAATTTAAACAAAGGCCCAAACCCAAAATAAATTACACTGGAATTTTTCGTCTACACCTAAAACACGTAAACTCTATAAAATTTTATATAGTGAGTCAATACCCAATGTAGTAAATATACAGTACCGCGGATGCTACAAAAATTAAAAATGTATACGTACTGCACTTATCCAATAAACTGCCTTGATTCCACGAAACTAGTTCATCCAGTAGTAAACTTACCTGAAAATAAAAGAAATAAAAAAATGTTAAACAAAGTATTCTAAAATTTTTATTAGCATAATGGCTTAAAGCAAAAAAGAATCATTATCCTTGATTTCTATCACGATGCACTACAAACTGGTTATGGTGGAGTTAAAAGCAAACTGCAAAAGAGTTGGGAGATTTTTGAGCTCCACAACAGATTGCCGCACGAGTAAAAAAAAACCTGTATATGTTTGTGTACGTCTATGTCGAGGTCCCTGTGCACAGAATATTTATATTTATTCGTTCGTTCTGTTGGTGAATTTTTACAATCATAAAACAATAAATTTTAATTCTGAGATATGAAAACATACATCCAGCATGTATCATATCGCGCCCACACATGCATATTATGGTCGTCGATATATGTACATGAAAACCTGCATATATGTATGTACATAATATAGAAAAGGCGTTAACAATGTGGTGATGCTATATATACGACCATAAATATTATTCCATGTGTGGTGACACAAAAAAAAAAACAATCCCACCACCGCCATTCATCCATCACTATATGGTATGTACTCGCGACACCCCACAAACAATATATATTATAGTGTTAACGTGCTTAAAGGGGATATGACCTATATGTGAAAAAATGTTGCTTAAAATTGGGATAAATAATTATAGTTTGTGTGCGTGTTTGTCTGTTTGGGGATGCGGTGGTACAAACACTGTGCGCATTGAGAGGGGATTATGGGTAAACCAAATTTTTTGTTGCGATTATTACACAACAAATTATATTTATTTTGTGTAATCGGTGGTTTTTCAATTTAATTGAATTTTATCGCATATATAGCAATTATATATGGTATCGTGTATAAATATTTACATATATGTATGATTGTAAAGTTATTAAATAATCAGTTGATTGAAAATTGATTCGATTAGTATTTATTAAAGTACAACTATGTAAACAAAAGATGTCAAACAATTAACTTCAAATCTAATCTAATCTCAGATGGGCTTGCTTAATAGGTAACTATAGTAACAATGTAACTTATAAAATATTCGTCGTTGTTTTCGTGGCATTTGTTTTAGTTTTAGTTTGCTATCAAATGCTACGCCATTCAGACGTAATTTGTGTTGAAAACGAATTTTCTTTGTGGTATAGTGATAAAATAAAATGTAAGAACTAGAACCAACTATGATGAATCTGACATTGATAAATGCATTGTCAGCAGTGATGAAAGTAATGCTTGAGAATATTCCAATGCCAAAAAGTAAATATAAATATACAATTGAACTTATTTCGTGTGCATTTGTGAACTCACAATCTATAAAAGGATACTTCATTTATTGCATGCAAATATAAACACGGTGGGCCAAATTGTATTTTTTTGCTTTTTACTATCAAACTTTAAAATGCTGAAAAATTAGTTTTCAATAAATTTTCGACAATAAGAAAAAGAAAATTGAATATATTGGCCTAAGTTTCAAAAATTTTACAAAAATTTCAAAATCACGAAAATTGCGAGATAATTAAGGTACAAATTTTGAAATATTCATTAAGTTAAATTGTATAGAGATTTCGTTAACATAAAATAATTCGTTCACAATTCATTGAATTATTTTAAGAGTTTAGAATTTGAAGGTAATTTCAGATTTTAGAAAAATTATGGTATTTGTAATCAGAAAAAATTGATTTAGAATATAGAAAATTCTAAAATTTACAAAATTAAAAGAAAACTTTAAATTAAAACTTTATGTTTTTAATAAACTTGTATCGTTAATAATACGAGAATTTACAAACTTTTCAAAGTTCACGAAAATATCATAGAAATTAATGTACAAACATTTGGAATAAAGAAGGAAAGTGTTAAATTATCGAAAATCCATATTTGTCCATACAGACAAATTAGCTACGCAATTTGAATTTAGGAAATTTAAGAAAGACATTTTAGAAGTTCAAAAATTTTTGAATTAAGGATTAAAAATATTTGTAATTATTAATTTCATACAATAAGAAAAGTTACTATTTAACTATAAAATTCTGGTAATTTCATGTTTTAGATAAACTTTCAACAAACGAAAATATATAAAATTAATAACACATTTCAAACATATTTTAAAAATGCAACGAATTTAAAATTGCATGGTTTGTAAGGACATACATATATAAAATTGAAACATATTTTGAAAGTTCATAACGTTAGGAAAGTATAAAGAGAATTCTTAAGTTTAGAAAATTCGTCAGATTCAGACAATTCAGAAAATTTTGAAAATTGAATTATAAATTTGAAAAGTAACTTCAGATTTTAGATAATTGTGGAAATTATTATTATTTTAACAAATAAACAAATACTGAAAATTCGAGAATTACAAAATTAAAGAAAAGTTGGAAAATTTCAAGTTCCCAGTTCACTTTCAAAATTCTGAAATTTCGAACATGTCTTGAAAATTTTCAAAATTTACTAATCAATATTTTTTGTAAGTTTTAAATTTTAATAATTTACAATTGTAACCCAAATTACAAATTAATTAATTTACAAGATTTTGAAAATTACGAACATGTGAAAGATGCAAGAAAATTCAGACGCAGCAGACAATATTTAATTTATTATACTCAAAACATTTTAGAAAATTCGTGGAACTTTGAAGTTCTGGAAATTCATGAAACTCAAGAAATAAACTTCAAGCAAAACATTTCAAAAATTTACAATTTGGTGGTAACACCAGATTTTAGGAAAATTCGATTGAGAAATAAAAATTTGAAAATTCTAAAAATTCAGGTTTTACAAAAGTAAGAGAACAGCTACAAGAATTCAGAAATTATAGAATTAGTAGTTTCAAGAGGTTAGAACCAACTAAATTTTCAAAATTAATTTAAATTAAACCAAGAGGAAAATCCATTAAATCCGTAAGGCCCACTAAAAAGCTTAATCAAATCAAATTTCTCTTGGAGTTCCGTTTAAAAATACATAAATAGTTTATTTACCATTATTTGCTAATTTATGAAAAAAAAACTCTAATTATACAGCAAAACTATTCCATTTTTCACTATTTTTCGGAATGGTTGTGTTTTAGATTCGGAAGCTGCAATTGATTTTTCAAGCTTTACCAAATTCTCGAAACATAAAATTGAGAACCATGAACAGAAAAAAACAAAAAATGTTGATTTAAAAATTTAGAATTTTCTATTTTGTTAAAATTTTTATTTTTCATTAATTTTCATTCAAAATTATATTTTTGATTCAAATCCTATTCTGAGAGAGATCAATAAATTGATAATATGTTGTTTTTTTGGTGCGACATCATGCAAATGATTAAAATTTATTTCATTGCCAATCAGCCACTTCATACTTCATGTTATAAATATGAATGATAACGAACTAAAGTTAAAATTTGTCATACCTCGAAAATAAATCGATTTAATAAAAATTATTAAATCACGATCATTCTATAAATTATAATGTAATATACATTATGATGGACTTCAGTTATATCGATGATAGGTGGACGGCAGGTAGAAGATTTACTTATCATGTTTGCACTAGGAGCTGTAGCAGTATTAAAATTCTGACGGTATATTTTTTGTGCTGCAAAAATTCGTCCGGAAAAAAAATAATATTCAAAAATGTTGACACGTTCTTGCACTGAAGGCATTATACAATTTTATAAAATTCTTTACCGCAAAAAACAATTAAAAATACGAAAGTTATATGTTGAATCAGACAGTCCAAACCAAGGTCCAAACATGTCTGAAATCAGTAATTGAAAAAAATTTTAATAGATTAATCAGTCAATCGTTTATCGATAATGTAAAATCTTAGGTTTTTGTATTTTTATTTAGACCGTCATTCAGAAGGGGTTTAGAATTGGATAAAATTTAGAAAAATCTTAAATTTTGAGAGGGTTGGGTGGCTAAATAATGATCGGAAACAAAATCAAAATATAGTTAGAAGAACAGAAGCTTACCGAAATAAACCAGAAAAAATAGCTGATGCTCTGAAAGCTATTAAAACATTTAATGCGATGAAAAGCATTTAAGTTAAAACGTATAAGGAACCTCTCGGTAGAGGTATGCTAACCCTCAGTCCATACCAAAAACTACTTTTTGCTAAGGAACCCAGGTGTTCAGGATTGGTGCGTACACTGTGGTGAAAATCTGTTGAGTATTGAATCATACTAAAAAGCAAATATTGGCCTTCCTAATTTGATTTTCTGCCATAGAAAAGCTACCGCTAAATGTGTCTAAAGCTTTTTATTCAAAGTATCGTCGTTTAAATGTGTAGATATAGCTCACCCAAAAGACTTTCGCTTTCTATTTATTATATATGCGAGTTGCACGGATAAACACAATCGATTTCGTATAAAAGACAATCATCAGATACCAATTGAATCTGCAGATATACAAAAATAATCGATTAGTAAGGATGATCACGAACTATACTATCATTTGGTTTCTGCCATTCAATTACATTGATCACCCAATGAAATAGAAACACGATGGTTATCAATATATCAAAATCGAAAGTTTGATAGAAGTCATTTGCAATATCTGAAATTTGGCCGATAAAGTTACTGCCAATACCGAGTTTAAAGAACCAACAGTCGATCATATATGGTTTTTAGGCTATGCGTAAATTTTATCGACGATTTCTGCAGGATGCAGCCAAACTACCAAATACTGTTATTGGTGTGCATGAACAAAAAAAAATGAATTGTAAAAATGAGTCAGCAAAGGTACTATTTTCGCCTTTTTCGTATAGTATATACGAATTTACAACGTTCCAATAAAAATACAGTGGCTATATTTTTGTAATTGATACAAACTATATAAAACAAGCATCACCACGGCAACTTCTTCAACTAGAATACATATTGGACAATGTTTTCTACCGATAACCGTCATATATCAGGTAAAGAAAATATCGTAGCGTAGGTATTGTTGGATCAAAAAAACGATATCATGTTACATTAGCACTGAACTCGGTCTTTTTGAGGGTCCTAGGAGAAAATGTAGGACCCCTTCATCCAGTAGAAAAGTGAGAGGACATCAAGGCCGCGCTGAATTAACAGTATGCCCAGACCGCAAAGATCAGTCGATCTATATAGGAAGACAATAGCCGAGGTAGGATCATACATAGATTATAAAAGATCAGTTTTAGAACGTTTAGTTTGTAATATTGACCGAGAACCCACATTTATTACTAATAGACAGGAGGGCATAAATATAACCTTTGCTTTAGACAATATTTATTATATGGTCAGGGAATGAAGGGTGCAGGCGAAGGAACACTCCCTTTCTGAACATCGATATATAACTTATGGTTTATACGTTCTCTCTGAAACCCGGAAACTGTCAGAAAGACCGGAAAACTTTCAGGGATCCTATCACAAGTACCTGCAACCGATCATTTAATGTTGCTTGTCCTATGCTAACGCCTAGGGGCAAGCAAAAATCAACATGGTACCCCTTGGATCTGGGGGCCTTCCGAAAGCCGAATTCAAAAAATAAAAACTCAACATACGTATTGTAAAGGGAAAGTGAGAAATCATTATACTCCCAAGAGTTTTGTTTGGTAGCGCTCCTCGATATTAATTGCGACTTTAAAACGTGAAGGCAAAGGCATTTTTGGAAGGAATATCATTATTGAAAGTGGACTGCCCAAAAAGTAGGTTAATCAATCAATATATTTGGGAGAAGGATGGTTAACTCGGTGTTGCCGGAATCCACCATTATCAGTAGGGTTGAAAGGAACCTCGCATCGAGGATGTCCTATACCCTCTTATCTAGAACCAAGTGGTCAATGGATTACCGTTGGAACTGCAGAGAGTGGGTTTTGGTGTGATTGATTATACAGATGATATAGCAATATCTCTGGAAAATCCAAAACATGATTATGGATGGTTATAGCAGATGTTGACTGAGCAAATTCGGCTCGTCGAAAACTGAGCTGATACTCTTTAATAGGAAATATTAAATGCCGGTAGTCGTTTCTCCTACCTTAAACAGCACCACACTAGCCTTTACAGATAAAGACTGGAACTTTCGAAGGTAATCATATTTAAATGCCTAACATATAAGCGGGGCGCTGAGGATGACACTTACACTCACCTTAGTTGTCATGTTTCACCTTCTTCCATTCGATAGTTTTGGTAAGTATGTGTTGGCAAATATGGGAACGCAATAATTACCTTCACCTGTATCTGTAAGGAAAGATCTGGATTACGACCACGAATTACGAAACCATTTGTCCTGTAAAGGAATCTTAGAGGAGCTGGTCGTCGTTATCGGAAATCAAAGTTATGCAGTCTTCTCTTATTGAGATGCGTGAGCATTTTAATATTCGGAGTCTAGGTTCACTTGGACGTCATGAAGAACGGCAGAGTGGACGAATTAGATAGGCATGGTATGAATGTCCAACTGCAACCGGAAAGTGCAAACTTGTAGAGACTTATTACAGTGCTTAAGGAAGAGACACTCGCATTGGCGAATGAAAAGTCGACTAACACTCTCACATGTAGGCGAAGCAAGACAATAAGTTTGGCCAATACTGGACTTGAAGCGCTACACCACTTTAATCTGCGATGTGTTCCAATACTTTAAGCTTCCTATTCTGTAGTAAATAAGCAAAAACATTATCGTTTTTAAACTCCAAATTTAAGTCACCATATTTTTTAAACCAACGCCCTAATTTTTTCCTATATCATCCATTTTTAAAATTTCGATCAGCAGAAAAACTATATCAACAAAATTAACTTTTTTTCACATTCTACAGTTATTTCTTTGAATGATACATCTGGCAAGTAAGTACCTTTTTGCAAATAATCATGCTAATTGGATTATTGAAAATAACCGTAAAAACTTAATAGAATTTGTAACGCTATAAAATATCTCATTTAGTCACGTCCACAGTGGTGTTCGACGATTATCAATTTTATATACAATTTTTTATAGTTAAATTTACATACATATATATGTATGTAGAACGCAACACATAATCCCAGAGACAAAAATTTGTGTTTCCACATAGTTATGGTAATCCTCAATAAGTCGCTACATCGACAATTTTTATTATTTATTTAAAGGATTTTCGAAATAAATGTACTGTACGTATATAGTTTAATTTATTCGATTTGTGTCTATAAAACTATATATATATATATATATATATATATATATATATATATATATATATATATATATATATATATATATATATATATATATATATACCTATATATATATATATATCTATATATATATATATATATATATATATATATATATATATATATATATATATATATATATATATATATATATATATATAAATATATGGAACAAAATTATGTATAATCCTCTTATACATGTACGAGTATGTCGAGTCCGATAAAATACTTTATCTAGTGTTACTGTATTGCAACTGCCTATTTCGATGACCACGTTTTATATACAAAACTTTTTTCCCCATTTTTTCACATAACCCATAAAAATTGTTTGGTTTTATTACCAATTAAGCTCGTCAATATCAATAAAATAAAAAAAACTTTCAGGGGCACTGGAACCGAGATATTGGAACGGGGGATGGAAGAGCGAAATCATCAAGTCATTTTATTTTCTGCATCCCTCGTTAAGTCCCTCTAATTCGTCGTAATCTACACAAAATTGTTTTCCTAGTATTTTTGTATTTTTGTATACATACATAGGGTGAACATAAACCAAAGTCATTATACAGATAACAACAACAGCAATAAACAAACATTTTCTATTGTTTATAAAAAAAAAATATTTTTTATTGCAAATTATCTATTATTATTCTATTACACAATTTTTTTTTATGGTTGTTCGGGCCCCCATTTCCCTCCCAGCCCTGAATTATACTACCAAGTATTCGTTTTTCCTTTGTTTTCTTATCGCGCTCATCATTATTTAAGTAATAATCATTTTAATCAGCCAAGTTGTTTTGAAATTTGTCCTCAATGTTTTCGTTGTATTACGGGAAGCTGAGGCAAACGTTTTAGTCAAAATCAAGTGAAAAAAAACCTTGATCGTATAGACAGACAACTGAAATTTATGTGCAATGTAATATTTTTTTATGTTTGGATTCGGTTGTATACGCACATAAAACAAAAATACGGAAATCGAGAAAAGTATCCCGCAAAATGAAGATGGGAAATAAATGAGGTGGAATTTAGGTCATGCGGGGAAAAATATTGTTATACGGTTAGTTGGTTTATGTTTAATATCATACAAAATTATTAAATTGTATATGTTGTTTACATCATATACAGAAATACAGTCGTGATCTGCGCAGATTAATTAAAAACTGGCAGGGTGAGTTTTTGCCCGCAATTTCAGCTATATCTCTGTAATCGTATCAGTCCATTATAGTTCAAAAGATTTGTAGTAATAAAAACCAACTTGGAAGGAGCAAAATGCAGTTGTTTTAATGAGTTGTAAAATCCTATCTCGTTCTGGGTTACACACTTACTATTTTGGTCGTTTTCACCATAGATTGACCAATTTTGACAGTGAGGCTGCCAAATCTGTAATAATTTTCAACTGATTTTATGGCAGAGGATCCCGGATGGTCTATTAGAATTCGTTCCCTTCTTCCGGGTGCTTTTACACGCTCATCGTATATAGTGCAAGATCAAATTGTCCATATACCTGCTCTTCCCATAATTTAATTGTCGAGCAACAGGCAGAAGCAACAGATGTATGCGAATAAAATGTATGTCATTATGTTGCCACCTTCTCCAGGTACAAATCTCATTGAATATCTGATTAGATTGCAAGCTTATTGCACCATGTATACCTGATCTTTAGGTAGACTTTTTACCATTTGGCACGAACGAAAGAGGAGTTTCAGTGTAAAGAATCTGTCACGTGTCTGGATCATTTTGGCGATGAGATTGAACTAAATTTCAAACTTTTCGAAGCAAAGTCTCTATGCTGCCTTGGGTTTCTCGAGGATAACATCAATTTCACTCAACTTAAACCGAAGATCTTCTAAATTTAATTTTGCAAACAAAACAAGATCAGCGTATCATCCACAATATTACATTTTGATTGGATACCTGCTGGAAAGCCTTCTATTTAGAGAGTCTAAAGAAATATTGGAGACTCTAAAACTAGAACCAAGTCATCGAGATTTTTTGGCTGAGGAAGGTCCTCTTAGCTTACCCAATCCCACTTACTTAATTAAACCCGGTTCTTTTAAACCTTTTAGCGGGTTAACTATGAAGCTTCCCATCGATACGCACTTCTCAGGAAGAATTGACGACTCGATGGAGCTTAGTACTCATCGCAAAATTCACTCAATGGTGCTCTGTGCACCGTGTGTATTCGAAACTTAAGGGATTCATTGAGCTCTAAATCTTATTAATTGGCCGGTCCGGATTGCATCATACCGGTAAAATTCCAAAACAACTCTGTGATTATTTTTCACTGACTGGAGGTAATCTGCAAATGGTGTTAAGAGTTAACCCGTTGGAAATGACGAAGGTCAAGGTGGTCTTGGAAAAGCTCATACGCCCGACCTATGAGCTATAACTCTATCTGATCTATCATTCTTTCTGTTGAAAATCTTGGAAAGGCTGTAAGGTGTTGAATATATACAAAAAAGCAATAACGGTACACTATCTCAACATACGTACTGTAAAGCAAAATCTGCGAAGACAGGTCTACACGCCTTTGTACACACGATTGGAAAATCAATATACCATCGCGAGAGTTCTGTTTGAGAGCGTTCCTCGATATTGAGAGGGCCGTTAATAATGTAAAAATGGAAGCTATCAGTGAATGAATTTTATCTTTGGAGGTGGACTACCTCAGCAGAATTTTCCACTCTAACCAATAAGAATCCACCAATCCACACTTAGAAGTCATGTAGTTAAAGAAACTTGCGAGGTTTATTATCTCATTATCTTTGGGACATTGTGATCAATAGCAGAAAATAAAGGGTATCCCAAAATTAACGCAAGTTTTGAATTAAATAGAAAACACAGTTTTTAGTCTTCAGATTGTGATTTTTTTATTGAATCATAAAATACATATAGGATAGATTTATTTATGGAATATCACATCGGTCAAATGGCCTCCACAGCTTTGCTGACGCATAAACGCACTCTTTTATCGAAATTCTCCATCACCTTTTTGCATAAATGTGGCTGAATTTCGTTGATGCAGCGGATTTAATTTTTCAGCGTTGATTTAATCTCCTCCTGTAATGCACGGGTGGTTGTGGGCTTGTTGACCTTTGACTTCAAATAACCTAATAAAAAGAAATCTAATGGTGTTAAATCACAAGATCTAGGGGGCCAATTCTGATCATCGAAACGAGGGAGTACTCACGACTAGGAAATGTCTCATGCAGTAATTTAATTGTTTTACGAGCTGTGCAATTCTTAAAGGACGGCTCCAGCATACGCGATAATACGGAAGCTGGGGTCCTCTGTGATAAACTGAAGGTGATACCGATTGAAGTGGTCTACACTTAGCCACAATGTAACATCATGGAAATTATATTGCAAGTAATATGGACAAATCAGACGATAATCAAGTCTCTGAAATCTGTTCTCTGGCGTCTGGGGTGGCGCTGAGCAGTTTACTCGGCTTTCATTGGGAACTACAGGCCAGACTGCTATCCGAAAATTTCAGTATGAGGAGGCCTATAGTACAGTGCTTAAACTGGCGCATAATATTGAGATGGTGGCCTTGAAAATTACAAATTTAACTGACACACTTACGCATGTAGCGTTGCAAAACAAGTTTGGCTGAAACTAGACTTGGAGCTCTTCAATATATCCTATAGACCTACCTAAAATAAATGAGGATGGATACTAAATATCTCACAGTTTAGTGAGGCAACATTTGTATGCCTACTTTATAGATATTTTTTGGTTTCAGCCTTCACAGTTTTTTGACATTTTAATTTGTAATTTTCAATCAAACTAATTTGGATCTGGAAAACTGTAAAGTGCGTAATAGCTTACGCTATTTAAAGTGAATGGTTCCACTGTAAGTATATAAGACAAGGCCTATAGTTTTTGGGGCCTCACACAATGAGCAAGGTGGAAGGGAAGTTAGATCCTGCGAATTCCGAAACAGTCACTTTACCTTCACCTTTATAACCCTTAAAATTAGTTTGAATCTTGTTGGGTTTTTAGAGTTTAGAAAATTAACGTCATATAAATTGGTATATATCAGAGATCTACATCCGGGGCATTAAGACGTCATTTCCGTTTGCGTTTGCAGGTTTTGGCATAATCTTTTTAAGATAAGGTTCAGCTGAATTGTTAAAGAAATCTGCATTTAACATGCAATCGGCGAAGTCAACATGTAATTGGCATTCTTGAATGGCCCAGATGATAATAATAATAATAATAATAATAACAGTGTTAAAGGCCATTACTGGCCCCTTACTGAATCAACAATCTGGCTCCAACGGTTTCGATCCTGAGCTTGGTCTTCATACTGTCTTAGACAATCTGAAGAGGCCAAGTCGTTCTCTACATCGTGGAGCCATCGTCGCCTGCAACGACCTCTGCGCCTACCATATGGTGGCTCTCCTTTCAGAGATCGCTGCACAATTCATTCCGGATCAGCACGCAGAACGTGACCGAGCCAGCGTACTCGCTGAGATCTAACTTCATGTACAACATCGGGGATCTTCATCAGATCTCTGATCTCGAAATTGTACAGAGCTCGGTATGTACCATCTATTTCGCGTTTAGGGCAGTAAATCACACGCATGATTCTTCTCTCAAATGTAAGGAGCCATCTCTCGTACTCATCCGTCAGCGCCCAACTTTTACATCCAAACATAACAACGGGCCTGATCAACGCTTTGTAAAGCTTCAGCTTCACGGCACTTGATAAGTGTTTAGATTTTAGCAGTGGCCTTAGAGGATACAAAGAACGACTGCCAGCTGCCAGCCGCACTTTAATATCCTCACCCACACTGTTATCGTGAGTGATAAGAGAGCCCAAATATTTGAACCTCCTCACTCCCTCAAACGTGTGGTGGCCACTACTAAAATCTGGTGTGCCATTGTCTCTAAAACCAGAGATCAGGTATTTCGTTTTGGACTCATTGATCTGGAGTCCAACAGAAGCTGAAAACTCTACAAGCGGATCAAGTATTTCTTTCACTCCGTTGCTATTCAGTCCAATCACGCATATGTCATCTGCATATGCAAGCACTTGATTGGACTGGCGATATAAGATGTTGCGCTGAGGTGTTTCAGTTTTACGAAAGATGTACTCCAACATGAGATTAAAGAGTATCGGGGACAGAGCATCTCCCTGCCGAACACCCGAGTTAACTGCAAAAATTGTCGATAGCCTGTTCTCAACTTTAA
This sequence comes from Tipula unca, assembly GCA_951394425.1. NCBI lineage: Eukaryota > Metazoa > Arthropoda > Insecta > Diptera > Tipulidae > Tipula > Tipula unca. The sequence goes on from OX596380.1 coordinate 70,532,051, forward strand.
CACAGCATTGAGACTGCGTCACTGTCATCCTACACAGTCGTACCAATTTTGTTGGCATTCCTAGGTATTCCAGGGCAGACCACAAACTCTCTCGATTGATCGAGTCGTAGGCCTGCCGGAAATCCAGGAAAACCTGATGTACGGAGATGGATGTCTCAGATGATAATTGTATTAAAAAAAAAAAACTCCATCAACCTGATGGTTCTCTAATATGGAATCGGCGCTGCTCATGTCTGTTTGCTTCAATTCCAGAGTGTATCAGTGAATGGGCTTCGATACCGTAGCACGATACCAAAATAAGTATGCGACCGAAATTATTTGAGGGATTGATATTCGGGCTATTTATGGCACAGAGCTGAAATTATGCCAAAATGTTATCGTTATAGTATGGAATGCTCGTTGTTCTAAGGCCAACTAGAATGGAACTATGCAATATCTTGACTGACCATAATTAAACTCAACTCTTGATAAAATTCCGGAATATGGCCAACTGGAACAAAACTGATTCTCATGACACGATGGAAAGAGAATTCCTAACTGATTTTTATATTGAATTTTATACACTTAATGTATTTAAATTTTATATGAGACACCCCGTCGGGACCCTTCAACCTTTAACAATGAGGAATTTAATTTTTCTTATATAATACTAATCTTTGAACTTATATGTGTATTCACTTTTAACAAAATGAAATAAAAAATAAATAAAAATTAAAAATTCGGCATATATTTTACTGTCAAACAGTGCAAAACACTTCGAAATGTAACTTTATTTTTGAAAGTCACAACCAAATCAAACCAGCAACAACTTTTTGGTTTATAAAATTCCATTTTTCCATCTATAATGTACATAAAAAAAATTTGAATATTTAGTGAATATATGGTATCTGGATTTGTTCACGCACGTATACATGAGTATACAATGTGTAGTCGAAAGTTCTGAAAACATCGAGAAATCAATAAAAAATATTGAAAAGTTCAAAAAAGTTTGTTCAATTTGAAAATTAAGCAATGAAATATTCATACACGAATATTTTTTACCTTTATACACGTATACGTATAAGTTCAAAGGCTATTAACTTTTTTTGTAAACACAAAACTTTGTGCTCAATAAATATTTGAAACCATATACGTGTACATACAAATACAACATACGTATAAGTATACACAGGTGTACTCAATTCTCAGAACCACATTTTACTTAAGATGAATCGCAACAAAAAAAAAAAAATCATGTCTAATGTCATAAATATACTTTAATCCGTTGTTAAATTACTGTATGTACTAGACAATAATATCAATATTTCATTCTCATATAAGCTATACATACGTCTAAAATCCTATAAAATTGGTTTTGTTCGCTGCTCCATACACCATTGTATCTTATGTGGAAAAAAACATTCATTTGTCAAGAGTGTCGAGAAAACGAATATACAAAGACGAAAATGAACTTTTCATAATATTTATTATTGTTGTAGCTGGTCTTATATGTGCGCTATGCTTTCTTATTAAATATATTTTATTTGAAAAATAATTTCCAAATATACCAAAAAGTTTTTTCGTATTTTCATGAAGCGTAAATTTTATGTGTTCGAAGCAAAAAAAAAATAAAACAAGAAGAAGGCATTCATTACAGCAACAACTTGAACTCGAAGGACAATAAAATTGAATGTAAAATGAAAATCACTTGTTGTATTGTACATAATGTGAAGAGCAACACTCTCCAACAGTAATAATTTATCTATCAAATATTTGAAAGTGATGTTTTCATGTTGAGCGCATAGGAAAATATGATAAAACAGAACCATATACAAATCTGTGTCTGTGATATTGTTCAAGCGCCAATAAAAAATGTTCATTGTATTAATTTTCCTCGAAAATCAACATTCAGGGGGAATTAAAAATTGCCTGTAATGTATCCTTTACCAACTGCATCTTTACTTTTGAGGTAAAATCCGTAGCCTTGACAAAAAATATATTGGTTTTCAGTTCTGCGGCTCACGAAAATGTTAATAAAACCGAGGGTAAACGACTTATTTACCAGTGAAACTCATAAAAGTGCAAAATTATGTACGGCAACGATTAATGCACTAGAAAAATTAGTATCAGTCCTTGGGCCAAATGAAATTTTCGGTCTGAACCAAGATGACAGAGCCAGAGTTGTGTTAGCCTGGTACGGTTAATTCGATTGTCAGTGTCACTGTTGATGGAGAATTAGAGGATAATCGCCGCGATACCGAAAGTGATTCAAATAAAGTAATACATCCCTTCCGGAAATACAATTTAGATGTATTTTTTGTGGCAATTAATGCGCCCGGACGAAGCGCTTTTAATCGGGTGGGATGACGAATGGCTCCAAGCCGAGAGTTGTCCGAATTGGCTTTGGACCACTAGCATTATGAAAGATTATCATCTAGATAGTAAATTATAAACAGCAATACAGTTGTTATCCGATGGAATTCCAACAATCGCCGAATATATTCATCCAGAAAACTCGGAACTGAATTGTTATAATATTGAATCAACGATCAATGAATTTACTTCGATCTGGATCATCGAATGGATCGATAAAGACAATTGTTACGAATTACCAACAGTTCGCGATACGTAAGTTACACTAACTGCGTTACCAGTTTCTGAAATTACAGAACGTATATGAATTTACCGTAGAAAGAAGAAGCCAATTGAATTTTGAATAATAACATTACCACGGCAATGATACATGTTCGTATCATAGAACCTGAAATTTTGCGTTATTTAATATATGGATGCCCCTTACCGATACTACATAGAAGTTAGGCTACCAAACTCACTCAACTCTTGAGTATGTGCTTTTGTTTAATCGACAGAGATGCATTAGAGGAAAAAAGCTCATGAGATTGTAAACAGAACATATATGCAGCTCAGTTAATTTTAATCAAAATAGGGATATGACAAAAAAGATTTTTGTTTCTCTCCTTGTACACTTGGGCAGAACTAGTATAGCATTTATATTATTGGTAAAAGAGGAAAAAGCAAGTCCAGATGTGATTATAAGTTTAATTACAGATTTTCATATTAATTTCCGAAATGTAAGCAGCAAGGGGGAATGAAAAAAGTTGGAGTTAAGTTGTGAGATTCTGAATAACTTTAATGTATATCGTGCTTAAGATAAGAAACAAATGAAAATTGCAAGATATGGTCTACAAATAAAATTTCAACGTATGAGTTTAACTGCGGTATAATTGTCCCATAATTTGAGCAATTGAACAAAAATTAGCAAATTATGAAGATCCCCGTTAAGATTACGTTGATATTCTTTTTTGGTAACCATATATGTAATTGTAAGTAGATGATTAGATCAACTCGAACAGGAGGTATTTCTATTCGAGAAACGGATTTCCTTTTTTTTAAATTAAACTTTCTGTCATTTTACTGTACGATTTATTGGGGGTAATTTTCGGATTGACCAAGATTTACTAAGTAGTCCCATTACAATGTCTCTAATTTCTAATGTGGATAATTGATCGTTCATAAAAGCCCTCAGATCCGCGAGCTTTATTAGACAAAAATTTCATACAGCAATCCATTAACGGAGCTACCGCAAGTAAGTGGGATTATTATATATGTTCGCTGCATAAAAAAAGTGACCGTCTCAAATGTGAAAATTACCGTGGCATATCTCTGATCAATGTTTCACATTACGGAAGATAAGAACATCTGGCTCGCTGAGTAAAATCGTAATGGAGTGGCAGTTTCTGACTTCTTCGAAATAACATCTGATGTGCGACATTGAGATGCACTCGCGCCTGTGCTGTTCAATCTGGCGCTTGAATATGTAATAAGGAAAAATGGTATTGAAACTTCGCAGTGCATTTTTAATAAGTCAGATCATATTCTGGGATATGCAGATGATATCGTGCTTCTTGGCCGAAGATCCAATGATTTCAAGGAGAGTTTGGTACCACTTGACCGAAACGCGAGACGGCTTGGTTTGAGAATCATCAGCAACAAAACCAAATAACTATCAACACCTAAGAGCTCCTATGTTTAATCTCGGAGAGAACATCCTCTGTGCAAGCGGCAAAAAAATATCCATTCCACTTTTAGAATTATGTGGTGCTCTCCTGCTATCTAAATTATGGTGGCTGTAGTGGCATCCACGATCCTAGAACAGTTTTCGTGCTAACCGTACTGCAGAGATGTTGGAGTCTACATCAAGAAAAAAAAATTTGGTTATTGCCATCCAAATTGTAAGCTGAAATTATTACAAACCTACTCCAAATTTTACAAATTGTCGTGAATTTCACTTTAAAAAGTCTATCAATAAACAGCCAAAATCTAAATCGATGAATTCATTCTCGAGGACATATTGAAATCGAGGCTGATTCTCATTAAAAAAAATCACAAACCTGTTGTTTAATTCTCTTCAAGTCCTTTAAAGTTTTCTCCAAGTTCCATCCATTGTGTGAAACAATCAAATTTTGGAAGTTAAATGTCCGGAGAGCGGAAGCAAATGTTTCCTTTCTCCTATTCAGTTCACCGCTCTATAGTATTCATCTTTTACAGTAATTTCGTAACAACTATTGGTTCCAAAACATTTAACGTCCGGAACCCTTAAAATAGTGATCTGGAATGTTAACAACTTGTTAATAGCTATAACTGGTCTAGCCAAATATAAATAAATAAAACTCTAGCGATTTGGTGTTTTGTCCTTTTTGTAACCATGATGCATTTATCATAAGATTAATTCGCAATGGAGCTAAATAGTTTTGATAGAAGCCTTTTTTTTATCTTACATTTTCCCTTTCTCGTCAGTGAACTATTCCACAACAATTTATAATAAATTATTTTATTGATTGATAAAAAATTAAAAATTAATTAATACACAAAATTATTTCAAATTTTCATCAAATTTTAATAAGAGTAGATCCGAGAAAAAATTACAATTTTTTAGAATTGCGGTTGCCCCACTGTACGATACAAAATTCTTTGGATTCGTCCCGGCAATAGTATTGAATTGCGTGGTTAATTGCTCAAACATTTTATTGCATGAACATGTTATTAGAACTTTCTAGTTCATCTTCATCAATACCATTTACTAAATAAACTAATTCTATAGTTTCGTTAGAATCAAAAACCCGGGTCATTATTTGATCGTTATTCTTGAAAAAAACAATGGTATGCGGAATTTTTTTTAAATTATAGCCATTTTTTTCTAAATCAACATAGGATTGTACTTCAGAAATGCTAACAGTGTCACCCCACTTCTTAATCAAATAGTCGGCTAACAGATAATATATTTCGAGAGTGCATGCAGTTTCACCTTCGATGCGTAGTCTCTGAAAGGAATTACCATATTATTTATACTATAAATTTCTGCAGTAGTTGATAAAATTTCGAAATACTTACGCCATGTCCAATATTTTCCATAAGCGCCATTACATCGCTGTCGGTAATACTTTTGCACTCCCTAAAATATACATTAATTTGTTTGGTGAGTAAATAGCTTAATTTTATGATTTCTCCAGACGTAAAATTCATTTTCCAAAAATGGATGGTTTTAATACTGCTGCCAAGATTTTCAAAAAATGAGTAATCTTCTAACCAGCAGCTTTTGAAATGCATCGAAATTTCAATTGATTTAATATCATATTGGTTAAATAATTTGACCAGATATTTAACAAAATCGGCCAATTTGTTAGCGTTGTGCTCAATACAATTCTTGAATTCGAAACTTATCGTTTTTTTTTGGAGCGGCCATTTACACTCGTTTATTTTGTCCGGTAAAAATTGCGACTCATCCTTTATAAAGTTAAAATCTTTATCAAATCTTATTTTGTACGTTTGGTTATTGGATTTATTCAGTAATTTAAGAAGTAATAATTCATTGAAAAGACTGTAATTCAATATATTGTAGACGACCGAGTGGCATTTCAACTCTAATAACGTATCAACAGGTGGTTTATCTGCCTTCAAAGCTATAGTCTCGTGGCGTTTTTCGACTGTTGATAAACCAAATCGATCGCAAAATGCTTTTGCGCCTGGTGTATCATTATAAATTGCGATTTTGTCACGAAACCTTGAAATCAGGTATTCATAAAGCACTAAATTCAATAAATTGGTTGAATCAAAGCTAATTTCGAGTTTTTCATCACTTTCGGAGAAAAGTTGCGGTAAAGGTGTTTTTAATAAAATATTCAGATACCGGTCCAGGTATTCATTCAAAAATGGATCACGATAATCTTTATTGGCCAAATCGATATCTAAAATTTGTTGAGTTGTAAAATCGTTAAGTAAATCATGGCGATGCCATTCTTCGGCACATATATCCATTGCCAATTTATCTACTTCAATATAGCTGTTAAGCCTTTTATGCCAATGAAATTGATTACACACATAGATCGTCGATTGAAGTTCTGAATTATCTTGAAATATTGAATCAATTTGTTGTATCTGGTCGGCAGATATGTTTTCCGAAAACTCATAAATTTCAATTTTTGAAATACAGTACCAATTCACATCTAATGGTTTGGCGTTGAAACAATTGTGTAAATTAATCTCTCGCAGCCTGTTCATAATGCGAACCTAAATAGCATAATGTGAAGGAAACAATTAAGTTATGTTAATCAACAAATAATATATACCTGAGGCCTACTTTACGATTTTCAAAATCCGAATCCACGCGTAAAAAATATGTTAACTGCTTTTCCCACGGCATTTTATATTTCAGTGGATCTACAAATGTACTTAGGGTTTCCCGCGTGGGAAATTCCTTTTTTGGGTAATAAAACATAATCAGATATACCGGGCCATCTAAATTATGATGATGAACTTCTTCGATTTCGGCTCTAAATTTATCGTGCAACACGTTTTCGTTTATGTGCTGTTTATAAAAAATAGAACATCTTCAACTTATTTTTATGCATCCGAGCCATTCTAACCAGTTATGTTTAAACTTTGCATTTACTAATTAAATTGTGCGACATGCGACTAGTTTAGACAGAACTAGTAAGACTCCAAAAAAAAATTCATTAGCTTACCTCTACTATCCATTCCAATATTTCTCGGTGAACATAAACTCTGTGAACTAAAATTAGAATCATGAGCAACAACTAACTCAATAAATAAACTATAAACAATCTACATTTAGATTCCTCGGCATTATTTAACCATGCTGGATCTAGTACATCCCAACAACTAAACTTTTGAGTGCTTTTGGCACTAAATAAACTATTCCCCAAATTAATCATAGTATTTTTTTTATATCTTATCAGCACCACAAAAACAAATAAAACAAATAAATAAACATGACTTTAAATTTAAAAATTTTAAAACGCGCGAATAATCTCATTCGTATGAAATTTGGCAGCAAACTAAAAATATATTAAAATTTCAAGTTCGTTGTTACCAAGAAGGCATTAGATATAGCAGCATATGCGAGAAAGACAGAGATGCAAATCAAATCATATCTGCGAATCACTCACTATGTTATCTATGGTTGGCCTTTACTACTTCATATTAAGTTTGTTTCTGTTTTGCTTTCGCATTGGGCCAAACAAAACTAATACCAAAGCAACCAGAAAAAAATATTTTAAAACGCAACAACAACATTGCGTAATCAAAAAAAAAAAAAACAAAAACGAAATGATTCATTCAATTTATTGAATTAGAGTATCGCGATTGCAAATTAGAAATAGCAAAATCGCGCCTCTGCTAATCAATAGCAGCATATGTTTAAATGGACACAATTTGACAGCCCGGTTTTCTTCATGTATTTCAAATTGAAGTGTGATTCTGTGTGATAAAAGTAAGTAAACTATTTCTTAAGTTTAAATTAAATAATGTCGAAAAAAAAATAATTCAGTTTGGTGGAAAAAGTTATAATTTATATGGAAATTAACGGCATTATGAGAATTCGTCATCATAATGACAAGAAAAGAATAAATTACGTGTATTTTGTACAAAATAAGTAATCATTTTGATTAATTTGTTTTATTTAATTTAAACTTAATTTTATTTATAATATCTACAACCGAAAATGTTTTAATTTTCAAGATTACGCGTATTTAAAGTTTAAACATGTAACATATACACTATGGAAAATGGCCAAGCCTTCAGGTACCCTAATAAAAGTAACAACACCGTTTCGTACGATTTGATCGAGTATCTAATTATATCGCCATTGGATATACATATATGAATATTTTTCCAACACAAAAAGTCCAATACGAAGGTACAGAACTTCTCAATGCTTTGTGGGTAATTGTAATAGGAATTGCCCCACTCCCAGTTATGAGAACCGTATAATTGGGCTGGTTGTGTAGACATCTTCCATTTCCGCCAGACCCCACGAAGTAAAATTAGATTTCCTGAAAACAAAAAGCTGTTCAAATGTTCGTGCTATTCTGGGTTAGGGGAAAAACGCTAGCATAATGGGGCTGGTCTTCTTCACATAAATTGGTATGTACAGAGGGGTTAGTTGCATAATACGGACCACCGAAATGTGCCATGTTCGCAAAGAAGTATATATGCTTGATGATCATATCACTGAAGATATTAAAGTTTCAGCAGTAGGTCTAAAATTTCTTAAAGGTAAACCATTTTTAAGTGACCTTAGTGAATCAATTAAAATTAATATGTTTTTACTTGCGCCAGTTGCGGAGAACTACATAGATTAATTTACACAAGGAAAAATATTGTGCAATGGTTAGTTGAGCGCAAAGTTCGTATCACCGGAAGCATCGCATACATCGTATATACGTACGCTAGCAATAAAACACCAAATTGCTAGAAAAAATTAACTGCCATTTACGAAAGCAACTTTAAGGGGAATGATGCCACGAAATACGGATTGTTTGGAGAAAACGAAGAAAAACAAATTTACATCAGGTACTGTTAATTTTTTGAATGTGGGCTAATGATTTCAGTTTATTGTTGTAAGTCCAGACGGAATTTGATATAATGGCGATGAATGGAAACTCGTTGAGATCAATTGTCTTATTGAAGGAAAACAAATTAGCGCAAGGTTAAGTCAGGATTGGCCGTAACATACTGTAATGAGAATAAGTGCACGTGAGATTGGGCTCACTTGTAATGAGAATAACTACACGTTCTGCACGTTAATCATCGAAACGTTACGGTTCGAAGTTCCGTACAATCAAAAACTGTTCGCACATTAGGAAAATTCTTAAAACATGTTGGCAAATTATTTTAAGGTTGGTTTCTTCGACCGCCAATGAATTAATTTTTCCATTAGTTTTGCATCCTGACATCTTCGCATACTTCATGAAGGCTACATGAAGTGGAACACACTGGACCGCTGGTTTAGTATATAATAGTTTTTGTGGATAGTTGACCTATTCCACATTAACGCCTTCAACTGCACCTTCAGTATTAAAGCTACAATATTAAAGTTATTATAAGAAGAGGATAACATTTTTCAGATCAGCAGAGCTCTTCATATAGCGATTTTTTCTACCGTGGTCTGTTATTCCTCCTTTATATACACTTGATTTTGGCAGATTTTCCGTTGGAAAAGCCGTTTTCACTATATGCACAAAAATGACGCCAATAAATATTTGACATCAAAATGATGACTATAAATCAAAAATGGTTTAGGGAATTCATTTCCCATTTTAAGCGGTACATTCCATTTTAGCAATTCGACTATTTCAATTACAAGGGTTGGTCTTCTACGGTTTTATTTGCAGCGGTAGGTTACAGGTAATACATTTCTAACTTATAGAAAACCTAGAAATATGTAATATTTTATACGTTACAGGTATCGGTTTACATACATAAACGTTGGATCTCCTGGTGGAAATAATGACGCATTCATATATGCCAATCCTCAATTGAAAGTCATGCATACTACTGAGCCAACTAAAAAATTTGCTAAAATTTTACTAATTGGCGATTCAGCCACAGTATGTAATGAAACCATATCCCAATAAAATTATTCCAGGCGAGGTAGAATTTACTTTGAATAAAGTACTAAGCAGATCGATGGTCGTATACAACTAATTTGACTCTCAAATATTACCTCATGTAGTGATTATATAGAATGGATTTACCCCCTTGTAAATCAACCTTTCTATAGTGACACTGCAGGTTCCATAAAAGAGAACTGGACTCTAGTGACAAATTTTCAAAATCTCTCAACACATCGAATATTGTGTAGAAGAGGTCCCGCTCTACTCCAATGTCAAATAATTCAAATCTCAGAGATTGTCTCATCTACTGACTACATAGAATATAGACGTCTAGTTTTTTTTGCCGTCACTGCTGTGTATCGCTTCTGCTATGGGTCTTGTTTAACCTCATTACATTTATTTGAGTAGTTGGTGGACTTCATTGTACCACCCGTAAGTAGGCGTATGACAGTTATCTACCACTCTATAGTCACACAGTTTATCAGGTGGGATGCTTTGGAAGCAGCTACACTCCCTAGATTAATCTCATCCAGTCTTGTGATGCTTAAATCTTGATCGAAAGCATTGGTCTTCCAGCCAACCAGTTATAGATCGATAGCCCTACGTATAGTAGGTCAATTATAGATAGTTAGGTCAATTATAGCGCTCGCATTGTCTCAGAAGAACGTAAAAGAACGAAAATCAGTATTTTAGTTAGCAAACTGTTTAAGCTAGACGAGTATAGCGTCAACAATTTACCACATATTTCATGACCAATAACTATGTATGTCTTTAATAACTGGGTATTTCCTTTATTTCAACCGGCCCAATCGTTATTTTTGATCGCAGGCCTGTTGTTGTCAAGTATGTACTTAATATATGTATATGTGACAATTGTACGCTTTCGATAAAAAATTCTCTGCGATAAATTAACCACATTACTATAGACGCAGTAGTCTTATGATGTAAGTTTATACTTTAATTAGCGCTAGGTACAACGGCTCTGTAAATTTTCAACTTTTTAACAGAAATGGATGTCTCAAGCACAGAAAGCTCTAAATTAAGTATGGGCAGTATCTGTATATGTAACACAAGAACCTATACATTTAAGTTATTAAATCCTGCTATATTAGTAACAATCGGACTACGGGGTCAACACCCTCTGTAAATAGCAAAAAATTGATGCGCCACCATTAAAATTTTGCAGAATTTTTTATCTTATCTTTTAAAATTTTTTAGAAGATTTAATATTCTCCTATTCTGAGTAGAAGGAAGATTTAAGGATTTGGCTTGGAAGTGGTTGGCCTCCCAACGAGGAATAATTTAAACATTGCATGGTAAATTTAAACTTGGCGCTAAGCTTAGACAAACTTTTAACAGATTTCTATGCCAGAACTGATTTCATCTCTGTGTTATGGATTCAGATTGATATGGCGCATAGATACATAAAGTTCACTGAATGATTTTAAATAATTTATTTTTACACTTTATTTTTAATGATAATATTTATTTATAAGTTGTAGTTAGTATTTATGTTATATATTTATTGATTTTATATAATGTTTATTTAGGTTTTTATAAGTTTGTGATTTGGCTGCTGTACTACGACTGACCATCTACCGGTCTCTTTATTCTTTATTACAGCTCATTATATAATACATAATCATTACATATAATAGTATATTTGTGTTAGTACTTAATATACAGAGGTGCATTTGGAGGTGTTGCATGCATCACACCTTCCCCCTAAAGACAAAAGTTATCCCGAAAAGGTAACTTTTAGTGACTTATGTATTATTTATTTATTAACATTTTTATATATTTTATTTATTTTATTTTATCTTATTTTAATTATTTTATTCATTTATATATAATAATAATATTAACAATATAACAATCTTAACAATATTAATATTCGTGTTTTTTTTTCTTTTATTTTTTTTTTGGACTTAATTTAATTTCAATATTCGTTAAATTTAATTAATCATTATTATTATTATAGTTTTCTTAAATCGTAATCCATAAATTATAATTATTCTTTCAAATAAAAGTATCTACGCGCTTTTATTTTATTTTATTTTATTGTTTTAATCTGTTATTGTGTACAGTTTTAAGTGACTTCCCAATTTTGATAATGCAATTCTCTGCGGATGGAACGTCTTGTACAATATAGGGACCAAGCCACAAAGGTGATAACTTGCCTTTAGTATTTTCATTTTTTTACAAGACATAATTTCCTTTTGAAAATGTAATAGGATTTAGCGATTTATCGTAATACATCTTGGATTGTTCCTTTGATTTTAATACATTACGTTTAGCTATAGTAAAAGAATTTTGTAGTCGGTATTTTAAATCATAGTAGTAGTCATCTAATGTGTAAACTGGATCAGGTTCTTTTGTTATGGATGAAGGAATACTAGGTCTGATCCCAAAAACTAATTCATGAGGCATAAAATTAGTAGAGCTATGCGGTGTACTATTATAGCAAAAGGTAAGATACGGTAACCATGTATCCCAACTCAAACGATCTGCTTGTGTAAAGTTACGTAAGTACTCGCCTAGCGTTTTGTGGAACCGCTCTAGAGCACCATTGCTTTGAGGATGATATGCCGTGGTTGAGATCTTTTTAATTTTAAGTAGTTTACAAACGTGACTAAAGACTTCACTCATGAAATTTGTACCTTGATCGGTTAGAATTTCATCTGGTATTCCAAAGATGCAAATGAAGTTCTCAACAAAAGTTTGTGCCACCGTGTTACTCTCCTGATTCGGAATTGATTTAACTACAGAATATTTTGTTAAATCATCTTGCATTGTGAGAATGAATTTATTGTTACTATGTGAAGTTACCATGGGACCCACTATATCCAAGAATATCTTTTGAACGGGTTTAGATGATGTGCTGGTTATTTTTATTGGCTCTTTTGTAGGCTTAGCATGTTTATTTAATTGACAAAGTTTACATTTACTTATGTAATGTTTTATTTTGCTAAACATATTTGGGAAACAGTAATATGTTTGCATTCGTGTATAGGTTCGATATATGCCCTGGTGACCTCCTAGAGGTGAAACATGAAATTCATGAATCAATTGGTCAATTTCTTCATCATCATTAAGAAACTTGATTTTTAAGTTTTCCTCATTTTGATTATTATTTTGTGTGAAAGTACTCTCTATTGTTGAGAAATCAACAAGATCGAGAGTATTCAAAGGAATCAAATTTGAAGGTGAGGATTTAGTTTCATCAAGTTTATTTAATCGATTTAATGTAGAAGGTTCAATAAGTTTATTTGGAATATTGTTTATGCTATAGTTGAAGTTTTTTGGTTCACTAGCCTTAGAACGCGTAAGGACGTTACAATCAATTTCATCGTCATTATTTATATTTTCGTTTGTACGGATTCGGCTATGTGCATCTGCATTTTTATTTTGCGACCCAGGTTTATGAACTATGGAATAATCATATTCATCTGAACGAATTTTCCAGCGTACGATGGGTTGTTCATGGAACAAAGCCAAACTAACGGTTTATGGTCTGTAACAATTAGAAACTTCCGTCCATACAGGTATGGTCGAAAATGAATAACTGACCATACGATGGCCAACAACCCCTTTTCAATTGTGGCATAATTGATTTCGGCTTTATTGAGTACCCGACTAGCGTACGCAATGGGTAAATCAAATCCGCCTACATTTTGTGAGAGAACTGAGCCGATTGCTTGATCACTGGCATCACACGTCAGACTGAATGGTTTAGAGAAATCTGGCATTTGCAATATAGGAGGATTAATTAATGATATCTTCAGTTTGTCAAAGGCGTGTTGACACGTAGCATCCCAGTTGAATTTTTGATTTTTCTTTAACATGTTAGTCAATGGTTTAGCTATACCCGAAAAATAAGGAATAAACCGACGATAGTATCCGGCGAAACCTAAAAATGATTTAATATCGGTCGAACATTGAGGAACGGGAAAATTTTGTACCACTGCAATTTTTGTATCATCTGGTTTGATGCCATTTGAAGTGACAACATGTCCTAAATATTTAATTTCATGCCGCAAAAATTGACATTTTCCAGGATTTAATTTTAAATTAAATTTACGGAAACGCTCTAATAGTTCAATTAATCGATTATTGTATTCTATCAAACTCGCACCAAAGATAATTACATCGTCTAAATATGCTAGACACTTTATGTTATTTAAACCTGCCAGAGCACAATTAATCATTCGCTGGAATGTTGCGGGTGCACCTTTGAGACCAAAAGGCATCTGAACAAACTCAAAATGACCATCATCCGTGCTGAAGGCTGTCTTAGGTCTATCAGTTTCAGTAAGTTTAATTTGGTGATATCCACTCTGTAAATCTAATGACGAAAAATATTGAGCACTTCCGAGTTTGTCTAGAATATCGGATATGTTGGGTAGTGGATAAATGTCATCGGCGGAGATTTGGTTTAATTTTCGGTAATCTATAACCATTCGCCATTTTGGTTCTGTAGTAAGAGATTTTTTTGGAACAATCAATAATGGAAAATTCCAAGGGCTAATGCTATCTTGAATGATATTTTGATCGAGCAAATCATTAACTTGCCGCTTAATTTCCGCTTTTATCGCATGTGGCTGACGATAAGGTCGAACATGAATTGGTGGTTCATTAGAAGATGTTCGAATTTCGTGCTTGATCAATTCAGTAGATGTTAAAACATCTCCTTCTAAGTAAAATACATCATTGAATTGGTGTATTATTGGAATTAAAGCTTTGCACTCTTCGTCATTCAAATTAGTGAGATCAACAGCCGATTCAAGAATTTCAATTCGTTTTTGTATCTTATTGTCCCATTTTTGATATCCATGAATCTCATACTCCGATAAAGGTTCAACCTTAATTTTTAAATTTGATATTGTGTGCGAACAATCGGATATATTTAAGATTGGTATAGAAATGGAATTATCTCGAACTTTATGAACTGAATTAGCAATAAACACTGATTCAGCTATTTCCTGGGAAAAACAAATGAATTCATAATCATTAGGACAATTAACAGGAATCGATATTAAATTTTCACAGCGAGGTACAATAGTAATGGATTTTTGAGATATCAATTCTAAGTCTGATTTTAATTGAAGTGTCACATTATGATTATGAATTGGTATAGTTAATAATTGACTTTGAAAATTAATATTGCATTTATAATGGTTAAGGAAATTTTGACCAATTATTCCTGATGATTTTATAGGGAACGAATCGGAAACAATTTGAAAAGAAATTGGTATACTTTGGCTATCCGGTAGTTGTATAGTTGCGTCACATTCTGCAAGGGTTTCCAATACTTCGGAAAATATTCCTCTTAATTTACACTTTGCATTCTGGTATACAACGGTATCATCTTTTATGACCCCCTTTTTGATTATACAAACGTCTGTACCAGTATCTACCAGAAATGGAATGCATTCATATTTTCCTATATCCATATTTATATAAACGTATTTATTAATGTTGTTACAAGCGTCGGATATGGTATATATGTCCGCCTTACTTACATCTGTACTTAAATTCGATGGAATATTATTAGGTTTCGTATTTATTTTATTTTGGATTGGGAGGCACTCTAGATGTGTTGGACTTTCGAAGGAGTACCTCGATTTGTTTTCAAAAGTCCGTTGGCATTTCCCGAAGTAGAAGGTTTTCCAGTTTCGGCTTGACTGCCAGGATTATATTTCAATTGATTGTTGTAACCACCCATAGATCCTTTACGTGCATCACTTTTTTGCTTAGAAAAGCATTCCTGAATATGATGCCCTAGTTTTTTACAATAGGCACACCGAATGCGTGAAAAATGTTGCACTGATCTTTCAATACCTTGAGAATTGTTTGAATATGTATTTGATGGTTTTCGAAAGCACTGTTTCGTAGTATGACCAGATTTCTTACAAAATTGGCAAAATTTAAGTTGATTTTGTGATCTATTTTGATGGGCTACACTAGCAAAATTTTTAACAGTAAGTTCCTCTTCACACGCACAGTTAATGGATTCTTGTAGAGTAGTAAATCGACACGCTTTTACAATTAATTTTATCGAGCTGCTTAAACCCTCTTGAAAAGCTTTTAAAGCAATATTTGCATTTAGCTTTTTAATCGTATCTGCAGCTTTCGGACCTTCTGAAGCAATACACGCTTCATTGAGATCATGAACCAACAACTCCAATCGACTGGCGTAAGATCTAAGATCGCCGCCCTCAGTAGCACAGTAAGTAGCGTCCTTGCTTTGTTATTCGAGGGTCTCGGGTTCGATTCCCGGTGGTGACCAAAAATCATGGTTTTGTGTTTTTAATGTGTAAGTATATGTGTTTGTCCGGGTATTGCACCGTGGGCCCATGTGGCATTGAGTGCTGGAATAATCCGCCCAACTTTAATTTTTTTATTTTAAAGATCTAACATCTTCATTTTTATGTTGTCTAAGAGATGACAATTCGGTTTGCAGATGCCCGAGTTTCTGTAAATTCAGATCGAACGAGTTTCTGTAAATTCAGTTTGTAATAATGTCTGTAATATCGGTAGGATTATCTTTACAGTAGGAAACAACTATAGGAGCAACATTACTCTTGTTGGAGGAAGTTTTCCGGGTTTTCACTTTTTCTTTAGTAACGCTTCTTAAATTTATAAAGCTAGTTGAATCATCCACCTCATTAGAAGAATCACTGTCTCGAGAAGACATTTGAGTAAAATATGGGAATCATAAACTTTACACAATAACGTCATTATCTGATACGCAAAAATTTTAACAATTGAACAATTATTAGATATAATAATAATAATAACAGTGTTAAAGGCCATTACTGGCCCCTTACTGAATCAACAATCTGGCTCCAACGGTTTCGATCCTGAGCTTGGTCTTCATACTGTCTTAGACAATCTGAAGAGGCCAAGTCGTTCTCTACATCGTGGAGCCATCGTCGCCTGCAACGACCTCTGCGCCTACCATATGGTGGCTCTCCTTTCAGAGATCGCTGCACAATTCGTTCCGGATCAGCACGCAGAACGTGACCGAGCCAGCGTACTCGCTGAGATCTAACTTCATGTACAATATCGGGGATCTTCATCAGATCTCTGATCTCGAAATTGTACAGAGCTCGGTATGTACCATCTATTTCGCGTTTAGGGCCGTAAATCACACGCATGATTCTTCTCTCAAATGTAAGGAGCCATCTCTCGTACTCATCCGTCAGCGCCCAACTTTCACATCCAAACATAACAACGGGCCTGATCAACGCTTTGTAAAGCTTCAGCTTCACGGCACTTGATAAGTGTTTAGATTTTAGCAGTGGCCTTAGAGGATACAAAGAACGACTGCCAGCTGCCAGCCGCACTTTAATATCCTCACCCACACTGTTATCGTGAGTGATAAGAGAGCCCAAATATTTGAACCTCCTCACTCCCTCAAACGTGTGGTGGCCACTACTAAAATCTGGTGTGCCATTGTCTCTAAAACCAGAGATCAGGTATTTCGTTTTGGACTCATTGATCTGGAGTCCAACAGAAGCTGAAAACTCTACAAGCGGATCAAGTATTTCTTTCACTCCGTTGTTATTCAGTCCAATCACGCATATGTCATCTGCATATGCAAGCACTTGATTGGACTGGCGATATAAGATGTTACGCTGAGGTGTTTCAGTTTTACGAAAGATGTACTCCAACATGAGATTAAAGAGTATCGGGGACAGAGCATCTCCCTGCCGAACACCCGAGTTAACTGCAAAAATTGTTGATAGCCTGTTCTCAACTTTAACACAGCATTGAGACTGCGTCACTGTCATCCTACACAGTCGTACCAATTTTGTTGGCATTCCTAGGTATTCCAGGGCAGACCACAAACTCTCTCGATTGATCGAGTCGTAGGCCTGCCGGAAATCCAGGAAAACCTGATGTACGGAGATGGATGTCTCATAATATTTAGATAGAATCATCCGCAGCGAAAAGACCTGATCAGTGACTGATCGATTCGGACGAAATCCTCCCTGATAGTCACCAACCAAGCCTTCCGCCAGAGGAGTGATTCTATCCAATAAAATGTATGACAGTAACTTGTATGCTGTGCAAAGGAGAGCTATACCGCGATAATTCTCACACTTCAAGCGGTCTCCCTTCTTGAAGATGGGGCATATCGCGGCCACTTTCCATTCACAATTATTAGATAACTGAATTAAATATTTATTTATTTTTTGAATGATTACTCAATTTAAGTTAAATTTTAATATTGAGACTAAATAAATTTTCTGAAAAATACTGAATAATGAATTTAAATAAAGTCGATTTTACATTTTTTTTTTGTACTTAAATTAAAAATTTTCTAAAATATTCTTATTCTTATTATTATAACTTTTTTTTTTGTTTTTGTTTTGTTTGTATATATAATATAATATTTAATTACTTTTTTTTTTTAAATTAGTATTATTATTTATTAATATAACTAAAGTATATATACGTTACAAACATGAATTAAATATTTGAGTTGATGTCCAACATTAATTTGATCCTTGTGATTGACCTTGACATTGACAGTAATATAGATGTTAAAGTTGAAAATTATGTCCGTTTTCGCAAGTTGATTAGCATGTGGTCTTCGATTGAATATTTTTTTTATTTTAGTTTATTTTTTAATTTAAGTTACCGTATCGTATATTGGTAAGCAGTAAAGTATACATAAGCAGTAAATTTTTATTTTGTATAGGTACTGCTAATTATTTGGTATATAACAATTTTCGGATTACCCAATTTGCGTCCTTGGCGAGCACATGGGTATTTTTTTCAATCACTATCAGATTTATCGATTCAAAAAATTGATATTAATAACTGATCAGTTATTAAATTTATAAACATTTTGTTTCATGTTGTATTAACACTATGAACACTATGGTTTAATATAGGCACAGTTCAGTTTAATGCGATTTTTTTTTTTTGTTGTTTGTTTGACTTTACAGTTTACAATAATTATGTATAACTAAACTGTTTAATGATACAAAAAAAACTGTAACACTATACGAGTAACACTTATGTTGGTTTTGTAATTTGTTACACTTATGAACAATAAATCAGCAATTTCTTTATAAATAACATAAATTATTTTCAATATACAAAATAATATCAAACATTGTACATTTTGTTTCACAGCCAATTTTAAGATTTTTTTTTTTGAATAGAAAAAAGAATTAACAGAAAAACTATCCCTCCGCTGCCACCACTGTTATGGATTCAGATTGATATGGCGCATAGATACATAAAGTTCACTGAATGATTTTAAATAATTTATTTTTACACTTTATTTTTAATGATAATATTTATTTATAAGTTGTTGTTAGTATTTATGTTATATATTTATTGATTTTATATAATGTTTATTTAGGTTTTTATAAGTTTGTGATTTGGCTGCTGTACTACGACTGACCATCTACCGGTCTCTTTATTCTTTATTACAGCTCATTATATAATACATAATCATTACATATAATAGTATATTTGTGTTAGTACTTAATATACAGAGGTGCATTTGGAGGTGTTGCATGCATCACATCTGCCAAAATCGGAATGGCATTGACCAACCAGTGGAAAAGTCAATGTCGAAGGTAATATTAGCCCAAAATATAAATAAAAAATCTGCAATTTTCTAGATTTAACAGAAACTATCCAAATTCTTTTTTGACGTATATGTACCTTCTTCCAGCTACTCCATTCATGGAAAAAGTGTATGATTTTTGCGTAACATTTAAACAATTTGAATCAACATTCACGAAAATTAAAACAATTTTTCAAAACAATACAATTTTGTTTGGTACTCTACGTCATTGATTGTTGTCTATTTTTTAAATTTCTATATTATTAATGCTTGCCCCTGTGGTTGGGGGGCACTCACATGTATCGTAAATCTAAATTGCATGAACAAGGTTTCCAAGAATACCACCACAGTATCCTTTGCTTGTCGTAGGAGGCGACTAAACGGTTGAACCGCTGGTCTGACGACCCGAATCCGTAAAAATATTGCCTGTATAAAGTTAACAAAAAGAAAATCTGATACCGCCAAAATAACACCGGACCCGGACACGAGATTTAAGATCGGCACGTGGAAGGTGCAGTCACTTAGAAAACCAGGCGCGTTGAGGGGCCTAATCATGTGAATGAAGGGGTATCGGCTGGAACTCGTTGCTCTTCAAGAAACTCACTGGCTTAAAAGTGGAGATCATGTGTCCTAGGGCTATACGTTGCTCTATAGTAGAGATGACCTCGGAAATCTTGGAGCTGTATTTCTTTTTGAGCCGCAGGTAAAGAACGCTGTTTTGGATTTCAAAACAGTCAATAATCGATACTTGATCCACTTATAGAGTTTTCAGCTTCTGTTGGATTCCAGATCAATGAGTCAAAACGAAATACAAGATCTCTGGTCATAGGGCCAATGGCACACCAGGTTTAAGTAGTGGCCACTACACGTTTGAGGGAGTGAAGAGGTTCAAATATTTGGGGTCTCTTCTCACTTACGATAACAGTGTGGCTGAGGATATTGAAGCGCGGCTGGCGGCTGTTAATCGTGCTTTGTATCCTCTAAGGGCACCGCTAAAATCTAAACATCTATCAAGTGCCGCTTGAAGCTGAAGCTTAACAAAGCGTTGATTAGGCGCATTGTAATGTATGGATGTGAAAGTTAGGCGCTGACTGATGAATACGTGAGATGGCTCCTTACATTTGAGAGAAGAATTATGCGATTGATTTACCGGCCAAAACATAAAGCAGATGGTACATTTTATTATTATTATTAAAGTTGGCTGGAACCTAAGCAGGTTCCGCACTCAATGCCACTCTGGGCCCATGGTACATACCGATCTCTGTACAATGTCGAGATCAGAGATTTGATGAAGATCTCTGATATAGTACATGAAGTAAGATCTCAGCGAGTAGGGTGGCTCGGTTACGCTCTGCGTGCTGATCCGGAACGAATTGTGCAGCGATCTCTGAAAGGAGAGCCACCATATTGTAGGCGCAGAGCTAGCCGCAGGCGACATTGGCTCCAAAACCCTGCTTACGGTTGAAACCGTTGGAACCAAATTGTTGATACAGTAATGGGCTAGTAATGGCCTTTAAAAGCTGTTATTATTACTATACCGACGTTTTCATCGAAATTTGTAAATGTGTGGTTTTGAACAGCTTCCGGAATTTTTGTGCTTTTAAATAATAATATTTTTTCTGTTTCCAATAATTAAAATGTCTGTCACATTGAACTCAACTTCCTTACGTATTTTTTTTCCATTATATTGTATATTTATTCTTATATTTACATTAAGAAAGTAAATACAAATATATATTTTTTTAATTTTATGAGAAAAGTTTTGCCAGTATTTTTCTCTGCGTCTGTTTGGGGGCAAAAGGAAAACAAAAACGAAAACAAATAGAAAATTTTTTGTAATAAAATTTATTTAGTTTTTACTTATCTCCTCCTCGATTCAAGTTTATTTTTTATTTTATTTATGAAAAACTTTCATCTACGTGCTGTTATTGAATTGATAATAATTTCACAAAACTGAACGAAGCACAAAGAACTATTTTTCTCTATATTGCACAACGTTTTATGTATATGTGTTTGTATGAATATGTATGTGCGTTTATGTGCACTTAAAGCTCAAACGAAGATAGTATAAAAAGATGGTAACATGAAAATAAATATTTAATAAAGAAAATATTCTCAAGAACTACATAGAATTAAGAACAAAGTATATATACATATATACGAACTATAGTTATAAGAAAAAGCTCATTTTTCGAAAGCTCTTTTATTGTAAATATACTCGCATACAAATTAATTTAAATTTGATATTTGCTCGCTTTCTTAATTTTCGTCTTGATTTTTTGACTACATAAGACGTCACAAAATTTTTATAAGCGAGTTGATTGTAGAATACGTTATGAAAAAAAAACTGTCTGTGTGTGTAAGCGATCGCACAAGTATAAAGTAATATATGCCATTTCGATAAAATACGTCAAGACGTTAAAATACGCTACAAGTGTTTCCACTCAACTAAGCTTCCACTTTTGTTGAATATATGAATACAGCCACCCCGCCTCCCACCTCAAATAAACCTTCAACAAACATTAACTGCAGAAAAATATCCACCCATAAACCTTCATTTCGTTCTATAAAATATTAATCGAATTACGTGATCCAATCTTCAACTATACAAAAATAAAAGAAATACGATAAATAATTTTCCTTTTTCCATAAACACAAATATACATACACACACACACCGAGAAAGATATAAAAACTTTTCAAATTCAATTTTCACTTAATAAAAAGCACAAAAATGGTAAAAAAAATTAACCGACAGTAGAAGAAAGCACTATAAACAGCAAGCAAGAAGTTAATAAAAACCTAGGGTATGTGTAGCTAGTACCTACAACAAAACACATTAAGACATGGCTAATATGTGTAAGAAGAATATTCGAAAGAAAATAGATTTCCAAATTACAACAACACCAATAATAATACAAAAAAAATCTTGTCATTATTATTATCGTTGTTATTGAGGGTTGATGGTCAATTTTCCATTTAACCAAAAAAAAAAAAACAAAATAAAATACAAAAATTTGAACTAAAAATTGGGACATGTAGTCTCTCTCTCAGCCGTTAACAACCAAAGAAAATTATTTTGATCTTTTTATTTCATGTCTAGACACTCTTTTTTAATGTTATAACAATTAATGTATGTATGTATGTATTCCAAGTTCGAAATATATAATAACTAAAACATTTGTTTACTTGAGGTACAATATTGCAGGCGGATACGAAGAAACGTCGGGTAAATAAGAATCTATGTTTTCTCTGTTGTTAATGCTTAAATCCTTCAACAGTTGCATTGACAGCATTTATCTATTTTTATCCTCTTCAGAAGCCCATTCAGCTTCTGTGTCTCGTTGTTGCTGCCAATGTCTCAACGTAAAATGAGACCTTCGAAGATATCTTCAACCGTTTGTACGTGTTAGATTGCTGGCATTTTGATCATAGGGTTTAAGTCTTAGCATTTGTTCCGGTAGGAATAGTTACTCTTGAGAGAGCGGCAGATTCGTTCTTCATGGCTTATACTTCAATTTATAATTGTATTCCTCTAGAATATAAGCTTTCCATCTCTAGTCCATCTTCCCTTCTTAATAGTAATTTTTTTATTATTATTTTAAATATTACAATTGATTACATCTAGTAATTTGTCTATCTTTCTTATGTTCATTTTGCAGAGATTTAATCCATTAGTTAGCCTCTAAAAATTCGGCCACCCTATAGTGGTCTTCCCAATTCCAGCGGTTTCTTTCTTTGGAGCCTTCGTTTTCCATTTGTGTTACTCAGCATACCACGTAAGTCAACATTTTGATGTTGACCTAGGCGCTAGCATATTCCATCCGGTTCAAGCGTCATGCCAAGATATTTGGCTACGTTAGCATAAGGAACATGTTCGGGATTTAGTTCTATTGGTATTCAGTTGACTATTTGATTGGTAAAGTTAAGGTGTGTTGATTTTTCTTCATTTAGCTTATTGCGCCATTTTTGGTTCAGTTACTTAGTTGGTTTGTAGCCCGTTGCAGTTTTATGGTTGCTTCATCCACCTTATACCCGTAGCTAAAAATGCAGTATTGTTGTCCTGCTTGTTTTGGGTAAGGCGCTTTTGTAAAGTAAATACAAGACTGGCCCAAACGCGCTGCCTTGGGGAACCCCTGCAGATACTCTCATTAGCTCGGAAAATTCTTCTTCATATCTAACGTGAAAATATTTGTTAGCATACTTTATCGAAGACCTGTGCTACGTCCAGAAATATTGTTGAGCATATTTTCTTATTTTCAAATAGAGTGGTTTTCGTGAAATCCGAACCGATGTGGTGGTATTAGCTTCCTCTCAAGTATTATAGGTTTCATCCTTTTGTATAACAGGTTCTGAAAGTTTTTCGAAAGTACTGGGAGCAAGGAAATTGGCCTGCAGGGATTTTCGGAAAAAGCTTTTACCTTTTTTTGTTTGCCATGATTCCGCCTTTGGTGATAACGACCCTTGAAATTCGACTATCTCTTATTAGGTATTCCCATTTATCCAGTTGGATTTTAAGGTTGGCTTTTTTTAAAATGTTGAAAATGATCCCCACGTTCTCGAATCCCATTATTCATTTTTTCCGAATATGACTATGTCATCGATGTAGAAATAGCAGTTTTCCGATATGGCTGTTTTTCGATACCCATTTCTCCAAGAGGAATCTTAACAGCTTATTTTCCCCGAGGTGTGCTGAGATATCATTAATCTCGGGACTTGGATAACTATCTTGGATTGTTATCGCGTGTAGTTATCGGTAGTCAACAACCATCCCATATTTTTTTTTCGCCGGATGCGTCTTCCTTTTTGGATACGACCCAAACTGGGGAATTATAGGATGCTCCAACACTCAATAGTTGATGGATTTGTTTCTCAATTTCGTGTTTAAGACATGGGCTATGGGTTCTAATTTCTCCTTTTACTGTTGTAGTGTAAACGATAGATTTTTTCCGGGTCGGGTAATAAGTTAGAATTGTCGCTTATTATTTTGTCTAGAATTTCTTTCTGTATTCTCTCATATATAATGTTTAAGTGGGATTTTCATATTGAGATTGATCGTCATAAATCCACTATTTGTGTGAATCGTGGTACTGAGTTCCTTTAAACTGTCGTTGCCAATGTCCCTCAAATAATATTAAGCTGGACCGAAGAAGTCTATATCTATACCATGATGGGTTATTTTTATGATCCCTGCTACTGGGTTGGCCATAAATGATTTTACGTCTGGGATGAGATTGCGGACGTATTGAGGTTGTATGTAGTTTTAGGCATTGGTGAAGCGCCTGTTGGCCTGCGAATTCGATCCTAAAGTTATTAATTATTAAAGTAATTAAAATTAAAAAAAAAATATACATACAAATTTAATTTACATGTACAACGAGCAACAAGCTGGATATCAACACGTGGAACACTTAAACAACGGAAATTCGACAGCAACAAAAAAAAATCCAGTCATTCAAAAATGTGGTTTAACACGCAGTAAAGAAGTAATCAGTATTGGCCAGCAACCAAACGTCAGCGCGATCAATGTTCCATTTAGACAAAAGCAAAATGAACGTAGTGGAAATAGAACTCCCCGTTCAGCAAATAAAGCACAAGCACCATTATCTCTCGAAGCAAGACTTGCACGTATCGAGTATAGACTCGACGGGGTAACACGAGGTTGAAGCAGGTCACCCAATCGATAAGCAGGCTCACGAAACAATCCTTCGCAGTCCCAGTAACGAGAAACATGGTATAGCCACAAGAAAATGCACGCTACCGTGCAATTTCAAATCGTTGAAACAATCAATATCCGCGGACATTGATCTAAAAAACTAAGCAAGCAACGGTCTTATCGGCTGCCAATGGTTCAATCATCCACAGGTACGACACAAAATTGCTGAACGTGGATATCGGACTTAAACGGACTTTCACGCATAATTTCATACTAGCTGCGGCGAACCGTCCGTCCATTGGCGCCGATTTTCTTAGTAAATTCGGACTTCTAGTTAATATTAAAAACAAACGACTGATTGATCCAGCTACGAACCTGTCAATAAACACTACAATGGTCCGTGTTAACACACCAGCACCGGTCAATTTTAACATCGACAACGGCTACGGCAAACTACTCAAAAAGTACCAACTACTTCCAGCAGAACCGAATAACAAAATGCCGGTCCGACGCAACGTGGTACATCACATCGTCACGGAAGACCATCTTCCAGTGTAGCGACCACGCAGGTTAGAATCGGAGCGCCACAAAGCTGCACAAGCAGAATTCCAACACATGGTGTAATTAGGAATTTGTCGAACATCTTCCGTCTCTTGTCCGCTACACATGGTCAAGAAAAAAGATTCATCGCTTCATGAACGAAATCATTGACGACATTCTTGTGGCATCGCAAAAGGAGATGTAACACAAACTCTATGTAGAAACACTTTTCCAACGACGTGTCGAGTTTAATGTTCAAATGAAGAGCTCAAAATGCGTCCATCCACTCTTGATTTCCCCAGCCACAAAATAACAGCTAAAGGCATGCTTCCTTCACAAGAACGAATCAATGCCATTAAAGAATTTCCAGCCCCAACATCAATCACGAGTACTCAGCGGTTCTTTGGCATGGTAAACAACTACCATCGATTCATACCAAAGCTCGCTCAAATACTCACACCATTTCACAGCCACCTGGCAGTACTACAACATAAGCCCAAAACCACCAAGAACTTTTCTTCGCTTGACGAATGTCAACACACATTCACGTCACTTAAGGCTGAATTGATAAAAACAGCACACTTGTCGCTTGTATTATATTAGTCAATTCACCACGGATATCCAGCATGGCCAAATGAAAAAGCCACAGTTGAGACTCACTTCGACAGCAATAAGATCGCACAAGCGCAAAAATCAGACTTGAAACTTCAGGATTTACTCGCTCGACAACCACAAGTCTTCTGGTTTCGCTTGTCACACTAGTTCATCACTGCAACTAGAGCATTTCAAACTACTTGGCCTAGAAATCTACTGCGATACATCTACCGGTGCAAATCGCGCTCTCGTTTACTCGTTTAGAAGGATGCCTAACAAGAAGTTCTGGAAGCTAGGATACATCCACCTACGATTAAGCCCAGTAATACGAGGGAAATCTGAACCAAATTGATAACAAAATTCATTGGGTGGTAAATGGCCAAAGAATACTCTTACAATACAATCTCACATACAACACAGTTTCATTGAGGCCAACCCTGTTTTATAGAATAATATGGATAGATATGGAATGAACGGTGTAGCTACACTTTACTTTTAATATCGAAAACATCACACCGGTCGATGAATGGTCTATAAACATGGATCCAAAAAACTCCCGTGACCTGCATCTAAATAACGTGAACAAATTGTTGACTAAGCATTACAAATCAGGGGTTACCACTGTGGTTCTTATATAAATAGGTTTTTCATGTAAACTCTCCGAATTTAAATTCGTTAATTATAAAATTCGATCATAGCATAATTTTAACCCTAGTGACCACTTTATATCCAAGAATGTAACAAGTGATTTCACTCCCTATAAATTGCTAGAAAAAAATATCATAACTGCCATAAACAAATTTTTAACTCCCCATTAAAATTAATATTTCCCTTTTGGCATCACAAAACCTAATCAATCAAAACGTAAACCCATCAAACAGAGCGAGATGGCAACAGTGAAAAAAAAACATTAAAAAACAGATAATTTCATTTCGTTATTTTTTTGCTTAAGTGTTAAATTAATTATTAATTTTAATATTTTTTACATTAGTTTAAATAAAATTCGGTAGGCCTAATTTAAATTCGGGCAATTAATTTGTAAAAACCAAAAAAAATCAACAAGTCGCTATACATGAGTATAGCTGTATACATGATGATGAGAGATTTTTCAATTTGACCATCACAACCAAAACCACATCTTCAGTATCATCGTGATACGATAATAGAAATCTTCTTAGAATTTCGATATCATTAAATGATGACACAAAAAATAATTGTGTATATTACTTACATATACATACATACATAAAGCTTATTTATAAAAATAAAAAAGCTCACATACAATAGAAAAAAAAACGTCTTCTGTAACAGATACCAAATACATAATAAAATAAAATCCGTATCAAATTTTCAATCCTCTCAAAACGTATATGTATCGAACATCATTAGAAACATCTAGGGAAGATTCCTTTTGAATATTTTGCTTGTCATGTTCGTACATAAATACCGTCGTCTCTCCTATTATGTAACAATGACGTATTACGTGAATAGGATTACTACTTTGCTCATTCCATTCGATTAAAACAAAAAAATTACGATTCCCCACCGAACTACTTGTACATGCATCCCATCATCATATTATCGAAATCATCATCAGAATGTAATCCATCTGGCTTCGATGTATGTGTATTTTTTGTAGTTGACAGTAATAAATTGACAACATTACAAACATACTTATGTACGAAACGTTAACGAATCATATCAGAAACAGACATAACACTGTTTTGGTCAGACAAACAGACATTGAGACAGAAATTAGAGAGCGCAAATGGAGATGAATCAAAGGCGTTTCAGTTGATGTATCCGGATCACTTGCGGTGAAACGATCTTCAAATGAAACGGATAATTTGAACCAACACCTAAAGGGTTTTCACCCATTAGGTAGAATTAATAAAAAAATTTAACCACCAGGTGGCTACCAATTAGCTAATCAATTTAGTCTTTTCGCGATGGTCCTTTTCGTTTAAGTTTTCGTTTTATTCGAATTGAATGACAGTCTGACAATCTGATCATAATGACAGCATAATATCATGGATTGGAGAATTTCCGACTGTCAACCACGAAATGGGTTAAGGAAAATAAATTCCTAAATTGACAGATCCTTAAAATACGCCCATAATCCGTCCGAGTACCAAAATTGGTTAGATGCAGTACAAAATTTGACAATTTAAGGTTAGCGGCTAACCAATTAGGAGTACACCAAATTAACAAACAAATCATTCAAAATTATTTTCTTGTTTTCCGACCAAAACAATTTTTACCGACAGGACGCCCTCAATGCACTAAAAGTTATTAAACATTTTATTTTTAAAGTATACATCGATACGCTTATTTCTAAATATTGTGTCTTTTAAATTCGAAGCTGGTTGGCATAGATAGATTATAGTTACGTAATGAATTTTCAATTGAGCTCACTTATTAAAAAATTCCCCTTTAGGCAGCCACAAGTAGCAAGTCCCTTCTGTTTTAAAGAAATCAGAATATAGTTCTTAATAGATTTCTCATGATAGTTAACATATAAGGAGCTACTGGTTTTGAAACGTCTAATATTAATCGTGAACAAGTTTTTGCTTATAAATTTATATAGCTGGGGTTGTGTTAAGAAGAGTATTGGGTATAGTATACTAGTGGTAATAAGTTCAATCTGAACTCTCAATGGTAAAAGCCAAAGTACCTTGAAAAAAGGTATCACGAAGCATGAAAATGCGGAACCGTAAGATGTAGTTGACATAAGTTGGGGTGATGCTCTGCCAAGATAGTTATGATCCAATTCTTATCTATGTTAATGGTAAAATAATTAAAATGGGTAAAACAGTAGCCACTTAGGCTGAGAGTTGATTTTGATGAAAGCCTTGGAGCCATTTTACACCCTTACCACAATTCACAAGTAATACCTGTGAATTTTGGTCAGGATGATTAAACTATCGAACATATCCTCTAGACTATGATCTAACTCAAAATGCTAGAGACCAACTAAATGTTGGCATAAGGGACAATTAAGAATACTGGTTTCAACTTTTTAAAGTAGTTTATGATAGCGTACTTAAAGTTTGGTCGTCGGAATTTAAACCAAAAAGAGGAAAAATTAACTTTGTCTGACTTACCATTTATTTCGGGAAAAGCACATGGGTCACTTAAGCAGAAGGCTATTAGAAATTGGTAAAAAAATGTCGGTTATGATCGGAATGGATCAGCATTGATCAGCATTAAGTATGTGTTTGACTTAAATTTAAATTCAGAACCAGGTAGGGATATGTTGTTTGAATGGTGCTTATGAATTTTGAATTTTTTTAAAGTAGTACACGGGTCACTTGAGTATAAGAATCCAAATTTGAACTGGATACAGGTTGTTGCGATATTCGGTTTGTAATCTTGTTCAGAATGACGATAATTTTTATAATTTTGGGTTGGCACTTAACAAAATACCATAAGTTGCTTTATTAACTTTGCAGCATCCCAAATATAAAAATTAGCAAAATTCTACTCCACATATTACTTAAGAAAATTATAAGTTAAATCTGGAGTGAACCAAATCAATTATTTGGGTTTCTAAATACAAAACGCAAATTTAAACAGATGTTGATGCTACGGATGGATAGTTATTGAGCTGACTAGTTCTTGAGAAACCATACTAATTTCTCCGGAATAGTACAATATAATAGGACAATTCGAGAAAATATTTTCAAAAACATTGTAGTTATGACGTACGATAAGGTTGTAAGGAAGGATATACCAAATAAACGATCAAAGGAAAAAAATGTTCAGGAAGGGTCGCAAAGAAGTGAATTTCCTAGAAACTGATGGAAGCGAGTTTATTGAAAACCAATTAAGTTTTTAATTGATTGGAGTTTCACAAGCGATGTGTGATTATGCCGCACGTAGAAGTTATAATTTTTTAAAGTGTGTGGTAACTGGATTGCTAGATTCAGGGGCCAGTTTCAATTCACTATAGGAGAATTTTTAATTTCCAAACAACAACATTTGTTAAATATGCAACCGCATCACTAATACTATATTTAAGGAAATTGTATTCCTAGTATTTGGTATTCCTATAGTAATTGAACGCATAGTGGATGAATCGAAGCATATTGCGAATGAAAACATTACCGTAGTATAGCTTATGCATATAGAGTTTAGCGATATGCACTTTCCAATTTGTTAACATTCAATCGACAATCAACATAGCAAGACGGAATAGTGTACAAGGATTGTGAAAAAAATTGTGTACCAGCACATGACCTGAAAAGGATACAAGAACAATTTTACACATTCAAAGGCACTAGACGTAGAGAAATATAATAGTATGAGAAATCAATGTGTTTTTTGTTTAAAACAAGTTATCTGCAAACAATTTTTTTTTAGGAAATTGCATTTAAGGAAATTTAAGGAATTTTTAGCATGAAAAATCAGTATTTTAAATACATTTTTGTTCGTTTTGTTTTTAATTTAAAATTTGTCAGACTTCACATTATTCACAAAATTTAAAAAAATACAACATATAAGAGATAACTAATTTTAAAAAAATTAAAATTTTCCCATAAATAAGGTTGGCATAAGTTTAACTGATTTCAGGTTAGTTTTTGTAAATTAGAAATAATTATTAATTCAATATTTTGTTTATATTAAAAGTGTATAACTTTAAATACCAAATTTGTTGAAATAAATATTTGCAGCAATAACTTCATTTATAAACGGTGTTTTTTATAGAGTTACACAAGTTTAAATCATAATGAAACAATGAAACGGGCTTTATTGGATAGAACATTTTATGACATTAATGTCTAAATATGGTTTCGGCCATATGGCCGCCAAGGCTGGCGCGTACAAGGCGCAATCTGAAACCCAACTTTTCGCAGCATTTGAAGCCGTATTTCGCCAATAACCCTTCGAATGTTGATTTCCTGGTATTCAATTGTCTCTGGTTTATCGACGTAGACAATTGACTTTACGTAACCCCAAAGAAAATAATCCACGATCTTGGTGGCCAATTAATTGGACCATTACGCGAAATTATTCTTTCATCTAAAGTTTCATTGAGTAAATCAATTGTAGCGCGCGCTGTGTGGCTTGTGGCTTCGTCCTGTTGGAACCACATATGTCAGCAAGATTAATGCCAGCTAATCGAGGTACGAAAAAATTTCGAAACATGTCTCATCAACATCATCGAAGATATATGGACCAATGACTCCGCCAGCCCATAAGGCGCACCAAACAGTAATTTTCTGTGGATGTAATGGTGTTTCGACAAAAGCTTGTGGATTATCCTCACTCCAAATGCGACAATTCTGTTTATTTACGTACCGATTCAACCAAAAACGGGCTTCATCGGAGAACAAAATGTTGAATGGAAATTCAACATCAATATCAATTTGTGCTTCAGCCCATTCGCCGATTTTGCGGCGCATACGAGGATCGTTTGGCTTTAACTCCTCCACAAGTTGATTCTTGAAAGCCAAGATCCTTTCGTAAAATCTTCCATAAAGTGGAAGGACACAACCCTAGTTGCTAAGAACGGCGATGAATTGCTTGATTTGGATCTTCTTCAATGCTTTATCATTAAGCACGTTATCATTAAGAGTAAACGTGGTCCGAAAACGATCTATTGTTATTCGAATTAGCCTCTCTGAAGGACGATTATATACGCCATATAATGCACGAAGTGCACGATAAGTTTGACGAATAGAACCATTATTTTGATAAAAAAATTCAACAATTTGCAAACATGTAACACGTTGCTCTGATGTAAGTCGATCAATAATGAAATGTAAAACCAAACAAAACAAAAAGCAACTATATCAGCCGTTAAATGGGTTGTCAAATGAAGCAGTGTTGCCAACTCAAAGTTGTGAACCTCTACAAAAACACCCTGTAGTAGAAATTTCACTTTTTAAATTTTTCACGTAAATGGGGGAAGTTACAAAGGAATTTAAAATCATTTTCATTCTAATTGAAAATTGCAAAAAATGTAGTTAACATGTTTAAAAAAAAAAACACCAACACTGAAATGTTGTTTAATCAAGAATGATTTTCTCGCTATAACTGATCAGATATAAGCAACGTCAAGTAACTCATTAGAGTACATACATACATACTTGCTTAAACACAAAAAAAAGTTAGTAACGATGATAAATTAAAATGATGTGCGGATGATAACCAGCAGGACGAGAGTCAAATTTGAGCATCAAAAAAGCCGTATACTTATATCCATTGTCAATTCCTAAAGTAGATTTTAACCCGATTCACCTTTTAAATCTCTCAACTTGAACGATCTTATTATCGCTTTTATATTATAAAACAATCGAAAATGTATGGGTTGCCCGACCAAAGAATAAGCTCATCATTTTCTTTTGATCCGTGTTTATACACAAAAGGAAAACCAAAATAAAAATTGATTACAATTCATTCTCTAACCGTAGTACATATAGATATACAAAGAAAATCTACAGACGGAACACAAAAAATTTACCATCGAACTATTCATTTCATTGTTTATGTCTAACCATTTCCTCCTTTCCAATTAAACCAAAAGCTCCATCATCATCTATATTGAGGCGGTGTTGTTGTTGTAATTTTGGTTTATAAAAACAATAGAACACCAAAGAAGAAATAAAAAATAAAATGCTTTTCTTTTATCTTCGGCAAAAACGGCAAAATGAATGATGATCGCGGTTAAGTTTTGACAATACTACGATAAGACAATATATTTATTATGACGTATAAAAAGCGAAGAAGAAAAAAAAAAACAAAAATATTTCTTATCGTCTAAATGAGAAAATATTTATCATTATTCTCGACTCAAACATTATTATACGAACGGATAAAAAAACAAAAGGGGTGCACTTGCCTTGTTCTATATAGGATAGCACAAAACCATCTTTGCACGCACCCTCCCAGAAATTCCTCCCGTTTCATCGATGAAATGACCAAAATAATAGAAATTCCAATCAATGGATTTTTTTTTTTTGTAATTTTAAAATTATTTCGATATCAAAATGAAAAACAAACGGAAAAAAGCTTATCGCAAATATAACTTTTGGACGAGTACACCGTACGTCCATACTTGGATATAGGCTTTTTGTGAGTTTCGTGCTTTGATAACATTGGGGAAGGATATACACTAAGCCAATATATGAATGATGTGATATACTGATAATGGCGAAACAAATTCCATTTTATCCACATTCCACATTATGTACTACACATGTATGTCTCTATAGACGCTTATACATAATTTTTATGTTTTTTAGTCGTATGTACATATATATGTAGGTATTATGAAAGTTGTAATAGTAATGATATGGATTATCATTACAATAACAACAACAGCACACTTACATAATATACTAACACATAAAATGTAATTTTATCCATGATGTGTGCTCTGTATGTATACGTACTGTAATCCATTCACTTTATCATTCTTGCGGAATATTATTAAGCGGCACGGGGTATATGGGGTGGCCGGAGTACGATAGAGAATAAGAAAATATGTTAAGCATTTATCATGTTGATAGTGTATGTGTGTGTGTGTGCGTGTGTCTATGTGTTGTGTCTTCTGCTGTATACATACATAATATATGCTTTGGCTGTGTATATAAGGAATGATATATCTACTTAAACGTATGTTTGTTTGTTTTATTAACACACCGTAATGTAGTTCGGTTTTTGTTTTTGTTGCTGGCTTAATGTATGATTACATTTTTTTTGTGTCGGTTATTTCGGGATAGAAATCTAATTTTGGAATTGGTACACATATAGTGTATAAATTCAGAATCGTTCAACCTCTAAAAATCATGTTGGTAAACGGATCCTCACATTCAACATTTTTTAAGAATGAGTGAAAAAAATGAAATTGAAAACTCAATTACGGCGCAAAGGGTGATTATTTTGGTGCCGGAGGCTAGGAAAAGCCATATGTTCAAGAGATTGCCTCCCAATATCCAAAGGAACATGTACCTGTCGTTTTCTGACCTTGCAGGGCCAGAGGAAAACACATTAACGAGGCCATCCCAAAAAAGTAGTAGGCTTGAATGTCGGGATCACTATCGGATACTTATGAGCCTGATCCTCTTACTCGGATGGGTAAGAAAATTGATCGCTTATGCCAATACATCAGAGGAAGGTATAACGTGCACCATGAGATAAGGAACAATAACAAACGGGTGGAAACAAGGACGAGAATCAGACATCGTAGACCATTGGGAAATTGGCTACGCAAATTATTGTGTGCTGTAAGATCCAAACTTTCCCAACCATAACTAACCAGAGAAATAATCAGGGAGAAACTCTCCTGCATGGATAGTGAAATGACGACCGCCACCAATAGCAATAGGAGGAGGTCGAAACAAGACTCACACAGAGACCATGCCAAAAAGAAAGAGAAACAGAGAGCTGGCGAAACCCAAACCCCGAAATCCAAACCTATAGGTATAGATGAATTCAAGAAGCCTGATAATGTAAAGGACCCTGGCTAGCACGTAGTGGGGATAAAAGTGGAAACCACGTGAAAGAAATCCGCGTCATCGTCCTGATGCTATTAAAATAACCCAAACTGGAGCAATGTCGTATGCGGATATGCTTAAAAAAATGAAAGGGGACCCAAATCTTAATGATCCCTCTGGTAAGATGGCCCGGTTCCGTAGAGCCAAAAAGGCGATCTACTAGAGTTAGAGAAAGATGTATATCCCAAGGAACTTGGATTTCAAAGTGCAATAGAAAACGCTCTTGTTAGTGATGCACAAATCCAAACACACACACAGATTGACGAGGACATAGCGATAAAATGTATTAAGTCACTGAGAGCTGCTTATAGAGGCTCCCAAACAGCAGTGGTATAGTTGTACCAATCAGGACAGCCAAAGTGATCAAATCGAAGGGAAGGTACGAATTGGATGGGTCATCTGTTGTAAACGTAAAAAAACGTTGCCCTGAAGATGTTTTAAATTGTGGGATCGCTCTGGCCCCTGCTATAAATGCGGAGGAAATGGTCACAAAGTAAAAGAATGCGAGTTGTATGCTTTGCCAGCGAAAGACGAATCATAATCACATAGCAGGGAGTGGACGATTAACGGCCTACATGTGGCACTTAGAAGACCACGTCGACAATCAAGTTTGTCCAGCTCAACCTAAACCACTGTGAAGTTGCACAGGAAGTATTAGTCCAAACTGTGTATGAAACAAGCGCAGATGTCGCCATTTTGTGCGAACAGCACAAAAATATGGAGGGATGCACTTGGATAACCGATCAAACTGGTAAAGCTGCCACATGACCCTGTAGTAGACGGACCATGCAGGAGAACAACAATAATCCCACCGCAGGATTTGTACGAGTAGAAGTTGGCGGCTTACACATCTATAGTTGCTTTGCACCACCTAGCGCTACAATTGAGGGGTTTGAATATTTCCTGGACCAACTGGTCGCTGATGTCCGACCGTGAAGCCCTGTCTGTCACCTTTAGCCGATGAAACAAAAAAACATATAAGGATAATTGTGGCCCAGATTATGAATACGATTACCAACGCCTGCAGTGCATCTATGGTAGAAAGGCTGCTAGACAATCATCGTCCACCAGCATACTGGTAGACTAAGCAGATTGCACAATTGCAACGGAAATGCCTTAATGCAAGGAGTAAACATTAATGTGCTTGGAGTACAGAGACATATTCTGGCCTGCACCAAAATTATCTGGATGCCCGGAATAAATGTAAACAGGCCATTAAAGTAAGGAAACGCCAATGTTGGAAAGACCGCGAGGATATGCGAGACCCTGCAGAATTGCCTGGTCCTGTTGGAAAAAAAAGGAACAACCAGGTGAGCCATCCTCCTACCTACCATTATGCATGCTGGATACGGCTGGCAAAGTGCTAGAGAGAATCATATACAACCGACTGGAGAAAGCCGTGGAAAACGCTGGAGATCTCACTCTCTCTGGAGGCTCCCAAATGGAGCTCTATCTTAAGTTGACTCCCAATAAAGAAACGGCACTGTTCGGATTCTCCAGCCGTTCAAAACGAAATGTACGAAGAGTTAGACAGGATGAAGGTTAATAGTGAAAACAACTGTAACCTCGGAAATGGACTGAGCCATACTCTTGGCGGCACATATAACTGATACAAATAAATAATTTTATGATGAAAATGTGGAACAATAACAGTAAATGTACAAGGAAAAAATCACATTGTCCGTAAATGTCAAATAAAATTCAAATGTCGTATTAAATATTGAATGAATCTTAAATTAATGGCAAATATTGTCAATTAATGTAAAAATTTATCAATAAAAATTGAAATGTCGAAGTAATTCTAATGTCAAGTTTTGCCAAAAAATATCACCAAAGATGTTAAAATAATGACATACATGAATTGGTCCGAAACGTGTTAAATGTTTTATCAATATTTTTAATAAATTAAATAATATCATATTTTAACAATATTGTTGGTAATTATCATTAAATGTCAAATCAGTACTCAAACATTGTCAATTAATGTGAAAAAAATGAATTGTCAAATATTATCAATAAATTTCAAATATTTTAAAATATTGAGAGTTGTCAAGTTACTGTCAAATATTATAAAATTATTGTCAATTTTTCCCAAAAGTAGAAGGCATTCAAACCAAAGAATAATGATTATCGATTCTTACAGGTATGTATAACCCGAACTATGCCGTTAGGTTCTGTGTAGTGTTGTGTAGTGGCCACTCCGCTCGGTGCCAACTGAATGTCAAACATTTTAAAATTATTGACAAAATATATTAAATAATATTTAATTTTAATTTTAAATATTATCAATAAGTTATATCAATGTAAAATATTATCAATAAAAAATGTCAAATATTGCCAATAAATGTGAAGTATTATCAGTGAATGTAAAATATTAAAATCTCATATTGTCAATAAATGTCAAATTATATCAAGTCAAATTTCTTAATAAATGTCAAATTAATGGCAAATATTGTCATTATAATGTTAAATAAATGCCGTCAACAGCATTTTTCGGCAAAATCTGGCTTTAGATCATTTTTTATTGACAACATTTGAATTTTTGTTTTTTGTAATTATTGACAAATTTGATATAAATTTAACATTTATTGAATAATTGTTTACATTTTTCAACAAAATTGAACATTTATTCAATATTTAATACGACATTTGAAATTTATTTAACACTAAATTGGTTGGAAACATGTTAAATTTGTTTGTCTAATATCACATATAAATTAAATAATGGCAAATTTAATCAAAAGTAAAAATCAAATATTGTCAGTAATTGTCATTATATTCAAAAGTTTTTCAACTAATGTCAAATAATGTGAATTATTTCGAAATTAT
Organism: Tipula unca; assembly: GCA_951394425.1. Taxonomy (NCBI): domain Eukaryota; kingdom Metazoa; phylum Arthropoda; class Insecta; order Diptera; family Tipulidae; genus Tipula; species Tipula unca. The sequence continues at coordinate 70,569,677 of OX596380.1, forward strand.
CGATACTCTTTGTGAATAAATGTCAAACTTTTGTCACAGATTGTCAATAAATTTTAATTGTTGACAGTTAATATTTAAACAAAATGACACTTAGACCAAAAAAAGACAAATCATTATATTAAAGAGTGGCCGTGCGGTGACAAGTGAAATTTAAATATTATCAATAAATTACGTCAATAAATGTTAATTCATTATATTAAAGAGTGGCCGGGCGGTGACAAGTGAAAGTTAAATATTATCAATAAAATATGTCAAATATTTAACAAATATCAAAAATTAATGTGAAATACGTATTCTCTTTATATATTAACTATTGTTAAATTTGTTAATAACTGTCAAAAGTAAATTAAGTCCCAATATTGTCAATAAAATTGATATCTTGTGTTATACTTATATTGAATAAAAATGTTAAATATTCAAATATTGTCAGCAACTGTCATTAAATGTCAAATATTGTCAATTAATGTGAAACTAATGGCATACATTATCCATAAATGTCAAATATGGTCAAACCATTTCAAATTATTTTAAAATATTGTCAAATTTTTAAAAATTTACATATAAAAAAGATATAAATTGTTAAATATTATCAATATTGTTAATAATTGCCAAATAATTTCAATATGCGTTAATTTATTATTAAATATTGTCAATAACTGTTAAATGAAAGTGAAATGTTGTCAATGAGTGTAAAATTGGGTGTGCATCATCAATGTAGCGAGTCTGAGCCATCGTCCATTTCTTTATTGGAGGCTTCTAGCGGCAATAATATAATACAATAAATTGGCTAATTTTTAAAGCCATAGTGTAAAATTATAAAAAAAATTAGGGCCTTGTTTTAATTTCATTTTAATTTAAATATTCGTTCAATATCTGAATTAGTTTATACATAGAAGACGTAGGTCAAGTTTTTTTGTTTAAATTTATTTGTTTAATATTTTTGTCTTGAAAAATTGTTATCAAAATATTAATCAAAATTAAAGTTTTTTGTTAAAATAAATAGAATATCCAATATTTTTCAAATATTTCATTATTTTATTGTGAAATAAAAATAACGCCCTAATTTTTTTCTCAATTCATTTTTAGTTAAGTATATTATTCATGAATTCTTATTTAGGATATTTTTTCTTTTTGTTATCGACATTTATGACGATTTTTTTATAATTTCCCTAAATGCACGATCATGTTATTGATTCTTCATGAAAATCGGATAAGAAAGACAAACAGGCATTCAAAAACATGATTATCCATCAATATTTAAAAAAAAAATTCAATTTGTCCCTCGCTGTAAAACAAAATATGTAGAACAGATCAATCACTATATAACATGTTTCTTAACCACAAGCTAAATACCACATTTCAATAATGGAATAACTAAAAAAAATTTAATTTGAAAATACATATTTGGAAAATAAAATTTTTCTCGCATATACCACAGAGCTAGGCGTTGTATGCCGAGGGATGAGATGGAAGGGGCCGATGAATACAAAATATTTTTCTATTATTTACCGTGTCAATATAGCTATAAATCAACTTCGTTGTGTGGTTTTTCATTTTTCATTACAAAAATTTCATCGACAGATGTATATAGTGTGCTTGAAAAACTGAACGATTTCAAACCTGTAGAAAACTATACATATGTGTATATTTGTTTGACTTGACAATCTGTTGCGCGTTGGTCAGCGCCATGCGAACAACTGAATTCAAACTTGAATAAAAACACAAAAAACAAAATATGTCGATAAATTTAAATCGAGTGCTAGACTGCTAGATGAAAAATTTTGAATTTTGTTTTTTCCAGCACACTACTACCTGTATAAGCTAAAATAATAATTTCCAATTTTTCATAATATTTTCTTTGATAATTGACTTTGAAAAATTGAAAAACAATTTTCTTGTTATGTATATACAAAAGATATAACGTGTTTGAACATTATTTGGTTATTGAATTTTCCCTAAACAATTTTCTCGTATATATGACACTATGTATACGTACGTAGACACTATGTATACGTACATACGGGTATATGCGCGTTTTATGTCGTAACGTTTATTGTAACTAACAAACGTAACAGCAATACAAGATCAGGCACAAGTTGGTATATGTTCTGAGGGTGCAGTTTATGTATGGGGTGTTCGATTTTCTTTTTGTTTTGCAATCAATTAGTTGAAATTTGATTTCGAGAGCAGACTCTCGATGAATACACAATATATAGATTTATGCGCGCGAAGAAGATGTATAGTAAAACGATTTATTCCACTATCATATACCATGTTTGCCTTTTCAATATATAATATAATGTTTGATATAGGGGATATCAAGCAGACAGGCAAAAAAAAGAAAAATCTTTTCTTTACTTTTGCATTGTGTGGAAATAGAAAAAAATTTCACATCATTTCATGTTCGTCTGGAAACAAGCAAGCAAAAAAAACGATTTTCTCGATTTTCTTCTTTATAGTTTATTTTTGTTATATGTACAGACTTGAAAGGAAGCTGTAAAAAAGATTAATCGTGGTATTAAACTAATGCTGTATATATACGAAGATGTTATATGCCTTATATCAAAGATGTGTAAAATAATAGTTTTTTGTTGAAGTTTTTAATTTTAAAGTATGCATTTATCTATTGTCATGTATTATTCACATATCGTATATGTAAACTATTAAAAATCCAATGAAGCGTTAAACTATTGAAACTTGCTCTGTAATCTAATAAATTTAAAAAATAAAAAGTTAATGGTATTAACAATAATGAAAAGCTTTTCTTGTTTTATTGAAAAACATCGAATGATTTTTATAAATGTATACAAGTCGATCAAAATAGAGTTAACCTTCTTCGAACGATAATTTATTGTGACGTCAGTAAAACCATATGAACAATTTTGTTTCGGTTATATAGAATTTCGACAATGCATTTTAGGATTCATCGATGTTTTGTGTAATCAGATGGATAGAAGGAGTTTTGGTTTTTTGGCTGTTTCGGAAAAAAAATTCAATGTGGTCCTTTGAAGCATCATCTAACATTGTCCCGCCTTTTTATATTATGTCTACAAATTTGGTAGCATACTAGCAATGCTCTTAAAGCATAAAGGTTGTGCATAAGTATATAGCTGATATCAGTGTGCTATGGTGGCACGTGGTAGCACGTGTTGTATGTAATCGTAAAATTCTGTTAAAGTAGGGAAGCAGTTTCTTTCTATATGTCCATAGTAAAAGACAATCCAACTGGACAAAGCCATTTCACTCATATAGGGTTCGCCTTCAAATAGCTTATTTTCGTTAAAGAGTAATAGAGTAAAAGAGTAATAAAAGTCAATGCTTCAAACAAATGACGATAGGCTTCATTACTATCAATGCAAATCACTTCACTACCCAAAGGGATAAATCAAACAGAAAAATTGTACAATAGGATTCTCCTCTTTCTTTAAGTGCTTCTTCTAGTTGGACCATCTGATTCCGAACATGGGATGTATTATGAGTTGCACACTCATTTAGTTTGGTAGCTAAACTTTAAGCAAATAAGCAAAATTCATTGGAGTGTTTAACACGACTAACCCTGAAAACGATGCGGAGAAGTCTAAACTTCTACCCAAACAGTCTGATAAGGGGATTGCAACACCACCATAGTAACACAATATAATCATTAAAACCGTTTTTAAAGCTAACTTTACGACCATACAACCTGATGATGTGTTCCTTGTCTTGCCAGAAACCATACTAGATATCTACAGGTTCTAGAAAGTTTAATGCGAAAATCTAAGCACTAGTTATGAAAACTTTTTTTAAATCAGCACCTTTCTTTTTGCGGTGCATCTAAACGATTGCCTAAATTATGTAGCGGTTTTTAATCTCAAAAAAACTCGAGAAAAGCGAATGACAAAAATCAATCACCATGGTAGGATAAAACCTTACAACCATCCCAATAATCCCCACTGCTTAGTTGAAAAGAGGTCTGAAGGATCGACTAGGTCTTCATGCCATGTTTCGTTATGCAAGTAGCATAATCCTCTGTATTAAGTGGTTTTTCAAAATGTAGGTCAAGTGCGTAACAGATAAATAATGTGCCATCTTTGATAACCACAAACTTCGCCTGAATAGCTTCAAATGGCAAAACATAAAATCAAAGTTTTATATATTAACGGTCGTACTATGGTTGGTAAAAATAGAAAGATAGCACACTAGCAAACTAGATGGGAGTACGCTTCCCTAATATTATACCTAATTTTGTGCCTACTAATATACCTTTCAGGTAGTAGACCGATGACAAGGCATCGGATTCCATATGGCCAATATGCGGTTCAATAGCGGATATTATTTTTAGTTCTTTTTCAAAACACTTCGCTGACCAGGTATCTCTTGACCTTTATATCCCCTATCTACAACGACTCGTTGTACCTTGGTGCATTTTATTGTTCTGCTTGTAGTATGGCCATCATATATGTAAGGGTGTAATGCTCCTGTTTATACAAGATCAAGCAATGTTTATGGATTATGGTATTGATTTGTTTGTTCAAAGTGATTTATATCGCACCATGACAATAGCAAGCTATATTCGCATGCCGCAATGCAACTAATTTTAATTCATTTCAAATTCAAACTGATTCGGAAATATGCAATGTAATATTTGGCTGATACATCCCAAAAAATGTATATTCGCTTTTCATATGATCTAACACTCGTGAAAGCGAAAGTTGGAGGGATTTTGGGAATAACAAAATTGAACCTGGAAATTGATATTTAATAAGAGGCCTTGTTCTTTACTATTCATAAATGATCTTAATAAAAAAACGAAGTTCCAAAATTACCTCAGATGTTAAGAAAACGATTTCATGTTAGCTATTATAGCTGCTTTGTCATCTCTTTCAATCACTGTTAATAGTATAAAATAAGACTATAAGGATTTAGAATTTCTGAACGTAATGTCATGCCATTCTCAGGGACAGAAAGTATCTTTTATAAGCTTTAACAATAGTTGTAACCGTTATATAAATTAATATCGAACAAAATATAAAAATATTCCTTATTTTTTAGTTTACAAGGTGACTTACGAAACTGGTGACCCGTAATTGGTGACCCGAAGCCGTTTTTCATCAAAAATTAATTTAAAATGGTTTTTTTAGTGTAAACGGTCGATCAAAACCATTTTTGTAATCAGATTAACTCGATAATAATGAAATCTTTGGGAAGGTCACGTAGCTACTATAACCGAGTTAGTAAAGGAGAAGCAAAAATTAGAAAAAGTTCCTCAACAGGCTAAAGCCATTTTTTTATAGTATAAGAGAAACAGGTCGAGTGACCATCGATATTATGAAAAAAATGTGCTAATGCCAAAATCGGTGTTCCAGAAAAGCATCTGCCAAACCTGAAAATTCAAGAAGCAGACGACGCTAGCCACACGATAACAAAACTCATTGCTATCAGTGAATTGGTACTGACGCGTTCAAACTGACGTTTGAGTACTGCCGCGTTCGAACAATGAACAACAAAAAATTCTATAGCTTTACCATATAGTACACAATTCTTTGCTTCGCCATAGCCGATGTCAAGGTCTGTTGAGAAAGTAGGAGGAATTATGTCTAGTAATAGACAGGCCGGCGATGTGGAGCTGGCTGAACTCTGTCATTATTGGCCACTCAAAAATCCAAAAGCGTCGGATTTAAAATTTGGCATTTTTCAAATAACAAATTCACGAACGTTAACTATGAAAAGCAACGGAAAGACTAAGAACAGCACAAATGTAAATGAAGAAAGATGAACATATGGATACGAAGTGCTTAAGAAAAAGCTTATCTATTTGCAAACCATTCAAGGACCAACCTTTCCCAACCCTCTTCAATTTTTTCTCAGAAATACTGCTAATGATCTCGCATAAGGTATAATTGAGCAATATATAGTACTCATATTGCTAAACCAGGTAGATCACCTAATGACAGAGGATGTTATAGGTCAATTTCTCTACTGCCATGGAAGTCTATAAGCTATTTGACAAACTGCTTCTTAAATTACTGAAAATAAATCTCATTCCGTCACTTAAATACGGTTTCCGCGTAAATCACTCAACTCTTGAACATGGAATCGTAAACAAAATTGAAGCCACACTGGCTAGTAAAAAGGTATGTGTGTCCTATATGAATAGCATAAAAGGTTGCAATTTAAGATTAAGTTCAGACAGATGTACTGACTTATTGGGCGTAACACAGAGCTAACTATATACACAATAAACTGTCTACCGACAAATTTTTAAACCTCTATGGACGAATGGTATGCAGCTCTAGGACTGTACCAAGTAGACCAACGTCAAACCAATTCGATCCAAAACAACATTTTTTGGAGTATTTCATGACACGAAAACGATGAGTGACGAGATCTCTTAGATTACCATATAGTCGAACGAAAACTTCAGCGAGCGATTGCGAGGGATTTAGTGCGGACTGGCAACATTAAAAAATTAAATTAGAAGGGACTAGCCACCTAAACAAACGTGTAAATTTAAGAATGTAAATTTGAAATATAAAAATTACTACAATATAGATGAGCCTTAGTCAGTTATAATAAAATTAATAAATCAAAAAGAAATCATTATTTGCCACTACTGACGTCAAATCTGCCAATCAAGATCTACGACCCGAAAAAAAATGATGATGCAAATTTCACAGGTGGTTTTATAATGACGGGCGTCAATTCAACAAGACAGTACATCAAGCATCAGGTACAACAAAAATTGGGGCATCAAACATCGGATGAGTAAGCCCAATGATTAATTAAATGTTACAACACTAATTCGGATGTTGGAGCCTCCAATTTCAATTCCAGAACTAAGCACAGGATGCAACTGGTCAAGGTCATCTAATATGCGTAACCTAAAAAGAATGGCAAATTCTTCTATTCAAAAGCTGAGATTTTATCGGTTATATAGGCGATTACCATTCTCCTATAAGTGGTATCAAAGATTTTATGCAGTTTCTTGATGGCACAAATTTCCAATCACAAAAGGCGTTACAAAAGCTGATTATTTAAAGATGAAATGGCCAAAGGAAGAAAAATCGCATTCTAGAACTGCAAAGATGAATATGTATATATAATAATTCTTGCACTGCACAAGCCCCAAACACAGCTGTCACTCCACGATATTGAAGCATCTTAAGATACTTAGAAGTAGGAAAGGTGCTTCCCTGATAAAGGTTACAGTGAATTTGTGGGAACTTGTCGACTTTGACATTTAATATACATACTAATATGTATTGATCAATAGCCAGAGGGCCATCCTTGTTGGAACTCAATTTAAATCCATTCCGTCATCACAACTCATTGGAACCGGTAGTTTCAGCTTGAGATCTTCCAAAAGTTAACCATGGGTGTCAACCACTTGGAACCGATGCCTTATCATCTGTAATAACTCGTAATAATTGAAAGATGGCATAGGTGTTTGAAAGTGGACGGTCAAGGGATATATCGAAAATCTGGTATATGTTCTCTTCACTAATTTAGACTACTGACTCATGCTGTAATTAGATATACAAATTTATCTCCTATATACATATTTACTTTGGTACACACCTATTAAATATTTATATATATGTATATGTACATAGTATCTACATGTCACAGAATGTCAACTTGTGTACATAATATGTACATACATGTTTAATGAAATCAACCAAAAAGGAAAAGGATACAACTTCACCAAACTTTATAAATAAACGGATGACATATTTTCTTTAAAAAAATAAATAAAAATTCTCATAATTTTTATATGACGTCAACTAACTATTTACTGTGTACATTATACATTTTATAGCTATGTACGATAGACATGTATAAAGTAAAAAAAATATATGTTTTTTTGTTATGTACATAACATGGCTTTTATGTTCCGAATTTGAATGGAGCATAAAGTTTATAGAGGTAGATACATTTTGTGGTGATTGACAACAAGAAAGGATTTAATTTTTTTTTTTTCTGGATAATCTAAATTTATAGTGCTTCCGTCATTTTTTTTATATAAATTAAACTAACATGCTAGTTATTGTTGTCCAATGAAGTTCATAAAATATTTTAATAATTTGTAGGTTATAATCTATTGTCCTGAGATACTTTTAGCATTTAAAAGCACACTGCTGCCTTAGCAAACGTTCAAAACTTGAAACTGAACAGTGCCGAAATCAACTGTTTATACGGTCTCAAATTGCGCTCAACTGACGGCTTAACTCTTTAAAATCATAGTTCTTTACGGTCTTCGAGTTGAAAGATAAAGGAGCCGGCTCAAGACCCGTAACCACGTGACCATAACGGTATTGTTCAGTTGGAGCAAAGAAGGTTCATGAAATACTTGCACGCTTTCACAAGTTTGGCTAGTAAAAAATCACCAACACTGACAATGGTATCGACACTATCGTCATTAAGAAACTATTTTTTAAAACGTGGAAACAACTTGATTGAATTCCATTATGAAACTTTGGCAACTTAAAATGTGATCTGCCCCACTGGATCTCACCCATCTTGCAAACATAAAAACTCCCCCCTTAATATTAAACGTTATACGCTTCCACTTTGAGACCATTGTTCTTGAAATTAATTTACTAAATTTTGGTGAGGGAGAACTATTTAACTAAATTCACCAATTATGTGAATATTGCTTTTATATCTCAGCTTTACAAATATTTTCCTAAGCCAATGTCAAAATGAAAGCCTAACAGGTATATGTTTAACCTACAGCAAAAAGGGAATTACATCCTTTCTCCATTTTCGCCATTTTGTCTTAAGTCATTTTCACTCATTTTCACATTTTAAGTCAATACTATAGAGAGGTGTTTGCTCGTTGCTATCATCTTTTAAGTAATTTCTTTAGTATAGGCTATTGATTGCGCGTTATATAGGTACCACAATTTTAATGCGTTTCCAATATTGAATTTCTTAACAGTTAAGCGGCCTGCTATTCTGCGACTGAAATAATTATAAATTAAAATGATGGGTTATAACCATGAACTCAGATTCAGCGAGAAATTCTCAAATTTTGTTAACACTGCGAGTACAACCATAAAACACAACCTGAGAGAATAAAATGCTATCGGGTGCACATTTCCTTCATTCGTCATCTGGTATGAAACACTTGCGATGTACCTGTAGAAGAAGCGTCTACTTGAATTTAAGACAGGGCTTCATTGTTCTGGGTCTACAAAAATGTTTGTATTTGGGCAACACTCCCAAATTGGTCTTTTAATCAATACTTGAGGTAAATCTTGTTTTCTCTGTTAACCATGTAATTCTTCGATCTTTGACAAGAGAAAGGAATTTTTTCTGTCACGTCGTTTGACCTTCGTAACATAATTGAATTTTTCCGTTATTGTTTCTTATTATTGTTAGTGATGCATATATTGTGGTCCATTCCCTTCTGAACTATTGAGGATATTTTTGTTGAAAATTGTGGGGAGTGTTAGCTAATGTTGACTCAGCTTTCTCCTCCCCCTCACGAATCATAATTAATTTCCTGTCCAAGCAATTTTGTTTATGTTTGCGAGATGGGTAGCAATAGGGTTGGGCCTAATAACTCAATAGAGGTATTATCTGAAATTGAAACAGGTAAAGTGAAGTAATCAGTAAATTTGTAGAATGTAATTGTTTAGAATGTCCTGATATGATGAGTACCCTGCCACTCCGATATATTTGAATTAGTATCAAAGAAACTATAATCTAATATTCAAAACCATATGAATGTATACGGATTTAGAAAGGTTTCGCTCGAATTGTTAATGTTTTTATAGGGCGAGCTGTAAAATATTGACATTTTGATGAAAAGTCTTATCGCTTCTCCTGACTGGTTTCTTGAATTTGTCGGCGATGACCGATACAGCTGTAGTGTAGAAGTACGATTAATAAATTTAGTAAAAACTTACAAATTGTCAATTAAGGTAACATTCTTTTTCTGAATTTGGAAGATCCATATGACGAAAGCTTTCATAGCGTTTTGATTGAATTGGCCAAACATGAATGAAATCTTTTTTGCCTTTAACAACGAAATTCAAAACCTCAATAATACTACGCGCCAATGCTATTTATAAACAAAAATAGACCAGCGATTTGTAAATAAAAGACATCATCTTGGGCTTAAACGCCATTATCCTAAAAGCTCTTCTATGTTTGCAAAATAAGGCAGTTGCTTTTTGAAGTATGCAGTCCAGGTGATATTTTTAGGAAAGTTTATACTATCCAACACAACACAACATGTTTGACGTGGTCACATCTAGGGTTCGGTCTCCCAAAAAGTAAGACAACGGTATTCGCCTAGAAACGACGATTAAATTTTAGGGCGATTGACATGCAGGTGTTCAAACACATTTCACAATAATAGTTAAGGTTGTGTTATGTCTGGAACTGTTAATCTGGAACTGTTAAAATAAGATCATCAGCATCGGTCAGTACAATGCAGAAAGGTTGAAAAGCACCTCTCTGGGGACAGCCTTTAGCAACCTTGACCGGAACGAACACCGCCTGGATTTATTCCAAAAATAATGATCCGATCAATAACATAAATTGGTAGATGTGAGGTGATCGTAACAAACGCAGCGCTTTAGAAATCTTCTTCAATATCCAGGAAAGTTACAAATTACTGCGTGGGAAGATGATTAGAAAATAGGCCTCTAATAAATCTGTCAATGGCTCTTTTCAGGGCTTTCTGAAAAGTGGAGGACAGACTAATATGCCGAAATGACTTAGGGCCCATATTTTCGGGATAAAAATCATTCTACTCCTGCTCCAAGATTTTGAAATAGTGCTAAAGGTAATGCACACTTGAAAAAAGATGGAAAAAATGGTCCTGATTATGAGGAAAGTCACAATTCAACAAGAAAAGTGCCATCAGGTCTACCAACTCTATAAAATGCAAATGAGACGAGACTCACGATTGATCAGCCAAATCCGAATAGCTCAAAACGATGCTCGGAGAAAGCAATCGAATAATCTTGAGAACGTCTACTACAAGGTGGCATTCGCACCAACGGTGTGTAGAGCGAATTTTGTCTATACCATATCTGATGGTAAAAACAAAAAAATGGAATTAAGGAAACCACCAGTTCACCAGGATGGATTCCCAAACCAGCATAATACCACAGAATAAGTCCATTACAATTATAAATGCAATCACACAAAGAATAGAGGATTTATCAACCGTTCAACCGTCTTCTTGGATGTTACCACAAGTCTTTGACAACAGGCTACCCAAAACTAAGCAACTATACTTGGTTATATGTTAACGTCAGTACAGGTGTGGTACAAGGTCATTTTGGTGTATCAATAAATATTGTCAAATTACATATTTATAACAAATTGAGGATTCGATTAAATTCGATAAAATCTTGAGAAAGGCTCATTCGATTTTTGGAACATTTTTTTGCAACGTGTCGCGAGTAAAACGATAGGACCACAGTATCAATTGAGCAACAGAAATTGATTTGATAATCAAGATTATGATCCATCTTCAGACCGAATAAACTGATAGGTATAACATGATCTTACGAGCCTCAAAACGAAGGCCAGTAAAATAAAAATGAAGGTTTAGTACATAGAACGCCACAACAAAATAAATTGTTTTCTTCATCAAGCGCTAACTATGGAAACACTCTTATAAAAAAAATAAATGTTGATACCAAATTTTGGTTGACTTTACCAAGTACATTAATAATAAAACTCGCAAAAAACGGTCTGGTACTGATGTAAGTCAATTTTTCGTGTGTTTTACTATGTGAGTACTTAAAAATATCGACTTAAATTTGGTATCGAGAATTTATTTTAATCGTTTATTATAAATTATAGCAAATGGAATTTACAAAAATATTTAATACCTATACCAAGTTTTAGTCGACCTTGTCGAGTTCTCACATAGTAAAACACACGAAAAATTGTTTAACTCTGCTGCAGGACAATTTTTCTGTGTGTTTTACTATGTGAGTGTTTGGAACGGTCAATAAAAATTTGGTATAAAAAAATAATATTTTTTTTATTGGAATTGTGTGTAATTTTGCATATCGTTTTGACTATTGTGTAAGGTCGGGAAATATTTCATTGTACCTACAATAATTAAAACCGCTGAACCATTTCTAATCGTCCAGTGAGGGCCGGCGTTTGGCGGATTAATTTAATTGATTAACCTCAGTTAAAAAATATGTAAATTATTTAATTGTTCTTGAATCACTTATAGTTAAATTACCAATTTTACTGGATTATTATTATGATTCTTACCTGAAACGAAACAAAAACAAAAATTGTAATTAATAAGAATCGACTATAAACTAAATTAAAATAATTTATGGAGACGTCAGGAATTTCTATATATTATAGAAACAGGTCATAATGTCACTTAGTATTTTCTAGACAGAATTCGTTGTTTACATATTATTCACCAACGAAAAAATTCAACTAAAAATTATGTTGCATAATATTTTATGAAAATGTGTCAAATTCTGAGTAAGTGCAGCAATAAATTATAAAACATTTTAATAAAAAAAAAAATGTCACTCCAAATCTGGAGCATATAAAAATTAAAAATAAATTGTTAACCGTACGAAACTATACTGTATAGTAAAAGCTCTTATCAAAACAATTTGTTTTGACATAAATAATACAGTTTTTAACTTAATTTTTAATTTTCCGAAATGCTGTTCATTAAAATTACAACAATACGGATTATAAATTTTCCAGTTCAGAGAGTAAATACGGTTGTTTGTGGCAAAACCAAAAATTAACATAAATTTTTATCCCGACCCGCGCGCGAAATTCTATATATTCTTATAAATGGCACCTTAGGCAAGCAAGCACACGCACGCATAAACGTTTTCTTCACCCTAACAATTTTTTTTTGTTTCTGTAAATTCAAATGAAAATATAATTTAAATAACAAAAAGGGTTATTACAAAGCACACAAAGTATTCATACTTCATGATTTCACACACAGTACACACACACACACACCCAAAACAAAATAATAAAAAGTTTCACGAGAAAAAGAGACGGAGAGAGAGTTTAGAAAAATAAGCTTTTTATTATTATTTTAATTTTTGTGTTAAAACTTTATTTTTTTGTTTAAAAAGCTATTCATACTTCGATGAACATTTGTTTGTTTGTAAATAATATTTATATTTTGACTTTTAGATTAGTTAGTAAGTTTTCCTATAATATTATGTAATAATTTTATAGAGCTTTTCATAAGCGGCCAAAAAAATATATGTTCTATATATTCAGTGGCACCCGTCTTATACAGCACACAACACAAAGTAGAGTGACTTTTAGGCATGTAACTCTTTAAGTTTTCATTTAACATGAGGCACAGTAATACCTCGAATAACGCGGTACAACATCATTTTTTATTACTACTAACATTTTACATCATTGACTTGTCCAGTATAACACTCACCGTAAATCGACAGATACAGGTATATTCACACCAACCCATTCCCTGGATAGATATTCCCAGCATTAATTCATTGATCTATATGCAGGGTTGGGCGAGGTAGACTACGCCAAGTAATTTACTCGGTTGTCGACACGTAAAGTATTGCGTAGATTACTCGACGAGATTTATTGGTAACGTCGACAATTAAAACAACGTCGACAACCTACGATAATTTCACGTTTTTACGAAAAACGTAAATGCTAAAGCATTTTTTCAAATTAAGTCCCAACGCAAGTAGAATGAAAATAGTAGATATACTGTAAGACTTGTTTATCCGAAATCCTGATCATGGATAGAAGGATATAAAGTTATAGTATTGACTTTAAAATATATAAGACAATGAATGTACTAAATCACTACTAGTTACAAAATTATGTACATTGTCGACGCGTTGTCGATGTGTTGTCGACATTGTCGACGCGTTGTCGGCATTGACGACGCGTTGTCGACATTGTCTACGTATTGTCGACGCGGCGACGTAGAAAACATTAGATGACGCGTAATTGAATTGCCCATCCCTGTCTATATGTTACTAGCATTTACACTCACTCTGTCTAAAAAATGTTAAATGAGACGAAACTCATTATTGCTTGTTGCTTACGATTACTTTCGTTGGTATGTTGGTTAGCTTTTCCTATTCACCAACACAATCGTTTTTCAACTAGACTAAGATTCTTTAAAACCAAACCTAATCCAAGATGGAAGAGCGTAAGCCGAAGGATAAATGGCTGTTAGAATAGTGTTCTTATTATGTGCATGTAATTAGCCTTACCATGTTACTGGTATGGTGGACATCAAACCTTCCTAAATAATAAACGTATCTCCAGTCTCCAGGCAGTAAGAATCAAATGGGCAACAAAAACAACAAATAATTGGTGGCAGCTGGCTCTAAAGTTTCAAATTTGGAAGCTCCTATAGTGCTTGAAACATGTATAGAGAATCTAATGGAGCAGGTCCACAAAAACTCAGAAAAACAGTGCAGAAACAGAAATAGTGGTACAGGAAGCAGGCACTGGCAGCTATATACGCCAACTTGTACAAAGATCAAAACCCAATTTGAATAAAGCTGTCAGAAAGCGGAATGATTTCCTAATCAAGAATGAGAACTCAAAAACTTCCAGTTGCGTTTTTCCAGTTTATTTTCATTCTCAAAGTAGCCATTAAAAATGACAGGAAAAGCCAGTCGGAGGAAAACCAGATGGTGGCAAAGGAGGAAAACACTCAAAGGCGGAAACTGTCCCAGATACCAGCGCGGGTACTGGAATGTGCCAATTTATGACCTATAAAGACACTCTGGAGGGTATAAGGGTGACAGTCAACGCCACATAACTGCCTGGATTGCATAAAATAGATGGACGAAGCTTGGAAGGAAATCATTACAAAAATTTACAAATAGAGGGAACGCACGATCAACTTCAATAACTCCACCTATAAGGCTGGATACATTTTGTTCCGCTAAGAAGAAGGTCGGTATAGATCTCAAATATTAGGAAGAAGCTGAAATGTCGGCAACATAGGAGGAAAATGTTTCTTTTGAAAAGTATTAGTAAACTTAACTCCTCTGCGAAGACAGAAACGCAGTATATCCTTCATATGATAGAAAGGCAGAACACTGACATATAAAATTGGCCAGTGATGAAGAATGAGAATTGCACCTCAGCTCTTTCAGTCCTGCCGGTGGACCAAATGTCGGATTAAGTTTGTTTCGGAAATTTCAACGGTGGGGTTGTTACAAGAGCCCTGAATTGATGAAGGACGCATAATATGTGGAGTGAACATATACCAAAAACCGTAAGCTGCTTTATGATAAGCCACGACTGAGGTTGTTATGTGTGCTTTTATTGTGCGTTCTTTAACAAAACCGGATACAGAATCATCAAGTAGATAAAACACATGGTGGTGAGCAGTAAAATGTCAGACAACTTAGGAAAGGAAACGTATAAAATACATAGGTACTGCCAAAGATTGCCTACAAAGAAAAGTTTTATTGACTCTGTTATGCTTCAGGCAAAATTCATTGGATCTCATCTGGAATTGGATAAAAACAAAGAACAATCATATAGGAGGAGGAAGCTCAACATAACTCAGTATGTGATAGATAGAATAGAACTTGGCTGTGATACGGAAGTCATGTTCCGGGGCGAAATATTGAATAAAAAACTAACCTGGGAAACACACCCTATGAAAATAATAAAAAATGCAACAAAAATGCTATGGGCAGTAGGCAAATGGATGGTAGGTCCTGCAGTGGCCTTAGTGCAAGGGTAAATAATATTGTTTGGCCAGGAATAACCTGTGCTGCAGCTGTATGGTGGAAGAAACTAGAACAAACACAGCAATGGCAAAAATGGCCAGACCTGCGAGACTAGGGTGTCTTGGAATCACAGGCGCAAAATAACAAAATTCACATCCCAACCGAGATGCACAAAAATTGTTCACTGATGGATCAAAATTGGAAGAGGGAGTTGGAGCACAATTGACCATGGTACACAAATGACACTCACAAAGGATACCACTATCTTCCAGGCTGAGGCCTACACTATTTTAACAGCAACAAGAATCATTGAACACAGTAACAAAAATAACCAACAAATGTGTATACTGTCTGATTGTCAAACAATCCTCAAAACACTTAACAAGTATTGCTTCTAATTGCTTTACGAATGCCACAAAGTCCCAAATAAACTGGTGGACAACAACAAGGTAGTTCTGTATATGTGGAGCAATAACACGACGCCTCAAAGAAATAGGAGGGGTGCTAGACACTTGCAAGTTCTGCTGTGAGGAGAATAAGACATCCGGTCTAGTAAAATCCCCAGCACTATACAATAACAAAGAACAAAGCCTAGGGGAGTTCATCATTGAAGAGAGCGGGGGACATCTCGAACAATAAAGGAATCCTAAAACTTCTTAAAGAAGTCATTTATCATGTGTGGCGACGCAACAGAACCAATCAATCACAAGACTTTGAATTATTCACCAGGAATGTTTTATATGCAAAAGATTTGCATTCAGAACTTTATTCAAAAGTCAGTTAAGAATCCAATTTCTATCGGACAAATCGAGTTTCATCATAATCGTTTCATAATTCAGTGTCACTACGCCGACAGTTTTTTTAAAAATACAAATGAGCATATCCAAGAGGTACATAAGGCAAAAGCCATCTATTCACGACAAGCGATCCACGACAAGGCATCCATTCATGACAAGCCATCCAAATATAGTTGGCTTGACGAAAATTTGGTGTAGTGATAATGATTGGGATGAACCAGTCACTGAAGAACTTATCTGGAAGACCCAGAAGGCAACAAAATTTTCAAATGCTATGCTCCAGGACTAAGAACGTACATCCTAACAGCAATTGGTCGCAAAACAGACTGAAATGAGTCCGAATAACAAAGTAATATCATCTATACCACAGATTGTATTAGGTCAGCTCAGGTGCCCCACCTACTACTAAAGACAGTAGTGTAAAGGACATGATAATTGACGTAAAACCATGCCAAAGAAGTAAAACCTTTGTTGTCGTTTTGAATGAATTGATAATTACTAAGTTAAAATCTCAATCTTCTGGCATCAAAATTCGATACAGTCGAGCTTGAGAATATCGAAATAGCGTTGAGCAAGGTGAGTATACATTCGGTATTATTTGAAAAATAATAATTTTAATAATTTTTGCACCAAAAAAGTTTTAATAGTAGAGCTTTTGTGTATATTTTTTTTAAAATTAAAATCCAAAAAAAATGATTTTTTACGAATATCTTTCATCATTCAGTGTGTACAACCCACGTTTCTAGGGCTTTGTGCTAGAAACCTAACATATATATACATATAAAAAGTGGATGAGGGCATGTATATATTACAAATATACATAAGTATATTTACATATATATTCTTGCATCCATGAACATTTTGAAAATTATTCTGTTTGCAGTTATCTGGAATTATTAGCAGTAGAAAGACTATACGAACATACGCCTCTTGAAACAGCAACAACAAAAAATAAATTTATCAAAATGTTTTAAGTTGTGCTTTTATCTTTTCATCGCATATTAGTGCAGATATAAAATGAATAATATGGATGGGCATTTTACACACACACACAAATACATACCGACATACATTCATACGTCTATATACAGTGTATGTTAAAAGTATGTTTAAAAAGTTGTGAAAATTAATTAATTACACAGAGTAGAATTTTCATGAAAATGTGTGTAAGTATGTCTGGAGAATTTTTCTAGTGCAGACGTGAAGCATATGTTTGTGTCTGCACGAAATGGAATAATTTTGTATTTTTGTTCGCCTAGAAAATGTGAGCTTATGTCTATTAATTAAAATGTTTATTAAATGGCTTTTAATTATCAAATGTGTTGCAATTAATTTCATAATCGCGTGACACTGTATTAATACATTATTGTCCTGCGACTTCACCATCCTATGTCAAAAAAAGATTTCAATGTTTTAGTTTTAGCAGTAGTTTGGTAGTATTAGGCGGGATTTTAAATTCCAAATTAAATGTTAGGCCAAATTTCCATTTTTATTTCCTGTCGAACTTCCTTTAGAAAGGGATAGTAGGCATAACAAAATTAAAACTGCATATTTGAACGTTTAAGAAAGTAGCTTCCCAAAATAAAACAGCGCCGGACCTTATGTCATAGAAAAGTTGATGAGCTGCTTCTGCCTGTTTATTTTCATCAACTCAGGCTACCGACCCCACTAAGACTTTTTCTGAACGTCCCGAATTAGGAGCTCAAGATGTATGTTACTAATTTCCTTGCTGAATAACAACATGGCTTTCCTTTCATTCAACAATATTTGATATATCTTTTCACTGTTCCTAAATCCTGGAGCAGAAGTAGAATTACTTTTACTCCGAAAGCTGGGAAATCCGGTTATAAGGACCTCAAGGGTTAGGCGTATTCTGGACCTATTGGTTCCTTCTCTATTTGGGGCACGAATTACCAGATGGGACCAGAACCTTGATGTTATCTTAGGTAATAAACTCTCCTGGAAATATCATCTTAATTGCAAACTGCAATAGGTTACTGCCATAATTTGCCAATTCAAAAGAGCGTTTTGGGGTTGTTGTCTTTCATATATAAATCGCTGGTTCTACCAACATTATTTTACGATTCTATTGTGTGGTGGCCAGTGATTAATCTAAAGGGTTCTATAGAAATGGAGAATTTAACTTCTCCAATGTATTCTCGGTGGTTTATCCCATCATGCGATTTGAATATTTAGGAGGATTTTCTCAAAACGAGTCCATATACAGTGCTGGACTTAGAAAATGCTGTCCTTGGTCTAATCTGAGATCTTTTTCGTTAAAGTAAGCAATTCGTTAAATAATTCCTTGGCAATTGCCAAACCTGTGAAGATATTCCATTATGGTCATGTGGACTATTTAGGTAATCCGCGGTTCCCTTATCTTTCAACTAAGTGAAGAAAGTTATAAAGAGGACTTTCTTGAAGAAGATGATGCCTGTTTCACTTTGTGGGTCCTTGTCGTCCTTGTCGAAGACTAGATAGAATCTTGGGTTAAACCATTGGCATTTCTCATGGGTTCCGACCAATTTTATAAATAATAATACCAATAGTGTCATTGTTGCTAATAACAAGTACATTTAAAACTTTAATTCTTGTACAAGGAACTTTAAAAACCTTAGTACATACAACATCATCGGAGCTCTTAATTATGATGTCCTTCCAACCCATCCAACAGCATACAAAAATCCACTTAAGCATTATTTATTTCAGTCCGTTTTGTTTCAGAAATATCGGATTAATAGGGAGATAATACCTAGCTCACACTTTAGCTTTGGCTTAATTAAGATTACGCAGAGAATTCTGCCATTGCACAGACCAGTCTACGATCCTCTCAAATCCAATTCTAAAAGTTTGAACAAAATTCTCTCGTCCGCGTCAAATTAGAAATTAGAAAGCCGAAAACTTTTAAATTGCAATGTGCCCAAATTTGTCAAGATAAATTTTACAAATATTTGATTGACATATTGCCTGTCCTGGCAACCAAAAAAAAAAAAAATTACTAAAATAATAAAAAATATTTAAAATAGCAATTACATCCTTACTCAAACAATGAATCAGCTCATTTAATAAAGTTCTTTAGATAATTATGTAAAAAAAAAAAAAAAATCCTTTCATCCCTTTTCAAAAAAAAAATAATATTTTTTTATTTTTATCAATTACCATTCAAATATGACCTCATTCATCTTTTTCATTCAGCAAATTTTCTTTTTTGCTATAACCCATTTTCCAAAACAAAAAAAATTAATTTCCAATATATAAGTTTAATCCTTTTTTCACAATTTTCTTTTTCATTTTCCCATTTATTATTTCCCTGTTTTTTTTTTTTTTTTTTGTTCCAACAAAAATACAAATTGCATAGAGACAAAAGATTTTTTGGAATTATTAAATTAAATTTTTTTGTTTTTTCTATAATTTAATTTAATATTATTGTTAAGAAGGATTATTATCGTTGGAAAATATTATATAAAATTTTCTTTTCTTCGTTGATTTAGTTTTTTTTTTTTTTTGCGAGAGAGATAACAATTTTTTTTTTTTTTTTGTTAAATAAGATAAATGTAACACAAAAATGGGATTTTGTTTTCCAAAAACTCATCGAACCGAATGATTAGCTCAAAAATGTAAAATATATAATATACAATTCGGTACGTTAGGAATATATTATGTGTATGTACGGGAAAACAATGGAAAAACGGAAACTGAAAAAAAAACTTAAAACAAAACAAATGAAAATCGGTAGATTTGAAGTTTTTCATATTTTTTTTTTTAAATAATTTCCGGGCAAACGGAAATTACAGTAATTTTTTTTTGCTTTGAATAAGCAATTGGGATTTTCTTTGGTCTTTGCTAAATTTAATTTAACGCTAATTGTAGCTAATTCGCCAATATTGATAAACAAACATTCACAAACTCAAATCATACTCTAGGTCGAATGATCTCAAATCTTATCATTAAGTATCACAAAGTTCACTTCATACCCGATGTTACTGAATTCGCCTTAAGCTAACATTATTTGACTCCATTTTCAGCAAAAATTAAATTCAACATGACCTTGCCAAGCGCTCACATAGTAAAACACAAGGAAAATGGTCTAGCACTGATGCAAGACAATTTTTCGTGTGTTTTACTATGTGAGTGCTTGGAAAGGCCAACCAAAAATTGGTATCGAAAATTTTTAATTTTATTTTTTTGTATTGTAAATGGAATTGATACCTTTTGGCGACTCTGATTTAACACTTAAAGGGATTGTCATTTAACCTCAATTTACGTTCAAAAATTTACATTAAACGTTAAATTGTCAAATTTTTAAATTACTTTTCTATTCCGAAATTACGTCAATTTTTATAAAATCTGTAATTGTCAACTGTTAACAAATTTATGAAATGCAACTCGGAATTTCAGTTCGAATTGCGAAGCAGTTTTATTTTGAATTCTGAGAATAATATTTAAAATTGTGAAATTTATGTCTATTAATTAAAATGTTTATTAAATGGCTTTTAATTATCAAATGTGTTGCAATTAATTTCATAATCGCGTGACACTGTATTAATACATTATTGTCCTGCGACTTCACCATCCTATGTCAAAAAAAGATTTCAATGTTTTAGTTTTAGCAGTAGTTTGGTAGTATTAGGCGGGATTTTAAATTCCAAATTAAATGTTAGGCCAAATTTCCATTTTTATTTCCTGTCGAACTTCCTTTAGAAAGGGATAGTAGGCATAACAAAATTAAAACTGCATATTTGAACGTTTAAGAAAGTAGCTTCCCAAAATAAAACAGCGCCGGACCTTATGTCATAGAAAAGTTGATGAGCTGCTTCTGCCTGTTTATTTTCATCAACTCAGGCTACCGACCCCACTAAGACTTTTTCTGAACGTCCCGAATTAGGAGCTCAAGATGTATGTTACTAATTTCCTTGCTGAATAACAACATGGCTTTCCTTTCATTCAACAATATTTGATATATCTTTTCACTGTTCCTAAATCCTGGAGCAGAAGTAGAATTACTTTTACTCCGAAAGCTGGGAAATCCGGTTATAAGGACCTCAAGGGTTAGGCGTATTCTGGACCTATTGGTTCCTTCTCTATTTGGGGCACGAATTACCAGATGGGACCAGAACCTTGATGTTATCTTAGGTAATAAACTCTCCTGGAAATATCATCTTAATTGCAAACTGCAATAGGTTACTGCCATAATTTGCCAATTCAAAAGAGCGTTTTGGGGTTGTTGTCTTTCATATATAAATCGCTGGTTCTACCAACATTATTTTACGATTCTATTGTGTGGTGGCCAGTGATTAATCTAAAGGGTTCTATAGAAATGGAGAATTTAACTTCTCCAATGTATTCTCGGTGGTTTATCCCATCATGCGATTTGAATATTTAGGAGGATTTTCTCAAAACGAATTTTATTTTTTTGTATTGTAAATGGAATTGATACCTTTTGGCGACTCTGATTTAACACTTAAAGGGATTGTCATTTAACCTCAATTTACGTTCAAAAATTTACATTAAACGTTAAATTGTCAAATTTTTAAATTACTTTTCTATTCCGAAATTACGTCAATTTTTATAAAATCTGTAATTGTCAACTGTTAACAAATTTATGAAATGCAACTCGGAATTTCAGTTCGAATTGCGAAGCAGTTTTATTTTGAATTCTGAGAATAATATTTAAAATTGTGAAATATATCATGCAATTTTTAAAATTCAAACATGTGCTGAATTTAACTGTCTGGAATTTTATCAAATTTTTAAGAAATTAGCAATGTTAAAATTTTCAAAATTAGATTAAATTTGTAAAAATTCGATGAAATTTCATACAGTTAAATTTTGCATATTTAACTTAAAAATTGGGACAGTAAATCGACTTCACCTATTCTGTGGTAAATAATGGCTTGATGGTATGAGATCTAGAAATGACTAGGCAATTATTTCGAGGAGCCCAGCAATGTGTCACCAAAAAGTCACGTTCGTAAGCACAAACTATCGAACTGGATTGTTAAAAAATTTTATAACGAGAGATTTGGCCAATCGATTGTGTACGTGGGTAATTAGAAGTCCTTCGAACTCGTTACTGGGTCCTGATCGTTTTTGCAAGAAGTCCTTGAAATGATACGGTTTTGGAGTCATCTCATTCAAAAGGCAGTGCTGTTGTACTTAGCATGGGGTTTAGACCCTCTGAAATCTTGGGTAAATTTAACACAATTTTTTAGCAGAATTGCACTCAATCATAATGCGTTTGAGGCCTTGCATTCTATAGATTGATGTAATAAATAAAGTTTGGACGGTGTCTAAAATTGTCAAGAATTATAAGAACCACATAATTCGCACGAGAGTATCACAGCTAATCATCTAGTAATCATCACTAAGGCGGCTTAATAGAATGTGTTTTAGGCCCAGGAAATTAAAATTAACCCTATTTTCATGTGGTTGAGTCTAAATTATGTTCTTGAAAACAATGATATGGCTAAGATTTGCAGGTGGTTGAAAAGATGATTTGCATTGATTTGAAAGATTTCGACCTTTAAAACTAGATTACTGTAAATGAAAATTAGACGAAAATCATAAAAGATAAAGTAAAATTTTATGAAAAATTATCAGGACCGGCACCCCATCGAAAAAGAGAGAACAAGTTGCGCCAGTAGTTTTATGTATAACGTGCGATATGCACAGTTCGGATCAGTGACCCTAAGAAATAACTCAACAAGTATTTATTGTCTTGACCAAGTCTCGTGGTTACCAACAAAATCAGAGACGATAACGTTCGTAACATGACAAATGCACAACATGACGATCCCAGATATCTTATATGCAGTTTAAGTACCAACACATTTGCATATAGTTGAATAACTCAACTGTCATTATGAGATCATAACAAATGCTTTGAACTTTTGTGAGTTTATGACAACGTTGCAGAATTTCACTTGTCTGTCAAATTCTTTCGCTATCAAATAGGAACGATACACTACTCTTCAGTCCAAGGACTGCAATTTACCGACAATGCGATGCATTTTCTACCTAATAGACTACAATAAGTATCAACTAAAGAGAGTAGCTCCTTTTACAATCACTATATAGTTAGCCCGTTAACCTTCTTCTCCGATGACTTTCCAATCTTTCCATCGTTATTCTTCAACACATACATTTAAAAATGTTTATGACGCATGGTGACCTGTGGAAAGTTACCGAGGCAATACGAGTTACCATTACTGCGATTACATTATACATCTGGGAGTATGCAAAACAATTTGAATTTTGTCTAATTCCACAATAAACCCTATTCGAACACCGAATCTGCGTAAATCGCAAAGCTGATTCCAGTATAGTTCTGCCATCCTTTCAGTTCTGGATAACAATTATCTTGGCAACTGTCTTGAGTCTCGAATACGAAATAAACAGTTTTTGCATTTCAACCAAGCGCTTCTAAATAGTTCAAACAAGATTATGTTCCCTTAGATGATATTTTAAAATTCCTATAATTTATTTTCAGGAATCAGGAGTTTTATGAATCTAGCAGAAAATAATATTTTACATCCTCCCTTCCTATGTCTTCCCTTCATTTTTATTTTTATTGAATTGGTTGGAACCAAGAAACGTTCCACAGTTACTGCTGCAATGGCCTCCCGGTGTAAACCTAACCATTCCATCCTAACTCGAAAATGCTCACTGCAACCTTGGTCATCCAGCATCTTGAGCTGGTCTCATTCAACAAACGCCACCAGGATTCTCAGCTGGCAGATTCTTAACGATATAACATATATTCAGTAAACATCCGTTGAGCTCGTTATCAAATTTTCTCACCTTTCGACAGCTAGCATTAAAACGCCAAGTGAAGTTAACGTTCTGACCACAATTCAATGATCTTCTATATGGGCCTCGCAATATTCGGCTATGATTTTTATTTTTTCATTCATTTTCATAAAGTTTATCGAAAGGATCGATTTTATATTCAGTCCCACATTGGTTCAATAGAAACAGTCGCATCTCAAGATGGCTGGTTTAATTTGGATGCTCTTTTGGGTTTGGAAAAGGATCACAGAATTAAATTAACTTCAACATGTCAACTTATTAATTCCACTTTATTCTCTTGGTCGAATTACCTTCAATAAAAATAGTAATTATTTACCCCTGAATGTCGACAAACAAATTAGGAATTTCAAATCATGTGTTAAAATTCTCAAATTCTAAATAAATATATTTTTTAATTAGTAAAAGAATATTTATGGGTCATGGGATTCCTCTGTCACTTATCATGAAATATTTAGCCGGAAATCGCGTTAGGCCTAAATGCACTAAAAACTTTAAGTGTATAATCAACACTTAGGCGGGCAAATTGAAAAACCAATTATTTCTCTATTACAATAATTAAAATATTTATTCGAGTGCACATAATACGAATGCATATTATGCTAATTATGATTATGATAGAAATTCATAGAATTGTGCAATTGCTGGTTATATAAAATAAAATTAAAAATGTACTTTTTTTCTTTTATATGTAATAATATGTATATATCTATTCTTCGAGATATGCAAATTAGAATAATAATAGTAAAAGGAGTACGGTATAAAATGGATAATAATGGATACGAAACCAACAAGAACGCAAGCCAACAACAACAATATAGTTAGCAACAAGGGAAAATGTTAAGTGAAATAAATCTAAAAAGGAAATGATTTTATTGTTGTTGTTGTATCCTAATGTACATTACGACGAGTAAGTATACACAAAATTACAGTACCTGACAAATTATGTGTTGCATATATTAAAATCGTTTAAATTTATTTCGTCGACTGTAAATAGTACATCAATTGCTTTTATCTCGAATCTCTTCGTTTATATATAAAATATGTATGTACGTACGTCTGTATAGCCATAATCGACCCAAACCAGAGATTACCGTCGACGTAGAGAAAAAAATGTTGAATTAAAAAATAAAAGAAGTCTGAATGTAAATCTATCCAAGATACTGGGGAAAATCAATTTATATGTTTATACATATATACGTTTGTATGTATCTAGATGGGAAAAACAAAATTTTCATGAAAACTGTATATTTACATATATCCACATGACTCTGATGTTGAATGGATTAGTTTTTTTTTTGTGACCCATTGATCTGATCCAATCATAGAGATTTTACTTTATGATTTGCTTCTTTTGGATGAGGGGACGCAGAGAGGGCGGGGAAGTTCATGGGATCTAACTATATTATACGTATTTGTAAATAAAATGTTGGTTTAGGAAATTGAGCAGATATGAAATATGTAAATTTTGAATTTTGGGTATATGTATGGAGTGCGGAGATAATATTGACCAGTAGATGTTAGGTCATTTTTATTATAAGAATGGTGTAGTTTACAATGGTCAGTGGATTTTATTAATGATCGGTGATAGCAATTGACGCATTTTAACATCCGGACGAAAGAAGCGGGAAGAGAAACGAAGGAAAAGAAAAAGAAGCGAAGATAAGAAACAAAAAAGGAGAGAAGAAAAATCAAGAGATGTAATATGCTGCTGAGAAAAACACAGAAAGGAGGAGAGGGAAGGGAATAAAAAAGAAGCAAATGAAGAGAAGAGAACAGATTCTTGAACAACATTGATAATCTAAAGGAAAATTCAGCTAAACTAAAGTATTTACTTGGACTGATAATCGTTACAAACTCAAAATAAAACTTGAACTGCATATGACTTCCCTCCTCATCAAAATGAGCCTTTTATTTTACCAAAATTCCGCAGTCCTCTCTATTTCCAAAATGGAGGAGTAGTTAGTCTGAATAGAGCAGCATTACATTTGCTTTAATATTTTCATTTTAACATTTGCTTTAATAAAATCTTCGAGTATAACGGCTGTCAAACTATTGACCTCAGCGTGGCACTTAATATTCCGGAAACAAAGAGACTCGGTAGTCTGGGTACAGTATACGAAATAAATCCCTTATATATAGCGGTACTAACAAATCTTCGTAGAATGTGGGTCACAATAGTAGAAAGTGGGTCACAATCGACGACCAAAAAGCATAGTGCTTTTTTGGCTGCACGACTATCTGGTAGTGATATAAATGTCATTGTATTAGTTCTTGGCTGAAATCATTCCTTGGAGACCAATAAATTGCACCGCCAAACACCAACGAGAAAAATGAATGCCGAAAGGTGGGCATTCACCAACAGCAAACGTCCCTTGATACCACCCAATCCCGTATAGAAAATACGATACTTGTGACTTTATTAAACGTCAATGCCGGCAGACAAATTACAACCGATATCTATGACATTTAACTGGTCATAAATAGTAATTATCAAACCCGAAGATCAAATCATGCCTCCAAATATTCATACAACGAAGTGAGATGCATTTCCACGAATACGGGTATAATAATTATTCCACCCAGTATCGCCATAAATCTGGTACCAAATATATATGTTCGGTTGATGTTCCCATTAGGGTAATGCCTGAAATCTATGTGACAAGTATAGGGATTGACACGGTGAATACGCTCAGCTTGCGTCCACCCTGCACTAAAATGTCAAGTTGTACAGAACCTCGAAAAAAATGGGAAGAATTTTTTTCTTGTTTCCAAGAAGTTTCAAATTATTGCAATTATATTGAAATTATCAATAATTTTGAATATTTTGAAATATTAAATTAATGTTTAATGTAAACATATTGGAGATGGCAGCACTAACGGGTAAAACTAAAAATTTTAGCTAAAAATTTATCACAATCAAGTAGGCTTTGGAATTTTGAATTACTAGTTTACTACAACAATCCGCTTTAAAACCAAGAGCTCTTTGAAATTTTTGTCTACGATTTTAGTGTGAAATATTTAGTCGGAAGAGAAGAGAGTTCTTCTAAAAAAATTTACAATCCATATCGGTTGCAGCTGAAAGAATTACATAACAATATGTTTATTGAGCAAAGCTTAAGATTGCTGTCAGAAAAACAACAAAGATCACCCAAGTCAAATCACAGTGTTGGTCAAAGTATCATCGATAGCAACGAGTTTATAGTGAATGCTGTCATAAAAGACATGAAGTGTTTGCCCCGAAGTTACAAACAAATTATAATTCAGGATCATCGGAATTAATTAGCAGAAACCGGATTGGCACACTAAGGTATCAGTCTAGCTCAAGTGGATGAACTGTATAATTCTGCTGATTTATTGACGTAAGTAAAGTGATAACCTTAAATATCGGTAGTTGTGGTTGGAGCCAGTTGTAATTTATCTGTCAGATTGTTGTATTGCAGTGCGTGCTTCCAATACTGTTAGAAATTCTTGATGCCCACTTTTCCAAAATAATTGAACCATTCAAACTGTAGTATCTCAGTGATTTCTGCTGTTGGTAGGGTGCTCAATTAAGAAATGCTCTGGTGTTAATTGGTCGTGCACAAACCTCGTGCACAAACCAGCCCTTTAATTTGCACCAACTACGTATGCAGAGCACTTCTTGGGCTAGCATTGATGATACTTGCATACTAGTGTTCATTAATTGGTGGACAAGATTATTGGGTTAAGTGTACCATATAGGCTGCAACAGGTCGACCCAAAAAGGGATATGATGCTCCTAATAGGTACTCTTAGGTGAAATACGTTTTGTTTTCTCTAATGAACGAATTTTTTCTATGAAACATTTCAACCGATCATATCGTATAATTTCTGGATCTGTTTCTTGCCATTCACAATTTTCAAACGCGTGGGTCCTCCATATTTACACGGGTTCTGACATTCAGTCTACCACGATAGTGGAATCGATGCAGCTGAACGGGTAGGCTACTACGTTCTCCCTCCTAACAGGGTGGTTACATTTTGGTCATTATGTAAATTATGCACAGGTAATATCCTTGGAATTGCAAAATTCGTGTATTTCATTCCACTTCAATTCTAGCAGCCAAAAAAATTAAAAATAATTGTGTATTTTAATGACGAATAGTGATAACAGGTCTAGTAGGATCGGCCAATATTGCTCGTTTCGGTGTTGGAATCTTTATCTTCTATGATGACATGATAGTTAGCTGGTTGCCATTGCATCGCCAAAATTATTTTCTTAGATCTTCAGGAATGGTATTATTTGGTTATGGTTCAATTCAATTGAAAACTCGGTCGGATGAAACAGCACTTTCGGAAACCAATAATTCGTATTGGGATTATCCATTTGTCTTGCCAGTATAACTGTTGGATTTCCTTTAATTCCTCTAGTTAATATATCGTATATATGTATGTAGATATAAATTCGTGTTATATTTTAGCTATTTGTTCCAAACCGAAGATAACTGGGATGAATATTTAGGGAATCTTCTCTACAAACACGAATTTTTATGGATTCGAGAACGTATTATATAAAATATCTCTTATTAAATTTTATATATCGAGATAGTCCACGGCGGTAAGCAAAATATTATCAAATTGAAATTTTTGAACTAACGTTGCACTAATGAACGGGGTTTACGAGGTGAAATCCAGTATGACGTCGACACATTTGATGTTATGGCTGCTTCTAGTCCATTACTCTGGTCGGTAATATAGCTGACTATCGCTGTAACACGTTTCTTTGGATCTACTGTAGTAAGTAGTATGCGACTGACCCAAATAGATGAAACTGCAGGTATTGGTCCTCAACAGTCCAATTCTCGAAGTTAGAACACTTGACACAAAGCTATGTAGGTTACTTTTATCACTTAAATTGAATACATTAGACAATCTAGGAATCGGGTGGTACAACAGAATCGGGCGGTACAAAATTTACAAACCAGCTGTAATTTCAATTTTCAAATAAAACAAAACATTTACATTGGAAAAAATAACATAATTTAAACGTAATTTATTTAGTAGAAACTTCACACTACTACTTATATCAGTTTATTCAGTTTTTTTGTATTGGAACTAGCGCGGTTTGCCACTGCATCATTTAGATACGGTGCACAAGTATAATATATTGCTAAATTAATTTATTTGACCACATTCAAGTATCGGCCTGCACATAAAAACTATAATTATTTGAATGGCACAAAATTTTTTGGCACACAACTAACTATAATATAAATCTTGAAACTTTTTTGTATTCGGATAACCGTTCCACTGTGCCCACCAAAGCACATATTATAATGTATATCTACCCTTATATACATGAAAAAAAACAGACAAAAGTACCAATAAAAAAAAAAAACTTTTCTCCATAAATTAGTTGTTGGGTTTTCTGGAAAGTTAACTTTTTATGTTTATTTCCACTATCAAGATTTTCATCATCTTGGTTTAAGTTTTTTATTTTTATTTTTTTAACTTTTATTATCCAGTTGAACTGAGGTGGAAACTGCCAACTGGAAACAAAAAACTAAAGCATCGATTTTCCGTTTTATACCATATAAACGTATTATACCACGGTTTTTTTTGTCGTTGCTATTTTTGGGGAAACTTTGGATTTATTTTTTGTGTATATTTCTTGCGCGTCGTAGCTACATACATTTATGTGTATGTTGATCCTTCAGAAGTAACATTAAAAAATTATGTTTAACAGAAGCCTGGGATGCGTGAATACATACATCCATATACGTATTATAATCTACGCTCGTTTTCGTTTTTGTTGTTATTATGGTGTCATAACAACAAATTTTATCACGTTTCACAATTGAGAGTGAATATTTTTTTATAGTATACGCCGTCTTTAAGTGAAAATTCTTTTTTGTCTTCTTGATCCATTTTTGTGAGCGTTGTCTCGCCTCGAACTAAATATTTACGAACAAAAAGCAAATGAATTTTATGAGGCTGTATCCAAACAGAGACGCACACATACGAACACATTTTTATTTTCTATTTTGTTTTTTTACGATTTAAAAGTCAATTTATTCAAAATGTTTTCCCTTTGCAAATACACACACACACATATGCTGGATATGATGGTGGCGTATGCTGCCTATTTTCCATTTTTATTTATATTTTTTCCACACAACCAATGTTTGTGAATACAAAAAAAAAATTGTGTATGCTAAATTTGTGTGTGTGTATATATGGTATGGTAAATTATATGTTTACAGTGATGGGAAAATGGGAAAACGTTCGGCGAACACAAAAAAAAAAAAAAAAAAAATACTTTGTGTTAAGCATTTGATGAAGGTTCAAAGTAATAACAACACAAAAAAAGGAACAATTTTGTTTCTAATTTGATATTTAGGCAATGTTTAAAGTAAAATACGGCAAAAAATGAGAATATATCGTCTCGTAATACGTTTATATAGCCGACAGATAAGAAGGTGTACGAAATACTGAGAGTATCGAAGCGCTATAAATTTGTTTTCTGTACAAAACTAAATATTGATAAATTGCATTAAATTTAAGTTTTCAAATACATACATTTTATAAAGTTTTGTGAACTAACAACGTTCAGTATATTATAACGAGAACGAGAACACACACACACACACACACCATACAAAAAAAAATACAAAACTTTTCTCGAACTAGATCCGAGAAGATAAAACCAAGAAAATGAAGAAAACACCAGACTCAATATTCTAGTTTCGTTTTATTTATTTTTTTTTTTTATTATTTTCAAATTACACAAATGGGAAAATCTTATTTTTTCGTGTACAATATCATACAGATTCGAAAGCTTCAAATAATGTATGATGTGCTTTGAATGGATGTAAAGTTTCGTGTGAAAAAGCCCTTAAAACTTTAGAACCAAACCACAGAGCATTATAAAACTGTGTACCCGTATGTACATATATACTCTTTACAATAAAACAAAACAAAAAAAAGTTGTAATTGAAACTTTTAGAAAAAGCACAAAAAAAAAGTTTAAACTTTTTTTTAATTTTTTTTTTTATGTGACAACCACCAAAAAAAATGAAATGCATTCCATTTCTCTGAACTATGTGCATACACATATATGGAAGCAACAAGGGAGAAAAACTTTTTGGGGGTGAATCGTTGTCATTGTTTGAAAAACATTTTAAATGAAGGAACTACCAATGGAGTATCTAGTTTGTATGGGTGTCACGATTTTTCTCAATGAACATTGTATAACCTTAAAGGACGCCCTGATATATCGAAACAATTTATATTCTAACCTTAAGCAGTACGATAATTAAATTAAATAAAAATTGTATATTCAAGTTAGGCCCCAGGCAGTTGATCAATTTAGGGCTGTTGGTACTAAGTGCAGCGAAAATTGAAATAATATCTAGTTTCGAAATATCAGACTAGATGTGCAACATGACACATTTGACTCAATCAAACTGTATAACAGTAGGTAATTGCCGAAAATTGTCAGATAAAAAAAATTAGGGCATTGTTTTCATAAATTTGAAATACAATTAATGAAATAAAAGCAACGTCTTAAATTTTATCTTAATCCTTTTTTAATTAATTCTATCTTCATATATTTTTATGTAGGTCCTAATTTCATGACCAAAGCAAATGCTTTTGAAATGTTTTGGATTGTTATGGGCCTTTATGTTGGTTTGAGGATTTTTTATTTTTTCAAATCATAATTTCCTAAAGACACAACATTTCTTGATTTAGTAATAGGGAAGTGCTTCCGACATTGTGTGAATGCATCGTACGCGCTTGTTTTGATGGCCGGAATATAATTATTAGGCTATCAGGTACTTCAATTTATCTTGTTTTATCATTAAATATGCTTTATCACACCTAACATAACCAGTAGTAGTATAGTAGTTGTGTTTCAAGTTTTGCTTGATAATTTCTCTCATGTTTAAAGTTGTGACATTTGGATATCGGGAGGAACCAGTTTCGAATCCCAATAGAAGCAGAATACTATAAAATAATCCTGAATTAATGGCCTTCATCGATCATGTCCGCACAGGTTGGCCATGGGGCTATATAATTTGAAGAAGGCAGCTAAAAATCGACCTGTAAATAAGTTTCTGTGGTACCAGTGTAAATTTGTCGAAGCACTCATTTTAAACTAACTTACTGACTATAAAAGTTCAAAGACATTCACGAGATTAAAGAATTTGAAATTTCAATAAAATTTGAAATTATCACGGATTTGAAATTTTCACCAGGTTCGAATCCCAAAAGTGGCAGGATACTATAAAATAATATTCATCTATGGTCCTCTGTTAGAGCGCAGGTACAGACCTCATCGATCATGTCAGCACAGGTTGGCCATGGGCTATACAATTTGAAGAAACCAGCTAAAAATCGACCTGTAAACAAGATTCTGTGGTATCAAAACCACACAGGTGTAAATGTGCCGAAGCAGCCATTTCAAACTAACTAACTGACTATAAAGAGTTCAAAGACATTCACGAGACTAAAGAATTTGAAATTTCAATAAAATTTGTTTAATAATTTTGAATTTAAATAATTCGAAAATTTTACAATTTTGAATCTTCAAAATTAGTAAATATTCTTTAATTTAAGAATATATATAGAGCTTTTCTTATGGGTTCGAATTCAAAGATTTACAAAAATTTCGATAATTTTTGGTTTGACAGAATTTTCTTTTGTGGAATATGTATTAAGAATTTGACGAAATACAAATCATGCATTTGAAAATTTTCAAAATTCAATAATTCCAATTGAAATTTAAAAAGTTCTCAAAAATAATCAATTTATTTGAATTTTGAAAATATTAGGTATTTGGAAATATCCAGTTTGTCCTAAAAAAAATTGAATATCGTTAAAAACTTCGAAGGAATAAATCAAATGAAATTCAGAATTCAAAATTACTCAAAACTCGATTTTTTGTTCCGAGAATTCTTAAATATTTTCAAAGTTTAAAGATAAAAATTTCCAATTTCTTGGTATATCGAAAGCATAAACCAAAATATACGAAATTGGACATTTCAAAAAATAATAAATTTTCAAAAGTCTAATACAAAAATTAAAATCGATAAATCAATTTTTCAAATAAAAATTAGTGCATCGATTTTTAATTTTTTGAAAGTTATTACAACTAGAATTCGAAAATTTTAAAAACTCATTAAGTGACTATTCAACAAAGTTCATAAATTTAAATTATTAAAATAATACGCCTAGATGTTGCTTAAATAGTTACATTAAGTTTGGCGTATTATTCTGTTGAAGAAACATTTAAGAAATTTTTGTTTTTTAGAAAATTTAAGTAATGTTAATTTTCCAGAATACAGTGGTTTCAGAACGAGGTCACCTATACGTTAACCCGCCACAAAATTACAATGTTCAACAAATTGTAACACTTATGATCTGGGTCTTTTTAGAGCTACTGAAGTCGTCTTATGAATTTAAATAAAGTTTCTTTACCTTAAAATCAAATATAGCAGGTATTATCAGACTCTGGGTCACGACCTAGACAAGGATTGGAAAACTATTTATTTGCATGTTATCTCCCAAAACATTTTTTTCATTATGTGGGATGATAACTTCATTGGGGGTGGCACTAAAAAATTGTCAATACTCTGTTTCGCCCCTGAACGTTATTTAACAATAATTACATTATAGTAAACATTTCAGAAACATTTAGGCGCGATGTTAATTAAATAATAGAAATGTTTTAATCAAAATGTCACATTTTAAATTCGATAGCTTGTCATTGTTTGAAAAGATTTTAAATAGAGAAACAAGCAATGGTGAGGAACCAGTATAATTGGAAGTTACGCTTTTGTTCGAAAAACATTGTGTGACATTAGGGGACGCACTAACTAGAAACTTATTATGCAATATTAATCGCTTTATGAAATGAATTTGATCGAGAATTAGGTAGTGATTACTTGTCCAAATTTTTTATACTATGATAAAAAAATAGGGCGCTGATTTTATTTCACGCTTTATGAAATAAAAACGATGCCCTAATTTTTATCTTTACTTAATTCTAATTAAATGTATCTTGTAACTTCTAATTCTTATTTGTAATTAACATTTAGGAAAAGATGAAACTAGTGGTGTTAGAATGTTGTAACATTTATTTATGTCGAACAGTGACTTGCACTGTGTTCACGATAATGTGATCCATTGAACTTTATTGTATGAGATGATTTGCCTTTGATCCTCTACCTGGGTAAGAATGCATTCCAAACAGTCCGGCCCTAAAACAAAAATTCATAAGCCGAAGTAAACAAATGCATACAACTTCTGATGATTGGGTGCTTCAAATGTTGTCTTAAAACATTTTAATTCCGTTTCTTTGAATTTGAATTTGTTTCAAACCTTACAGGCCTTTCTTTCTTTTACGAGATCATATTCGATTGTTAAGGGCACTAATGTTTTTTTTGGTCGCTTTTGTAGGCGTTGATTAATTGAGCAAAATTTAAAATTGTCTTGCGATTTTAATAAATTCAGGAAATTAATTAATTCAGAAACATTAAACATTTAAAGTTTTTGGGATTATGAAGAATTTTTGAAATTTGAAGCTCTAAAACTTTTCAAAGAATTGGAAGAATTTGAATAATTTTAAGAATGTAAAGACATTTATTGCTAAGTCTCGGATTTAAAGAGTTCAAAGAATTTCATGTGACTAAAAAATTTCAAATCAGACTTTTAAGAAATTGTAAATTTTTAATTGAAATTCCAATGAAAATGTAAAAGTCATATTTTCCCAGAATTCTCAAAATTAAACTTCAAAACACAGCAAAAAAATTTGTCCTTAAGCAAGATCTTCAGAACAAACTTCTGTTTACCAATATTCAATATATTGAAAAAAAAACGCTTAAATGACGTACTTGAAATTCACGCTAAATTTTCCAGACTACAGTGGTTTAAGAAAGACCTCTCGGCATCTTGTTTTGCATCCTGACCGACTGTCTCTAGATATAAAGACAAATATTTAGAATTTTAATGCAGCAAAGTTTTAAAAAATCAAACTTCTTTCCGAATTTGTCAAAACTTACCATTTTAGTTCAATTATATTTTGATGTTCGAGTAATTTAGAAACTATCCTATATGTTAATTTAACCAAAATTACTTATTTACCTGTTACCTGCCATAATACATTTTATTTATTTCCATAAGTGAAAGGGAGGGATAAGCTACAACATTGATTGTTGACTGCTAATTGTTATCCATTGGCTTTTTTTGATAATTTTATTTTATTTTATAACAATTAGTTTCAAATAGCTTAAATACATATAAGTATAAATAAATTTAACACAATATCACGTTGAAAATAATTGAAAAGCTTCCTAAATATTAGAAAGTTTTAAAGTTCCGTACTTGTGAAAAATTTTTGAATAAAGTTTTCAGTGAGGGTATTTCTTAGGGAATGACAATCACGGTAATTCGGAAGGCACTTTTTAGAAATGGTTTAAAAGGTGTTATTTAAAACAATGGAATCGCAAGAGACGTCCATATGTGATGTCCAAGTCTCGATGTTTGTTATCAAGAGAACACTAGGAAAACTCTTAAATTGCTTGTGACTTGAAATCAAAAACTTAAGGGGCTGAATAAGCAATACTGGTGCCATGATCTGCAAGTTAATGAATTAAAAAAAAATCAAATGGTGGTACGCATCATTTAAGATGGTTACTGTTCGAAGTTTTCTCGTTTACACCCTACACACTCCATACCTATAATGTAATTCACTTGTTTACATTTTAATGATTTTTTCTTTTCAAATACAATATTATAAATTGCCAAACTAAACTTTATTCTTTGTGCTTGATGCTTTTCCTCTATATATGTGCTAAAAAATTTGCTTGTTATATCGAAAAAACGAGCAAAAAAAAAT
Source organism: Tipula unca (assembly GCA_951394425.1). Taxonomy (NCBI): domain Eukaryota; kingdom Metazoa; phylum Arthropoda; class Insecta; order Diptera; family Tipulidae; genus Tipula; species Tipula unca. The sequence goes on from OX596380.1 coordinate 70,605,838, forward strand.
CAAAAAATCCGTTGAAAGCATTTTCTTGTAACTTTTCGATTTAACGGAATTTTAACCATAACAATAACCAAAAATAAAAGTATTTTTTCATTTCTGCCATCAACAGATTTCTTAATACTTTTATAATATCTTTGTATATAAAATATTTGTGGGTGTGTGTGTGTGAGTTGGTGTGAGATGACTAGAAAGGCAACCAGTATTATTTTGTACTTTCGTTAATTCTCTTTCAAATGCGATACTTACTGCACGATTAATTCAGTCTATCTGTTCAGCATTTATTTAAATTTGCTCAATTTTAAGGTTGTTGGGGAACCAAGAAAAACCTATATTTCATAAATAAAGTCAGATCTAAAACCACCGAAATATGAGGGTCCATTAACGGCTTGGGCCATAAATGAATGTAAAATTCTAGGGAAAGACACGAGGTTGTGTTTAATAACACCAACAGTAATAAAACAACATAAGAAACTGAGCAGCAAGCAGAAGCACATCGAGTTCAAAATGTTGAACAGATCCATAAATCACGAACAAAACAACAAAGTCTGGAAAATGAGAAACTGCGCATTTTTAAAGCGGATAAGGCAACAGATGAAAAAATAAAAATTGTTGTGATAAAGATATTGTATTGTTGGTGACGGATAGTCAGCAAAGACGTCCATTCCGGTTGTACAGCTGCCAGAACTGCTAAGTAATTCAAATCATCCCTAACATCAAACAGCCGTTTATACAAATCTACTTACAATTTATTCTGCTAAGAGCAATGTATATGCTAAAGCTTACCGCATTCTTAGAAAACGAGAAAAAGCAACATTTGTTCTTCCTAACGTTGATGAAGTAGCTATGATCTTTCGTTGAACAGATGAACATTCTCCATTAGATCAAGATTTGCATGTGTATTTTTTGTCAACTTGAATATAATGAGCCCACATTTCCATCAGTTAGTTTAAACTATTTTCTAACCGTATGGTGAACCAGGCTGGCAACTAACAATGCTGCATAATATTGAAAATCGACCACTATGAGTAAGAACTCAGATTAAACTTCTTCAATAGATAGTTGCACAACTACCGGTCTGACCTGGTCGCGATTCAAACCAATTATTCGAGGAAAATAACTCCTATAATAAGCCGTCGATTCACATCTAAAAGATGAAGCAAATAAACTCCTTTTCGTTCGAAACTATAATAGGGCCGTTTACGAGTAGAGCAATATGGCAACCTGGTAGGGACAGACCTGAATTGGTGGCAAGAGATTTCAGTGTAAAGTTGTAGGTAATTTTAGGGTATCATCAAAGATATAGTGTTTTCGGATATATCAACGCTTACGTTTACATACCACACTGAAAAACAAAACTACCTCATGCTCGTTGCCTCTTCATTCTAATAAATGAACACCAAACCGATATCGCTGAGTGCAGGAATTCCCGATCATAGTCCAGTGGGGTTTGAAATTGTCTTACGCACAATAATTCATGAACTATGCTGTCATCGAAATCCTAATTCTTCATGTGGGAAATAATGAATGTATAAAGAAGTTCCCAAAATCATTCATTCTGCCAGCTATCACGCAAATCAATACATATTGAATTTATCAAGGAAATCACATTTTATTTGGAGTATTTTGCTTGTATGGTTCCATACAACAAATACCGCACGCGTGAACATCTGTAAAGATCTTCAGTTCAAACAAATCCAAGAGGTAGCGAGATAAATCAATTTCTTAAAGCCCGATATGTTTACGCACCGCACAAGCAATTTGGCGACTTATTGAAAATTCCATGCATGAGCGTTCACATCTCAGGCAATATTTGTGTTTAGAGCTTCCAAAAAATTATGTGTTCCATAAATAGTGCTGCGTTTGGAAAAAAAAACAAAGAGGAGGAAACAAAACCGTATATGAACAACGCACATGTATGACCAGGAGCGTATCCACTTAAGGATGTTACTACAGCGTTTTGGGAGGTCCAAAAACCTATGTTCTAATCTATGTTAGATTGTGAATGGCGTTCAAGAAGAAATACTCAAAGCCATAAAGTTGAATCTAATCTATTTTGCTTTGCTGAAAAAAGTACGGAACAAATGTATGGAATAGAATATATTGATTTTGGTTCACGCAATCCTGATCCAATTGCGGAATATATACTTTCGATGAACAGGCATAGGATCAACTGATTGCAACAAATAACTAACAGTTAAATTGCCGATCTCGTTGGCGTAAGTAGCGTACTTGCTTTGTTATTCGAGGGTCTCGGGTTCGATTGCCGGTGGTAACCAAAAATCACGGTTGGGTGTTTTTAATGTGTAAGTATATGTGTTTGTCCGGGTATTGCACCGTGGGCCCATTAATTGTCGAACTTTCACCGAATATTTTACAAACAATAAACGGTTTATATCGGGTAATTTAGAAAATTATGTTTGAGGGTTGTCGTAAAAATCAACCAAAGAAAATATAGACGTAAAATCGAGCGATCGATTTATAAGTTCTGTCTTCACCAGTAAGTTTTTGAAAAATTGTTTATTTTATTCACGGACGCATCTCTGGCTGACTGTGGTATCGCATTATACAAAAATGCAATATTTACGATAACAATTTTCAAAAAAATATTAAAATTTCTCGATACAAAATTTTAGTCGAACATTCCAAGCACTCACATAGTAAAACACACGAAAAACTGTGTTGCATCAGTGCTAGACCATATTTCGTGTGTTTTAATACGTGAGTACTTGGAAAGTTCGACTAAAATTTGATGTGTCTAGGGTTATAATAAGGGCAGACAGGTTAGTTTTTCTACGACAATAAATAAGTCATCAGGAAACCCCTTTGATAATATGAGAGTATATTCGCCTGAATGTTGCACCGATCTGCAGCAGAAAATGCGAAAATTGTTTAGTTTTTATTAAGAAAAATTTTGGGTTTGTGTCCTTGCTAAACGGTTACTACTCTAAATTGTTTGTCTAAATGGGGTTAGCAGGGGGAGGGGAAGTAGATAAGGTGGTAATTACTAGTGGGTAAATAGGTCCTATTATTTGAATAACCTTGGAATTTTCATTACACTCATCTTTTGTATACAATATGTGAATTAAATTTTGCGACGACAAATGCCAATCAGAGCGTATATCTCGACCTTTTCTGAATTATATATAAGTACAAGCAAAACATCATTTGAGGGACCCATTTGAAAAATTGTGCACATACTTATTTATAATATTCATATTTTATAGTAAATTTTACTTTCCTTCCATACGATTGATTTTTCGAGATAGCACATACACACATATATTCTCATATAAAATCTTAAAAAAGTCAGGCATATAAATCACTCCAAAATTTATGTGCCCAAACGACAAAAATTAAAAAATTCCATCTAAACAACAGTCACACACACACACACACCCATTATGGTTCGAGACTATATATATATATATATATATACATACATATAGGTGTAGCCGCAGCCGTATCTAAAACTTATAGAGATTAGCAGACTATCCGCATGAACACATAAAAAACACAACCTTGTTGTAATATATAAACCGCATATTGTAATTTATCTTTTTTCGATATTACTTTACACGAGAGTGTACATTTTTCATGGAGATTTTTAGAAATTTTCTTATATATTTAAAAAATAAATAAACCAAGATCCTAACCACAATAACACAAAACACAATCATTTTTGTGTGTGTTTGTGTACCATTGGTCTTGTAATATAAATCTTACATCAAAGACAATAAAAATAAATCATAACCACAAACGTTTTTTTTTTCATTGTTTCTGTTTATTTCAAATTTAAGGACTCTGATTCTAAGGATATCTATGTATACGCAATACATGGCTGTAAATAAATCAATATGGTATTAATAAATTATACATTTTTTATGTTATTTTTGGTCAACCGAACCCGACAAAATCTATAATGCTATGTGTAGAAAGGGGGGACTGCGCTAACCATAGATGTATATCGAAGATGGACAGTACCAACACGGATATTATTATTTTACAATTTTTTGAAATAATATATCCGTACATATCCTCCCCAGTATATATCCATAAGATTTAATTCATAATTTATATTATAACAAAAAAAAAACCAAACAAAAAAAGGAATTTGAATCAAAATATCCTTTTTTGCTATATTGTTGAAGAAGCTGCTGCTGTATCCTTTTTATGCCGTCGTTAAATTTTGTGAATACATACATACATACATGTGTGTTCCACATTCGACAAGGAAATTGATTTTCAGTTATTTAAAATTTAATATCCTTATATACGAATACGTCGATAAATTGACGAAAGGATACAATTAAATTTGTGAGATACACGACGAGATAGATTATTTGTTGTTGTCTTTTTCGGCATAATTTAATTGAGTATTATGATACAAAAAAAACCCAACTGGCACAGATTTTTTTTTTAATTTTTAATTAATTAAAATCAGCTTTCAATTTATAAATTTCCTTTTTTTTTTTGTGTAAACAAAATGCCTCAAGAGAAATGAAGATGAATTATCTACCAAAATAATGAGTAACAAAAAAACAAGTTTATGAAAAAATAAAATCTTTATTTAAAGTATTGGGGAAACAAATACATATTTCGTTTAGTACAATAGAAATGTTGCCATTATCAAAGGGGTTTTGGTTTGCAAGCCATCGCAGAAATGCTTTTGAATTGACAATAATTTTGCAAACAAAATAAAGATTTGTAATCCCATGTAACCGCTTAAATTGTTTTTTTTTCGCGTAAACAACTATTTTAGGCATTTTCAAATTTGTATGAACTGTCCTTGACATTTTCATAGAACGTAAAAATATTTTAGGCTCGCGGGATTCGACCACTTTAGTTGTAGCTTTAGTCTATTAGAAATGTTGAAGTTATTGTTCCAAACAATGTGCTTATCTAGGCAAACGTCATTTTCGATCACCACCTGAACTCTGAAGGGCGAAGTATTTTAGTTTATTTGGTCATTTTAAAGCCAATTACAAAAAACATCTCAACGAACTAACTGTCACCGGAGTACGGCCTCTTGGAATTTATAATAAAAAGTGTTGTCACTAGAGCTCCTAAAAAATGAACTTTTCTCATAATGGCAACTTTTAATTTGTAAAAGAAATTTTGTGGTACGCCTTCAAAGAGGTTTTGGATAAACATTTTTTTATCATGCCAACAATTTTGCAATAACTGTTAGGTTTCCAATAATTATAATAAAGATTTAAAATCCCATTTATTCGCTTAAATTTGTTATTTGTACAAATAATTGTTCAAAGCATTTTTTAACCATGTGAGTGTTGTACGTTTCCTACGCGCGTCCCTAGGTGGTGCATAGGGAGTGTCCTCACCGGTTCTCCGGCGGGTAAGTGGGAAATAAAATACCAATCGTCGACCAAAACGTGTGAGAACCAGCTGCTTTTACCAGAAGGTGCGGCTTCAAACAGCGTCTGTTCCTCATGTAAGAGGCGGCTGAATTCTTACCTGGCAGTAGGTATAAAATGCTAGCGGAAGGATACCCCGATAAAAAAAAACCACTTGAGCGGTAGTGAAGTGGAGTTCCACCCACCAAGTGGTTCCAAAGAGAATGCAGATCTGTTTGCGGAGTTTATCCAGGAAACCTTTCTACTAAGACAAACTGCCAACGAAAATATAATGTCAATTAACAAGCTAGATGAGTTTGATATACGCCCAGTAACTTTCAAAGTATGCCAAAGCATTCGATAAAGTTTTGCACAGTGGTCTGGAATACAAGCTGCATAGAGATCCACCGAGGCAATAGACATTTTCGTGTGAAATATGAGGATTAATACTCAGAACTAAACAAAATCTCAGTCCGTGTCCCGCAGGGGACTGTCCTAGGACCAATATTGTTTTTATTATATACAAGAGATTTACCAACCACAAATGAAGGAATCATAGTCACCTTTACAGATTACATAGCAATTATGGCGATTTGAAGTAATGTCGCCGATGAAACGAGCAAACTTCAGAAGATTACCAATGTGGTTTTATCAAAAGACTAACCATCTACCAATAGAAATTGCACAGCTAAATACCTTTGCATTACCGTCGATGACAAGCTTAAGTCGAGAGAACATGTCAAAAAGAAAAAGTAACAACTTAACATAGAGGCTCTGAGCTTACAATTCACAACAAGCTGCTGCTACATCGGAAAATACTGAAGCCGATATCCAAATCTGGGGATCTATCAAGCAAATAGCATCTTAAATGCTCTGTGGTACATAAGAAATGAAAACCTTCACAGGGACCTACGGATGAAATACATCAAAGAAGAAATAAAAATGCATGCCGCCAAACACGAAATAAGGCTTTAGGAACATGGAAACCTCTATATTAGCCATATGATAGATAACCTATGTCGTTGAAAGAAGATTCTAAAGAACGAAGCCACCTTGACCTAGAAAACATACCAAATTAAAGTTAGTAAACAGGTTTAATCAATCATGGGTTACTATTGGGTTACATTCCAACAAATGAGAATTTTATAAAAAATTTAAATGTTGTAGTTGAAAGATATGAGCGTATTTTCAGTTGTAATAAAAATAAAAATATTTAATGGAACTTTCACTGGACTTTAGATCATATGTGCAAAATTTAAATTTTACGTCAAAAAATGTATGACTGTGCTCAGCCCCAAGCACATGGCAGTTTTCAGAAAAAGTATAAAAATTCCTTTGAATTAGAGCGTCTCGACAATTTTAACACTTTAATAAAGAAGGTTTGATGCCGAATCCAATACAGATTGAAATTATTTTTTCAAAATTGTTCATATGATTTTCTTTACCCCCGGGTCTGACCTCTTTGAAATTATCAAATAGAGTGTTGTATCACCCGATCTACTAATGTACTAATATCTACCCGAATGTAGTAATCATAGGATTTTAGGCACATGACTAATATATGAGCATTACGGTTCTGCTATGACTCCTGCAAATGTTACAACTGGTAAAAAAAAAACTGTCAAATGTTATTTGTCTTATGAAATTATTTAAATTTTATATTTACAAATGTCAAATAATCTGTGGTGTAGTTTGTCTCATAAAAATTGTCTTAAATAATTCCAAATTATACAGATTGTTCACCTGGGCTTTTGGTTGAATCACGTTAATTATAAGATGGGCAGAGCACTCAATCTTCGAAAGGGCACTACAACCAAAATATACTGACATAGGATTGATTTTGTATGTTTTTGGAGAAATCTCACCCGTTCATACAATCACAACCGCTGAAGCCACTGTGTAATTGGCAGGATCCTGTACAACAGATAAAATTCTTACGTATTTTGCATAGCAGTATTCCACAGTTTATAGTGTTGCGATGCGGTATCCTATAATACCACTCTATACAGTTTTAGTGCTGTTGCTTTGAAAAATAAACTTGGCGTTTTAAAAAATTGGTTAACATATGGTTTCAAACCTCTAGAGCAATTAGCCAAATTAGCCCCTATTAAAAGTCACAAGGCCAATAAATTAAACCCGGCATTGATATTTACAAAATCACAAAATTAAAATACTGTTCATTTTTGCAGATTCCCTGAAATGGAAAATTTCGAGACTCACACCAATCTTTAAATGTGGTAAAAGAAATGAAATATCCTGCTGTCGGGGAATTGCAACCACTTCAATTTTACCTTAACTATTTGAAATATTAGTTTGCAAAATCTTCAAGAAAATAGGTCTAAGCCATCTTTTCATCAACATGGATTTAAACATGTGGCAGATCCACAACTATCAACCTAGTTGAGTTTACTAAAGCTCTAGAAATAATCAGCAAATTGTCACCATATACACTGGTTTCAGTAAAACTTTTTACTTCATTCGACATGGACAGATATTGATGAAACTTGACAAGTTTGGCTTTTAATCAATTTTTGTCAAATGGTTTCAATCGTACTTAACGGGAAGATACCTTATCATTGAAATTGCTGGTGGAAAAGTCCCTATCTCTTCCTGATATTTATTGACAACATTACTAATATAATTTAACACTCTGCTATACTTTCGTTTGTTGATAATCTTAAAATATTCGGATCTATTAATGACGCTAACAATACTTACAAGCTTCAAGAGGATATTGACAAGAATGGTACTTGGTGTGAAGTGAACCAGTTAAAACTTAATATTCAAAAGTACAAGTTAATGTCATATTTTCGAGAAAAAAATTGCCCAATAATTTCCAATTATAATATTTTTTTTTTTAAACAGTTTTAAAGGCCATTACTGGCCGCTTACTGAATCATTAAAAATTTGGCTCCAGCGGTTTCGATCCCGAGCATGGTCTTCATACTGCCTAAGACAATCTGAAGAGGCCAATTCGTTCTCTACACCGTGGAGCCATCGTCGCCTGCAACGACCTCTGCGCCTACCATATGGTGGCTCTCCTTTCAGAGATCGCTGCACAATTCGTTCCGGATCAGCACGCAGAACGTGACCGAGCCAGCGTACTCGCTGAGATCTTACTTCATGTACAATATCGGGGATCTTCATCAGATCTCTGATCTCGATATTGTACAGAGCTCGGTAGGTACCATCTATTTCGCGTTTTGGGCCGTTAATCACACGCATGACTCTTCTCTCAAATGTTAGGAGCCATCTCTCGTACTCATCCGTCAGCGCCCAACTTTCACATCCAAACATAACAACGGGCCTGATCAACGATTTGTGAAGTTTCAGCTTTGGGACTTGAAACCAAAGTTGAAAAATGCCGCTTAAGTAGTTTTATTAACAAAGTTGATTTTTAAGTAAAGATAACTAGTTTTAACAAAACGACATTTTTTTGAGCATTTTGCCACTTTCTACATTTACTTTTTTTTTTGCAAATAGAAAGAACTTTTGAAAATAAATGTATCTTAAAATATTTGTAATTTTATAGGGTTAAAAAATAAAAAAAAATTAAAGTTGGGCGGATTAGTTTAGCACTCAATTCCACTAATGGGCTCACGGTACAATACCCGGACAAACACATATATACTTACACAATAAAAACACCCAACCGTGATTTTTGGTCACCACCGGGAATCGAACCCGGGGCCCTCGAATAACAAAGCAAGGACGCTACTTACTGTGCCAACGAGGGCGGCAATTTGAGGTTTAATTCAGTTAAAAAAAATTCAGTTAACTAGTTTCTCCAAAAAAGAACAGCTGTGGTGACTTTTAGTTAGATTAAAAAACTAAAAGGAATTCGAAATTTTTTATAGATTAGAAGTACAAAGCAAGGTGAGACCAAAAAATATTTTTATTTTCCAAACTAATATTTCATCTCCGTCCAAATTAATATCCGAGAAAAAGGATAACAAAAACATCCGATTCATCAACATTTTGTTTGCCATATTATCTCAACAATCAAAACTAATAATTTATCCAAAATAAGAAAAACAAAAAAACAAAAAATTAACAAGCAGATCTTCCTGCCTCTTCTCGTTGTGTAATGGATTCGAATCTTCCAAGATGTTTGTTTCAAAATAATAATAAAGAAAACAAAATTACATAAATTTATAAAGAAAGTGTTGTGTTGAATTGATTAAATGGTATGTGATTAAGATTGATGACATTGGAATAATAAATTTTACCCTAGCCCTCCCTCCCCTATTATAATAACAACAACAACAACAGAAAATAAAATTCCCTAAATTAATTTAATGAATCGAATATTTCCTTTTTCTTGATAACAGATTGATTGAATACTTACGAATTACACTATATAGTATATGTATATGTATTAGATGTATAGGATCCTTGTGTATACTATGATTTTATATTTAACAAGAAAACCAGAATATAAGGTGAGCTTACCTGAAAATATAGAAAAATGAGAAAAATTAACAAAAAATGTTGTTTATCAATCTACTTTTAGGAAAATGTTTTAAAATTTGTCGTCTATGCGCACATACAGACATACGTATATATGACAAAATCTGTAATATAGAGTTCTGAAAATAGTTTTATACATTCATGAGGGATGAATTAACAACTACAACAACAAAAAAACTATTAAAGTTAATTTTAGAATTTTAAAATAAAAAAGAATTTGGTTCAAAGTAAATAGAACGATATAGAAATTTTATGTACAATGAGTACATACAGCAGAAGCAGCAGCACAAACAACAACAGCATTGTAATGTGATCTCATTTTTTTTTTTTTATGAATTTCGTTGAAATGAAAAATATTTCCGGTATTTTATTGGAAAATTATTATCTTTTGTGTAAAACACGATTGCGTACTAATTATCGTATATAGTATACGGGAATTTGAGTGTGGGAGGGATTTGGTTTTACATTGTGCCATCGTTGACGGAATTTTTAGTTAAAATATTTTTACAGAATTGTTTTTTTTTGTTTTGGCTACTATTGTCTACTAATTACATGCGATCGGATTGTGCAAAGATTAGGGGCTTAAAATATAATTTTACGGCGACAACAGTTAATTTGATGTTCAAAGAAAAAAATTTTGTTAGGAAGTTTGAAATAATGTATAAAAATAATAATAATAAAGGCAGTCGTCTTAGCAGAGGCGCGACTCGCGAGCTGGTAGAAGTGGGAAAAATTAAGATCACCTCATTCAATGTGATATCAATAAATCCTTCATCTCCGACCGAATGCGCTAAAGCCACAACTTGGTTAAATTCAGCTTCTACCTCTGCGGTACAATATGTAGCCTTCGTCTCCCGCAATTTTTTCCAGGAACCTTGGAGTGTATTCTGCTTTAATTTCTTAATGGCTTTGACGATAAAATGTACACATAGAAATATTGCTTTAAAGGTGGCTATTATACCCTGATCTAATGGTTGCAGGAACGATGTCATATTAGCTGGTAAGAATATTACCTTCACGTTAGGATGATTTAGATCTGGTGGATGGGTGCATTATCAATGATAAGCAAAACTTTTAAACCTAAATTTTTTCTATTTAGGTATTACACAACTTACGGAACAAACATTTCGGAAATGCATTCTCTAAACAGGTGTGACGTCATCATCTCTTTTCGGTTTGCCCTCCAATATACCGGCAATTTACTTTTATCGACAGTTTTAAATGGTCGAGGGCTTAATGCTCGATGAATGATCATTGGTTTTGCTACTAAAATGGATTAAATTTAGCGTATATCAACCTGAGCGATGGTGGCGTTCACGACAAGGGTTGTAAGTGAATCGACCTGAAACCGAGATTGTCTTTTAATATATTTTTGCATACCATAAGTGGAAATTGGAGTACCATTTGCTGCGGTAAGAATGTAAATGGTGTCTTTTACTTGGGAACTTTTTTAACGGGTATCACAGAGACTTAAGTCCCCGATTCGATCACCAATTGAAAATGGTTTAAAAATAAAAAATTGTACATGAATCTTTGACAGTACATAAATATATACGCTTCATTATAAGTCAAGTGATATCTTCTGCGCTGTTGGCATTATTCTCGGTTTTTGTTTCAGATAATGGTGTCGTTGACCGAGTATTACAATTTCTCCTGCAAAAATTTTCTGTATAATTCAATGGTGGCTGAGGTAATCTGAGATACTCGATTGGCCACGAAGGTTTCTAACATTCGAACATCTCCACTTCTTGGTAGTTCAAGATAGTTGTTACCTAATTCGGCTTTATATTTGATCCACTTTTGTGCTACAGATTCTGGTAGCATATCATCCCACTGTACATCAGGTGTACTCCAGGTTTATTGCATTAACAGTTTTGCTTCTACCGTTATTAGAACTAGCAATTCTATGGGATCAAATAATTTTAACGAATCGGACAATAGAAGACATTTCATTGGTTTCTCCTCTCCCAGATTTAACCTGCGGTTATGTCAAATTTAAACGTGTCATGTTCTGGATTATAGAGAATCCTAAATATTTTTATTATGTCATTGTTCTTTACTCGTAGGTTCTCAGGAACATTGGATAAGATTTATGCTGAATTTGACCCCCATTTCTTCAATGGAAATCATCCGTTTCCTGCAAGATCTGCCAGTTGTTGTTGTATTGTTACAACCTCTTTCACGCTGTCACCTCGAGTTAGTAAATCATTTATACGTAAAAATCTGTTTTCATTATTGTTGCTGCTATCGGACAGTTGTTTTTATTCATCCGTTGCAATTGGATGTTCTCACCGCTAGAAAATTCGTTGCTGTTGTTCCATATAGATGACCATTTTTAGGTTTAGTCTTTTATTGGTTGAGAAAAATTATTTCGCCACAATATTCGTTGCAGTTTCTGTTCTGGTGAGTTGGATACATCTAGACTTGCCGGAAGGTCTTTCCATGACTGCGTTTTTTCCGTGTGTGAGCTTTCTCCAGAAATATGGGTGGTTAACGCTGACATCCTGCAACTGTTTTATCTGTAGATAAGTCTGCTGAAACTTTGTATAAGCTTCTTTCATTAGGGTTTAGTTTTTCTATAAGTTTGGTATCTGTTTGTTTGTTTAGTTGGAATATATAACACTTATTCTTGCTCATGTATATAACACTTATTCTTGCTCATGTAGGCCTAAGCAACGCCGATCGCCAGTTGTTGGTTGGCTCGAAGGACCACTATTAATTCCTGCTTCAATATGAATCTAATTTTCTTTTTATTTCACTAAACTCTAAATTTTCCGCTGGTGAGGATCTAAGACAATGATGAAATGAAAGAACGATGAGTATGGTTAATTGATGCACCCTCTTGTTACCTGATATGATTAACCTTAACTCTGGTAGTTTGGAATTAGTACGAGGCTATGATGTGAATGTACATGTCTTTCACGAAAATGAAAATTAAATGGATTTTATTTTGACTCACACACACATCGCCATAACATCCGATCCCCATTGATTTTCATTTAAATTAATATTTTCATGGCGTAAAATAAATAAAATATTTTCACAAGCATATAAGGAATTCAATATATAATATATGTATGTGTATATAAATAGACACTCAACGAACGTGACCAAAACCTATTAAAAAAAAAAATTGAGTTGCGGGTTGGTATTTTAAAGATATCGCAACCTCACAGCACACACCAACTCTATTTGTTAGATAGACTAAGTATGTGCTAAATATTGGGACAATGAACGTTTATTTTTTTCCATCTTATTATTGATTTTAAGATAAATACAATCTTCTTCGTACACATATCTCGTGTATTTGCTGCAAGAGATTTTCCCTCAAGCGTCATGAAAATATAAGATGATTTTTTTTTCGATTTCATCTTACGTTATATCCATCGTATGTATGTATATAAATTTTATTTATTTATTTTAGTTCATAGAAAAATATATATTTATAAGGAAGATATAACATTTGTTGTTGTTGTTGTTGTTATTGCTGTTGGTGTTATCTACTCCAGGGAAACGAGAGACTTTAACTTAAGTAAATATTTCCGAATAAACGAGGAATCAAAATATTCTACTGAGATTATGGATTTTTTCAATTATTTATGTTGTTTTTGCATTACATATGTGCTTGCTTTATGAACACGCGTTACGAATGTAAATTGTGACGGGTATTATGGGAGAAAGAATTTCGGTGCCTTTATATCCACAAAGCTTTACCGTCTACGACAATGCTATATGCCGGTGGTCATTTTCAGACGCACCCAGATTATTTTCTATATAAAACAAACAATGTTGTGAAATTTGTTAACCCAAAGCCACTCGTTCTCTTCTTGTGAAACACTTTAAATAATAATAATAATCGCATTAAAAATATACCTAGGAGCCTCGAAGGTGCCACAGTTTATATCTAAGTGGGTTGCTCAAGTGCGTGCGTTCCAAAATTGATTGAAAATAAAATTTTAATTTTAGCAAACCAATTTTGAATCTTTAGGCACTAAATGAACAAACTCAACAACACACATGTTCCAAAGCTCGTGTAATATTTGACACTTTTACAGGATCCAATGAAACTCGGAAACCCATTTTAAGTCATAATCTATGAACATTTTGTTGAGTTCGAACACACAATGAACACGATTGTTTAAGGTCACTCAACCTCTAACAAATTAATGGAGAGTATTACGAGCCGGCATAGAAAAATGTATCACATGCAGAAGTTCAGGAGTTGTAAAAATATAATAGGGCCCTCCTCACCTCTTTATAAAACCACATAAGGCGTGTGGCAAGGTCGATTAAAAATCGGTATCGAGATTTTTCATTTTTATTACTCGTATAAATGCAATTATATAAAAAAAAATTAAATTAAATTTCGTTACCAAATTTTAGTCTAGTTTCCCAAGCACTTGCATAGTAAAACACACGAAAAATTGTCTCACATTGATGCATGACAATTTTTCGTGTGTTTTATTATGGGGGTGCTTAAAAAGTTCGACTAAAATTTGGTATTGAGTTTTTTTGAACGTTTTAATTATTGATTTTATTTTTATATGTCGTGTTGATTACTGCATTCCTTCTAGTCAGGCGATGATACTACCAGTCAGATTAAAACAGTTTTCGATTTTGCTTTGTAAGGGTGGAACTGCAGATTTTATTTATTTATTTGTTTTGTCATACAGCATGTTTATGCAATTGGGTTTATTGTACAATGTACAAACTAAATTATAATAAATACATGTTTTTTATACCAATGCAAATTAACGATTCGATAAGATTTACACGATACACTGACGCAATCGCGTTAATTGTGCATTATACCAGATCATAATACGGGTTGGGGATTATAAATATTAAAATGAAAGAAGCTCTGAGCATCGATTCTACCACACAAAATATCACACGCAAATGTGGCACTTGCAAAATTTCAGGAAGCGACATCAATCAGTTTATGATAACAATTTATAGTCATCCAGGCTTGTCGATGGCAATTTCCCAAGAGTAAATAATACAAATTGTTTTTGAATTCTTTTTATTCTATTAGAGTAAATAGCGTAGAATGAAGACCATATAATGCTGGCATATTCAATATGTTAACGCACAAATGCAGCGTATCATGATTTAAAATTTAACGAATCAAGAAATACGATTGGATCGATTGGCTGACGACCCGCATCCGTAAAAATTAATCAGTTTATAACTTGAACAAAAGAAAATATTGATACCGCATAAAAAACTCCTGATCCCAGCTAAAATACTCGGGCACGAGATTTAGAATCGGCACGTGGAACGTGCAGTCACTTATAGGAAACCAGAAGCGTTGGAAAGCTAAATCATGTACACGAAAGAGTATCGGCTGGAACTCCATGCTCTTCAGGAAACTCGGTAGGGACCATTAGCAATTTCTCACGATCTTATAGTAGCCGTAGCACGTTCTTTCTTCACAAACAGATACATTTAGACACATGGACCCAACCTCGCGAAACTTCCCGCAAACAATTCTGTGCCAACATTGACGCAGACACTTTAACGAACTGCTTGCTGTTGATCATGCGTCAAAGACTATAGTTGAGTCACCTCAAATACAGACTGTGGAGATGTGCACTGAGGATCCGTCCCTCGAGGAATTTACTAGGGCCATGCACAGATTAAAACGAAACCGCTCATCTGGGGTGGACTGCATTTATTCGGAAATCTTGATATTCGGAGAGGATACTTTGACGAACTGACTTTTCAACCTTATTGGATTAGTATGGCAAACCGAAGTAAAGCCTGACGAATATAAAGTGGCCGCGATGTGCCCCATCCTTAAAAAGGGAGCCCGTTCGAAGGTTAAGAATTATCGCAGTATAGCTCTCCTGTGCACAGCATACAAGTTACTGTCCTATATAATATTGGATAGAATCAACCCTCTAGTTGAGGGCCTGGTCGGTAACTATCAAAGCTAACAGGCTATCGAGAAATTGTTGCAGTTAATTCGGGTGTTCAGCGGGGGAGATGTTCTGTCCCCGATACTCTTTAATATTATGTTGGAGTACATCTTTCGTAAAACTGAAATACTTCAGTGCAACATCTTATATCGCCAGTCCAATCAGATGCTTGATTGGACTGAATAGCAACGGAGTGCAAAAAATACTTGATCCGCTTGTACAGTTTTCAGGTTCTGTTGGACTTCAGATTAATGAGTCCAAAACGAAATACATGATCTCTATAGTTATAGGGACTATTGGCACACCAGATTTTAGTAGAGAGCACTACACGTTTAAGGGAGTGATGAGGTCCAAATATTTGGGTTTTTCTATCACTCACGATAACAGTTAGGGTGAAGATATTAAAGTGCGGCTGGTAGCAGGCAGTTGTACTTTGTATCCTCTAAGGCCATTGCTAAAATCTAAATACGTATCAAGTTCCGTGAAACTGAAGCTATACAGCCGTTGATCAGGCCCGTTGTTAATTTGGATGTGAAAGTTGGGCGCTGACGGATGAGTACGAGAGATGGCTCCTTATATTTAAGAGAAAAATCATGCGTGTGACTTACGGCACAAATGCGATGTTGATGGTACATACCGAGCTCTATACTTTATCGAGATCAGAGATCTGATGAAGATCCCCGATATTGGACATGAAGTAAGATCTCAGCTAGTACGCTTGTTCAGTCAAGTTCTGCTTGCTGATCCGGAACGAATTTTGCAGCGATCTCTGAAAGGAGATCCACCATATAATAGGCGGAGAGGCCGTTACAGGCGACGATGGCTCCATGGTGTAGAGAACGACTTGGCTTCTTCAAATTGTTTTAAGACAGTATTAAGACCATGTTCAGGCTCGAAACCGTTGGAGCTAAATTAAGGGCCAGTAATTGCCTTAAAACTCTTCTTCTTATTATTAAAGATACCAACCATATGGTTGTTGATGAACATGTCAAAGTTGAAAACCACTCCCAAATCATTCACCAGTTTGACCCGTCTTGACTGAAAGAATGTTAAGATTTGCTTGCCCACAATTTCATAATCATAAAAACAATTCAAGTCTTGTTGAAATCAAATTCGATCCATCTCACAGGATATGCCAGAGAAGATGTTAATGTCGTCTGTAAATTTTGTAAACTGAAACGATTTTGCAACGTTGTTGATAAATAGCACATATACCGCAATGGTTTCAAAAGGCTACCAGATAGAACCGTGAAGAATTCTGGAGTCGTGTTGCTCATTTTTCACGTACATCCTTACGTTTTGTCAAATAAGGACGCCGTTTTAGCGGTCTAATATTACTATTAAGTTTATTAAGTTTGTCCAACAAAACATGGTGGTTAAGCTTCGTTAAATAATTTTGGAATACTGCCAAGTCAGTAGAATGATCAATGGCTGATCAATGGCTGATCAATTGCTTACAATGTAAGAATAAAGCTTCATTAACCATGGATTGGAAACGCTTCGGAATACAAGACATTATTGTAATTCCTCCATAATTTGTCACATCTTTCACATCGAGCACCGCAGAACTGGTATAATGTTAGTAAGTTTCCAGAAATATAATGGATAAAATGGAGGTAAAGTTGATTAACATGAAGTGTTTGAGGTTTAGCAATCGAAAACCGAAACATTTTTATGGTAACTTCATAAAAATGTATCGGTTTTCGACTGTTAAACCTCAAACACTTCATGGTAATCAACTGCAAACTTTACCTCCATTAGATCTGGCTCAGATAGCCAACTTTATTTAACAATAGTTTCCGTTAGTGCAAATTTTCAGATATTTCTGGAAAGTTACTAATTAGTACAGGTTACATACGAAAAATTGATCGAGATTGGAGTATGGAAAGTACTATGTTGGCCTGAAAAAAAAATCAAATCATAACAGATACCTCAGGTGTTGAATGTATTGAATGGAAACAACACGGTGCCTCCAAATTATCTCCGGAAAATTAACCCAAAAGATCAAAATTTCGTCTAAATTAGGTAAACAATTATTGGTTAAACTGGCTAAAACTTCATTAATAAATAGCGGACTGCAATTACACGGAAGATCCTTTCAAGCTGGTTGCTATGAGTAAAACGGTCACGACGAAAAACTCAAAAGTCTGGAGAAAAGAATTTTGAGATATTAACTATGTTCAGCTAATCAGCCACGTTTCAACTAAAATTATGATGTAATTGCATTCAAACGCTCTCAAATATAATTTTTTTGTTTGCGAAATGTTGTAAAATCGTTTTGAAATCAAACTATACTGGAGCGTATTGCGAGCCGAAAATTTAGCACATTTAGCAATTCGGGAGTTGCAATAAAATCATGGAGCCATTTTCAACTCTTTACAAAACTACATAAGATGTTATACCTAATTTTAGTCAGCCTTGTCAAATACTCACAAAGCAAAATACACGAAAAATAGTCTTGTACTGATACAACAAATTTTCTGTGTGTTTACTAGGTGAGTGATTGGTGAGTGGTTAATATAAACGATATTTTATAAAAAATTAAATTTCGATGCAAAGGTTTAGTCGGCTTTGCCCAGCACTTACCTAGTAAAATACACAAAAAATTGTCTCACACGATGCAAGGCAATTTTTCGTGTGTTTTACTATGTGAGTACTAGGCAAGCTCGACACTAATTTGGTATCGAATTTTATTTAATTTGGTAATTATTGATTGTATTTATGTTATCGTGTTGGTTACTGTATTAGAACAGATTTAAAAAAACGATTCTAAAATGATTTTTGAATGATACTCGAGATAGAACATTGACAATTCAACATGCAATCTAGGACGATAAATCTGACTTTTACAGACTCAGCTCTGAATCATTTTTTTTAAAGGAAATTAATTTTAAATTTAAACTTGACCGAAATAATTTTAACTCTGCTCTTATATCCGTTTATCCGATATTAGATCTTCCACGCCCATTCCATATTGGCTTGGCACTCCATTATATTTATAGAATTTAAATAATCTGCCCACACTATCATGTTCTATTTTTGGTTCGCATGTCTATTTGTTGAATTGTATGGAATTTTTCACTTTACAATATATAGATTTTCCAAAATCCAACAACAACAAAATGAAAATCATTTATTTAGTTTTTAGTGGAAAACTTTTCTCGTTATAATTGAATTGATGAAAAATGGTTTTTCATGTTTGTTTTTGTTCTATTTTTTATATATGTATGTATGTATGTATATATAGAAAAACAACAAAATCAGTCGAAAAATTATGCTACCATTTGGTAGAACATTTTTACTATTCGGTTGAATTGGCAAGAAAAACTAAATAAACATAAAAAAAAATTAATTTTCTTCTTGGTTTTACACTTGTTGTTGATAAATTGATTTTTATGGGGATTTTTGTTTCTTATACAAGATATACGTACGTTTGTGTTTTAGAGAAATTTTATCAGTTTACGAAATTTCAGTGCTGGTTTCTAACAAAATAAACAAAAATAACCTTTTTTGCCATTCTGTAGTACTCGTATACTAATCCAAAATGTCGTAAATCGATTATTTTAGTTAAAAAAAAAGAATTTGGTTGGAAAAAATATAATTAATTTTCGTTAGTTTCATTTTTAACCGCACACCATCGTAATGATTTGTTGAGATGTATGGTTCAAAAACAGATTAAAATTTAGGTCGGCATACTTCCATATCCCTTCCATATTTCGTCGCCTTCGTTTTTTTTGTTTTTTTAAAGGAGAATATAATTCATTTTGAGTACTATGTACTTCTATTTATTTCGCATCTGTTCACAATATTTCATTTCACCCACATCTCTTCCGCCAACCAACAAACCAACCACACGCACTCAGTCAAAAAAAGAAAAAAAGGAAACAATCTTTAATGTGGTCAAATTGTGGTAAAATTGAATTCAAAACAGTCCTTAAATTGCAAAGAAATTACTAGAAAAGAAAACCTCATATCAAACGGGGGTTGGTATATACTCGTGTAGTTAAAAGCACAAAAATAAAAAGGAAATTTAATGTCGATGGTTGGTGGTGATGGTGGTGGTGATGATAGTGCAAGATTTTCCAAATTTTATTGTAGGTTTTGTAGATTTGTAATAAAAGCTCAACAAGTTAATTTTTATTTCCTATTTTATTTTCCATGGTGCGGAACATAATATGGGATAAAATTATATTTCGTATAGGGGTGAGAAAACAAAGTATAAGAGCTTTCAGGAAAAACTGTTAATAGTTTGAGAATAATCTAATTACTCATCATATTTTTATTTTGTATTTATCTATACGCACATATACGTATTCGTATTTTGTTAGACACGATGGATGGAGAGAAAAAAATCTTTTGTTGTTTTAATTTTAAATTCATCATCATTTTACTTGAGGCATTTTATTATAAAACAAAAAATAGAATTTTTAATTTAAAAGTTGATTTTAATTAATTAAAAAAATTGTTTACCAGTTACTTGAATTGTTGGCATTTTTTAAATACACAAATAAAATTCTATAAAAATATTATCAACTACTGTATTGAAACAAAATTTCAAATTTGTAGTTCAAAGTTTGAACAATACGGCCTCCAAAAAATTCATCAAACGATTTTTATGCCAAATTTTTTCTTCGAAATTCTCAATCTTGAAGCAATTGCTCCAAATAAGGGCAAATGTCCCGGACGTTCTAAAATCTTAGAAAAAAGAAAAAAATCACAATACTTACTACAAAAAAAAAGTAGGGCGTTATTTTCGTTTTATAATAACCATTAGCACAACATATTTTAAAGTGCCATAAAAATTTAAAATCATTTCATTTGGAAAATACTCTAATACTAAATCTCATCACTGGCAAACAACATGCGTCTACGAGTCTAGGCCGCATTAGTTTAAAATATTGAAAAACTAAAATTTCTATTCTGAATTGTGTCAAAATTTGTATAAATACATTTTTTCCCCTAATCGCTACCTGCAAATGGCACTGTGTAGCAACCCTAAGCAGAATCATCGTTCATGTCAGTACAGTCTAGCATGGAACTGATACAATTTATAAAAAAGTCTTAGAATTTATAAAAAAAACAAAAATTTCATGAATTTTTATTGAATTTCAAGATGTTGTAGATATTTGCAATATTTAAAATTTAGAAATTTTAAATTTGTAAAGCTTCTTGTATCGTTAAAATATCTCAATTATCGTGAAATTCGTATGTAGTTCGTGAAATTGGAAAAAGTCGGTAAGCTACCTAACAGTTGACGCAAAAAGCCAATAAATAGTTTGAGAATAGCTGCGCTATAGTCAAGTCGTCAAATTAATTATCGCCTCTGGGTTTCGCAAAAAATATCGAAGCAGGAATCGTCTTTTAGGCTCATAATACCAAATATGTTGGCTACAGCAGATCCCATGAACCTTTAGCAGTAATAATATTAAAGTAAAAGCGCCACGAATTTTTAGTTTCCCCATTGTCTGAATGTCCTTCAATGGCACGATCAGTTGACTATGTTAGTATTTAACCAACCTTTGCTTGTTGTACGAGGCGAAAGTATTTATAAAGTCAACAAAAAGAAAAATGGATACTGCCAAAACAACACCGGACCCCCGCTCAAGTACGCGGACACGAGATTTAGGATCGGCACGTGGAACGTGCAATCACTAAGAAAACCACGAGCGTTAGAGGGCCTAATCACGTGCATTCGTGCTTTTCAAGAAACTCGCTGGCCTAAAAGTAGAGACCATGTGTCCCAGGGCTATACGTTGCTGTATAGTGGAGATGACATTGAAAATCTCGGAGCTGGATTTCTTCTTGGGCCGCAGGTAAAGAACGCTGTTCTGGATTTCCAAGCAGTCAATAACCGATTGTGTAAGCTTCGCTTGCGCATGAAGTTAGCTAACCTGTCGATAATTTGTGTACATGCGCCCACAGAAGTCAGCCAGCCCCAAGATAAAGACTCATTTTACAATGACTTGGACGATCTGATAGGATCTATACCCGAACACGATGTTAGAATGATAATTGGGGACTTTAATGCTAGAGCTGGCAGAAATCAGGCCGACTTGTGTGAAGACATAGGTCCGTACTCCCGACACAAAACTGCTACCAAAAATGGTGAGAGAATGTTGCACTTTGCAATTGCTCATGATCTTTAAGTAGCAAGCACATTCTTCCCTCACAAACAGATACATCTAGTGACATGGACACATCCTCGCCGAACTTCCCGCAGCCAAATTGACCAAGTGTTAGTTTCTAAAGGACGGGCTCAGGTTGTGCAGGATATGAGAACTTATCGGTCAGCAACCAAATACGTAGGCAGCGATTATCATTTGGTCGCTGCAAAGCTACGATGGAAGTTTTCGTACAAGTCTGGGACCACATCGAAACACATGGTACGTTTCGACTGTGAAGGTCTGATAAATGAAGATCAAAAGAAACGATATCAGGATCTTGTCAGCGACAACATTAATGAAGCTAATTACCAGTCTGACTGCGTGAACTCTGTCAGGGAGGTACTGAAAACTTCGGTTGTCAGTGCTGCTCAACAGACTTTAGGTATAGTGAAAGTCAGACCCAAGAATGATTGGTTTGATGACGAGTGTCGTCTTGCAGTTGAGCAACAAAATATAGCCCATAATGAAGTGCAACAACGTCTCACAATCGCGAGGAAAAACAAGGCTGCTCTTGCAAGAAGGGCAGCTAAGCGGATTTGTAGACGGAAGAAGCAAGAATGGTGGAAGGCCGAGGTTCTGAAAGTACAACAACTCAGCAATGAGCGCAGTTCGCGTAATTTCTTTAAAGGAATTACTGGGCTGCACCATACTTTCAGGCCTACGCCAACCGCCATTCGGGACCGGGATGGAAACCTCTGTGTCAACATCGACGCAGTACTTGAAGCATTGAGTGGACACTTTACTGACCTGCTTGATGTCCATCATTCGTCACAGACTGTTGTTGAGCCACCTCTAATACACATTGCGGAGATTTGCACTGAGGAGCCATCCCATGAGGAATTTACTAAAGATAATGCAGAGATATAAACGAAACCGTGCACCTGGAGTGGACTGCATTAATTCGGAGCTCTTGATATTCGGAAGGGATACTTTGTGGAACTGTCTTTTCGACCTTATTCGATTAGTATGGCGAACCGAAGTTATGCCTGACGAATGGAAAGTGGCCGCGATATGCCCCATCTTCAAGAAGAGAGACCGCTTGAAGTGTGAGAATTATCGCGGTATAGCTCTCCTTTGCACATCATACAAGTTACTGTCATACATCGTATTGGAGAGAATCACTTCTCTAGTGGAGGGCTTGGTTGGTGACTATCAAGAAGGATTTCGTCTGAATCGATCAGTCACCGATCAGGTCTTTTCGCTGCGGATTATTCTATCTAAATATTATGCGACATCCATCCCTGTACATCAGGTGTTCCTGGATTTCCGGCAGGCCTATGACTCGATCAATCGAGAGAGTTTGTGGTCTGCCCTGGAATACCTAGGAATGGCAACAAAACTGGTACGACTATGTAGGATGACAGTGACGCAGTCTCAATGCTGTGTTAAAATTGAGTACAGGCTATCGAAAATTTTTGTAGTTAACTCGGGTGTTCGGCAGGGAGATCCTCTGTCCCCGATACTCTTTAATCTCATGTTGGAGTACAACTTTCGTAAAACTGAAACACCGCAGCGTAACATCGTATATCGCCAGTCCAATCAGGTGCTTGCATATGCAGATGACATATGCGTGATTGGACTGAATAGCAACGGAGTGAAAGAAATACTTGATCCGCTTGTAGAGTCTTCAGCTTCAGTTGGATTTTAGATCAATGAGTCCAAAACGAAATACCTGATCTCTAGTTTTAGGAACAATGGCACACCAGATTTCAATAGTGGCCACCACACGTTTGACGGAGTGAGGAAGTTCAAATATTTGAGTTCTCTTATCACTCACGATAACAGTGCGGGTGAGGATATTAAAGTGCGGCTGGCAGCTGGCAGTCGTTCTTTGTATCCTCTAAGGCCACTGCTAGAATCTAAACACTTATCAAGTGCCGTGAAGCTGAAGCTTTACAAAGCGTTGATCAGGCCCGTTGTTATGTTTGGATGTGAAAGTTGGGCGCTGACGGATGGGTACGAGAGATGGCTCCTAACACTTGAGAGAAGAGTCATGCGTGTGATTAACGGCCCAAAACGCGAAATAGATGGTACCTACCGAGCTCTGTACAATATCGAGATCAGAGATCTGATGAAGATCCTCGATATTGTACATGAAGTAAGATCTCAGCGAGTACGCTGGCTCGGGTACGTTCGGCGTGCTGATCCGGAACGAATTGTGCAGCGATCTCTGAAAAGAGAGCCACCATATGGTAGGCGCAGAGGTCGTTGCAGGCGACGATGGCTCCACGGTTTAGAGAACGACTTGGCCTCTTCAGATTGTCTTAGACAGTATGAAGACCTTGCTCGGGATCGCAACCACTGGAGCCAAATTGTTGACTCAGTAAGGGGCCAGTAAGGGCCTTTAAAACTGTTTAATAATATTTAACCAACCATAACTAAGTCACTTGTCTTTAAAGTTGGTTGCACGGATGACCGTTAGAGAGATGATCTGATAGAAAAATGGTGCTCACAATTAATTTACCCTGTTGGTTTCTAAATGTATCCAAAATGCATTTGTTCATATTTTATGTTCCCATCAAATTCTTGAATCATTTTGACGTGAACTGGTGTTTATAGTCTAGAACAGTAAAACACTAAAATCCCAAGCTCGCACCATTCCAACTTCTGTAAGGACCTTTATTTTATTATTTCTAACGAATTTGAACATTCCATAGAAAAACATTCAAGGGCGTTTCCAATATTTTTTGAATCTATAAAAGAAGAGAGCAGGATAACTTACTAGGACTATACATTTTAGAACCGCAGCTATAACTGGAAATTTTAGAGGCCTCCCGAATTATGAAGTTCTTTCAAAGTATAGCAAGGTATTTACTTAAAATTTCTTAGGAAACCCAGGATTATTAAATAAATAATTTTTCAGAATTTTGAAGCCCTCAAAGTTACTTTCTTAAAAATTCGACTAAATAAAAAAAAAATCAATGTTTTTGACACCCAACTCGTACTTCTGTCTGAATTGCCAACTCTCTTTTGGGCTAAAAAAACCAAATTGTTTACAAGTAACAAAATTTACTGAATTTATCGACTATATATTGTACAAATCATCGCATCAACAAATACGTTTCTGGCATTAGTTTATGATACCTGGTATATTAAACCAATTTTTAGAATTTTTAAAAGGTTCTCATGGGGTATTTGCCCTTTTTTAAGATACTGAAACAGTATCATTCAGGAAATGAAGAAAACATTTGGAAGAACCTTATTTTCGGGGACGATAAATTGTTGCAAATTAGGACAGTCCTCAAGATAACTCGAGTGTCTCTATTTTAAACACAATCCGCTTAAACACAATTTTTTATATGACATGTCGTGCGTTTCTTGAATCGATGAAATGGATCTCGATTTAACTTTATTTACTTCCCTTGACGTATCGTAGTTTTCTCGCAAGAATAGTTTTCACTACTTGATGTTGCGATGTACCTTGGCTAATAAAGAGAATTCTTAAAATTTTGAAGAACGGGTTGAGCATTTATAAATCAGAGATATATGGATACAGTAATTGGATTTTTCTCTCGAAGGTGATCTTTGAATAATAAATTTTGGCCCACTGTTTAGACGATTAACCTTAGTGGCAATAATCAAAGTGAGCTAACATTAGCTAAAACAGATGGTGGGTTGAAAGAGAGTTCGATACCAGTACAAGTCAATTCATTTCTGAATCATATAACATTTGCAAATCTTTAAATTCTTCAAAATTCACAATTTATTCTAATTCTCTAAATTCGTTAAAATTCCTTCAAGTTCTTTAAATTGTAACGTTGAATTTAAACATTAATTCTCGTATATCATATAGTTTAACAATCTCTGGCAGGTTTTGGGTTTTTCACATTCTGAAGCATTTCAAGTATTAGAGAACAATCTCTGCAATGTCGTTTGCAAACATTATAATTTGATCAGCAAGTGGTGGTTGATCAATATTATGAAGGCCCAAGAACGCGTCCGTGTAGCACACCATAATTGACACTTAAAGTGCCACTTTTAATACCATTAGCATTGTAAAGATAACCTTTAGACATTATAGGCAATACGAAGTCCGTAACCATGTAATTTTTGGAGAATCATAATAATCGAAAGCTTTCCGTAAGTCCAAAACTAAACACATATCTTTGGCTGTCGAAAAGTCGATAAATCAGTAATTTGAACTACTGCCAAATCACGGTTGCAATCTTCCTCTTTTAATTTCGAATCATAGGTATTCAAAAATGGTCTCCCTTACGACACAATAATTTAAATAAAGTTTTCTTGAGCGAATCTCTCGACATATTTTTTTTAAAAACGACGTTTCAAAGAATACAAATTAAGGCGTGCGAGGAGCTCGACACAGTCGATATGAGAACTAAAAATAGCATGCACAAAAATTGCAGATACTATATAGCCTGTAATTATATAAATATAAATTCTCTTGGACTGGCAGTGGTAAGATGGTGACCATACCGTAGATTCGTGCTTGATAAAGGTACATCGGACAAAAAGTCGACTCTATCAACAGCTTCAATACAATAAAATGAAAGAGTCTTACACCTGCTCATATTCAGTTCCTTTTTGTTGTTAATTGAGCTTGCTGATAAGGATTGCGTCATCGATCTTATCAAAAGCTTTAACAAAGTCTGATTTAAATATAACTTGAATATGATGGAATGAATGATGATCCTCCGATAACTACACACCTTATATTTCCTACCCGCCTATTGAAGATTGGATGGATACAGGAAGTTTTCCATAGTGCAGGAAAAGAAACCTCTGCGTAATCTGCCATTAAAAAACCATGTTGCAGCAAGTAATCCCGCACTTCGAGACTCTACAATGGGCGCCGTAGCAGGTTCGTACACTGATATAAAATTTAATTAGAAAATAATTTACATATTTCATAAAATCAACTCCTTTTCTCTTGGTGCGATTAAGTATAGGTTACAAAGGCTTCAGCACGAAGTATTTAAATAAACTTTATCTCACAAGCCTCAATATAATTCGACTTCTACGATACCAATGCTTCGTTATAAGTAATTTAATCCTTTGACTCTTTGACGAGCCATTTACAATTTGAAACTTGTGAACATCACTTCTCAGAAAATGGTTCTATGTTTTGGTGCATTGATAAACTCTTTTTATTCAAAGCTTGCGGCAACGGTATTCTGAGCAAGGCGTATTGTAATTGCTATAATTTGTACAATATATGTAATTTAGTTGAAGTTGCTAAATCTGCGCTTTGTTATGTCAGATAACATCGCTCTCACATACATTGATGTTTTTATAATAGTATGCACCTAATATTTTCAAAATTCAGAAAATAATAAAAATTTTGAAATATTTACAATTCTGAATTTAATACGATATTCAAAATGTGAAATTGACACGATTTTCGATTTTTTGAAATTCGTTGTAATGTAAAACAAAATCAATTTTGAACTCAAATTCTGGAAAATTTTACGAATTCTAAAAATATAATTTTGAACATTTGAAATCGAACTTTTCAAATCTGAATTTTAAATTACAATTTAAACTGTGTAAATTGCAACTAAAAAGCAGGTATTAGCCTGTTCATAAAGTAGAACAGTAGGCCTAAACTAAATTAATTATTCCAGCTGCCATCATGGGTCAGATTATTCCTAAGAAATACCTGAACTTCCAAATTAAATTCATATAGAATTGGTAATTTTAGACATTTTATCATATTTGGATATCAAGGATATGTTTGGTTAAAATGAAGAACTGTATGGCCTTAATTAAATTAATTATTCCAGCTGCCATCATGGTTTTTCATAAGAAATTCCTGAACTTTCAAATTCACGTAAAATTGGTAATTTTTAGATATTTTATCATATTTGGATATCAAATCTCCAAAGTAGATAAATTGTGGCCCGTTCAAAAAATGTAAAACTATATGGCCTTAACTAAACTAATTATTCCAAAATAATTATTCCAGCTGCCATCATGGGTCAGATTTTTCCTAAGAAATACCTGAACTTTCAAATTCACATAAAATTAGTAATTTTAGACATTTTATCATATTTGGATATCAAGGATAAATTTGGATAAAATGTAGAACTGTATGGCCTTAAATAAAATAATAATTCCAGCTGCCATCATGGTTTTTCATAAGAAATTCCTGAACTTCCAAAATCACATAAAATTGGTAGTTTTTCGACATTTTATCTTATTTGGATATCAAATCTCCAAGGTCGATAAACTGTGGTCCGTTCAAAAAATTAATAATTTGATGGCCTTAACTAAACTAATTATTCCAAAATAATTATTCCAGCTGCCATCATGGGTCAGATTTCTCCTAAGAAATACCTGAACTTCCAAATTCACATAAAATTGATAATTTTAGACATTTTATCATATTTGGATATCAAGGATAAATTTGGATAAAATGTAGAACTGAGTGGCCTAAATAAAATTAATTATTCCAGCTGCCATCATGGGCTAGATTTTTCATAAGAAATTCCTGAGCTTCCAAATTCAAATAAAATTGGTAATTTTTAGACATTTTATCATATTTGGATACCAAATTTCTAAGGTCGATAAACTGTGGCCCGTTAAAAAAATGAAGAATTTTATTGCCTAAACTAAACTAATTATTCCAAAATAATTATTCCAGCTGCCATCATGGGTCAGATTTTTCATAAGAAATACCTGAACTTCCAAATTCACATAAAATTGGTAATTTTAGACATTTTATCATATTTGGATATCAAGGATAAATTTGGATAAAATGTAGAACTGTATGGCCTTAATTAAATTAATTATTCCAGTTGCCATCATGGGCTAGATTTTTCAGAAATTTAAAGGAAATTTTAAATTTTGAACTCAAATTTTGAAAATAGTGAAAATTAAATTTAAATTAATTGAATTTTGAACTTTTAAAATAAACTTTACAATTCTGATTGTTAAATTACATTTTGAAGTGTTGTATTTGGAAAATTGGAACTATTAACATATTGTTAAAATCCACGAGCTAGAGAAAATCCAATTTTAACAATATTTGACATATTTTGAAGTTTCTGGACATTTAAATTCATTTTTGGTTTCTGAGATCTTATCTACAAAGGTTGAAAATTTTGCAAATTATAAATCTTTCGCAACGTTAAATTTCCAGTAACTATAATTCAGAATTGATATGAGGTTCAACGGAATTGGGCGGATTTTCAAATTTTTCTTTTTAAGGAATTTCGATTTATTATATTTAAGGACAAGTTAAATTTTGTAATGAAAATTTTTAAAATCGAATATTTCAAATATTAAATTTTGATGTGTAGTCTGATAATTTCCAATTGCTTATCAAGTTTTTGGATACCTACAACAGCTAATCAAGTTAATTTGAAAATACTAAATATCGTGGACAAGTAATATCAAATATTGTCACGACTTTCTAAATATTACTTTCTGTACCTTTTATACTTTTAAGGTTCCAAAAAGACAAAATAATAATTACCTGTAATACACCGAGTGCCGATTGAATATTGCTACTTCTCACATACAAAGAAGATTTTAAAATCACAAAATTCTACGTATGCATAACAAAATATTCAGAACAAATTTATATTTTTGTCAAACATAATCGTACTGGGAAAATTTTGATTAACTCTACACGATAATGAGAATATTGTGAAACAAAGTGATTCCAGATTGATTTCAATCGTTCCAATCTTTTATTTGACTGAGTTCTCATTGAACTCTATACCAGGTATATAATGTATTATTAGTTCTTATCACTGTCAGGATGTCTGATGTCATGACGACAAAAAGTTTGCAATTCTTTATTGATTTTATTTTACAAATCATAAAATTTGCACATCGTTCCGCTGACTTTTCAAATATACATAAGATTTTGATATGATATCAAATGACAGTGTTTTTGCTTAGTCAAACTGAACTCAACAACAAAATGAGCAAAAAATAAATAAATTTATGAAAATGCCAACAATTTTATGACAATAAAAATAAAATATTTAGAAAAAACGAATACATTTTTATATTTTTGTGGAACGTGACTAAATGTAACTTGAGTGAGACCAACGAAATATCATTCCGTTCGTTTTTGTCGTTATATTTTGTTATATTGGGTGAAAAATCAGTTTTCTTCTTGTGCGCTACGCTGTTTTCTTTATTCTATTTTCCATTTTCCCCTCTGGTGGTACGAGTATCTACAATTTCTTGAAAATTTTTTCTTCCATTTAATGAATTTAACTTTTATATTTGTATTATGTACATCGTCGAATTATTATTTATTGATTTTTCATCGTTTATTTAGGGAAATATACTGTACGAGGTAAACGTTGCAATTTTCCTATTTTCCAAACGATTTGGTTTTGCACAACAGCGTGGGGGACGTTTTTAATATTATTTGTATAGAGTCATTAACAATTTAATTGGTTGCAGGAAATTGAACATAATTATTATTTTTTAATTAATTTATAGCGCAAATTTTAACCGTGTGTAACAGAGTAGAATTGACTGCAGAGCATATCTTTGAAAACTCATTCACGTTTTTATGTATACAGTTTTAATTAATTTACTTAGAAAACATTCTAAAATATCATGAAATATTTTATTCAAACTTCATTTTACAAAAGTAAAAGAATTGAAGTCTAAAGGAAATGTTAACCCATCAGTAGTCCCAGCTCGTTCCACAACCGAATTCAAGGGAAAAAGACAAACGTTGGTTGCAAAAAAATTAAAATTAGATCGGTTTTCAGAGTATGGATTGGTGTCTATCTTCGTTATGGTTTACCAACAACAGAAATAGAAGATACAATACGACACTCAAATTTGGCTCTAACCGCTTTGCCGAGTATGTTCTTCGATAAGTTATAATAAAATGCTGCATTTTTGTTCTTACAAAGATAAACCACTAGACAAATACCCTAAGAAGATGTTCTGACTTCTGTTCTTCGTTTCCAAACCTTCAGGTTACATTAAGCCAACATTTTTATATTTTGTGTCTCATGTGCCGTTTTCCAATAAAAAATAAGCAAAATAGTGCGACAGGAGGTAGCGACAATATAAAATAATTATCTGACTTTATTCCCGAACTTTGCCAAATTGACCCAGCGAAAAATTACATTTTCTCTGAATTGATTCTGCACGGTTGCAACTGTTGCTCGTTAGAACGAAACTGAATAATTTTGAATAGCATGAGAAGGAAATAAGGTCATGGCGGAGTTTCATGATTTTGGCCGCTTCATGACTGCCCAGATTTAGAAGTTTCTATCGGTCATACAAATGTCCACGGCTTTGAAGGACTTTACAGTTTTTCAAGAAATTTCATTTTAGACCCGGATAGCCTGTTCACCAGCCTATCTTTATATGGTGAACGGGACTCAAATCTGTTGGATTAGTACTACTCTTACAGAATTGAAAATTTCATTTTTTTTATGTTTAAATTTTATTATTTTTCTCAATTGATTTTTGCCAATTAGATTCCTATTTGAGTTTTTCCATAGAATCAATCATAAAAACCCCGATTGGGGGAAATATAAAGCCCAAAAAAATTTAATTTATTCGATCACACATCAAAGAGCACTTCGAATTCGAACATGTAAGATTCTTATTTGAATTTGAAAAATTATAGAACGAACCTGATTCAAAGCAGATATAGGAATGGAATCCTTTTATAAGGACATTACTGGCCACTTTCGATGTCAACAACCTGGCTCCAACGGTGTCGATCCAGAGTTTGGTTGTAATAATGTCTTGGAAAATCTGAAAAAGCCAAATCGTTCTCTACAACGTAGAGCCATCGTCGCCTCCAACGACCTCTACTATATATGGTGGCTCCCTTTTCAAAGATCGCTGCACAATTCGTTCCAGCTGAGCACGCAGAATGTGACCGAGGGCGTGTACTCGCTGATCTCTGATCTCGACATTGTACAGAGCTCGGTTTGTACCATCTACTTCACGTTTTAGGCCATTAATCACACGTAAGATCCTTCTTTCAAATATATGAAACTATCTCTCGTACTCGTCCGTCAGCGGCCAACATTCACATCCAAACATAACAACGGGTCTATTCAACGCTTTGTAAAGGTTTAGCTTCACAACAATTGGTGTTTTTAGATTTTATTAGTGGCCTTAGCGGATACAAAATACGACTGCCCGTTGCCAGCCGCACTTTAATATCCTCACCCACACTGTTATCGTGAGTGTTAAGAGAGCCCAAATACTTGAACCTCCTCACTATCTCCAACGTGTAGTGACCACTAATAAAATCTGGTGTGCCATGGTTTCTAAGACCAGAGATCTTATATTTCGTTTTGGACTCATTGATCTGGAGTCCAACAAAACCTGAAAACTCTACAAGCGGATTAAATATTTCCTTCGCTTCGTTGCTATATTCAGTCCAATCACGCATATGTAAGCACCTGATGGGACTGGCGATACAAGATGTCCAACTTAAGATTGAAGAGTATCGGGGACAGATCATCTCCCTGACGAACACCCGAGTTAACTGCATAAATTCTCGATAGCATGTTCTCAAGTTTAACACAGCATTGAGAATCTGACATTGTCATTTAACATAATTGGTACGATTATGTTGGCATTCCTATAAGTATTCCAGAGCAGACCACAAACTTTCTCGATTTATTTGGTAATAGGCCTGCCAGAAATTCAGGAAGATCTGATATACGGGGATGGACGTCTCATAATATTTAGATTGAACCATCCTCTGGTTCTATCCAATATAATTTAGGATAGTAGCTTGTATTCTGTACAAAGAAGAGCGTACCGCGATAAGTCTCACACTTCAAGCGGTCTCTCTTCTTGAAGATGAGGCATATCGCGGACACTTTCCACACATTAGGCATAACTTCGGTTCGACCATAAGGTCGAAAAGACAGTTCCACACAGTATCCCCTCCGAATATAAAGAGCTCCATTTAGCGTAGAAGATTAACGTAGTCCACCGCATGTGAGCGGTTTCGTTTTAATATCTGCATGGCCCAATGAAATCCTCATGGGTTAGATCCTCAATGCAAATATCTGCAGTCTATATTTGAGGTGACTCAACTAGAATCGGTGACGAATGATAACCACTAATCAGGTCTGTAAAGTGTCCACTCTATGATGACACAGAGGTTTACATCCCGATCCCGAATGGCGGTTGACTCAGCAATGAAAGTATTGTGCAATGCGGTAATTCCTTTAAATAATTAAACGGTGAACTGCGCTCATTGCAGAGTTGTTGTAATTTCAGAACCTCGGCCTTCTATCATTCTGGATTCTTTCGCCTTAGCTGCCTTCCTGGCAAGAGCAGCCGTGTTTTTCATCGCGATTGTGAGACGTTGGTGCACTTTAATATGACGACACTCGTCATCAAACCAATCAGTCTTGGGTGTGACTTTCACTATTGCTAAAGAATGTTGAGCAGCACTGACAACCGAAGTTTTCAGTACCTCCCAGACAGAGTTCACGCAGACAGACTGGCAATTAGCTTCCTCAATATTGAATGTGACATGATTGTGATATCGTTTCTTTCGATCTTCATTTATCAGACCTTCACTTTTTCACCTTTGTTTTCACAAATGTCGGCTTGATTGCTGCCACATCTAGATTTGAAGTCCACATTTACAATCCTAACATTGTGTTCGGGTAAAGATTCCATCAGATAGTCAAAGTTATTGTAAAATGAGTATCTAGCCTAGAGCTGGCTGACTCCTGTGGGCGAGAGTACATAAATTATCGATAGGTTGGCTAACTTCATGCGCAAGCGCAGCTTACACAATCAGTTATTGACTGCTTGGGATTCCACGCGTTCAGACACATGGTCTTCACTTATAGGCTAGCGAGTTTCTTGAAGAGCAACAGATTCTAGACTCCTGGTTTCCTAAGTGACTGCACGTTCCAAGTGCCAATCCTAAACGTGCCAATCCTTATTACATATTGTTAAACATATTGTTTTTTTACGGATTTGTCGCCTCCTACAACAAGCAAAGGATACTGTGGTGGTATTGTTTGAAAACTTGTTCGTGCAATTTAGGTTAATTGGATAATCCTACCACATATGTGCAGAGTACTCGTGAACATTTCCAGAAGTAGAAACTTCACAGTCCGAAATAAAGTACCGAAAACCGGTAAAAAGTAAAATTTCGGTAGTTTTTGGGTTTCCTAGTGAGTTTTGCTTAGAACCAGTACCAAAAAAAGACAATTTTTTATGGAGTTGAACCCTATATACATATATTTTTCTATTTTTCATTAATTTCATCACCAAACCACCCTACATACAAACCGCCGAAATTCCAAATATTATATTTGTCATCAAAAAACTTTTAATGTTTCTCGATTTGTGTTACTGCGCGTACTGTTAAATTCTAGGTCGTCGATAGTTTTTTTTTTCGAAACGCACACGATACTATTTTTGGGCAAACCGCGATTTCCAAAATGTTTTCCAATTGCATTTCTGACAAATTATTTATTACACATTGATCTAATTACAAAAAAAAAAAAATGATAATAAATTAAATTAAAATAAATGTTAATGCCAACATGTACGTATGTGGCCTCGTTACTAGGGCGACCGACACAACGCACACACACCCGTTAAAAAAGTTTTTTTTATCACATCATTAAAATTCCTATATAGGAGTACATAGGTTTTTCATTCCGGTGTGTGGTTGTCGTTTTATCGACCGCCGTTTTGGGTTTATGGTCGGTTAGGTCTTCATAATCGTACATATACGCATGAATGATGTGTTCTATTATACATATGAGCTATAATTAATTTTGATGTTCTTGTCATAATGTGTACTAATGCAACATGTAATTTATATTAAACATGAGGTGAATGGCACATTAATACGTTTTACCCAAATCCGCATTGAATGAAAAAAAAATCAAATCAAAACAGTTTGGTTGGAAATACATTTTCTCGTATTGTATTGTATGAAAGCAGACGAAATACATAAATTTTAATGGATGTCATCGTCAGTGAAGATACTGCTGGATTTGGATTCAATTTGTAAAATGTATTTTATTTGATTAAAAGTGAAAATAGTAGTTTTTGGGAAGATGGGAGACTGGGATAAAGCTTATCAATCCATTGTGTTCATTAAAATTTGAACCAACTTTGATTGCGACTTCGATATAATATATATTTTTAAATAGCCAGAAATTAAATGCGCGGTAAAGCGAGGGACCCGCAAAATATCCGAACCGAATTGTCTTTATAGGACTTCCAACTTTAGCATAACATTGGCTATATCTAGACTCCCAGGAATTGGCAACTTTAGCAACATTGGCTATATCTAGACTCCCGAATTTCCCAGGTTCCCCGCATAAAAAACATAATCGTTTTATACGCGGTTTTATAAAATCGTGTTTTCCAGGAAGGCAAGCATACCCTCAGTTCTATTACTATGGGACATGTTTTGTTCATGACTCTTGAACTCAAAAAAGTATACCGATGATAATCATCGTTATCAAACGTAATGGATTAAAAACCTTTTTGCATATATTACGAAGTCTTATATATAGGTTTACAATCACCTCTTGGGCAGCTCAATTTAAATCGTAATACGTATACCGTAATAATATCCATCATAGCCATATATTCGTGTATGTACCTGCGACATCCACAATGGTTCAAATTTTAACAAAACAATGATATTTTCCTATTTTTAAAAATCGAAAAAAGGCAATCTAGGTAGAACCATCCCCATAATATACAAAACTCGTATATAGTGATAAAAGGAATTACTTCTACTCTATATAGGTGATAATGACTTTACCTTTTGTTAGGCAAACTTTTTATTCTTTTCAGTTTTTTTTTTGTTTTGTTGCCGCTTCTGGTTTTTTTTGTTTGCGACCAACGTTATAGTAGTTGGAATTGAAAAATCAATATCACAAAACTTTACTCAAAGGAAATCTATTTTATCATAAGCAAAATTGCTTCAGCCGTCGTCGTCTCCCTCACTGTACATGTATAATACGTACGTATGTACGTACATAAAAAATAATAAAAAAAAGGATATCCTTAACTTTATGATATACATGTGTGTGAATCCTTTTTTTTTACATACATATGTATATATATATATTCATAGCCATTGTTGTCATGGGAATTTCAATTTTTTATTTTATTTTTATATTCTGTTCCTCGTTTAGGTTATCCTTTTTAGAGATTTTTTTTCTCCCAGTTTAAATAAGAGATTATCCTTCCAACTACAAATATTACTATCATCATCACCATCGTCAACAGTGTACTTGTATACACATATAAATACAGAGTGTATACGTATATATAGAGCCATCAAAAGAAATTCATCATTTTAAGTATGATAAGTGAAATACGACAGAAATGGTGATGATATGTAGTCATTTCGATATATAGTATATGTATATATGAGATGAGTTTATAGAGGTACATTATATATATGTAGATGCATAGGTAGGTAGGATATATCGATTTATCCCTATCCCATGACACCACCACCAACTATATACAAACCAACGATTTGAGTTATATCTGCGTATATCCAGATACGTATTGATATGATTGATTAATGGGTATAAAGGATCAAATATCAATGAACTATTTTATTGGTGTTATGTTACGTGTTCAATAAGGACATGTAATCAATCAATTTTCGAACAATAGGAGCGAAACCATAATAACATGTATGGGGATTGAAGTGGAAGAAGCCAAATTGTTTTTGCCGATTGATAAATTTTGCTCGCGGGATACATACATATGTATATGCATTGTTTTGCAAACGTTGTCCGTGTACACTCCACAGGGACTTGCAAATATTTTAAAATGAATCAAATTTATGTTTCGAATTTAGTTCGGACGAATTTCAAACAAACATTCTAAATATAAATATACTCGTAAATAATTTACACATACTCGTAAACTCCACAAAGAAACAGAGTGTCTTCAATTCAAGGACGAAGATTTTTTTTTCTAAAATTTTTTGGGTTGCAAAGTTGGAATTTTTCCGAATTTAACTTTTGAATTTTAAAGTTTAAAATCGCTGTCATATTAAGGACTAAAATTTTGGAACTTTCCAAATTAGGTTGTGAAATTTGGAATCTTTATTTAAAATTAGAATATGCGTTTTTTAAAACAATTATTTTAAACTTAAGAAATTTAATACTGAAATTTTAAGAATTTTATAAATTTAGATTCACTATAATTGTAAGGATTGAAATTTTTCGAGTATTGCCAATTAGTATGAGCGATTTAGCATTAAGTTTAACAAATTTTGAACATGAAATGTGAACTTATAATTCTAATTTGAATGACTTTAGAAATTTCATTCATACAGTTTTAAAATTAATGGAGGTTTTGTGTGTTGAGAATTCGGACTGATTAATACTTAAATTTTTATTATTAATTAACAATAATTAGTTGTTGAATATTTCAGAATTTTAATTATTTAATTTTGAACTAAATGTTTAGAATCTCTATAATTTTAAGGATCGAAATTTTAGAACGTCACAAATTTTGTATACAATTTAGAATAAATAATTAGGTTATAGATCTAATATTTTTGAATTTGATTCTGAATTTTATAAAATATTATTTAACGAACAATTATTAGAATTTTAATTTATCAAAATTTAACATATTTGAATTTTAGAATTAGAATTATATTATGAAATCGACACAATTTAAAAATTTTATTAAATTTTCGAATTTTTAATATATTTTAGAATTAAGATTTAGTGTCCTGAATGACAAATTCTAAAATTTTACTTTTGCTCTAATTTTTAACATTATTTTTAAGAATTTGCAATTTTGTAAATTTAAATTTATATATTTTTAAGGCTAGGAATCACATTTCTAAGAATTAAAATTGTTAAAAATTTGGAAATTTATTTTGGTATTTCTTGAATTTTAAGAAATGTACATCTTAAAATTAGTTGAGAACATTAAATTTTAAATTTTTTCTCACTCTATTTAGGGTAGCTTAATTCAGTAGTTAATTAAGAGTACTTCAAGGACTAAAATCTAGAAATTTGAAAATTAGAATCTAAAATTTAAAAATTAAATTTTATTTCTTTAATTTTGAACTAAATGTTTAGAATTTCTGAAGTTCACAAATTTTGTATAAATAACGTAGAATAAATAATTAGTTTATAGATCTAATATTTTTGAATTTGATTCTGAATTTTATAAAATATTATTTAACGAACAATTATTAGAATTTTAATTTATCAAAATTTAACATATCTGAATTTTAGAATTAGAATTATATTGTGAAATCGACACAATTTAAAAATTTTGTTGAATTTTCGAATTTTTAATAAATTTTAGAATTAAGATTTAGTGTCCTGAATTACAAATTCTAAAATTTTTATTTTTGCTCTAATTTTTAACATTATTTTTAAGAATTTGGAATTTTGTAAATTTAAATTTATATATTTTTAAAGTTAGGAATCACATTTCTAAGAATTAAAATTGTTAAAAAAATTAAATTAAAAAGTTAAATTGTTGTTTGGAAATTTATTTTGGTATTTCTTAAATTTTAAGAAATTTTTATTTGAAAATTATGAAACTCTGAGGATATGAAATTTTAAATTTTACTAGTTTAATTTAGTAGTTAATTTAAAGTAACTAAAGGACTAAATTCTAGAAATTTGAAAATTAGAATCTAAAATTTAAAAATTAAATTTAAATTTCGATTTCAGAATTTGAAATTTTTGCTGGTGAGTTTTACGAATTTTGAGTATAGAATATATTTAAAATTATAGATTTGGATTTTGAAATTTTAAAAATTTTGAATGGACAAATTTTTTATGTAACGAATTTTGAATTTTTAACCTTTTAGAATCTATGTATTTTTTGAAAATTACAGTATATACATTTTTGTTTTATAGAATTTGATTCTGATATATTAAGAAAGTTGTATTTTATTTGTTGAGAATTTAAACATTGCTATTTGCATTGCTTAAAATTGAGTTTTATGAATCATGAGTATGTACATACGTTATGTACAATATTGATTTAAAAATTTTAAAAATTTAGTTTTGCAAATTCTAATTTTGAAAATTATAGTAAAAACTTTAGGATTTAAATTTTAATTAAGATTTTAGAACTTTAAAACTTACTGTTGAGTTTAACGATTTTGTAAATAGGATTTTAAATTTTAAAAATTTTTATACTAAACCTTTTAAAAATTCAGAATTCGACTTTTCATTCCAAAATTTCGGGAATCTATAAAAAATTTCAAACAGAAAATTTCATATCAAAGAATAGACGACAATATTCAATATTTTAGGAAATCTAAAGTTTTTCGATTTTGTAATCTAAATTTATACGGACTAAAATTTTAGAATTTCGATCTAAGAATTTTAATTGAGGAAAATTTGAATTTTTAATTATTTTGGTTAAATTTTTAAGTTAAATTATCTAATCTGTTTCGAACTTAAACAATTAATTTAAATTTAAGAACTCTCGAAATTTTTTCATATTGTAAATTTTAAGAATTCTCCCAACTGTATTTCCAAAAATCTAAAATATCTCTAATTTTTTATTTTAAATTTTGCAAAAAAAACTTGATTCTGGAAACCTTAAAATTTCAAATAATGAAACTAAAAAAAAATTGGACGATTATGGAGATCTGGATTAGAAAATAACTATAATGGCACCATATGTGTCCCGCGGAACACAGATAAACATTCACGTCTGTACATGACATGCAAATTTATATCGAATTAATTGAAAATGAAGTACTCCATGTACCTACTTCAAAAGCTTTATAATAATATATTATGATGATGATGATGATGACGGTGGTAGAATGAGTTTGCATTAACCGAATTGATATATCGAATAAAATATTTTTTAATCACAACATTGACCGAGTACTTAATGTACATAAATATATCAATATCCTATATCTACTGTCCATTGCGTGCCATTTTATTTTATTTTTTGTTACCAAATACGTAATTTAAAATCCTGTCGCGGTATAATACGAAATTAATTATGAAAAAAAAATCAATTTTTTTTATGTGGTTTTCTGTGAAGTTGGGAGTGAGTCAAGCGGGCGAGCACTATTCCGGATAAAACAAAAATTTATTCAATTTTTTAAGGGTTTGGAATTTTGTTCGGTTAAAATTATAGACCTCAGAAATTTGTTATTTTAATTTCGCGTCGCATATTTTTTTTGTGCGACAATATAATTTTAAATTAATTTTAATTACAAACAAGTAAATTAGTTGTATGCGGGGTTACGAAAAATTTAGAAAAAAAAAAAAATCGTGCTTTATTATCATGTCACGATTTTGTTGAGCACATACAAATTAAATTAATGAAAATATGTACAACAACAAACAAAACTGTAACAACTTTTCTTGTTGTTGTTTTTATTATGTATAATTTAATTCTTAAAGGTTTTTTTTTTGGTTTGTTTTTTACGTAGAACAGGTGAGTGATGTAATTTAAATTTAATTATAAAATCTTGTTTAATTTTCATGTTTTATGTTCTCGAATTAGCTTTTCCACGAATTTCTATAATGCTGTTCAAATAATTTGTGCAAACTCACAGTTTAAAAGAAAATAGGGCGGATTTTATAAATGATCAGGGATTACGCTCAAAAGAGAAAGCAATAAGGTTTTGTGAAAGTACATTTTATACAAACGAGCACCTAAATTGTAAATCAAACAAGATTTATCAGAAGTACTCGACTTTGTGTGTAGTCTAAAATAAATTAAGCCACACTTTTGGTTTAGAAGGCAACATAGCGTCATTATTCGTGACTTTCAAAGCGATTTCAATGCATTTGGGGAATTTCAAAATTCCCCAACTGCATTGAAATTTAGAAATTTTTAGTAAAATGTCTGCTGAGTGTTGCTTCACTATAGTTAGTGTATTTTTTGGGAATCCGATATATTAGTACAACTTATCGGCAAATTACGATTAATATCTCAGATTTTCATGCATTTAAAAATTTTAGGAATTGATATAAGATCAAAAACTAGTTTAGAATTGAGATGCAAGTGTTGTCTTCAAATTTTATGAAGGATACATCTTCTTTAAAATCCTGAATTTTTAAAGAACTTAGAGAATCATGGACATCGAGATAATCTTTATTTGTTATCATTCAATAAAATTGAGTTTTAAATAATTTTTAAATTTTACTAATTTTAATCTAAAAATCCTTTTAAACGGAAATTTTATTGAGAATTCCGATATCCCTTTCTGAAAATTCTGTTAAGATATTTTATTGAGAATTGGAAGATCGTAATGTATTTTAGCAGAAAGTTCCTTAAAGTAGAAATTTTATTAAAAATTGTTAAATTTCAGCGCTCTTAAAAATTCAGTACATTAGAAAATATTTGTGAAAATTCAATAGTTTTGTTGAGAGTTCTAAAATTTGGAAGCTTCTAACTCTGTGAAGGAGAAATTTTATTGAAAACTATATTTAAGGCATTTAGAAAATTTTGAACACTGAAATAATTTCAAAATTTTACGACATATGTCGAGATAATAATTTTAATGAGAATTTCCCATTTTATAAATTTGGTGTAAATTCTAATTTTGAAAATTCGGGATAATTGGATTATTTTAGGATTCTCAGTTTTTAATGAGTTTAGGAAATTTTGAATATTGTAAAATTCAAAAAAAGGCAATAGGAATTTTATTTAGAATTTTGAAATTTTAATATGTCTTATCTGAAAGTTCTGTGAAGTAAAATTTTTATTAAAAAGTCTGAGATTTCCATACTATACTTTTATGAATATTTGAACATTGAAATACTTTAATTATAATTAAATGACTTAAATTAAACTAAAATCTCAGAATCCCTAACTTAATTTCTAAGTTAGGGATTCAGAGATTTTAGTAAAATTTATCTATAAATTATAAGTGAAGTAATGTTTTCATTGTGAATTCTGAAATTTCCTTAGTAAATTCGTAAACTTTAAATAATTTTCAAAATTTGACAAAAAATTTGAAAATATGAAAATTGAGGAAAATTAGTTTTTTTGAGTATTTCCAGGAAATTTTGTTAAGTGTTTTTTAGAATTTCAAGTCTTTAATATTTAATAATTTCAAATAGATCCGGCAGAAATTTTATAGAGAATTTTTTGATTTTAATATGTCTTATCTAAAGAAAAAATTGAAAATTAGAAATTTTAATGGAAATTTCGAGATTTAAATGCACCATCTAAGCCGAAAATTCTTAACTTTATTATAATTTGTAGATTTCAATGCATCTAGAAAATTCATAACATTGAGATAATCTCAATTATAAAAATATTTGCTATAATTCAACCATTTATGAAATTTTCAGTGATTTGAAACTATTTAACAAATAATTTGTATGCAAATTCTATGAAAGAAATTTTATTGAAAATATCATTTAAATCTGTAGAGTAAAATTTGTATTCAGAATTCCGAAGTTTCCAATTATTTCAGAATTGTTGAAACAAAAATAAAATCTATCTTAAATTTTAAATTTCAGAAAAAATTCCGAATTATCAGAATTTTCATCTACCTGCAGACAATAATTCAGTAAATAAGAAATAGAAAATATTTTATTGAGATTGCCGTGATTTCAATGCATTTCAGATAATTTTAAGCCATTGAGATAATCACTGTTTTGTGAACTTGAAATTTTATTGAACACGAAATTTTATTGAACGATCTATCGGGATCTCAACACGCATACTGTAAGGGACGACCGGTGGAAACAGCTCTCCATTCCCTTATTAACCCGATTGAGAAATCACTTGATACAACGAATATTCAATGGTAACTTTCTTGGATATAGAGCGGGCTTTTAGCAACGTCAGGCGGGGAG
Organism: Tipula unca; assembly: GCA_951394425.1. Lineage (NCBI taxonomy): Eukaryota > Metazoa > Arthropoda > Insecta > Diptera > Tipulidae > Tipula > Tipula unca. The sequence goes on from OX596380.1 coordinate 70,648,491, forward strand.
CAATCACTCGGGCCTTTGCGTATCTAGAGGTAAACGAGTCACTCAGAGGCTCGATAGACCAAATACTTAGAGGCAGGATCGTGATAGCTCATCTGGGTGGGACGTCTGCCACCAGATACGTTTTATCCCTCCTACTTTGGAACATGGTCATTATTGTCCTGTTACTAAACCTGGAAGGGCAACGCTTCAAGGTGGTTGTCTATGCGGATGATGTTGCTATTGCGGTCTTCGGAAAGTACCCTTGTATGCCGAGTGAGCGCATGCAGTGCGCACTCGGGTATCTTTTCGGATACCGCTAAATACCTCGGGAAGGTTTTGGACAGCAAGCTAAGCTATAAACCAAACATCTTAGAAAGAGTAAAAAATGCTACTGTAGTGCTTCCCTTCTGCAAAAATGCCACTGGAAAGAGATGGGGTATCGAGACCCACATAGTTCATTGGCGCTACGTCTCAGTGGTAAAACCTATACTGCTGTATGGGGTTAACGTTTGGCGGCCAGAGTTAAAAATTATGGCTAACCTGAAAATATTGATGAAAGTTCAAAGAAGTGCATGCTTGTTTATAAGTGGGGCTCTTAGGAGCACACCTACTTAAGCTCTGGAGATTCTCTTTCATCTCACTCCCTGAAATTTTGCGACCGAGCAGCTTGCATCTTGCGCAGCCATTCGGCTCAAATGTAACAATATACGGAACTCATCCATCCTATGATACAGGGGTATTACTGAAACTATCGACTATACGCTATCCCTTCGTCATTCTCTGAGGTATGATTCCAAATTGCGTTTCCTACCAGAGAAGACTGGGAGAATTAGATGGTTATATGTACAATGAGGCGCTAAACTTTTTCACGAATCTGTGAGGTACTAGGGGTCAACCTCTCTTTTCGTCTTCCCGACTTTTGCAATGGTTTTCAAGCTGAACTTATCGCGATAATGGAAATCAGGGACTGGTTGAAGTAACGTAATATCTACGAGGGATATTCTTATTTTTACAGACAACCAGGCTGCTATTAAAACGCTACAATCATACTACCTGACGTCGAAGGTAGCCTAGAACTGTCTGGCATCTTTGAATGAGCTGGCTGATCAGTTCAACATCCGATTGACGTGGGTGCCATGACACAGCACGCTTTAATGATGCTGCTTGCTTCCAGTAAACTACTGCTTCAGAAAGAAACCATAAAAGAAACGAACGTCAGATGGTCTAATGCTAGTTCGTGTGAAATAACCAGATCTGGTCTATACTTCATCGGTCCAGATACGGCCAACTGATATCGCTTCGACAGCACCATATTAGTATGGTCGAGGAAGCTATACTGGGACACTGTCTCATCGGGGTACATGCGAGCAGACTGGGTGCCCCCGTCCATGAATTCTGCCGTAGCTGCGCGGTGACGACGAAGAGGAGGAAACTGTGCTCCATTTGCTCTCCACCTGTCCTAGTCTAGCGTGCAGCAGAACCAAATTTATTGGAACTTTCCATTTGGACGACCTGACGGATCTTAGTAAGATCGATGTCAGGTAACTCAAATGCGGTACAGCTGCGGACCAATTTTGTATCTATACTATTCCATTAGGTCGGCCACCCTTACCAAACCTACTTAACCGTCAAGGTTAGTCTAGACCGATCCATAAACCTTACTTTGGCTGGAAATTGTATGTACCTAATTTTGAGCAGTTTTACGAGCTTAATTACCCAAAAGGTTACGGATCACAGTTGGATTAAAAAAAATCAATTTACCATTACATAAATTACTCGTGTATATACATATATAGGCAAGTACGTTAATGTATAAACTACACATAAATAATTAAATAAATGATTAATATCTCAACTACTATAAATTATTGTCAATTCAAAGTAATCATGTATATACATATAATTTATGTACACACACACAGCACAGCACACAGTAAACAAAAACAATAACATTTGAATCGAAATATTTTGTAGGTGACATAACCTTGTATACACGAAAAGAAAAAGCCAAGCAACAAATACTCAATTTGCCGCACACACAATATAACCAACTCAATTTACATAAAAATTAAGTAAATATATAAAAAAAAATGTATTCATATGGGTAAGATCGATAACTACTGCTCCCAAGACTACAAAAACAAATTGAACATAACTTCTTATATCGACAAACATAATACATATATTATGGTCGTAAATTTACGAAACGTACATGTACACATATATACTATGTGGTATAATTTAGATGTTGGTACCTTGATATAAACGGTTGATGGAACACATAAAACCATATATAATACACTTCCCACCCATTACCTATCCATACATACCAACATACTCGTATACACGTATCTACAAAGAAAATCAATTATGGAAAAACTATACACAAAGCAAATTCCTCTTCTCTATTCAAAATGCAATACTATTTATAAGGAGACCATCATCATATTTATCTTCTATTATTTAGTCACGATCTTTAAGATAAAAAAAAAATTATAATAAAAAAAAAAAAAAAGAGCTTTTTGATGTTGTTAAGCCGCTTTCTATCCCATTTTCCAAATACAGTTCTCTTGTATCAACGCCGACTTAGTATTTTTTCCGCTGATATTATATGATAAGGTCAAACCATTTAGCCTATATACGCGAGCACATACATACATAAATGTGCATTAAGTATGAATAAGTATCGTATATGTAGTTATTTGTGTGTTTATAGTGTCGCACTGTACACCATTATTAATTGATTATAATTACGACAACAAACAAGCGAAAATTACGATAAGTAACGAATATTTATAATTTACGCATAAATTGTATACATACAAATGATGTACTTCTACATAGCACTGAAGACGAAATTTAAATATAAAACTGAAATTAAATTTTGTTCAGCTCGAGAGTGAATCGAATTTGCATATTTGCGGAGTTATTTTTTTGGAGTAAAATTTGTGGTGTAATCCTTTGAATAAACAAATTAACAATTGAATCGAATGAATCAAAATAGGGCATATTTAAAACACAATATTTAACAAAAAAATTAGGGCCTTTTTCAGTTTTTATTAATTCTTGAAATGTCGGCTTTAAGACGACTTATTTCAATTTATTTATTTATATTTTAAAAAACGCGTTGTTAGTTTAGCGTGTTTTTGTATTTATACAATCATTGGTGTTCACAGATGAAAAACAAATAAAATTATATTAATATTGTTGTCCCTATTCAAGGCCATTAAAGTTTTATGATTATTATAAAAAACGCCCTAATTTTTTTTATCAAAAATTCTTAGTCAATCATTTTATTCCAGAGAATGTAAACCTTTACGTCTTATCCTTTTCTAACAAATTTATTTAAGCAAGTATCAACCATACAGATATTTTTCGTCATCGACTTTATAATATTGTCTATCTGATCATTTTTTTAAGGCCGGACATTTTATAATTTAGACAACCAGAATCATAATTTAATTTAAAATCTGGCAAATAACCTTGACAAATTCTTTTAAGTTTAAATTTAGCCCTTGATGTTGTTCTGGATAGTAAACTTACCTGGAAGAATCACCTGGACTACAAGCTTCAAAAAGCTACTGCCATTTTTTGACAATGTAGAAGAGCCTTTGGGAAATCCTGGGGCTTAAGCCCTAGGATGCTTTCTTTTATCTATAAATCACTGGTCTTACCGCTACTATCGTATGCCTCTATTGTGTGGCGGCCAGTAGTTGACCTGAGGGCTTCTGTAGCCAAGCTTAATGGTCTACAAAATCTTGCTTGCAGAGCCATAACTGGGGCTATGTCCTCGACTCCACTTCTTGCTATGGAATCCATTCTTTCCTTGCCTCAGTTACGCACCTTTATTCTAGGAACAGCCTGTTCTGCAGCTTATCGTCTGAGGTGCATTGGGGGCATGGAATCTCTTCGGTTCTATCGTGGGACATCGACAAATTTTTAGTAATTATTCTTCATGTTTACCAGAAATCGATATGGTTAATGACAGACTACTACCCGAATTCCATTTCTCAAATTTTTTCTCGGTGACTTATCCCTCGAGAGATTTGTGGAGTTCGCAGGTTTTTTTAAATAAATTAGATGAGTCCATTGTCTTTTATTCTGATGGCTCTCGTTCTAACCTCAGTGCAGGCTTTGGAATCTACTGTCCTGGGACGGATCTGAGACTTTGTGGTAGTCTTGGTTCGCATTGTACTGTTTTGCAAGCGGAACTAATAGCTCTGATACGTAGTGTTATTGAGGCTTTGAATTTTGCTGTTAAAAACAAAAGTATTCTACTGTGTATAGATAGTAAAGCTGTACTTAACTCTTTAATAAATCCTTTGACTGTTTCTAAATTCGACAAGGAATGCAAACAATTCATGAACCTTCTTTGTTCTAACAATAAAATTACGGTCATGTGGGTTCCGGCTCATTGTGACATCATAGGCAATGAGATCGCGGATTGCTTAGCCAAAGCTGGCTCCTGAACCAGCTGCCCCTATATCTTTCAACTACGGGAAGAAAGTAATTAAGGATTACGCTTTGAAAGACTTAAGGTCTCAGTGGCTTGCGACTTTTGGTTGACGTAAGGCGAAGTAGTTCATTGGGGAGCCCAATTTGAGGTCCACGAAGTATGCTTTATCTTTAAAAAAGAGCCAGTTAAGAGTCTTGGTAGCGATTCTTACGGGACATGGCCGTTTTAAAGATCATCTACATCGTATGTGTTTAACTCATGATGTTATTTGCGAGGACTGCCTTGAGGAGGATGACGACTCCCTCCACTTCGTGTGCAGTTGTCCTACGTTCAGTTCTATACGAGTTCGGGTATTCAACTTTAGGTCTTTGAATTTAGATCAATTGTCCTCTCTGCCTTGGCCTAAACTTGTTCAGTTTGCGAAGGCAGCAGTGCGCGTTTGCTTATTGGGATAGAATCCAGGATTTGCACCATGGGCCTTTGTGGGATTGAGTACGGTATTCTCGTGGATTCCAGCCAATTTTAATAATAATACTAATAGCCCTAATAGAGGTCAATGTGGAACCTTCGTTGTATTGAATGCTGTTCCTCATAGTACATCAGTACTTCAGTTTTCTTCAATTAAATTAAAGTTCAAACAAAACTAGATGCTCGGTACAATGACCGTTCCTCGTCTGCACACTATCAAACATTCCCAGGTTTACCCCATTTTTTCGGATTTGCCAATTTCTTTTGTTTCAGTCTAATGACATTTGTGTTACGTGACTTAATGTTTACTTCAGTGTCCCGATGACCAATCCCGTTTCATTTTCGCTTTATTTATTTCAGTTGTTTACCACCAAACCGAGAAGCTTCCCAGACAATCACTGGCTGCTGGAATTGATACTTGTGATTTTTACAAAATTGGTGATTGCAAGAAATTGTAATATTTATGATAATTGGTTCAAAGTATAAATTTTGGGATTTTTGATAAGAAAATTGAGTTGTGGACAATAAAAAAATTTATTTTCTCCTGCTAATCAAACAGGTAACTGGTACAATTGCTGAACCTGCTCGTGTTCGCCTTTCTTTTCAAGATGCTACAAATTTCTCTGCAAAACTCAAATCTAGATTGTTATCGCTGGTGGCTCTTTATAGACTTCTGCTCCTAGTGGACCATTCTGTAAAATGCTATATAATTTAAAACTTTGTCAACTCTCATATTTTGAAATGATTTCTACTATATTTCGTTGATTTGATTATTCGGAACATTTGAATCAGGCGTACAAACATGTTGGGATTAATTTTATATTTTACAATTACTGCTAGATCTCAGATAAATTGATCTCGTGATCAATAATATACTATAATCCCATATCTGTTATGGATTTAACAACATCTCGAGTTCATTGATTAAACAACCTGATAAACAAGTTGATAGCCTGCGACAGATACATCAATTTGCCGATCTGTCAATTGTCTTATAGGATTTCTTTCATTTTTATATACTCGATAGCTATTTATGTACTCGTTTCATTAATAATAGAGACTTTTGTTCCGTTTCAACACACATACTTCAAGATTTTAAATATCTTCAAGTGTCTTCAATAATACAAACTAGTCTTGTTTTGATGCAGCACCACATTAGTGCGGTATAAGCAAAATCGTTTTTGACATCAATCAATTTTGTAACCACTGAGTCTTCCTATAGAGGAATTGGCCAGGAGGCATAATCTAAAATCATAGATCAGATTATTTTTATAGCTTGCAATCTATCCAATAATCTACCTATGAGTGACGGAAGTGGATTTGCCATTGACTTTTGAAACAAGATCGCCTGGAGAACTTTAAACGCTGTAGCTTTCTGGATTACTCCATTTTGATTATTCTATTAAACTCTTGATTTACCAATTTTTGAAAAGAATGGTGATATTGGTTACTCCTATTGTTTTATTGCCATAGTTTCACATTGATCAATTATATGTCTTCGAAACTTCTTTTACCTAAATTGAGACTAGTAGATGCCGGAAAAGTGTGTTTTATTTTGATAGAGTATTTCCTGATCAAGAGTGAGCAGATGTTCGTAGGGATCAGATTCTGTTGCTAGAGTAGCATTTTTGTGGCGTACAATTCGGGCTATCAGTATTTTTCATTTTGAACTTAATAGGCATATTGGTTTCCAACAATACACTTCTAAGAGTCAATTAAAGGTTATTTTATCCTTGGATTACTCCGCTTATTGTGTGTACCCAATTGGAAATTGTTATGTTCGGCCAACAGTATCCATAAGACAATTATGTTTTAGACAACTTAGAAGAGATCAGCTGTATACACTTCCTCAAAAGAATCTGTGAATAGTAAAGCTACCTGATTTGTATTAGAAGATCACAGTGCATTTGTGAACTTTATATTATTGTGTGAAACCCACGAGTTATCGTATTCTTGCTCAAACGAAATTGAAACGCTTAAGTAAAATTACACATGGCAACTAAAAAATTTAAAAAAAATTAAAGTTGGGCGTATTTTACTCCAGCACTCAATGCCACTAATGGGCCCACGGTGCAATACCCACATTCACACTAACTCATTCAGCCCATTCATCCCATTCACACATGTACAGTATACCATCTGCGCATTGCATAGCTCCATGTCACCCTGTACAGTGACATGGAAGATATGGTCTAATTCTCCATTTTTATGGTCTAAAGCAGTCATTTCCCAGTTGCTATTATAACTGATAACCATTGCACAAAAATGCGTGCGATAATGCATCCGAACGTTGGATATTTACAAACGTGTGGTGGACAACTATAAATCCAGTACCTCCCTCTCTGCTAACTTTATAAACATATTACCTATTCGTTTTACTGCATGCATATAGAGGTTTAATTACAGGTAAGATTGAAAAATTAAAATTTATTAAATGCAGAGCCTTCCGGAATACCAACCAATTTTAACAAACTTGTATGGTAAACTTGTAAAATTAGAACCTCCAGTTCCTTCCATTCGTGGAAGGAATTTTCCACGAAAACACATTCGAGTGAAGTTTCTGTGTACTAAACTAATCCTAAGTACGAAAAAGTTGAGGAAGGGGTTCAGGTAAACTTCACACGCTTTTTTTAGCTGTGAAGTTTTTACTAATCAATTATTAAAATTGATATTCGCTGTTCAACTGGGTACTAATAAAGATGATTGCTACATTTAACGGAAATACGAATTGGCCAGATCGTCTGCCTTATATATGATTCTGCCGTCTATGCCTTTATAATCATAAAGCTGATACACCCATATACGTTTGATATCCCTATTTATTTGATTTTGTCCTAATCGATTCCTTAATTAATTTTTGTTAGATTATTGTCTTTATGATTTTTGAAAATCTAAATTTGAATTAGTGCTGCTGTAGAAGCAATCATTCGTAAGTTAAATGTGCTAAACTAAATGGTCTGCGCACGACTCTTCACTGTTGATGACATTTGATCATGATATTTTTATTGCAATCCTGCATATCTAGTGAGATTGTATAGTAGGACGGATATTTTTAATAAAGCACGTGATCTCCAATTATACAAGACCCCGGACTCTCGGGCACCATATGTCCAAGGTGTACTACATATTTAATACACTAACGATGGTGATTATAGTCGCTGCGTTATTCGCAAGAAAGTGTGACAAATTGTATATTTTAAATTGTATAGCCTGAAAACTGCACTGTGTTGTAAAATTCACATTGACGGACGCTACGTATTGTTCGAACAGCCTAATTTATACGTATTACGGGGTAATTAACCGGATTGTGCAAGCAATATGTCTGTAAATTATGATTGTTATGGTACCCAGCAAAACACGACGTTGTTTCATTTTAATACAATTTTCAATTGTCAGTTTAAATCAAAATTTATCAGAATTTGGTAACGTTTTAAAATCTTATTGCAAATTACATAATTAAAAAAGGATATATTGAAAGATAATATTGATACGTAGTTCTGCATTCTGCATTCTGATTCGGAACTACATTTTCTTAAAGGAGAGCGTATGGTAGACGCAGGGGTCACTGCAGGTTCCACGGTGTAGAGAATGACTTGGCTTTTTCTGATTGTCTAAAACAGTATGAAGACCATGCTCAGGATCGAAACCGTTGGAGCCAAATTGTTGATACAGTAATTATCAGAGAGAGGAAACGTAGGTTAGGCCGTGTAATCTACGCGGTTATCGACACGTAAAATATTACGTAGATTACTTGGAAATCATTTTTGTTAATATCGACAATTAAAAAAATGTCAACTACCTACGATATTTAAGCGATATGAAATAAAATGCGGCATTTTGTAATTCGATTCAGTTTAAATTTAAGAATTTAAAAATTTAATAATCAAATTAATTCGGGAATCGATACCATAATTTTGGAAATATATGTTGCAATAAAATGACCAATAGCTTTAATTAAAGAAAATGTCTGTCAAGCACATGTTGTTGTCAATGTTCCCCATGAGATTCTACACAAATTCCGATGTGACTTTGGCAGCAATATTGTTCCATTTAGAACGCATTTTTTCGGCAATCTTATCGCATCCACCATTCTTTCGAGCAGTCTATTCACTATAAAATTGATTTCATTATTCTCGTACCGATTTATTGCGTCTCTAGAGAAGTGTAAGGCCAACATTTTGGTTCCAAACTAGTTTATCATAAGCAATTCATCGCAACATTTTATCATTATCAAAACACGGTAAACAATAGCAATGTAGCTTATCACAACAATCTTCTGTGTTTTCGACCACTAGATGAGTATTAGGCTATTGCTTGATCAATTATGATAAATCGCAACATATTGGATGGAAATGCGATTGTTAGTTGATTTTTGAATAAAGTTCTGGAGGGCTAATTTTGATGAAACTAAGCAGGAGAATGGGATTATAAAATGATTTGAAATCCGACAATTGATTTTTGGATAAACTTCAAGAATACTATTAATTGTGTTGAATTAAAAATTATTTTTGTATCATATTGTGGAATATGGCCAACTGGAATGAAACTAGGCTATTTCTGTAAAAGTTAAGTTAAGGTAAATCTAATTTAATATAAATTTTATTTTTTTTTTTCAAGGATCAAGGATTAGCCTAATTCCGTTCAAGTTGGTCATTTTCCACACCGTTATATCATTTATATCCAACAAGTCGAGTTCCATCATAGTCAAGAAATAACCTTGTTCTGTGGCCTAGTTTCCATCCAACAAGTCGAATTTTATAATAATTTAATAATTGACATCACGATTCGCGATTAATAGTTTGCGTTGAATTGCTTACGATAACTCGCCCGGTTACCAAAACTTTACTGGTGAATCATGTTAACGAATTATAGTCAAAATATGTTTCTGTAGCCATTCTTTTATGTACACATATTTGACGCTAATATAGAATGTCACAAAGACGTGGCAAAGACCATGAGTCAATAGCTTGCCATCTTAACTTTTTTTCCAAATTTATCTAAGATGAAGTGCTTATATTTAGCGGAAGCGCATTGCCATTATGTTTGGCAAATAATATAGTTTGACCTGCTAACATGTTTCAAATCCAATTTCACGCAGGACTCGTCATATACATCAAAATATATTCATTAAATGTTGTCAAAAAGTAGTATTAGCGAAGTCTGGCACGTTAAGCGTACAAAGTTCTGTTTATCTGAACGATATAATTTTTTAGTAACTCGGTAGCTAAAGGTCAGAGATCTTCGAAATAATTTTAATATATGTATAATCACAAGATCTCAGTGGTCAATTGTGATGACCTCTTCGAGAAATAACACGGTCAAAAAAGTTTTCTTGTAAAATTGCGACTATTTCGTTGCTGGTGTAGTACGTAGCGCCGTTTTGCTGAAAATAACCGTCGTCCACATCAGTATCTTTAAATTCCGGCCGTAAAAAATCATTAATCATAGCTCGGTAGCCCAATCCATTCACCACAACAGTTGCACAGCCTCATTATCGAAAAAGTAAGGTCCAATCACACAGCCGGCGTAAAAACCGCACCAAACAGTGACACATTAAGGATGGAGAGACTTTTCAACAATCATTCTTGAATTTTCTGAGCCCCAAATGCGATAATGAGATGATTTTTCGAAGAAAATCCGGATCATTTTGATGCATTTGAACGACCCAATCATCGAAGATACGATGTTTATGGTGATCGACCGACTTGAGTTCTTGTGTTAACTGAACTTTCAAAGCCTTAAGACCTAAGTCTTTATGCAAAATACGGTCTAATTCCAAAGATCGATGAGGAATCGACAAACCTGGGTTTTCTTCAACACTACGGGCTATAGCATCAATATTCTCAGTGGTTCTTGAGCGATGCACACGGTTTCGATTCTATAATTGGTTATTATACATCACTAATTTGTCCCAACAGCTCAAATTTTTCCACCAGTTTTACTATTGCCGGCCGAGAAAGTGCTTCACGACGACCAAAAAGTGCTTTAGTTTTGCGAAGTGTGACTGTAAAATGTTTACCATTTTTGTAGTGAATTTTTACAATTTCAATGCGTTGTTGAAGCGTGTATCGTACCGTTTTTAGTAATGGCGTAGTTTTTACTTGTCAAATGTCAAAATATGACAGCTTCAAATTTGACACCTGCCCAAATAGCAGGCTAAAATCTCTTATTGGAAAACCCTATATTTTAAAAACTTTAAATCGTTATTTTGCATTGCTTCTTAAAAAATTTGGTCACCGTTTAAACTAATTCACAAAACCACTCTAGGAATTGCCTACATTATTGACGTTGTCTACGAATTGTCGACAGATTAAATAAATAATACCGACACATACATACATTAACTAGAGACTGTTCGGTTAGTGGATTTATTGTCTTTTGAAAGCTGAACAGTACCCTGTTTTGTGCACGGCTACAGGTCCGACTTTCAACTGGCCATCTGCTTACTGCAGAGCTCTATACTAGCCTGTACTAACATGAACGAGGGATCGGCCCATGAGTGTTACATTCCAACAGAGGGTCATAGATTTAGACAATTTAATCACCGATCGTATAATCGAGAGATGAAAATCCCTTTTGCATCCCGCCTCTGTTCGGATTCGAAGCCGGTACCTCCCGATCCAAACCAAACGTCGCAGCTTTATAGGCACTGCACTATTTGCTCGGTAAACATTGACGTAGAAAATAATAGATGACGCGTAAACACCCATCCCTGATTATTATCAAGAAACCGGTGTTCAGGAGAAAATCGTAACGGGCAATATTTAACCGAGTAAGTGTTTTAAATTTTAATGACGCCCTTGCTATACCATTAATTAGTTAGTTTTGCCACCACTTTCTGCTGTAATAATAAAAAAATATTATTTTATTTAACCCGGTTATATGCGGATACGACAAACAGTGTTTAACCCAAAATATTATTATTATTCTGGTGACCACAATATACACTTACGAATTTAATTACCTAATTAACCAAATTAAAACCATGCCATCTATTAAGAATAAGATTAATTACTTGTGACAGCCCCAACACAACCGCAATCTAATAAATTATAGTTTGTATATATACAAAAGTGTACAGCGCGCACGTAACATTCAAATTTATAAATAAATTGCGTGTACGGTGCACTACGATAAAACATAAAAAAAAACTTCAACATATTAGTCCAACAAACTACATACATACATACATGTATACACTATAAATAGTTGTATAGGTTATTGACTTATTGTGTGTTCTTAAAATTGCGCGGCCCTCTAAATTACATATTCACATCATAATCATTCTAAATTTTTTCACACCTGTCACACCATTTTGTCGTTTAATTCTTTTGTTTTCAATGTTTACAGCTATGTACACACACACTATATACAAATTTAGTAATGACCATTACGTATAGTTTTATTGATAGTGTAAACTCTGTATAGTTTACATACAACATTCGATTAAGTCTCTATATATGTTTATGGAAAGACAAAATGGAAACGGAAATCCATTGGGACAATATGGCCGATTGAGTTTGATTAGATTTTATCGTAGAAATTAATTATGGTCGATATTTAAAATCAATTGATGGAAAATATGTTTTTCAATTTTCACACAATACACACGCACACGTTTCGTAAAACGATTTTAATTGACTTGTGTACAACACCTAATTGCTGTTATCATAATTTTAGTTTTTTTTTTGACGGAAATGTATTTTTTGTGCAAAATTTATAAATGGAAAAACTATGTAAGGTATAGTATGTAACACTATACAGTATGGGTGTTGGTAATTAAGAGTGATGCAATTATGTTTTTTTTTTATGCTATGCTGGACTATTTTAATTAGTTTTATATAACATATGGACATGTATTAGATTGAATTTTGTATAGTAGTAACGGATATCCTGAATATTTTGCTGTTTGAAAGTAAATGTTTGTTATGAAATGAGTGGTAAATTTATTTTTTATTACTTCCGCTATACCACACTAGTTCTCCCAGATACATAATAATCATCAATTCTATCATGAGCAAATTTGAATGCTTGACTCATTAAAATTGTTATTGATTGTAATATAAAATCCGTGTCTTCAAACCACATATTAGCGATGAATAAGACCATTTATCCCTTCGGATAAAACCACTCATCCATCACTGCTTTTCAGATATTATCCAGTCTTGCCATTATTTTCATACATAGGTCTGCCTCGGTATCGCGTTTAAGCATACACTATATAAGCTAGCAAATCTAATATTTTGGTTACTCTATGGCCCATTCTTACTAATGTAGGGTATGCACAATCGCGATACTGGATTAAAATGAGTATTTTAGTTTGTTTCAATTAGTTTCTTGAATAAAATCCGGTTTTCCTGAAATCATCGATACAACTATTCCAGAAAACCGAGAATTTGATATATTCTGGAAACTATATGGCCGATTCTAGCCAATGTAGAGAATGTACAAAAGCGATTCGTGGCCCAAAATGCGTATTATGGTTCACTTTCCCAAAATCTTTTAAATAACGGGTGGGCCATCTATCGGTTTAATTTTGAACCACCGGTTATTTCGAATCTGGCAATACTTATGTTATTTTATTCTGTCACAAAATTCAGTATATTATCTCCACTGAACGAAATGAATCGATTTACGCTTGAGCAACGTTCGGATTAATTGGAAAATTATTTCCAAAACAAAGACAATTGGTCGCAAATTGCACGAAAATGTCGTGCAAAATTTGGTAGCAGAGAAGGACCAACAGTGCCCGGTATACGCAAGTTTATTGATAAAGTTCGTGAAATTGGTTTCATTGTTGATGCGCCAAGACGTGAGCGTGCTCGTACAGTGCGTTCACCCGAAAATATCGAAGCTGTGGCTGAGAGTATGCGTGGGAATCCATCAACATCAACTCGTCATCGTTCTCAAGAATTGAACGTTTCACGCACCAGTTTACGTCGAATTTTGCGAAAAGATCTCGGTATGACGCCTTACAAAGTTCAATTGGTTCAAGAGTTGAAGCCGCATGACCATCCGCTTCGTTTTCACTGCGCATATTTTCGGATGAAGCTCATTTTCATCTTGGTGGGTACGTTAATAAGCAAAATTGCCGTGTTTGAGGCTCAGAAAACCCACACGTGGTCTTACAGAAGCCAATGCACCCATTACTGCATTGGTGAGTGACTGTTTGGTGCGGCTTGTGGAGCGGAGGCATCATTGGCCCACATTTCTTTGAAAATAAGAACGGCGCAACCATTACGGTCAATGGAGACACCTATCGAACCATGATAACCGATTTTTTTGCGCCCGCTCTTCATGGTATTGATGTGAACGATGTTTGGTTGCAACAGGATGGAGCAACTTGCCACACATCTCATGCCACAATCGATTTATTGCGTCAAACGTTTGATGGTGGTTTAATTAGCCGAAATGGTGATGTCAATTGGCCGGCAAGAAGCTGCTATTTAACACCGTTAGACTATTTTCTGTGAGGCGACGTTACAGACAAGTGTTATGCCGACAAACCAGAGACAATTGGGCATTCGAAGGCCAACATTCGTGATGCCATCGCCGAGATACGACCCCATACACTCGAAAAAGTGCTCGAAAATTGGTTCGATCGAAAGGGGAACTGTGAGGCCAGCCGCGGTAGCCGAAATAATATTCCATCTCTAACCGGAACAATTGTACTTTACAACAAAAAAATTAATTTGGCAAAATTTCAAACCGTTTTTGTTTTATTGCATTGTTAAATTTAAATTTTGACCAATTCTGGCCAATTCAAATCATAGTAGAATGTATCCATTTTCAACCATTAAGTGTTTTGGAGTGGGAGTATTAACGGAAACTGTCAATGCATTTGACAGTTAATTTCGTGGCCGGATCGATGATTCGTCTTCAAATCAGCTCCGATGATTGGTCGGTTCACTGATGCGAGCACGAAAGGAGGAGTAAAGGTGCGCCGTAGCTCAATATCGACAGTATTTATTCGCTGCCGAAAGACACAACACTGTATCACGAGATAGATTTCCTTGGAAATAATTTATTGGAATTACAAAAAGATTAGCCTCAGTATCCACAAGAAAAATGAGATGATTGATTTGATCTCTTAGAAAAAGACGGCGGTGCGCTTTTTCTCGACTATCTGCCGTATGGATAGTCGAATTTAATCGTTTAAAGAATTTGGATTTGTGGATCATCTTTTTGGGCTATAAACTGGCACGATTTGTACATTTCTGTGCTCTGCTGCCGTACTTATGGTGATACCAGCAAAATCTGTATAGTTACGTTCAGAATTGCTGCGGCTCCTCGGTCTAAGTCGTAGCGATCTTGAAGATCGCGGACTTCTTGAGTGATTTTGACTGCCTGAAGTGAGGGCTGAGAATGTACTCTGGAACTGGGAAATTTGCTGCTTCAACTCTGCAATCTCTGATTTGTGTGTTGGCAGTAATTGATTGCATGACGTTGATGTTGAGGGGGAATCCGTTTGAGAAATGTTGGGTATTTCCGTTGCTAGCTTATCGGATGGCTTATCATCGCCGATATCTTTTTTATCGACATGTTCTTCCAAGCGTTTTTCTTGAGACAGCGAATACCTCTCAATTAATGGTTGTATTACATCGCCTATTGAATCGAAAAAATCTGTAGGTAATGAACTTGGCGCAGTTAAAATTTGTTTGCGATCCGCTGAAATTTGATAAAATTGAAATTGCATCTCGATTTGCATAAACCATGAGTGTGGGTTGCGTCTATAAAATTCGGGGATTTTAATACGAGCCATGACTTGAAATAACATTGGCTTTTCTTTCAGAGAAATAGTTGTTGATGATGTTATAGAAATTGCATGAGCAATTGAATTTCTTTAGCTCCAGCATTATGCTGAGTCTCCACATGGAGACGAACGCACCAGATACATCTAGGAAAACTCCAAATTGTACTTTTGGTCCGACTATTTTACTATATTGCTCATTTTGATTATTGCGTCCTCTCTGGATCTATTTTCTCTAAAGCCAAACTGTTTGTCACTATAGGTATCACTTTTCTGGAATATGTCCATTAACCTGACGGCAAATAATTTTTCAAATAATTTACCTAGGACAGGCAACAGCTTAATAGGTTTATTGGATTTGGGATCGGTTTGACACCTCTCTCCGGTTTTCCTAATGATAACTATAATTTACCATTTTTTAAAGCTTTGGGAAATACTCTTTTGCTAAGACAAGTATTCATAAAGTAGGTGATACAGGGCCCTATAATAGGCCAAGCACGTTGTATCACCCCGATCTCGATATTGTCAAGGCCTGGCGGTTTACCAGCTTTCATAGACATTATAGCCATAAGCCTTTTACTTTCCCGAGTTTCAGGAATTTGATCTCTTTGATTTAACTTGCGCAATTTACGAACCAATTTTCTTGATTCGGTTAGGTCCGGAGACCACCTCGGTTGCCAATTGTGATCAATTTTTCGTGAAATAACATGGTCTGGAAACTTTTCTTGCAAAATTGCGATTGTTTCGTTGTTTGTGTGGCACGTAGCGCCGTTTTGCTGGAAATAAACGTCGTTCATCACATCAATATCGTCCAATTACGGCCATAAAAATCATCAATCATAGCTCAGTTGCGCAATCCATTCAACGTTAGTTGCACCAGCCTCATTTTCGAAACAGTAAGGTCCATCACACCGCCAGGCCAAAAACTGCATGAAACAGTAACACGTTGAGGATGGAGAGGCTTTTCAACAATCATTCTAAGATTTTCTGAGCCCCAAATGCGATAATTCTGCTTATTAACGTATAGCCTCAGAGGTGAAAATAGACCTCATCACTGAAGATGATTTTTCGATGAAAATCCGGATTATTTTGATGCATTTGAAGGACCCAATCATCGAAGGTACGACGTTTATGGTGATCGACCGGCTTGAGTTCTTGTGTTAACTGAACTTTAAAAGCATTAAGACCTAAGTCTTTACGCAAAATACGGTGTAATTTCGTTTGTGGAATGTCTAATTCCAAAGATCGACGAGGAATCGACAAACCTGGGGTTTCTTCAACACTACACTTACGCACACGATTTCGATTCTTCACATCACTCATTTATCTCAACAGCTCATAATTTTCCACCAGTTCCACTATTGCCAGCCGAGAAGGTGCTTCACGACGACCAACAAGTGCTTTAGTTTTGCGAACTGTATGACTGCAACATTTTCACCATTTATAATAATGGCGTAGGTTTTACTTGTCAAATGTCAAAAGATGACAGCTGTCCAAATAGCAGGCTATTCAAAATTAAACCTGTTATTGGAAAACACTTTAGTACAATTTCTGGGCAGGGAAGGTACCTGCCCAGAAATTTATTAGAACAGAAACAGGTTTCTGTCTTACGCTAATATGCTATAATATGAAAAATTCGGAGCTACAAGTTTGAGTTAAGAAACAGCCTTCCAGCGTAGATATTGCCAAATTTCAGAACGTATTAGAATTTGAACTTGACAAGAATTTGTCCAACATATATCAATTTTACCTGAATTACGTCGTAATTTTTCAGGAGTTATAAATAAAATTATGATTGTTAAAAAAGTTTGATGCCAATTTATTAATTAGTTTTGTGTAGGAAAGGTTTGAAAAGAGTTTGATATCCACAACTATACAGAAGTTGACAAGAGACAATTCTACTAAATTATGTTTTTTTTGCCAGCGTATGCATTCATTTATTAGAGACTGTTCGGCTAGTTGTTTTACGGTTCTCATCTGTAGGTCTTTTTTGTTTGGTTGGCGTGTGCAAATATGCTAGCTTCTATAAAACATGGGTCGGACCAGGAATTCTACATTTTCAATTTAATTATACCCGTCGTAGTCGGGAGATGAAAAATCTTATTTGCAACCAGCTTCTGTTGGGATTCGAACCCTATACCTCCTAATCTTTAACATTTGAGTGGAATTAAAACGACTGAAATTCTTAACAGTGATATTATGTACGTATATACACTTTCAATTGGAATTGATGAATTCTTCTTGATTAAGGCACAAAAACAACTATAGAAATACCATTTTTGGCAGGCATAATCGATTTTCTAAGTATTGAGCGGACGCGACTTCCTCATTCAAGTAATTGTATTCTCTATCCTCAGATAATTTTTATGTTTTTTTTCTATGATGTATATGATTAACTGCATTATCGACTCGGAAACTAGGATTCAGTGTTTCTACCACATCTGCATGGGCCATTGGTATAGATTTGGAGTCTAATCAACGGACTACAATTAGCACATCTTCTCCATCCTTGAAGAATATTTTGATACCCATTTTTGTATTAGCCATTAGCCAGAGAAGTGGAATTGCTCAAAAAACATTACTATCCCGTGATTTAATGCCCCATCCGTTTTTGATTAGATTGCTACTGGCTCAAATAATGATGAAGTATCGAGAAGTCTCTTAACGCTGTTATTTGCTATTTTTAATATTTGGGCTCACTTTCTAGTAGCACACGAGATAGATAATTATCCCCAATCACATCAATCGGGCATATGAGAAAGATAATCTATTTAATTATGCGTAGAACTGAAATAGAATCAATACTCATCTTGGAAGGATTTTGAATTTTTGATATATTTTTTTTTTTTTTTGGTAACGGTCTATTGTACCACCAACAAAAATGGCTGGTACGATACAAAGTTGGCGGAATGATGAACTTCGTTGTATTGTTGCCGTACAATTTGGCAAACAAACCTTGAACTTAGATATATCGAAGGCTGGTTGGTAGTACAGCCTAAATATTGTTACAAATTCTCTCCCAGTAAATTGTGTTTCTGTGTCTAGAATTGTAATCCAATCGGTGGAGATGATTCGCCGACCATTACCTGAGTTTAAATACTGCCGTGATAAGAATGTCAATTAAATGAATACACCTGGGTGTGGTAAATAAAACGTATGATCAGGCGGTTTCTCCATTTGGGGTTTGATTGTAATCGTTTCTCTAAAACATTGAACTGTTTTAATGCTATTCTGGAAGATTGCCCTACAGGTGGTGAGATTCGTTAGATACATTCACATTAGTTCCACCGGCACTTACTAATACTCTCGCATTTAAGTTGCTTACGTTCAATAAATTTACGAATGATTCTTTGATGAACGATCCTCTAGAAGCTGAATCCAAAAGGATTCGCATGACATAAAAATATTTATAAATAGTTTGCCCTTCTATCAACACGGTAATATAGCATTTGTACTGACAACATGACTGACCACAGCTGTGGAATGGTTTGGTTCGATATAGAGCCAGCATAGGTGTTGGTAGTACCAGGTTTAGAACTAGAGTGTGATGTCGGCGTCTACAAACAGGTCATCAAGATTTCCAGGTTCTGCATTGATAAATACGAGTACTTTAGTTTGCACCAAGGCAATTGAAGCGCCGCTGTTTTTTTAAAGTTTCTTTGATGTTTTAAACCGGTAACATTTATATACAGACGGTGTCGCGCCACGTTATACATACACGTGTTGACTCAACATGTAAGACTTATGGCAACTGGTGCAATTTGTTGTCCGGTTTATTTACATTCTTCGTCTCTTCAGCGAGACGATCCATTGCCATAAAAGTAGGCTAAAGATCACGCGCTTCTGCTTCCTTGCCTAACGCTTTAAGGTCTCTTACTATACGTCGTCTAATGCCACAAGTTGAAGGTTAGGTTAGTAACTTACGGTTGTTCTATCTGGCGATTTTTAAATGTTAAACTATAGGCGTTTTATGTCTTATCGCTTTAACAATAGTTAAGGTCCTTTCAAAAGGTCGTTCTTTAATCTATTATTTTTACGGTGGTAAGAGTGACACGTACCGAGCAAATAGCGCAGTGGTTAAAGCTGCGACGTTTGGATCGGGAGGTACCGGGTTCGAATCCCAACAGAGGCGGGGGATGCAAAAGGGATTTTTCATCTCCCGATTACGATCGGTGATTAAATTGAAAACATCTATGACCCTCTGTTGGAATGTAGAACTCATGGGCCGACCCACCTTCCATGTCACTGTACAGGGTGACATGGAGCTATGCAATGCGCAGGTGGTATACTGTACTTGTGTGAATGGGATGAATAAATGGATTGAATGAATGTTGTGAGAATGTAAGGTAAGGCTATGGACCGTAAAAGTGTCTATGCCAAGTCCTTTAAAAAAAAAAAAAAAAGAGTGACACGTTTTTATGCTCGGTATAATCAAAAATATATCATAAAACGATTGCCAATCTTTTACTTATCTGTCGAATATTTAAAATGGCTATTATTATGGTCATTTCCAAAGATCTTAAATAGTTTCAGTTTGTTTGTATACATAAAATCATAATTTCCTGAATCCATCTGTTTAAGTGATTTAGTCCTGGACCCTCTGAACCCATCTGATTAAACCAGTGTGGACAACATTTTAATATTGAATGTTAAAATCGAAGCAAGCACATATATTTTAAACGTGTAAAAATGGTTTAGGGGAAATTTTTTCTAATATTGTAGGCGCAGACAACAAATTGCCATTTTCCTGTCGTTAATACAATAAAACATGTTTTCAAAATCGCTGAAACTATATTTCAAAAATTGTACCAAAAACACCTTGCTGTCAAGATTATCAATTTTATCAGTTAGTCAGAAAATTCAAACACAAAAATCACAAACTGCTCTACTCTGTCTATTGCATCGCCCCGCTAGTAGGAATATACATACTCTAATAAACAAAAATAAAATATTCTCGATCACAAATTTTAGTTGATCTTTCCAAGAACTCACATAGTAAAACACACGAAAAATTTGTGTTGCATCAGAGCTAAACATTTTTTAGCGTGTTTTACTATGTGCGTGCTTAGGAAAGTCGACTAAATTTAGTAATTTTTTTTTATTTTTGTTATAAAATTCTATTTACCAAATTTTAGTCGATTTTTCCATGCACGGACATAGTAAAACATAAGAAAAGATGTCTTGGCATCAGTGCTGGTGGATATTTTATAGTGGAATTTAGACTACTATTTGTTTGATGTCGTTGGATTTATGTTCTTATACCCTTAAGAAGTCTTGATTAGTATTCAGGTGAATTGGCGTAATAAAAACAGAATCATCAAAATAGCCTATGTATTATTAGCAATTGATATAACAATTTTTTTAGTACGAACTTCACAGTTGCGAAAATAGTTTGCGCAATTATTCCTGAAGTTTTCCATAACTTTTTTTAGATTTAATACAGTAATTATTTTTACTTCATAGTTAGAGACCATCAATTTAAAATTGACAACGGAGTCGCACAATGTGGACATGGAGTAAAGATTTGAACCCGAGAGATAATTCAA
Organism: Tipula unca; assembly: GCA_951394425.1. NCBI lineage: Eukaryota > Metazoa > Arthropoda > Insecta > Diptera > Tipulidae > Tipula > Tipula unca. Next base: position 70,669,690 of record OX596380.1, read on the forward strand.
GAGTAGCTATTATCCCGTATAGCTTGTTAAAAATTATTGGTCTCCATATGGCTTTAATCCAAATAACTTATGGAATAAAAATAACGCCCTAACTTTTATTGGACACTTACCAATAGAGTTATATATATTTTATTTGATCGACATTACCCCAGTTTAAACCTTGAACAATCGCACGCACGAACATTAAAGTTCTATTGTAATTTATTTTCGTTATTAATTGTGTATGTACTAATAAAAATCAATTACCCTCAATTACCCAACTAACTATAGATGCAATATAAAATCATATCACACATACCTACATACATACATATGTACGATTAAACCACGTTTTGTTTTTTATCGCATTCAAACTTGTGTGTGACTTAATTCATTCATCACGGCAAAAACAAAAGAATTCGCGCCAATTAAATAATAAATAAAAAAAAACGTTGAATTGAATACGAAAGTGAATGCATGCTTTAGTAATTTATAATAAAACGAACTACATTCTTATAATAATATTGTCTTAACGGTTAATTAATGTATACGAGTATGCATAATACGTCATGTACAAGTAAAAGTTTTATACTTTTGCATTTTAATTCAGCCAAGCTTATAGGAGAGATGTGTGTATCGCACCATTTTCATTACTCGAGACTGCAATTAAACTGCAAACAATACTAATGTTCTGCTTGTGTTGAAATTTTGCCAAAAAAAAAAAAAATGAAAGCATACAGCTTTTATAACAATAAAGGTTCATTGTATTTTCCTATTATTTAGCTGGGCCATTGACTGTGTGTCAAAGGCATGCCAAGTAATAATGTTTGCATACACAAATCGATTTTCTATTATGGATTTATAAAATAATTATTTTCTTAACTCGTCGTACAAACAAAGAGAGAGAGACAATCAAATAATTCGTTTCGGTCTATTTACGAATTTAGATATTTAAACGTAATTCAACTTTTACCACTTACTTGCAATAATATAGTCGACCCTCCTTCGCCGTATGCACCGTCCATCCCTCTTTTAATTGCGTCGAGATTACATCCAATTCACATTCTTGACCCGATTGCGTTATCCTAGCACCTACATTCCCAATAAAATTATTACCACTAAAATTATTTATACCACACGAGATCACATTATTACTATAAACACTACCACTTCCACTGCCACTACCACTACCACCACTTATAATACTACTTCCACCACTGCCACCACCACCGCCGCCACCACTACCATTTGTTAATGCGGTGGTATTTTGATGTTGTAACTGCTGTTGATGAATATGTTGCTGTTGCTGCTGTTGTTGTTGTTGCTGTTGTTGTTGCTGTTCCACACCATGTCCTGTATGTTGTCCAGATTGTTGCAGAAGCATAATTTAATACATTTAAAATGAATTTTGCGGTGAATTCAAATTCTGAAAATAGAAAAAAAAATGTTGTTTTATAAGAAATACGCACACGACCCTCACAACCATATACGGTTAGTTTTTCTTTTCGTATGGCATAAATTATCTTTACTATAAAGACAGTTTTTTTTTAAATAAAATATCACGCTAATTAAAAGTCATGACGCATTATTTTCATCGACATAAATATAGCAAAACATAACATACATATCGCGCTAATCATAACAGATTTGGTTTATTTTTGTAAATTTAAAAGTCGCGTTAAATTAAAAAATTATGTTATGGAGATATACATACATATGTATGTGCTGGTACATACGCACATACAGTAAACGCGCACGCACTAATATGTTGTAATGGTGCGATATCATCGCGCATCATAAAAAATCATGATCATAATTTCCCAAGTGTTGAATTTTCATAATTTTACCAATTTAATTATCATCGGGAAAACAAAAAAAATTTGCGCGAGTGTTACTTGATTTATGAGAGCGCGCGCGTAACAGTTGGCATATATAAAGTGATTTTTTTTTTTTTTTTAATGCTGCTAATGCTGCTGGCTGGAAAAAAATGATGTTGTGGTGTCTAGACGCGGATTTAATTTACGATACATTTTCGTTTGCGGCGGAAACCGCACACAAAGATATATCCGTGTAGTAAAATATCAAAAGAAATGGGCGATAGTGTTTTCCACCGTTAAATTTTTAAGTTATTATGAGCGCAGACTGTCTTAGAAACGCGTGGATTTTAATTGAGTTTGGCTTTTCGTGAATATGTTTTTTCGCTGATAAAACAATAATTTTATCCAAAAAGCAAAATTTTTTTCTTGGTTCCCAGCTCGTACGTACTCCCTATGCGAAAAATGAAAAATTCTTTAAATAACAAAATTTCTATAAACTTTTCGGTTATCCAAGTGGGTTATAGACGAATCATAATCATATATACATTCAAGTATCAACTTGCGGGAAACGGCCTGTTCGATATGGATGAACGACGTTGAAAAAAAGTTAAACAAACTAGACCATTGTGTCTAGCACCCACTTGTCTTAGATCGAACTATTTGGAGGAGTATTATTAGGCGGACATATGTCTTCACGGGATATACTGCCACAGAAAAGTTCAATTTAAACGTTTCGAGTGTTAGGCTACACACTCGAGGTAATTTTTTTTGTTTTATTTTATGGCAATAATTTGTTTTGTTGGATCGAGACACCGCTAGATTCGGGCAATCTCACCATCAACTCAATGTAGTTAAAATAAAACAAACAATTTTGGTTCTGCGATGGATTGAATTTCGTGTCTGTTTGCCGTTTCTCATCGCTTAAATAAAAACACTGATATTCTTAATTAATTAGGCGCATCCATCTGGTGCCCAAGAATAAAAGTTATATTTACCCAAGAAATTAATTAAACCACACTTTTTAGGTAGAAGGCCACATAGCTTCAGTATTTGTGCCGTATGTCCTTCATAATTCTATACAGTGACCTTAATTGCACTGAAATTCAGGAATTTGTAATAAAATGTCTGCACTATAAGTAGAATATATTTTGGTAATTCCGAGAGTTTATAGTACAACTGATCGGCAAATTTTGTGACTTGATATTTTTACTTTAAACTTTGAGAATTTTAAAACTATAAGATCTACTACTCAATAAAATTGAATTTTTTATTAATTTTCAAAAATTAATAATTTTAATCGGAAATTTTATTGAAAATTCCGATATTTCAAATAAATTCCTTGGAATTCTGAGCATTCAAATATTATTTGAAATTTTAGTAGATTTTATAGAAATACTCTGTAATATTTTATTGTGGATTCTGAAATTTCGAAACATTGAGATAATTTTTAAAATTTCGTCTAGAATTTTAATGCATGCTTTTTGTAAATTCTGTAGAGATTTTTTATTGAAAATTGAGAGGTTTTAATGTAGTTTATCAGAAATTTTATTAAGAATTGAGCGTTCTTACAAAATTCGAGACATTGAAATCAGAAATTTATAAAATATTTGTGAAAATACAAGAAGCTTCTGCCACTGTCAAGCAGAAATTTTATTGAAAATTATTTTTACTGTCCTTATGAAATTTTGAACACTGAAACAATTCAAATTTAGAAAGTATATCGAAAAACGATAAATTTGATTGAGAATTTCCCAGCTTCCTGAGAGTTCTTAGATTTGTATTCATTTAAGATATTTTAAAAATTGATATAATTCCAAAATTTTGTTAAGAATTGTAATGAAATCTTTTTGTATCTTAGCATGGAATTCTGTGAACCGCAAATTTTAGCTGTGAATTCCGAGATTTTGATGGATTTAGAAAACCCAGAAATATTTATTCTTTGAAACCGAAATTTATTTAAAATTTTAAAAATATTTTGTATTTTAATTTATGAAGCTCTAACCATTAAACTAATATCAATTAGACATTTTATTCAGAATTGCAATTTAAAAGGTTTTAATTGAAAATTTAAAGGTTTTAATCAATTCCGAATATTTAAATAATTAAAAATTCTCGTATGTCGGCGAGTTCTGGATTTACCGATTTTCCTACAACTACAATAATAAATAACAGCAGCATTCGTACATTAAACAATTTTTACAAATTGACATGATTCTAAATTGGTATCTAGTACTTTAATGCAAGTTTTATGAAAATTCTGTGGAATTCAAATTTTATTTTTAATTCCGAAATTTTAAGAATTTGCAAAATTTAGGACATTGAAATAGTTTATATGTATTTTATTGCGAAATTTGAAATTTCAACTATTCGGATTTTTAATTAAGTATCTGAAATTAAAAATTCTGAATTCTTAAAATTTTCCATGCATTTAAAAAATTCTGACCTTAGCGAAAATTTCAAAATAACATCTAACACTACAATTTCAAAATAACATCTACATTGATGTAATGTCAAAATTTTAGAAAATATTTGTAAAACTCTTCAGTAAAGTTTGTTCAAAAGTTTTGTGAAGTAGAAAAATTATTACAAGTTCTGAGATTTGAATACATTAGCAAATATCTTTAAAATTTAAAAAAGTCTTGAGAAATTTAAGTAATGTTGACTTTTCTGTACTGTTCTCAGAATGTAATGATTAAAATCTGAATTCTGCTTCTATTTCGGAAATTCTCAATGAAATTTCATCAGAAATTTTTTAAAATTATCATAATTCTAAGAGGTCAACGCGTTTAAGAAACACAGTCCATTAAGACGACCTCAAAATTTTATAAACTATTTGTTAAAAACCCAGAAATTTGAAAAAATTTATAAAAGATGTCAGCAAATTTTATCAAAAAGGCATTTCATTGAAAATTTCGAAAATTTCAAAAGTAAACGTTTAATAGAGAATTTTAAAAATTTAGAATATGAAATGCTTGAAATATTATTGAGAATTCTCGGATTTTAATGAACGTTAAATGATGTAGAAATTTAATTTGATATTCCGAAATTTTAGTAAACTTTATCTAAAAACTGAGTGAAATATTTTATTTATTGTGAATTCTGAAATTTTCATGCATTTAAGAAATTCGTAAACTTTAACGAAATCTAAAAATTTTATATAATTTTAAGAACGTTGAGTTAATTTCAAAAATTTAGGAAATATTTCTGAAAATTCGGAGATATTAAATCAATTTTGATGACTCCCAGATTTTAAAGTTTCTGCTTTTGTGAATCTGAATTTTGATTGAAAATTTAAAGATTTTAATAAATTCCAAAAAAAAAGTAAAAATACATCGGATACTTCTGTGAAACAAACATTTGGTTGAGCCGAAGTGAATTAAGAAATTTTAATAGGATTTTCCTGATTTTGGTACAACTAAATCGCAATTAGAATATTTATTGAAAATTCCGGAATATAACTCGATTTGCTATAAAATGTAATTCGAAATTCACTTAAAGCAACCTCGGCTATAAACAGCATTCGCTTATAATGACGGGGATTTCATATTTCATAAAATGAGAAAATAATTGGGCATCTTTACGAGCTGGATACCAGCGTATCCATGACAATGAAAGTTTTAATGCGGATGAGACCGGCCTCTCCTTTTATTGGACTCCTTGGAAAGACAGTCCTTCCCAAAACTGGACGCTTGACAGACTTACTTAAAAAAGTATGTTAAACAATCTGATTTAAGTAATAACTATATATGTGACTTAAGCCGGAAAATATGACTTAGAAAGTAAAATTCTCACGGATTTGTTAAACAACCGCCGCACAAACACTACAAAATTGAGCTTTACAAAAAAATATTGCATAACATATTTTTGAAACTCTAATTTCGCTTAAGCCGCATGATTTTAGTGAAGTCTAAATTTCTTTCTATATTGAGTCATATAATTTCGGCCATACAATTTTACCATAAGCTGCTGTAAATCACGAATAATTTGAAGTCATGTACAAAATTTGGCTTAAGTTAAGATTAAATATTTTTTGAATGGTTTATTTTATGAACTAAACTATAGTTATATTTAGTCAATTATAGGGCGGCTTAGGGAACATCGAAACCTATTGACAGTCATTTGAGTACAGATTTCATGATGCGCTTTATTGTCCCTTATCTGTTGATATAAAACTTGACATCCAAAGATGAACATTAGAAGAATAACAATTTTATCCCCACCAGTTCCAGAAGTATTAGTAATTGGATGATTCACCAAATCAGGATAAATACCAGGTTTTTGAACAATTGTTAACAACTGATAAAGTACAATTTACTCGGGACGGGTTTTAATTTATTATCATAACGAGCATCTCCGGGCTGATGAAAACCCACATGCTATACTAATGGCGAAACACCAAAAGATATTTTCAAATAACGTAAGGGTGGGCATTTTTTGCAACATTTTGTTGGACTAGATCGATTGCCAAATCGTTGAAATTGGCCAATCACTTTATTTATCCACGTCTAATGTAATTCAAAATTATTTTAGATTTGGTTTTGTTTCAAAAACAATGTTTTCAGCTTTTACCTCTAAAATCTTTTAATGCGAATTATTTGAAAAATATTCAAATAAGATGAGTATCTGAAAATTCTAGTAAATTTATCAGATAACATGAAATCCGATTATCACACATAATATTTAAGCAAAAAATTGTAAAAACCGATAATTTTATTACCTTTTCCAGGTTAAATTTGTTTAACCCAACAAAAACCGTATTTTCCATTATAATTGGATGGAATAATTGAATTTCGTATAATACGCGTTGAGCCGCGTCGCAAATATTTACAGCGTGCATTCGAAAATGGTGTTGCCTTCGCAAGCTCAGATTACTAGCGTTAAGTGTAAATATTGTGATACAATATAGTTGAATATAAATTTTATATTCAAATAGCTGCTTTATTCACTAGGACCACGGGGCTTGATCTCTACGTCGATTCCGTAAAAAGTGTTTCCATCAAAACGAAGAAAATGTACAAACTTTTAGGCAAATGTTTCATTTTCTTTATTTGAATTCCGTTACTCTGATGTGGGATCTCTTTAAAATTTCAAAATGCATTTTCAAACAAAGTTATGTCCCTTGATCACTTTAATTTTTAACAATAAGCCGTATAATAAAATTGTTGTTTCTGACATGATATTTGGTTTATGGTCAAGCCAATCAGTGATTTATAACTGGAAACTGGAAAATTAGAATTGTCTATTAAAATTTTCCAGGGGGAGCAAGATTTCAAATTCACTTTAGATCACTGCGATGTACGGACATTGGTTTAATAAGAAGTCAAAATAGTCGATCTAATACGTATTTCAAACTCTTAATACTATTATCAACCTGACTCGTTGCTACCACACAATAGGGCGGTGGTATCTGGAAAAATCATAATTGATTTAGGATTTTGTTTGCTTCTAAGTACTATACTATAAACTTTGAAATGTTTGAAATAAGTGCAATCGAAGTCATAATACTAAATTTTAGGCTTTAGCTAAAAATGTAAATATCTTAAGCACGTACATAAATTTGACTCATTTTGGCTTAGTTCAAATAAATCTGCTTAAGTCTAATTATATTATTCTTTACGCATATAATTCCAATTTACGCAATACTTTTTTAGCTGCAGCTGCACGATTATATTGCTTCCCTACAATATTAGTGAGTTATTCGAATCTTCCAAATGTGACTTAACTTAACTTAACGACTTAAGGTTATGGTTATTTAAATGAAGCTAGAATATTTTAGTTAAGCTGTAATTATATGAATTTATCCAAATATGTTAAGTAAAAGCAATTCCATTTAAGTAACACATAACTATGTGACTTGAGCAGTTAAATGTGACTTAAGTAATTTCTTGAAGAGAATGGTACAAATTAGTATTTTAAAAATTTCGATTTTCTCAATTTAATAAGAGATGAGAACTAATTTATGTTGCCTATCATAAATCAACATCAATAGGCAATTAAATTTTTTTTTAAAATCTCCGATTGATCCGCTTTTATAGATTCAATTAAATTCCAACTCTAGATAGTATAAAGTTTATCAACAGAATGCGCATAGAATAAATTATCATTCGTAGTAAAATGACTTTTCAGGCTAATTTTGAACGAGTCATCGTAGCTATAGAATTGGTTACAAAAGTATTGGAAGGTCGCATTATTTCAATTAGAAAGTAAAATAGTTAAATTTCAAAAATTATTAAATCAACCATTCTTCTCGACCGGCATAACACAATCCAACATATATTCTTGAAATGACAGTGTGAGGTGGATATTGTGTACAAAATTGTTGACTTAAGTCGAGTTGACGTAACATAAAATGTAATTGTTTAACCAACGGTGTTAGCACTGTATAGTGAGCTTTTGAAATCATACTGGAATGTTTGATATATTTAAATTTCAATATGCTTGCCGTTCGTATACTAAGTTCAAGGGTTCTATACTAATTTTGCGGACAATTTCGATTTATGTTTGAATTGACCTTTCAAAGTACTTATTTTAATCAATTTTTCTATAATGCAGGGAATTCAAATGTGGCTCGTTCCATATAGCCACAACATCAAACAAAATACAGTATTTCAAAAGCGCAGAGTGAAAGTGTGCGAGATGGTTGAGATAGTAGGCATCTCAGATGAACATGTGCGCAATATAATACACGAACATTTGAATATGAAAACGACCGCATTTGGCGAAGAAAATAGTTCTCTTCCATTAAGACAATGCACGGGTGCACACGTGAGTTGTCATAGCCAAAATCCATGAATTACGCTTCGAATTGCTTCCTGCCATATTCTACGGACTTAGCCCCCTGCGACTATTTCCTGTTTTCGAACTTGAAGAAATGCATCGGCGGAAAGAGATTCGGCTCTAATGAGGAAATCATCGACAAACGCCAATTTTGAAGGGTTGAAGAAATCGAATTATACAGAAGGGATCGAAAAATTGGAAAAACGTTGGACTAAGTGTATCGAGCTAAAAGGCGACTACGTGGGAGAATAAATTTATTTTTGGCCGAAATTTCCTTATTTCCTTTTTACCAGACTTCTCACTCCACCCTCGTATAAATAGATAAGATTGGTATTAATTCAATAATTGTTGAATCTATTTAACAATTATTATCTAATTTCTAAACATCACTTTTAAAAGTAAATAATTAGACTTTATATAAAGAGTAACATAATGGAATAAAACGAAAAACCGATCCAAACTGAGCCACACCACAGGCGCAAAAAATCAATTTCAAAATCATCATGTAAAAGTGTAAAAGTTAGAAAGTACGTAATTACTATTTCGGCAAGTTCAATAATAAAAATTAATTGAATTTTTAAATTTTATAGATATTCTGCAAACAGGAAACTCCTAAAAATGGTAAAGTGTAGCCACAAGAGGAAATCATTTAACTGCAACAAAATAAAATGTACAGACCGTATTAAAAAGACGACGTAATAAATTATTGTCGGTATGTCAAAATGTGTTTTTGAATGTTCTTAATATAAGCAGGATACGAGAAGAGGTGATAGGTGCATCGGAACATAAGAAAAACGATGGTTGTGAATTTTATTAAAACTTTTAGAATTATCTAGTTGTATACTACTGTCGAGGGACTAATACTAAACGATAGTATTTACCTATGAACTGTGAAAACAAAACCATAGTTATAGGTAATCCGGAAATGAAGGTAGTTCAAACCTTAGATGTTTGTTCCAGCTTAATCCATTTAAAAAGAAATTCTAGCACGAACAGCTATTATCTAAAAAAATTGATCAAATGATCTAATGTCGCTTGCGCAATTTTCGGGCATTTCAAAGAGAATATGGCAAAAAATACAAAAATATGTGTAAAACTGGCCTTTTTCGAGCATATTTGCTCATTTTTAACAAGATTTTCATCATTTTTGGACTGATTTTGCAGAAAAAATACAAAAATATGTGTAAAACTGGCCTTTTTCGAGCATATTTGCTCGTTTTTAACAAGATTTTCATCATTTATGGACTGTTTTTGCAGAAACAACACAAAAATATGTGTAAAACTGGCCTTTTTCGAGCATATTTGCTCGTTTTTAACAAGATTTTCATCATTTTTGGACTGATTTTGCAGAAAAAATACAAAAATATGTGTAAAACTGGCCTTTTTCGAGCATATTTGCTCGTTTTTAACAAGATTGTCATCATTTTTGGACTGTTTTTGCAGAAAAAACACAAAAATATTGAGACGAGATGAATATTTCAATTTGGGACGAATTGTGCAGCGTCATTTGAAAGGAGCGCCGCCAAATGGTAAGCGCAATTAATATGCAACGATGGCTCCATGGTGTAAAGAACGACTTGGTTTTTTCAAATTATCTAAGACAGTATGAAGATCAAGCTCTTAGCGGATGATACTGCAATCTTGGTATTTGGTAACAGCATAAATGAAGCAACCGCCCCAATGCAGAAAGTAGAGTAAGAAATATACTGGGTCATAGGAAGGACATCTGACCCCATGCAGTTTTGGGGTTGTGCTAAAAAGAGAAATGTATAAATAATATAAAAATGAAGTCCTTCGCGGTATAGTAAATGTTCCATGGTATTTCAGTAATGATAACTTTCATAGAGATCTAAAGATGGAATACAACAGTGAAGAAACGAAGAATCATTGTGAAGAAACACGTAAGTCGTTCAAGTCAGCATACAAATACTGAGATACGTCATAGGTTGGATAACGCAAACCCAGTACGACAGCTTCAAAGGATGAAGCCATTAGAACTGGGTACATATAGGACCTTAATGACGGTTAAATAAATTTCAATGTAAATTTTACTGGGAATATTAAAATCCAATAGAATGCAAACTAATTTTGACAAAAATGTTACATTGTTGGCACACAGATTTATGTATAAATTCTCATTCCAGCAAACTCAAATTTCACATTGTTTCAGAATCTTAAATAAACATTTTGACAAGCAATACATATAAATTTTGGTTGTATATACCAAAAAATTATTTATATTTTCTTATGTAATTTATATTTATGTATATGGTACAGTAAGTAGATACAGAAGATGCTAGAGCACAAATATGATTTCTCTACTTGATAAAAAAAAAAAAAAACTGAACGAAAATGATAAATAAGTCTAGATAAGACAAATAATATTATGAATATTTATAGTAAAAAGAATTATTATTGTTGATTTATAAACTGTCAAAACTGAGAATATACAGATTAAATTTAGATTATCTACTGTTCACAGAAGAAAAGAAAATCAACTGAAAACCAAAAAGAAATCGATGACATTCCAGTTATAAAATATCTTCTCATGATCTTATCTATACCCAAATATAATTATGTATACATATATGGTAATCAAACGACATAATGAAACCTAAAAATGTTTGGATTAAATCCCAAAATATATAATATAATCTCTAAAGCCTACACACACACACACATCATCACAATATTATACAAATGTCTCATGTTCCAAAAAAAAAAATGTAATTTAAAAATCGATTAGATTTTGTTTGTTTCCGATCGGGTTCATATATTCATCGCTTGAGTGGGAAATCTATGTCGCTAATAAAACATATAACGAAATTAGGTCAATATAGAGTTGATACACATATATTATGTTGATACATCAAAACATATGGCTGAGCTGTAAATCATGATATATATAGGGCGGTATAAAAATAAAGATGCGATATTATGTGAGAATTGCGCGGTCACAGCATATCCGGTTGCGGTTAAAAATAATTTCATTAATTTATTGTATATATATAAGCATAAAATTTCCCGAAACGCGCACACATGTAAATGACCGACAAAACTATAATAAATTTAATAAAATAATTTAAGTTTTATTCTCATGTCGTGTTTTTTGTTATAATTTTCCAGTTAAATTATCTGATTGCGAGCCTCCGAATTTATATTTGTATATTATATAAAATCATCATCATTAGCATCAAAAAAAAAAAAAAAAAATTGAAGATCATATTAACATAAGACATGTACATAATATGTATATACGTGAATAGAATGAAAGATGATGATGACCTTAGCGAAATAAAAGAACAAAACACGCATCATAACATAACATGAGAATATTAGTCAATTTCATCATGACGTTGATTGTTTTATTACTCTATAGTATGCAGAGGTATTAAATGTAGAAGCAAGTAGTGAAATTATGAAGGTATCTTAATCATAAATCATGTAGAAATCACGTCCTTTAATGGATTATCATCTTATCTAAACGTAAGTCAATTAATAATATCTGAAATCCAGAAAAATTGGTTTTACTGATGAGAAGCTGTTCACAATTGATCAATTCTACTATCGTCATATCCGTATTTGGTCAAAAGTAACTCCCGCCAAGCTCGACTGGTTATCAAAAGTTAAAAACCTAAATCATAGGCCGGATATATTGCTGAGTGAAACCTACTGCTCGATTTCATCAATGGTCGTGGAGGAACAACAAATTAATCGCCGTCAAGTTCCCAAGGAAGTATAGTCTTTTGCTGTACTTGTGAGCATTATCCAAATAATAAATATTGAACCGTCCAACCAGATCTGGCTCATAACGTGACATTGTGCTGCCATGGTCAACTTCTGGAATGAAATTCCTTTTCAAATGCATCAAACAGTAATTTTATAAAACGTTTAAACGCCTTTTAAGGATGAGCAATAATATTAAAGAGAGCCTCTAGCTGGCTATTTTGATACTCATAATAAAAGATGCCTTGTGATTTACATCAAATTTTAGAGAAAGTATAAACATTCTCTCTCTAATTTTTAGCAGCAGTTATAATCGAAAGCATTATGAAACACCATGAAGTGAAAAAGTATGAGAAGAAGCATATATACAAGCAACTGCTGTAGTAATAGAAGATTGGCTATAAGTCCTATAACAATTTCGGCCATATACTACCCACCAAAGCATGCAATAAAAAAGGAACAATTTGGTCATTTTTATAATTCTTTGGGTCACAGATCTATAGAAAGGGGTGATTATAATGCCAAATTTCAAGAGTGGGGATCAAGATTAGATGAACGAGAGGCGGAGCATTATTTAAATCAATTCAAAAAATAATCTACATTATGTATTAACCAGTGAACCGACCTATACTGGCCTAGTGATAGTATAGAAAGATCCCAGACATCTGCGTCACAAAAGGAATATCAAGTAATTACATTGCTGCGACGCCATGTTTGGACTTATAGCGAATACACAGAAACAATCGGTGTTAAGCAACAATAAAACTGACTGGAACAACTCCAGAAATAAGATAACAGAGAAACTAAACATTAAATTAAAGATGGAGAGTGATATAGATCAAGCAGTGGAAGTCCACACCAATACAAAGTGTGAAAGAAAAGAATGAGGAATGTTCAATTCTTGTATACAATCCTCGCATAAGCAGGGAAATAAATTTATCAAAGGAATTAGTGTTGACCCCAGATTGCCTGGATCAATTGCTTGAATATGAACAAGTGTTTCGTCCAAGTCAAATCTATTAATAATTTGATCACAAAGTTTGATATAGTAATTCAGCTTTGGGTTCCAAATATATTGCATTTAAATCAACAAATTGCGTTGACAATTTATTTTTAATGTCAAGATTGTTTAAATTATGTTCATCTATATATTATTTTTTAATAAAATTGTGTAAGACAGTCAAAAGAAGGCAACAGTTTGTAAATCTTTGGCTGTCCACTCTGAAATTCCTTCTTGAGGTTATTTGTTAGTTTAAGAATATTTGACAAAAAATTAAAATATATTAAATTCCTGGAACTTAATTGATCTGATACGTCACCAGCAACATGTTAATACAAATTTTATGCTTCGAATTTGTCGAGTAGAAAGTAGTGCTTCTGTGGTTGCTATTGTTCTAACAGCCGCAAAATAACACCTTCCAAAGCCAGAGATCTCGTCGTTTACGTTTTCATAATTTTGTGGATTGGAATATTAAAGTTCGTTTGAAATTGTTTATAATGATTTTGTCTTTTGAAGATATATGAAAAGTAATGGTAAATGTTCCTGGCCACCTTTTTACATTCTTCTGGGAGCTCTTTGGCGGCTTCCGATGAACAGATGCAACGAATGGCAAGTGCAACCGAGCACTTCCATATATATATATATATATATATATATATATATATATATATATATATATATATATATATATATATATATATATATATATATATATATAAATATATATATATATATATATATATATATATATATATATATATATATATATATATATATATATATATATATATATATATATATATATATATATAGATATAGATATGTATATATATATACCGGGTGTTTCTTTTAAACTGAGACCATCAACGGAAAAAATGTCCATAATCAAAATTTAAGCATACCGCAGGGGAAATACATTAGTGCAAAAAAAATAGTCCCCCACCCCCGCTTTGTAGGTGGGGCGGGGGTAACTTTTAAACTAAGATAGGAAGCCTTATTTTTTATTGCAGATACGGATTCTACGACTAAAAGTACGTATGATTTGCATGAAATATTTGGTCGGTTCATGATAGATGCCATTGTAATCGACGAAATTCAATTTTTTCAATTTTTCCTTCTTAGAACACACGCATTCGATTCTGCAATACGTTTGAAATAAAAAACATCACGTTTTCATTGGAAATACTCGAAATTCGTCATCAAAACAATTTATTCAGTTTTCAGTTAATCACATTTAACGTTTGTGTTATTTCTTATCTTCATGTTTTTCGTAATTGCAAAATAAACGACAAAATACTTTAGAATGGAGCGTTTAACTGTGCCAGAGAAAATTGAAATGGTTCTGGTTTATGGATAAGCTGGCAGAAATCTTGAAAATGCTGTTGCTATTTACGCTCAACGTTTTCCGGATAGGATTCGTTCACGTGCTTCATTTGGCCTTACAATCAAACAATTTATTACTGATGGAAATGTTCAACCGAAAAAGAGGACCCGTAGAACAACAGTCACTGGAGAAAATAATGAAATTGCTGTATTGGCAGCAGTGGCTCATAATCATCATATTAGTACACGAGAAATAGTTTGCGATTCCGGATTGCCCCTCACCAGTGTTTGGAGAATTTTAAAACGGCACAAGTATCATCCATATCATGTGTCTTTACACCAAGATCTTCATGGCGTTGATTTCCAAAATCGGGTAACATTTTGTCAATGGGCACGTAAACAAATACAACAAAACACCAATTTTTTTCGTTGCGTAATGTTCTCCGTCGAATCGCCATTACAAACCATGGAACGGTTAATCGACACAACATGCATTATTGGAGTGTTACAAATCCGCTCTGGCTTCGTCAAGTTGAACATCAGCGTCCAAAATATTTCATGCAAATCATACGTACTTTTAGTCGTAGAATCCGTATCTGCAATAAAAAAATATGACTTCCTATCTTAGTTTAAAAGTTACCCCCGCCCCACCTACAAAGCGGGGGTGGGGGGACTCTTTTTTTTTGCACTAATGTATTTCCCCCGCGGTATGATTAAATTTTGATTATGGACATTTTTTCCGTAGAGTGGCTATTTTTCGAGATATTTGATCGTCTCAGTTTAAAAAAAACACCCGGTATATGTCTACGACTATAATTAATCAGATGATTTTATGGAGAAGTAGTCCATCGGATGAAATAAAAGCAGACAAGTTAAATGGGTCCAGCATCATTTATGGCAACTAGACCTTTAAAACAAATAGCAGAAGAGAGAGCAGCGTTAAATTTCCTGAAGCAGCCAAACGAATAAAAGATGACATTTACGTGGATGATCTTATGACTGGTGCAGACACAATCAAGGAAGCGAGAATTCTTAGGTCTACAATTGCACAATTATTGGCTGAAGCTGGGTTTCCGCTGCGTAAGTGGACCTCTAACAATCAACAATTAAATGAAGACGTTCCTGAAGAGCAACGCGAAGTATTGCCTAAGGAAATTGAAGAGAATATTAAATCGATTAAGCTGTTAGGTCTTCGAACGAATCCATACGATGACAGCTTCTATTTTCATTTAACATTGGAGAATGAGATTATAGCAACCAAACGACAAATACTGTCGGAAGCTTCGCGAGTCTTCGACCCATTGGGTTGGATCGCTCCAGCTATCGTTCGAATCAAGATTTTGTTTCAAAATCTTTGGTTACATAAAATTGGCTGGGACGATCAACTACCGAATGAACTGCAAAATGAATGGCTTTTATTATGGAGCGAGCTGCCACATCTACAGAGAATTAAGATTCCACGTTTGCTGTCAACCATCCAAACCAAATCAGTTGAGCTTCATGGTTTTTCAGATGCATCTGAAAAAGCCTACGCTGCTGCAGTGTATTGTAGATGTGTAATCGGTAATAATATAATAAAGGTTTCTTTAATTTCAGCTAAGACCAAAGTTGCACCGCTTAGCAAAACCACTATACCAAGGCTGGAGCTGTGTGCCGCAGCACTATTAACAAATCTTATGAAAACTATTATAGAGGCCCTAGAGATGAGTATATGCTTAGTCAGACTCTAAAATTGTTTTGAATTGGCTTTCATCGCATCCCTCACGCTGGCCGACGTTTATAGCAAACAGAACTGCGGAAATTCTAAGAACCATAGATCTAGAGCACTGGTACCATGTTCCGTCACAAGAAAATTCAGCCGACTGTGCGTCTCGAGGAATGCCACCAAAGGACTTAGCTGATTTTACAATGTGGTGGAATGGACCAAAACGGTTGTACAAGCATCGGAGTATTGGCCAACACAGGAACCCACAGTTATTTAACGAATTCTATATATGTATCGAACGTCGTAATTGTACCCATTTTTATCGAGGAAATGGCAACAAGGTTCTCTAGTTGGTTCAAGTTCCTGAAGACACTTGAAAAGGTTTATTATTAAAGCCAAATGTTCGAATCTAGAACGGGAAAACATGCAACAGCTGAATTCAATGATCAAAGTAGCGGACATTGAGTTAAGTCGAAAGCTAGTCCTGAGCAACATACAACAAAACCATTTCTCAGCTGAGTTATGTAGCATAAAGCGTCGAGATCTTGTGTCAAAATCCAGTAAGCTGAAGTTCCTGTGCCCGTTTCTCGACAACGAAGGAATCATTAGGGTTGGAGGTAGAATAAAACACTCTTTGGCGTCGTTTGATAGTAAGCATCCAGTCATTTTATCTAAGTGTTACAATGCCAACATCATAATTCCACATCATGCTGGACAATCATTTCTTATCAGCACAATACGGCAAACTTATTGGATATTAGGTTGTCGTGACTTACTGCGGAAAGTGGTTGAGTCAGAGTTGATCAAGCCAGACCCTTCCTGAAAGTTGGAATCGATTATGCTGGGCCTATGAAAATTTACATGAAGCGAGCTCGAGGACAGCGTCCAATCAAAGACTCTAGATGTATCTTTGTTTGCCTTAGCACAAAAGCCGTACATACAGAATTTGTGGGTGACTTAAGTACAGATTTTTGGGTGCCTTTAAAAGATTTACCACTCGCAGAGGAGTTTGCAGTGATGTCTTCAGCGACAATGGCACTAATTTCGTTGGTGCCAACAACCAGCTTTTGCAACTTCGTGAGTTTATTAAAGCCAACAATAATTTTATAACCAATTACCTCTCTAAAGTTAGAGTTAATTGGCACTTCAATCCACCAAATGCTCCACATTTCGGACGAATATGGGAAGCCACCGTAAAATCCACCAAGTTCCATTTGAAGAGAGGTATTGGACAGAATATTCTAACATACGAGGAGATGACTACATTACTAGCGTAGATCGTGTCAATTTTAAATTCAAGAAGTTCTGCAGTTCCTTTCAGCTGATGACCTCGATGCACTTACATCCGCACATTTTTTAATTGGTCATCCTCTGACTCAATTACCTGAAGTCAATATCCAAGATATAAGCTTGAACCGGTTAACCAGATGGCAGCTTGTGAAACAAATATCACAACATTTTTGGAAGCGTTGGTCGGACGAGTATTTAACTACACTTCAAAGTCGTACAAAATGGTACAACAAAAAACCCGAAATACAAAAGGATGATATCGTATTACTAAAGCATGAAAATGTTCCACCAACTCATTGGGTACTTGGTAAAATTGAAAACATCCATCCTGGTTCAGATGGTCGCGTTGGAGTTGTAACCATTAAAACCAAATCTGGAAATCTAAAAAGGCCGATCCATAAGTTGTGCTTACTTCCACATAATTGAATCGGGTAATACAATGGCCAGCGGGGTGGCTACGACTATAATTAATTTTAGTCACAACCTAAATTAAAACAAAGATTAATTTAAAGATTTTATTTATAATTGATTACCAATTAGTAAATTATTTAATACTTATCTGATGTCAAATAATTATGTACTAGATTTCGCAATTTGACAAACAGAATCATTACAAATGTAAAATTAGTATGTTTATATTTAATTGTACGTTCAATACTTTTTTATAGCTTAAGTAGCCATAATATTAATTATTAAAAATTCCGAGTTTCTAATTCCAGCAACGTAAAAAAATTAAGCGCGATTATTGCTAGGTTAGGTTGGCTTTTCAAAATCTTGGTTATCTTGCTAGTCCAGCCCTCTGTCCAGCCAAGTACCAGTGCCTTTTGACTGCATTTCAGTTTTTGACAGATTTTTGACTCTGGATCAATTGATTTAACTAAACCAACCAGTGAATCGATGAATGAGAATGGCAAATTATTCTTTATGAGGAACATCAAATTCTTTAAATCTGGTACCTTTTGTTTAGTTGTAATTGTAAAGCGCTGTTCCTCGATGTCTATTTCGTCAATGAGTATTTGATTTTTCAGTGTATTAACCATATTTACATGACTTTTAGAGTCATTGTGCCGTTTTAACAAGGAAAAATTGTTGGGCAACGATTGCTCGCAATATTTACAAAATGCTCTTCCTCTCTTTCTTCCTTCCTCCAGTCAACCATGAAAAAATTGTTAACCAATTTGAATAAAAATGATTTTTTTTATTAATACTAAAACGGTTAAATTTATAAACACAATGAACACAAAAAACATATTTATACGCATGTCTTACTTCAAAGGTGCCCGAGAGGCACTTAAGTGCCTCCTTTTGCAGTGCTGGCCAGGATATGATCTTATCACAGGAAAAGTTTTGCAACAGTGGCCAGATAAAGGTATTCGATTTCTAACGTACTTATTCAACGCAATACTTAGAAGTGGAAATTTGTCAACACAATGGAAGGTTTCACAAGTAATATTAATACTAAAACCTGGCAAGCCCCTAGAAGAAGTTACGTCGTACAAACCAATAAGTTTGTTACCAATTATATGTCAAAATTATTTGAAAAATTACTGGTTAAGCGTCTAAAGCCTACGAGTATATTGCTGGAGAAGAAGCTAATTCTGGACGATGTGTTTGGATTTAAACCAGAGCAAGAAGCGCTGGAGGAAAAAAGATATTGGGATTACAATACAAAATTAAGAAATGTTTACCACATGATTGAGATGATGCGAAGAGGCACATGCCCACCAGTACAAATAAATAACGTGGATATAATAATAATAACAGTGTTAAAGGCCATTACTGGCCCCTTACTGAATCAACAATCTGGCTCCAACGGTTTCGATCCTGAGCTTGGTCTTCATACTGTCTTAGACAATCTGAAGAGGCCAAGTCGTTCTCTACATCGTGGAGCCATCGTCGCCTGCAACGACCTCTGCGCCTACCATATGGTGGATATACCTTAGCTTTATATACCTGCTTAGGTTCCAGCCAACTTTAATAATAATAAAATACCTCAAGCTGTTGAAGTAAAATATTTAGGTATTCACTTCGACAAACGTCTAACTTGGCATAAACATATATGGACGAAAAGAAAGCAATTGGGAATAAAACTGTCAAAAAATGTATTGGCTCGCATATGCAGAAAATCAAGTTTATCGATTGAAAATAAACTGCTGCTTTATAAAATGATAACAAAACCTGTCTGGACATATGGCATACAGTTGTGGACAACAGCCAGCACTTCGAACTTGGACATACTTCAAGGGCTACAATAATACATCGGCGCAGAAAATTTTTTTTAATACGATATGAAAAACAATATGAGGTACGAAGCAGGATATTTAAAAAGATCCCTGAAATATATACGCGTACATATCTTCATAGAATGGAACTACCAAGGCTTACTCAATTATGATGAGTTTCGTCATACCGAGCAAATAATGTAAAGGTTTGAGTTGTGACGTTTGGATCGGAAGGTATCGGGTTCGAGTCTCAATAGAGCCAAGATGCAAAAAGGATTCTTCATCTTTAATTTTGATCGGAATATACATATAAATATACTTTATCATATACATAATCGATGGACCTAACCATCGTTCATATTTCACCAGTAGTTTTCACAAGCTGGTCTTGCATGGAGATGATCGCACAAAACACGCGAATTATAAAATTTTAAATTCAACCGACGATATTCCCAAATTAAAAAAGAATTAGGTTAAAACACAAAAAAGAATTCAGGCGTGGTTGATCGCGAGGCCATGACAAGTAGAAATAAAATTAGCTTTTGTAAATTATGACATTTCCACATTCTGAAAATTTTAAATTTCGAATTACGATTAGAGTTAGATACGACATGAAGATTAACTAGAATCGAAATGTGAAGTCAAATTTGACGCCTACAATTCTGAATTAAATATTCAGTTTTGAAAATTCAAAATTTTTTAATTAAAATTTTTTAAATTAGAAAATTTTCGAAATTAATTTTCTGGAAACTAACGGTCTTGAAAATCTCCAATTCATAGAGCAATTCTCAAATTTTACAATATTCGATATTCACAAATTTAAGAGGAGTTTTACTGGAATTTTAGGATATTTTCAAGTCGAAGTTGAATTTTCAATCCAAATTTAGATTTTTTTTTCGAATTTCGGAATTAGAAAAATTTGAAATACAATTTTGGAGAGTTTGCAAAGTTTCATAAATGTATAAAGAGTCATCTCGAACTTTTAGAAAATTTACAAGATAATACCCAAACTTAATTGTTGTTTCAACAGAATTGCGTAGATCTCTTGGCGATTTGTAGGTCCCAAATGGAAAAAAAATGATATTTTTAAAAAATTTATTTCCAAATTCTTAAAATTCGAAACCAAATTTGACGTTAATAATATTCTTGAAATTTACCAATTCACAGTATAGTTTTCAAATCTCATAATTAAATTTTAAATTTCGAAAAATTACAAAACTAATTTGTATTCGAAATTCACTAGGAGGATTTTGGGGTATATTTCAAGGTTTTTATTTTTAATCGAAACTAAGATAATTTATAGAATTCCGGTAAATCGTTTGAAATATGCCGCGCAAATAGAAGATTAATGCTGAGACGTTTGGTTCGGGAGGTACCGGGTTTAAATCCTATATAATAGAGACAGGATGCAAAAGTGGTTCAGAATGAAGAATCCATGCATCGAACCATCCATGTCAGTACAGGCTGGCATGGAGTTATACAATGTGTCAAGCCAGTAGCCAATGTGTCCTACCTGTAGTCGTGTGTCCTTGATTTGGCTAGGAATAGCGTAAGGCAAGCACGCAAATAAGCAAAATAGCTACTCGAGGACCCGGAGTACCTATATAGTCCGGCAATGATATCTGCCCTCGGTTTGCTTTTTTAATAATCGAAATAATTATTCCAATTTATTTTTGGCCTCTACAAAATTTGTTCCGTTGCCACCTTTGTGGTATTATTTTAAGCCATTTTAAAACGATCGTATAATTTGAGTAACACAAAATTACCTACAATAATCTTTAAAGATTAGGACACCTTAATCATAATTTGTGACTGCCACACATATTCAACACCGATGCAAGGAGCTATAAGACCCGATGTATCAAATATTCTTACAATTATTGACAAAATTATTTTGTCTTTTTTTTAATTTGGGCGGATTGACAGCAGTACTCAATGCCACAAACGGGCCCATAAACACACATATACTTATACACATTTAAAACCATCGCAATTGTGATTTTTGGTGGCCACCCGAGACCAATCCAACCCGAGACCCTCGAATAACAAAGCAATGACGCTACTTACTATGACAACGAGGGCGGCAAACTCCTTCGCATACTCTTATCCATAATAGTGCGTTGTGATAATTTAAGTGCAATGCGAGTGTGTCTGAATTATTTTAATTCTAGAAACATGAATTTTTGTCATAACCAGAGTCTCCAAGTTTACCATGGTTACTTTTAAATATATGGTAATTCAACATAACATCTTCCAATGCCATCTCGAACATGATTCGCGTGTACCAACTATAAAATATACGGCAATACGCCGTAATCAGCCAAACGATGCTCCTGGCCATTTGATTCTGCACTCTCAACAGAGAGTCATAGTTGTCTTCATCATCATCCCGATCGAAATCAAGGAGGAACCATTAAGCCATGAAGTCATATAACTACAGGGCTGGTTGATGAAGAACATAGTTTCTAGGAACTAAGCCAAATTCAATTTTTTCCAAATTAAGTTCAATCTTCTTCAAATCAAGTTATATCTTCTCTGAACCAAATCAGATTCAACATATACCACATCTGTTTGTTTTAAATCAAATTCAACTCTTAATCAAATTAAACTTTTACTATTTTCCTTCTCCAAATCATCCAAAATCCGGATAGCCGCATCATCCTCAAATTAGATTCAACATTTTCCAATTCAATTATAGCCTTTTTCACATCGGCCATCTTCATGTCACATTCATCATTCTCCAAACTCATTTCAACCTTTTGTTCAACAAATTTAATTCATCATCATCAGCGAGGTCTTAATTAAATTCATCATTTTCGAAATCAAATTCTAGTTTTACAAATCAAAATTATCCTTTTCGAAATCAAATTCAACCATTTCAAGTTCAATCTTCTTCATACGACATTATAGTTCTCTAAACCAGAAATTCAACATATTCCATATAATATAACTTGATTTGGAATAGGTTGAACTAATTCCAAATCAAGTTATATTCTTTCCAATCAAATTCCGCCTTCTCCAAATCAAATTCAACCGTTAACAAATCACATTTAGCCTGTTTCAAATCAAACTCATAATTTTCGAAATCAAATTCAATTTTTCCCAATTCAAGTACCATCTTCTACAACTCAAATTAAAATTTTTGCAAATCAAGTTCAATCAAATCACATTATATCTACTCTGAACCAAATCAGATGCAAAATTGACTATATTAAGTGCCCTTTCCCTTTTTTAAAATTTCATCAAATTTCAAAATCATATTCAACTTTTACCAAATCGAATTGACTAGTCTTCTAATCAAATTCAATGTTCTCCAAATCAAATTTCACCTTTTCCAAATCATGTTTTACGTTTTCCAAATCATGTTTTAACATTTCCAATTAAATTCGGTCTTCCCCAAATCAATTTGAGCCTATTCTAAATCACATTCTTTTACAACCAAAATTTAGTCTGTTTATCAAATTCAAATTATATTTCCAAATCAAATTCATTCTTCTCATTCAAAATACAGCCTTCTGAACCAAATCAGGTTCAACCTTTCCCATATCAAGTTCAGCCTTCACTCATACCAAATTTAACCTATTTCAAATCAAGTTCAACCTTTTCCAATTAAATTCAATCTACTTCAAATAAAATTCAGTCTAAATCACATTCCGAATTTTCTAAATCAAATTTAACCTTTGACAAATCAAATTTAGGCTGTTTCAATTCAAGTATTTTTCGATATCAAATTCAACTTTTTCCAAATCACATTCAGCGTTCTCTATGCCAAATAAAACCTATTTAATCTTTTCCGAATCAAGTTCTACCTTTACCAGTCAAATTCAATTTTCTTTAAACCAAATTCGATGTTTTTCAAACGAATTTTACCTTTTCTAAATCAAATTCTTTCAAATTTAAAATCTACCTTTTCTAAAAAATGTCTAAGCCTTCTGAACCAAATCACATTCAACCTGTCCCACATCAAGTTCAACCTTTTCAATCAAGTTCTACTCTTTCCAAGTAAATTCAATCTTCCTGAAAGGAATTTTAAATATTCTAAATCGCATTCTGCCTTCTTAATGAAATTCAACCTTTTACCAATCAAATTTAGTTTGTTTATTAAATTCAACTTCCAAATCAAGTTCAATCTTTTTCAGATCAAATTTATCCAATCAAATTTTCTAAATCACATTCAAAAATCTTTAAATCAAATTTACCTTTTTACAACTCAAGTTCATTCTTCCTCAAATCAAATTCAATCTTCTCCAAATCATATTTAACCTTTTTTAAATTAAGTACAGCCATTTGAACTAAATCAAATTCAACCTTCACCCATATCAAATTCAACCTTTTCCAAATCAAGTCCTACCAATCAAATTCAGTTTTAATCAAATCAAGATCATAGTCTTCTCTAAATTCCATTCAGAATTCTCTAAATCAAATTCGTAACCTTTGACAAATCACGATCCACATTTACCTAGGTCTAAATCGGCCAAGAACGAAAAACATCTTATACATCAAAAGTACCTGCAGA
The DNA here is from genome assembly GCA_951394425.1 of Tipula unca. Lineage (NCBI taxonomy): Eukaryota > Metazoa > Arthropoda > Insecta > Diptera > Tipulidae > Tipula > Tipula unca. The sequence continues at coordinate 70,694,045 of OX596380.1, forward strand.
TCAGAACTGACGGGATTTCAAAACCTACTGACTCCAACCGAACCTATAGTTACTGTGAAATAAAATTGCATTATCGTCTATCATGCTGGTGTAAATTAATAATGAATCTTTGTGAAAACTAGAAGATGCATAGTTAGATGTAGTATATAGAGGATCAACTGTAAATATTCCAAATTTAATTTATTTAATAACTTAGTGACGATTAAAGGTAGACGCGATTACGGAGCAGATGTATTTTTAACTTACATCCATGTCTTTATCCTTCGGATATAACATTTTGAACTAACCTAACCTAAAGTTTGAGTGGCTGCTACAGCACACTTAGATCGGCGACGGTTCGTTGTGATACCACAGGATCTTACTTCCCTATTACCCTTATGAGAACCAGTTTGAGCTACTTATGTAGCGTGATAAGTCTCGCCTTACAGTTTTCGAGATCAGAGAGGCAGTCGATTAAGAATTCGCCCAAATATTTATGACTTTTGTGTGCCAAAACCAAGCATTAGCATAGGAGATGGACTACCGTTTCTTTCTCCTCCTCGTCCATACAGCTTCTGCAAAAGTCATTAGCTTCTACACCTAGCCCCCACGTATGTCCTCCAAGTAGGCAGTGTCCTGTGAGTATCCCCACGATCGTTTTTAGTTCACGTCTACGTAGTGATATCAGTGTCTATGAGCGTTTCAAGTTCAGCTTTGGCAAGACTTGCCTTGCTACACTACATGAGAGAGTGTTCGTCCACCTTTCATTCGATGAGGCTACTGCCTCCATTTTAAGCACAGTCTTGAGTGCCTTAATGGGACTCCCCAACTTTGCCCTTTCCGGTAGCAGTTGGAGAGTTGTACCATGCCTCGCTAGTTCATCCGCCGGGGACTCAAACTATCTGAATGTTGAAATGCTCACTCATCTCATTCAGAGAAAAGTGGCAATCCAACGCCACCCTAGACGTCAGAGAAACTGAGTCCAGCGACTTGATTGCCCCTTGACTGTCCACATAAATTGCGATATCAATCGAGGGAACCACATTATGTCTCAACCATGTCAAGACCTCCTCAATCGCCATCACCTCTGCCTGGTACACGCTGCAGTGATCAGGGAGACGAACTGATATATCTACTTCCAATTTATCACAGAAGACTCCAGCTCCTACTTTACCGTGTAGCTTGGAGCCATCCGTAAAGAACTGCAAATCTTCTGTTTCCGCAACCGACCCGCTCCTCCAGGATTCACTTGAGGGGCAAAAAGTTCGGAACCTTTTCTCGAAGCATAAAGTTGGTGTAACGTAGTCTAGATTCGCCAGTTCCTTGTTTAGCGATCTAATTATCGTCGAGTGTCCTGTCTGAAGACATTTTCAATAAGATATGGCTGATATTCGCGTGGCGTAAATAAATATCGACGGTGAGAAGGTGAAACATAACCTCCAAGGCAAGTATTGGTGTTGTCCTCAGCGCCCCGCTTATAAGCATGCCGGCCGTTCTTTGCACCTTTTCTATCTCCTTTTCGTGAATTACTTTATCAAGAGTTGGTCACCACACGCTCACCCCATACATAAGTACAGGTCTTACTGCGGCATTTAATAGCCAGTGTACCAGCTCCGGCTTCAGACCCTATCTCTTTCCGATTGCGTTTCTGCACGAGTACATGGCTATATTAGCTTTGTTTACTCTTTCCAAAATGTTGGGTTTCCAAGTAAGCTTACTGAATATAATGCCTAGAAATCTTGCCTTGTCAGTAAAAGCTAGTATCCTGCCATTTAAGAGAGGTGGATCTACTACCGGGATTTTATATTTCCTAGTAAATAGTACCAGTTCAGTTTTGGACGAGCTGATTGCCAGTCAACATCTGACGCTTAAATATTTACCAGAGACAGCTATCACTACGTCGTCTGCATAAGCAATCACTCCGATCACCTCTCTCTCCAGCTCTATAACAATAACCCATTGAATGCTATGTTTCAGAGAAGAGGAGACAGGACACCTCCTTGCGGGGTTCCCTTAGCCACTCGCACCCTGATGGTGGATTCCCCCAGCTTCGAGTTAACCATCCTGCACCCTAGCATGTGATTGATTAACCCACTCGCAGGGTAATCCACCCCTAGGAACGACAATTCCTCCAGCATTGCCTTCGAATTTACATTGGTAAATGCGCCCTCAATATTTAGGAACTCTTGCGAGAATATTGATTTCTCAATTGTACTTACCAGGGCGTGCAGAGCTGTGTCCACAGATTTCCCTTTACAGTAAGCATGCTGACACTGGGCCCAGCCACTAGGCTTTATTTTTAAACGTATATAGATATCCATCAGCCTTTCTAAGGTTTCCAATAGAAAGGATGATAAAGTTAAGGGTCTTAAGTCTTTTGGGTAGCCATGTGAGGATTTACCCGCATTCGGAATAAAGATCACTCTGACCTCTGCCCAGCTCTGCCAACCTAACCTAACAAAATTTTAAATATTAATTAATTATTGCAGTAAATAGTTGGAAATTCCGAAAATAAATCGAATATCTGCAGATAGTTAGTTTTATTAACAAACATAAGGAAATTTGTTAATTTTTAAGTATAGAGATAGCTATAGGAATATAAAAGAAGTCTAAAATCCGCTCAAAAAGCTGCGTGGTTGAACTTCTGCGAGGAAATCAACAATCTTTCTGCTGTCGCTGAATATAGTCAACTCGGATGATGTTGCAGCCGATCTCACTAGGACGTCTGTTGCAAGTCCCGATTGGAGTTTGGCTCACAAGCTGATCTATCATGATGTCTTGCGATGGAGCCTATTTTCCTTTGCATCTTATAAGGCTGGCGGTCCCGATGGTATCTTTCCTGTTGAACTACAGCAGGGTTTTCCTCAAATTCAGGATCATTTGCTCCACCTTTTTCAAGCGTGTATTGCTTTTAGCACTGTTCCAAATTCTTGGAGCAGAAGTAGAGTTGTGTTTATCCCGAAAGCTGGTAAGTCCGATTATACGGATCCTAAGTCCTTTCGGCCTATTACTCTATCCTCAACTTTTCTTAAAGCTCTGGAAAGAATTGTCGATAGATTCATTAGAGATCATTTTCTAATCACATGCCCACTCAGTAACATGCAACATGCTTATAGAGTCGGTAAGTCCTGTGAAACCGCCCTACATGAACTTGTAATCAGGATTGAAAAATCCCTTTATAATAAGGAGTCTCTTGTGGGTACTTTCCTGGATATTGCGGGAGCTTTCGATAGCACTTCGTTTGCTATACGATCACTACTGCCTGTACCAATTTTGGTATTGATCGCACCATTATCCTATGGATTGAATCCAAGTCTCGCACTGTGGAGGCGGAACTGGATGGGGTGTTAGTTTCTGTTAAGGTCACCAAAGGCTGTCCTCAGGGAGGTGTGCTCTCACCTCTGCTGTGACTTTTGGTCATTGACGAATTGCTTGTGAAGCAATCTGGCTACACTGCACAGAGCTACGCTGATGATCTTGTTCTGACAGCCTCAGGCAAACATCTCTGTGTTTTATCCGACCTAACTCAGCATGCTTTAACTATTGTGGAGGCATTGTGTGTTGAAAAGGGTCATCACGTCAACCCTTCTAAAACAGATTTAATTGTCTTTACAAGGAAGAGGAATACTCTTGAATTTTTTGTTCCCTCCCTTTTTGGGAGAACGATCACAAAATGGGACCACGTCAAGCACCTTGGTGTTGTCCTGGATAGTAAACTTTCCTGGAAGAATCACCTGGACTACAAGCTTCGAAAAGCTACTGCCTTTTTTTGGCAATATAGAAGAGCCTTTGGGAAATCCTGGGGCTTAAGCCTTAGGATGCTTTATTTTATTTATAAATCACTGGTCCTACCGGTACTATCGTATGCCTCTATGAGGGCTTCTTTAGCCAAGCTTAATGGTCTACAAAATCTTGCTTGCAGAGCCATAACTGGGGCTATGTCCTCTACTCCACTTCTTGCTTTGGAATCCATTCATTCCTTGCCTCAGTTACGCACCTTTATTCTAGGAACAGCCTGTTCTGCAGCTTATCGTCTGAGCATGCATTGTGGCATGGAATCTCTTCGGTTCTATCGTGGGACATCGACAAATTTTTAGTAATTCTTCATGTTTACCAGAAATCGTTATGGTTAACGGCAGACTACTACCCGAATTCCATTTCTCAAATCTTTTCTCGGTGGCTTATCTCTTTTATTCTGATAGCTCTCGTTCTAACCTCAGTGCAGGCTTTGGAATCTACTGTCCTGGGACGGATCTGAGACTTTGTGGTAGTCTTGGTTCGCATTGTACTGTTTTTCAGGCGGAACTAATAGCGCTGACACGTAGTGTTATTGAGGCTTTGAATTTTGCTGTTAAAAACAAAAGTATTCTACTTTGTACAGATAGTAAAGCTGTACTTAACTCTTTAAGAAATCCCTTGAGTGTTTCTAAACTCGTAAATGAATGCAAACAATTCATGAACCTTCTTTAAAAGCATTCTAACAATAAACTTACGGTCATTAGGGTTCCGGCTCATTGTGACATCATAGGCAATGAGATCGCAGATTGTTTAGCCAAAGCTGGCTCCCAATTAACTTTAATTGGTCCTGAACCAGCTGCTCCTATATCTTTCAACTACGGGACGAAAGTAATTAAGGATTACGCTTTGAAAGACTTAAGGTCTCAGTGGCTTGCGACTTTTGGCTGTCGTAAGGTGAAGTACTTCATTTGGGAGCCCAATTTGAGGTCCACGAAATATGCTTTATCTTTAAAAAAGAGCCAGTTAAGAGTCTTGGTAGCGATTCTTACGGGACATGGCCGTTTTAAAGATCATCTACATCGTATGTGTTTAGCTCATGATGTTATTTGCGAGGACTGCCTTGAGTAGGATGACGACTCCCTCCACTTCGTGAGCAGTTGTCCTGCGTTCAGTTCTATACGAGTTCGGGTATTCAACTTAAGGTCTTTGAATTTAGATCAGTTGTCCTCTCTGCCTTGGTCTAAACTTGTTCAGTTTGCGAAGGTAGCAGTGCGCGTTTGCATTATTACTGTAGTGAAATATGTTACACGCGGGAAGGGAAAATGTATCTAAAAATATGTCAGTTAACTAGTTTCTCAAAAAAAATATTTTTGCCTGCATATTTTTGTTGAATAAGTTTACAAGCCCTGTTCTACAATATATACCCATAATAAACATTATAATAGTACATCGTACTAAGGCACAATGACAATAGACAATAAACGGAAAGAAACTGAATAGAGTTAATACAAAAAAAAAAAATTATGAGTTAATCGTTTTGCCTTTAATACACAAACACACAATGTAATACGGGTGCGGGGGTATAAGACAAATTTTCAAGTCATACATAAAATTTATTGAAATTGCTCCTGAGACGATATGATGACTCATATGTGAACCGAAATATCGAACGTTTGTAAATTATTTAGTTTACAAAATCACTTTCATTTTATTAGAAAAAATTGAAATGAATTTTAAAACCAATTTTACTTTTCGTTTGAAATATACAGATGTACATACACAGAGCACAGTAATATAGTTATTGTTAGTCTAGGTTAATACTTTCATCCATATATAACTGAAGAGATTTAAATCTCAAGACATTTTACATTATATATGTATGTATATTGACTAAAGTGGAAATGGGTAATTGGTTATTGAAATTGAATTTTTATTTTTATAGACTTGAGAAATGAATGAGATGTAATTTGATACCTGTTGGGAAATAGCGGTTAATACATATAAAATACGAGCTTAATGAATAGTAGAATTTATGTATAACAATGGTGCTTGGATTGGGGCCAATCGCGATCGACCTATCGATCTCAATTATATAATCGATTTAAATTGAATCTGATTTATACAATTCGATAGCTCTAATTTTTACAATATTCGCAAAAATCAAGTATTTTGGCCACATTGTATTTTGCAGCATCATAAAATTTTGATATAAATTATTGAATTTCATAAATATCGCATTCGCGTAGACGTTTAGTCACGCTCAAACTAACGGTTGCTATACATTAATGTCTAGTTTCGATCAGAATGTAAAATTATGGAAATCGGTGAACTGTCGTGGAACCACTCCTTGATTTATATATTTTAAAATATTGATGCAGTTGGGCCGGTGATCTAACATAAGGCCTATAAAATACAGAAACTACTTTGAGAAGTCGTAGGCATCAGTGATTTTCACAATTTTATCCAATCACCGACACCGATTATTTCAGAATTTCTTGCAAAAAGGCCAAGAAATGGCTTAGTCTTATACATAATTGACATTCAATCCATAATCTAAGTTAACGCCACCAGTAATGCTGCATAAGCACAACGTGCACATATAACATCAACGATCATATGCCATCAGCACAACGAGTAATGCTGCATAAGCACAACGTGCATAGATAACATTAACGATAATATGTCATCAGCACAACGTGACTATCAAGACACGCGAAGAGCAAATATGCTGACTTGTGGTAAAACATATTGTAATTTAAGACTCCTTTCCAAGAATAAGAATTTTTATATTATTATTTTTGCAAATTAAGTATAATTTTTTAGATATAAAATCATGTAATTTTTAGAATAAGTTAGTTTTTAGTTTAGATTCAATAAATAAAGTTGTTTTTTTATTCGAATTCCATACGGACTCGTTAATTGGCGCCAAAACAGTCGAACCATCGTTAAAAGTACTAAGTGCAAGTTATAGCAAATATTATACTATAACTTCATTAAAATTGTAGCAAATTCTATACTACAATTAGTATAACAGTGCAGTGATCGCAAACCGTACCGCAGTAAGCCGTTTGTGAAAGTGAAAGCATACAGCTAAAAAGGAAATCTACGTTCCATCCAACGCACGCCTGATTGGTATCTTCTAGTACACACAGTCCTGCAGTGCACCCTCACCTCTACATGAAGATTAAAGTAATTTTCCTGTAAGTACACAAATCTAGTGGAAATTTAAAACTAAAGAACGGCAAAATTTGGAAAGAAAAGAAAGTTATACCCATGGGAACATAACTACTTCTACCATTTTTTTAAAATACGCTGTACACATAAGAACATAGCGAACGCTGTTCCACTAAAATTGTGAAACTGAATAAACAAATCGTGGTAGAGTACCATTAGTAGGCGGATTACAATTATCAACGCAACCTCGCCAAACGGGAAAAATACAGCATATCCAACAGTTATTCAGAAGACACACAAACACTTTGTATGGCAACACTAATCCACAAACAGGCCATGAATAGCCTATTAATCTTAATGTAAGTCAAAAATTAATAACAAATACAAAATAATAAAGTGAATATAATAACAAAAAAAAAATTTTTAATAATAATTATTAAAATAAGTTTAACAATAATATATTTAAGAAACATAATAATCAAAAATAATAACAAGTTTTTTTTTTTTTTTTTTTTTTTTTTTTTTTTTTTATTGTTTTAAATATTACAACTGATTACATATATCATCTAGTAATTTCTCTATCTTTCTTATGTTCAATTTGCAGAGATATAACTCATTAGTTAGTCTCTAAAAATTTGGCCACCCTATTGTAGTCTTCCCAATTCCAGCGGTTTCTTTCTTTGGAGCCTTCGTACTCCATTTGTGTTACTCAGTATACCACGTAACTCAACATTTTCATATTGACCAAGCCGTTGTATGTGTTTCTTTGCATGAATTGTTATTTCTTCGCTGACGTTTTCCATCCGGAGGTCCCTATGTAGGTTATCGTTTCTTATGTACCAAGGAGCGTTCACTATTCCACGTAACACTTTATTTTGAAAAGCTTGTATTATTTTAATATTGGTTTTCTTAGTACTGCCCCAAAGCTGAATACCATAAGTCCATATAGGTTTTAAAACTTGTTGGTATAGTAGCAACTTATTAGGTATTGACAGCTCTGAATACCTTCCAATTAGCCAATACATATTTCTATATTTAATGTGTAGTTCCTCCTTTTTCTTTTTAATGTGCTCTTTCCATTTTAACTTTGCATCGAGAGTCATGCCAAGATACTTGGCTGTGTTAGCATAGGGAACTTGTTTGGAATTTAGTTCTATTGGTATCCAGTTAACTATTTGATTGGTGAAGTTAACGTGCGTTGATTTTTCTTCATTTAGCTTAATGCGCCATTTTTTGGTCCAGTTACTAAGTTGGTTCGTAGCCCGTTGCAGTTTTCTGGTTGCTTCGTCTACTTTATAACCAGTAGCTAAAATTGCTGTATCCTCCGCAAATGTTGCTATTGTTGTGCCACTTGTGTTTGGTAAATCACTGGTGTAAAGTAAATACAACACTGGCCCTAGCACGCTACCTTGGGGAACCCCTGCAGATACCCTCTTTAGCTCGGACAATTTTTCTTCACATCTAACGCGAAAATATCTGTTATCAATGTAAGATTTCAATATCTGAAAGTATTCTTTTGGCAAATCTCGATGCAGTTTATATTCCAATCCAGGATGTCATACTTTATCGAAGGCCTGTGCTACATCCAGAAATATTGTTGAGCATATTTTCTTATTTTCAAGTTCATCTTCAATAATACTTGTAGTCCTGTGAATTTGATCTATGGTGGAATGGTTTCCTCTAAATCCGAACTGATGTGGTGGTATTAGCTTTTTCTCAAGTATTATAGGTTTCATCCTTTTGTATAACAGTTTCTCAAAAATTTTCGAAAGTACTGGAAGCAGCGAAATTGGCATATATGACTTTTTATTATTAGATGGTTTGTTCGGCTTTGGTATCATAATTATTTCTGCTACTTTCCATTGCAGAGGTACATATTTCAGTCGAAATGAAGCGTTGATTATATGAAGAAGTTTTCGCACCCCTTTCTCAGGAAGTGCCTTCACTATTTCACCTGTAATTAAATCATAGCCAGGAGATTTTTTCGTATTTATGTTATGGTTAATTTCATTTTTCAACTCTCGTAGAGTTACAGGTGGTATTTTCCTACAATCCTCCTTGTGCACTGGTATTATATTTTCATCCGCTGATTGTCTAGCATATGGTTGGAACGTTTCTTCAAGATGAGATGCGAAGAGTGCTGCTTTCTGTTTGGCACTTGTTACCCAATTTCCCTCATCATTTTTTATTGGCGGTATTTGATAATTTGATCTTTTTAATGCTTTTGTAGCTTTCCATAGAGAATACTCTGTTTCTTTAGTGTCTGTAAGACTACGAAGATAACGTGTGACCGATTCATTTTTTAGTTCTCTAATTCTTTGCTTAAGCTTATTGCAGAGGTAATTAAAAATTCTTTTGCTTTGTGGTGCTCGGTTTCTCTGCCATGTTTTCCTTGCTTTCCGTTTTTCATTAACCAAGTCCCTGATGAGACTGGATAAATATAATTATTACGCTCCTTGTTTTGGATTACAGGGGTGCTATCCCATGCTGCTTGTTGTATATTATTTATTAATAGTTCCACTTCATTTTCTAATTGAACCGGATCCTTGATTGGTACAAGAAGATCGGTGTTATCTTCAACCAATTTCCTAAATAATTCCCAATTGGTTTTGTTATTTGTTAGTCTAGGTGGATTTTCCTTATTAACAATCGTGGAACTAACAGTCATAATGACGGGCGAGTGGTCTGATGAGAGACTTTCACTATTTTCTAGAAAAATGTGATTTTCGGATATACTTCTTGTAATGTAGAAATAGGCCCCTGTGGTCGGGGGGCACTCACATGTCTCGTAAATCTAAATTGCACGAACATGTTTCCTAAGAATACCACCACAGTATCCTTTGCTTGTCGTAGGAGGCGACTAAACGGTTGGATCGCTGGGCTGACGACCCGCATCCGTAAAAAAAATCAACAGTTTATAAAATCAACAAAAAGAAAAATGGATACCGCCAAAACAACACCGGACCCCCGCTCAAGTACCCGGATACGAGATTTAGGATCGGCACGTGGAACGTGCAATCACTTAGAAAACCAGGAGCGTTGGAGGGTCTAATCACGTGCATGAAAGAGTATCGGCTAGAACTCGTTGCTCTTCAAGAAACTCGCTGGCCTCAAAGTGGAGACCATGTGTCCCAGGGCTATACGTTGTTCTACAGTGGAGATGACCTCGGAAATCTTGGAGCTGGATTTCTTCTTGGGCCGCAGGTAAAGAAGGCTGTTTTGGATTTTCAAGCAGTCAATAACCGATTGTGTATGCTTCGCCTGCGCATGAAGTTAGCCAACCTGTCGATAATTTGTGTACATGCGCCCACAAAAGTCAGCCAGCCCCAAGATAAAGACTCATTTTACAATGACTTGGACGATCTGATGGGATCTATACCCGAACACGATGTTAGAATGGTAATTGGGGACTTTAATGCTAGAGCTGGCAGAAATCAGGCCGACTTGTGTGAAAACAAAGGTCCGTACTCCCGACACGAAACTGCGACCGATAATGGTGAGAGAATGATGTACTTTGCAATTGCTCATGATCTTAGAGTAGCAAGCACATTCTTCCCTCACAAACAGATACACCTAGAGACATGGACACATCCTCGCAAAACATCCCGGAGCCAAATTGACCACGTGTTAATTTCAAAAGGGCGAGCTCGGGTTGTGCAGGATGTGAGAACTTATCGGTCAGCAACCAAATACGTTGGCAGCGATCATTATTTGGTCGCTGCAAAGCTACGGTGGAAGTTTTCGTACAGGTCGGGGAACACAGCGAAACGGATGGAACGTTTCGTCTGTGAAGGTCTGATAAATGAAGATCAAAAGAAACGATATCAGGATCTTGTCAGCGACAACATTGAGGGAGCTAATTACCAGTCTGACTGAGTGAACTCTGTCTGGGAGGTACTGAAAACTTCGGTTGTCAGTGCTGCTCAACAGACTTTAGGTATAGTGAAAGTCAGACCCAAGAATGATTGGTTTGATGACGAGTGTCGTCTTGCAGTTGAGCAACAAAATATAGCCCATAATGAAGTGCAACAACGTCTCACAATCGCAAGGAAAAACAAGGCAGCTCTTGCAAGAAGGGCAGCTAAGCGGATTTGTAGACGGAAGAAGCGAGAATGGTGGAAGGCCGAGGTTCTGAAAGTACAACAACTCAGCAATGAGCGTAGTTCACGTAATTTCTTTAAAGGAATTACTGGATTGCACCATACTTTCAGGCCTTCGTCAACCGCCATTCGGGACCGGGATGGAAACCTCTGTGTCAACATCGACGCAGTACTTGACGCATGGAGTGGACACTTAACAGAGCTGCTTGATGTTCATCATGCGTCACAGACTGTTGTTGAGCCACCTCTAAAACAGTCTGCGGAGATTTGCACTGAGGAGCCATCCCATGAGGAATTCACTAAGGCCATGCAGAGAATGAAACGAAACCGCTCACCTGGAGTGGACTGCATTAATTCGGAGCTCTTGATATTCGGAGGGGATACTTTGTGGAACTGTCTTTTCGAACTTATTCGATTAGTATGGCGAACCGAAGTTATGCCTGATGAATGGAAAGTGGCCGCGATATGCCCCATCTTCAAGAAGGGAGACCGCTTGAAGTGTGAGAATTATCGCGGTATAGCTCTCCTTTGCACAGCATACAAGTTACTGTCATACATTTTATTGGATAGAATCACTCCTCTGGCGGAGGGCTTGGTTGGTGACTATCAGGGAGGGTTTCGTCCGAATCGATCAGTCACTGATCAGGTCTTTTCGCTGCGGATGGTTCTATCTAAATATTATGAGACATCCATCTCCGTACATCAGGTTTTCCTGGATTTCCGGCAGGCCTACGACTCGATCAATCGAGAGAGTTTGTGGTCTGCCCTGGAATACCTAGGAATGCCAACAAAATTGGTACGACTGTGTAGGATGACAGTGACGCAGTCTCAATGCTGTGTTAAAGTTGAGAACAGGCTATCGACAATTTTTGCAGTTAACTCGGGTGTTCGGCAGGGAGATGCTCTGTCCCCGATACTCTTTAATCTCATGTTGGAGTACATCTTTCGTAAAACTGAAACACCTCAGCGCATCATCTTATATCGCCAGTCCAATCAAGTGCTTGCATATGCAGATGACATATGCGTGATTGGACTGAATAACAACGGAGTGAAAGAAATACTTGATCCGCTTGTAGAGTTTTCAGCTTCTGTTGGACTCCAGATCAATGAGTCCAAAACGAAATACCTGATCTCTGGTTTTAGAGACAATGGCACACCAGATTTTAGTAGTGGCCACCACACGTTTGAAGGAGTGAGGAGGTTCAAATATTTGGGCTCTCTTATCACTCGCGATAACAGTGTGGGTGAGGATATTAAAGTGCGGCTGGCAGCTGGCAGTCGTTCTTTATATCCTCTAAGGCCACTGCTAAAATCTAAACACTTATCAAGTGCCGTGAAGCTGAAGCTTTACAAAGCGTTGATCAGGCCCGTTGTTATGTTTGGATGTGAAAGTTGGGCGCTGACGGATGAGTACGAGAGATGTCTCCTTACATTTGAGAGAAGAATCATGCGTGTGATTTATGGCCCTAAACGCGAAATAGATGGTACATACCGAGCTCTGTACAATTTCGAGATCAGAGATCTGATGAAGATCCCCGATATTGTACATGAAGTTAGATCTCAGCGAGTACGCTGGCTCGGTCACGTTCTGCGTGCTGATCCGGAACGAATTGTGCAGCGATTTTTGAAAGGAGAGCCACCATATGGTAGGCGCAGAGGTCGTTGCAGGCGACGATGGCTCCACGATGTAGAGAACGACTTGGCCTTTTCAGATTGTCTAAGACAGTATGAAGACCAAGCTCAGGATCGAAACCTATGGAGCCAGATTGTTGATTCAGTAAGGGGCCAGTAATGGCCTTTAACACTGTTATTATTATGTAGAAATCAATTAGAAAAATAATAACAAGTGAAAATCATTAATATAACAAAAATAATCAGAAAAAATACCACAGTGAAACAACAAAAGTTACAAATTACAATGGCAGATTTAGAATTAATAAAAAAAACACTACAAGAGATTACTGGAGCTCTAATTGCCCAGATTGAACTAACCAAGAGAATAGAAAAAAGATTGGACAAACTGGAAAATCCTGTGATTTTAACGACAGCCCCTACAACGCTAGTCACCCCGAAAAATGAAGAAGATTTAAACAAATAAGCCGCTTGCCCGATGCCGTTAAAGAATTACAAACATTCGACGGAAATCCCACCAAATATTTATCATGGGTACACAGCGTTGAAAACATATTAAGAGACTACGAAATACTGCGAAATAAACCAATATACAGGGCGATACTCCAACATATCCGCCAAAAAATTCGTGGAAATGCCGACTCAGCACTGATCTCCTATAATATTTTCAACAAAGAATGGGCATCAATAAAAAAAATGTCTGTCACTACATTACGCCATTACAAACGTGACCTTCGCACACTGGAACATCAGTTAAGTACGCTATCACAACAACATAAGACAGTAAACGAATTCTATGCCAATGTCAACCACCAATTCTCCTTGATAGTCAACAAAATCAAGACAGAGGATTACACATTGGAAACAATTAATGTTTTGGTAGAAACGTATCGTAATCGCGCATTGGACTTGTTCATCCGTGGAGTAAATGGGAGACCTAGCCAAAATGCTGATCATTCAGAAACCAGCTACATTACCCGAGGCATATGCATCCTGCCTAGAAATCCAAAACCTGAATTTCCGGAACATGGCCATTCACAAGAGAAACATCAACAATGTTGTAACTGCTCCGATAAACCAAATTTCGTATACCCATGCACTACCTAAAAACAACAACGCATTATCAATGCAGAGAAGAAACATGGCATATAACATCCAACATCAAAACTACAGTAGCCCTTTAGGTAATCAAAACCCAAGCAACCTCCAACCACCAAAGCCGAACTACCCGAAGCCCCCAACACCGATGGAAATTGACCCATCAATACAAACACGACAGATGAACTACATCAATCGCCCTACTCCTCAAAATAATATGATCACAAAAAGAGAACATCCTCATATCCATGAACAAAGGAAACAACAAAGAATTGACCATTTGGAGACTCAGCTGGAAGAGGACTACTATAACCAACTAGCTTATGACAACACGGAAAACGAAATATCCAGTAATGAGCAAGAAATAGAAGATAACTCCGAGGTTTTTATGCCTCTCTAGCGTACCATACCTAGAGTACCGGCTTATAGACGGAAACACACTCAAATTCCTTATAGACACAGAAGCCAACAAGAACTTTGTAAAATCAGAATTAGCCGTTAATGCAAAACCAACCGAGAATCAATTCCAAATCAGATCAGCAGGAGGTGACATCAAAATTAGTCACAAAATTAGTGGACAATTTTTTAAAAGCATTGGCATCGGTAACATCATCGATTTCTTCATCCTGCCAGGATTGAAATCATTCGACGGTATCATAGGAGATGACACTTTAAAGGAATTAGGAGCACTTATTGATCGAAAACACAATGAATTGATCATCACGCCCAACATACACATTCCATTAAAAGAAAAACCATCGTGCCAAGTAAACAATATAGAAATTCGGGATGGTCATCTTTCACCCAACACAAAAAAAATATTACACACATAGTCATGTCGAAATTCACAACGCTCTTTGGACCCGTTAATAACATCAAAACCATCGATACTGAAGTATTCGCTGAAATCAAAACCACCAGTGAAGAACCGATTTATACCAAATCTTATCCATACCCATACAATAAGTGGTGGACAAACCTTTCCTGTTAACCAAGACGCCACCATTACAAGAGAAAGGGGCATTCATAAAGCCCCAAACAAAACCCTATCACAATAGCTTCCCATTATTATCAAAATGCTTACTACAACCTTTTCCTCTCCTCTTTTCCAGTTCATGGCTCTGGCATTTTACTATGCCACTGAGCATCTACGAGTACAATACACCTTTGATAACAATAAAACAAGGAAACGGGCGAATAATCCAAGGGAACTTCAAGCTGATTCATGTCATCAATTTGAAGGATTATGAGGAAATCACGGATCGAATAACACCCTCGATCACTCGCATTCACCAAGACAAGACCCTTCAACCACAACTGATTTATCAAGCGAAAGTAATAACACAGCTGATCTCAGAACTAAAAGGTCACTCAAGAGCACAAAGATCAATAAACTGAATCGGTAGCGCGTGGAAGTCGATAGCAGGATCACCCGACGCTACTGATTGGGACCAAATAATGACTAGCCAAAATCAGATAATAAACAATAACAGGTCTCACAAACACAACTCAACAATTGCTCGCGGAATACAATAAAATTATTGACCACTTACACATTGAATCGGAAGAAAAATTCCACAAGTCTTGTTCAATCGACTCACAATTCTCAAAGACGAAATATATGAGATAGTCCGGAGCGGTCCAGTTACCCAAAGGAAACATCGTCAATACCAATTTGTTTAGTAAAGGAGAAATTAGTCGTTTAATCATGGAAATTGAAACTCTGCCGTATGCCAACAAGATAGAGGCAATGGAATATGCTGAACCGATGATGATCATGAAAGAATCCACTCTCCTATACGTTCTATCAATGCCAAAAACTAGCAGACAGGACTACAACCACATCATCATAAGATCAACCTCCAACTACAATAAACGTATATACACGGAATTCAATGAACTTTTTCTCAATCAGGATGAGATATTCGGAATTGTCAAAAAATACCACATATTAGGAGAAATGACTTTCTGTGATGTAAGTGGATTAAAGAGAATATTAACGGATCATTGCATCTACCAACTGATAAAAGGATTAAATGCTAAATGCGAGTACCAATTCCACAACCAACAAATCATTGAAACCCTAAACGATCATACCATATTCCTAAGCAACTTCAACGGAAACATTTCGTATAACAACACAAGTCGACACTTAGAAGGAAGTTTTTTGGTGAATCACGGAGACGGGCTTCAAAATAGATTCTGGATACTTACACAACCTATACCTAGAGAACATCGCGCAATTACAGGAGCTATTCGATGAACACAAGGAAGCGGCCGCCATTGATGGAATGATCATAGTCACTATTTGTGGCCTGATTGTAATTTTCTTGATACACAGGACAAGACTCGCTCATAGAATGGGATTGCTGTTTTTCTCAAAGCCATCTGTTCAAGAGGAACTTCCCACTCATCAACCTGGAATTCAACCCATCCAGTTAAACTTTTGATCCATGGGACGTGGATTTTTAAGAAGGGAGGAGTTAACACCACCAGTAATGCTGCATAAGCACAACGTGCATAGATAACATCAACGATAATATGTCATCAGCACAACGTGACTATCAAGACACGCGAAGAGCAAATATGCTGACTTGTGGTAAAACATATTGTAATTTAAGACTCCTTTCCAAGAATAAGAATTAACAATTAAGAAAGAAACGTAAATTAAGAAAGAAACGTAACAAACTGAGCATTAACGAAGGTCCTGGGTGAAGGTTTTCAATATGGTATTCCAGAAGCACCAACTCAGTCATTCGATGCTTCTTGGGTAAGATCATGGGTTGTTTAACATCATACTTGCAAGCTAAATTTTTTAGTCTTCCACCCACCCGTAAAACACCCTCTTCGTCTAAGAATGGTGACAACGATGACAGAGGATTTGTTCGCTCAAGTGATTTGTTTCTCTGCAGACAGCGTATCGTGCCTTCGAATACTTCAAGTTGTACACTTCTCACTACCATTTGTTCAGCCTTCAAAAATATGTCAACGTAGCTAGTGTTCCCGCATATACGTTCTTACGGTATCGTAATAATTGCACAATGATTCTGATGTTTTTGTCAAGGAAGACCATCGTTTGAGTAGATACGTGATAAGATCATTTTTGATCGTTGCAATTAGTGTAGTAGAAATTGTTGGGCGTTCTTCAGGAATAGACAATAATTTAGCAAGAGTGGATGACGTAGGCCAATACTTAGAATCCAAAATCAACCACTTCGAACCATTCCACCATAAGTTATGCCCTAGTAGAGTTGTTGGATCTATGCCTCGCGAAACGCAGTCTGCTGGATTTTCGTGGGATGGAATGTGGAACCAATGAGATCTTGAAGTGACGCGAAGAATTTCTGCCGGTCGATTGGCGATAAACGTCTTCCATCTTCGAGGGTCGTCCGACAATCATGGTAGTACTATTTCCGAATCCGTCCAGCCAAATATCTGAAACGTATGCTCTTTGAAGACTTCAACTATATATTTCATTAATTTCGATGCCAATGAGGCTCCACACTACTCTAAACGCGGAAGTGTAAATCTGTTTGATGGGGGCAACCTTGGTTTTTACGAGTAGCAATGAAGTTTGAACACTTCCAGTGGAACTTATCACGCGTAAATATGCAACAGCCGCGTAAGCCGTCTCTGACGCATCGCAGAATACATGCACCTGGATATCGCTTGTTCCTTGAGATAAATGGATATACCTTGGAATTTGAATCTCATTCAGTGTAACAAGTGTTTCCCTCAATCTCAACCAATGGCGTTTGCTGAGGTAGTCGATCATCCCAACCTATTTTTAAACACCATAACTGCTGGACCAATAGCTTCATTCTAATTGTAGGGATAACCAACCAAGTGGATCAAAAATTCTTGAAATTTCGGAGAGCAGTTGTCTTTTGGTTGGTATAGATGACAACTGCAAAAGTGAGGCATCTCTTAAATTGACAGGTATATTTTCAAGCAGTCGTGGTGAATTCGACTTCCATTTACGTAAATTGAATCCTGCGCTTCCTAAGATCAAAAGACGGTTTACGCGAAAAATTTTAGTGTTATCATCGTCACAACCAGAGAGTAAATCATCAACGTAAAAGTCGCTAGTAATGACATCAGCGATCTCTGGATTATTTGATTTATTGTCGACTGCAATTTGGTGAAGCGTAAGTACGGCTAGGAATGGTGCACATATGATGTACCGTATGTTACGGTTTTAAGACGGTAAGTTTTGATTTCTTCATCACTACACTGGCGAAAAACAATTATTTGGAAGTCGTTATCAGGAGGTGCGATGAGTATCTGACGATACATTTTCTCTATATCCGACGCAAATACCGTGGCGTATTTACGGAATCGTAACATTATATGCAGTTACCAAATCTTTTTGAATTGTGGGTCCTGTGAGTAGGGCATCATTTAATGACAATCCGGTAGATGTCTTACATGAGCCATCGAATACCACTCTGAGCTTTGTGGTGCTGCTGTCCTTAAACACCGCATGGTGAGGTAAATAGAATTTCTCACTATCGGGTTTTGATGGTTCACTATCGGAAATCAACTCCATATGATTCAGATTTATGTATTCTTGCATAAAATCATTGTAAGCCGTTGAAAGAGAAGAATTTCGATCAAATCGTCGTTCCGTGAATAAGAGCCGCCTCACCGCTGCTGATTTGGAATGTCCCAATTCTACTCTTGGTATCTTGAATGGTAAATTTATCACATACCTTCTGTTATCCTCTCGATGAACGCTTGATCGGTTAAAAAGTTCACTTTGATCACTACTCTGGAGATGAGGCCTGCAGTCTGGTACTTCTTCTATCTTCCAAGTGTATAATTAAGGTTCTTCTCATCTATTATGGTTGAGAAACTTTGTGTTGAACTGAAGTTCTGTCTTGGGGGAGCGATAAGAACCCATCCAAATATAATTGACTGAACGTGGGTGCGACCATCTGTAACGATTTTGTCAGGATTAATGATATCAAAAAATACATCTGCGCCCAATAAGATGTCGATTTCTCTTGAGGAACCAGCATGAGGATCAGCTAACTTTAGAGACTTAATGCCCTGGTTGAGGTCATCTGTTTCTGCTGAAGCAAGTGTAACCACTGTTGGTAGAATATACGCGTTGATGAACAAACGGTTGTGGTGAGTCAATCGTGATGACACCTCAATGCATACTACTCCTTTAGTTGTGGCAGCCGTTTTGTTTGACAGCCAATTATTCAGATAAATTTCAAAATAAAAAGATTATTTGCCAAGATCACATACGTTTGTTCTATTTTAAGGCGCAACTAATAAGGGGCCTGAGCAAATAAGAGAAATAACCGACTTCAACTTTCAATTTTATGCTTTGTAAAGTTTTCAACGCCCAATGAAACAGTGAGCTGATTTAATTGTAACAATGGTATAATAAACTTGATCAGTTCCGTCTAACTCATATCAAACGAGGGGTCCAGTACGATCAATTCGAAGTCATAAACGTGGTCAAGATTTCATAAACGCAAAATTTGCATCGTACAGCAACTCCGCAGTGATTCAGCAAACATCCATCAAATTACAGTTCAAGCAAGTGGGCAGCCAAGTAACCATGTTTCCCAAACAAACTCGTCCAATCCGCCTGCTACGTTTCATTTGAAGTTACAATCAGTCGGTCAGACCAAATTTGGTGACAATCTACCATCGTTGACAGTTAGTGCCTGGCAAACCTAATGAAAACTGAAACCGCAAGATTTTCTACAATTTTACTATACGCATACGTTGAACATGACTTGAATGCACAGATCGATCAATTTTTCACCAACAATTGATTCTAAATTAAATTAAAGTGCCACGTACGTTGAATTCATGAACCATTACAAATCGCGCCAGATTGAGCCAGATTGTTGATTCAGTAAGGGGCCAGTAATGGCCTTTAACACTGTTTATTATTATTATTACAAATCGCGTGCTCACAAAACACATATGACTGAAATGAAATCAAACCGCTAACTTATTTCTTGCTTCACTCACGCTTCCACAAGCGTCTTCGTATATATAGTTTTATAGTTTATATCTTGTGTTTCGTTAAATAATATCCATATGAATAGTTCCGCTGCGTCAAAAATG
Source organism: Tipula unca (assembly GCA_951394425.1). Taxonomy (NCBI): domain Eukaryota; kingdom Metazoa; phylum Arthropoda; class Insecta; order Diptera; family Tipulidae; genus Tipula; species Tipula unca. The sequence goes on from OX596380.1 coordinate 70,713,859, forward strand.
ATCTTTTGAGAATTTTCAAGAGGTTTTGATACCCAAAAAACGGCGTCAGTGCTGATATATCCAAGATGTAACGTCAAATTCATGTTGATTAGAACGATACCCATTTACAATAAGCCTTTTAGCGAAATAACTTATCAGAATCGTTATAAATTTCCATATACTGCTAGACGTTGCCTACGTTGATGATTGCTTGGTTGGGTTCAACGATTTAAACGCAACTCTTCAAGCCGAAATTGGCTATACATTCAGCTTCAGATGGAATTAAACTAAATTGTGGTGATTTTACTTTGCGCTAGTCCAAAATTCAGATTTGAAATCGCAATGGAGACCCAGCAATTCATAAAATAAACCTTCGGAGGCCATTATCTTTTTAACAATGTTGCTAAATAATTGTTTATCCTTCTGGAAAAAATAATCAGTTCTCATCTGCTCAGCTGCGATAAATTGTAAAGTTTAACTAAGTTTTGGATTAAACAAGCTAAATTTTGTTCAATTTTTAAATCATAGATTAAAAAAAAATTGTTTTTGTAATTGATCATATTTTTGTGTTCAAACTTCATTCAAACTAGCCCTATAGATAAAAATGAAAATTTATTCAAATTTAGAATATTGTAGTTTTCGAAATTCTAGAACGCAGTTCTTTTGGAACATTGATCAAATTGGTCAAAATTAATTTATATATAAGTGTGCAGCTGAGAGCTATGAGTGATAGCTACTCTCAGAAATATTGTCCATCTGAAAGTTATTTTAAAAAAATGTGCAACAGATCTATACTATTTTTCGGGGGTTTTAGTAAATGCGTGCTTTGCCGGTTCACTATAATTTGGAGTCAGATTGATATTTTTTAGTTACTTTATTTATCATTTACTATAAATTATAAATAATCATAAATATAATTCTCGTAACCATATTTTAGTCGACTTTTGAAAGCACTCACATTATTATTAAAGTTGGCTGGAACCCAAGCTGGTTTCGCACTCAATGCAACTCTACGCGCAGGGTAGGGATGACAATTGACCTACATTTAAAGATCTATGATTAAGAAATCGGGACCTAACTACCTCGAAAGCGGGGCAGCGACAGACAAAGTGAATGCTGTCATTGTCATCTTCAAGACAGTTGTCGCACAGATAGAGCAAACTTTGTGAGCCTCAGATTAGGTTGACAAATGAAGTACTTTGCCACTCGGCATGTAGTAGAAGCTAGCCAATTACGCTTAGCCTACAGAAACATGTAGTTCTTAATAGCTTCCTTACCACAATTAAAGGTCAGGGGCATTGTCGGTTCAGGTCCAATGAATTTCATCCTTGAGCCTGTTTTAGCTAAACCATCAGCTATCTGATTATCTTCAATGCCACAATGAGTCGGAACCCAAGAGAGCAATAGAATAAAGGACATTAATAAAATGTTTACAGTCCTTGACCAGTTTCGAAGTGGTCATAGGATTTCGTAGTGAATTGAACACAGGTTAACTATCACTACATCGAATAATGTCTTTTCTGGAAACAGCGAGGTTAAAAGCGTCAATCGCACAACGTGTGAGTGCAATCAGCTCCGCTTGGCATACCGTGCAATTCCGGCCTATACTCCCACATGATTGTAGGTCATGTGTAGGGCAATAGGAAACGAAACCTGCACCAAAATTAGAGTGAGACCCATCAGCGAAAAACACGAGCGACTGAACCGTCCAGTCATTGAACTCTTGAGAAAACCACGAGTTCCTCGCTGGATAAACCACCGAGAAAGAGATATCGAATCAGAATTCTGACAATAATTTGTCATTAACAATATTAATTTCTGGTACAATATATATGAGTTGAATAAATTGTAGATTAGCTTATGCCCTGTGATCAGGCGGAGTGCGTTCCACGCACCAATACACCGCAGATTGCCAAATAAGATTGGGTGAAAAGCAAGTATAGAAGAAGAGGACATAGCCTCCGTAATAGCTCGACAAGCCATACCTTGCATGCTATTAAGCTTCGCAATGACAGAAACTGACTGAACCACAGGCCACCAAACAACCGACGCGTAAGATAGCAAAGGTAAAGCTAGAGATTTGTAAATAAACATCAGCATTTTGGGGGTCAAACCCCAGGACTTCCCAAATGCTCTTCTACACTGCCAGAAAATGGAAGTGACCTTTTGTAGTTTAATCTCAATATGAGATTTCCAGGACAATTTACTGTGTCGGATCTAGCGATCGTTTCTCCAAAAAAAAGAAGGAGCAGATAGCTCTCCAGATTCCTACGTCTGGTGAAGACTATCAGACTAATTTTCGATGCATTAACGTACAATCCCTTCTGTAGACACAACATTTCTACAACTTGGAGAGCGCGTTGCGATAAGTCTGATTGTACATTAAGGAATTTACCCTGAACCAGAACGAATAAGTCATCAGCATAACTCTGAGCAGTGAAGCCCCGGTTGCTGTAGTTTTACAAGTAATTCATCAATAACTAAGAGCCACTAAGCGATCTTTCGAACCTCGTAGCAAGTTCATGCAGCGCAGTTTCACATGATCTACCAACTCTATAAGCATGTTGAGTGCTACTGAGTGCGGGATGATAGATAAGTGGTGATTCCTAATATATCGCTCAACAATTCTCTCCAGAGTTTTGCCTTGGGATCGGCATAATCCGTCTTTCCAGCTTTCGGGATGAATAACTCTACTCCTGCTCCAGGACTGTGGAACATATCCAAACCCAAAGCACGCTTGACAGAGTCGAGGTAAATGTCACTGAATTAGGAGAAATCCATGCTGTAATTCAGCAGGAAAAACTCCATCCGGACCATCTGATTTATAAGGTAAGATACAACGCAAGTTGTTGAGAGTGACTAGCCTACAAGCTTAGTCCCAGTCAGATGAATAACCAGTACCATTGGGTTGGGCGTCAGCAACATAATCATGATTGCAGAAACTAATCCAAGCAGTCCTACGAGCGGATCTTAGCATTTTCTTATATTCTTTTTGAGCTGCCAAAACGTTATCCCAATCAACCTGAAGGTCAGATCTTTTGGCTTTGTTTTTGAGTCTCCTAGCAGTTTTCCTCAGTTTTTTAAGATCAGAACACCAAAAAGGCTTATTCTGAGATTTTTGCTTGGTAATAAGAGGACAAGATTTTTCGAAGGCTGAGGTGACTGCATGCGTTAAAGATGAGGCTAGCAATTCAATATCCTCAGTCGAACTTATCTCACCCAACGAAACCAGCCGAGGTTCCAACTCAAGAGAGAATAACTCCCAGTTGGTAAGCTTCTTGTTATACGATAAGGTTGAAGAGTAGGTCTTCTACGATTTAAATTAAACGAGATGCACCTATATGGTCGGAGGTGAGAAAGTCATTGGTTATACCCTCCAATTACAGATCAAATCGATAATCGACATGGAGCACAAAGTAATGTCAACCACTTCCCTCCTTACTGAATTGATAAAGGTATAGGCTCACAGCCTTTGTTAAGGATTTCAAGCTAAGATGAAAGCACTCACATAGTAAAACACACGAAAAAATGTCTTGAATCAGTGCTCGAGAATTGTGAGTGCTTGGCAATTTTTTTTAATAAAATTCCATTTACCTTATCGAAGTGCAAAGAATTGTTATGGGTAATGTAGTAACTAGTACGCATAATTGTCGAAAGAAGTATTGGTCGTGTGAAAGTTGTTGATTTCTTCAAATTTAATTTATTCAAAAATCATTTAGTTATTAAGATAAAACAATAAGAGTTTAGATTGTAACATATTCAATGGGCCAATCATTCGTTAATCCGAAATCATAATGATTACAGAAAAGAACACTAGAAAAATAAACAAAAACCGGCAAACAGAAATATCGACCATTGGCTATTAATCGGAAACTGGAACATAAGAACTCTAACAGAAACATTAAAGTTAGCACAAGTAGAAAAGCAAATGAAGCAGTATAACATCAAGATACTAGGCCTCAGTAAAGTAAGATGGAAAAATAGTGGAGAACTTACAACAAGCATTGGTAAATATATGATGTTCTCTGGTAGAACAGACACACACGAACAAGGCGTAAGCATACTATAACATAACAGCTAAAGGAAAGAAGGCACTACTCGAATGGAAACCAATCAGTAGCAGAATAATAACAACAAGATTCCATTCAAAATTACGAAGCACAACAATCACACAGTGCTATGCACCTATGGAAGAGGCAGATGAAATAACAAAATATGAATTCTACGACCACTACAACACTACAAACCACAATATCTAGTACACACCAAAACGACATCAAAATTTTCTAAGAAGATTTCAATGCTAAAATTGGAACCGATAACAGAGGCATGACGTCAATCATGGGTAAATGTGCGCTTGGTGCTACACGAAACAACAATGGGAATAGACTCATCGACTTGTGTCACAAACCAACTATTCATAGGAGGCAGCAAATTCCCACATAAAGAAATACACAAATACACCTGGACATCACCAGATGACAGAACCAAAAACCAAATCCACCACCAACTGGTAATAGCAACTTTCAAAGTCAAACCAGGCGATGTAAAAACACACATGAAGCCAATGTGCTCGGCTACCAAGAAAACACCAGAAAACCATGAATTAGCGATGAGACGTTGAACACAATCAAGGAACGTGATCAACTCAAGTTATAGAACTATGTCACCAAGATACGACGGAAATCCGAATGAAATACGAAAATATAGCCTAACAAGTGAAAAAGATGGCAAAAAGAGACCGCAGAAAATACACAGAAGATATTCTCGTAACTGCAGATGAAGCAGCTGCAATCAGAAACATGCGCACACTACAACAATGTTTAAGATGGGTCACCGGAAAATACGCGAACATTCCACCCATAAAGGATCTATCTGGTCAAATCTTAACCACAGATCAGCTACAACTGAATAGATGGAAAGAACACTTTAAGGACAACTGCGTAAATAGTAAAGAAAATTACGAAGTCCCAGATGATAATTAATACAAGGGAAATTCCGCAAAGAAAGGCGACCTAAGAGAATGCAATCACAAAGAAAGGCGACCTAAGAGAATGCACAATAAAAGTATTAGCGTTGATCACTCTCGAATGAATATCAATCAACTAACACCTGAGAAATGAACAACCCGGCTAAGGGCCAGGTAGGAGCTGTACAAATCAATCAACACGATCCGTATCATCATAGAGCAATTAAATGAATGGAACTCACCACTACATCTACTCTTCGTGAACTTTGAACGCGTATTCGACTCAATCAACAGAGGCGCAATCTGGAAAGCACTTTGTGGAATAGGCATACTAAAGAAAATAATTGATATACTACAAGAAATGTATCGGGATGCCGGAAACAAGGTTCAACACAAAGGAAAATAAAATGACAAATACTTCAATTCGCAAGGAGTAAGACAAGGATGCATACTATCTCCACTACCGTTTCTGGTAGTACTGGACAGCGTAATGCGCAAACTTGACAAAATTCGCCTACCTTGGTTGTACTATAGCAAAAATAGGCGGTATGAAGAAGAAATCAGTCAACGCATAAACAGAGCAAGAAATACTTTCAACATGCTCCATAAGATCTGGAATGCATCCGTCCTGTCAAGGAATACGAAGCTGTCCAAAATCAGGACTGCTGTATGAATGTGAAACATAGAAACATGTGTTCTGGCTGAACAGCATCAGCAACATAGAACTTCTGCGTGTGAGACCGACGCAAGTGGAGAAGGATCGGGCACCCATTAAGGAAAAATCGGAATGACATAACACGGATGTCATTAGAGTGGAATCTACCAGGAAAACGTAAAGTGGGAAAACCAGCTATTACTTGAAAAAGAACGATGCCAGCCGAAGCGAAAGAACTCGGTAAAACAGTTGGTCCAGCCTAGTGACCGCCCTATGCTCCTGAATTGGAGAAAAAGGTAAAAATAAAATAAAAAAGTTTGTAACATCATAATCGCCACACTTACATAAAAATTAATAACCCCTAGGCGCGTGCCCCCTCATATTTACAACGAAATCAACTTAAACCACATTTATCTCTTTGGCCAAAACCAGACTCTTCGCTTGTTGTTGTCGTCGCTTATTATTTATAATCAAGCACACATTCATAAAATACCTTCTTTATATATTCAAATAACCATCACCTGTCTATATCGACATCTACTTCATCAATTCAAGGTGAGCAATTTTCACATACTTATTAAAAAACATCTTTTTTATCAACATTTTAACGATTTTTATCACATCTTTCGCTTCTTTTTTCTGTCCTATAAATTTGTTATCTAATTTTAGTCACTATATTCAGTACTCATCTCCATATATACATACATAATACCCATCATATTCCCCGCGAGATTGGGGTATCTTTTCTCTACGTCATATACTCGTTTTTATATTCAACTAGCATATTCCAAATACAATCATAATAGTAATGATGATCGCATATACGAGCACAATGTGTATAGAATAGAATATATGAGTATATTAGGCAAAAATATACCGGAGAAGACGAAGAATTTGTATACGTCGAGAGCTGCACAATGATATCGACATACAAAAAAGAAAAAGGTTTTCTTATTTTCTTGTAAAATTGATTTCATTAATATTATTCTTTCTTTCGTATAAAGTGGGTTGGGTTGTTGTTGTTGGAATTTTCCGCTTAACTCAGCCCATTAATTGAGGTAAATTATGATTTTTTTTTTTTAGGTGTATATGTAAGCTCTTCTCTATACCAATATTATCTTGAACAACAATTTTACAATCTAACTAAAAATTGGTTTATTTAAACTTCAGCAAGAATCATGCTGAATGACGCAATGGGCTTATGGTACGAACCTTAATATTCTATATACAAATGTAGCTGGTAGAGATTGAACCATCGAGTCCTCACAAATATAATGTTGATCCTGTGTTTTGCATTTCAACATCCAGACGTACAGCGCCACTTCAAACAAAGTGAAGTTTTTAATAGCTTTCTATTATAGCTTCCAAAATTTCTAAATGGGAGCCATCACCATCACAAAACAGACTGTTAAATAGAATAAAAACCATCAATTAAAAATTTTCAACCATCTATATTGCCAAATTTATGCGGCTTATAATCAACCATAACCACCCCATTTTTATCTAAGTTAACGTACATTCCTTTTCAACACACTACTCTTCTACCACACTAAGAGCGTGGTGCATTAGATCAGAAATACCGTTAGTATATACAAGCTCTTTGTTAGAATAGTAATCTTTGGATGCTGGAGTAATGTTTCGCAGGACTCACCAACAATGTAAGTATTTTGCAGGTCATTGAGAAGGGCAGAAAGTTAAATAATAATCCTTGATAAATCTTGCGATGAACATAATTTTAACCCAAGTAACAATATTTGATCATAAGGAATATAATTTTATCTAATTCTTGCTTAAGTCACACTTATTTTGACTCAATTCAAATTTAATTTTCGATTCAAGATAATAGTAAATGGCCATTAACTGGCCTCTTACGTACTGTATCAACAATTTGGTTCCAACGGTTTCAATCCTAAACATGGATTGCGTACTGTTTTAGACAGTCTGAAGAATTCAAATTATTCTTTACACCGGGGAGCCATCGTCTCTTTTCAGAGATCGCTGCAGAATTAATTCCGGATCAGCACGCAGAACGTGACCGAGCCAGCGTACTCGCTGAGATCTTATTTCATGCACAATATCGGGAATCTTCATCAAATCTCTGATCTCGATATTGTACAGAGCTCGGTATGTGCCATCTATTTCGTGTTTTGGGCCGTAAATTACACGCATGACACTTCTCTCAAAATATAAGGAGCCATCTCTCGTACTCATCCGTCAGGACTTTAATATCCTCACCGTCCATTCTATGTGTCGAGTACTGCGTCTATGTTGACACAGAGGTTTCCATCCCGGTCCCGAATGGCAGATGACGCAGGCTTGAAAGTATGGTGCAATTTGTCTAATCCAGGAACCATATCTTCTTGATAATGCTGTCTCTGGATTGAACTTATTTAATGGCAGAATTTTCTGTAAGAATTCTGTCAATAAAACTCGAGCGTGCATTTTTATTGGCAATAATATCAATGCAGTTCTTATTCAAGAGTGTAGCTCGGCCGATATTACGGCTGTTCTTATTACTCTAGTATCCGCTAATTCCTGCATTAAACTGGTCATCGCCTCAGTTTACTTGCCGTATGACTCTTCTTCACCTCCTCCCTCTGAGGAACTCACTAATCTTGTGACATGGTGTAAAAACAAGCGTACCCCTTTGGTAATCGGTTGTGATGCTATTGCTCATCACTCGATCTGGGGTAGTACGAACATTAATCTCAGGGGTTCTTCACTGTTTAATTATATAAGCTCCTCTGAGCTTGAGATTCTCAATACTGGAAGTGAGCCTACTTTTGTCAACTCTATCCGGCAGGAGGTGATTGACATTAGTTTATGCCCCATGTCCATTATTGATTTAATTTTAGACTGGAGAGTGACGGATGACATCCTCACCTCTGAACACAGGTGTATTTCGTTTAATATCAACCTTAAACGACCACCTCTTAAACCTTACCGCAATCGAAAATTAACCGATTGGGGTCTTTTCTCTCTCGAGCTTGGTTCTTTCCTTGCGTCACCGAGGGTTATTCGGTCGAGGAAGGACATTGAGGATCAAGCATCGTCACTTGCATTGGCAATTACGATAGCCTTTGAAAAATCATGACCCCTTATCACTAATCAAAAGATTCGGAACAAACCTTTTTGGAACTCTGACCTTAAGAAATTAAGGAAATCTACTAGGAAACTGAAGAACAAAGCAAAAAAGTCTAAGCAACAGATTGACTGGGATAACTTCTTGTTAACTCAAAACGAATATAAAAGAAGTCTAAGATCCGCTCAAAAAGCCGCGTGGTTGAGCTTCTGCGAGGAAATCAACAGTCTTTCTGCGATCGCTGGACTCAATAAAACTTTAGCTAAGAACAGTACGTGTAAACTGGATTCTCTTCGTCTACCGGACGGACAGCTTACCTACTCCAACAAGGAAATTGGTGAGCTGCTCCTTTCGGCTCATTTTCCTGGTTGTGATATCGTCAACTCGAATGATGTTGCAGCCGATCTCACTAGGATGTCTGTTGCAAGTCCCGATTAGAGTTTGGCTCACAAGCTGATAAATCATGATGTCTTGCGATGGAGCCTATTTTCCTTTGCATCTTATAAGGCTGGCGGTCCTGATGGTATCTTTCCTGCTGAACTACAGCAGGGTTTTCCTCAAATTCAGGATCATTAGCTCCACCTATTTCAAGCGTGGATTGCTTTTAGCACTGTTCCAAATTCTTGGAGCAGAAGTAGAGTTATTTTTATCCCGAAAGCTGGTAAGTCCGATTATACGGTACCTAAGTCCTTTCGGCCTATTAGTCTATCCTCAACTTTTCTTAAAGCTCTGGAAAGAATTGCCGATAGATTCATTAGAGATCATTTTCTAATCACATCCCCACTCAGTAACATGCAGCATGCTTATAGAGTCGGTAAGTCCTGTGAAACCGCCCTACATGAACTTGTAATCAGGATTGAAAAATCCCTTTATAATAAAGAGTTTCTTGTGGGTACTTTCCTGGATATTGCGGGAGCTATCGATAGCACTTCGTTTGCTACGATCACTACTGCCTGTACCAATTTTGGTATTGATCTCACCGTTATCCTATGGATTGAATCCATGCTTAAGTCTCGCACTGTGGAGGCGGAGCTGGATGGTGTGTTAGTTTCTGTTAAGGTCACCAAAGGCTGTCCTCAGGGAGGTGTGCTCTCACCTCTGCTGTGGCTTTTGGTCATTGACGAATTGCTTGTGAAGCTGTAGCAATCTGGCTACATTGCTCAGAGCTACGCTGATGATCTTGTTCTGACAGTCTCAGGCAAACATCTCAGTGTTTTATCCGACCTAACTCAGCATGCTTTGACTATTGTGGAGGCATGGTGTGTTGAGAAGGGTCTTCACGTCAACCCTTCTAAAACTGATTTAAATGACTTTACAAGGAAGAGGAATACTCTTGAATTTTCTGTTCCCTCCCTTTTTGGGAGAACGATCACAAAATGTGACCACGTCGAGCACCTTGGTGTTATCCTGGATAGTAAACTTTCCTGGAAGAATCACCTGGACTACAAGCTTCAAAAAGCTACTGCCTTTGGGAAATCCTGGGGCTTAAGCCCTAGGATGCTTTCTTTTATCTATAAATCACTGGTCCAACCGCTACTATTGTATGCCTCTATTGTGTGGTGGCCAGTAGTTGACCTGAGGGCTTCTGTAGCCAAGCTTAATGGTCTACAAAACCTTGCTTGTAGGGCCATAACTGGGGCTATGTCCTCGACTCCACTTCTCGCTATGGAATCCATTCTTTCCTTGCCTCAGTTACGCACCTTTATTCTAAGAACAGCCTGTTCTGCAGCTTATCGTCTGAGGTGCATTGGGGCATGGAATCTGTTCTATCGTGGGACATCGACAAATTTTTACTAATTATTCTTCATGTTTACCAGAAATCGATATGGTTAACGACAGACTTCTACCCCAATTCCATTTCTCAAATCTTTTTTCGTACGTCACTGTTTTTCAGGCGGAACTAATAGCGCTGACACGTAGTGTTATTGAGGCTTTGAATTTTGCTGTTAAAAACAAAAGTATTCTACTGTGTACAGATAGTAAAGCTGTACTTAACTCTTTAAGAAATCCCTTGACTGTTTCTAAACTCGTCAAGGAATGCAAACAATTCATGAACCTTCTTTGTTCTAACAATAAAGTTACGGTCATGTGGGTTCCGGCTCATTGTGACATCATAGGCAATGAGATCGCGGATTGTTTAGCCAAAGCTGGCTCCCAATTAACTTTAATTGGTCCTGAACCAGCTGCTCCTATATCTTTCAACTACGGGACGAAAGTAATTAAGGATTACGCTTTGAAAGACTTAAGGTCTCAGTGGCTTGCGACTTTTGGCTGTCGTAAGGTGAAGTACTTCATTGGGGAGCCCAATTTGAGGTCCACGAAATATGCTTAATCTTTAAAAAAGAGCCAGTTAAGAGTCTAGGTAGCGATTCTTACGGGACATGGTCGTTTTAAAGATCATCTACATCGTATGCGTTTAGCTCATGATGCTATTTGCGAGAACTGCCTTGAGGAGGATGACGACTCCCTCCACTTCGTGTGCAGTTGTCCTGCGTTCAGTTCTATACGAGTTCGGGTATTCAACTTTAGGTCTTTGAATTTAGATCAGTTGTCCTCTCTGCCTTGGTCTAAACTTGTTCAGTTTGCGAAGGCAACAGTGCGGGTTTGCGAATTGGGATAGAATCCTGGGTTTGCACCATGTGCCTTTGTGGCATTGAGTGCGGACTCCTCGTGGGTTCTGTAACGATGTGCTGGCAGTTGTGTGCAGTTGGGCGTAACAAAATCTATGTTAAACCCTTATACAGACCATGTCAATGCATCGTTAACAGATCTCCAAGTGGATTGCATCGGTGGAGCAGCACATTGCCTGGCTAGGTGACAATCAGATGGGGGGGATCTTTCCACCATCCACTTTGGAGCTAGAAAATGCTGCTAAATTGAAGACACAAATTATATATCACTTGTACAGCTATAGGTCAGCGGACGATTCAACAATAGACCTCTAACGGCCTATCGCAGACTAATAAATAAAAATAAAAATGTTGGTACATATTACTCACTGTATATCACTGTATATCACACATGTTTAATGGCTTTTGGAATATTCCAGTTTATGGTGTTCAGATGTTGGTGTTCACCTAACTTGACCCTCCCTAACCAAAAAAAATATATTACACTTGATTTGCAAGTGTAATCCCATTTCTAAAATATGGAGCGTGGAAACCTAAATCATCACATTTTCACTCAATTAGCAATACATTTTTTTATTGCGTCACTGTAACAAACTTAAACACAAGCTAGGTTGTTTTATTCCCATGATCACAATATTTTCTTTTTACGGAAAAACAAAACACATTAACATTTTATTGTGGAAAACCGTCTGCACACAATTTATTTAACAAAAAAAAATTAAAAATTCTAGAAAAATAGTAAATATTTATCGTTCAAGCAGAAACACTATGACACATATATGTATATGTATATAATTCGTATATATAAATATTAAATTAATTTTTATAATAAATACCATGCAATCAATATAAATTTTCTTATTCTAACTAATTAAATTTTATTTAAATATATGTTAACATAACCATCATACTTAATCGTTGTAGTATATATTAAATATATGAAATTGCTATACTATAGTATATGCGTACGCACCTAATTTAACCATATGTACTGTAATTATTTAATATAATTAATAAATTTGTAATGATTTGTCTTAAACAATAACTTAATAATAACGTAATTGTAAAACGAATACTTGTTAAATTTTAATATGCTACATCTTAATACAATAATTCAAAAATTGGATATTCCCAAAGTTGCAAACAAGATAAATTTGGCTGATTCCATTTGTGCATTTTTCGTTGAATATAATTTATATAGGAAACCGGAAAAATTCCGAAGTTTCGACCAAGGAGAACCGCGCTTTTATTTTTTTGAATTCGCTGAACCATGCGAATGAATATATATTTTATTAACGGATTTAACACTTACAGTTTTTTTGTTTTATTCACAGTTATCCGTGCGAGTGGCTATCGGCTTACAATCCGCGGGTTCTCCTATAAATCACCAAAAAAAATTGCACAAAAAAAATCACAATTTAATATGGATGATGAGCTCATGATAAGAAATTATAAAAAGAATTATTTAAACTTAGCTATACCTTGGTTTTTTAATTTTAATTAAGTTGAGCTTCAGGTTTGCTATTTTATTTTCTTATTATTTAGCCACAGCACAATTTTAATAAATTTAGCACTTGAATTTTTAAGTGAACAAGTTGCCAGTCAAATCACAATTAATTAAGAATAAACATAATTACCTATCATGAACCCACACCATCAAAACAAATTATTGGTAACAAACCGGAAATGGAACCAGTCTCGGGTTTTCTCGACGTGATCGTACGATTTTTATTTATTTAATTTTTATAGACATATACATATACAATACACATTATGTATAAGCATATCCGACCGTTCGAAAATATAACGCGGTTTTTTAAAAACGAAGTATATACAAATTTGCAAATTCATTGTGTGCTGCAATTACAGTGCGTAAATAAATTCACCCCGATGCAACATTGTGATCAAAGAATTTTTAACAATCCAATTGTTACAGTTCCGGCCAATTTTAATAATAATAATAATAATAATGGTGCAATCCAGTAATTCCTTTAAAGAAATTACGTGGACTGCGCTCATTGCTGAGTTGTTGTACTTTCAGAACCTCGGCCTTCCACCATTCTCGCTTTTACCGTCTACAAATCCGCTTAGCTGCCCTTCGAGCAATAGCAGCTTAGACGTTTATGCACTTCACTAAGGGCTATATTTTATTGTTTAACTGCAAGATGACACTATATCATCAAACCAATAATACTTGGGTCTAAGTTTCACTATATATACCTTAAATAAGACAACCGAAGTTTTCAGTCCTCCCAAACAGAGTTCACACAGTAAGACTGGCAATTAGCTTCCTTACTGCTGTCGCTGACAAGATCCTGATATCGTTCGTTTCTTTTGATCTTCATTTATCAGACCTTCACAGTCGAAACGTTCCATGCGTTTCGCTGTGTTCCCAGACTTGTACCAAATCTTCCATCGTATAGCTTTATCTATTTGATTCATGTTTCTAAATGTATTTGTTTGTGTGGGAAGGATGTGCTTGCTACGCTAAATTCGTAAGCAAAGTACATCATTCTCTACCATTGTCGGTCGCAGTGTACGGATCTATGATTTCACACAAGTCGGCCTGATGTCGGCCATGTACTGCATTAAAGTCCCCAATTACCATTCTAACATCGTGTTCGGGTATAGATCCCATCAGATCGTTTAAGTCATTGTAAAATGAATCTTTATCATGGGGCTGGGTAACTTCTGTGGGCAAGTGTACAAGAAGATTATACAATCGGTTATTGACTTGGAAATCCAAAACAGCGTTCATTACCTGCGGCCCATTAAGAAATCCAGCTCCCAGATTTCCTAGTTCATCTCCACTGTAGAGCAACGTATAGCCCTGGGACTCATGGTCTCCACTATTAGGCCAGCGAGTTTTTTGAAGAACAACGGGTTCCAGCCGATACTCCTTCATGCAAATGATTAAGCCAACGCCCCTGGTTTTCTAAGTGACTACACATTCCACATGCCGATCCTAAATCTCGTGTCTGGGTACTTGAGCGGGGTCCTGTATTTTTTTGTCGGTGTCCAGTTTTTTTTTGTTGATATTGCAAATAGTTGGGTTTTTTACGGATGCGGGTCGTCCGCCCAGCGATCCAACGGTTTAGTCGCCTCCTACGTCAAGCAAAGGATACTGTGGTGATATTCTAGGAAAACATGTTCGTGCAATTTATAGATTCACGAGACATGTGAGTGCCCCTAAAATAATGGTAAAATGGATTAAAACGATTATGAAGAAGAAGATAGTTCTTTGTTTAGTAATTATGGCTATTTAACGAAACGCTGATCGTTATGAACCAACCACATCCATCCACGTAATAGAATCTCTATACACCGAAAACCGATATACAGATTCACATATCTTTCAATCTGATGAAAACATTTGTATCATGCTTGTCCAATTCGATTATACAATGTACGAATTGATAATCCAAAGCTAACATACACATTGGAACAGTAAAAAGTAGTTTTTGGACGTTAAACTTATTATGTCACATGGTCACGTTCCAGCGATCAAAAATTACTTGTTATCGATACAAGTATATAAGGCAAACTTTGCAAAGAGGTAGGGCGCCTATAAAGAAGTCACAGTTGTAAACTAGTACTGCAACCGTGGGCCCGTTAGTGGCATTGAGTGCTGCAATTAGAAATGAAACTAATTGCTTTGTTGGAATTATGCAGCATAATTTTGATCAACGAATTTTATGAAGAATGTCTGTTGAACTCTAGTACAACAATGGGTTTCCATATAAAACCATTACTACACACAGCATATTGCTATATCAGAGCGGAATGGTGCGAATTAATCTCTATATTGCATTTACAGCACCATTACAATAGAACACAGTGGTCGGAGGAAAATATCGTTAATCGTATATACAACAAAACTATACAATCTTGGCGGCATCTTCTTATTCAGAAAATAAAGAGAATGACCAAGCGGAATCCTCATCGCTATACATTTAAAAATTTGAGTTCAATTAACTTCTAAAGCTCCTAAAAAAAATATTTCATTCATTGGTGCCAAAAAAATGGTATAGTTTAAACTTTACACAAACAAATCAAAATGCTGACGATAGTCTGGTGAAAGCTCGGAAAAATGAAATCACTCTAATATGCTTCAAGTAATTCATTTCTATTCACTTCTAAAAAAATTTCATTAGTTGAAAAGCTCAATGCTAAAAGAAATTTAATATTTAAAAGACATCAAAGCTTAAAAATTGTGGGTGTAATCTCTTTTATCAGTGTCCTTTCCAACAAAGTAAAATAAATCTGTTACAATAAAATTGTTACTAAGCTTTTAGAATAACAAAGCTTATAAAAACATTTCTGTCAAAGATATTCCTATTTTATAATCCAATCTGTTGCAACAAGCATGAGATCAACTCAGATAACATTCGGCTTTATACCACAGATGTAAAAGCTTTTACATTTTAAAGTGATAGAACTCTGGTGACAATCGACTCATACGTGTAATCTTAAAAGCTTTTTGGATGAAAAAGCTTGTTAATTTTTTTTTATGGTTTTCCAACAAATATATGTAAGTTTTCAAACAAACCGTACAAACTTGGTTTGTGAGCGATATGAAAGCTTATATAGGAGTAATAACTCTGAGCTTTTAGATGATAGAAAGTTGCACCGGCGCTTTGTATAAGCTAAAGGGAAACAATAAAGCTGATCTACGATTATCAATGCTGATTTTTCAAAATGTTGAAGCTTTTATATCACACTAGGCCAAAAGCTCAAATAGGTTTTTCGTAATCTGCGATTTAAGCAGAATCCACCAGTTTTAAGTGTCATTACAAGATAAATCTATTTGCATTACCTCGGAAACCATCTGCTATATATACGTACATATATCAACATACGTATATGTATCCCACATATGTATGTTGTTTAATACGATTACAAATAAATTGATTGGAAGATTAACTTGATTTCATTTTTTATTTCGTTTCTCCGTGGATATGCCTACCTAATATATGCTACCACCAACAATATCATTTATGGCGTATTGTCGGTGAATTTTAATTTTCTTAAACGACGATTTTTCTCCACATTTTAATAAGACACCATTTATGGATTTATATTATAAAATCGTGTGTGTGTGTGTATACAGTTTATCTTAATTGATATTATTTGTTCCCATTATATGACATATATGTATTTGTATGAAGTGATATGACACCCCCGCCATGGGAGATGAATGAGAGGCTCACAGTATTCAATTTTACCGTAATCGATTTACAAACTCTTTAAAAAGCAACATAAAAATAAAAATCTTATCACTCTTATCAAAGTACCAGTATATATAAGTATGTACATATATACAAAACAAAATGTCTCGTTCTGTCTCTCTAATCCATCTTCTTATATATGATAAACAGTTTCATGTTGAAAATCGTATCTATAACTACTGTGTGCGTGTGTGTGTACGGGGGTGTAGGTGTGTGTGTGTGTGTGTATATCTATATTTATATTTAAGACACTGAGAAAAAAAAAAAAAAATTGTTCCGTTTGTGTTGTTTTTTTTATCCACCACACTTCAAGATATTATGTAAAGTGGAATTTTATTGATTGAAAGGCACGAGAATACCGATATCGTGTAGAGACAGTGGTTCTTAGTGTATGTTCCGCGGAATACAGCAATATGTCGGAAAAATTAAGAAAATTTTTATCAAAGTTATTTGGATTCAATTCGAGTTTTGAATTGTTGTGAACATTTCAAGAAAATTGGAGAGTACAAAGCTTTGTAATTTCCGTATTCGGATCGAATAGGTCGTAAGCATGGTCACAACTAAAGGGTGGGCCATTTAAAAGTTTAAATTTAAAAATGCAATAAAACAAAAACGGTAGAGATGGAATATTAAATCATTCACGTTTTCGAGTGTATGGGGTCGTATCTCGGCGATGGCATCAGGAATGTTGGCCTTCGAATGCTCAATTGTCTCTGGTTTGTCGGCATAACACTTATCTTTAAAGGCGCCCACAGAAAACAGTCCAATGGTGTTAAATCGCAGCTTCTTGCCGGCCAATTAACATCACCATTTCGGCTAATTAAACGACCATCAAACGTTTGACGCAATAAATCGATTGTGGCATGAGATGTGTGGCAAGTTGCACCATCCTGTTGAAAGCAAACATCAATACCATGAAGAGCGGGCGCAAAACTATCGGTTATCATGGTGCGATAGGTGTCTCCATTGACCGTAATGGTTGCGCCGTTTTCATTTTCAAAGAAATATGAGCCAATGATGCCTCCGCTCCACAAGCCGCACCAAACAGTCATTCGTAATGGGTTTTCTGAGCCCCCAAATACGTCAATTTGGCTTATTAACGTACCCACCAAGATGAAAATGAGCTTCACCCGAAAAGATGATTTTTTTGGTAAAATCTACATCATCGTGCAGTTTCTCGTTGGCCCATCTATAGCGAAGTGTAAACGAAGCGGATGGTCATACGACTTCAACTCTTGAACCAATTGAACTTTAAAAGGCGTCATACCGAGATCTTTTCGCAAAATTCGACGTAAACTGGTGCGTGAAACGTTCAATTCTTGAGAACGATGACGAGTTGATGTTGATGGATTCTCACGCACACTGCCAGCCACAGCTTCGATATTTTCGGGTGAACGCACTGTACGAGCACGCTGACATCTTGGCGCATCATTAATGAAACCAATTTCACGAACTTTATCAATAAACTTGCGTATACCGGTGACTGTTGGTCTTTTGTCTTTACTTTGGAAATAAATTTTCAATAAATCCCAACGTTGCTCAAGCGTAAATCGATTCATTTCGTTCTGTGGAGATAATATACTGAATTTTGTGACAGAATAGAATGACATAAGTATTGCCAGATTCGAAATAACCGGTGGTTCAAATTTAAACCGATAGATGGCCCACCCTATACATTCAATTATCAATAAAGAGTGTTAATCAATTTTGAGCTACGGTTGAATGTGAGTACATTTGTTAAATACTTTTTCCAACAAATTCTTTCAAACAACTTAAATAACCTTTCAAATTTCATTTAAATTCTGAGGATTTATTTTTTGATATCCAAATTTACAAAAGAATCCTGCGTTATTTCGTTAAGAAAATACTTTTCAAATTTTGCGAACAAATTTACCGGATAGAGAAGTTAGTAGTTCAAATTTTTATTTTGCAAATATTTTAATCCAGTCTTTATGAAAGCCTCCAAATAGTGGGTAGTTGCTTTTTGCTCAGCCCCTTAAAAATAGATATTCATTCCTTTGAGTTTATAATTCCAGCAAAACATTCTTTCTTGCGAACAGGTGTAAGTTCTGTAAAACTTTGACATTAGAAATCTATAGTAAATATTCCTTTGAATTGAGTCTTTTGGATGCCTTTATGAATGTCTGGAAGCTTGTGTTCTTTACGTTCTGTAACTAAGTAAGTAATTTCAAGGCCAGCTTGTTAAAATTTATGAAATTTCATATTTACGAATTGTTTTGTGTTAACATGTATCATATCCTATATTTTAGTTTTGATCGGACCACTGGGTCAAGGTGCTGAAATTACACCAAAATATCCTTTAATAATTATACTCTACAGAACTGGAGGAGTCGAATGAATTTAAACATGTTTGAAAGCTCCGAAGTTAACTATTTGAAGAAATTGGACATCCGATGGGCATCACCTTTTAAAGTGACTCAACCACGAGGTTGTAGGGCAAACCCACACAAATTTAAAAGTGACACAACTCGGTATCACCGGCTCGAACCAATTTTTCTAAACGAGTTTTCCATTTTGTACATTTTATTTGGAATTTAATACTGTTTACCGTAGACGGGTTTTTGAAAGGATTGTAGCTCCAGATAAACATGTATCCATACAAAAATTACGGAAAATCATCACTTACTGTAGAAGTAACCGCTTTTCACAATTCATTTGAAATTTATTACTTAACCATGGATGGGATTTGGAAGGTATTTTTTATTTTCTGAAAAAATTCAATTTTTTACAATTTGTTTTCAATTTAGTGCTACTTATTGAAGAGGGGTCGGAAGGCTCCCATTCAAAATTTTCTGAAATAGTTTAAATTACTTGTGTTAATTTTTATTTTGAATTTAACAATATTTCACTATTTTAATACCAACACCAAATCTGGTATAGTATCTCATATGGTACATAACATATGTTAGACTGTGGACTAGTGTTGAAAGGGGTCGCAAGCTGGGGTCGAAGGCTACGCAAATATTTTTTTAGAATATAATAGTTTTTACCATAAAGTTCGATTGTTATTATAAATTTTTTGGTTTTGGAAGGGATTGTCTAGGGGAGGGGCACAAAATTGTCTGAAAAAAATCAAAATATTTTTTTCTATCTTTGGAATTTAATACTTTAGGAACAACTTGACTAACGTTCATCCACAATATGTCATGTCACTACGCACTCGCCGCTTCCTTCCCCAGAAGGAAAAAAGTTAAAGGAACGTAGGACAGGGTTCAACAAATATGTCGGGTATATTAGCATACAAATAATAGTTTTTCAAAAAAGTGGTCATCAAAAGTCGGAAAGACGAAAAGAAAGGTTGACCGCTAGTACCTCACAGAATACCCCGCAGCCAACTGATGGATGTGCAAGATGGAAGATCCAAGGGAGTGAGATGAAAGAGAATCTCCACACCTTGAGTAGGTGTGCTCCTGAGGACCCGACGTATACACAAGCACGCTGTTGTTTGAACTTTGCTCAATAGTTTTAGGTTAGCCATAATTTTTAAGCTGGTCACAAAACGACAATCCCACACAGAAGTATAATTTTGACCACTGAGACGTAAAGCCAGTGTACTATGTGGACCTCCATACCCCATCTCTGTCCATTTGCATTTTTGCATGAGTAGAGCACTACAGTAGCGTTCTTTTCACTTTCTAAGAAGTTTGGCTCTTAGCTTAGCTTTATGTTCTGTAACTCAGTAGTAACTCAAACACTTGTTTGAATAGAATTGTGAATTTTTAGATTTAAGAGTTAAATTAGTATGTTAACCACATGGTCGGACCACTGGGTAAACGGGCTTACAATTTACCACAAAATATCATTTAATAATTATCTCTTAAGGAGCTCAAAATTTAAACTTTTTCTAAGTTTCGGCAACAACACTTTCTCTTAAAATTTCAAAATGATCGAACGCCGGAGCCGAACAGCTTCAACAGAAATAGTCTGGAAAATTGCGTCAAAATGCTTAATAAAACGAAAATGTAATGATGAGTTCACTTTCTATTAACATTTCGAAGAAATTAGACCGCCGAGTTGATGGGCACCATAGTGACCCAACCACGAGGTTGTCAGGCTTATCCAATATGGTTTCGAAACGCACGTGGTATGGACTGATGGTTTAATGTTTGGAGTCCGAATCTTAATATTTTGATGTTATTTCTTACGGTTTCCATTTTCTACATTCCATTAGAAATTTAATACTATTTACTGTAGACGGGTTTCGGAAATATTTGGAGCTTCAGGTAGGGCACCCATACAAAACTGTCGGAGGCGTTTTCAAAGTAGTTTTTGAATAAATAATATTGTGAACAAAAAATACTGAGAAAGTTCAATTTTTTACATTTTATTTTGAATGTTACACTTTTTACAGTAAAATGGTTTTGGAAGGGGCATCCAGTCAAATAATTTTTCTAAGGGGTCGATTAGCTCCCGTAAAAATTGGAATTTAATAATATTTACCTTAGGCGAGGTTTAGAATGGATCGAAGACCATGGTATGTGGGCTCCCACAAAATTTATTGGCAAGGTTCAATTCTTAGAATTTTTGCAAAGTTATTTTTACCATAGACATATTTTAGAACTAATTGCAGTTTGGGACCAGGGTCCCATACAATTTATTTTCGACAAGTTATCATTTCTGTTTTTTTTTTTAATTTTTACGTTTTACCGTAGATGGATTTTAGAAGGGGTTGGATCCTGAAGTCAGAGCGCCCTCATGCAACATGTATTGGCTGAAAAAATAAATTTGTTTCTTTTTTATTTTGAATTTAAAATTATTTACCGTAGAAGGGTTTTGGCAGGTGTCAAAGCCCGAGGACAAAGACGTGCAAAGTGAAGTGCAAAGCTTTTATTTTGTGAAAGCAGTAATCCTTCTATTTTTTTGTTTATAGAATTTATATACAATTAAATTAACTGATTTATGATTGGGTTCTATTGATTGTTCAGGTTAAGTCTAAAATTATTTTAACCAAGTATATACTGTTCATTACAGTGACCACCATGATTATGGTCAAAGATTTTACTTTAATACACACAACTAGCGATAACAATCATTTTAAAGGCCACCGAATACCACAGTGGAAGCTTTCTTTGAACATTGCTTATAAATTGGGGAAATTTGCATACATTATCACCTCTTTCGTTGACTTAAAAATGGACACAGGGATGTAGAACTAAAATTGGAAAAATTTCTATGTTAACATTTTCCCTGATATTTTTCACTCTCATCCGTCTAGAGCACCCGTGTTTGTCAATAGTATGTCGAGGTCTAAAAATATATTAGACATAAAAATCAGTGGGAGATAAGTTTCAATACCAAATAATAAATAAAAAGTATATGTTGCTGCATATGAACCGTTCATGATTACAGACCAAAGACTAACCCAAGGCTGCCGAAAAATGGTCGAGGAAATCCCAGAACGTTTCAGTTTGAAACATTTCGGTCGATTCTGCAGAATTTCAGTCTGATAAGCGACCTCTGAAAGCTGTAAATAAAACATTTTATGACCTGCAAGTAAACCCACTTGCGCATGGAAGAAACTGGTGTTGTTATGGGCTGCCATGTTTTGAGCAAAATATTATACATATACTCGTATAAATACCAAATTATTTTTGACGTTTAGTTTGGAATTTAATAATTTTAACCGTAGATGGGTTTTTTGACACGGGCTTCAACGGAGTCACTGGCAATCAAAATGGAACATTTTCTGTAACAATTCAATTTTTTCGATTTTATTTTGAATTCAATTAGGTTCAGGTTCAATTTTGTATAGTTCAGGTTTAATACGTTTTACAGTTAAGGAGTTTTGGAAGAGTGAAGACCTTATATACAATTTTTTGAGGCGATTTTTGACGTTTTAATTTCAAACTTGATGCTATTCACCGTAGACGGGGTTTGAAAAAAACTGAGGGTCAGAGAGCCCCCGTAAAAAATTTGCAAAAAGTTTCTTTCATTTCATTTCATTTTATTTTGGATTTAATATACTTTTCGAAGTGATCAAGCAAAACCTACCAATGTACATGTTTACACAAGCAATTTATTGTTAATGAAGTTTAAAATTTCAATAAAATCCCTCAATTCCTGCTAGACACGTTCTCGGGTGGAATTGTTGTTAAATGGATTAGAGACCATCGCCAGGCGTGTGTTCCATATTTAAACACAGTTTGAGCAATACAGGAGTATGATAATCATAGTATCAGCATAAAAAATCGTACATATACATAAGAACAAGAGTTTCAAGGAAAACCAGATACTTACGATCGCGCGACAAATATTTTACTATAAACAGAAACTGTGTTTTGGTCATGAAATTTTTTTATTAATTAAAATTCCGTTTCAAGATATTTTATTACCTTCTATTATGTATGAGATTAGCGAGAGTAGTCCCTTTTGTTTGTTCGGGTAAGGTGTTTCGCGCGATTTTTTTTGTACGTGAAATAATTTTAATTGATGTGTGAGGTATGGTCAGGCGAGGATGAAAATTATGGTGCGCAGCGCGAACAAAATAAAAAATTAACATAAATTAGCATGTGCTAATCGTTAGTCACAAGTAAAAAAGATTATTAATTAGTTATCTTCCGGGAATTGTATGGCATTCAGTATATATATACAGTTTAACGAAGTACATGTGCGATAATGAAGTCTGCGACACACAAAAATCGTTTTCATTTCGTACACATACGCACAAATCAATCATGTTTTTTTTAAATTGCTCACATTTCAACGTAACAAATTTCTAAAATGCCCATAACAAATCATAATCATCCATCAGTGACCCAATACTGTATATCATCGGACGGCTGGGCCATATAAAGCGATAAGATAATACATTTTTTTTAAATGTTTCGTTTATAAATCGCGGCCGCGTACACCGCACCACAAGACACACAATACAATAAATCGTCAAATGACAAACACGTAATTTTACCGTTTCGTTTCTTTCAAAAATATATTTTATCATCATCATTACTAACATTACCACTATTACCATTATTACTATTATTGTTATGATTATTATTATTAATAATTTTCTTGTGTGTGTATGTGTGTACATACGTATGTATATAAATTCTTCTGCGTTGTTGTCGTCTTCTTCTTTTAAAAATATTGTTTTTGGTTTTTCTTATATACATACATACACACATACATACATACATATAAATTTATACACATTTTGAAAGAATAACAATGTGGCTATATATTTATTTATTAAGTAAATATTGTCGTTTATTTGTTATTTATTTTTAAGACAAACATAAGACGTAATCCATTTCTAGAAGAAAAAAAAAATTGTATTTGTTATTTATAAGAAAGTCGTTATGATATATGAGATACATTTTTCATATATACAGGATGTTTATGCGAATTCCGTTACGATGGTGTTGGATAATTTTAAACATCAAATTTAATATAAATGAGCTTTAAGCTGTAACCGTACAAAGTACACCTTTCCTATAGACTAGTGTTGGACCCATCGGGGACTGAACACGTGCGGAGCTGGAAACTGCTGGTGCTTCAAACATGAATGGAAGATCTAACGTCTTAGATTCACACAAAATCGGCAAATACTGATAAAACGGTAGTATATAGGAAGCAGGCACAGGTGTAGTGCTTCGCAAGTATCACTAGGAAAATCCCAGCAGGAAGCCACACACAATTTGTTAAAGGAGCAGATAGCATGAATATGAAAAACACTTATGAAACTTTTGATGCTCGAAGGCTGGCCCAACTCCCAGTTGCAGAGTTTAAACTCCGAAAACAAGGCCTATCCTGGGAAGGTGTGGAACTGTCGTCAATATAAAGAATAAACATGTTCCTTTGAGGAAACTAGTGGTAGTCTTCTTCCAGAATTCTGCCGAGATAGAAACACAGTGTATCCTTA
This sequence comes from Tipula unca, assembly GCA_951394425.1. Taxonomy (NCBI): domain Eukaryota; kingdom Metazoa; phylum Arthropoda; class Insecta; order Diptera; family Tipulidae; genus Tipula; species Tipula unca. Next base: position 70,738,284 of record OX596380.1, read on the forward strand.
TAAGATAGAGGGGAGCTTAAATATAGCATTTCGCTTTGAACAATCAAGTATGGTAAGCGACCTGTTCTCAAGGGCAGAGGTGCAACAGAAAATACGAAGCTCAAATAGACCGTCAACCGCAGTGAGGAGCAGACCCTACGGAACAAACAGTAAAATAGATTGTGTCTGAATAAACCTCAATATGGTGCATGTTTAAAGCGCACTGATCGACATCTTACTTTTGATAACGCAATAAGATAGGAGATGTGAACTTAGTGAAAGACAGAAAGGTTTTTTCTGAAGTTTCGTTCTCAGATCATAGACAAATAACGTTGAATGGGAATGTAACGTTTAAAGCAATACAGACACGCAAAGTCGTCATTGAGAGTCACAAATAAAAAGATGCCTTGGTGGAATCGGGAACGGGAAAAACTCAGGAAAACCACAAGAATGGAATTCAATACAGCAAAAAGAACTGGTGGGTGAGAAACATTTCAAAACTTTGGTTGTTCTCATGAGGACCCATTTCCAAGGACGTACACTGAAAGCAGAACTTTCAAAGAAAATAACCACGATGAAACGGATGGAGTGGGGGCAATAATGTCCACAAGAAGGAAGGTCAATAATAAAAATTCCATTATATAAAATATTCTAAGCTGGCCTGAATTATGACTACGTTTCTTGGCAATGGGACTGCAACCACCAGATGAATTAAAATCTTATTAATCTAAAAATCTCTCATCTTTTCTGCTTAAGACGATGGAGAAATTAAAATAATACCAACATGACCACTTAGTGAAATGCAATTTCCTTATTAAAAAGGCAAATCCGCACGGTCACGGGATTAAAACAAATTGTAAAATCCAGTGAAGTAGTACTAGCGACGAAGGAGTTTGCTCAGTTTGCCTTCATAAAAGACATAAAAGGTGTCTTTGACAATACTTCATACTAATTTATGACAAGGTCCACGCAATATAGATGGGGAGGACAGCAGCACCATCAAATGGATAAAATGCATATCGGTGAACAGAGAAATATCTGCCAACTAAGGAAAGGCAACCTATAAACTAAAGCTAGGCCAGTTTCATTTCGAAGTTATAGAATATGTTGACGACATATCTATATTATAGAGTTAGGAGCAAGCAAGTTGTCCCTTTAGGAGAACTGGCCAGATTCCAGAGACTAACGTGTTTTGTCTACTCAGATGAATATAATCTACGGGACGCCAATGAAAAGGGACATTGCAAAAGGGTCAAGCAGTATTCAAAACAATTAATAAGTATTGATTTAGATCCAAAATATTTTACGAGCGTCACGAAGCCCTAACTAAATTGGCGGGTAAAAATAAGTTCATTATTGACTGGGCTCCAGAACTTAAAGAAATCAGAGCAACAAAAAAGTAGATATAAAAGCAAAACTGCGTGCGGCCAAACCCTTTATCGGACCATTACCTTTTTGTGGATTTAACAAAGGCGACATATGATGGAGGGGAAAAGGAACTGGATGAAACTGGAAATCGAAGGAAAACGATAATTAAAAAAGTTCCTGAACTTTGATACGAGAAGAGCTAGGCAAGCTCTAGAACAAAGCAAAAGCTATCTAAGGATCCTATGTGGTGCACTAACGGGGCACAGTCCTTACAGTTAATGTTAAATATTTTAGGTTAGGAATTACGACAAAAAAATCAACGGGTGTCAATAGCTGACTCAGAATTTTTAGAATGTGACAAAATTTGGTATCCGATTTGAACGAATCCGCCATAAACCAAAATATAGCAATTTTTAGGCTCGATTCTTCTTCTAACACTTTAACAGAGGGATAGAAATTTTTTCTATTTCTAAGTTATTCATTTATTCGGTGCGATTGAATCGTGTTTCTTAGCACAGTTATTGCGTTTGCTAATCATTTCTTAAGCTGGAACCTAGAATGTGAGAGTATATGTAACGAAATCAACTGTATGAAGTGCATATGTGCTAAAGGATTTGTCTGGTGAATTGTTCCCACTAAAGACCACTGGACTGAGAATACAACTCTATAAACTCTGAGAATACAACTTTATAAACATTCTAAAGCGACTTAATATTTCGTGCAGGGTGGTTTGTCCAAATGCAAGAGACTGGTATTTTTAATGAAACAGAAATGTGCCAGCTATATACATATACATATGTACTGATATTGAGTTTTCCTTCATTCTCATTGATGGGTTTTATGTGACCCAAATTGGTTTATTCTGACATCAATTTCTTATAAATCACAACAAATTGTTCCTGCCTATTGAATCTTTTCTCCCTAGAATGCGGGCGTCGGTGCTCTTATACTGTTTCAATTTCTCAGAATTTTCTTAGCAGATTATAGACTGTTAAATTGGTTTGAGATTGTCTCCTCTCTAAAATACTGTCAATTAGCTCGAAACCTTTCTAGAGTGAACTCTAAATTCCATTGGGATAGCTCAGAAACAAGAGAGTATGTCCCAAGGAATATATCACAAATTAAAGAGACAAATAATCAAACATTTCGGCATAAAAAGATTGCCAGATATTAAATTTTTGATGTATCCAGCGAAACCATATAGTGGAGCAAGATAAAGCAAATATTTCAATCTAAGCCCGAGACGTAACCCGATCTATTCAAAATAGTTTTCACTATAGCTTTAACTGAAATTCGCCCTGCTTAAAAGGTGAAAAGTACCGCAGGAGCATGTAAAAGAGACATAGAGGAGTAGTACCGCATATTATAAATATCTTTGTAGAATATTTAAAACCCATATGTAAACTTCTGTAGACTTCATAGATTTCTAATCTATGATCGAGATTATATTGCTACACATCCAGTGATACATTTAAAAAATTATAGGCATGTCATCTTTCGGGTCATAAAAGATAAGGGCAAACCAAAGTGGACTAGGGCAACGCACACTCACGAACCTTAGTACCCTCTGTATTCTAGACACTGCAATAACAGTCGTCTTTCAAGACACATAGTATTTGTATACACAAAAGCATTTTATTCCGACACATCAGATTCATTTCTATTCATTCATTGACTGTCTCCTTTGGTATCTTGACTATACAAAAACAGCGATTTGGGAACGAATTTCGTGGGTACCAATAATGAAATATTTCATTATTCCAAATTCACAAATGTAAAAAATATGAAAATATATATTTAATTCAAAATGTAAGAAGATAAAAATTAGGGCGTTGTTTTTATTTCTCAAATTATGAACCGAGATTCGCGATAATTCTTGTGACAAAAATCATCTAGTGACGTTGTAATCTAGATTACGGAGTTATCTAGTGAAATAAATGATTAGTGAATATTGATCCAGGTTTTAGAAAGCGTTTAAATATAAGGGCGTTTTTAAATGTTATAATACCCATGCCGTTGGGTATTTTGAAATAAAAACGCCCTAATTTTTTTTTTTTAATCTACTAGTTTTTTGTTATTTTTGTCACAATCATCATCAATCTTTATTAATACAGTTCATTGTCCTTTGTATTGCTAATATTTACATTTAACATATTTGTGTTTTTTGAGAAACTGGTTAACTGCAAGAACATCATTTTTGAGAAATGTCATTTAAAACAAAAACGAAAGTAATTTAAATAATTTAGAAATATTTATTGAACTTTTTCGTAGTTTCAATTACTCCAGTACTTTGTCTGTATTCCTTGTTCCATTGCAACCGTGTAGGTGTTTAGTCCAAATTCTCCAAAATCTCAAAAACAATTTTAGCAGTATAAATTTTAGTAATTTTAATCTTCAAACTATTTGTTCCCAAATGTCAACCCTAATTTGTATCCTAAATTCTACTGTCAGTTTCTGATTAGTGATCGTTGATAGTTCGAAAGTTGTATAAGTATTATCAAGAGGTTAGAATTTTGTTCAATTGAATATAATTATAAAGTGTTTTGGGATACAATTTGGAAACAAATTCAAAATGTACCACCTGATTTCTATATATACCTTACGACATTAGACAATTAAGGGATTTTTTAATCCTTTAAACTTACGAAAAGCTCAAAACTTATCAAGTTTAATTTTCGCATCAGAATATGCTATCCATACTAAGAGTACCAAAAAGCTCTCAATAATACGAGCCAGCATGATATAAGCTTTAATTAAGTGAGATTTGCTATGCGCAGCTTTTAATGTTCAGTAGCAACCAATGACACCTTATTATCTAGAATAATTATTTTCAGCTTCAATTGTCACGGCGATGATTGCCGACGTAATACTATACCAAATTGATAGATCATCATCATCAGAATTTTTGGCCGATATCCCCTTCAATTGTTTGTTCATACAAACAACTTATTCGGCTTCAAATAATTTGTGTGCCTTACTTTTATAAAGTGGATATGGGCTGAAAGAACTAGAAACAAAAAATTTGTAAGATGACCGTTGACCGTTTACAATACTGTGCACTACATAGCTTTGGTTGGATACCCAATGAAATGTTTTGCCTCTACGTCCATATTATGCGAAGATTAATTATTAAGAATCTGTAAAAGCAGAATGCGGTGAAGGCAAATGGGAGAGGGGAAGACCAAAAACGACCCCACCCAAGCTAAGGTGGCACTGAATACGCCGAAAGCTGCATTGCTAAGGGGAAGCTTAGTCGCTAGTATGCGAACTCCAAATTAGGCGCCATTTGGTTTAAACCCATAGCCTTCCTATTATAATGCAGAGCTCTGTCATAGGTGACCGTTATTTCTCCTGTAACTCGTGGAAATAAAAATGGATGCACGTACCAAAACATAAACATAAACGAAGAAACAACACCAGTATTTCCAAATGCTACCGAAGGAAACACCCTGGCAAGCGGTGTCAGGAACTGGACCAGGTATGGGAAACAACTCCATGTGGAACAAGCGGTTTTTAGAGGGATTGGAAGGTTTCACAAGAGGAGGTCACCTACCCAACCATCAAGAACTCAGCAGGAAGAAGTGATTCGTATCAGTATTTCTGAGGATGACGACGTATCGCAGACGGATGACCTCATAATCAAGCCCACTCAGTATACCTCGCCAAAACTGAACTACATCAAAAAGATAAGGCAAGGAGAAGAAGAGGAACTTGTGAAAATGAAAGAAATATGTAATGCTTAAAATGAAGAAGGCAACCGAAAGGTAGGTAAATATTTCTAAAGATCTTAAGAACGGCTTGGAAGAACAGAAGAGGCGATCGACGTAATTATCTCCTAAATCTGTCGCTCCGCTGTCGAACAAGAAACACCTGTTCCACTGAAGAGTAATAGCACGACTGAAGCCAAGCACAAGTAAACAGTCGAAACACCAGGAACAAATACTAGTAAGCGGGTTGCCTCGAGCCCCGCTGAACCAGACTTGGTGAAAAGAAAAAAGTGGAGATGGAGGCGAATTTTTGGATTACTGTCCGATCTAAAAAAAAATCCCGAAAGATAGGCGCAGATCTGATAATTATTAGTGAGCAATAAAGTAACAAGGAGAATCGCGAATGGCACTCCGATAACTTTGGAGTGGCTGCAATCTGGGCACCAAACCCAAGCCTAGTCCACAGTCATGGTGTCTGAGATGGATTCGTGTGGGTAAAGTGCGGGGACATTACATATGTGAGCTGCTACTTTACTCCAAATGAGTCGGCCTCCAATTTCCGGGCGAATATTGATAAATTGGGCACTTTAGAATGGGGTATGGACACCACTAACGCAAGGGGTCGGTACATCCTTGAGATGGCAACGAGAACACGACTCACAGTGGTAAACTGTAAGATGTGTGCGAAAAACCTATTGGCAACCGTTAAAAGTGGAATAGACGGGGAATTACGAGAGGCCGGCTCTGCTGAAAAAGTAACAAGTACCACAATGAGGTTGGTACAGTGAGCTTGCGATGCATCCGTGCCGAAAAGAACGGGCTTACGAAGAAAAAAGACCGCAGCCTACTGGTGGTCCGACGAAATAGCAAATCCCAGGGAACGTTGTCTGGAACTCAGACTTTCAGTAACCAGAGCAAGAAGAAGATAAGGATATGCGGCTGTTTATGAGCATGAGCAGTATAAACTGACGAAAAAGGCCTAAAAAATGAAAATCAATAAAAGCAAACGTGGTAAATGGGAGGACCTTAAGAGAGACGTCAAACGGAGCCCTGGGGACTGGGTTACAGGATAGTGATGCGCAAGCTTGGGTCCCAGGCGCCCAGCCCAGTGATGAAGACCAGGAGAATGTTAAGCATTGTTGTTTACGGACGAGGAACTGCAACAGGCCATTGCCTCACTCCACAGCAAAAAGGCTGGACCAGATGGAATTCCGCGGAGGCGCTGAAGTCGATTGCTCGATCACACCCCGGACTGCTTCTTAATATGTACAACCGCTGCCTTGAGGAGGGAGTTTTCACAAGGGTTTGGAAGAAACCGCGTCTGGTGCTTATTAGTAAAGGAAAAGGAGACCCGAACTCCCCAGCAGCGTATAGACCCTTGTGTATCCTTGACACAGCAGGGAAACTACTGGTATGCCTGCTAAAAGCACTCCTCGCCGCTGAGATCAAGGTGGCAGGAGATCTATCAAAGAGACAGTATGGCTTCAGAAAAGTTTGATCTACAATCGGTGCTGTAGAAGAAGTGGTCAAAGCCTTTCAGAAGGCACAACAAGGAAGCCATTTCTCTAAGAGGATAGTGTTGCTAGTGACGCTGGATGTGCGTAACGCCTTAAATTCTGCGAAGTGGGCGGACATACTGGCTGCTCTAAATGTGTTCCATACTCAGAATGATGCATAGCTACCTAGAAAATAGCATATTGCTGTTTGAAACTGCGGATGAAATACGGCACGCCTCGGAGAAAGCCGCGAAGGTAACACTGGCGCTGAGCAGGCTGATGACGAATGTTAGAGGACCATCGCCTGCGCAACGACGACTTCTGATGTTGGTCACAAATTCTATTTTACTATACGGATGCGAGATATGGGCCGATTCACCCAAGATAGAGTGGCATCGTAAACAAATGGCGGCGGTGCACGACGGGGTGCGCTCAGGATTCCAAAAAGATCTGATGGCACAAGAACGGAAGAAAATATACGAAACGAGGGACAACCTCGGAGTGGTAGAGCAAGGACTGCCGAAAGAGAACACATCATGCGATGCTGGCAAGAGAGGTGTGAAATAAGACAAGAAGATTGCTCGGAACCCTGGGGGAGTGGCTGGATATAAGATATGGAGAGGTAAATTATTATATCACCCCAATTCTTACGGGCCACGGGTATTTCTGCGAATACCTGCACAAGATGCGGGGAAGATGGAGGATCCAGTTTGCTTCTACGAGGACTCTACCCTTGATGATGCAGAGCACGCACCTTTGCCAAATGTGATAGATGGAAGACAGAGCGGCAGCAGCTCGAGAGGAAGACCGGTATTGGTATTGGCCACTTAACGGCGGATAATATGGTGCAGGCTATGCTCAGCAGTAAGCTGAACTGCGACATGGTGGCAAGTTATGTGGAGAAAGTACTGAGGAAGAAGAAATCGGAGATGAACCAACATCGAGCGAAAGAAGAAGTACGAGTCTATATGGCGGCGATATACGAGACACCATCCTAAAGTAATGCGAAGACCGGTTCCAGGATGGTGTGACGTCTTAATAAGCAGAGGAGGTTTTTAGAGGGTGGGAGTCCCACACATTTTCCTTCTCTCGAAAAAGAAAAACAAATGAAAAAAATAACGTAATATAAGAAAATGGCCGTTAAAAATCGAACAATTAAATCCAAACAGAATTTTAAAATAACCTTCAGTAATAAAATCAAATCAAAATTGATGATATTTAAAGTGAAATTGTGATCACGCAGTAAAAAAAAGTATAAGCAATGTTGAAAAAAATTAGGGTGTTTTTATTTAATAGTCACTATCACTAATAACGTAAATTTCGTACTAAACAAACATAATCTTTGGTTTTTATTATTTTATTGGTTGTCTAAATGTCTAAATCTAAACACGCAACACACATAAATGTACGAACTTTGTCATCGGACTAACCCCGTGCTACCGGTAAGTCGACAAGAACTAAGTGTGTAACAAATATTGATAATTTTTGCGTGAATTGCAGGGTAAATACAGAATTAACAATATGGCTATAAAAAACAAAAAGGAGATGCCAGAAATCATCTTCCATAAAAATAGTATTACTATGTTGTAATTTAAAAATATCAGATATCCTGTTTCGGAGTTTTAGAAATTAATTCACTTAAAGCTGATATTTACACATAGTTAGCTCGTAAATAGGGTAATTTTCATTCAACACTCATAATCGTTAAAAATGCAGTTAAATAGTTTCTCAAAAAAACCACAGAGATTATATACACGTGTCAATTGGCGGGTCGATATTAACCGAGTTACCTGTTTCGCGCACCTAAATAAAATTATTACCGATAATTCACTTTACTGAATACTAACATTTTTTTGTTTAATAAGATTACTTTAGTCCCAAAAGTATTAATAATTTGGTCGTAAAATAAAATAAAATATTTACTATGTAAATACCCTTGAGGACTAAATTATGTATATATAGGATCGAGAAGTGCCCTTAATTGAGAATCTTTTTATATAAAAACAACAATTTTCCTATAAAAAAACAAAAATCCCTTCATCTAACCAGTACGTACTTATGTACCTGTCACTCATCTTAATTTTTTAAAATGTTAATTAATTATTTCTCATGGCACTTAACACATTAATTCTCAGTAAAAATTAATTAAGATTTTTCTTCGAAAATTAAACCAAAATTAAAGAAGATACAATTTTATTCAATTTTCTTGTATACAGAACGATTTAAATGGAAACAAACAAAATTATAAGTACTCGTATCAAACTGATAAAACTTTTTTTTGTGTTGACTTTGAACGTAATAATGGCGCAACATTGAAATGAATGTGCGTTGGAGTACATACATCTAATGTACATATTTCCAATTGTTGGTGGAGAAAAAAAAAACTACTCGTTTTGTAATGGATATGTCATTGACGACGAGCACACCTACAATAGGAAACATTCAATTAGAAAAAATTGCAAACAAATTGATGCGGTGTCGACTGCAATTTTTTCTTTTTTTATACTTCAGCAATCAAAATGCAAAACGTATATTTTTATTGTTCGCTCTAAATGGAAAATGTCATTATAATGTCGTTTATGTTACACGGTACAAAAACCATTATAGTTTTTAGTTTTCTAAAAATACACAAACATTTGTATATCTTCCATCCTGTGTGGGGGATTGCCCCCTCTAACATTTTTTATGTGACTATCTCCCCAAAACACACAAAACATATAAAATTTTCAATTAATACGATTTGCTATTGTGGATATTTATTTATATTTAGTGCGGTTTGGTTTACTATATGTTTGTGTTTATATACATACTTGAAAGGACTCGATGGTATATATCGCTATTAATATACCTATATACGCTTCTAACCGCAAACCAAATGATTATCGCCAAAATGAACATGATATTTATAAATTTCGTTTGGTTACACTATCCGTTCATTGACACGCGAATTAAAAATCCAGCACAAAACAAGCAAAATAAAAAATCCACACCTTAAATGACATTTTCACTCGATAAATACATCAGTGTTTCTCAAACTTCTTAGCATGGTGACCCAGTCATGACAGCCTATATCGGATATACCACCACCAGTGGCATTTCGCTATCATCCGTACCAAAAATTCGCTCGCGACCCACAGTTTGAGAAACACTGAATACCACTAAAATAATTTTTGTGTGTATTTATGTTAAAAATAAATGTTTGTTTTTTTTTTTTTTTTGAAATAGAAGCATATCCAATCCACCTACGCCACATTAACACAAAACGATTGGAATAAATAGTTTTTCCAATTTAGTATTTTTTGTCAACACAAAACATTTTGGGGGAAATTTATATCTATTTTTGGTAGTGTGGTGTAGCGCTCATTAAGTTCAGCTCGTGATACAGTTGATTATTATATTAAGACGTAGGATGTACCAATGTAATTATGAAGGAGGACGCATTCTAATATACATTTGCAAATTCTAATCTCTAGTCCGTAATTTTCAATTTATTTCGTTTTTTCTTTACCGTGACTAACCTCCAGACATAAATTGTCGTTGTAAACCAAATAGAGAGAATTTAGCATCACCAAGAGGGGAGTTAAAATAAACTAGACGGATCTTGGCCAGCTTCTAACAAAGGTCTTACCTTGGCTGGAAGTAATCATTACAGGGTGTTTAAAGCTGGCCTGTGTTACTAGAAAGTGGGCTTAGGTTTTAATCATGCGGAGGGAAAAAGATCACACACTAAATGGTTAGCAGAATCCCTACGAAATGGAAAGAATAAAAGTTTGTACTACTCCCGAAAAGGGGTAGTCAAACAGGAGAGGGACCGTTCAATTTGCTTATAGGATACAGCAGGCAAGATCTTGGAGAGAATTGTGTGCTACCGGTTGTGAAGGCTTTGGTAATGGCAGGAGATCTGGAACACCAGTATGTTTATGAGTAAACAAAAAGTATTGTGCAAACTGCATTCACCGTAAAAATGAACGTGGAAAATCCAGTCAACGCGGTCACCTGGACCTGCATATTCAAGTACCAAAATACCTATACTGAGAGTTGAGGGGAATTACTTTAGCCAGAGAATGCTAAAGTATGAGTCCTAGAATGGAATTAAAACGTACTCAGTGGGAGACCTCCCAAGAAGGGGTTACACTATCCGTACCAAATAAAGTAACATGAATGGTCGGCTTTATGGATGACATCGCCGTAGTAGGGGTTGCAAAACAAAAAGAAGTGATCGTAGTGATCTGTTATAGATTCGTCAGGTAAATCAAGCAGAGGCTAATATCTGCCGGCTTGCAGGTAGCAGAGCATAAGGCAGAGGTGGCTCAGGAAAAGTACGGAGATCATAAATGTGGAGATTGGTGTCCATAGTCTCGAAACCGGCGATCAGATACCTGGGGTAATGATCGATTCCGGGCTGTCTTATAAAACATATCGTGTTGACTCAGCGAATAAAGCAAGCAGAGTGATTGTGGTATTTGCCCAGCTTGCTAACCTCATGACATCCACCTTGATGTATGGTGTACTAATTTGGGTAAACGTTATGGCACAAGGAGGTGCTCAGGAAAAAAGTAGAAATAATTCAGAGGCTGAATGATATAATAACGTCGCTTGTATCCGGCATGAATGCCCGCTATAGATTTGCTTGCTGAGGATTGACAGACCACGGTACCTACGTTGACAAACCACGTAAAGGCACCTAGGTACTAAACAGAAGAGCCATAGGATAGCTCGGATGGAGACAATGAATATGTGGAAGAAAAGATGAAATGACCCGACTAATGGTCGATGAACTCGTGCGATTGATACCATTGGTCGAGCGCTTGATTCCATCTATTGGGTCCTGCTTGAGCAGACAAAACGGTGAGCTGGATTACCATCTAGCCCAGTTCTTCATTACCCATGGTTATTTTAGAGCGTACCTGTTCAGATTTTACCACGAAGACTCGCCCAACTGTCCGGTTTGTAGAGAAACGTTGAAAACCACAGAGCACGTGCTATTAGAGTGCCGAAAATTTAAAAGGGAAATATAAAACTCCGGGTACAATTTAGCACCAACTAATGCCTATAATAACATTCTGTAGTTTATGATAAAGTCTAACGATGGATGGAATACCGTGAGCTAGGTTGCATTATAGACAGCGGAAATATTGAGACACTTTGATAGGCACGGAAACACAATGGAGAGCTAAAGTGATACTTAACAGTAGTTACATGTGGATAAACCGCTTTGAGTATCTTTGAGGATTGAGGTGTCTTCGTCTACCATAAAAAAAAACTTATAACTCAATCATCCTTTCTGTTGAAAACCTTCGGAAGGCTGGTAGGTTTATATATTCTATCAAAGAATAAATAAAAAATAAAACGCAGTAGAAGCGAGCGCCATCTATCGATGCGTATTATAAAAGCAAATTTGTGGAAATAGGTGGAAATACAGAACGCCGTCCAGATAACTGGCGCCTTATCTGTGCAGATGAACTTCCTCACTCCGCTTTTCGTGAGATCTAATATGGACAAAACAAATCAAAATAACAATATATAGGAGACCGGCGCTCTTAAAAATTCAGAAACCAGAGTTGCGAGGATATTCGTATACGAGGCATAAGCACGAAACTGGTTCCTATAAAAATCGAGGCAACAGAACTGGCCCATATGAGTCTAGTGATCTGGATAGGAGGAGACTTTGGCATATATTAACGAAGCTGAATAGTATTCTGATAGGAAAGATCACTGATAAGGAAAATGACTGGCTCGCATGGGCTAAAAGTATAACGCAGACTAGACCATTCGCCGAAGAAGGCTAAACAGAAAAAAATGTAGGAATCTGTCACTGAGTCACATCAAATTGACAGCCTGTGCTGAACAAAGGTCGGTTTGTTTCCCTCTACAAGAAGGAGGTAGACGGCCTAGGTTAGATTAGCCTCGGAGCCAGACTAGAAGGGATTCCTAGGAAGATCTCTAAATCAAAAGTGCGAGTTTGATGGCTAGGTTGCGATCTCAAGAAAATTCTGAAAATGCTTCAACTTCCAACTTGAAAAAGCCTAATTGGAGAAACCAAAAGAGGAATATAGATGAGATCGGCTGATAAAACATTGAATGGAAGCACTTGGAAGGTTTGGCCAGTTATGGGTTCGGAGATCACGCTCAAAATCTATAAAAGTGAACGCAGTGTAAGGCCGGCTCGATTGCTCTCCTACTTAAAATTGTAGCTGAGGGGATAGAAATAGTTCTGATCCAGGAAACTTAGGTCAGCGGGACTTAGGGCTCCCGACCACAAATTGCTACAGGCGAAAAAAGAAGGTAACATTCGTTTCTGCATGGCTAGCTTTAGGATTGATGGTCAAGGTCTCAAGGCTAATATCAGCCAAACGGAAAGATGGAGTGAACAATGAAGTGTTTAACTTTTTCACGGGTGGTTCAAAAGAGGATTGGAGCGTTGGCTGTGGAGTTTTCTGTGAGGCACCGAATGAGATACCGTAAGGCATAACATGCCTCATCTCACCTTTCAGGTTACATATTAAAATACTGTTCGCTTTATGTAAACTGCTGCTTCAGGAGGAAACCGTGAGAGAAATAAACGACAAATACTCTAACGATAACTCTTTAGATCTGGCCAAACCTAGGGCGGTCCAGATCCGGTCAGCTGATATTGCTTCGGCCGATCCTATTAGCCTATTCGTGGGAGTTATAATGGGACGTTGTATCGTAAGGCCTTGCATAGGAAAGAATTAAGAACAGTCGTGTTAAACTTACATGGCACTGTCTTCTTGGAGAACATACGATCAGGCTGCGGTTCTGGAAGCAATTGATTCCTGTAGAGCCTAGAAGAGGCAGAGATGGAAAACGCAGTTATAATCAAACTTTTAGTCTCATTAGCTGCACCATTCGTGGATATAGGATAAACCGATCACATCAAATATATCAAGAGTTGATTATCACTTTACCCTCCTCATTCCTGGTGACAGCGGAAATTCCTTTGCGTAATCCAAAAATCGCTCCCAAAAATTATATATTTCGTAGAAATGAAAATCTAAAAATTTGTTAGCCCGAATAGTTGTTTAAAACTTTAACCGAACTTGTAATGATATTCACCACATATCAGAGCAAGAGATTCGAACCGTATATGAACAACAAAGTGAAAATTTTTCCAAATTTAACCAAAATTGGTACAAAATATTTTTTTCAATCCACCAAAAAAAAATACTCTTCCGTACATCATTTTTCAGTTATTTTCCCATCAGTGTGGTTTTGAATGTTCTTCTGCTCTACTGGTTCGAACGTAATTTTTATCAGGAGAAAACGAAAATATGAAAAGTTTGTTTTACTCGTATTTTCTTCCATTTTCATCATCATATTTTTTTGGAAGCAAAAAAAACAATTAGACGATGATGAGAGAGATTAGTATGTTGAAAATTTCCAATTATTTTAATGAAAAAAAAAACAAACAACCCTAGTTTTATTCTTTTGTCTCCCTCTGTACCTACATCCACGCACACACACACACATGATGAAAAAGTTTTTCTTTCCATCAACATATTCGTTTATACATATATAGAGCATACATGCTTCCATCGTTATCACTCATAAATTTGATTTATTAAAACATACATCGAAATGGACATATTAGTACAAAAGTATAATAAAATGTACAAACATATGTATGTATGTATATGTGCGCGATGACATTGTGTAAAATATTTAATTTTTCGGAGAAAAAAGGGTGAAAAACCCGCCCCATCGACAGGGTACAATGAACAGGTAATTTCATATGCATCGTAGTTTTTTGTCGATAAAAACTTAATAAAAAACATGAAAATTTCTTTATCAACTATACGTCGTTTGAGTACGTACAACAACATATTGTTGTCTAGTCATTTTCAGTATTATGTACAGGTAACATTCGTTGACCACGGGTTTTTGGTACCATCAACATGATTGATCAAATGCATTTTTTTTAAAAATATTCTCTGAAATTCTTCATTATAATTAGAGATTTTAACATTTAACAACATTTAAGTTGCAAAAACTTTATGGGGCTCCATGACCCCGGGGTTGGAACACTTTAAAATTTTATTAAATTTTAGAATTATTCAGCGGATTAAAATTTTCTGATATCATTTTTTAATAAATTCTACATGAGAATTGTTTGACCCAGAGGTCGAATCACTTTAAAATTTTAATAGTTTAAAATGATCAGTAGGATATACGAGTATACTAATGTACCAACTTTAATCTTCCTTCAATTTGTAAAAATGTGTTATAATATAAAACCAGATAAGCCTAAAAATGTAAACTCTTTGAACTGGGTGTGAATATTTCAAGGTCAGAATTCCCAGTCAGACAAATTTTCGGACACACATGCGTGATTTGTTTTTGAAGAGCGGGAGCAGCAGTCCGATCACATCAAAACTACAATAGATCAAGACGTGTCCAGCTATGAACAAAGTTAACTTGTTTTCTTAACATTGTAAAAGTTTGTTAGAAAGAAAGACTCAACAGAGCCTAAAAATAAGTATAAAAAATTGGGAATCCCTTCAACTCGCCGCTCGATCACCTAGAAATTTTAACAGATCAATTTTTTAAGATCAACGTTTCTTAACATTTTTTTTAGAGTCTCTAGACCCAGAGGTGGGAACATTTTAAATTCAACTCGTCCATTTATGCATATGTAGCTATGTACTAAGTTTAAGCTTACAAGGAGTTATACAAGTTTATTGTATTGGGCACAAAGCAGTCTAAAAATTGCACTCAACAATTTGTTTGTGAACCCCCTTGAACCCAAAGCAAATAAATCACAATTATCAGGGTGATTTAAATTTGCATTTAAATCGACGTTCTGAGCCACGTGGTCGGGTAATTTCAAAATTGAATTTTAAAAGATAAAACATTTATCTCAGAGGTCGATTCATTTGGTAATTTGAATAAATTCAAACGTCCAGTGATATAAAACTGTATACCAAGTTTAATCGTCCTTCAATTTGGGAAAGTTTGAAAATGGTTCAATAAGTTCTAAAATAGCGCCCAGCAAGGTTTAATTAAAATGTTCCGAGGTCGGATCACTCTAAAATTTAAAAAGACAATTCAAATACTCGGAGTAAGTTTTAAATTTTGAAAATATTTATATCGAAGTACTATGACAAATAGGTCAGATCACAATGAATTTAATGTATAATAGCATAAAACGTATTCGACGATGCAGGAAATTTGAATAAACTAAGGTCAATTCAATGTAAAAAAAATATATAAGGGAGCCCCTTACCTCAAGTTTCTTATAAAAAAAGACTCAAAGAAGCCCAACCTCTGTCAATTCTGCAGCTATCCATTAAATAAAAATTCTTTCAATCAAACCAAATTTCACGACAAAACATTTTTTAAAACTGTTCCGTGGAATTTTCTGGTTTTGCAGGAAAAACGTCATTAAAAAGCAATCACAAGTCATTTCTAATTTAAGATCCTTATTTTTAATTCTGTACAGTAACCGCTATAACTGTATAGTTGTTGACCTCAGTGATAGAATGAGGGTAGCACCTATACAGTAATGAGAGTTATTGTATAGATATATGTATTTTATCACTGAGGGCAGCACCTATACAGTAATGAGAGTTATTGTACAGATATATTTTAATTAAATTAATTTTATCGAATCTTACGTCTTCAAGATTTTTAGAAATTTTATAATTTAAAAAAAAATTAGGGCGTTATTTCATATGACGTAAAATATATAACCATGACGTAAAATACAATGTTAATCCAAATCTATAATCCTTTTGATTTAAATTCTAATTTAAGACACTATATTTACATCATTGGTTATTCTGAACTAGAAACAACGCCCTTATTTTTATTCATGTCCGATTTTTGAAGATTTCACCAATGCGGTAAATGCATAAACAACTAAAATGGTCAAAGTACATAAATTGTTTTAAGATTATAATCGCAATTTAGAGGAAATGCCATAAAAGCAAATTTCTGTAAAAAAAAATTAGGGCGTTGTTTTTGGAGCTTAATTTTATTTTAAACCAAAAACGTAGAAAACGTTATGATTGTTTATTTTTCTTTTAAATTGTGTAATTAGTTTTTTCAATATTGGAAAAAAACGCCCTAATTTTTATTTTCCCGTATTTCAATATCTATTGTTATTTAACGAAATTCTGGGTGTTAGTACCGCATTACATGGAGGTTAACAGTACTGTCATATACGAGTATAATAAATATATTATACACGACGCTAAGATGATACAGTAGTTTTTATAAAATTTTCAAAACGTAATTTCACTTGTAGTACATACATATATACATAATTGTATATAAACATATACCATGTCTGGATTTAGATAAACTGATAAAGTTATACGTACAGAAGCTTCTATCGTATATATACTTATGTATAGCTAGATAATTTTAGGGAAGTAATCTTAAGACTGATACATATACATATAATAAAAATAGACGAACAAAACGAAAAGAATTAAATCTACCATGAAAATGAATTTATTAAAACATGATAATAAAACTTAATGTCAGGAAAATTATGTGATGAGTATGCAAGATTTTTTGTTGTTTGTTGTTTTTGTATTTGTGGGAAATGACATATTCACGGAATAGCTATATATGTATGTACATACGAGTATGTATGAATAAATAATGTTTTAATTTTTAATTTTTTTTCTTGGACAATTTTTTTTATAGGCCGTTACGCTATCTGTATATACCTACATCAAAATTTCATTTTTAATCAATAAAACTCGTAAAAAAATAAATACGACATATAAAATTCCGTCACCGCATAATCGTAAATCGGTCAAAAATCAAATCAGCATTAAAAATTAAATAAAATGTTAGAAATTGGATTTTATTCGATTTTGTTGCATTCCATATACATATATACAAACATACATTCATACAGATATAGGAACTTATTCAGAAAGCTCATAAAAATATTGTAAAATTATTTTTTATTCGTTTGTGCTATGCACATTATACAAAACGTAATCCTTATTTAACCTGAATCGAATACGAAACTTTGGATTAAGTATGTATGTATATGTATACAAGACAACATAGGTATAAGTATGGTGTTAAACTTAAGAAAGAAAATACATAAAATTCAATTTAATTCAATCTTATGTATGTTGTTGTTGCGGTACAAACTATATATAACAGTTGTACCACCGCTTCTTAAGACAAATACATGTATATACATTAAGAATGAGATTTTTTCAGAAAATGCAATTTTTTTCAATTTCCTATTCGTGTTCAACAGCAATGCTTTTTTACAATTTTCAACAGATTTTTACGATTTTTTTTTTTTATGTCTGGTATATTATTTTTTATATGTATTTAGTGTTCATGTTTCGGGGTTTGAATGGATTTAATATTTATCTTAAATATTATATCGTTTCGTTTGTGCAATAGTGTTTTCATGTTAGCAGATAACGAACTAGATTAACCGCCTTCTTCATAAAATATACCATACCTACTTAGTACTTCAATTGTAACCCTAACTGTCATTGGACCGATCGTTCTTTTGTTGGCAAGTTATTAATGCATATTTTATTTGTACCATTCAAATGATAACCTAAATTCTATTTGCGTCTCGTCAAATGCATGCAATTCACTGCTCTAAAAATTGTTGTATAACTTTCCCGTATAAATTGTTAAAAATTGGCTAACTTTCCGGTTCCAAAATAATAGAAGAGCTTGAAAAGCTGGACATGACTTCATCGAGAAGCAATCTAAAAAGAGTGAGATTCAATGGGATTTCACTCTGACAAAATCATAACACTTTCCCAAGTACTCACATAGTAAAATTCACGAAAATTGGTTCAGCTCTGATGCAAGACCAATTTCCGTGTGTTTTACTATGTAGGTGTTTGAAAAGAACGATGAAAATTTGGTATCGCAAAATTTGAATATTTTTGTTACTTTAGAAAATATTTTTTTAATTTTATATTTCGTTAGGGCTAGCATTCAACATCGGTTTACGACGGTTTAATAATTAAAATGTGGATACCATCTTACGTGACTGGAAAAATTAATAAAAACAGAAATTCTAAAATGGAAACAATAGAGGTGCCGCCTTTGCAGATTTGACCGGGAACCATCAGATTTGGATAGCAATCATCGGTCTCCATAAAAAGAGATCCATATGAAGAAGAGAGCCATTGCTACTAGTCCTAAAATAATATGCAAGTTTCATCAAATGGCCACCCCTTGAATCAAGATATATAGCGAATGCAAAGAAGCAAAAAACAAAATATGGACTGAACATTGCAAAAAAAAGAGAGGTGGGTCGGTTAGTAGACTGAGGTATACACAAAATGATAATGACAGACTCGATGCTCTCCCAACCGAGCCAAAGCTGGTACAGACTAAAAACATCGTAACTCCATCATCGACTCAAAACTAAATACTGACTAATTCACATCTTGTTGTACCGCATACAAATTTTTGTCTAATCCAAGAACCGTAATTGGTTTCTGGTTTAGATTCGAAGTTCGGCAGGATTTTTCTAAAATCTACCGTCCTTAAAAAAGAGCGTGCAAGTATATTTCTAATGATATTGATTCCGCTCTTATTAATGAATGCAGCACGACTGATCTTGCGGCGGTGCTCATCACTCTCTTGTATGCTGACTCATGTTTTAAACTTATCATTGCATCAGCCTATTTACCCTATGATTCCACCTCGCCCCCTTCTTCAGGGGAACTGGTGAATCTTGTAGTGTGGTGTAGGGTCAACAATCTACCTCTCGTGATTGGTTGTGAGGCTAATGCTCATCATACCATTTGGGGTATAGTTCGAATACCAACAACTATTCAATTAAATTTACTCCTCTGAGTTAGAGATCCTCAATGTTGGTTGTGAGCGAACTTTTATCAAACAGGTTAAACCAAATATCGTAATACAAAACTAATAAATTGGGATTCATTCTCCTCTGAGCTCGATTCACTACTAGATTTGCCTAATCAGATTACATCTATCACAGATCTCGATTTGCAGGCAACTGTACTAACGAAAGCAATTTCGACTGCTTTTGAAAATTCGTTCATTCTTATTTACTTTTTAGTTTAACTTTTTGGTGTTCTGAACTTAAAAACTTATTGGAAAGGTACGATACTCATTTATGATTGGAATCGATTTTTAGCAGCTCAAAGCCTATAAAACAGCCTAAGATCCGCGCAGAGGGCTGCGTGGAAAACATATGTGAGGAAATTGATAGCTTATGTGATCTCGCCAGACTTAAAAAAACTCTGGCTAAGAGTGATACTTGTAAACTTGATAGCCTTCGTCTATCATCCGGTAAACTCACCTGCTGCAGGCGAAAAGTTGGTGAGCTACTGTTATCTGTCCATTTTTCTGGGTGTGACACTGTTGATTCGAGTGTGGTTGCCTTCGAGCCTCCTGACATTTTAGTCGGTACCACGGATTGGAACTTAGCCCGTAGACTGATTACTACTGATGTTCTACACTGCAGTGTTTTCTCGTTTGCACCATTCAAATCGAGTGCTCCTGACGGCGTTTGCCCTGCTAAACTACAGCATTGTTTTGTACCCATCTGTACTCACCTGCTCTGTTCCAGGCTTGCATTGCTTTTAGTACTGTACCACGATCCTGGAGCAGGACTAGAGTAGTTTTCATACCTAAATCTGGCAAGTCGGATGATACCGAACCTAAAGCTTTCAGGTCCATTAATCTGACCTCTACTTTTCTTAAAGCTTTAGAGAGGATCATCGACAGATTTATTATAGGGATAACTATTGAACTACCTCCTTACACAGTAACATGCAACATGCTTACAGAGCTGGCAAGTCCTGTAAAACTGCTCTACATGAACTCGTAATTAGAATAGAAAGATCACTTAATTACAAAGAGTTCCTTGTAGGTTCCAGGACATTGCGGGAGGTTTTGATAGCACTTCGTTTTCTTCAATCACAGGTGCGTGTTCCAATTTTAATATTAATCAAACCATTGTTAGGTTCATCGACACAATGCTCAAGTGCCGTATAATTGAGACTGAGTTAGATGATTCATCAGTGTCTCTCAAAGTAGCCAAAAGCTGTCAGCAAGGAGGAGTACTCTCATCCTCTTGTTAAATTGCAGCGATCTGGGTTCGTGCAAAGCTACGCGGATGATCTCGTTTTGACAGTTTCTGGGAAAATATGCACAGCATTCAAAAAGGTCTTGTAGAAACAGAAATCTGGCAACGAGCGGAAGGACCAGAAAACATCAACACGTGTTATCACTGAAAACGGGGGAAATATAAAGGCTGGTACCAAAAATTCAGCGGCGAGTTAAGTACAGTGTAGAAATAAAATCAAAATTCGGTAATTTTTACCTGTAACTACTTCCAATATTCTGATGTGTCTTATCTGATCTGATGAAGAACGCCCTTAATATAGTAGTAGTTTGGTGTGTTGAAAAGGGGTTGCACTTCAATCCCTCGAAAACTGATCTGGTTGTGTTTTCCAGACGTAGAAACAGTGCTAATATATCTGTTCCCACTCTATTTGGAATAGAGAAATTCAAGGACATAGCATGTCAAACACCTAGGCTATCCTGGAAATTTCACCATGATTATAAGCTACAATAAACCATTGCTATCTTTTGGGAATGCAGAAGGGCCTTTGGCAATTCCTGGGGTCTGACCCCCAAAATGATGTTATTCATCTACAAATCACTGGTTTTACCTTTACTATCGTATGCAGCAGTTCTATGGTGGCCAGTTGTGAAACTAACGTCTTCTGTAGCAAAGCTGGATGGACTGCAGATGATAGCCTGTGTAGGGCTATAACCGGGGCTATGTCGTCTACTCCCCTTCTTGCTATGGAGTCTATTCTATGCTTGCCTGAATTGCAGCCTTACATTCTTGGTATGGCGTGTTCTGCTGCGTTTCGACTAAAGGGCATAGAATGCCTTCGTGACTTGTACGGGGTATAGACAGATTCTTAATAAGTTTAAGTTACATATTCCGGAGGCTGAAATGATGAATAACATTCTATTGCCCAAATTTAACTTCACCAATTATAGACAGTTGTCCGAGTCGATAGTTTTTTTTGCAAATGGCTCTCGTTCAGCAATCAGTACAAGCTGAATTAATTGCAGTTACCCATAGTGCAATTGAGCCGTTTAAGTTTAGTCATTTAGGCGAGGTATTATTATCAGCATGGATAGTAAAGTGCTCAATACTCTTTAAAACCCGTTGACTACATCTAAATTGGTCAAAGAGTGCAAACAATCCATTAATCTCCTTTACTCTATGTCGAGAGTAAGGTTAATGTGGGTGCCTGCTCATTGTGGCGTTGTGGGAAATGAGGTTGCTGACTTTTTAGCGAAAGCTGGATCGCGCAGTATATTTTGGCTCGAGCCAGCAATTCCTCTATCCTACAACGGTGGTAAGGATGCTATTAAAAA
Source organism: Tipula unca (assembly GCA_951394425.1). Taxonomy (NCBI): domain Eukaryota; kingdom Metazoa; phylum Arthropoda; class Insecta; order Diptera; family Tipulidae; genus Tipula; species Tipula unca. Next base: position 70,760,233 of record OX596380.1, read on the forward strand.
TTTCACTTTACTTGAACTGGGGCAGAAGTTCTACCCCTACCTATCGATAAGCAAAACAGTTCATCATGGAACCCAACGTGACGGTCACTAAATATGTGTTATCCTTAAAAAAGAGCCAACTCAGAATTCTGGCTGAACTTATTACGGGCCATGGACGTTTCAAGGTTCATCTCCAACGCATGGGACTAGCTCAGGATGATCTTTGGAACGATTGTCTGGAGGAAGTGGACTATTGTCTATACTAAATTTGCAGCTGTCCGGCCTCTACCGAAGCTAGATCCCAAGTGTTCTCGTTAGGATCTTTGAACGTAGATCAGTTATTATCCATCGCTTGGTTCAAACTTTTACAGTTTGCTAAGGCTGCAGTGCGCTTATGGGCCCATTGTGACATTGAACGCGGAACCTCTGTAGGTTCCAACCGTTTTAAAAAATAAAAAAAAATCATCTCATAACTTAGTAAGGGAAGAGCAAGGAATAAGCAGCATACCGATAACACAAGAAGAATTCAGAAGGACACTAAACGAAATACCAAAGTAAAACATACTCTGACAATCGATAGCTATTTGATATGTTTCGATTTTACCACATTATATGCAACAGTACAGATAAAACATCAACAAAACATCTTGTAGTCAATGCAAAAAACCATTCGTATAGCGTTTTTATCATGTATCGGATGATAGGATGGACTGACCTAGAATGTTTATGCTTGAAAGAGGACGGACGAATAGTGAAAGCTAACAGAGGTATCCCAAGCAGATACTAACAATGCCGTAAAAACGGATTATTTGATGAGTTTTAAACCAAGATATCAAACCGGTTTCAAAAATTAACATTGCAGAAAGAGGTATGTGCTCCAGGATTGCCTAAGTTTCGTACAAGACGAAATTTACTTGTTGTGACTACAATTAGTTTGGCTTAAAGATCGACTAGCGCAACGTTGGACAAGTATAACACGTGCAGATGTAAAAAAACAAATACCAAAAGAGGCTCAGTAGCAACAGTAAAAAGTTGCCACTGTCAAGGTAATATAAAGGAAAGATTCTTCCTTCACAAACTCTACGGTAAATAATTAATCCCGTTAATTCGAACTTCACGTTAAAAATGGTATACCATATCAGAGATAATATTCTGATCCAAACCGAAAAGCATCGCTACCATAAAAACGATTGCACAGAGTTATCCTTTATGATATGGGTGCAGCGTAGATTTCTACAAAAATTGGGCCAAACTATGGAAAGGTGGTCCATTTAGTAATCGTAGGATGACAACTGTTCCGTATGCAATATATTATTATGCAAAGTATGCACAGCATTCCAAATGGTCTTGTAGAAATAGAAATCTGGCAACGAGCGGAAGGACCAGAAAACATCAACACGTGTTATCACTGAACACGGGGGAAATATAAAGGCTGGTACCAAAAATTCAGCGGCGAGTTAGGTACAGTGTAGAAATAAAATCAAAATTCGGATAGCCTTAACAACAATCAAATCATCAAAACTGGCGACTGGCGAATGCTAAATTGAAACTATAGCATATCAAAAAAAACACGAAGGTTCTCTCGTAAAATGGTTTAAAGCAAAAAGCTGCCTTTCCATTATCAACGAAGACGGCCAACCAAACACTTATTCTCACAACGCTGAATCCAATATTAACTTGACATTACTGACGGGTGGTTTGTTGAGAAAGAAAACAGTTCTAACCAGAGCTATCGTCCTAAATATGATCTTGGGCAAGCTTACTCATTAGTATTTGTATAGTCCAAGTATACCAAAGAAACGTGCTCGCATATACATATGTATAATACTACTAAAATGAAGAGGATCTTGAAATAACAGAAAGCAAACGACTAATCTATTTGGCACACTGAAACGCATGCTTTAGAAGTATTAATGAAATATGTCCGCCTAGCTTGTAAAATGTCATTACTGACCATGGTAATTCCGAGTCAATGGGGCTTCATGTACAAATTCATTATGGGGAAACTAAAATCCACAGAGAGACACTTTACGTGTTGGGATAACTTACAATAATTTACGACCTGCTAATAGTATGAGGAAAATGCAACGAAAGATCCGCGCACAATAAGACTCACTGCGTCAGTCACCATAAACGTAGAACACATGGCTATAAGAAACCCTCATATTGGACCAATATATCTGGAATATTGCCTTCAACGATATTTATTTGTAGAGCGCCAATTCAAGCCATAAATACTTATAGAAAAGCGCATTGCTTTATCTATAAAATAAAGCTATCTTCCACCAAGCCTAATGTTAAATTTCTGGCACAAAGATTTGATAAAATTTAAATATTTCTATATATAAGTAAATAAAAAATAAGAAACCTGACAACAGCTAACTACTCAGGTTGGCACAAATCATGACTTAAGGATTACATAATGTGTCATTATGGCCTTCAAATTTCGTTATTGTCCATTACCACGTTTTTTCAAAACTGTTGTAAAGTTTTTTGGAGCAGTTCCACACTTTTACTAACACATAAGCGAATTCTATCATTTGCCAAGAAATTAACGCTACCTCGCCAGGATGGTTATAAATTTCAACTTAATGAAACTTCCGACATTATGCGGGAGACCGCACATTGGGTCTCTGGGCATGAACACTTGGGCCTGCAGAAAAATATTCTTGACCGTAAAGTGGAAGTCTAAACAAAGCACCCCCGCTACAATATGCAAAGCCCTAGTGATAGGATATAACATTACGCGTCCGAACGAAATGACACCATCACAAAACAATTGAAAATACCCAACGGCGTATTCTACTTGCTTTCACTCTTAACTTTGAATAATTCCGATCGATATTCTATTAAACAAAAGAGTTGCAAATCATAAGGTAAGAACAAGGCAAGATGTGAGTTGCTGTAATCAAGAAAGGAAGGCAGATCTATTTTTCTAGAAACTGATAGCACATATGGCCGCTACAGTAAAAGTCAGTATAATGTCATCTAACTAACTCATGTATAATGTGTCGAAATTAAATATTGGAAGGGGGTCGTCATACGTAGTTGAAGTGCCAGATGACAGATTGCTCATGACTCAGCTGAACCGAATTTTTATCTCATTTAAACTAAGTTTATTCAGATGAATTTTTTAACGCACAATTTTCTGGAAACTGATATAGGCATATTGTATTCGCTGCGCGAGGATCAATCTTCCTATGACTAAATACATATAACTACATGCCCTCACTTTGGATAACACATTCAGGCGTACACTTTTTTTTTTAAATGAAATTCATTGCAGACTAAACGTTTACGTCATTTGGGAAGACACCCAGATTCACGCGAGCAAAAAAGGACATTCCGGGTATTTTTTGTATCCATAAAGAAATACGGAAGCACGATTTACAAGGACTAACTTGTAAAAAATACTGAAATGTTTACAAATATACAGAGCCACGCGATGATTACTTCGTATAATACAATTGTTGGAAGGTTGCAGGGCATTTAATAATCGTATTATTAAAATAAAAGATTTATCTGTGTTTCGAGGCTCTAAACATTACTAAGACTTTAGTTTAAAGTGCAACTGAATATTCATAAAATCAGAAAATTCATAAAATTCCAATTTGCGACCTATTTTTTATCTATACTTCTTTCGAATAGGATCTAAAGCATTCAAACACATTTTATGATTTATGCACTGTTAGAGTCTGTCACGCGATGGTAAACTATCAGGATGATTTATTGGCTGTGATGAACTAAACGTGAATACGATCCGAAACTTCAAATCGTAATTAACGAGTCAGCACCAAGGTCAAATGAAACGTGGCAACAAGGTACCATAAACCAAATACCCTTTTGTATGTAGGAATGGTGGATATAATTTAATTATTTCAGTCATAAACCTTTTAAACTGAGAAGCATTTGTCCAATAATCAACCGAAACCTGCAATCACCCCAAATGTTGTAGTAATCAGAATTGTTAATCTGTGGTAACCTCATATGAGGCAAATCGCATAAAGTAAGACTAACCAAGGAATTAAAACACAACAACCACCAATGTTTTACAAATTCAAGCTGTATTCAAAATCACTAAGCTCTGAAGAGGTCCAGATAACACAATTCAAGACAAAATGGGGCTTCATATACTCATAAGCCTCATGTAAGCAGTTCCCTAGTTGCTTTTGCCGATAAATTTTCAATTGCGTACACTGGCCTAAGCATGATTGATCACGATTTAAATATCTTAGCAGTATGGTTTAAAGTACAAAACTTACTCTTGAGTATTAAAACTAGAAACATGTGTTTGGATGTACTTGGAGATCTGCGCCTTAAACGGCTGTTTTGAGATAAAAGTAGTTATTGAGATTAGATATTTGGATTTTATCATTCATCGGGAGGTACCAAGTTCGAATCCTAATCGAGATGATGATTAACACATCTACGACCCTCTGTTGAGAGTGCAGATTTGTCATGCAGGCTGGCATGTAGGTATACAAGGTATAGATGGTGAAACAAATGGAATCTAAGGCCATGCGTCCTCAATTTGGCTGGCAACGGCGTAAGGCAAGGACGTAAATAAGCTAACTGCGAAAGAGCCGGGAGAGCCTTGAGCCCCATAACAAGTTGAGATTAAAACATATTTTTAAAAAATTAAAACAAACATTAGATAATGGAGTTAAAAATAAAATGGTTGTCGTGTCCAGTGAATTATTATAAATTTTACCTAGAGTATTTGAGCCGAAAACTATTCAAAAGCACTCAATTTTGTTTTTATAATTAAAGCACTGTGGGACTCTCTTTGAAATAATATCATTTATACCTTCTGATTGTGAAACATATTTCGAAAATCTTAATTCATATATCGTAAATATTGAAACAAATTCAAATTCCAAACTCTAATGACACCAACATTATGGATGATAGTGAAATTCATACTAAAAGAAATAACAAAAAATTACACTGTTAAATGTGGCAATTTTTCCAATTGGAATTTTATTTATACGAAAATTTGAATTTGAGGTGTTTTGTAAATTGTATGCTGCCGATTCTAGTAATAATTATATTCTCCCGAGTTAATATTCGGATAGCTTAAAACAAATGCGACCTTTGCGTCCATAGAAATTAAATTAGATTAAGCGGTTAGATTTTCACAGAATTATGAAGTTTCGTGATTTTAAAACAATTTTAATCATTTATACTGCCTATCATAGAAATGTCCACGGCAACTCATGTATATTTTCGGATAGTTTAGACCACCTAGGATATTTGTGGTCAATCCGATTAAATTCTGATTAACTTTTCTATTTGTTTATGGAATTTAAAATTTCTTGGTTTTTAATGATTATTAAAATTTTGTACCGCCGATCCTAGAGATGTCCACAGGTATTGGCATATATTTCCAGATATTTTAGGCTATTCCGAATCTGTATGATCAACAAAATTAAATTCTGATGAACTTTACTATTTATTTTACATCATTTAGAAGTTTCGTAATCTATTTCATTTTAAACGATTTTTAATAATTTGTACCGCCGATCCTAGAGATGTCCACGGTTATTGGCATATATTTCCAGATATTTTAGGCTATTCCAAATCTCTATGATCAACAAAATTAAATTCTGATGAACTTTACTATTTATTTTACATCATTTAGAATTTCAGTGATTTGAGTAACTTTTATTATTTTTCTCTATTGGATTTTTTATTATTTTTTCCAATTGAAATGCTTAAATAAGTCGTGTTTTTTAATTCAAAAATTTTCTTATTGGAATGAAGTTCTGAATAAGAACTTTCTCATTTTTTCAGTAAAATCCAAATGAAATTAATTTTTTATCAATAAATAAGATACATTTAATGTTAAACTACACATTTTAATTCACTATTATCGAAATAAAATCAAATATAACTTTATTTTTCAATGTTCTGGATAAAACATTGGTTTTTTGAAGTTCGCGATAAATTCATAGTACACGAACTCGAAAAAAAAGGGAAATTTTAAAAGTTAAAAATTATTTTAAACAAATATTTTTCATTGTTTTATGCTTGATATCTGTATTATTTCACAATAGACGTCAAAAAATATAGTTAGAAGTGGAAATTTTTTCAAATAAATAGAACTTAAATTAAATATATTGGTTAAACTAAAAAAAATTTCCCAGTATAATTCCCGATGTTCTTATAGAACTTGAAGTTCTGTTAATAAAAAAACGCACCTACAGGCGATAAAATACCGGTTGGAAGTTAGCACGAAAATGACACTGACCCTAGTGGTTTGTATCTTGGATAATTTGTTTTTTGTACTAAAACAATGAAATGTGTATTAGATAACAATTAACATATCATGAAATCAAAAAAAAATCAAAATATTTCTTAATATGTATTTTAAATTTAAATTAAAATTAAAATATTGTTATAATCATAGTATAATATCATTTATCATATATAACTCAAAGTGAAAAACTACTATGGGATTAAATGACATCCTGTGATCAGAATTTTTCTATGTCACATTTTCGAGTACTGAATTATTCAAATGTACATCAAATTGAAAAACTACTAGGTGATATATTTAACAGTACTAATAGCATAATTTACCCTTAATCTATATTTTTCGATTTTCTTTTGTATATAATAACTTGTTAGTATACAGTTAGTCACATAATAGTGAATTTTCAAATTTTTAAATTTTCGACATTAATTTTGACATTTTTATCACATTGCAACCTTAAATTTGATGCATATATTCAGAAACATTTCATTTGCAAATAAATGTTAATTGGAGATGTAGAACTGTATAATTTGCCTGTTATATTTGAGTGGATTACAGGATTTTTGAAATTTAGTTTGTGATTACTGATTTTCTCTATTTTCTTCTGCAACAATTAAAATATACTTGATTGTCTAGTACTGCGTCGATGTTCACACAGAGGTTTCCATCCAGGTCCCGAAAGGCGGTTGGCGTAGGCCTGAAATTATGGTGCAGTCCAGTAGTTCCTTTAAAGAAATTACGCGAACTGCGATCATTGCTGAGTTGTTGTACTTTCAAAACCTCGGCCTTCCACCATTCTCGCTTCTTCCGTCTACAAATCCGCTTAGCTGCCCTTCTTGCAAGAGCAGCCTTGTTTTTCCTCGCGATTGTGAGACGTTGTTGCACTTCATTATGGGCTATATTTTGTTGCTCAACTACAAGACGACACTCGTCATCAAACCAATCATACTTGGGTCTGACTTTCACTATACCTAAAGTCTGTTGAGCAGCACTGACAACCGAAGTTTTCAGGACCTCCCAGACAGAGTTCACGCAGTCAGACTGGTAATTAGCTTCATTAATGTTGTCGCTGACAAGATCCTGATATCGTTTCTTTTGATCTTTATTTATCAGACCTTCACAGTCGAAACGTACCATGCGTTTCGCTGTGTTCCCAGACTTGTACGAAAACTTCCATCGTAGCTTTGCAGCGACCAAATGATGATCGCTGCCTACGTATTTGGTTGCTGACCGATAAGTTCTCACATCCTGCACAACTCGAGCCCGTCCTTTAGAAATTAACACATGGACAATTTAGCTGCGTGAAGTTCCGCGAGGATGTGTCCATGTCTCTAAATGTATTTGTTTGTGAGGGAAGAATGTGCTTGCTACTCTAAGATCATGAGCAACCGCAAGGTACATCATTCTCTCACCATTATCAGTTGCAATTTCGTGTCGGGAGTACGGACCTATGTTTTCACACAAGTCGGTCTGATTTCTGCCAATTCTAGCATTAAAGTCCCCATTTACCATTCTAACATCGTGTTCGGGTATAAATCCCAAGTCCAAGTCATTGTCAAATGAGTCTTTATCTTGGGGCTGGCTGACTTCTGTGGGCGCATGTACAAAAATTATCGATAGATTGGCTAACTTTATGCGCAATCGAAGCTTACACAATCGGTTATTGACTGCTTGGAAATCCAAAACAGCGTTCTTTACCTGCGGCCCAAGAAGAAATCCAGCTCCAAGATTTCCGAGGTCATCTCCACTGTAGAACAACCGTTTAGTCGCCTCCTACGACAAGCAAAGGATACTGTGGTGGTATTCTTGGGAAACATGTTTGTGGAATTTTGATTTACGAGACATGTGGATGCCGCCCGACCACAGGGGCCATATATATATATATATATATCGTAATTGATTATTTACTATGAAAAATAGCAAAGTCCATCAGAATTAAGTCAACTTGACCACAATAAGATACTAGTTGGTCTAAGCTATTCGAAAACCTAATCAAGAACCTGTACACATCTCTACAATTTTGGTTATTTTATTATTTAAATGTACAGATTTTATCGCCTATTTAAGCATTCCAATTGGAAAAATAATAAAAAATCCAATAGAGAAAAATAATAAAAGTTATTCAAATCACTGAAATTCTAAATGAGGTAAAATAAATAGTAAAGTTCATCAGAATTTAATTTTTTTGATCATACAGATTCGGAATAGCCTAAAATATCTGGAAATATATGCCAATACCCGTGGACATCTCTAGGATCGGCGGTACAAATTATTAAAAATCGTTTAAAATGAAGTCGATTACGAAACTTCTAAATGATGTAAAATAAATAGTAAAGTTCATCAGAATTTAATTTTTTTGATCATACAGATTCGGAATAGCCTAAAACATCTGGAAATATATGCCAATACCCGTGGACATCTCTAGGATCGGCGGTACAAATTATTAAAAATCGTTTAAAATGAAGTCGATTACGAAACTTCTAAATGATGTAAAATAAATAGTAAAGTTCATCAGAATTTAATTTTGTTGATCATAGAGATTCGGAATAGCCTAAAATATCTAGAAATATATGCCAATACCCGTGGACATCTCTAGGATCGGCGGTACAAATTATTAAAAATCGTTTAAAATGAAATCGTTTACGAAACTTCTAAATGATGTAAAATAAATAGTAAAGTTCATCAGAATTTAATTTTGTTGATCATATAGATTCGGAATAGTCTAAAATATCTGGAAATATATGCCAATACTCGTGGACATCTCTAGGATCGGCGGTATAAATTATTAAAAATCGTTTAAAATGAAGTCGATTACGAAACTTCTAAATGATGTAAAATAAATAGTAAAGTTCATCAGAATTTAATTTTGTTGATTATAGAGATTCGGAATAACCTAAAATATCTAGAAATATATGCCAATACCACCTCTAAAACAGTCTGCGGAGATTTGCACTGAGGAGCCATCCCATGAGGAATTCACTAAGGCCATGCAGAGAATGAAACGAAACCGCTCACCTGGAGTGGACTGCATTAATTCGGAGCTCTTGATATTCGGAGGGGATACTTTGTGGAACTGTCTTTTCGACCTTATTCGATTAGTATGGCGAACCGAAGTTATGCCTGATGAATGGAAAGTGGCCGCGATATGCCCCATCTTCAAGAAGGGAGACCGCTTGAAGTGTGAGAATTATCGCGGTATAGCTCTCCTTTGCACAGCATACAAGTTACTGTCCTACATTTTATTGGATAGAATCACTCCTCTGGCGGAGGGCTTGGTTGGTGACTATCAGGGAGGATTTCGTCCGAATCGATCAGTCACTGATCAGGTCTTTTCGCTGCGGATGATTCTATCTAAATATTATGAGACATCCATCTCCGTACATCAGGTTTTCCTGGATTTCCGGCAGGCCTACGACTCGATCAATCGGCGGTACAAATTATTAAAAATCGTTTAAAATGAAGTCGTTTACGAAACTTCTAAATGATGTTAAATAAATAGTAAAGTTCATCAGAATTTAATTTTGTTGATCGTACAGATTCGGAATAGCCTAAAATATCTGGAAAAATATGCCAATACCCGTGGACATCTCTAGGATCGGCGGTACAAAATTTTAAAAATTAATCAAAACCAAGAAATTTTTAATTCCATTAACAAATAGAAAAGTTAATTAGAATTTAATCTGATTGACCACAAATATCCTAGGTGGTCTAAACTATCCGGAAATATACATGAGTTGCCGTGGACATCTCTATGATATGCAGTAAAAATGATTAAAATTGGTTTAAAATCACGAAACTTCAAAATTCCGTGAAAATCTAACCGCTTAATCTAATTTAATTTCTATGGACGAAAAGGTCGCAGTTGTTCTAAACTTTTCGAATATATACTCGAGAGAATGTAATTATTACTAGAATCGGCAGCATACAATTTACAAAACAGTTCAAATTTAAATTTTCGTATAAATAAAATTCCAATTGGAAAAATTGCCAAATTTAACAGTGTAATTTTTTGTTATTTTTTTTAGTATGAATTTCACTGTCATCATTATGGAATGAATGTACTTGAATTGGTATTTAAATACACCGCTGTCAACTTACAATCTTCTTCATTTTTATCACCGTCTGCAGCCATTGATTGGCACATTTACCTGAAAAAGATTAGAAAAAACAAATATTAAAATAAAAGATAATTGTTGCCGCAGCCTATCCTATAGGCTACCAGCAAGTTTACAAGGCACAAATGTACATAAAATATAACAAATTATCTAATTTTGCTACTTAGCAACATTTTGATTGTTATTGTTTAGAAATTAAATTGCCAGAAATATAGACGAACGCGCTTATCTATTCGTATCATACAGGCACACAAAAATTCTTGTAATTTTTATTATTAGTTTTGTTGTTGTTGTTGTTGTTGTTATATACCAAACAAAAAACTAATTTCAAAAAATAAATAGACTGGTAACAGCCGATTTAAAGAGACAAAATGTTATTAATAACTATAAATCACCCTCATAGAAAATAGAAAATTGGTTTTTCCTAAATCGGAAAATTTATTGTTGGAGTTTTATATTAAAAAAAAAAATTATCCGATTTCGGTATTGTCGCAAACATATCAATCTAACTAATTTGTTTTGTCGCAAGAATATTTTCGACAATAGTCCTGTATTTGTTGATAATATACACACATCTGTATCTGTCTATCTAGCTCGCCCATAATCTCCCAAATTTTCGTATCGCTTGATCTTATGTATGTATATACACAAATATACGTATGTACCACCCCCCTCCCAATTATAAATCGAAAAGATTAAATTTACATTTTTCTCTCGACTTAAAAGAAAAAAGAAAAAAAATCTGGAAAATCATAAAAATATGTCTTTGTGTGTGCCGCCCGCTTATCAAATTGACAAGTTGAAATAAATGTTTTTCCCCCCAAAAAATATTATTGAAAATGGGAAAATGATAAAGAAAATTTGTATTTTCATTTCAAATACAAATTTTTTTTTATTTACTTCTTTTTTGGGGTATGTGTGTGTGTGTGTGCGTTCGTTATTGCGTGTGTCAATATTATTGATTTGCGAAGAAGATATATTCCAGCGGAGAGATGATTATACATACGATGCGAAGACGAAGAAGAAGAAGAACAAGTAAAGTAATATAATGTCGAAACACAGATTCCAATTCGATTTTTGAGTAGATTTATGTACGTTCGGGTTACAAGCTTATTGCTTATAATTTTTATGTTCTGCGTTCGGTTTTATGTACATACATACGAGTACATATATGGAGAGATTACAAAATATTTGAGATTTTTTTGTTGTTATGTTGTTAAATTTTGTGGTAATGATTCGATCGCTTATCTTCGATTAGGGCTTATAAAATATAAAAAAATAACACATTTTTATGGTTTTTATAAATGGTATTCGGAATTGAATTTCAATTTATAGTGTTATAGTTCAAAGGTATAGGTTTGTTGAAAATGCCTTGCTTTTCAATTTTGACGTTTTTTATTTTATTTCAAAAATTAAAATTTTCGTTAACATACCGAAGTTTAATTTTTCAAATTATATTGATTCATAAAATCTGAAATTTTATATGTTCAGAATTTTTGATACTTCAATTAATCAAAACAATTTTAAAGTTGATATTTCCGATTCTGAATTGTACCATTTTATTTCTAAAAACCAGCCAACAAATACTAAAATTTCGTATACGATCTAAAAAATTTCTAAATTTGTTTTATGAAAGAAAACTTTTCGTGTGTTTTAAGCGATTAGCAAGGTCGAGTAAAATTTGGTATCGGAAATCTATTTTTTACAATATTCTATCTTTTCTTTAAATTCTATCTTTTGCAAAAGTCTCTGTAGAAACGAGGATGGTTCATTAACAGACAATTGCTGATATGCTTCAGTCAAGTCTCGCTTAGCCAAGGCTTTGCTTTCTGCCAGTGCTGATGGCCGGCCATTTGAAAACAGTTGGATTTCGAACCTTTGTTCACAGTTGACTTCTAATCGCAAAACCTGATTGATCCATTACTGTTATGTACGGGAACCCCTAAAGTTTGCTTCTATAACTTTGTAACAAGAGGAATGCGGCGTTGCGATAATCTAATTGGATCAACGTGTTGCCGATTTGCAGCTAATCTACCCAACTCACTACGTAATAGATGGTACTTGTTGATTACGTCATCGGTGTTATATGTTGTGTATGTGAATTAAGAATGAGATTAACGACCGATTTGTGTGATATCGAATTTTAATGTGCTTATCTGTTTGGGAATGAGATCGGGTGTGTCACATTAAATTATCCTAACACTCGGCATTAATATCGATATGTTAGTCGACAGCACAGCAGCAGTCTCAGCAAGTTTAATTTTCTTTTATGATGAACTTGAGCTGAAATATGAGCTTCTTATGTAAAACGGCATGCAGAAAAAACAAAATTTCAAACAGATACAATCAGTAAGAGGTATTTTGGCAACTATCCGCTTTGAAAATAGAAGCAAATAGCCGATGTGTTTTTAAATTGGATGAATTGTTCTCGAGAAACTGCACCGGTAGACATACATTCGTTTGATTGATTTTGATTGATTACGACAAGTCAAGTGATTTTACGGAGACCTGCGATTGAAGTGTTGATCGTGTTCGGAAGTTGAATAATGCCAATCTCATTAACAGTTGGGGCATTATTGTAGTGAATAATAACCTTGCCAATGATCTAGTTAATACTAATAGTATTAAGATAGTGAAGGGTCAACTATTGTCAAGGTTTATTGTGGCCTATTTTGACTTGTTACCATAATAGTATATTGGAGCTAAGTCAAAATTGTGTTATAAGTGTGCAAGAATAAATTTAAAAACCCAAAATAGTACAAATTTAGACAATGCGGGCACAGTGATAGAGCAAAGCGATAGATTAACTAAATAAATAGCAAAATGCGGAAATCGTATATAATTTGTATCAGAAAGTCGGGCAGATTTTGCACTAGAAAACCCCAAACCAAAAATTGTATATAGGCTTGGCTAAAGTTGACCAAATTTAAGATTTCTCAAACTGCAATTTACCATACAAGATTTGATGCTATTGCTAAGTAAAAGTATTAAATATCACAATCTTATAAGATAATCAAGTTCCAAATACCAAAACATGGTAACGATTCACAATTATTGATAAGAAAAGCAAGAATACTTACGAAAATCATAATACTATATCTTGATATTGGGTTTAAACAAAGTTCGATTCACCATTAAATAACGGTGCATAGTCCTTTCCTTGCAAGTTGCCGTTTCGGTAATAAACCTCTTTTCAGTCGTTGCTGATTGTTGCGCCTACTACATCGTCTTCTTCGAAGCCTCTGATATTTACTCATATGAAACACCAAGCCTTCATTCGGTCACTTGACACACCCGCTAACCCACTACTGCTCGGCTGATTGTTGCTTCGGCATCATCCATATGAAATGGAACCTCAAAACTATTGCAATCCTATAGTTCTCGTTTAACTAACACCCACCATGAAACCATTAACCCTCATGAAGCCCAGACCCATAATTATTTCATCCACTATATTTGCGACCACTACTTCGTATTAGAACTGAGGATTGCCGATCATAATTGTTGCAATTGCCCATTATAATAACACACTTTCGTATGGCCGTTCGTAGTTTCAATCCATCGTTTGACTTTATTCTGCCCTTAACTAGCTCTTTACGGACAAACTTTCGAGCAGGTGGATAACACTGTCTTTTCTCATCCATATTGGTTATGATTGCTAAATCAACGTCGTTTCGTACAAATCCCGTAATATTGATGGAGTAATAGCGAACCCTCGGTAGTCTAACCTTATTTTCTCTGGACCTATGCCTTGACCAAAAGTTACTCGTCATCCGATCATCGATGCATAGGCAATCTCTATCCTACTTTACGCCAGATCCGTGAGATGTTACCCGTCTAATCACATGCCTGACATGTTATAATAGACACAGTTGTTCCTTGACCCTCCACCTTTATGAGCCACTTTGAAAGCGATTGCTCGATTAACCCTGTTCCAGCCATTCTGCATAATCGCAGCATCGAATTGAAATTTAAACATCGCGAATGATGTTGTTCCATGGAATAGTATTTAAATTACATTACTACCTGCGGGCTAATTGCGACGCTGTTCCACTTACTTTGACGTACCGAAACTTTTTCATGAAGAATAAAATTTTCTTCTCCAACTCTTGATACTCTGTTTGCAACTCTCAACGATAATATTGAAAATATTTGTTCTCGCTCATACGTAGAGCAAATAGAAATAAGATAAGTCTATATACTCTTAAGTCTATGGTATGGTTTTACAATCAGTGAGGAAGCCGCAAAAATCTATAAACAGGTATATAAGTCTATAGTTCATGAATCGCAGTTGTAATACGCAATTGGGCAACCAATTCGGAGTGCGAAAAGTAAATGAACTTGTCAAAACTGTTACGTCCAAAAGTAATAGATATAAAGGTCGACGATACCCGTAAATTAGAGAAGGTCTTTAAATTTGGTGGAACTCAAGTTAAGACAGCAATGAAATTTTCAATGGTTGCAAAAAACGAAAAGTGTTGTCCATATTTCTACCGAAAAATGAAATTCCAAATATGTATGTTCAGTGATGCAGCGTAGGTCGAATTGAGGTATTACCAAATTTGCCTGTTTGTGCGTCCCAGCTATTATCATAAAAGTTAGAATGGATGAGGACATGGATGGGGTTTTGGAGCGACTAATAACATCTATAAACCAATTTATATTATGTGTCTACCTATACTCGAACGCCTTCTGATGAATTGGTATACGCAATAGCTTGTTGCTCCAGAAGCAATAACACTAAACCACTTTTTGATTGAGCCGTCAACAGGTATTAAGTCTACATCGACCAATGATGTTTCGTAACATGTGATTGGTGGATGGAGATGACACAATGGCCGAAATAACATTAATATTATCCAAAAAATTTTGAATGCAAAAATGTCCCATTAACCGGCATATCGATTGTCACAAATCTGTTGTTTATATAGGGACAATATAAGTTCCCACACAAAAATAAATCCAAATTTAATGGACATCACCAGATGGCAGAACACACAACGAACAACTTCTTGAGAGCAATGAGAAGAACAGCTGGGCTATTCGAAAACCCCCGATTGCAGTACAACAAGATAGAGAGATATACAAGGTCTGTATTATTGGTACAACACTGCAATAGGAAAAATTTAACTCCGTTATCCTGGTTGTCATACGTCAGTACAATTCCGTGAAGCAAGCATTACCTGTGGAGCATATATGTCCTTTTCAATTTGAGAGAAATCTTCGAGGACGCTGGGTATTTAATTCAAGGGCACTTTGTGTCTAAAATGATTTTTAAACGCTGAAAACATGTCACGTGTCGATTGTCTGACCTTCTTAATACATTTTTTCTCGCTGCACTCGATTGTTTCAGTAAAAACTTGTTTACTAGTTCACGGTATTGTGACCGAAATTGCTCGGCTTCAGTTGACATCTTGTCATCAAAAATTTAATTTTCCAACCACACCGCGCTTCTCCGTCCAAAAACATTTTTTTTCACAATCTCACTGCTGTCGCCAATTATAACGTTTTTACCTTGCTCATCAATTGGTTCAATCACTGGATTGTGAATAAAACATTCAATTTAATTCTAGATAACACAAATTTAATTATGGTTGAAGGAGCAATCAGGTAATTGGTAGTGCATCAGCGCGAAAAGCTGCCATTGACCTCGAAAACAGTTGTACAATAGGAGTGTCCGGTGACTGGAGTGTTTTAAAGTGTATTAAGTGATTATTGTGAAGTTAAGTAAGTTAGTGAATTAGTGTTCTGTGGAGAAATTCGGGATTAAATAAATTAGTGTTTCATTCACAATCCGATCGAACGCCGCTAAAACGTAACAATATCAAGCCAAAATTTTAAAAATCTGCCTAATTCTTAAAAGTCGATATGTTTTAATACGATACGGTTGGAGATCTTGAATTCTTGATTCTAATATTTCTTGAATATGTAATTTTCAAAATTCTCGAGCTTTTCCGGAGTTTGCATCTATAGTTTCTAAAAATGTCTGTAAAAACCACTTTTTGAAAATTTTGAAAATTTACCAAACTTTGTCAAATTTTGAAAAGTTCGTTGTGTCTAAATTTTGAAATTTAATATTTTTAGTATAGGTATTTCGTTCAAAAATTTTTAAATTGTAAAAATAAATGTTTTTAAGGATCCAACTATATTCTGAAAATTTTGTCAAATTTCAATTTAGCTAAATTTATGAAATCTCATTTGAAGTCAATTCTACGAAATTTATTAAATTTTGAATTTTTGTTTGCCTATTTCTTAAAAATTGTTAAACTTTGAATATATATAAAATCTTAAGAAATTTTCAAGATTTTACGAAATTATAAATTCGAGTTTTAGTAAATTTGAAATCCCTTGGAATTTTTGACCACAAAAAAACTGAAGTTTCTCTGTCCCAAACCAATTTTCCCACTGTATGTGAGGTGTCTTTGAATTAATTATATAAATTGAAATATTAATCAAAAATTAAACATGTGACTTAATGTCATAAATCAATGTTATTCACATATCAATTAAAATCTATCCTATAATCACAAATAATATTCATTTTTAAATGGCCAAACGATTAGTATGGTCCTGTCAAAAAATGGACAGTAATTTAATCTGTCCCACCGCACACAAAATATATTGCCAACTGTAAATATTTAACTCATATGTATATATGATTCTATGTTGTTGTTTTTTGGAGAGAGGGTGGCAGCTTAGCATACATAAATATCCCAGTGGGACATTATTAGTTACACATATATGGGTTTGTGTGCGTGTATTCCCCAAAAAATATTTAAATATTTTGTCTAAATAATATTTATATAATAAAATATCATAATTATAACCCTCTCTCGGCCTCTACTATTTCATCCACAAATACCACCCATTATAACATAATTTTCATTGCCACAACCATGAACATAATACATAATATTATTATTAAAACATAAACAGATTTTGCAGTTTTCTAAAAAAAAAAAAAAATTAATTTTTCCAAATATATTTATTGTCATGTTTTGAAATTTTTTCAGTGACCAACACACACCGAACCATAAGGGAACACCATAAATTGTTCGTCCATAATTGCTTTGGCATGTATGGATGATGAGGAGGTTGGGATCGTGACTCTACTAAAAATATACAACAATACCAACATAACTTTTAACATTTTTGTTGTCTAATTGATTGATCCGCACACAATCGTAGTAAAACAGAACATCATCTTTGTGATTTTTTGACAAGTCATCCTTTCCATTCGACTATCTAAATTGTTGGTTACCACCCACAAGTTTATTACTTTATTATAGTAGGTATATAGTGTTATTGTTGCTTAGTATTTCTATTGTCATTATAACCTCCTATAATTTTGCGTCTGTTTGTATGTGTGTGTATGTGTTATTGAACTTTTTGTTAATACACATACTCGATGGTACATACATATTCACATAGTATATGTATAGAAAATAGTTTTGTCGAGATTTTATTGTTTCGTTTCAGTTTTTTTAATATTTTTGTAAGTCGAACCATGGTGTATATCAATATGCCAAGTCGCATCAGTTAAAATTAACATGTTGGAATGACCGCGATAAGGACGCTAAAAGCAAACTATGAAATATGCAAGAGTAGGAAGTGCCTCGAGTCCAAGAACTGTTATGAATCTGATAATCAACATTAGGTTCTCTTTTGTCGAAAGATTTTTAATAATTTAAAAAATTTTGAGTAAAAGTTAAAAAAATATTATTTTTTAAACATTAAAACAAAATTTATTGGAGTGATTATTAAACCGATTGGGGTGTTTTCCCTCTCGAGCTATGTTCGTTACTTACGCCACCGATATTTATTCGGTCGAGTAAGAATATCAAGCATCACCACTTGCATTGGCGATTACGTTAGCTTTCGAAAACTCGTGTATTCTTAACACTAAACAAAAGATTCGGAACATACCTTTCTGGAACTCTGACCTTAAAAAATTAAGGAAATCTATTAGGAAACTGAAGCACATAGCAAAAAATTCTAAGCGACAGATTGATTGAACATAATTTCTTGTTAACACAAAAGGAATATAAAAGAAGTTTAAGATTCGGTCAAAGGGTCTCACGGTTGAACTTCTACGAAGAAATCAACAGCCTATCTGCTGTTGCTGGACTCAATAAAGCTTGGGTTAAGAACAGTGTGTGTAAACTTGATTCTCTTCGTCCACCGAAAGGACAGCTTACCTCTTCCAACAAGGAAGTTGGTGAGTTGTTTGTGAAGTTTGATTGCTTCCGGCAGAGAATTAAATTGAATAGTTCCATGAACGAAAACGGATGATGAAAACTGATGACAAGCGAATCTAGATGACAAGGAAATGATGCTAAAAACTCTCGGTGATGAGCTAAATGACAACAATGAATACAGATAAGCTGGATGCTTAATATGCAATAGCTTAAATATATAACAAAGAAACACCAAGTATAGTTTTCTAAAACAATTCCGCAGAGTATTAACGTATCTAATACACGAATCAAAAGCCAACGTCAAACGATACATTGACTGATAATCGGTATTATATACAAATATCTCGCCATATAGGTAAATAAGGGCATTATCAAGTTTTTGACCAACAATAACCTGATTGTAACGGGTTTTTCAATAAGAGCACTTCAACTGTATTGTATCGTGTGCTGTGTGGCATCTGGCCCCGTCCTGTTGAAACCACATGTCGTCCAAGTCCATTCCATTCAATTGCGGCCAAAAAAAATGGTTTATCATATCGCGGTATCGATTTCCATTAACAGTAACGTGGCGATCGCTATCGTCGATGAAAAATATGGCCCAATGACGCCGCCGGCATGTAATCCGCACCAAACAGTGACTTTTTCGGGATGCAACAGTGCCTCATGAATCACGTGTGGGTTGCTTCCTGCTCAGTAACGCATGTTTTGCTTGTTGACAAATCCATTTTGCCAAAAGTGAGCCTCATCGTAAAATGGCCGTAATGCGCTTAAAGTAGCAGCAACAGAACGATTATTTTGATAAAAAATTTGCACGATTTGCAATCGCTGTTCAAGTGTGTAGCGTTCCATGATGAAATGTATACTAATGAAGTTTCCAAATAACAAAAGAACAATAAAAAATATGGCGTCGTTCGCCGTCCCTATCGGAAAAAAGTTGAAGCGCACCTGTTTAAACACCCTATAACAGGAGTTATGCACCTCAGTTTCCTAAGTGAATACAACACAAAGTTAACTTTTCTACAGATCAGATTTATATGGGCACTCCACGTTAAGATATTATTGAACATTACTCCAAGGTTCCGAACAGTAGCAGACACCGTTAAGTTTATACCGTTAATTACCATAGGAGGTAACTGAACATTAAGCTTCTTTTTAAATATTGGTAGTAATTGGGCCTTCACTGCATTCAAAATTAAGCGGTTAGTCTCGGTCCATTGACGCTAGATTTTGATTCAAATTTCTACAAATATCATCCATGCTATCCAAAGGACCAACTAAATATATTTGTAAATCATCAGCATAAACATGGTATCTTGAGTATTGAATGCGCAATGGTAAATCATTGATATACAATGAAAATAACAACGGACCCAAAACAGAACCCTGCGGTACACCAGATGAAATTAATATTGGGGATGATAAAACCTCCTGATATTTAACTACACATTGTCTGTCTGCTAAGTATGAAATGATAAGACGAGTAGAGTAATCAGAAAACTTAAAGTAGAGTCTCAGCTTATATGCAAGTAAAACGTGATCAATGCAATCAAACGCTTTAGAAAAACGCCAGTAATACCAAAACAGAAAAGTAAGACTGATTCCTACTCTACAATAGATCATAGCATACTTTTCCTAAAGCAGTAGTAGTGAAGTGATTACTCTTGAAACCAGACTGGAATGGGTCTAAAAGATTATTATCATATAAATATTCTTTCATATGCTTGCATAAAAGACTCTCAAAGACCTTGGATAAATAGGATAAAATACTAATTGTGGAAAAGTCTGATGCTTGAGATGGCGTTGAAACTTTTGGTACAGGAATCACGATAGCTTTCTTCCACGAATTCGGGAAAGTGCATGTTGTTAGTATGTGATTAAAAACATGAGTACAGTAGGGTAAAATTACTGGCAATAAAATTTTCATTAATTTAGGCACTATATTGTCATGACCAGAACGCCAATGTAACCATCACTTTCGCTAAATGCAATAAACTTAAATTCATTACAAAAATCAACATTCGATTGAGTCATGGGCCAAGCAACAGGCTCCATGGAAAACTGTTTCTTAAGATCTTCAGCAGAAAAATCTATTGTTTTGACAGTCTCAACATACCATAATTATTGTGGAGGCATGGTGTGTTGAGAAGGGCATTCACGTTCATCCTTCTAAAACTGATTTAATTGTCTTTCCAAGGAATAGGAATACTCTTGAGGTATCAGTTCCCTTTCTTTTTGGTAGAACGATTACTAAATGTGATCATAGAGCTGCAATAAGCAACTGCCTTATTTTGGCAATGTAGAAGAGGTCTTTCGGGAAATCCTGGGGTTTAAGCCTAGGATGCTTTCTTTTATTTATAAATCACTGGTCCTACCGCTACTATCATACGCCTCTATTGTGTGGTGGCCATTGGTTGACCTGAAGGCTTCTGTTGCCAGGCTTAATGGTCTACAAAATCTCGCTTGCAGGGCCATAAGGTTTTTCTGCAGACTTCGCAGGTTTTTCTTAACAAATTAGATGAACCCATAGTTTTTTTCCTGATGGCTATCGTTCTAACCTCAGTATGTGGGTTTTGGAATCTACTGTCCTTGGACGGATCTAAGACTTATCGGTAGTCTCGGTTCGCCGAGTACTGTTTTTCAGGTGGAACTAATAGCGCTGACACCTAGTGTTATTGAGGCTTTGAATTCAGCTGTTAAAAACAAAAGTATTATACTGTGTACAGATAGTAAAACTGTACTTAATTCTTTAAGAAATCCCTTGACTGTTTCTAAACCTTCTTTGTTCTAACAATAAAGTTACCGTCATGTGAGTACCGGCTCATTGTGACATCGTAGGCAATGA
This sequence comes from Tipula unca, assembly GCA_951394425.1. Lineage (NCBI taxonomy): Eukaryota > Metazoa > Arthropoda > Insecta > Diptera > Tipulidae > Tipula > Tipula unca. The sequence continues at coordinate 70,781,623 of OX596380.1, forward strand.
GATCGCGAATTGTTTAGCCAAAGCTGGTTCCCAATTAAATTTAATTGGTCCTGAACCAGCGGTTCCTTTATCTTTCAACTACATGAAGAAAGCTATAAAGTACTACGCTTTGAAAGACCTAAGGTTTCAGTCGCTTCAGACTTTTAGTTGCCATCAGGCGAAGTATTTCATTAAGGAGCCCAATTTGAGATCAGCGAAGTATGCTTTTTCTTTAAAAAAGAACCAGTTAAGAATCTTGGTAGCAATTCTTACGAGATATGGCCGTTTTAAAGATCATCTACATCGTATATGTGTTTAGCTCGTGATGTTATTTGCGAGGATTGCCTTGTGGAGGACGATAACTGCCTTCACTTCGTGAGCAGTTGTTCGGCTTTTAGTTCTATTCGGTTTCAGGTATTCAACTTTAGGGCTTTAAATGTAGATGAGTTGTCCTTTCTGCCTTGGTGAAAAACTTGTTTAATTGGGATAGAATCCTGGGTTCGCACCATGGGCCTTTGTGGCATTGAGTGCGGAATCCTCGTGGGTTCCAGCCAATTGTAATAATAATAATAACTTTGTTAAAAACCAAGAATAATAATTTTAATTTGTACACAATTTAATTTTTAAGTTGTCGATTTAAATTTATAAAATAATTCTTTACGAACTCGAACTTAAATTTGTTTAATCAGTTAAGATTACACGATTTTAAAAATCAAAGTTTTATTAATTTTTAACGTTTCACAATTTCATAAATAATTTCACTAAAATTAATTTTAAACTATTTTCAATTTTTAATTATAAATAATGTTTTGCGAAGTCAAATTAATTTTTTTAGTTTAATTTTTAAAGTTTAAACGATTGTTGAACTTAAAATTTAAATTATTTTCAATTCCAAGAATTTGCCGATTTATTACAAATATTTAAATAAATTTCAGCTTTTTAAATAAGTTGCGTAGTAGCGATTCTTCACCTTAAAATTTTTAAATTTACTTTTAACTTAGTATTCAGTATAAACATCTTCAGGACTTTCAAAATATGTATGTATAGAACGCTAAAAATTTTAGAGTTAAATTCTAAAAATTTTCTTTTTTTAAATATGTAAACTTTTAGAGAAATTTGCAAATCTTTAATTTTAAAATGATTTAAAGTTTAAATAATTTATCATTTTAATTTAAAAAATTAATTTAAACGAGAATTAGTTCCGCATAAGAAATGGTGAATATCTAAAAAGATTAGGAATTACATTTTATTTTAATTTTTTCAAAGTGTTAAGAGCAAGGCGAAATAGAATTTTCATGAATTGCTAAATATTAATTTTCTAAATATTTATTATAAATTAAATTAAAAAAATTTTTTGAATTGACACAAATTTAATTTAATTAAAATATTTGTTTCTAAAAACTTTTTAAATTTACAAATTTAAAAATTATTATTTTCTATAGATGTTTAATAATTTAATATTTTCATTAAATGTAAATTTAGTCTGTTGTTTTGATTAGTTTTAATTATTAGAACAGAAAGTGTTTTAAAAATATCAGAGAATTTTAATATGATATTTTTTAGAATATCAAAAATTGATCATTTAAAACATTAAAACAGGATAAAGAATTTAATATAATTTAATTTTTTTATTTATGATAGGGGAGTAGTGGAATTTTAGTTATTTAGAAACTTTAACATTTTTATGTCAAATTATTAAAAAAATTTAAGATTTGAAATTCTAAATTATTATTAAAAATTTAGCGAAAATTTAAAAACCTATTGAAATGAATTTTAATTTAGGCTTAAAATTTAAAAAATACATTAGAATTCAACAATTTTAATGAGGTGTCTGAATTTGAATATTATTGATTTTGCCGTTCTAATCTGTTTTCTTAATTTAACAATTTATTGAAAATAAAATTGTAAATTATTGTAGGCAGGTATATTTACAAACGTATGTAAATTTAAAATTTTATTGGATATAAGAAAAAAATATTTAAAATTATATTTCTTGAGTTTAAAAATTTTTAAATTGTATAATTTTAAAATTAGTAAGGTATGATTTCTAAAATAATAGGATTTTAAAAAATAAAAACTTGAGTTAAGAAAATTAAATTTTCAAATAGCTGTAAAATTTAACATTTTAAAACTATATACATTTCACAAGTTTTAACCATTTTTACCACTCAATTACAGAATTTTAATGATCTTTTAAGAATTTTAAAAGTGATTTTATTAATAATAAGTTAAATAGTGTTAAGCATTTTAAATAAAATTTTAATTAAATTTAACATTTTTAAAAGTTTTAAAATACATATATAAATCGTTTTTTTTAAATTTAAGATTTCCAACTTTATAATTTTAAGAATTATTATCTTTTCTAGATTTTAAAGAATTAACAAATATTTTCATATTTGATAAAAATAAATTTAAATATTTTTCGAAAAAATATTATTTGTAAAAAGAATTTTGGGAATTGTTGGGATTTGGTGCTTAAATTATTAAATATAAAAAATTAATAAATTTTACAAGATTAAAATCCCTTTACAGTTTTTATGAAATCGTTTCAGAAATTTTATTTTTCAACAAATTGGATGTTCCATTATAATAATAATTTTATGTGAATTCGAAATTAAATTGTTTTCAAACTAGTTAAAATTATTTTCTAATTCAAAAAATTACAGATTTATTGGATGACTTTAAAAAATTATCAATATTTTAAATAAATGATAAGATGATGTTTTGTTTTTTAATTTTAACATTTTCAGTAGTTTTAACATCTAAAAATCTATTATATGTAAACGAATATGAAAATATTTAAAGAATTTTGCTAATTTTTAATTTTAAATAGATTATTAAGTCGGATTTTAAGTTCAAATTTTTGTGTTTGAACATACAGAATTTAGAATATTTAAGAAAATTTGGTATTAAATTTTATTTTAATTTTCTCAAAGTGTTAAAAGAAGTAGAATTTAATTTAAATGCACTATTTACTTTATATTTATTTCTTAATGTACATTTTTTAAATAAAATTAAAATTAATTAAATTAAATGAATTAATTCAAAGTGAAAGTTTAAATTTTTTATAAATCATACGAGTATTTATAACATTTGTTTCCCACATTTAGAGAATTTAAATAAACGTTTCACAATAGCAGAAATAATTTCATTTAACTCGATTTTAAACAGAATTTAATTAATTAAAATAGGTAAAACTATACGATTGTTGAACTTCAAATTTTAATTCTTTTCAAATTCAAGAATTTGTAGATTCGTTAGTAATCTTTAAATAAATGTCAGCATTTTAAATAAATTGAAGTAGCATTTCGTCGCCTTAACATTTTAAAATTTATTTTTTTTAAATTCCCTACAAAAATCTTGAGAAGTTTTAAAAGAATTCGTTTTAATTGATACAAATTTATTTTAATTTAAAAAATTTTAAAATTTACAAAATAATATTTATTCTAAATTTGACTGTTTGTATCATCCTTAAAAAATTGTTTGAGTTTTTGAAATGTTGATATTAAATTCATAAAATGATCATGATAAATTTTAAGAGAGTTTCCTCAATTCAAAAATATTGGTTTTTATTTTAATTCATAGAGCTAAAGGTTAAAATTTTGTGTGTTTAAGAGTTCTAAAAGTATTAAATGGAAAATCTAGAATTTAAAATAATCCTTTTTCACACAATTTTATTTATTTAATGAAAAATGTGTTGTAAAACTTTGAAAAGTTGAAAATTCTAAAGGCTTCAAGACAAAATATATATTTTGAAAAAATGTTTTATACAGTGAAATTCGGATAAAGACCGATTTTGTTTTTAATATTAAAATATGACACAGATAAATAGATTTTATTTCAATTTTTATTTATAGAATAATTCATTGATGTGACAGGTACAAAATTCATTCATTAATTAAATAAAATCATGCTTAAAATTATTTTAAATTCAATAATTATTTATTTCAGTCCTGAATTTACGCCGATTAAATATTCGGACAAGGTCAGGTAGCAATATAAAATTAGTCTGATATTTAAAATTTAATATTTAGTTGGATTGATATTTTGCTTCAATACAGCGTGTAATCGCCTCGGCATTGAGTTAACTAAGTTTTGGGTAACATTCGGTTCAATTCTACTCAATTCTTCTTCTGGAACACGCTTGAGCTGGATTTTACTCCGACTAATTTGTTTCCGCACCATTATATCGAGCTCCTCCCCCAAATTTTCGATTGGATTAATATCCGGTGATTGAGGTGGTGTCTCCAAAACGTATGGGCAGTTGTATAATAAATAGCACTTTACTACGTGGGCTTTATGTTTAGGATCGTTGTCCTGCGGAGAAAATTAAAACAATCAGATATTGTGCGGATGAGGTTTTTCCTCAATTTGTCTTATTTAGGACGTCATTTAAAGTTAGGACACTTTTAGTACAAAATTCACTCGCCTATATAGGCGAATTGTGTTTTCCATTTTCTGGATAACATATTGTTAAGTTGGATATTTCATATCCAAATATGCAATGTATGAAGCTAAAACTACATCGCAACAATTCCATTAAAATAATTGGTTTAGGCACTTAACTTAACCGTACATTCACAACCGTGACATTTACATATTTGGATATGAAATATCCAAGTTAAAAATCTGTTGTGCGGCCAGAAAATGGAGACCACAATGGCCTAACAAAAAAATATCAGTTCAAGTTTGGTCACGGCCATTTTCATTAAAAATTATTCCATAAACTGCCCACTTCTTACGAAATTCGTACTTTTTCGGACATTTTTACATATTTGGATATGAAATATCCAAGTTAAAAATCTGTTGTGGCCAGAAAATGGAAAACACAATGGCCTAACAAAAAAATATATCAGCCCAAGTGCGGTCACGGTCATTTTCATTAAAAATTATTCCATAAACTGCCCACTTCTTACGAAATTCGTACTTTTTCGGACATTTTTACATATTTGGATATGAAATATCCAAGTTAAAAATCTGTTGTGTGGCCAGAAAATGGAGATCACAATGGCCTAACAAAAAATTATCAGCCCAAGTGCGGTCACAGCCATTTTCACTTCTTACGAAATTCGTACTTTTTCGGACATTTTTACATACATATTTGGATATGAAATATCCAAGTTAAAAATCTGTTGTGCGGCCAGAAAATGGAAAACACAATGGCCTAACAAAAAATATCAGCCCAAGTGCGGTCACGGCCATTTTCATTAAAAATTATTCCAAAAACTGCCTACTTCTTACGAAATTCCTTCTAATTATGTGTTGGTTTAGTATGGTTTTTGATGCCATATCATAATATGTGATATGTTTTTCAAATTTTAAATTTTTCGTATTTATTAATTGTAATTTATTAATTGGACAGCATTAATAATTAAAACATAAAATAAAATATTTCGCCCGAATGTATGCAATTTATTTGATATTAACACCAATTCATTTACCATAAATTAAAAGTTAGGACACTTTTAGGATAAACTTTCACATCGTCAGATATTCCTAATTTTTAAGTGCTGTTCTTCAAATTATTACGTACAATTCCTAAATATACGTTTTTATCCATTATGCCTTCAATAAAAATAAGATTTCTGACCCCACTTACAGATAGCTATACAACATTCAAAAAATAATACATAATTGTAAATTGGTATCTCACCTAGTCCGAATATTATTTAATTAATTAATCACATCAATGAATTAAACTATAAATAAAAATTGAAATAAAAATCTATTTATCTGTATCTTATTTTCATATCGGTCTTCGAGATCGGAGATGTTCGAATTCTGATTCTTATTATCTACTTTGCAAATATTTTTTCTGATTTACTCAAAATCGACAGCATAAAGTTTTTCCTATTTAATAAATAAATTTAATTTTAATTTGATATATTTTATAATGCAAATGAATTTAACAATTTTATAAAATTTTAAAATTTTCAAACATACATACATTGAATCTTAAAAATAGAAAAATAGAAGTTTTTAGATTTAAAATTTTTTTTTATATTAGATTTTGTCCAAAGTACAATATTTTAAAATAATTTCAGTTTTTGAAATAAATTTACGAAATAGCATTCCTTCACTTTAATACATATTTTTAAATTCCATATTTTTAATTTTTACGTATTCAAAACTTTTAAAATAAATACGAATTTTAAGGTTTAAGTTTTAAATATTTCAATAAATTTACAAACTTAAAGTTTCATCTTGAATTTTAATTTCTGTTTCAGAATTTTAAAATTTTTAATTTTTTACGAAATTTTATGTTATAGATTGTAAATAGTTTAACATTTTCGTTAAACATAAATTAAAACATTAGTTTTAAATAAGAAAATTAGAATTTACGTTTTGTTTTAATTTTCTTAAAGTGTTAAGAGCAAGGAGAAGTAGAATTTAATTTAATTGCAGTTTAATTTTTCAAAAAAAATTTAATTAAAATGAAATTTAAAACTTTTATAATTTATTTAAGTTAACCATTTCTTTACCACAGTTAGAGATTTTAAATGAACATTTTCATAATTTCAGAAATAGTTTCGATCGATTCGAATTTTAACAAATTTTATTTAAAGAAAAAATAAATTCAATTTTTTTTAAAACCAGTTAATAGTATACGATTTTTAAATTGTAAGATTTAATTACTTTCAATTTCAAGAATTTGTAGATTTATTCGAACTAATTTAAACGGAAATAATTTTCGCATAAAATAATTTTGAATATCTAAAAATATTGGGAATTAAATTTTGTTTAATTTTTTCAAAGTGTTAAGACCAAGGCAGAGTAGAAATTAAATTAATTTTCTAAATATTTTGAATACAATTTAAAGTTGAATTGGTAGAATTTAATTTAATTTAAATATTTTTTTCTTAAAATTTTAAAAATTATAAAATATTAATTCTAAATTTAAACTGTTTCGTATCACTTTTGACAAATTATTTGAGCTCCTAAAATGTTGATATCAAATTTATAAAATGGTCATAAAGTTAAAAATTTTAAAGATTTCAAGTTCCAACTTATACGAATTTAGCAAGCTCTATGAATTTTATAAATTTGTAACAAAATATTTTAAATTATTTTCATTTATGGAAAAATTGTGACGATTTATCCCTCTTAAAGTTTATTTGAATAACACAAAAATGGTGTAACCTTAAAAATGAACCCTTAAGTGTTCATATCAACTGCTTCATGGTATAAATTTAGTATGGTACGTCTATCTACCGTATTCCATTCAATCGATTTTAATGACCACATCCTTGATTGAGATAAATAAATTTGGTTTCACCTGATGTATTGTAGCGTACATATATTATACGATTTTAAAATCCGTTTTATAAAATATTTCAATTTCCAATCCATTTTATTTTTCCACCCGCAAACTTTAATTATCGTATTGAAATGAAATTTTTGCTGTACACACGAGAGTAATAAATTTGTTTTTCCAGTTTACCATATCCATATATGTATATATGTACGTTACAAATATATGTTGCTATATATCTCGTCTAAACCAAAACCCTAACAAAATTTTGTATTTGTAAATGTATCCTTTTATGCGATATGCGCGCGCGAGTATATTATTCCACTGGAACGAATATATCTTAATTTAACTCGAGTGGATAAAATTTGTAGCGCACAATGTGTATGTGTAGTGCGGAAAGGTCAACTAGCCTCAATTGTTGCTACGATGAACTTATATACCATATACACATATATACAGATAAATATCACCCACCCTAAAACCGTCAAGACATTCAACAAGACAATAAAAATCGTGTGAAAATTTTCAATTAATCCAATTTGGTTTGGTATTTTGAATTTATGTTGTTCTTGTTTATAACTAAAAAAACAAAAATTAAGTAATTGGAAACTTATGAACTATATGTATATAAAACATAAATAATTTAGAGACGAAAACCTATCCCATTTTGCACGAATTTCGTGTAAGAAGCTTTGGGCAAAGTAAAAAAAAAAAAAAACTAAATACTTGTTAATCTTTATATTCGTTTTCAATAAATAAGATTACACCTTTACGTATATATATACATAAAAGTTAATTATTTATATTATATGTATATGTACAAAAGTGAAATGAACTAATCTTTCATCGAAAAGATACATATATACCGTACATAACTCAATCTTTTCAATAGCTCAACACGACAAAAATACAAACTTGCTTTATACAAAAGGTGGTGTCTCGCACCGCAAACCAAAACAAAATAACATTTTCTTATACAAATGAGAAATTGGTTAGCGCGATGAAGTAACAAGATTTAACGTAATATTTATTTAAGAATATTACAAAGATTACGAAAATGTGTGTGTAGCGCACAACACAATACAAAAAATAAAAAAATAAAAAATAATAAACATAAAATCGGATTTACATCTAAGGGCTAACACACAGCATCACTTCAACAATATTACGTATTATAATGATATCTCAGGTACCACCTACTTGTTTGCTTATTTATCATTTATATAAAATGTCTAAAGGTAAAAATAACAATTACCTTCCTGAGTATATTATATATAGGCAAACGATGGATGAGAAGCGCGGGGGTGAAAATCAAAAAAGAAATAAATTCAAATTTTCCGCTATATCTTTACGGATTATTTTCTTATTTACGTTCCAAACCACAAAAAAATGATAACAGAAGAACGCAGTGTATATGTATATAGCCAAAACTCCTTGTGTGTACATGTGGTATAAATATAATATGTGAGTAACGTGAAATCTATCGACAAAACATCGTTTACAGTTGATTACCGATGATTTCAAATGGAAATTTATTTATTTTTTGGTTTTGTTTTTTGTGTTTGGAACAGGCAGGGCAATTTTAGCAATATATACTTATCATTAATTCGTTTCGGTTCAAAGAGATTTTTTTTTTCGATCTATAGACGAGTTGATGTTTATAGTAGTTAATTTCGGAAGCTATATGTTTGTAGCTTCCTTTTCTTAATTTTCAAAAATATGAAATTTTTATAGAAAAGACTAGCGAGCTACGCCCGCTACGCAGCGCGACGCCTCCAGGGACATTTAATAATTTTGTATTAATATAGCTGACCCGGCAAACTTAGTTTTGCCATATACATTATTTCTAGGGATTGTTTACATAGGTAGAAAAAAATGACTAACTTATTGAAAGTGTATGAGGATTCGGTATATGAGTGGAAAAGGCATGGAGCACTGTCGATGATAACGGAATATAAAAAAAACACACCACTAAACATTTATTTTTTAAATTTATTAAAATTGATTCTTTTAAATTATGTACATATCACTAATTATGACAATATTACTAAAAAACAATATCAGTCTCTTAATGCAACAGAGTGTACAATATTTTTTGTTTTCCCATCTTTAGCTAACACAAACAAACTGGATGGTTTGCCCACTCGAGAGCACGCCACGTTTAATCGTCCGTGTGAAAAACATGATGTGCTCAAATCTAAACCACAGACAGACATCGTTTGGCATTGAGACTTATTGAGAGTCATTGCAAATGCCAATCTAATTGGAAATTGAAGGCGTTTCAATTGAAGTGGTACATCTGTGGGTATAATAGGGATTCGCGGTAGTACTATATTTTCACCTCGGAATTTGCCATTAAAAATGATGTCTTCAATAACATTTTTAATTAATTTTTTAATAACTAATCGCGTGCCGTTGCACAACTGTGGTGGGTTCAAATTACGAAGCAAAATACCAGGAGATCCAACCTTCAGTTGTAAATTATATGGTGGCATGCCTCGTAAATCCAATGAGTTTCAAAACTCTGTTGGTTAATTCACAGCTTCGGTGGTATCGCAAACTGTATCAATAGATTTGTATGACACCAAGTCTCCTGGCAATAAATCTTGTATCTTAAGATTCAATTCGTTGGCGTCCACATTTTTTACTGCTAAAATTGCTCTTTCTGCCAGCCACTCATGATTTGTGTATTGTCTGTGAACATCGAGAAATATTTGGACAATGAGAGCATCTTGCGAATCAATGATTGTGATTCTTCAGATGGATTCTGAAGCATTTGAACGCGCATATTTACTTTCAGTTGTACTTTTTCAATATTACGCCACAGTGGCGATGATTTTAAGCACGCGTTGATCTCAGCATCGTATGTTGAACGTGCAATGACAGGAAGTGTTTGTCTGAAATCACCTGAAAGGAGTAACAAAGTTCCGCCAAATAGTTTGTCGTTATTTTTATGTCCTTTCAATGTCCTGTTCAACGCCTCAAGCGAATGTTTGTGCGCCATAGTACATTCATCCCAGATGATAATTTTACACTGTTTCAGTACTGTGGCCATGGAAGATTGTTTTTTTATGTTGCACACTGCGTCTGGGTTATTTTGAATTCAATTAATGGGATCTTAAATACTGAATAGCTGTTCTACCTCCATCCAATAAAATCTGGCAATGCCAGATGATGCAACAGCCAATGCGATGCCATTATTTGATCGTATTTCGGCGAGAATTAACGAAATAAGGAATGTTTTGCCAGTTCCACCTGGTGCATCCAAGAAACCACCTTGTCCTGCCGCAACTGCGAGCATGATACGGTCATAAATGGCTCTTAGACGAATTTGTCTTGCTGTACAGTTCAATCCTGCTTCAGCAAGCATACATTCCCACTGGTTGTCATCTTCCAGTAAACCGAGTGCAAGACATGCATCTTTATATGTTGGATACTGTTGCTCATTCACTTTACGTATATCTTGAAATGGCAATGGGCCGGTGACATTAACCAACAACAGCCGGAGATAAAAGCACTCAGTCTGCCTGGGATTAACTGTAAATACTCGTCCCAAGATGTTTGATTTGAATAAACCGGGACATGCATCAATTGGTGTGCCTTGCTTACGGGGCATCCATTTTGTTGTTGGTGCCCATGTGAAATAACGTGGTACTTCTGAATAGAGTAATGTTCGTGCAAAAGCACCAAAAGCATCCGCACGATTACACAATTCAAAAAATGTGGTGAGTGTAGTTTTTTGTGGATTTATCGCACGATCAATTGCTGCCTCGCTCGTGAAATATACGCGCTAGCCGTTTTCAAAATGGACGGCTAAATGAATGACTGCTGAATCTTGTTCATGAATTGGGAAACCAAAGATACGCCAAACAGCTTCATTGGAACTGACGTACCGGCCAATTTGGTAAAGCGTTATTTCATCGTTGTTATTCACCGGAGGAGCATTCACATCGACATTAATATGAGCATTGAATGTTTTGCTCAGCAAAGGCGAATATGGGACCACCCAACCGTTATCAATGTCAATGTCTATGTTAATGATCTTTTTAACAAAAGATTGTCCTCCATTATCGGGATTTCTTCGACGATATATTGGATATCCGCATCAACATTTGTGATCGTATCGAATTTATTTGGAAAACTTTTAGTACATTTCCCGTCTGTATGATGAACGATTCAGATTGCCACATGGGCCATGAATCATATTTGCAATAACAATATCAAACAGCATTTGATCAGTAGACGAATCTGGAATTTCCGCAGAAATTATACTGTCGAGTTCTTCAGGACGTATTTTATCGATTAACCATATCAAAATGTGTGCATGAGGTAATCCGCGCTTTTGCCATTCAACGGAATACATCCAGCAACGTGTGGGACCAAATACATGTAACTTTGTAATGAAATCAATTAGAGACTTCAATTTTTGTCTGAAAACACGTGCTGTAATGTCATGACGGTGTATTGCGCTTTGGCCAGGCAATAGTAAGGATGTGATCTCCGGCCATTTTGGATTACATGTGAAGGTGATGAATAAACACGGCCGTCCATATTCTCGCACGTAAGTCAAGGCATCTTGTATATATTCTTGCATATTACGTGGACTGCCTATGTACGATGATGGTAGAATGACAGAATTACCAATTTAGACGGTATCGGCGTTGTTGACAATAGCGTCTCGCAGGTGAATGTACTCTTTCGCACGTAGCGTTTGTTGATTAAATCGCAAGTATCGTAGTCGTTCGCTCTCTATCTTCACATACATGTCGACCATGAATTGTTGACAAAGCTCACGCCATCGTAGAATAACGTTGTCCTGATCACGTCTGATCATCAACCGATACGCATAATAATCCTTCGAACTAACATTCTTGATTGTTTCAGCACCTGTTTCGGGATCTCGTTGTTTAATATTTATGCAATACCCGTCTTGGCCTTTCCAGAACATTAGCGGATATTGAAAGCGTCATATGAGCGGCGTATATCAGCAATGAACTGTAGATTATTATTTCTTCTACGAATCACGATTTCCCGCGTAGCTGTACGATCGCCGACCATGATTCCAGCAACATCATCACGAACAGGTGCATTAAATCTACGAATGTGCTCTCCAGCAGGTGTTTTATCAGGATTGATTACAATAGCGTGATTATCACTTTGTAATTTGTGCATGTGTGATTTGAATATCTTTAACAATTCATTGTGCTCATTCAATAGAGCATCCAGGTCGCCGATGATACGCCTGGCAAAAAGTGAATTAAGGTGGTTATAGCCGAACGTGCATCCACGCGTGCATCCTCACCACCCATGAAGTAAATTTGTAAAAATTTAGGTGATTCGTTTGGCCTTGGCAGCAATGAACCCACTTTGTGATAAATTTGGCTTTGATTTTGAATGTTGAATTGAATTATTGACCATTGATGCATTATTGTTAACTATTTCTGTTGATCCGAACGATGTCATTTGGAAACATGAATTAAATGTTCGAATTGACTTTAGGAACAGATTAGAATCTGGATCCGTACCGATAAGTAAACCATTTAATGGTTCAGGTGGTGTCTCAATTGATGGTAATTATACCTTTCCTGACGAACAACACATCATTTTATATATATAGAAGATGGTGCCGATCGAAAACCATAGAATATCTGGAGTCTAAAATAAAAAATTTAAAGAAGTTGTAAAATGAGTACGTTGATGTTGACGAGCAAATCGTCAAAAAGAAAATTACTTTACAGAAATAAAAGACATAGTGGACAACAACACAGAGTACATTGAAAAAAACTTCAAGCTTCAAGTTCAACACATCTGATGGAACAAAAAGCAAGGGTTTCCATCACCACTATTCAATTTCAAACGACCGCACTAAACAATTTCCAGACAACAAACTATTGCCAGTTAGCGAAAGGGAGTAATATAGGCAGTCCCACCTACAACACCCCAGAGCCTATTGACCTGCTAATATCATTCATATTAGAATAAGGTATAAAAAGTGATCGATACCATAAAGGTAACTGCATATACCCAAAACGAATCTTAATTGCTGAAGAAGTTGAATGTGAAGCACACAGATGGTGGAGAGTCTAATAGAGCAGCGGCCAAACTACTTCAGATGAGAAAAAGAATCGAAAAGAACGGGGAATTAAAAAAGTCATAATGTCATGGATGCGTACATCCAACTCAACTATGTATATGGAATTACGAGAGGAGTACTTGTAACATATTCTGTCTTCTTGGAAGACATACATAAAACTATGAGTAGTATTTCATGAATACTGCAAAACAACAACACATGTCTCTCAGTTGCTGCATGTAGGTACAATCCTTCAAGATAATTTAATGTCCATATTGATTAGATGGATAGGAAACAGGATAAGTAATTACGGCAGATATTGAGAAAATGTTTAGGCAAATTAACAAGGATCACAGATTAGATACAGTAACATTTACAGCAACTTATAGGGCACGGAATTGGTTTTTACACGATTCTATTAGGAGCCAACACAAAAACAGAAGCAATAAGCGCGCTGAAAATGGGCCAGAAATAAATAGGTAGTATTAGAAGGTCTACCAGACAAATTGAATTAATCAGAACGACACGCAAGAGAATTCCACGATACAGTAAAGCTACAGAATCATCTAAACTTTTCAATCCACTAGAAAGGCCATATAATAGAATTGCTGTTAATCAAAGATGAACCGATTCCACCGATAAAATCGTTCCTACCCAGAGTAATACAGCATCATTGTAGTTCAGATGAGCTATTAAGAGTATAGAGTCACGGTGAAACAAACCAACAATATTCTGAAATTTATACGTTATACAATGATTTGCCGATTACCCACTACTGCTGATTCCAGGGACGACATGGACTAAACCAATCCACAAATTTTGACATTAAGTTCGTCTCTCTCTTATTTGTGGCACGAAATTGAATTTAAAAAAATAGTAGCAAGCTCACGATCATCGATTCTGGTATGAAGAGAAAAAAGCTAGGAAAGGATGATTATAACTTATCGTAAGCGTCATCTAGATTTCACGATTAAAAAATAGGATTCCTATTTCTGGCAAATTGGTTGACTCAACGGTAACTGCAATTTTTTACATAACCGGCGTTTCTTCAGGCATCGGGAATACTGCGTAAAGCGTTGGCCAAAATGATTCTTTTTGAGTATATACCCATGAGTCTGGAAACACATTCTTTGTTATATCAGATCTGCTGGATTGCAATAGGTCAGCACATTTTTCCTTCTTTATAGTTTCATAAGGACATGACTTTATAGATTGTAGCGTAATTGATGAGTCGGACCAATAGAACGTTTCCTATATATTGAATGATTCTCGGTCATGATTCTTGTAAATTTTGAGTGTGTATACTGCGCGAGTATATTGCTGCAGACAATTCTAGACGAGGTAAAGTCATCTTCTTATGTGGAGCCAACCGCGATTTCAACTGCACCGTTGCAAGAGCAACGACTTGACGAGTTGCTTTCTGGTTTCCAGAAAATGGGAGACCTACGACCGCCCCACTTTTATCGTCTGCTTGAACTAAAAGCAGACGATTCTACTTTAGTAAACGCTGATTTACTCAAAAATCTCTGGCTAAAACGATTGCCAGATGACTTACGAGCAATCCTGGCGCGGGATTCTAAAAAGGACATACCAACTATTACCGGTCGCCGACCAAATCTGGATTTATGCTCAATCCAGAACCACACCCTCAATAGCTGAAGTTAAACAGCAACCATCCTGTGGCAAGGCAACTGCTGACGGTGAATCAGACATTGCTAGAATGCAAAAATAACTCGACCAGACGCAACAACAATTGGCTGATCTTCAACGTACACTATGAGCTTTGGATACCGTGGAAGATCACCATACAGAGGTAATTTCCAAAACAGACCCAGATCACGGACGAGATCATCTTCTCGCTCCGGACTCTGTTATTACCACCGTCGTTTTGGCTCACGCGCACGCAACTGTACTAAGCCGTGCAATTTCCGACCGGTCGCTACTCATGGTGAGGCTACTTCAAAATTGTCTAGGTCTTCGGAAAACAAATAAATCCTGCTGTTTCTAGGGCAAACAGTGGGATTGGTTTATCTCGCCGTCTTTTCATCACCGATCATGAAAACCATTTACAATTTCTGATCGATTCGGGGGCTGAAGTATCTGTGATACCTCTAGGTAGGTTACCTTGTGCAAAACCGCGACAACTTGGTGCTACGAAACTAAAAGCTGCAAAAACTGAATTTCAGTGTATGACAGATATCGGAATCTGCCGTCCCTCGTTATCTCCAGTCTCCTCACCACCGCATATGGTGCAAAAGAAAGACAAGGACTGGTACCCTTGTGGAGACTATCGATAGCTTAACACTGTCACCGTGACAGATACCCTGTTCCACATATCCACAGTTTCTCGTTAAAACTCGCCGGCGCCACTATTTTTTCACAAATAGACTTGGTACGGGCCTATCATCATATTCCCATGGCTCCTGAGGATACACATAAAACAGCGATAACAACTCCCTTTGGGCTTTTCGAGTTCACACGAATGCCATTTGGTCTTCGCAACTCAGCCCAGACATTCCAGCGATTCCTTAACGAAGTTTTAAAAGGGCTAGACTTCGTCTTTTCTTATATCGATGATATCCTCATTGCGAGTCACTCCGAGATGGAACACAGAGAACATCTCGATACAGTTTTTAAACGTCTTTCCGCATTTGGAATTAACATTAAAGCATCAAAATGCGTTTTCGGCGTGAAGTCACTCGACTTCTTGAGCCACACAATCTCGAAAGAGGGCATCCTCCCGTCAAAAGACCGAGTTGAAACCATTTCAAACTTTCCAGAGCCAACAACAATCCGCCAAATACAGCAGTTCGTCGGTATGGTGAACTATTACCACCGCTTTAAACCACGTTTAGCCGAACTGTTAGCGCCTATTCACAGGAATTTGGCCATACTACTTAAGAAAGGCTAACACAGAAGAAACTTCTCTTGGCCTGAAGATTGCAACGCATCGTTCACAGAGGTCAAGCGTTCTCTTGCCGCTGCCACTATTTTGGCACATCCGTTGAACGACACAGAGTTCAACATTACTATACCGATGCTTCCAATATAGCAGTTGGAGCTGTCTTACAACAACGCAATAATGAATGTTGGCAGCCACTTGCGTTCTTTTCAAAGAAACTTTCTCCAGCAGAAGTCAAATACTCTACATTTGATAGAGAACTTCTTGCTATATATTTAGCAATATAGCATTTTCGCCATTTCGTCGAAGGTCGAAATTTCTCCATATTTACCAACCACAAACCTCTCACTACAGCAATCGCGTCAAAATCGGAACGTAGTCCCCGGCAATTACGACATCTTGATTATATTGCACAATTTACGACCGACACTCACCACATCAAAGGCAAAGTAAATGTGGTGAGCGACTGTTTGTCTCTCTCTGGTGAGACGTTTTCACCAGAAATCAGCGTCTCCTCTTTCGACATGAAAGAATTACTACAACAGCAACAAGGCGACGACGAATTGCAGAAATTGATTTCAGTTCGGAATTTGAAATCTAGAGTCAACCTGCAACAAGTCAACCTACCAGACAACCAGCAGCAAATTTGGTGTGATACATCGACAGGTAAAAATCGACCCTTCGTTCCCAAGAACATACGACGGACAATTTTCGATAGTCTACATGGCTTGTCACATCCTGGAACACGTGCCACGCGAAAATTAATTTCTTCCAAATATTTCTGGCCAAGAATGAATACTGATACAAGTAACTGGGCGAAATCTTGTGTCCAATGTCAAAAATCCAAAGTTCACCGCCATACAAAATCAGAACTTGGTAAATTCGAGCTACCAAGTGGCAGGTTTGAACACATTCACATGGACCTATTTGGTCCACTGCCCCAATCGAATGGCTATTATTACATTCTAACGATGGTCGATCGATTTACCCGTTGGCCAGAAGCTTTTCCAATCAGAGAAATGACTGCCAAAACCGTAAGCGAGATCTTCTACAATGAGTATATCTGTAGATTTGGAGTCCCATTTTAAATAACGACAGACCAAGGAACACAATTTGAATCAACAATGTTCACCGAGCTCACGAAGCTCCTAGGTTCACGTCGCATTCGGACAACAGCGTATAATCCAAAAGCGAATGGTCTTGTTGAGCGATTCCACACGCAACTTAAAGCCGCTTTAACAGCACGATGCAATACATCCCATTGGAGTTCCGATCTTCTAACCGTTTTATTGGGTATTCGAACCTCAGTCAAGGAAGACCTCAACTGCACTCCAGCAGAACTAGTGTATGATCAAAACATCAAGGTTCCCGGTGAATTCTTCATCAGCGATCTAAATTCGAACCCAAACACAGATACTTCGGATTTCATAAAGCAGCTTCGTACCAACATGAGAGCTTTAGTTCCTACAGAACCGAGACATCCGGCCAAACAGGATACATATATCCCCAAAAATTTGGAAAATTGCTCACATGTACTTGTTCGCATAGATAGTTAGAGTTAGAGTTAAAAGTCGTTTGAGTACACCGTATTCTGGACCATATCCAGTAACCCGCAAACTGCGCAAATTTTTTTGTTGTGGACATCGATGGAAAACTCACGACAATTGGCATCGACAGGCTCAAGCCAGCATACGGAATACTTGTGGTTAACCCAGTCGTAAATCGTAGTGTCCACAAGACCGTGAGATTTCACTTTTAAACACTACGGTTTTCGATCAAGGAGGGGAGTGATGTAGCGGCATAACAAATACTTAAATAAAATAGCATCGGCCGTTGCAAAAATATTTATGTCCGCGCCGCTTAGTTTTCAGACATTGCTCAGTTACTGAATAAAAATATTTCGATACGCGAGAATATCGATTATAATCGATTATCGATATTCTATGCTGTACGCAACCAAGACAATTTCAGTTCAATGATCTTTTCGCGATGATTTGCAAAATTCAGTATTATACGAACAATCGGAATGTTATAATAAATTAACTATAAAGAATGATAAATAAAAACTAACTTATAATATAATAAAATAGTGTTAATTTAATAAGAAATAATACACTATAGTCTCAGCCTAATTTCCACTGCCACAATGAATGAATCAGTAATTTTCCCAAAAACCATTACAGGTTGCATTTGACCGAGTGGAACATAAATGCGAGGTATTTGTGGAAATGTGGCTCGCTTCGTGACAGTTGCTCTCTCGTTAACATTCACATAAAAGTTAAATTTGTCGGATGATGGATACTTAAAAATTTCAAGTGTTTTCATTAATTTTGACAGATGTCTCTGTCAACTGATTGAGACATCTAGTAGCGAGGAACAAATGTCGAGAGTGGGTCACTCGGAGAGTTTCACCACACGATTAGTTGGAAATTATGGTTGTCTGAACATGAACTCGAATTTAGCATCGATATTGTTAACATGTATCTTTGACAATAGCGGTGCTAAATACTTAGTGTGTGTTCAGAACCGGACCAGAATTGAAAAAATATCATTCTGAACGACTGAGTAGGGTCCCACTAGACGTTTTGGTGGAACTTTTGTTTTGAAATCGCACAATAATGCGAGCATAGAAATTCGGCGTAGTGTTGGATTCTGCATTTACAAGTTCCATGTGACTTAACGCTATATACTTAACAATGAAATTGAAATAACCGTGCTCTGTTGCGAAATCTGATGAAGACCCCTGAAACTGTGCATGAAGTGAAATCTTAGCCAGTACGCTGGCTCTGTCACGTTTTGCGCATTGTGCAGCAATCTCTGATAGTAGAGCCAACATATGGTAGACGCAGGAGTCATTGCAGGTAACGATGACTCAAAGGTGTAGAGAACGACTTGGTTTCTTTAGTTTGTCTATGACAGTAGGAAGGCTTACTGACACAGTAAAATGACAGTAATGGCCTTTAAAAAAAACTGTGAGGGTGGTTCGCCATTGATGGGTATCCATGTCTTGTTGTTAGGCCTAGTATGGCTCTTTTATCTTATAGAAACTCTTTTCAAATATTGCTTGCATAATAAACACATTTCAAATTTTCGAACGATATTGATTTGAATAACCGGTGATTAAATGTTGGTCCATCTGAAACTTGTAACCCCTATATAGTTTTTATGATTCTAGAGAAAGCGAAGTTATCGATGGCCAAAATTGGTAGTGAGTTAAAACATCGATGCCAACCCTGGTTAGGACTGACCATTTTACAAATAAAGGCTATATCCATCCCATTTGTTCTTAAATCTCATCTACGCATATTTTTCCAAAACGACAAAAGATATCTTTAAGGTCTCACAACAGTTTTACAAATTTTACATCAACAACAAGAACAACAACAATTTTTTATTTTTTTTACTTGTGCACCGAAGAAGGTACGGGACGGGGACTGTAACAAAATGGAAAATATTTCTTTAATCCAAATCAATTTTCTTTTTAAATATTAAATTTTGTATATTAAATTGGGAAATGGAAGTATATTAGGTAAACATTGGATGAGAGATAATCTAGATTAGGAAGATAAAGTTTAATTTATTTACTCGAGAAAATAAAATTTATTTTTTGTTGATCTAAAATTTTTGGTATATTGTATACCAACATACATATGTACATACTTTTGATCATATATTCATACAGAGGTGGATTGGAACGGGCGTTACTAAAAATTTATTTTCGGATTATAACTGCGTGTACATACGGATTAGTATTTCAAAATTTTTAGGTTACATTGTAAAATACGTCATTCCAAAGCAAATGACTGTCACACAAGATATCAGAATAGTATATGTACGTACATGCCTGAGAGAAGCTGGAAAAACTCATTACATGGTCTAATGCACATTAAAAACATAATTTGCCCACAATATTGATCACAAAACCAACTGAACATAGAAGATCAATTATCTACCGGACACAACGACATAATACACATACATGCATAATATATACATACATCAACACTAACGACACGGTTAATAATCAGATCACTTTGATAGTGTGGTTGGTGTTGTTGTTTTAAGCGAGAGTTTCCATTTTTAGCTCTATATACCTCCTATATACACACACAAAGTGAAAGTAATAAAATATTTATATCTTAACGAAGCCAACAACAAACTAACAAAACGGTATTCTTTATGTACGTTAGTATACGTACGTATATACGTTAAGAAAAGACGCGATACTTTTATAGTTTGAATGAAATCGAAATTAAACTATAAAATAAAAAGTAAGTTAATGCGCGCGAATCGAGCCGATTGAGGCAGATGACAAACAAATTTGTTTTTGTCATTGAATTTTGAAGTTTCGGGGATACGATTTGCATGTAACATTCTGGATATAGTTTCAGTCGGAAGAGATAAGCGAGATTACCAGGACCATCAAACGCAGCATTTGCAAGCAACTGTGAGGCACTAAATGATTAAGGGGTGCTTGTTCTGATTGATAACCAGAGAATTTAAAACAAAATTCTGGAAAAATGAACCGGGTTGAGGCGATTTCCATTTACTGAGTTATATTTAGGAAATTAAAGTCACGAATTCGACTATTTCGATTGTAGATCGACTTTGCCACGCTTAGATTTGTTACCGGTCACATTTGCAGATACTCGGCAGATAATTTGTACTTTTAAAAACCACATTACCATTCCATATCGGCCTAGAGGTCGTCACTCTTGCATTTAAGGAAATTCAATTTATTAGGCAGACTGCGATAATACAATGGAATGACCTTGTGGCGGGAATAAAAATAAACAGGAAGATTCCTACTAATTGATTACAGACCCAAGACAAATTGTGAGAACAAGCCCCAGGTACGAAGGTACGATTAGCATCAATTTAGTACTTGCGATGTACCATATATCACTGTAAATGCCTAATTGCAATGAAAGATATCATACTCACTTACAACGTTTCCAAATCCCTATAAGCTCCATTTAAAAATCTACCATCTAGGACATCGTACAAGTCTCAATCCCAACTGCGGTTGAAAAGTCATATTCTCTTACTAATAACTAAAAGAAGCGCAATAAACCCGTCTGGGGTTAAGAACCATGGAAACACTTCACTTCGGAAATTTATAGCTTATCTGTTCTCGGCGGACTTAATATACTCTGGCTTACACTGACACGTGTAGACTCGAGAATATTCGAGTCGAGAATATTCGTGTATACCTTAGCTATACTGTGGTCTGTCTATTTTCCTGGGTATGACATAGGTGTTTCGGGTTTGGTTGCCCTCTATATATTTTTGTCGATACTTTGTATCTTTCAAATCGAGTTGTCTTGATGGCATTTTCCTTGTTGAATTCCAACATGGTTTTCTTCGCATCAGTAAACACTTGCTTAATCTGTTTCAGGCTGGCAGATTATTCTTATCCAAATGATTTTCGGCACATTAGTCTGACCTCTACTTATCTTAAAGCTTTAGAGAGGAAGATCATGGTCAAATTTCCAACGAATTACGAATTTCACGGCCTTTCGATACCACCTTCCTAAACATTACGAAAGCTCTTGATAGTACCGCTGATCAATTCATCAAACCTATACTGAAGTCTATCATAATTGAGTCTCAGCTGTCTGGCTCGTCAGTGTCCGTCAAAATGGCCAAAGGAGGATGATCTAATTTTGAAAGTTTCCGGTAAATAACTAAACGTCTTATCTGATCTGACCTTGCACACCGTTTATATTGTGGAAGTTTGCTGTCTTGAAAAGGGGTTGTACGTCAATTCCTCTAAAACTAATGTTGTTGTTTTTGTTAGATGTAGAAGCAGTGCTAACTTATTTGTTCCCTCTCTATTTGGGAGAGCGATTACAAGGGCAGACCTATATGCGGAGTCCTTATTCTGTACTTGGCCGAATTGCAGTCAGTCATTATTGGAACAGCGTATTCTAGCTGCGTTTCGACTAAGGTGAATTAGGGCTGGGATGATATCGTTATACAAGTACAGGGCACAGACAGATTCTTAACAAGTATATTCAGGAGGGTGAAATGGTAAATGACAGGTTTTACCTTTGCCAATCCATTCTCCGCCGTTTTCAGAACAAAATTTCAAAATTTCAAAATTTTCAGACAGATGTCTGAGTTGATGGTATTTGTATTAATGATGGAGAACATTAATCTCATTTGCCTCAACTCGAATAAGAGAGTAATCTAGGTGCCAACTCATTGTGACGTTGAGGGAAATGAGGTTGGTAGGCTTGTTAGTCCAGAACCAGCAATTCATCTATCCTTCAATTTTGATGAGAACGCTATTTAAATTTTAGTTCTACTTAAGCTGAAACTGAACTGGCGTTCTACGTGTTATCATTAAAAACAAAACCAGCTGGGAATCCTGGTTGCACTTATTATTGGCCATATGGACGTTTAAACGTTCATCTCCAACACATGAAACTAGCAGAAGGTGATCTATATGTGAAGACTGTATGGACGAAGTGAACTATTGCTTACACTATGTCAGAGCTAGATCTCACCTGTTTTCTTCCGGATCTTTGAACGAAGATCAGTAATCATCCATTCCTTGGTTCAAACATGTATATACAGTTTGATAAGGTTGCAGTGCTGCTGTACGTTTGCACCATGAGGTTATTGTGGCATTAAGTGCGGATCCTCAGTAGATTCCAGCACTTGCATACATCAAACACATTTTATTTTACATTTATTTTCCCGCAGAAGTTCCTGGCGTTATGACTTGGATCCCTACGTCTGTATCACCAAACTCATTTGGCAGAAACCGGAAATATAGTAAAAAAATTCAAATCCATAATCAGCAGACATTTTGGCAAACTATTATGGAACAAATTAAACAGCATTCAACCGATCTACTACTGTGCAGGTCATCGTTTCATAATTTTTGATCGAACGAAAAAATTTTTTGAGGAGTACGTAGCACAAATGCAGTAAAATTTTATGGAAAATGAGGTGAATGATCTGGTACCTACCATAAAATAATAATAATAATTAACAGTGTTAAAGGCCATTACTGGTACCTACCATACTTGCTGATGAATTGTACGGAGAAACAAAATTGGACGATCAGCCACTAAATGCCATTATCGCTAAGTTAATGAATTTTTTTACGAGTATAGTGCTAGTGTTAGAGGATCGTTTTTAGCTTATAAAAATGAAAATGTAACCTCATACATAGATTGTGCTATATAGTGTTCAGGATGACGAGCCAATCATCAACGAAACGATTGTAGATTTTTGAAGGCCGAATGACATAAATGCCATAAACACGGGCATATTGCGTCCGTGTGTAAGGCTAAACAATGTATAGAAGTCATGTCCGAATCAGAAACAAATATGTGCTCTAAGTTGTCATGATATATCCACAGCTTCCATGGAATGGTTCGAAATTCGATAGCCTGAGTTAAGGAATTATTTCACCGATTTCAGCGAGGAAGACGATTCTCAAAAATCGATTTAAGTGACGCATATACCTGCAACTCAATCGACGAATTCAATCATTGTTGATCAACGATTGCCAATCAAAGATGTTGCATGATGGGCATTGGGTATGTTGTGCGTACCAAGCAATTAGCTCGTCAATATTGTTGGTGGCCATAGATCGAATTCGATCGATCAGTTGCCAGGAATTATTGTCTAACCCTTCAAGAGAATTTAAAGAATGGCGACCAGAAAAAAACCAAGGCAACAAATACATTTAGATTTTGCAGGACCATATTTTTAAGTAGTATATTGTGAATGTTCTGCGAGAACACGTAGAGGGTCTGCCAGAAACCATTGTAACCAACAACGGTTCATCGTTTTTATCGAGTGTATTTCAAATTTTTGTCACTGCTCGGTTCTATGCCGTGTCAAATGGAGAGAGGCGGTGAGCTTCGTGCGATTATTTAAGAAGGCGCTGAGAAAAACTTTGTTCGAAGTAGGTTCAACGAATCGCTCTTTGATAACGTTTCTCACCACTAACCGGTTTCCACCAGATCGATCGTGCGATAAATTACCAGCTCAACCCGATCATATGACAAGTTTCTCAAGAGGGGGGCCAAAATTAATCAGCGCAACTTTAATGTGGAAGTAAGGTGGACGAATGTACATCGTTTCAACGGATTATGCCGATATGAAACGACAACAGAATCAGATGTATGCTCACGTGAAGTAAAAATTTCAGCGATTGGACAAACACATACACGCACAGTGATCCCGATCCGAGAGAGTCACCAAGAAGATCATGTCGAACACGAACCCTATTACAGTTCGGTTCATAGTTGGAATTTATTATGTTAATGGATGAGGAGAGGAGAGTGTTTTGTATGAGTGTATGAGCATAGTCTCAAACCATGGTCTGTAAGTTCAACAACTCACAGACTGATATTGTATGTAGACGAGCTCTTCTATAAATCTTCGGCCCATCCATTTTCCTTTGCATTAAGGGAAATCATGAATTTCTAATAACAATACCATCGGAACCAGCGGAATTTGTACGGGTGTGAAGTTTGTCCTAAAATTGTCCTAACTTTTTTATCTGAGAATGTATATTAGTAAAAATTAGAAATTTCTCGTTATTATAAATTTTTTAAAAAATAGTATTAATTTTGCTCTCAGCGAGTACGCTGGCTCGGTCACGTTCTGCGTGCTGATCCGGAATGAATTGTGCAGCGATCTCTGAAAGGAGAGTCACCATATGGTAGGCGCAGAGGTCGTTGCAGGCGACGATGGCTCCACGATGTAGAGAACGACTTGGCCTCTTCAGATTGTCTAAGACAGTATGAAGACCAAGCTCAGGATCGAAACCGTTGGAGCCAGATTGTTGATTCAGTAAGGGACCAGTAATGGCCTTTAACACTGTTATTTTTAGTATTAATTTTGCAATAAGAATAATTGAAAATGAAATATTTCCATAAGTCTCACTCTAAAAAATTGAGTAGAAATTCAAAACCTTAAAGTTAAGTGGCATAGGACAAGCGTGCATTTTACAACCCTGTACTTTAGTACAAATTCAAAATATTAAAAAAAATCGCCCTGCTGTACAGAAGAACGAACCTTATTAGAGATATACGAAACAAAGTTTTCTTACTCGTACATTTTTGGGTATCTGAGGACGATATCTAACTCAAAAATCTTAAAGCTTTCTTAAATCTAAAAGATAAGTATCTTAGGACAGGGGTGTTATATCACGTTGTATGTTAGTACAAAATTGAAATTTTAAAAAATTCTCCTACTGAACCAGGGATTGTACCCAAAAATCGATATACATTTTTGGGTAACTGAAGTGTATATCAAACTTAAAAATATTAAAGCTGTCTTAAATCTAGAAGATAAGTATCTTAGGACAGGGGTGTTATATCACGTTGTATGCTAGTACAAAATTGAAATTTTAAAAAATTCTCCTACTAAACCAGGGATCGTACCCAAAAAGCGATATACATTTTTGGGTAGCTGAAGTATATATCTAACTAAAATATATTAAAACTTTCTAAAATCTAGAAGATAAGTATCTTAGGACAAGGGTGTTTTATCACCCGTTGTTTGATAGTACAAAATTGAATTTAAAAAAAATTCTCCTACTAAACCTGCAGGGATCGTACCCAGATAGCGATATACATTTTTGGGTAGCTAAAATGTATATCTAACTAAAAAATGTTAAAGCTTTCTTAAATCTAGAAGATAAGTATCTTAGGACAGGGGTGTTTTATCACCCGTTGTTTGGTAGTACAAAATTGAAATTTAAAAAAACTCTCCTACTAAACCAGGGATCGTACCTAGATAGCGATATACATTTTTGGGTAACTGAAGTGTATATAAAACTTAAAAATATTAAAGCTGTCTTAAATCTAGAAGATAAGTATCTTAGGACAGGGGTGTTTTATCACCCGTTGTTTGGTAGTACAAAATTGAAATTTTAAAAAATTCTCCTACTAAACCAGGGATCGTACCCAGAAAGAGATATACATTTTTGGGTAAGTGAAGTTTGTATCTAACTCAAAAATCTTAAAGCTTTCTTAAATCTAGAAAATAAGTATCTTAGGATAGGGGTGTTTTATCACCCGTTGTTTGATAGTACAAAATTAAAATTTTAAAAAATTCTCCTACTGAACCAGGGATTGTACCCAAAAAGTGATATACATTTTTGGGTAACTGAAGTGTATATCAAACTTAAAAATATTAAAGCTGTCTTAAATCTAGAAGATAAGTATCTTAGGACAGGGGTGTTTAGTAGGAGAATTTTTAAAATTTCAATTTTGTACTAACATACAACGTGATATAACACCCCTGTCCTAAGATACTTATCTTCTAGATTTAAGAAAGCTTTAATATTTTTTAGTTAAATATAGTCCTCAGCTACCCTGAAATGTATATACGCTCTGTCAGAAGTCATTTAACTACTGATAGAGGATTGTTACTATTAATCGGAACATTAAGGTTTCCGTTCATTTACTTTAAACAACTTCACGCTTGTGTTTATCCCTTTAGTAAAATTTGCATTAGTTTTTATTTGAATTGGCATGAATATGTCACTAATACAAACAAATTTATTTAGTATTAGGACCAACTTCACACTTCTAAATAGACGCGTGAAATTTGTCCTAAATTTGTCCTAATTATTGTTTTTGTAATTTAGGACAAATTTTGGACAAACTTCACGCGAATTCATTTGTTTATCTGGAATAGTCGAACGGATTGTAGCGTTGACAACCAGTGAAAAGAAAATAATGATGATCAGCATATATTAGAGTTCTAAATTCGCTTGGAAGGACAGTGTATTTTGCGGCTATAGCCGATCGTGTAAGAAATTAAGAAGTTCTGCTCTGGCCATCACTTTATTGAAACGATGGCGTATATTCAATAACAGTTCACATTTTTCGAGCGGCTGCAGTACAAAGTATATGTGTCACCAACATTTTAAGATCCCGATCAGATATAATCGCAATAATCATTGTGTGCAATAAAATTCGTGATTTTTTTCTTCTCTACAACGCCCTAATTTTTATTTTCGGTTTCATGTTTTTTTGTTCACGCAAACACATTTTTGCTGTAATCGAAAATTACTTAAAGCTACAAAATGATGGTTGAAATATTCAAATTCAAATTTCTGCAAATAAGTCAAACTTCATCAAAATTCGCTCAATTATTTTGCGAAAAATTTACAATTCCAGTTCTAACCTATACAATGTGGGTAGGCATATTTTCTGTGCTTGAAAATATAATAATTAGAATCGTGCAAAATATTTATTAATTTAAATGCCAAAAGCGTTTCGAAAGTTATATAAAATTAAATTAATTTTATTTGATTTTGGCAATATGTGTATGTGCACCACTCTTTCTCTTTTATCGATTTGTATCGATTCCAATTACCATATAGCTTTTGTGAATGAAAATAAATAAAATTCAATCAACTTTCATCAATCGATTCGCATACGAGTATACATATATGTACATAAGTATGCATAGATACACAAATGATGATGATTATTTCTTTCACACCCAACTTAGCTATAGCTCGACTGTGTTAAATTTTGTTCTTTTGTCGTCATCACTATACGATCGTTTTCGTCGTCATCGTCATTTCTTTATATGTATTTGTATTTATGTCTTAAAGATATTTTTTTGTAGTATTTCTGTCTTCTTTCCGTTTTACAAATTCTATTGTTCAACGTCTAGTTACAACAATTGTATGTATATACATTTTGTTGTGTGCATTGTTATTGTTGGAGTTTCCATCAGTCCCGATGATACCCAACCCAAAATTAGTATAATTTATCTGAAGAACAGAAAATACATACACATATACATATATACGTACAGATGTATAGAAAATTGTGCATTTTCTTTTTTTTTGTTTAGAAAATTGAACTGAAAATTGATTAAATTGTAAAGTGGCGGAAATACATTATTGCGAAACATACATGGATTTTCATGAATAAGTATCGGAAAAATAAAAAATTTAGAATTGTGCAAGTCAGGAATTTCGATTGCAAAACTGATGTGTGTGTGCGGAACACGAATTTAATTTACAGTTCCTATATTTCCGGTCTAATTATCCAAATTTTTTTTTTGTTTCCGATGAATGATGCGGGCTGGCGGAGTTCAGGGGATTTCCGTGTTTAATCTGTATTCTAATCAAACATATGTATGTATTCGTTATTTCATTTGTTCTATTTCGATTTTCCCAAATTTTCTTCATCTTACGTATAGTATATACGTTTTCTAAAAATACATATCCATCCATATATGTACTCGTATATAATATATTATATAAAATAACAAAGATACGAATCTTATTTATATATGTAAAGGGTTTTCCAATTAGAGGTATCATTTTGATATTTAAAAAAAAAGTATTTTTTAAAAGAAATCAAAGAATGTTTATTTCATTGTAAGGTATGCCATTAACATTTGAAAATGATATCAGCCAAATGGCCGCTACGGCTACGCTTGCAGCGCCATATCCTTTTCATGAAATTTTCGATGACCAATTCGCACATTTGCGGCTGCATGTACTCGATAACTTCACGAATTCTATCTTTAAAGTCTTAAATCGATTGTGGAGCATTAGCATAGACCTTATCTTTCACGTGGCACAAAGTTAAAAGTCTAAAGGTGTTGAATCCCAAGACCTCGATGGCCAAGTGTCACTCCGCCAGCCCATAAACCGCATCAAACATTGACACGTTGAGGATGGAGCCCAAATGCAACAATTCTCCTTAACGTAGCCTCCGAGGTGAAAATGGGCCTCATCATTGAAGATGATTTTTCGATGAAAATCCAGATTATTTTGATGCATTTGAATTACCCAGCCAGCGAAGATACGACGTTCATGGTGACCGACCGGCTTGAGTTCTTGTGTTAACTGAACTTTAAAAAATAGCAGGCTATTCAAAATGAAACCTCTTATTGGAAAACCCTTTACATCTAAACCTTAATTCTATATATACAACGTGTGATACTACATTAACACTATCGATTTTTTTCAATTTGACAATTTCACTGAATATAGATTTCGATTATTGCAGTTTAACTCAGATATAGACGATTTCATATATGGCACGTACGTAAAAGGTGTCTTCCTGTTCGTTCTATTTTCTATATATATGTACATACATACAATCATACATATACTGAGAATTATTGTGAGCCGATAAATGTATTTTAGGAAAATTACATGTCCAAAATCGTACTAATTATATAGGAAAACAATTTATCTTGGAAAAGCTACATATGTGTACGTATAGACGCATAGATATGAGACAATGATTTGGCATGAAACATACAATTTTAGGTTCTATTTTGGGGCGAGTGGGATTTGGTACGATTTTTAGAAAAAAAAATCATGACATCTCACGTTAAAATGATTGGTGGTTGTGATTTTTCGTAACCTGATTAGATAGTCGGTCAAACGTGATATGTACAAAATGTTTGTATATAGTACAACTAAAACGATTGTTGCGGGACAAATAATCATAAAATGCCTAAGATAATTAAAATTTGACAAAACGCCTATATGTATAAATCTAATTGAGGTTTCGCCATTTATATTGTTTTATTTAGAAACTCTTCTTCCGTTGCAGCTTGCGATGCCATACTAAATCTCCTTCTTAAAAACTACTGTTATTTACTCGCACGTTCCTCCGAGCCCTCATCCAGTTACATAACAGTCGCATTTTCTTCCGTTGAAATATTTCCGAGTTCGATGGATGCTTGCCCTGCTGATCCATTACTATAGTGCCCTCATTGTTTCTTCGGCATCATCTAAAGGGTGTTATTTATAGAGTTACACAAGTTTAAATCATAATAAAACAAAGAAATATATTTTTAATAAAAATGAAACGGGCTTTATTGGATAGAACATTCGGCCGCCACGGCTGGTGCGTACAAGGCACAATCCGGAACACCAATTTTCACAAACTTTTCGCAGTATTTGGGCCGTATTTCGCCAATAACTCTTCTAATGTTGATTTCCAGGTTCCATTGTTTCTGGTTTTTCGACGTTGACAATTGAC
The DNA here is from genome assembly GCA_951394425.1 of Tipula unca. Classification (NCBI taxonomy): domain Eukaryota; kingdom Metazoa; phylum Arthropoda; class Insecta; order Diptera; family Tipulidae; genus Tipula; species Tipula unca. The sequence goes on from OX596380.1 coordinate 70,811,832, forward strand.
TTTACATAACCCTAATTAAAAAAATCCAATGGAGTTAAATCACACGATCTTGGTGGCCAATTAATTGGACCATTACGCGAAATTATTCTTTCATCAAAAGTTTCTTCTAGTAAATCAATTGTAGCGCGCGGTGTGTGGCATGTTGGAACCACATGTCAGCAAGATTAATGCCAGTCAATCGAGGTATGAAAAAATTTCTAATCATGTCCCTATACCGCTCTCCATTGACAGTAACATTCTGATCATCATCGTTTTTGAAGACATATGGACCAATGACTCCGGCAGCCTATAAAGGCCACCAAACAGTAATTTTCTGTGGATGTAATGGTGTTTCGACAAAAGCTTGTGGATTATCCTCACACCGAATGCGACAATTTTGCTTATTTACGTACCCATTCAACCAAAAATGGGCTTCATCGGAGAACAAAATTTAGAATGGAAATTCAACATCAATAACAATTTGTGCTTCAGCCCATTCGCCGAATTGGCGGCGCATAGGATGGTCGTGTGGCTTTAATTCCAGCACAAGTTGAATTTTGAAAGCTATCAAGCCAAGATCCTTTTGTAAAATCTTCCATAAAGTGGAAGGACACAACCCCAGTTGCTGAAAATGGCGATGAATTGCTTGATTTGGATCTTCTTCAATGCTTTATCATTAAGCACGTTATCATTAAGAGTAAACGTTGTCCAAAAACGATCTATTGTGATTCGAATTAACCTTTGATGGACGAAGTGCACGATAAGTTTGACGAACAGAACTATTATTTTGATAAAAAAATTCAACAATTTGCAAGCGTTGCTCTGATGTAAAGCTATCCATAATGAAGTGTCAAACCAAACTAAACAAAAAGCAACTATCAGTTGTTAAATGCGTTGTCAAATAAAGCAGTGTTGCCAACTCAAAGTTGTGAACCTCTAAAAATAACACCCTTTATATGAAGTGGCAACTCGAATTTATTGCATTCTAACAATCCCATTATGACGGCATCTGTTCCTGTAGCCGTTCGTAATTTCTACCAATTCGCTGGTTGTATTCTTCACTTAATTAGATCTTCTCGTACAGACATCCCAGCTGCTCCTGTATTAAGGTTTATACCATAATTCTTCCAGTCACCATCACCTTTAACTGTTAAACTATCTCCGCCTCATCTTAATGTCGTTAGGGGGATGGAGAAATAGGCGACTCCATGTAGTCTAACTGCTTATTCATGTTCCTGTTCTCCTTATAAGCCACAATCCCCTCGTTACACGATCCTTGATGCACCAGAGATATAGTTTTGTAAATATGCTATATGACGCGTACCTATATATGTCTGTACCAAATGTACTAGCTCAACGGCTGAAAAATACTCCTGATGAGTCTGATAAATATGTCTGAAGCTTTTGATACCGACTTTTCAATTCCATATGATATACATTTCTCGCCTATAGTCACATCCGTACTTTTGCCTTCATTATTTCGTTGTAATTATTTCGATCATGTTGCGGAATAGTCTGCAATACCGTTTCACCTTTAAGAGCTATTATTAACGCTGTTTCACGATTTGAATTTCCAACCATTTTGATTCATTGTCGTTTCAAATTGAAACAAATTGCAATTTCCGTTCAACCTGTTGAACCGATGATTGAATTTTCTCTACTTCTCGATATTTAATTCGCCCACTGACTGTTTAATTTCCTTCATTTCTTGATTTCATTAAATTCTCCAATTGACTTCAACTGAAATTGGACTGTTGAACAGTAACTATTAACTGCACCGTATCAAAATTTCCCGAGTGTACCGGTACTGCTTCAACCACTGCACCTGCATCTTCTTCGTCCTCTTCTGCTTGGTCCTAACTCTATGGCGGTTAAAGTTCATCTAGCTAACTCCTACCATTTCATCTCGTAATTATACCACACATTCTAACCTTTTGGAATATCCCACAATATTCGAGAGTGTCTAGACTATTCCTGAATAGCCGAGACGCATCTAATTTCATCATCGATTCAAACAAATCTGACAAAACTCCTATGTATAAATCTGATTGATATTTCGCCATTTACTTAGTTAATCCACTGTTTAGTAGAGATATAGCAGCTCATTTAATTTCAGATATGTATACGTAGGTATGGTAGCCCGCGAGGACTACAAATTTCATAATGTATACATAGCACGTACCTATACAAACATCCGAACATGGATTTTCCAGAAATGAACAATTCGGGAGGAATTTTCAACCGATTTGTTCAAACAATAATGAAAGGTTGATGGATATCTCAATTTGAATTGTGACGTTTGATCAATTATTCAAATATTTCAAAGTGTGTTCAAATTTAAGAATATTCAGTTTCTTTAACAATCTAAATTGAGACGGGTCGGATTGTTGCAAATACAACATATACCATATTATGGACTGGACTTAAATGATCGAACTCGCTGGATTTGTTCCAACTTCAAAAGATTTGTGTCAGTTACGAAAATTTGGAAATTTAATCCTTATCTAACTGGGCTAATGAGTTTATTATCGAAATGAAACAGCACGAGGGCATGAATCAATCCGGAAATCGGCGATGAAGTTAAAATAGGTTTAGAGGTACTTGGTACTGGAGCAGAGTGTCACGATCTTTTAATCAGCAAGTTACTAGATATTGAAAAAAGCAATCAAGTTTATTGCACATTGGAGGCAGCAATTATCCGACGTTCAACCAATTTCTATAGCAAATGTGATGCCCTTGAAATATGTAATGTAACTCTGACGCGAACCTCGCAGATTAAACCAAAGTAGACACATGCGCATAATTTGTTTGTTTCTCGCGACTTTAATGCTTCAAATATACTGTCACTGTTCTTTTATATCGGAATGATGCGTCTAGCAAGTACATTTTCATCGAGCACATGCCAGAATATTTGTGGATGGATTGGTGATTAAAGGGCGGCTGGAAGTAACTACATCCTAATACAAATAATGTGCTAAGAATTCAAACGTTAAAACTCGACAAATTTATGTCATTACTGCCGATAGATCGTAGCAAGTTAAGTTAAATTTCGATCCATGCCGACAGATCGTAGCAAGTTAAGTTATATTTGTAGACTAGAGCTTCCTGATCCATCTTTCTCCAAATAGCGCAGTAGCATAACAATTCACAGAAAACGGCAATTCACCAAAAAATATTTCACCGAAAACGTCAATTCGCAGAAAAACAATTCACGACAATTCACGGAAAACGACAATTCACCGAAAACGACATTTCACGCCGAAACGAACTTACACCGATTATATTGAATTAAAATTATTTGATGGAAATAAAATTGTTTTTGACTGAGGTTCTGAAATGCCTATATTTCAGAACCTCAGTCAAAAACGATTTTATTTCCATCAAATAATTCCAATTCAATATAATCGGTTTAAGCTCGTTTCGGCGTATTTTCATTTTCGATGAATAATCGTTTTCGATGAATTGTCTTTTTTGGTGAATTGTCGTTTTCGGTGAATTGCGGTTTTTGACAGGACCGGAAGTAGACAATTCGTTGGCTGATTATGATGAAACTCGGTATTTTGGGTAGAATTGAGACTATACATAAATATAGCCAATAGGAAGGAAGCTAGGCCATTTCTTGGCTGATTATGATGAAACTCGTCATGATGTCGGATTGAAATCGAATTATAAAATGACTTGTGCCAGAAGTTCTGGAATATGGTCAACAGAAACGGCAAGTTGCAATTTCTTGGCCGAAAATTATGAAACACGATGTTTAATGGGAGTGGAAGTATCAAATAATCGTATTGGCAGAAGTTCTGGAATATGGTAAACTGGAACGGAAGACCATTGCTTCGCCGATTTTGATGAAATAGAATTATAAAATGATTGTTGGCAGCCATATTCCAGAACATCTGCCAAACATAAATTGATAATCCCATTTCCATCTAACATACCGAGTTTCATCATAATCAGCCAAAGAATGGTCTTACAAAAAGATCATTTCTTTCAGGTGGCTGGCGCCAGTAACTAATATAATGAAGATTATATATTCCAGAATTTATGGGGCTGTTTAAGCTTGAATGGTATGACACATTATTGAAAGCAATCCTTACCATTTTGTGAAAAAAAGACGCATAGACATAGGCTTCTGCGACACAAGAAAAGTAGCTTAGTACGGTTGATCACTACTAAAACAAAAATAGTACCAGTGAGGACCGTCCCCACATCAAGGTTAGAGTTGTGTTGAGCACACTTGCTGACATACTCGTATATTAATAAATCAGTTTCAGGTGCAGGAAGAGTATCAGTCATTACAATTTATGCATAGACGTACTTTTTGGTGTTGATTATCATGGCTGTCGATGCATCCAAAGTAAATGGAAGACATTTATTGTTAATCTCTTGGGTCAATCCAATTAAAAGAAAATCGAGAAACCCGGCGAAAACACGACATCACTGATAAATCGGTTAATTCTGAATGACGCTAAGCCCAATAAAATGTTAGTGTCTCAACAATTCAACGTGATGTCCCATATATATTATTCAACATATAGTTTGAGCGCATCAGGTTGTAGATGCTAATTGAACGTGCATTCATACAGCCCGCAATAAACTGTGATTTGTAATAACAATACTCTGTCGAACGCTTTGTTAAAAACTGCAAACACTCAACACACTTGAATTTTCCAAATAATATATAAAACCAAGATTTTGGTTTTAATCCGATTTGTCTTATACCACGAATTTTACAAATATCTGAATTATCAGCAAATTTCGAATTCTAAAATCTTTCTAAAGCTAAGTCGAAATTCTGACTGATTTTATTAGATGCCAAATCTGAAGGATTATTAAAGCAATTTGAAGTTGTAGACTTCTCCCACAGACTATCCACAAATTGTTCGTATTCTGAAATTCACGAATTTTGGGGAAATTCTGAAAATTATTTAAATATTAAAAGTGTTAACAGTTTGAAACTCTGGAGTTTTGAAAGAATTCTGAAATTTAATTTGTTGACAAAATGAAGATTCCGAAAATTTTTTGATTGAATTTTGAAAATTTTGAAAATTTTGTATTAACCAAATAAATATTAAAATTTGGAAAAAACCAAATTTTTCAAATTCTGAATACTTTTCATGCTGAATAATTCTAACATTGCCGGCAGTGTTGTTCCTCTACGCGTAAAAATTGATTGTCTACACTTAAGTGTAGACAATTACGTAGACAATCAAAATTGGCGTAGACAATTAAAATTGGCGTAGACAATGTCGACAATGGTGTAAAACTGTGTAGACTATATATTTCATATTTTATTTTAATTATGATTTGCTTTAAGTTAACAATGAAACCAACTTACGAATGGACTGAACTTCTGGTGAAAAGTATAGATAATGTAGAGACAAATCGACAATATAACAGAAATTTCTTATACGAAAACAGTGCCTATATTTAATATGATTTTTTATTACTTAAAATTGAAATTATTCTAAAATCTAGTTAACTTTATATGTTTAAATGGTTATTTTTGTATATTTGGTACATTTGGAACAATTTTATCACTTTAAATGCCAGAAATTTTTGCTTAAAAATGGCACGAAAATGATGTTAATCTAGTGTTACAAAAAATACAAATGTTTAAAAAAAAACAAAAATTTTAACTTGTATTTATCAATTAAAACGTTATATGGTCTAATAAAAGTTTCAAAAATGGTTTAAAGTTTAAAATTTAATTTTAAAATTCAGCCATTTTAAAACACAGTTTTCTGGTATTTAAAATAGTAAAAATGTCCCAAATGAGACAATAATACAAAAATCGCACTTTAAACTACACATAAGATTAAGTAGATTTTAGAATCATTACAATTTTAACTAATATAAACTAAAATTAAATAGACACTATTTCCATATAATTTCATAAAAGAAATTTTATTACATTTTTCATAAAGTTCGCTATTGTCCGCTTAAGGCACTTTTTACACATTTCCAATCGTCAATTGAATGAACTTAATTCATACTTCGAGACATTGAACAATAGATGGCATTAAAAACCCATTGCAATGAGTTTTGGTAATCAGCATACAGAAACTTGCAGTATGTTTGCGCTGACTAAAACTGCTTGAATAAAGAAACCGATAAAACCGAAACAGCAATCAAATCAAAATTATTTTTTATTGTTGTTGTTTCTTATTAAACAAACCACAGTGCTGACTAAAAGTGCTAACAGCAAAAAGGTTTTTGTCAGCGCAGCTAGTACTGCTGAGTGCTCACGTAAATAACATGAACGAAATGGGAAATTACGCAGCTGTCAAATTGATTCAAATTTTTTTTCATTAGCTTCATTCGAATTCTTTAGTATTTGTTTTTGTGAAATTAGTGTTCATTGTTCAATCTAGAATATTGTAGTTAATTTTGTAATTAATTAATACATAATTTCCAATAAATCATGTCAAGTAGTGGTCGACCAAAAAATAAAAATTTCCAGGAATTCGGTTTTCAATTAACCAAAATAAATGGAAAATATGTGGCTTACTGCGTTGTGCACAACAAAAATTTACAAAATACAGCCGCAACTCGCCTAAAAGGACATCGACATAGATATATTCTTCTTATAAAATTTGTTTAATTTTCGATATAATTTTTACATTTTTATACATTTAGAAACATCTGTAAATTGCTGGAAAATCAACAAGAGCCAATAACAACAGATGAATCAACTATCACCTCCCAAAGCAGTATGATAATCATTTTGAATGATACCGAGAATCGACAAAATTTGGAATCTTTCCGTATGTGATGGTAAACTATACTATAATCTATTTTAGTAAACTAAGCTTCTAACATAAATTATTTTTTTTTCTTAGGCAGATCAATCAATGTCTGCAAACTGTAGCACAACAAAATTCACAAGACCTAGTTGTGTTAGATGATAAATTTATGGATGTTGTGACCAGTGACAATTTTTTAATATCTGACGAATCTACGGTTTCTTCACAAACCTCCTCCATTGGTAGTTCATATTTTTTACCATCCAGGCCAAAATCTTCGATTAGAGGCTATGATATCAGACCATCGACGTCCTCTAGCTGTCATAGTGCTTCTAGTTTTTTAACCTCTATATCTCCATCGTTGGCTACAATAGCAAAAATTAACCAAAAACGAACGACTACCAAGAAACCCAATTCTGTTTCAACCTATATAGATAAAATTTCAAATAAAGAAGAAATAGAATTGAACGAGGCTTTAGCAAATTTGGTATTTGGCTGTAATTTATCTTTAAGAGTCATCGAATCCAAATATTTTAAAAATTTTATACATAAAATTAGACCAGCATATGCACCAAAAAAACCTGGACGAAAAGCATTATCAACAACACTACTGGACAAGGCATACGACAAATGTATTTCGTACGCTAATTGCTTTATTGGAAAAGAGTCCGTTTTATTAATTGATGGCTGGAAAAACAGTTCGAGTAACAGTAAGCTCGTAGTTGCAATGATCCACAACGCTAATAAAGAGCAGGCATTTCTTCAAGCTTGGGATTTAACCGGTATTAGTGAAACTGGTGAAAAGTTAGCCGAAATTGTTTTTGAATCTATGGACATTGCAAATACACTTTATAACACAAAAATATACGCCACAGTATCCGACAATGCTAGTGCGATGATGAAAATGGGAAAACTGACCAGCCACGTAATTTGGCATAGCACATGTAGCAGTCATACGGCCAACTTATTAGCTAAGGATGTGTTAAATGATCATTTAACAGAAAACATTTCCATAGTGTTAAGAGAGTTCAAGCAGCCAGATTTCGAAAGGCGCATAATTGAAAATGGTGGTTTAAAAATAAAATTACCCTGCGAAACGCGGTGGTGATCATATAGAGATTCATATTCTTGCTATGTAAAAAAACCTAGAGCAAATGAAACAAATAACCGCTGCTTTGGATCGTTCAAAAGTAAGTCGATTCCTTATTGGGGAATGAACATGAGCCCAACTTGAAAACAATCTTTCAATTTGAGCAGATGATGCTGGCATCTTCAGAAGCCTGATGGCCAGTTTAGACAAATTTTCATGCTTCATTTCTGCCATGTTCCAAAACACAAGTGGATTTTTAATTTTTTTCTCAATATTAATAAGTTGGCAAAAATGATAATATTAATAAGTTGGCAAAAATGGATCTGACATTTTTATATTTTTCTTGACTAGCACTAATATTTCGTCATCAAAAATTAATTTAGCTACGTTTTGTTTCACCCTTTTAACATGTATTATTCGTTAAGAATAAATAGGACGAACTAACTTTATTGGAGGACGACTATGAATATTGATTATTGAATGAATAATTATATAATTATAATTAAAATAAAATAATTTCAAAATTATCAAATAGCAATTTTAATTTAAGTTGGGAATCATTCGGTTCATCTGGAATTGGTAAGTAATATGGATCAATAAGGTGACCAGCTACAGTTTTATACACATTTCAGCGTTTGTGTTGACCCTTGAACCATCCCAAGTTTTATATTTTTCCTCCAAAATATGGTTAATCGTGGACAAACTTTCATATGGTCGATGATTTTGCATTGTGTCTTGTTTTTAAGAATCGTATCTTGAATGATAGCACATATTATAATGGTGAAAAAATTTAAATGGTAAGGTAAGTAAATAATTGTGTTTGAATTCGGAACACAAAATAACTTGGTTGCTATGTAGTTATTACTTAATCTTTTCTGATTTTTTGTTTCTGTGTCGTGTCTGTAGGTACAGTCTAATCAGATATAGTCATTCCAATAAATTGGCTTTGCAAAATCAGTTACCTATACGGTTGTATCGGAAAACCTAAAAATGATTAAACTTTATCCAAAAATTGAACGAAACCTTGAAGTGCTTTGCTGCGTCTACGACTGCCCGAACATTAATCAAGAAGAGTAACCCACTTCGGTATTTACAATTTACTTACTTAGTATGTATGTAGAATATTTGATTGCTTAAAGATTGTACAGCAATTATTTCAAGGCTCAAGATGGTATACCAATACAATGTGTTTTATAGCATATACCTAATTTGATGTGGATATTCAACATAAGCAATTATAAAAATATCGATGGCAATAATGTGAAACCTCCGATTAAGAGTATTGTTGGATCACTCTACGTCTGTAAACCGTGTTTATTTCAGCTCAATGGCTCAAAAATAAGTTTTTTTGTCTGAACAATTTCTAAAGAAAATACTGTAAGCCAATTTTTTACATCAATGGTATGGTAATTCGTTAAGAGCATTGTGGGGCCGTATTACGCATGTGTACCAATTTTCAACTCAACGGACCAAAAATAATTATTTTTCACAAGAAAATTTTAAATTTCTAAAGAAAACACTTGAAGCCGATTTTTTTACATCATTGGTATACAGATAATTTTTACTAGGACTCATATCGATCTGAAACTTTGCTTAGAGCATTGTGGGGCCGTATTACGTATGTGTACCAATTTTCAACTCAACGGATCAAAAATAATTATTTTTCACAAAAAAATTTAAAAGTTCTAAAGAAAATACTTGAAGTGATTTTTTTATCATTGGAATCGATATTTTTATAATTCAAATCAAATCACATCAAATTATGCTATAAAATACATTTGACATAATATATTTATGACTGTAAACACATTGTATTGGTATACCATCTTGAGCTTTGAAATAATTGCTGTACAATCTTTAAGCAATCAAATATTCTACATACATTATACATACTAAGTAAGTAAATTGTAAATACCAAAGTGGATTACTCTTCTTGATTAATGTTCGGGCAGTCGTAGACGCAGCAAAGCACTTCGAGGTTTCGTTCAATTTTTGGATAAAGTTTAATCATTTTTAGGTTTTCCGATACAACCGTATAGGTAACTGATTTTGCAAAGCCAATTTATTGGAATGACTATATCTGATAAGACTGTACCTACAGACACGACACAGAACCAAAATCAGAAAAGATTAAGTAATAACTAGCAACAAAGTTAATTTTGTGTTCGGAATTCAAACACAATTATTTACTTACCTTACCATTTAAATTTTTTCACCATTATAATATGTGCTATCATTCAAGATACGATTCTTAAAAACAAAACACAATGCAAAATCATCGACCAAATGAAAGTTTGTCCACGATTAACCATATTTTGGAGGAAAAATATAAAACTTGGGATGGTTCAAGGGTTACACAAACGCTGAAATGTGTATAAAACTATAGCTGGTTACCTTATTGATCCATATTACTTACCAGTTCCAGATGAACCGAATGATTCCCAACTTAAATTAAAATTGCTATTTGATAATTTTGAAATTATTTTATTTTAATTATAATTATATAATTATGCATTCAATAATCAATATTCATAGTCGTCCTCAAATAAAGTTAGTTCGTCATTTATTCTTAATGAATAATAAACATGTAAAAGCTTTTTGGATCGTTCAAAAGTAAGTCGATTCCTTATTGGGGAATGAACATGAGCCCAACTTGAAAACAATCTTTCAATTTGAGCAGATGATGCTGGCATCTTCAGAAGCCTGATGGCTAGTTTAGACAAATTTTCATGCTTCATTTCTGCCATGTTCCAAAACACAAGTGGATTTTTAATTTTTTTCTCAAAAAGTGTTTTAAAAAAAAATGTCTGAGATCTATAACTGTCCCAATCCTCTAATCCTTCACCAGAAAGGTTTTTAATCAGGAAATTGTTAATTTGGTCTTGGTGGTTCTGACCTAGCTTAGCATGATCCTTATGAGGATGTAAATAAAAAGCCGTCAAAGCGTAGACATTTAACGCCATGTTTCTTCGCATTTCTAGAGACGTTTTGAATTCGTCTGGTACATTCAAATCAAGCCATAAGTCGGCTGCATCTGCAATCGAGCAGGATGTTGACTGTGCAATATTAATAAGTTGGCAAATTGGATCTAACATTTTTATATTTTTCTTGACTAGCTCTAATATTTCGTCATCAAAAATTAATTTAGCTACGTTTTGTTTCACCCTTTTTAATTTAGGATCAGCGGTTATTTGTTTCATTTGCTCTAGGTTTTTTACATAGCAAGAATATGAATCTCTATATGAGCACCACCGCGTTTCGCAGGGTAATTTTATTTTTACACCACCATTTTCAATTATGCGCCTTTCGAAATCTGGCTGCTTGAACTCTCTTAACACTATGGAAATGTTTTCTGTTAAATGATCATTTAACACATCCTTAGCTAATAAGTTGGCCGTATGACTGCTACATGTGCTATGCCAAATTACGTGGCTGGTCAGTTTTCCCATTTTCATCATCGCACTAGCATTGTCGGATACTGTGGCGTATATTTTTGTGTTATAAAGTGTGTTTGCAATGTCCATAGATTCAAAAACAATTTCAGCTAACTTTTCACCAGTTTCACTAATACCGGTTAAATCCCAAGCTTGAAGAAATGCCTGCTCTTTGTTAGCGTTGTGGATCATTGCAACTACGAGCTTACTGTTACTCGAACTGTTTTTCCAGCCATCAATTAATAAAACGGACTCTTTTCCAATAAAGCAATTAGCGTACGAAATACATTTGTCGTATGCCTTGTCCAGTAGTGTTGTTGATAATGCTTTTCGTCCAGGTAATTTTGGTGCATATGCTGGTCTAATTTTATGTATAAAATTTTTAAAATATTTGGATTCGATGACTCTTAAAGGTAAATTACAGCCAAATACCAAATTTGCTAAAGCCTCGTTCAATTCTATTTCTTCTTTATTTGAAATTTTATCTATATAGCTTGAAACAGAATTGGGTTTCTTGGTAGTCGTTCGTTTTTGGTTAATTTTTGCTATTGTAGCCGACGATGGAGATATAGAGGTTAAAAAACTAGAAGCACTATGACAGCTAGAGGACGTCGATGGTCTGATATCATAGCCTCTAATCGAAGATTTTGGTCTGGATGGTAAAGAAAATGAACTACCAATGGAGGAGGTTTGTGAAGAAACCGTAGATTCGTCAGATATTAAAAAATTGTCACTGGTCACAACATCCATAAATTGATCATCTAACACAACTAGATCCTGTGAATTTTGTGGTGCTACAGTTGCAGACATTGATTGATCTGCCTAAGAAATAAAAATAATTTATGATAGAAGCTTAGTTTACTAAAATAGATTATAGTTTACCATCACACGGAAAGATTCCAAATTTTGTCGATTCTCGACATCATCCAAAATGATTATCATACTGCTTTGGGAGGTGATAGTTGATTCATCTGTTGTTATTGGCTCTTGTTGATTTTCCGGCAGTTTACAGATGTTTCTAATTATATAAAAATGTAAAAATTATATGCAAAACTAAGCAAATTTTATAACAAGAATATACCTATGTCCTTTTAGGCGTGTTGCGGCTGTATTTTGTAAATTTTTATTGCACACATCGCAGTAAGCCACAAATTTTCCATTTATTTTGGTTAATTGAAAACCGAGTTCCTGGAAATTTTTATTTTTTGGTCGACCACTACTTGACATGATTTATTGGAAATTATTAATTAATTAAAAAATTAACTACAATTCTAGATCGGTTTCTTTATTCAAGCAGTTTTAGTCAGCGCAAACATACTGCAAGTTTCTGTATGCTGATTACCAAAACTCATTGCAATGGTTTTAAACAAACCAGTGTTGACTAAAATTGCTAACAGCGAAAAAGTTTTTGTCAGCGCAGCTAATACTGCTGAGTGCTGACGTAAATAACATGAACGAAATGGGAAATTACGCAGCTGTAAAATTGATTCAAAATTTTTTTCATTAGGCTTCATTCGAATTCTGTTTTTGTGAAATTAGTGTTCATTGTTCAATCTAGTTCAATCAGCGCAAACATACTGCAAGTTTCTGTATGCTGATTACCAAAACTCATTGCAATGGGTTTTTAATGCCATCTATTGTTCAATGTCTCGAAGTATGAATTAAGTTCATACAATTGACGATTGGACCGTGTGCTCTAGCGGACAATAGAGAACTATATCACCCAGATATCAAAAATTTCTTATATGAAGGTATACGAAAATAGTGTTTATTTAATTTTAATTATTATTAGTTAAATTTGTAATGATTCTAAAATCTACTTAATCTTATGTGTGTTTAAAGTGATATTTTTGTATATTTGCTTCATTTGGAACAACTTTATGACTTGAAATGCCAAAAATTTGTGTTTACAAATGGCAGAAAATTGATATTAATCTATGTATTGTTACAAAAAATATAAATGTTTTAAAACTATTAAATTTTATGTTATGTTGTATTTATCAATTAAAACATTGTAAATATGGTCTTATATAGTTTCAAATTTGTTTAGTGACCTAAATATTTATTTAGAGTAAATTTAAAGTTAATTTTCAGCAATTTTAAAACACATATTTTATCTAACATTTAAGATTATAAAAATTTACCAAATGAATCAAATAAACAAAAATTACACTTTAAACTACACATAAGATTAAGTAGATTTTAGAATCATTTCAATTTTATCTAATAACAATTAAAATCAAATAGACACTATTTCCATATAACTTCATATAAGAAATGTTTGTTATATCATATGGTTCATACAGTTCTCTATTGTTAATAATATCTGGAAATTATAATTATCATTAGCATAATATCGTATTTATTCTAGTTTTTTGGGAGATTTTCGGTTATACAGCTAGATTGGACGATTGTCTACATTGTCTACATTGTCGACATAATTATTTTGATTGTTTACATACATTGTCTACACGTGTAGACAATCGTGTAATTACGCCATGTAGATTACGTGGCACAACACTGATTGCCGGCGATTGATTTGTTTAAAGTTAATAAACTTGAGTTCTGTGAAAACTTTGAAAGTTGAGTTTAAAGGAAATTTCCTCATTGTGGTTCATTGGACCTAAAAATTAAAGATCGATGGACTAACCCCTTTCAAATTCCTAAAATTTAGTTCTGGACTTTAAATTTTCAGTTGTTTTGTTGTAATTTTCTTTCTTTTTAACAGTTACATCATCAACCTTTATTCAAATCCTACGTCAAGTCGTAAATCTAATTTAAGACTGGATTTGTTTGAATATAATTTGAGAACTAAACCACAAAACATTTAGTACAATGGTAGTCTATTTGAGAAGCCTTTTTTATTAATTTTGTTCACGGTTCGAATCGAATCTATTCGATCGGAGCTATAACTTGTTCGAGGATTTAAAATGTGATTTCGATACTGAATTAAAATGCGACTTAAAAACCGTTTGAAATAGTCAAATAATTTCAAACTGCTTTCAAATTCTGGTCAGACTCAAAAATATGTTTTTTTAAATTTCAATTAAATTTTGCTAAATTCAACTCCAATTATGATAATAACTGTATTCAAACTAATAATGAGGTTTTCAAATTCCGATCAAACACAACTCAATTTAGATATTATTTTAATTCTCTAGAATTTCATTGATTTGAAATAATTTTTATAATTCCCAACAAATTTCCAATATCAAACTGTTCTCAAATCAAATCTAAATGAATTGTGTAGATGGTTCAAAAGTAGACGTATACAAGGGTCTACATTTAATTTTTATATTTAACTGAATTTTGAGCAGCGCAAATGTGACCTCGATCAAAACACAAATCGAGTTTGAAATGCCTGCTGCTCTACATAATGGTATAATATGGAACAGTATCGAATATTAAATTAATTTATCAATATACGTACAAATTTATATTCATACAACTCGAACGTGCACTGAATATTAATTAAATTGATGAAAAATAATTTATTCTTATTAAAATTATTAGAATACAACAATAACAACAACCACGAAAACTTCAAGATACTTGAAAAAAAAAATATTTTGTTTGGGATTCTTATCGCTTTCCTCTATAGAAACAACACAGAATTCAATGAAGTGCTTGAAAATTATTTCCAGTTAACACTTCGTACATAGGAGAGAGATATATAAGCTGCGTCTAATGATCGATAAGATATTTTTGGTCTTTTATAATTTCGAATCGGTTTGTTTAGGTGTGGCCACAAATCGTAAATTACAAACAAAATTTTATTATTTTTATTATTGTAGTTAATTCACGTCTTTGTCGATAAGAAGGAGACCTACTTGAGATTAGAATATAAGATACAGGTGCGCATATATAAATGCTTGTTATCGGTTACTGAATGTTATCAGAATATTAAATAACTAAACTCTTTTGTTTAATTGGGAAATATATTGTTTATTCCAAGAAAATCATTTCTGTCGTATATATGATTGAAAATTAATTGATAAGGCGCATACACATTGGGGCAGGTCAATTCTTACAAGTTCTGATAACTAAATTTAAATAAGACGTGATAATTCAATTTAATTTGAAAAAAAAAACAGAATTAGTTGCTAACTTTGACTTTAATTTAAAATTTAAATTTGGATCTAGTATAATGAAACTGCTAATTCAACCTCTTTTCAAACTCGACACAAACTCCATGATTCGAGAGTTTTTGTCAAATTTCAATAAAGTTTGAAGATTAATTAAATAATATTAAACTTGAGCCAAATATCATGATTCAATAACTATTAATTTAAATAAAATTTAAATTTGATCTGGCACAAATTTGAAACAAATTTGGAAATAAGTCAACTAAAATTAGATTAAACCTTGTTAATTAGAATTACATTAAAACACTGTTCAAACTAAAGACAAATTTCGACAATTTTTAGAACATTTTATAAAATTAAAATATAATTTGAACGAAATTTGAATATAATTTCTAAAATTATATTCAAACTCGATTCAAAAATGATTTAAAAACTATTAATTTAAATAAAATTTTAATTTGACCCATCTATGAATGCAATACCTTCTATGTGTACAAATTGTGTTCAAACTAAAATTTGGAAATGAGTCAATTAAAATTAGATTACACCTTAATAATTAGAATGGTAAATCTCCAAACTCAAACCAATAATTATTGGTTCAAATTTCAAACATTTTCGGCAAATAAAATTCGAATATAATATTCGTGAATTATTTCCAACTTGAAATAAATCAAATAATTCAAAAATGTTAAATTAAAATTTGAACATGTAAGTCAATTTAAATTTAATTAAATCTTAAAAATTAAAATATTTATAATTAATTTATTGATTTCAAATTGAAACAGTGGTCAAATAATATTTAAACTTTCGGTTCAAACTCGAGTCAAATTTCGGTATTCGCAGTTTTATAAAATAAAAATAAGATTTGAATATGATCGATCTGAATGTAATGTAGCGATCACACAATTCAAATTTTAACATAAAACAAATACAATTTGAAATAAACTTGATTAGAATTTGAATATAATATAATTAAAAAGTAATGTTCAAATTTCACAAGATTTGAATAAAATTTGAAAGTAATTTCTAAAATTCTATTCAAATTTGGTTTAAATATCATGATTTAAAAACTATTAATTTAAATTAAATTTCCAGTTGATCGAACTGAATGCCATATAATAATTATGGAGTATCAAATTTGGTTCAATTTTTGCAAAATAGTAATAATTTAAAAATTTCAATCAAAATTGAGAGTCAATGTAAATTTGATTCAATCTAATATTGAATTGATTCAATTTTAAAAATTAGAGTTAAAACTTTCTAATCTATACACTTAAACCATTTCTTTTTAACTCAAACACTTTTCACATAATTCAATTTTAAATATAGGACAAATTTGAAAACTCAAATTATATTCAAACTCAAAGCAAACATAATGATTCCAAATGTTAAACTGTTACTTTAAGTCAAATTTGACTAAGATCGATCTGAAAGGAGCATAATTGGGGAGCATTCAAATTTTGTTCAAACTTGAAACAAATCTAATAATACAAAAATGGGAACATGCGAAGCGAGTCGCAATTAAGTTTTGATTAAACTTTAATAATTAGAATGGTAAATCTACAAACCTTTAAATTAACATCTTGTGTTAGGTTAGATGGTTGCATTAATACCATAAGACCCGTTGCCATATCAAAGCTGTATCCTATGCAAATTTACCTCAGCTAGTACCCATGCCTTAGCAAATATGGAGGAATTGCCCAGCCGAGGACGAAGCTTTTTGGTAAACGTACTATCTATCGAACATACTTACTTTTCGCTGTGGTCCTAATAAATAATTCTTCGCGTACTAAACCGAGCCCAGGATATGGCAATATTGCATTAGATGCTGTTTCTTAAATTAACCAAAACTTATTTTTAATATGGATCGGCCAATTCAATTCCATTTGATTTTTCAGATAATGGCGCAGCTGTATAATATTTTCAAGTATAGTTGATGATGCACCAATTTTGGTATTGATCACACCATTATCAAATGGATTGGATCCATGGATGGGGAGTTAGTTTCTGTCAAGGTTGCCAAAGAGTGTCCTCAGGGAGGTGTGCTCTCATCTGTGCTGTGACTTTTACTCATTGACAATTTACTTGTTAAGCTGCAGCAATCTGGCAACCTTCATTGCACCGAGTTACGTGCTGGTGATCTTGTTTTGACAGTCTCGGGCAAACATCTAAGTGGCTTATCCGGCTTAACTCAGCATGCACAATCTTGCCTGCATAACCACTTTCCTCAGTTTAGCTTTTGGAATCTACTGTTCTGGTCTAATTAAAGACTTTTCGGTAGTCTCGGTTCGCGCATTACACTGTTTTTCAGGCGGAACTAATAGCGCAAACACATATTGTGTTATTGAGGCTTTGAATTTTGCTGTTAAAAACAAAAGTATTCTATTGTGTACAGATAGTAAAGCTATACTTATCTCTTTAAGATATTCCTGCTCTGTCTATAAGCTCGTCAAGGAATGCAAACATCTCATGAACGTTCTTTGTTCTATATCAACGCCGTTACCGTCATCTGGGTACCGCCTCATTGTGGCATCGTAGGCAATGAGATCGCGGATTGTTTGTAAAACCAAACCAGCCAAAGGTGGTTCCCAATTAACTTTAATTGATCCTGAACCAGCGTCTCTTTTATTTTTCAACACGAGAAAAAAACTATAAAGAACTACGAATTGAAAGACCTATGGTTTCAAAGGCTTGAGAGTTTTAGCTGTCGCAAGTCGAAATACTTCATTAAGAAGCCTAATTTGATGTTATTCGCGAGAACTGCCTTGAGGAAGATAATCATTACCTTCTCTTCGTGAGCAGCTGTCTAGGTTTCAGTTCTATTTGGCTCAAAGTATTCAAATTTAGGTCAGCTGTCCTCTCTGCTTTGATCTAAACTTATTCAGTTTGTGAGGGCTGCAGTGCGCATTTGTGAATTGGAATAGAATCCAGGGATTGCACGGTTGCATGGTATAAAAATCGTTTGAGCTATCTGAGCCGTAATAGTTAGAATTAATTCGAGATTGAACAAATCATTTACGCTATAGTAAACCTATTCTAAGGATTCAGCATTGAGAGCCTGAATCCAGAAGTGTGTAGGGTTGACTTGTTCCATACAAATTGTGGCGCAATAATTAAGACTAATTTTACTGATGAGGAACTTGTTTCGGAGAAAAACGTTTTTACGTGTTTATTTGGATTCACTTTTCTCGCCTGAACTATACACGATTCGAGAGCGTCACATCGATTATTAAGAAATTCCATTAACATGTCAAATGTCGAGTATTGGATGTCATGAATGTTCTAGCGCCCATATAACTCATTTATGTCACCATCAACCTTTCTAAGTAGTAAATGGATAAGTCGGGGATAAAAATTTTCTCAATTCTTTATAATTGAAACAGCACATCATTCGTGTTATGACTGAAATTTAGTTTAATGTTTGACATTTACGAAATGGGTCACTTTACGCTTGAACAAAATTGGGAAATATTGAAAACTTAATTTCAAAGTGGGGAGTCTTCTACCCTTCTACACCCAAATACCCAAACTTTAAGAAATTTACTTGGAAAATTCAGAAGAAATGAAATGCCTACAAGGATTGTTTAGAATGTGTCTGTTTAGAATGTGTCTGAGCATCGTGCTCAAGAATCGAACATTCCACGCAGTTCTGTGATGAGAATTTAGCATAAAGACCTATATGAAGCCGTAAAAAGTTCAATTGATATGAAGGCGTTAAAAGTTCAATTGGTGCAGGAGCTGAATCAAACTGACCATCCGCAACGTTTTCGGTTCGGTATAATTGACATTTACTATAAATAACCTTTACCGAAAAATCATCTTCTCCGACGAAGCTCAAATTCCACACGTGAATGGAGAAGTCAAAATTCACACGTGACCATGGAGAAGTTAATGCTTCCACAACGAGTGACTGTTTGGTGAGGAGCTTGGACTAGTGGCATCATTGGCTCATTTGTTTTCGAAAATGAGCAAGGAGCCATCCTTACAGTCAATGCGTTAAATACGAGCGTTACCGAGCCATGATAAACGAGTTTTTGTTACCCAGAATTCAAGAGAAGGATCCGCACGACATTGGGTTTCATCAGGAGGGGGCAACTTCCTACACAGCAAACGAAACAATCGGTCGTTTGCACACTGTCTTCGGGCGATTTTACTCCGTTGGACTTATTTTTGTGAGGAGCCGCTAAGGATAATTGTTACACTAACCAACCAGAGACCATCCAAGACTTTAAAGATCAAATCGAAGTTGTCATTGGTGAGATAGGAGCCCATACAATCGAAAATGTTCTGAAAAATTGGGGAGAGAATTAACCGCTTTGAAAAATATTCATTCCACTTTGAATTTAGACGTTTGTTAAATTTGCAAACGTTAGATGGACCACCCTATATTCCAGTCACGTCAACAGGTTTGGGTTTCTCATATCGTCTGATTAATTTTGTACAACCTTTGCTCATAATTTTAAACAGTTGTCGTACAGGTTACCATATTTACTTTTTAAAGTTTGCATAAAATACTACTTAAATGTTCACAACTGGGCCCCAGATCACTATTAATTTCCAACATATTGTTAAGGTCTAAAATTAAGAAGCTCCAATCGGATATTGATTCGAAGCACTCGTACTTTATTCTTAAATACCCTAGTGACATGAAACATATGGTAAATGGTATCGAAATTAAAATTAAAATCACGTCCTGTGCCATATTGTATGCCATATTTGAATCAATAACATACATACGGTACAATCCCAAATAGAAAATACAAAAATCCAATAATTATTATTCAATCAGGCATCTTGTTATGTTGTAACACCTCATATATGTTAAAATATTGTTCATAGCATATGAAATCCTTATACACTAAAATAGATTGCCTCCTTTTTGCCTATATCCTATATATGTATATAAGCGCGCATTCATCAAGTATTCAAAATGTGTTCGGTACCCGATATAACCGACTTATTACGTACGTACATATATATATACATAAAAAAAGTGGTGACATCTATAAAAACCCGAAGAACTATATATACATACATAATACCGAAATCCGAAAAAAAATGTAAGATAAATATACAGAATATACTCTTGATTAAGATAAAAACAATAGACGAATAACTTAAGTCAATCTGTAATTTTTTTTTTTTTTTTTTTATGTTTTTGGTTTCTTAAATGAACATCATCATTGGGATGATACGTGATGGAAATTTATAATTTTCTCCGACATGAGATAATCATTTTTGTTATTCGGTTTCGTTATACGTATGTTAGTACATAAATTTCTTATGAAATGGTACAACAACAAAACTATAATATATAGTCTGTTACAAAAAAAAATCGAAATCGGTTCCATTACAGAGTTCGAGGACTGCATTTTGTACACAAATTTATAATTCAGTTATTTTAATGTAAAACAGCTTCAAACCCGTAATTTTCATAAATTTCAACAAATATGTCAAAAACATTAAAAAAAATGTTTGCACTTACATACGTTTCATGGGAATATAGTTAGATAAGGGACGATGTCGACGTTCATGTATACGCACAAAAGCAGCAACACCAAAAAACAATAGAGCATTATGAACATTTTCTGAAAGCAATGAAAATAATACGAACCAATACCAATAAACACAATAATCCTCTGGCTTTGCTTGCGCGTATTGTGCTGTTGGGCGCAAGGCACATTAAAAATGAAAATGACATTAAATATAATTTTGAAAATTTGCATAAAATATAAATAATTTAATTTTTCTTGCATACGCATACACACACACACACATACATACAACAAAAATATAGCAAAATTAGAGACCAACCTTCGTTATAGCTATATACGGAATTTCGAATACATTTACGTGCGAAGCTTTTTTTCGATTTCGACGACAAAGTCAATTTGTTGTTAAGCCATGCACGTAGTATTTTGGTGTATCTGGCTTGGACTTTAAATTAACTGCAGATCGCTTTGTAAATTCATCAGAGAATATGGAGGTGTACGTAATAAATAGAAAATTTAATGTTAGGAAATTATCTTTAATGACGGATTTAAACGATTTGTGGAAAATTGATAAATTTTAAGGAAATTTAATTTATTTCAAGTTTGAACAAAATTTGAATGCTGTTCGATAATTTTAACAGTTTACTAAACTTAATAGTTTTTGAATCATGATATTTGATTCGAGTTTGAATAGAATTTGAGCAATTACAATCAAACTAATTTCAAATTTTATGTTGATTTTATAAAATCTTAGAGTAATGGAATTTGCCTCGAGTTCAAATTTGAAAATTAATTCCAATTATGTTATATTCAAATTCAATTCAAGCTCAATTCAAAATTGATTTGACGCATGTTTAAATTTGAATTATTTAAAAAAATTTGTAACCCCATATGAAATTATGGTATATTCAAATCAATCGTATTCAAATATTATGTAGATAATTTATAATTTTTCAGTAAAATTGAATTTAAATTTGAATAGCATTTGAGAAATTATATTCAAATTTCTTTCAAATTATGTTTTAAATTGATAAAATTCTCGTACAACAGGATTTGTATGGAAATTGAACATTACTAATTATATTAAATTCAAATTTTACTCAAGTTCAATTCAAATTTTATTATTTCCATGTTTAAATTTGAATTAAAGCAAAAAAATTTGAATAATATACGTATAATTATATTGCATTCAAATCAATCTTATTAAAATTTTATTTAAATTGGCGTTCAAGAAAAATATTTGAATTCAAATTTTATTTGATCCATGGTTAAATCTGAACTAAGCCCGAAATGTTTGAATTAAGTAATTCAGTTGGAGTTTGGAGATTATAAAAATTGCAATTGGTCAAATTAAATTCGATTGTGTTAAAATTTTATTTGAAAATTTTTGAATCATTAGATTTGTTTCAAGATTGAATATGATTATGATGCATTCAGACCGGAAATATTAAAATTTTACTGAAATTGATAATTTTTAAATCATGTTATTAGAAGAAAGTTTGAAAATAATTTTTGAGATAATATTCAAACTTCGTTCAAACTGTATTCAAATTTTATTTCAATTAATTAATAAAATTCTCAAAATTTGTCTGGAGTTTGAATTATTTTATTGTCATAAAATATTCAAATTCTACTCTAGAATCTAATTTTTAGTGATTCCATTCGAATCTCATTCAAATTATATTCAATTTTCATTTAATATTATAAAATTCTCGAAATTTGTCTCTAGTTTGAACATTATTTTCTAATTATATTATAATCCAATTCTACTCAAGTTCAATACAAATTTTATTTAACGAATAATTAAATTTGAATTACGCCAAAAGTGTTTGAATCAAGGAATTTGGTTTACTATTTACAATTTTAATTCTAATTTTAATTGATTTATTTCCAAATTTTAAATAAATTTGTCTCAAATGATTTGTTTCAAATTTGAACATCTTGTATTGCATGCGCAGATCGATCAAATTAAAATTTAATTTAAATTAATAGTTTTTGAATCATGATAATTGACTCGAGTTGAATATAATTTTTAGAAATTCCATTCGAATCTCATTCAAATTATATTCAAATTGTATTAAAAATTTACAAAATTCTCGAATAATTAATAATCTCATATTATAATCAATTTCTAGTCAAGTTTAATTCAAATTTTATTTGACCCATGGCTACATTCTTTATTAAGCTAGAAAAGTTGAAATCATGGAATTTCGTTTGAATTAGGAAGTTTAAAATTCAAAATTGTATGATTTAATCAAATATAAATTGACTCCCATTTGTTCAAACTTTTATTAAAATTTTTGTATTAGGACTTTTTTCAAGTTTGAACAAAATTTTAATTCAGTTCGATTAAATGGAAATTTTATTTAAATAAATTATTTTTAAATTTAAATATTTGATTCGAGTTTGAATAGAATTTTAGTTAAATATCGTTTAAATAACATTCAAATTTTTATTTCATAAAATTGCAAATAATGAAATTTGTGTCGAATTGAACGGAATTAGAAATTCTACAATCAAATCAAATTTTATTTTACTGCTGTTTAAATTTAGATTATGTCAAGATTATACATTTAAAAATTTTAAAATAATAGATTCGTTTCAAGTTTGAACTCAATTAAAATCCTCCATAGTGAAAATGCATTCAGATCGATTAAATTTAAATTATACTCAAACGACATTTGATTCGAGTTTGAATTTAAATTTGGATATTATGTTCAAATTTTGGTCAAAATTAAACCAGTTTTTATTTATATTCAATTTCTTCTCAAGTTTATTTCAAATTTTACTTAAGTTATAATATGTAGTTTAAACTGGTACTTGAGAAATTATATTCAAATCTTATTCCAGCTTTATTCTAATTTTATTTAATTAGGATTCAAACTTTAGTGCAGTTTTACAAAAAAAATTGAATCATCAAGCTTGATTCGAGTTTGAAACTGCTTAAATATATTAGACCATAATCAAGTTCCAATTCAAATTATATTTTACAATGTTTTCATATTAGTTTGAGGATATTATATTTATTCAGATTTGTCTCCGATCTATTCAAATTCTATTCAAATCACAGTGAAATTTACCAACCAATTTTTCTTTTAATTTGAAAATTTACTATTCCAATTATTAAGGCTTAATCAAATTCAAACACAAATCAAATCAAATTAAAATATTATTCAAGTTAATAATATTTGGTACGTGTATGAATATACTTTTTAGAAATTCTTTTCAAATCTCATTCAAATTATATTCAATTTTAATTCAATTTTATAATTTAATCATTTAATCATATTAAAATGTTACATTTATTAATAGTTTTTGAATCATTTGAATCACATTTTTGAAGCGAGTTTGAATATAATTTTAGAGTTTATATTCACATCTCGTTCAAATTATAACTTAATTTTATAAAATTCTCGAAAATTGTCTTTACTTTGAACGTTATTTTCTAATTATATTATAGTCCAATTCTACTCAAGTTAAATTCAAATTTTGTATAACGAATAATTAAATTTGAATTAAGATCGATCAAATTTAAATTTAATTTAAATCAATAGTTTTTGAATCATGATATTTGACTCGAGTTTGAGTATAATTTTTAGAGATTCCATTTACATCTCATTCAAAATATATTTAAATTGTATTTTAATGTTGTAAAATACTTTTAGAGATTTATGATTATAATTTTCATGATTTAATCAAATTTTAATTTAATTTAAAATTTAAACTGTAATTAAACATTTTAAATCATTAAATTTGTTTGAAGATTGAATAAAATTTGAACACTCTATAATTATATTGCATTCAGACTGGATTTATTAATATTTTAAGTCATGATATTTGAATCAAGTTTTAATATAATTTTAGAGATAATATTCAAATTTCATTCAAATAATATTCAAATTTTATTTTAATCAATTAGTAAAATTCTCAAAATTTGTCTCGATTTTGAACGTTATATTTTTCATATTATATTCAAATTTTACTCAAGTTCGGTTTGAAGCATTAAGAATTAATTAATTTTAATTAATTCTAACTAATTAATTTTAATCAAATTTTATATGACTCATTTTTAATTTTAATGACTTATTAAAATTTGAACACCCTCTATATTACATTGGCAGATGGATCAAATTAAAATTTTATTTAAGTTAATAATTTTTAAAACATGGTATTTGATTCGAGTTTGAATGTAATTTTTTGAGGTTTCATTCAAATCTAATTCAAATCCTATTCCAATTTTATTTTAATTTTATAGTTTGAACTTTTCTTTCTAATTATATTATGATCAAACTCTAGTCAAGGACAAATCAAATTTTGTTTAACGAATAATTAAATTTGAATTAAGCCAAACCAATTATTAAGGTTTAATCTAATTTTAGTTGACATATTTTCAAATTTTATAAAAATTTAAAAAATTTGTTTCAAATTTAAATAAAATTTGAAAACGTTCTAATCATATCTATCAAACAAAAATTTTATTTATAATAATTGTTTTTGAATTATGATATTTGAGTCGAGTTTGAATATAATTTTTAGAGATTCCATTCAAATCTCATTCAAATTATAATCAAAATGTATTTTAAATTTATAAAATTCTCGAATAATGAATGTGTCTCGAATTCAAACAATACTTTCTAATATTATAATCAAATTCTTGTCAAGTTTAATTCAAATTTTATTTGATCCATATGGTATAATCTGAAATAAGCCAGAAATGTTTGAATTAAGCAATTCAGTTTGAGTTTGGAGATTTAAAATTGTAATTTTTATAATTAAATTAAATTGTTTTCAAATTTTAATTGAAATTGGTTGAATCATTAGAATTTTTTTAAGTATGAATAAAATTTGAAACCTCTGCATTGCATTCAGACCGAACAGAGAAGATAATTTTTGAGATAATATTCAAATGCCAGATTCAGATCGATCATATTCAAATTTTACTGCAATTAACAGTTTTTAAATCATTATATTTGCTTTGAGTTTGAATAGAATTTGATAGGTTTTGAAGATCTATACAAATTCTATAAAATTATTGGTATATTGTTTTCGAATTAGAACATTTCTATTTAATTCTATGTATTATACCCAAATTCGACTCAAGTTTAAAACAAATTTAATTTGCACTTTATTTAAATTTGAATTATGTCAAAAGTGATTGAGTCAAAAAAAAAATGGTTTGATGCCAAAAGAGCGTTTGAGTCAAAAAAAATCTCTAAATTTAAAACTCAAATTTTTAAAATTTAATCAAATTTTAATTGACTTGCATGTTCAAATTTAATTTGAAAACTTTTAGATTATTAGATTGAAATACGTTTTAATTATTAGATTGAAATACGTTTTAGTTAAATTCAAATACGTTTTAATTATATTGCATTTAGATTGATTCGAGTTTGAATACAACTTTGTAGTTTTCAATGTCTTCAAATAATGAATTTCATCTCGAGTTTAAATAGACTTTTCAAATTCATTTCAAATTGTATTTGATACATGTTTAAATTTGAATTACGTCAAATATCTTTTCAATCAAGGAATTTCGTTTGAGGTCAATTTTTAATTTAAAGTTTTGTATTATAGGACTTTTTTCAAATTCGAACAAAATTTTAAATCAGTCCGAGGAACTAAGTTTAAGTATGGAAGTTAAACATCTAATTTCTATTTAAAATTTTTGCATTATTGAATTTGATTCAAGTTTAACTCAAATGCATTCAGATCGATCAAATTTAAATTTTATTCAAATGAGTATTTCATTCGAGCTTAAATATAAATTTGAAGGTTATGTTCAAATTTCGGTCAAAGTACAGTCAGATTTTATTTATATTCAATTACTTCTC
Organism: Tipula unca; assembly: GCA_951394425.1. Lineage (NCBI taxonomy): Eukaryota > Metazoa > Arthropoda > Insecta > Diptera > Tipulidae > Tipula > Tipula unca. Next base: position 70,838,489 of record OX596380.1, read on the forward strand.
AAGTTTATTACAAATTTTATTTTTTTCAGGAAAAATTGGTTTAAGTTTGGAATTTTGTGATTTTAATTTTTAACATTATTAATCAAGTTTTTGAACACTCTGTATATAAACATATACCATTCCAAATTTTACTAAAATTATAATATGTAGTTTAAACATATCATGGTATTTGATTCGAGTTTGAATATAGGTTTTGAAATTATATTCAAATCTCATTGAAGCTTTATTCCTATTTTATTCAAGTAGTGTTGAAACTTTAGTATAGTTATACAAAAAAATGTTGAACCATGATGCTTGATTCGAGTTTGATACTTGCTCATAATCAAGATCCAATTCAAATGATGTTTAACAATGTTTTCACATCAATTTGAGGATGTTATAATTATTCGGATTTGTCTCCGTTCTATTCAAATTTTATTCAAATCACAGTCAAACTTACCAACCAATTTTTTTTTTATATATAGTAACTATGCGAACACATCGTTAAGATTTGTGTCAATTAACTTAGTCTTACTGAGTTACTAGTTTACTGTCCTAGGTGACATTTGGGTTTAATTGGTTTATTTAAGATAGTGGCTACTATTTGACTAATTATGATATTATATTTTAGAAAGCAACTGTTGATTGTGCCGAGAAAGATAAATCTTCAAGATCTGAAAGTATTTAAATTTTGACACTTCAAATCACAATAAAATATACATACATACCTTTACCGTGTTGACATGCACAATCAAAAAATCAGTTAATAATAAACAGACATGGCATTCCACCAAACTAACACACGTATTTCGAAATTATGTATAACTCCCAGCATTTTATCATATGGTGGCCAATTAATAATAATAACAGTGTTAAAGGCCATTACTGGCCCCTTACTGAATCAACAATCTGGCTCCAACGGTTTCGATCCTGAGCTTGGTCTTCATACTGTCTTAGACAATCTGAAGAGGCCAAGTCGTTCTCTACATCGTGGAGCCATCGTCGCCTGCAACGACCTCTGCGCCTACCATATGGTGGCTCTCCTTTCAGAGATCGCTTCACAATTCGTTCCGGATCAGCACGCAGAACGTGACCGAGCCAGCGTACTCGCTGAGATCTAACTTCATGTACAATATCGGGGATCTTCATCACATCTCTGATCTCGAAATTGTACAGAGCTCGGTATGTACCATCTATTTCGCGTTTAGGGCCGTAAATCACACGCATGATTCTTCTCTCAAATGTAAGGAGCCATTTCTCGTACTCATCCGTCAGCGCCCAACTTTCACATCCAAACATAACAACGGGCCTGATCAACGCTTTGTAAAGCTTCAGCTTCACGGCACTTGATAAGTGTTTAGATTTTAGCAGTGGCCTTAGAGGATACAAAGAACGACTGCCAGCTGCCAGCCGCACTTTAATATCCTCACCCACACTGTTATCGTGAGTAATAAGAGAGCCCAAATATTTGAACCTCCTCACTCCCTCAAACGTGTGGTGGCCACTACTAAAATCTGGTGTGCCATTGTCTCTAAAACCAGAGATCAGGTATTTCGTTTTGGACTCATTGATCTGGAGTCCAACAGAAGCTGAAAACTCTACAAGCGGATCAAGTATTTCTTTCACTCCGTTGTTATTCAGTCCAATCACGCATATGTCATCTGCATATGCAAGCACTTGATTGGACTGGCGATATAAGATGTTGCGCTGAGGTGTTTCAGTTTTACGAAAGATGTACTCCAACATGAGATTAAAGAGAATCGGGGACAGAGCATCTCCCTGCCGAACACCCGAGTTAACTGCAAAAATTGACGATAGCCTGTTCTCAACTTTAACACAGCATTGAGACTGCGTCACTGTCATCCTACACAGTCGTACCAATTTTGTTGGCATTCCTAGGTATTCCAGGGCAGACCACAAACTCTCTCGATTGATCGAGTCGTAGGCCTGCCGGAAATCCAGGAAAACCTGATGTACAGAGATGGATGTCTCATAATATTTAGATAGAATCATCCGCAACGAAAAGAAGTTTTAATATAATTTTAGAGATAATATTCAAATTTCATTCAAATAATATTCAAATTTTATTTTAATCAATTTGTAAAATTCTCGAAATTTGTCTCGATTTTGAACGTTATATTTTTCATATTATATTCAAATTCATCTCAAGTTCGGTTTGAAGCATTAAGAATTAATTAATTTTAATTAATTCTAACTAATTAATTTTAATCAAATTTTAAATGACTCATTTTTAATTTTAATGACTTATTAAAATTTGAACACCCTCTATATTACATTGGCAGATGGATCAAATTAAAATTTTATTTAAGTTAATAATTTTTAAAACATGGTATTTGATTCGAGTTTGAATGTAATTTTTTGAGGTTTCATTCAAATCTAATTCAAATTATATTCCAATTTTAATTTAATTTTATAGTTTGAACTTTTCTTTCTAATTATATTATGATCAAACTCTAGTCAAGGACAAATCAAATTTTGTTTAACGAATAATTAAATTTGAATTAAGCCAAAACTAATTATTAAGGTTTAATCTAATTTTAGTTGACATATTTTCAAATTTTAAAAAATTTTAACATTTGTTTCAAATTTAAATAAAATTTGAAAACGTTCGAATCATATCTATCAAACAAAAATTTTATTTATAATAATTGTTTTTGAATTATGATATTTGAGTCGAGTTTGAATATAATTTTTAGAGATTCCATTCAAATCTCATTCAAATTATAATCAAAATGTATTTTAAATTTATAAAATTCTCGAATAATGAATGTGTCTCGAATTCAAACAATACTTTCTAATATTATAATCAAATTCTTGTCAAGTTTAATTCAAATTTTATTTGATCCATATGGTATAATCTGAAATAAGCCAGAAATGTTTGAATTAAGCAATTCAGTTTGAGTTTGGAGATTTAAAATTGTAATTTTTATAATTAAATTAAATTGTTTTCAAATTTTAATTGAAATTGGTTGAATCATTAGAATTTTTTTAAGTATGAATAAAATTTAAAACCTCTACATTGCATTCAGACCGAATAGAGAAGATAATTTTTGAGATAATATTCAAATGCCAGATTCAGATCGATCATATTCAAATTTTACTGCAATTAACAGTTTTTAAATCATTGTATTTGCTTTGAGTTTGAATAGAATTTGATAGGTTTTGAAGATCTATACGAATTTTATAAAATTATTGGTATATTGTTTTCGAATTAGAACATTTCTATTTAATTCTATGTATCATAACCAAATTCGACTCAAACAAAACAAATTTAATTTGCACTTTATTTAAATTTGAATTATGTCAAAAGTGTTTGAGTCAAAAAAAATCTCTAAATTTAAAACTCAAATTTTTAAAATTTAATCAAATTTTAATTGACTTGCATGTTCAAATTTAATTTGAAAACTTTTAGATTATTAGATTGAAATACGTTTTAATTATTAGATTGAAATACGTTTTAGTTAAATTCAAATACGTTTTAATTATATTGCATTTAGATTGATTCGAGTTTGAATACAACTTTGTAGTTTTCAATGTCTTCAAATAATGAATTTCATCTCGAGTTTAAATAGAATTTTCAAATTCATTTCAAATTGTATTTGATACATGTTTAAATTTGAATTACGTCAAATATCTTTTCAATCAAGGAATTTCGTTTGAGGTCAATTTTTAATTTAAAGTTTTGTATTATAGGACATTTTTCAAGGTGGAACAAAATTTTAAATCAGTCCGAGGAACTAAGTTTAAGTATGGAGGTTAAACATCTAATTTCTATTTAAAATTTTTGCATTATTGAATTTATTTCAAGTTTAACTCAAATGCATTCAGATCGATCAAATTTAAATTTTATGATTTAAGCTCAAATGAGTATTTCATTCGAGCTTAAATATAAATTTGAAGGTTATGTTCAAATTTCGGTCAAAGTACAGTCAGATTTTATTTATATTCAATTACTTCTCAAGTTTATTACAAATTTTATTTTTTTCAGGAAAAATTGGTTTAAGTTTGGAATTTTGTGATTTTAATTTTTAACATTATTAATCAAGTTTTTGAACACTGTATATAAACATATACCATTCAGATCGATCAAATTCAAATTTTACTAAAATTATACTATGTAGTTTAAACTGATCATGGTATTTGATTCGAGTTTGAATATAGTTTTTGAAATTATATTCAAATCTCATTGAAGCTTTATTCAATTAGTGTTCAAACTTTAGTATAGTTTTTCAAAAAAATGTTGAACTATGATGCTTGATTCGAGTTTGATACTTTCTCATAATCAAGTTCCAATTCAAATGATGTTTTAAAATGTTTTTATATTAGTTTGAGGATGTTATAATTATTCAGATTTGCCTCCGTTCTATTAAAATTTTATTCAAATCACAGTCAAAGTTACCAACCAATTTTCTTTTTATATAGTAACTATGCGAAAACATCGTTAAGATTTGTGTCATTTAACTTAGTCTAACTGAGTTACTAGTTTACTGTCCTAGGTGACATTTGGGTTTAATTGGTTTATTTAAGATAGTGGCAACTATTTGACTAATTCTGATAGTATATTTAAGAAAGCAACTGTTGATTGTGCCGAGAAAGATAAATCTTCAAGATCTGAAAGTATTTAAATTTTGACACTTCAAATCACAATAAAATATACATACATACCTTTACCGTGTTGACATGCACAATCAAAAAATCAGTTAATAATAAACAGACATGGCATTCCACCAAACTAACACACGTATTTCGAAATTATGTATAACTCCCAGCATTTTATCATATGGTGGCCAATTACTACATTATTATAAACCAAAACGAGTTCAACCCTTTTCATGTCAACCAAATGTTATTAAAACCAAACAAATTTTTTTATATATCATCATAACATTTATATTTTTGTAATAATATTAATTTCAGTGCAATAAAATTTTATGTATATTAGCATTTTCTTGAAAATGGAAATCAACCACAAACCTAGCAAAAACACTCATACACATTACATACACACACACAAGGCATATTATAAGTCTATACCAAAACTACAACAATAGCAAAAGAAATAACAAAAAAAAAATTCTAACTAAATTGCTCTATAAAACTAGAAAAAGTTTTTATTGTAACCTCAATTGAATTTATGTTCACTCATAATACGATCCGTATACATATATGTATACATACTGTATATTTGATTATAGAGAGTGAAAGAGATGGAAAAACAAAAACACTTTGAAATAGATTTGTGCGGTTGAACAAAAAATTGAAAAATAAAAGAACTGACCTTTTAATCAAAATATATAAACTATTATTATTTGTAATAATGACAATAATATTATTAATAATAAAAAGAATATTTTTAAATTGGAAAATTGATAAGGCGAGAGAAGAAGAGAAAATGGGTATAAGAGTTTGTTGGGTTATAAGATAAGTGGTTTTTGGATTTAAACCAAAATTATACCTCCAGTGGCGAACTACTTTTGTCACAGATACATACATTACTTTGAAGTGGTTCCAGAGGACCAAATCTTCTTCCAATCCTTTGAATAAATTACCGCAAACATAATATTATTTCAAACATTTTATGAAGGCAAAGTCATCGAATCACATACCTTTTGTAACTACGACTAAATATGATGATTGTCGTAAATGTTCTCTCAAAATTTGTATAACATGTACCTGAAATGAAAAGAAAATAACGGTTATTACTATATACTTAAATATAATGGTTAAAATGAAAATAAAAAATAATTTAAAAACAAAGCAGGGAGTGTTAAATATTATGAGATATAGAGAGAGAGAGAAGTAAGTAAGGAGGTTCCTTAGCCTCATAGTTGGCGATTACGATTGCCATTTGTCAAAATTTGTATGTAATTTAAGTTTCTAATATACATATGTAGATTTTGAATTTCAACATGCACACAGACTGGTCAAAGCGCCGATGTAGTACTATCCTCTAGATCATTTTTCACCTTTGGCTAGAGAGAATGCAGCAATCAAAGTGATTAATACAACAAAAAGTATATGTAGCTGGACAGCTATAAAACTTAACTGAAGTCGAATTTATTCGTTTTTTACCTGCTGCAAAATATTCAGAAGACCATATATAAGCCAATCAAAATTAGCCAAAATCAAATCGATCAAAAATGTGCAGGCTACAAATTAAAATATGCTCAAATTTTCGTTCATTATGTCGATTTTGCTCTTTTTCAATTTATTTATTGTTTTTTTTGCTATAACATGGCGAAATGTCATTATCGCCGTGACGTTGTCAAAATAATGACATCGTAAAGTTTAGCCATTAGATTTTTTAGATGCCAATGCCACCAAATGCAGGTAAATCAGAATCGTGGATGAATCAACAAACGTTAAGCTTGGCGAGAATATTTTCATGTTTTAAGCCTTATCTGTAACGCTCAGCCGATAGACCGTTAGCGTTCACTTACGCACATGGTACTGAATTATTGGCCGATAAAGACATTTAGCCAACTCAATTTTGGTCAACCTACATTGTGTGTTGATAAAGCTGATGTGGTTTTGCAGCCTGACATAATACGGTAAATGAAATACCACAGCCAGAAATTTCGATCGGTCATCCAATCCAGTACAGTGGAATAACAGAGGAGTTATCGCCATTTAGCATTAAATTGATAGAATTTTTATTTATGGATATTCTGCATACACACCAGTAAGGAAACATGTAGTACCTTGGCAGTTTGACAGTTCCTAAATGCACAGCTCCGCAGCATTGTCGAGTATCGTATCGATGTTTACAAGACTTTTTCATATTCTATCCCGGTCACCAGTTGACCTACTTCCAAAATTTGCACAAGATGCCCTCCGTTAATTTCTTTAAATAAACCGTAGAAATTACGGTTATTACTAGAACTTTGCCCTTGAGATTCGAATTAACTTATTTTCTTATTTCCGCTTTCTAATTTCTATATTGCTCGATAGCAATTAGGAGCACGCATAAGTTTACAACTAGATTTTTTATTGTTTATAAAGTTAAATACAAGAAGCGATTTAGTTTGCAATAATAAACCACAGGGCAGAGTGCGAAATCTGGTAAAATTCTGGCAACAGAGGGCGCCACAATCGCAAATCCCAGATGTCATGTGTCAATAACATCTGTCACTAGACCAAATTAAATAATTTTCAGACAGATCTGTCATTTAGTTCAATTTTGACAGCCATGGAAAACAGACAACCCATTAGAAATATTATGGGGAATCACCATCGATTAAAATGATTCACAAGTGGTTTACTAATTTTCATTGTGGTCGTACAAGCACAACTTATGCCGGACGCTCAGGTCGCCCAAATGAAGTCACCACACCAAAAATGGTTGATAAAATCCATGATACGATATTGCAAGACCGCAGAGTGAAAGTGCGCGAGATAGCTGAGATATTACACGGATATTTGTCTGTGGATGAAACATCGATCCATCACTATACACCGAAGACCAAAGAACAGTAACAGTGGATTTCTACTGGGTAATCTGCGCTGAAATAGTTTTTTGGGATGCACGCGGCATAATCCACATCGATTACCTTCAAAAGAGGAGAACAGTCAACGGCGAATATTAAAACTTATTGTTTTGAAAGAACAACGACCGCATTTGGCGCACAAAAAAGTTCTCTTCCATCAAGACAATGCACGGGTACACACGTGTGTATTTGCCATGGCCAAAATCCATGAATTACGTTTCGAATTGTTTCCACATCCACCATATTCTCCAGACTTAGCCCACTGCGACTATTTCCTGTTTCCGAACTTGAAGGAATTGCTCGGCGGAAAGAGAGTCGGCTCTAATGAGGAGATCATCGAAGCAACAAACGCCTATTTTGAAGGGTTGGAGAAATCGTATTATTCGGAAGAGATCGAAAAATTGGAAAAACGTTGGACTAAGTGGCTAAGAGGCGACTACGTTGAAAAATAAATTTTTTTTGGTCGAACATATTATTCCTTATTTCATTTTTACCAGACTTCTCACTCCGCCCTATATTAGTATATCGTATATAGTAACATTTGATGGTGGCTTTACGAGTTTGGCTTCCCTCTCGAAATTTCAAATATCTATCTTTTCGGAAATTGCACATTTAAGCAAATTTCAAATACGAACACGAATATGCCCAAGAGTTTTGCGCTTATTGAGTAGTAAGTTCAGAAGTGTATTCAGATTCTTTGGAATTTATCACGGAACTGATATACTTGGGATTCCATATTTTTGGTCAAAATTATAGGAACAGTAAAACATCAAATTTGCTTTAATGTTCCGGGTGTTCCAAATTAGTGGCCATTTTATTAGTGACTGATAATGTTATACGTAGGTCTTTTCTAATTAAATTTAGGATAGTTCCATATCGATTTTTACTTTACTTGTGTTCAAAAATGCTTAATCCAAAGTATATCTCTACCAAGAATTTGAAACTTTATCATACATAATCCAATCACCTTTTCATGATTTACATTATTTTTCGAGAAAATTCCCTGTTATCAATTAACAAAAATAGTATATCTTCAGGTATTAGGACAAGAAAACTATGAAAAAAATTAGTTATAATTTTACACATGAGGTGTCCAATTCCAGAACCGTAAACACATTTTTGAAAAATTCGAGTATGATATATCAAACGATTGCTCCCGGTGAGTGCTATAATATGGATGTTAAAATAATGTTCCAAAACAATCTATTCTATGATATAATTGGACAGAAATTCCATATTCTTCATACTGCGGATCATAGAACAGAACATAAAATCCTAATTCTATGCTGTGTATGTCAAAACTACCTATTTTATATTTTTATGAATAATGAAGTAATTTGTTCATTCGATTGTCAAAAAAATAAGGTTCTGCCGAAAATACCGGTTCAATCAACATAATTTTCACGGCAGCTCCAACAATACAACTTTACAATCTGCAAAGGATCATCCAAATCGAACCAATCATGGGATACAGTATTTACATTTACTTGGAACGAAAGAAAACGACCGAAGTGATCAAACGAAATCGTGTCAGCTGTTTGCCATCAGGTAACATTAACTGTTTTGTGATGAAATTGGTGGCCAGAACATAAACCGTTCCATGATTTGTATGCTTAGATGGTTAAATAACGCACCAGAGCAAATAAGAAAAATAACCATAACATTTCCTACACTCGTAGGAAATTACTCGCCCTGCACTCGTTTATACCGCCCGATAGAATTTTTGGCCGGATTTTGCAGCTCAACGTATACACTGAAATACTTATGTTTAATTTGGAAGATTTTCCAGTATATGATTGGAAAGCTACTATGCTGAGAGTGTATTTAAACCATTAAGTAGTTGGTATTTTTAAATTTGCGCTGTGTAAGAAATTTATTTTTCATCGACTAAATGGTAACCGGATGCAAATACAAGGAGAAGCTAACTATAACGTAGAATTAGGTAACCCTAAATACAATTTCAGAAGGTTCCTAACTCTGGGTAATATTAATCCAAATGAAGTACCTATAAGGGCAATAGTGAAAAAAGCCAAATTCGATGACGTCATTCACTAGAGTGCTACAAAGATGTAATTGATAGGTGCGATACGTTATAGATCGGCCAGATGAAAACGATAATTATGATGAAGCTTATTTCCAAAACTCTCCATTTTCATTTTTAAAAGTGGATTTAAATTAACTATGGACACCTCAAATCTAAATATGTAACATCTGCAGTTATTTAGTTATATCGAAGCGTACAGTTGATTTTATCACCTGATGAATGGTTTTTTGAAAAAAATAATATTTCCGATGTGTAACACGTTTTTATAATAAAACTACACAAACAATTCTGTAGTTTTATGGGAAACTGAACTTTCAAGCTGAACTGATCGCGATAATGGAAGTCATGAACTGGTTGAAGTATAATGTAATATCTGGCTGCTATTAAAACGCTACAATCATACTCCCTGCCATCGAAGGTAGCCCAGAACTGTGTGGCATCTTTAAACGAGATGGCTGATCAACATTCGCTTGATGTGGGTGCCAGGGCATTTCAATATCGCAGGGAATTTAAAGGCAGATGAGTTGGTCAGTAAGGGTACAGCACGCCTATAATAACCCGAAGCAGGCGGGATATAAAGATAACGCTTGCTTCATGTAAACTGCTGCTACAGGGAGAAGCTATAAAATAAACGAACGTCAGATGGTCTAACGCTAGTTCGTGTGTAATAACCAGGCAGATCTGGCCTGGACTTGACTGGTCCAGATCAGGCCAACTGATATCGCTTCCACGGCACCATATTGGTATGGGGGTACTCATTGGGATACATGCGAGCAGACTGGAGGAGGAAAATGTGCTCCATCTACTCTGCACCTGTCCTAGTCTAGCGTACAGCGGAACAAAATTTATGGGAACTTCCCCTTTGAACGACCTCACGGATCTTAGTAGGATCGAGATCCGGGACTTTAAACGCTTCTTGGTGAGCTCAGGATGGTTAAACGAGTGAAGAGGAGGAAACTCGAATGTAGTACAGCTACGGACCAATTTTGTGTCTATGCTAGTCCTTTAGGACGGCCACCCTTACATAACCTAACCTTTATGGGAAACTCAGATAACTTTAGTTAACTACTTATGACTGAAAATAACCCTAGGTTATGTATACAAAGAAAATTACTTCAAAATTTCTTATCAATCACAAGATCGAAAATTTTGAAAGTGAATAACTGCCACAAAATAAAAATAATTTTAGTAAATAAATTGATAACTGTAATAATTGTTGTTGCTATATTATTACGCATGGAACGTTTCGACTGTGAAGGTCTGATAAATGAAGATCAAAAGAAACGATATCAGGATCTTGTCAGCCACAACATTGAGGGAGCTAATTACCAGTCTGGATGTGTGAACTCAGTCTGGAAGGCACTAAAAACTTCGGTTGTCAGTGCTGCTAAACAGACTTTAGGTATAGTTAAAGTCAGACCCAAGAATGATTGGTTTGATGACGAGTGTAGTCTTGCAGTTGAGTAACAAAATATAGGCCATTGTGAAGTGCAACAATGTCTCACAATCGCGAGGAAAAACTAGGCTACTCTTACTAGGAGGGCAACTAAGAGGATTTGTAGACGGATAAAGCGAGAATGATGGAAGGCCGAGGTTCTGAAAGTACAACATCCCTTGAGGAATTCACTAAGGCCGCATGCAGAGACTAAAACGAAACCGCTCACTTGCAGTGGACTATATTAATTCGGAGCTCTTGATATTCGGAGGGGATACTTTGTGGAATTGTCTTTTCGACCTTATTTGATTAGTATGGTGATCCGAAGAAATGCCTGATGAATGGAAAGTGGGCGCGATATGCTCCATCTTCAAGAAGGGAGACAGCTTGAAGTGTGAGAATTATCGCGGTATAGCTCTCCTTTGCACAGCATACAAGTTACTGTCATACATTATATTGGATAGAACCACCCTTCTAGCAGAGGGCCTGGTTGATGATTATCAAGGAGGATTTCGTCCAAATCGATCAGTTACTGATCAAGTTTTTTCGCTGCGGATGATTCTATCTAAATATTATTAAACTTCCATCCCCGTGCATCAGGTGTTCCTGGATTTCCGGCAGGCCTATGACTCGATCAATCGAAGGAGTCTTTGGTCTGCGCTGGAATATCTAGGTATGCCAACAAAAATGGTACGATTGTGTAGAATGACAGTGATGTAGTCTCAATGCTTTATTTAACCAACAACATATCTAAGGAATATGTTAGTCTTAAAATAAGATAATTAGAAAAGGAAGACGAACAAACCTCCAACTACTTTAGGGAAGATTATTATGGCAAGCTTCAAGAAAGGTTAGAAGAAGCAATGATCACACTACAACAGTTTCGGTTCAAACAACAACCACGGCAGAATCAGCACCGCAAGTGAAATTGCCTAAGGTAGAATTACCAATCTTTTACGGTGATTATGATCGGTGGGAAACATTCAACGACATATTCACTGAGCTGATCCACCAAGACAACAAACTATCAGATACAGTAAAGATGACGTATCTGAAATCACACCTGCAGAAGGGAGCAGCGCAAATTATTAGTCACCTAACAACAACTGGTGACAATTACCAAACCGCATGGAATATAATCCAAACAAGGTTCAACAACTTAAGGCTACTGGCAAACCATCAATTTAATGAACTATTGTCATTGGCGACAATTCAGATACCATCCGCCCAAGCAGTGAGAAACTTGCATGATACGGCACGAGAAATATTACACAATATAATATTGATTCGCCCCTCGAGGCATTCGTGAATTTCATCTTAAACAAACAATTGGACCCAGAATCCATTAGGATTTAACGACCACATATGCAGTATATACCACCATTGAAACGAGTGAATACAGCCATGTTAACCAAAACATGTTGGGTGGAAGAGTGTAAGGAGCATCATGGTTTAAATCAATGCCAGCAATTCAAAAAGATGTCAACATTAAATCGGGCAAGGCTGGTTAGCTCAGCCAACTTGTGCCTACGATGTTTAAGCCAGCATCAAGGAAGAAACTGCCAAGCAGAAACATGTATCGTGTGCAAAGGGGGACACCACACACTTCTGCACTGCAATAATGCAATTACCAACTGCTTTAGTCAGAGCCGCAACTAGCACTGGCGATTTTTTCACACTAAGAGCTCTAATTGATCCAGGATCACAGGCCACATTAATATCCTCCAAAGCCGCAAATCTATTCAACTTTAAAAAAGAGAAAGTACACGTCACCATTTCAGGTGTAGGTAGAAAAAAGGCAGGCACCTGCAGACAAACCATCAATCTAAAAATATCGCGAAGATTTGATGGAGACTTCCAAATGAATATCAAACCCTTGATATTCGACCAACTCGACCAACAACTACCCGAGGTGGACTTTGCCACAAGCAGCTGGATGCATCTCAACCAAATACAACTGGCTGATCCCAACTACAAGCAGTCACAGCCAATTGATCTTATACTTGGCGCGGATTATTATCCATCAATATACTGATCAACAACATCATCAAGGGAGGTCCACTAGAGCCGATGGTACAGCAAACGGAATTCGGTTGGATTATATTGGGTAGCAGGAACAACACAGGAAATTAGCACAAAACAACGAATCATTCCGCAGACCACTCAACACATTAAACGGAGCCAACAACTTAAGGACATTCATCACACGGGTTCGAAATAAAACGATAGGATACGGTGAGACTCAGTTTGTAAATCTTCAGGATACGACGCAGCTAGAACAAGAAATAAAAGCGGTTAGGGAAAAGGACGACTACATGAGGGAAATTTTCATCACATACATCACTATACCATGATACAAACAATATTTTGGATTGGTATAGCCATATGTATTATTTGAGGCATCAATTATATTAAACAAAGGCGAACAACGCGCCCACCCCCTTCACCTCGTCAACGTTCGGAAACATGAAATCTACAACGGCAGCCCTGGCATATGTTAAATTTCCCAGTATAATAATCTAACTGGCGGCCCGGGAATATGTTGAGATCAACAGTGAAACAAAATATCCACAGTGGCAACAGGGTAAAATTCACAAATAGATACATATGTTGAAATATGATTTAATTCATCATAAAGGTGTATACAACAACAACAATATAAATGCAATTCGGCCATTCAAAAATTACTGAATTGCAATTTGTTTGTTGTTAGTGTAATTAGTATATAAGATTTTGTATATATATACTGGAAAAATGAAATAATAAAAGCAGAATAAATTCAACCTTAACAACGTGTTTACTCTCTTACTTAATAGACCCCACCCGTGGTAATCTATTAAATAAATAACACAACGTGATTATTCTCGCCTACTTAATAGACCCCACCCGTGGTAATCTATTAAGTAAATTCATAAATCGAAGCGAACTTGATTTTGGAATTAAGGCACAAGCTGAGATTTTACAATTGTTGACGGTGTAAGGGGCCAGTAATGTCCTTTAAACACTGTTCATTATTATTACTAAAACTGCCTTTTTTAAAAGAACTTGTTCCTTTAAACATTTCGCCTATAGTAGTTTCGAGGGGTATCGGTTTGCTATAGTAGACAAAGGAAGAAAAGGGTTGACAATAGTAAATTTGTAATATTGTGTTCCCTTTTCTTCCTTTGCCTATACTACAGAAGCCGTATAAAATAGTCGGTGAATATCATAGTTGGGCCCCATAGTAGTTTATTCTTGATTTTCGTTTGGTTAAAACTATCATTACTGAAAAAATTAAAAAAGTGTTTCTTGTTAAACCTAACTATCTGCAGATATGTGAATTAGTCGGATACACTAAAACAGCATATATAGGACATATTTTCAAATTACAGAATAGTAAAATTATTTTTTTTGTGTAGTACGTTTTTGTAAGGTGATTTCGGCCATCTTCTTAAATTGGGGATACAAATAAAATTAATTAATATTTCTAAATTATTTGGATTACTGTAATTTTTGTTGAGTTTTTGCAATTAACTTAGCTTCTCTGTAACTAGAGAGATAAGGCTACTAAATGTTAATATCAGAAAACCAAAAACGCGATAGTACAGATAACCAAGAAAAACCAAAAGAAAAGTTAGAACCAGATATTAGCACACATAGCAAACGAATATTTGGAATTACAAAACTTGCCCTTTCAGTAATAATTCAAATAAATTATTAAGATTAATCAAACACACGGTTTATTGTAATTATACCTCAATAAACTTATAATTTCTAAACTAAACAATATATTTAGAAAAAAAAATCCAAACTTTTTTTATAATATAAATACATTTTGGATTTGATGACTAATCTACGATAATTAATTATAGTCACGATACGTATGTATACCGGGTGTTTCTTTTAAACTGAGACGATCAAATATCTCGAAAAATAGCCACTCTACGGAAAAAATGTCCATAATCAAAATTTAATCATACCGCGGGGGAAATAGATTAGTGCAAAAAAAATAGTCCCCCACCCCCGCTTTGTAGGTTTAATTGTAGGAATAAATTGTTTTGATGACGAATTTCGAGTATTTCCAATGAAAACTTGATGTTTTTTATTTCAAACGTATTGCAGAATCGATAGCGTGTGTTCTAAGAAGGAAAAATTGAAAAAATTGAATTTCGTCTATTACAACGCCATCTATCATGAACCGAACAAAATATTTCATTCAAATCATACGTACTTTTAGTCGTAGAATCCGTATCTGCAATAAAAAATATGGCTTCCTACCTTAGTTTAAAAGTTACCCCCGCCCCACCTACAAAGCGGGGGTGGGGGACTATTTTTGTCGCACTAATGTATTTCCCCCGCGGTATGATTAAATTTTGATTATGGACATTTTTTCCGTAGAGTGGCTATTTTTCGAGATATTTGATCGTCTCAGTTTAAAAGAAACACCCGGTATATGTAGTTTATTATAATTTGATAACAGCACTGTTGCACAAACAAACCATATAATGTATATTATTTATAAATTACTGAATGTATTGTACAAAATCCAGATATCAGTAATGTAAACAATGTAAATGTACTGTGTAAATAATGTTGTGTAAATCATATAATAATTCATTGGGCAAGGTCACATGAAGATAACTATATAACGTGCGTTATCATTTTATCAACAGACAAAATTATTAGACATTGACCTTCCATAATGCAATCTTTTCGATTTAATCTAAAAGTAATTATATAAAAATTGAATCGACTTATATTTAATCACGGTCATCGCCATGCCAATATATAATGTATAACCACCTTCCATCACTGCGCCAAGGCTTTCAATTCGCTTCAGGTTTGTTTGTTTGTTTTCGCGTTTTTTTTTTCTTTCACAAAATAATTTTTAATTTATTTTTTTATTGAATTCAATTTTCATATTTGCTTTTCTAACGAAATATTTTTTTGATAATTTTCACCAAAAATCGTATATATATACATATGTACGTATGTGTACATAACACACAATATGTACATATGTACATTTCTATATATAGTCTAACATAATATTTATGGTAAATATTAACAGCAAAATGGTAACATAAAAACCGCACGATAGTTTGAGTGTATCGCAAAAATAATTTGAATATAAGTTTTATGACCTTGTCTCGCGCAAATGCGGCCTTCATATGCGACGAGTATTTCAACATGTTATGTGCCCCACATTAATTACAAAATGATGTTAATTCTAAATAATTAATTTCGATGAGTATGTATGTACATATATGAGTATAATATGGATTAGATTTCAATCGTGTGTTGTGTATTATATATACTTAATATAGTTAACAGTTGAATAGCGTGTGTAGGTGTAAATGAATGTTTTAGTGTATATGGCGCCTAAATTAGATATACATATATAGTTCGACGTACAGTATGATTTAATCGCGTGGTTATACGTTAACAGCTTAAAATATGTTTTACAAAACGATAACCATATTTATAACAATACCACAGTTTTTGTTTAACTCTTTGATCTACAGAAGTGATCGTTTGTGTGATCACCAACCTGCAGCGTTCAATTTTCTTAAAAACTTCAGTTACAATTTCGGGGCAAAATGGAGTGCAATTGCTGGTATAAATCCAAAACTATTAATTTGACCTTGAACAGCGCAATTTATCTGTCGTCCTTGGAAATCCATATCAAGACCTTTTCCACCAAACACAACTGGAAACTGTCTACTGTGAACCTCGT
Organism: Tipula unca; assembly: GCA_951394425.1. Taxonomy (NCBI): domain Eukaryota; kingdom Metazoa; phylum Arthropoda; class Insecta; order Diptera; family Tipulidae; genus Tipula; species Tipula unca. Next base: position 70,855,171 of record OX596380.1, read on the forward strand.
GAAATTAAATCGGTAAAATTTTCCTTGGGAACACATACCTCCATTGGTGACCATGTGCTATTTGGATAAAATTTCACTTCAGTTCAGTTTCCAACAAATTAATTCCATTTTGTGAAAGCTTTGCTAGAGCCAACTAATCAACTAACTGGCGCAGCATTCATCAACGTGAACTTTGGAATGATCAGTCAGCTCTTTATCGTGCGAATCCACCTTGACATTTTGAACATGTCTATATATTGCAGGTTACTTTCTAAATTATACTAACCAATTTTAACCGTGATTGTTAGTGGTGATAATGAATCAATCATTTACTGGTTCGGAATGCTGGCCTGAAATATATTTTCCTATATATACTTGAGGTCAACTGGACCAACTATTAGAACAAAGTTTAAGAACACTTCAGTATAGGAAGCAGTACAAACTATGGCAGAACTTATATTTTTTCAAAAACACTAATATTCATAATCAGGCAGGTTAATTCACATTCTGGCATAGTAAATGGCTTCGATTCTATTTCCAATGAACTGATATTCAACCGTTTTATAAATCTACGTATAGTTTTCGGAAATAAATAGTGATTGTGATGCAGAGTGTTGCATAGAATTTATTTAAATATTTGAAAATCGCCTTACATAAATTTACGCAATGGACAGTACACCTGAAGGTGAATTTGAACCAGTGTTCGCTCCATAGATGAAAGTAATACTTTCAAATATACGTATTTTTCATATCTATCATAAATGTTGTAGTTAGATACATAGACTCTAACTATTAATCAGAAGCACCTTCACAACTTAAATCCCCTTTGGAAAAAGGCATTTCTATCAGTGCGTGAAGTTTATACTAAGCAAAAAACAAATATACACTGCGTTCCAAAAATATCCAAGTTCCTCACTAAATATTTTTTAATTTCGATTAATAGGAAAGCAATGAAACCAATAAAGAAAAACAATGCAAAAAATAAAATTACGTTTGAAATTCTGTAACTCAGTCCGCTCGAGTCATATCGGAATGATCGAAATGGGTTTGAATTTGTATATTGAAACATACGACTGGCGCCCAACGTGGGGCGAACAACATTTATTGTAAATAGTATTCATGTAAAAACTGATAACATTAACGCAAGTTAAACATATTTTAGAGTTACAACTCATATTGCGTGTAGGATTTAAGGCAGGGAATAAATAAAAACAGTGTAGGGGAGCCATTTCTGCCACTAAGAACTGAGTTACACTTCTACGTCGAAATTTATTTACTATAGGTATTCTTTCATAATTTTGGGGAATTTCTTTCAAAATTAACAATAATAAGATTGGGACTATCTTACTGATAAGATTAGTGTATAGTACAGTAAGATCGCTGGGCTGATGACCAGCATCCGTAAACAATAATTTATTTATAAAGGCAACAAAAAGAAAATTGGATACCACCAAAACAACAGCGAACCTCCGCTGAAGTACTCGGACACGAGATTTAGGATCGGCACGTTGATCGCGCAGCCTCTTAGGAACCAGAAGCGTTGGAGGGACAAATCATATGGATGTGGGAGTATCGGCTGGACCTGAAACACTTGGCTCTTAAGAAACTCGCTGCCCTAAAAGTGGAGACCATTTGTCCCAGGGCTATACGTTGTTATACAGTGGAGATGATCTCGGAAATCTTGGAGCTGGATTTCTTCTTGAAAGAAAGAGGAATTTCAAATATTTGGTCTCTCTTATCACTCATGATAACAGTGTAGGTGAAGTTATAAAAGTGCGACTGGCAGCTGGCAGCCGTGCTTTGTATCATCTAAGGCCACTGCTAAAATCTAAACAATTGTCAAGTGCCGTGAAGCTGAAACTTTACAAAGCGTTGATCAGGCCCTTTGTTATATTTGGATGTGAAAGTTGGGCGCTGACGGATGAGTACGAGAGATATATCCTTATATTTGAGAGAAGAATCATGCGTGTGATTTACGGCCCAAAACGCGGAGTAGATGGTACATTCTGATTTCTGTACAATGTCGAACTCGGAGATCTGATGAAGATCTGAATATACCTGTACATGAAGGGAGGTCTCAGCGAGTATGCTGGCTTGATCACGGTCTTCTGATCCAGAACGAATTGTGCAGTGATCTCTGAAAGGAGAGCCACCATATGGTAAGCCCAGGATCGAAAACAGTAAGAGGCCAGTAATGGGTTTTAGAAACTGATTATTATTAGTCTATATAGTAGATTATTATTTTCTACCATGGTTAAGACTAGGGACCATAATTTAGTTTTGGTAATTCATGACTCGGTAGTTATAAGACAGATTTAATAAAAAAAATTATGGATTGAGAGCGATACACAACAGTTGTAGTCAGGGCATTGGAGAGAGAAAGGCATTTGCTTTCCGGCAAAAAGCATTTATTCGAAATTAGGTGGCATTATGAAAGCAGCTGGGAAAGAACGTGGTAGAAGAGTGAACGACTCTGGAGGGCAGTGGTGATTTATACCCAATACAACCGCAAATAGACAAAATCAGCAATCTAACGCTTCCTAAAAAAAACTTACGGCATTGATCCCGAATTGGCTCGGTTACTACTATTTAAGCGGACTACGTTCAATAAAATCTCAAGAGGAGCAAGGAAGTTTCGCAAACGTTTAGCAAGGGGTTTCTTGTAGAAAATCGAACTTTATATAGCAAGAGAATGAGGTATTTATAGGGTTCTTCAAACAAGAAGGCACGGCATTGCAGTGGTATGAAGTCAAAGCAAATAAATTCAATAATTGGGCCAACCTGGCAAACGGTCTGAAAAGCTTATACTCTTATCGATTAACTACGACTACCGATAGTGGCAAAAGTTCAGTTGCCAAAGAGAAACATCCCGAACTATGTCAAAATGAATCCATCTGTAGACCAGGCTTACAAAGTTTATGTGATTCTGTGAATTTAAACCAGTTATCCGTTGCAAACGTACCATTAGTGGATCAACTGGAAAATGTATGCAAAAAGATGGTTTTGAAGTGAAGCTAATGGATGATCGTCAAATAACCTAAATGAAGTAGAATTAGAGGAAATAGCCAAAGTAGGCACATCCACAGACAGGCTGGAGTCAAGTCGTCCGATTAACAAATCGCTTTGGTCGACCGGTGTTGACATGCTGAAATTGAAGAGAGTCTAAAAAATCATAAAGGTGGTAATCTATTTCAGTGCAATGCGGGGTCCGAAGCAAATCTGTTCAGACCGAGAAACAGGGGTTTGGGAGAGCAGAAGATCGACATAAAGAAATTCAAACGGATTTTGCAAAGATACAAAATATGGACATCGACCAAACAGCTAAATCAAACAGTTGACTAATCCGATGGGAACAATTGAAAATGCACTTGCTGAGAACGGAAATGATGTTGGTAGTCCACAGGACATTGAGAGTGCCATAGTGTTAGGATATGGGATCATTACTGGTTAGGACTGGTTATTAGGATCTTTGGCCAGTTATATCATATTACATAAAAGCAACGTCAGTATGCGAACAGAACGTGTTAAACAAAAGTTGATCTCGACAAAGCAGAACAGATTACAGCATTGAACAGATTTTTGATTGAATGGTTTCTTTCATCGCCAAGTATCTGTGGCAATATTTTCTGGCCGAAAATATGTCTGTTTCAAAAATGTAGATAACACTGCATGAACTGACCAGCACGATTTAGATCAAGGTCAAAAATTAGCATTTCAACTACTGATGGCATGTTTTCAGAACGCACGTCCAGACAGGGTTGGCTGCTACAAGCTTAACGAGCAGAATATCGATACAGGCCAAGCGGAGCCGGATATTATAATTTCTGCACGAAATTTGCAATACTTCCCCAGTTTAGGCCTCAGTACTACACACTAGTTTTGTTATTTGTAACGGCACGTTACAATAAAAAGAATTCTCTAATTTTTTGAAGTTTTGTAATTCTAATCGGGATGATCGAAATAGTTCTAAATTTGTATTTAGTACAGCCTTTTTATGCACATCTCTGAGAATTTCGTGACATGGGAAAATATTTCAGTGACAGTCAATGAAATTCATTCGGAAAAATTTGAAATTCTATAACTTAGTTCGTAGTGGGTCATAGTAGTTATGTTCAAAGTGGTTCTGAATTTGTATTTTGGAGATTTTGGAAACTTTGCGAACGTAGAGTACAGTTTGTTATTTTGGGATAATCTTCATTCCGATGGAATTTCTTTGAATCGGTCACATTCATAGATGGTACGAACCACTTTGCCTGACGCGTTCAATAACAAATAGTTTTTGATATGCTCGAATAGTTTACAAAAGTCTTAATAAAGCATCTAAGGTGTATCCTTCTGCTATGTATATCTCTGGCACAATTTTTGGAAGGCCGTAATAGCCGTTAATGATGTTCAAGGCCATTAAGTAGGTTAAGTTTAGGTAGTTTTGCTTCTGCCTCTATTTGAAAAATGCGAAACAAATTCTTGTAGTGCTGGTAGACTGATACGCTAATAGTTAATATAATAGTTTACTATTAACTGTATTGATATCCATGAAAGATTGACGCTTTCCCGCTCTTTTTTAATTCCACATAATTACATCGAACTTTAATAACTCGAACTAAGATAAAGAATCATTAGTTTCAAAATACAAATTGATTGAATTGAATTGACATTTTAAGGTCATAATTGTAAAGTTGCCTTGAAATTTGAATTTTTAACACATCCATAACAAGATGAAGTTTACAAAATTTCCAAATTATTCGAAATTTATTAGAGAAATTCTATTAATTCAAATTAAAATTTAGAATTCAGAATTAAATAAACTCAAATTTCATTAAAACAATTTAATTGATAACACATTAATTGAAAGATAAAGATAATAATTCAGAATTTTAAAAATATACGAAATTCGAAATTATCAAAGCTGTAAATTTGAATCAAAATAACTGTATAGTTTTCTGAGCTTGGTAGCAGAAAAAACATTTGATGGCATGGAAGATGGGTAACTAAATTGAACACAACAATTAGGAACGAATCGATAATGCTTTAACCGAACCGCGCTAACCGCCATAGTCGGCTTATCATTCAAATTTTATTATACCGCCTGTATATTTTCAAATACAATTTAGAAGTTATGTACGTAATTTTGACCGATTTTTCATGGCAATGACAATTATTCATGTGAAATGTCGCTTAATATAAATGTTCCGTGTGTATACATTTTCTATATAGATAGGTATGAGTTTCAGACTATGACTTATATTAATTCATTAAAGGTCACATTAGGCAAAACGATAAATCATAACCTCACTGACATTCGTATAATTATTATATTTATGCCCAAGGGTATATAAGCACAAAACTTTTGAATTAAGTTATAAATAATTTTCTACTGTATATGCAACCTGACTACCTGACATCATCACATATGTATATATTATAATAAATGATTCGCATCTACAGAACTCATCCATCTGTTTTTCCTGCATATACATATGCATATTTACATAGGCACACACACGTTGTAATGTAATAAACACCTAATTAATTCCACCACACTAAACACAACAACACAAAATAAATTTTTATTGTTTTGATTAAAGCGCGAAAAGTATTGTTCTATATATATATAGATAATTTTAGATTCCATCACGTACATCACACATATAAATCAATTAATTAAATCAATTTTTCTCTTGTATACGATATATACGATATTTAAATTTAAATTTATATCCAACTCATCATCGCAACTTATTGCAACAACGGAAGAAACAACCGTTTAAGAAATTCTCATGCAAATTTATACAAAAATTTGTAAAAGTTTCAATTTCACCCATAATATGTGTATTGTATTTGCATATAGTGAAGACACGAATGTCGATCATAAATGTTTAGTCGAAAAAAATCACACACCGCGCTCGCGATCGACAGAAAAACTGACCTAGATATAACGAGAGGCGCGCCTAACACATATATAAGAAACGACCACCGCCGATTAGGTCACAATCACGTATATTAATGGACATTTTCCATTTATACACAAAATTCAACCCGCATATAACATTTTTTTTTTCAATTATTTTAATATTTTCAGATTTTCACGATCAATCAATCAATCAAATGAGCGATCAATCAAAGCCAATAATATTGTTGTTTTTGTTGTTGTTGTTATTATTTTTTATTAACAATAATAATAAAAATAAAATCAATAAGTTTATATGGTTGATATACTTAAAGAAAATCTGTATACATACGTACTATTATGTTGTATTCGATACATACATACATACATATATCATGAACTATGTTATGTGTTCTCTGTTCGTTCCATAAAATCCATAATAAAATTCAATTTCAGTTGATTGATCGAAAGTAAAACAATTTTTGCCATTTTTTTGCTTTGTGTTTTGTTTTGCGCTCGCTGTAACCATTTCTAAATTGTTTCTAATTCACGCAAGCACAAAACATACACACACACACACACACACACACGGTTCAATGACGACGAGCGAAATTGTCGAAACCATATCAATTTGAAATTATACAATGTTATATGTTTTTTTTTTGTGTTATGATTTTGATTGGCTTTGTATATATACATTGTGTTATTATGTATATGTTGTGCATGTATATGCTACCAAAACCAATTCTGAACAGTTTTATGGCAAAACAATGGATTGTTAATGTATAATGAATTCTAAGAATTCGTTGAAATAATAATTGACTGTTTTTGAATTCAGCATCTTATTATAACTCGGTAATTCCTAAACACATGACAAGCTTGTTCAATGTGCAAATATTCTCTTCAAAGTTTTCTGGGCTTTCGAATTCGTAATATCGTTTTTAGTAAATCTCTGTGGGTAAAACTCAGTAACAAAATTCCTTTGGTTTGATAAACAGATTTTTTTTTTTTTTTTCAGAAATACCTCATAAAAAGTGGGCCAAACATTTAAGGTCTAAAGGCTAGAACACGAAGAATAGGTTGCAAATTTCGAGTAGCATTCAATATTAAATTTCTAATTAAATTTCACGAGATTAAAAAAACTGAAAAATTCAAATGAAATATGAAAAAATTTAATAAAATCCGAAAATATCTGAAAATTTCGAATAAAACCCGAAAAAACGTAAAATCCTGATAAAGACATCAAATCGAATGGTTTGGAAAAATCAATAAAAAAATCGAATGAGAAAATGCAAAAAAATCGAAGTAAATCAAAAAAAAATTGAGATATTTTTAATTCGAATAAATACCGATAATTCGAGGAAATTCAAGACATATCGAAAATTTCGAATGACAATTATAATATTTAAAAAATTGAATTAAATGCGACAAAATAAAAAAAATCAGAAAAAATTGTGAAATTCTAAAAAAAATTCCAATCAAATAAAAACAATTCGAGAATAAAAGTTTGAAAGTATCGAAAAAATCAAAAGAAACTTGAAATTCGAGAAAATTCAAATTAAATTCGAAAAAATAGAATACTTCGAGAGAATTGAAAACACCTGAGAATATCGACAATATCAAAAACAAATTAAAATATCGAATATTATCCGCAAAACATTCAAAAAGTTAGAACAAATCCGAACAATTGGAATAAAATCCGAAAAATCGAAAAAGAAAATTCAAATTAAATCGAAAAACTCGAGAAAATCCGTAAAATTCAGAAACATGTGAAAATGCCGAGTATTTCGAATTAAGTTCGACAAAACATCGAATAATATCCGCAAAACATACGAAAAATTGGAATAATAACCGAAATTTGAATTACATCCAAAAAAAAACAAAAATTAAAAGTAAATTTGAAATCCGAATAAAAACCGAAAATTCTAAATTTCGAAAAATCGAAAAATTCGAGAAAATTCGAAAAATTCAAATGAAATCCAAAACAATCGAGAAATTCGAAAACATCTGAAAATAGTAAATTTCGAATTGAGTTCGAAAAAATAAAATATCGAGTAATAGCCGCAAAACATTTAGAAAATTCGAGAAAATCCGAAAATTTGGGAAAGAAACCGAAAAATCAAAACTTGAATTAAATTCAAATAAGTCGAAAGATTCGAGGAACATATCGAAAAAATTGAAATCCGAGTAAATTCAATTAAATTTAAAAAAATTTAAAATTCTTAAAAACCCGAAAAATTTGAGAAATCGAAAAATCCGAAAAATTCAAATGAAATCAGAAACAATCGAGAATTTCGGTGACGAAAATTTAGTAAGTAAGTTCGACAAAAATTGAAAAAAAAATTTGAAAAGTTCCAGAAAATTCAAAAAATTTGATTGAATCCAAAAAAATTAAAAATTTGAAATCTGAATAAAAGCAGAACATTCAAAAACTCGCACAAATCCGAAAAATTTGAAAATTTCGAATTAATCCGAGAAAATCGAGTAATTTTGCAAAACATTCGAACAAATCGAAAAATTCCAACAAGTCCGAAAAATTGGAATAAAAACCGAAATTTGAATTACATCCAAAAAAACAGAAAACCGAATAAAATTGGAAAAAATCAGGCAATACAAATTAAAATCGAAAACGCGAGAAAATTCAAAAGAAATTCAAATTAATCGAAAAATTCGAAAACGTCTGAAAATTTCGAGAAAAAAATGAAATCATCCGCAAAACATTCGAGAAATCATAACAATCGAGAATTTCGGAAACATCTGAAGATATCGAAATTTTCGAATTAAGTTCGACAAAAACTGAAAATATCGAATAATATCCGCAAAACATTTGAAAAGTTCCAGAAAATCCGAAAAATTTGATTATACCCAAAAAAATCTAACAATTTGAAATCTGAATAAAGGAAAAAATTCAAAGTAAATTCAAAAAATTAAAAAACTCGAATAGCATCTGAAAATAACGAACAATTCGAAAAATCGAATAATAGCTGCAGCAAACCATTTAGAAAATTTGAGAAAATCCGAAAAATTGGAAGAGAAACGGAAAAATCAAAATTTGAATAAAATCAAAATAATTCGGAGAAAATGTACATATCGAAAAAATTTTAAAAATTTGAAATCCGAATATAAAAAAAATCGAAAAATTCCAATAATCTGAAAATTCTTATATTGCGAATTAAATTCGAAAAAAATGAAAGTATCGAATCACATCCGCAAAATATTTGAAAAATTCTAGAAAATCCTTCTCGGATTCAAATGAAATCAGAAACAATCGATTAAATTTGATTGAATCCAAAAAAATTTAAAAATTAGAAATCTGAATAAAAGCAGAAAATTCAAATTAAATTCAAAAATTCGAAAACTCGAATAAATCCGAAAATATTGAAGATTTCCAATTAAGTTCGACCAGATCTGAAAATATCGAATAATATCCGCAAAACGTTTGAAAAGTTCCAGAAAATCCGAAAAATTTGATTAAATCCAAAATAGCCGAAAAATTTGAAATCTAAATAGAATTCGAAAAACCGAGACAATTAAACTTAAATTTAAAAAAAATCGAAAAACGAACAAATCCGAAAAAATTAAAAATTTCGAATTAATGCGGAAAAATCGAGTAATATTCGCAAAACATTCGGAAAATTCCACCAAGTCCGAAAAGTTGGGATAAAAACCGAAATTTGAATTACATTCAAAAAAACTAAAATTTAGAAAAAAATTTGAAAACCGAATAAAATCGGAATAAAACCGGAAATACAGATTAAATTCGAAAACTAAAAAAAATCCAAGAAATTCAAATGTAATCCGAAACAATCGAGAAATTCGAAAGGATCTGAATATGACAGAAATTTCAAATTAAGTTCGACAAAAAGAAAACATTAAACAATACTGCAAAACATTTGAAAAGTTCCAAAAATTTGAAATATGAATAGGTGTCGACCCGAGAAAATTAAAATTAAATTTAAAAAAAATCGAAACACTCAAACAAATCCGAAAAAATTTAAAACTTCGAATTACTTCGAAAAAATCGAGTAATATTTGCAAAAATTCGGAAAACTCCAACAAGTTCGAAAAATTGGAATAAAAACCGAAATTTGAGTTACATGCAGAAAAACAAAATATTAGATACAAATTTGAAAACCCAAAAATATCGGAAAAATCCGGAAATACAAATTATATTCGAAAACTCGAAAAAATTCAAGATATTCGAATGAAATCCGAAATATTCGAGAAATTCAAAAAAATTAAATTAAATTTGAAAACAACTGAAAGTATGGAATAATATCCGCAAAAATTTTGAAAAATATTCGAAAAATTCAAATGAAATCCGAAACAATCGAGAAATTCGAAAACATCTGATTATGACGAAAGTTTCAAATTAAGTTCGACAAAAAGAAGAAAACAATTAAAAAGTTCCACAAAATCCTAAAGATTTGATTAAATTAAAAGCAGAAAATTCAAATTAAATTGGAAGAAAACTGAATAGATCGAGTAAAAACCGAAAAATTTGAATTAAATCCAAAAAATTCAAAAAATTTGAAAGAAATTTTAAATCCGAATAAAATTCGAGAAAATTCAAATTAAATTCAAAATTTAGAAAAACTCGAAAAAATTGAAAATTTCAAATTTAATTCGAAGAAACTGAAAATATCGAGCAATATCTCCAAAACATTCCAGAAAGTGCAAAAAACTGGAATAAAAACCGAAAAATGAAAAAAAAAATTTGAATGAAATTTGAAATCCGAAAATACGAGAAAATTCAAATTAAATTAGAAAAAATTCGTAGGATTTAAATGAAATTCGAAACAATCTGGAAATTCGTACACATCTGAATATAACAAGAATTTTGAATTAAGTTCGAAAAAAAATGAAGAAAATCCGAAAAATTGGAAAAGAAACCGAAAATTAAATTTTGAATTCAATCCAAATAAATCGAAAAAATTTCATATGTAAATATAAAATTCGAAAATCCGAGAAAAACATTGAAAATATCGAATAGTATTCGTAAAACATTAGAAAAATTCGAAAAAATCCGAAAATAAGAAATAAAACTTCAAAATATCGAAAAAACGAATAATTTAAGAAAATTCAAATTAAATTAAAAAAATTCGTACAAAATCAAAATAAATCAGTGTTTAACATTGATCATGTTGGGTGCGAAAGGTTGTCTACATTTTCTAAGACAGCCCCTTAGATTTTTTTTCTCTGACATTTTTTTATTTTTTATTTTTATTTTTTTAAAAAGGACTTGGCATAGACACTTTTACGGTCCATATACCTTAACCTTACATTCACACAACATTCATTCAATCCATTCATTCATCCCATTCACACAAGTAAAGTATACCACCAGCGCATTGCATAGCTCCATGTCACCCTGTACAGTGACATGGAAGATGGGTCGGCCCATGAGTTCTACATTATCCAACAGAGGGTCATAGATGTTTTCAATTTAATCACCGATCGTAATCGGGAAATGAAAAATCTCTTTTGCATCCCCGCCTCTGTTGGGGTTCGAACCCGGTACCACCCGATCCAAACGTCGCAGCTTTAACCACTGCGCTAATTGCTCGGTAACTCTGACATACATGGACGAACATTACTGTTGCTTCATCACTGAGGCACTAACCAATTAGAATGCATTAGGCGAGGAATGGCACAATACATTTAACATACACAAATCGTTTTTATACAATACAATCATTTAATGTTGCAGTTGATGTTGCAGTTGCTCTCCCAAACTAGAGGAATTTTGTTATTCTTCTGATTATTGATAGCATAAGGTAGGAACTTAAAACAAAAATTGATCATTGCTAAACCAGTGTTGAAATCTCTGCAACGACAGTATATAGAAAGCTTGTAATTCGAATTTTAAGAATATTTCGAATATATTCTCAAGAACATTCGCAAATTTCGGCCAAAAATCAAAATTACGTATATTTCAAGTACAGACTGTAAAAATAGGTTATAGTTGTGCAAAATTAATTATTTCTTAATTTGTTAATTTTAGTGTGCCGTTGTTAAAAGTTTTTCAATTATTTACATTTCAAGCCAATATAAAATCGATAATTACGTAAATTATTTCTAGTTTCATTACTATTATTGCAATAAATATTAACTAAATTGCTAAATTATATATGTACGAGTATGACAACTTTATTCATCTCTAATAAATATAATACATTTTAAAATAAATGATAAATTAACTTTCCATATTTTAATTATGTCCAAATAATTGGGTTTCTCTTCGATTATTCTTTATTTCGATATTTTTTAATTATAGTTCTGAAATTAATTAAATTATTTTTTATGGAATTTCTTTTACTATACTACTCGAATATACATAATATAAAGTTGAAACTAATTAATGTGATTTTCATTTATTTTTTATATAAATTAATTGGAATCGTATAATTTAAATTTTATGTCGATAGTGTTATCGATTTTTGATGGACATCAGCGGTATAAATAAATTAAAACTGGATTTTTTAGATAATTTGGCTAATGTTTTTGATTTTGATTTGCTGCCATTAAAATAATATATCTCATTTTAATTATGGTTTGTAAAAATAAATCCGTTGAGTTCCAAACAAGTAGTTAAACTATAACATAATAATGTGGTAGCATAGTAATAAAAATAAAAACCTTTATCTATATTCCCACTGGAGCAATTTGTTATAAAACTGTTAACACTAAAAATATATAAAATGCCGTATATTTATATAAAAAAAAACTTCATCTTGCTATAATTTATAGTTTTCACTTTCTTCTTTTCAGTTTTTGTGTCTATTTATAGTTTTATATTTTATTTTTGTATTATATATTGTTGTTCGCTCTCGTATAAATAAATAGAATCGTGTAATTATGTACATATTGAATTTATCAATAAATAATAGTTTTATATATTTAATAAAAATAAAAATAATGGGCAGATGAAATATGGGTTATTTGCTTTTTAATCTGAGATAAATATCAGCAATTGGTCTTTTCTGTTCTTTGTAACAATATATCGGCGAATTTAAATAATATTGTTGAAAATAATAAGAGTGATTTGGAAATGATGTGCATATCTACCTGCGCTATCATAAAATGTTTTGCGTACAACGACAAAAGAGGTAAGTAGATGATACTGAGCTTCTATTAATTTCAACCGTTTGCAACAATGACCACTTTTTGGATGGGAGTTGAGTATCAGTGTATACTGCTACTGCTACTATGCCATGTAACTAAGATTCGAAAATAAAGCCATCTCATCAAACATACCGCTATCAAACTCCCTTAAAATCATTGGTAATATAATATGCTCATCACTTATATCAATTAACATTCACGTGAATTTTGTCCTAAATCTGTCCTAGAAAAAAAAAATTAGGATTTTTTTTAGGACAAATTTAACAATTCTATATAGACGGGTGAAGTTTGTCCTAAAATTGTATTACAAAACAACAAAAACAATTTTCGCTTATATGTGTTAGTGTGCAATGCAGATTGTCTCGATATAATTTGTAATCCGAAAATTCAAATTAAATCGAAAAACTCGATAAAATCCGTAAAATTCGAATGAAATCAGAAACAATCGAGAAATTCGTTAACATCTGAAAATGACGAAAATTTCGAATTAAGTTGGACAAAAACTGAAAATATCGAAAAATATCCAGAAAATTAAAAATATTCAAATGAAATCCGAAACAATCAAAAAATTTTAAAAACATATGAAAATCTCGAAAATCTCGAAATAAATGAAAAATCGAATAATAGCTGCAAAACATTTGGAAAATTTGAGAAAATTCGAGAAAATTACGAAAAATCATATAAACGATATACATGAGGTCATGCCAAACTTGGTTGTCGTAAACCCCCTAATTCCCTACATTTCCCAAAATTGAGATATTATTCGGATAGCTTAGACCTTAAGATATCGTGGTTTTGCGTCATTATGGTGTCCGCTTCCTAGGATTTTTCCAAGAAAAATAGGAAAAATCATATAATCGACATACACGAGGCCATACCACACTTGGTGGTCCTAAGCCCCCTATCGCCTACTTTTTCCAAAATTGAAATATTTTTCGGCTCAAACTCAAAAATATCTTCTGGTTTATAATGTTATGCTGTTTGTTCCCTAGGATTTTCCAAAGCAAATTCTGAAAATCATGTGTTCGTTGTACAAAATATGATTGTCCTTATGAAAAAATTCGTTATATCGAGACATTCTGCTTTGCACACACTAACACATATAAGAGGAAATTTTTTTTGTTGTTTTTTAGGACAGATTTAGGACAAACTTCACAAACGTCAAATAACAACATCAACGATGAAGTAACACAACTGTCTTCGGATAGCTTCAAATCAAATGAGCGCATACGACAGATTCAGTCAAATATGTTTCTTCTTAATTGTTTTGAAGTGTTTTGTAAAAGGTACCACTAAAAAAATGTTTTATCAATCCAATTTTCATGTGGGAAAAATGGGAAATTTTAATTTCAATTTTTCAAATTGAAGGAGTTTGATTTTTTTTGCCCATCAATTCAAATATTTGAGATTCGCAAAACGCTGAGTTGATATGGTGTTCAAGAGATTTTTGCTTCGCTGCCTCCAACCATTTTTTTGGAAGATTTTTAACACCTATGTTTCAAAATCAATTATGTGCAGGATACTTCATTAATCTTGAACCTCCCTATAGTCTCTGTACTCTCGTCCACAAATCGTTTGGTAGTTAAAAGAGCTCGTTTCTCTCTGTCTAAAATGATTTAAAATACCGAACGCCTTAACCGCACTGGAGGTGGGAATATGTTACAACACTCAATACTATGTGGTGCGCAGTGACTAAAGTAACATCTTTACTTACTCATACACCGGCCCATGTTGTCGTTATAAAAAGAGTTAGGATCTAAATAGTTGCTTAGGCAAACATTCTAGATATGGCTGGTAAGCGTGGAATCTAGAATATTGTCATGGACCGACCCATCTTCCATGTCAGTGCATAAAATGTAAAAAATGATAGCATCATGTAGACCTGCACTAGCATGACGAATGGGTAGTGTTCAGATGTAAATACAAATAAAAAGTTCTACCCGCGAAATAAGCTCAAAACTATAGAACATAAAATACGCTTAATCGTCCGTTAAATTTTGTAGGACCTGTAATAAATCGTTGGTTTAAAAAATGTTAAATTTGATTTAAATGTGATACTAAAACACGTTTTGTTAACTGCAAATCACTTAAGCTAGGGGCCCACTGCAGTGAATTTTGTCACGGATCTGATTTGATACCGTTGCTATATGAGCTGATATGCGCACACATATAGTGACTTGACAGTGATTTTTTTGTATTTTAGTCAGTATTCCCGTGAAATTATCAACCATGGGCGTTTGGACTTTTTAGAGTTTAACTTGGCAAGTAACTTGGCATCTTAAAAAACACGAACAGTTACAGTCTGTTACAACCTTTTCTAGCCATGAAAAGCATGGCCTTAGGATTCTACCACGTCAGGATTCTCAGTAAGCCGTCGAGTTTTCCAGTAGATTCGTGCTAATGCAAGTACCAATTAATTCAAGTTCATATTGATATTACGTATAACATCCGTATTATCAAATACCCAGTCTGTCCAGTACCGATAACACCCTTAATAGGACTACATTTAGACAAATTCGAGAACCGAAATTTTAATTTAACTTTAAATTCGGGTTAACTCCTAATATTTTGATTTTATAATTCTTTTAAAATCCACAATATTTATAAATTTGGGAATTTGATGTTGATGGGAAATGTTGAAACCGTGGCGTTGGACATGGGATTACAATGGCAACAAAATAGCAGAGTTCGAGAAAGGGCGTCGAGCAATACTAATCAAAAATAAGCCAGCTACAAACTTGATCAGATGCTCAAAATCATAAGTGCTGCATTAAGGATTAAAAATGTCAGATACCCATACAGTTTTGGCTCGGATATTGCAAGTTATTAGAAAAAATACCAACCCACCACCGCAAAAAGCATATGAGCAGCTGCATAAATTAATGATGCAGGTACGACATAAAATTAACGACTTTATCAAGCTGAATCAGGTGAGAGTAAAAGAATGTATCTCATTACCAAGAATTGATGTTGCATTGGATGGAACAGAATGAGATGCCAATATTAGAATTATTGTAAACACGACATTGGCAAGTTGATGTTTCGAACACAACGCTCCACGAAAATCCGTGTCTTGTATACAGCGGCAACTAAATTTGGCAATTCTTAGTAGTGCCGCATTTAACCGTGAACTGGATTAGGGGTTCCAAAAATGACGAGCAGTCAAAGTTACAGTTAAATTAGCAAATCTTGGATCTAGTTATATCAGTGCTACCGGAATTACCGCTGATCGAATAATTTTCAGGAATCACTCAGGCCTGAGTGACTTCAATCAATTTAAAAATTTATCAAATAACAACAATATAATTTGTGCGAAATTAGTGAATTTAAGCCATAAAGACTTGGATGCTTGATTTTGCTTAACAATTTATTTACATCCACTTGCATAAGGTATTCATTAATGGAGGTTCGTGAGGCGGTTTCATTTTTGGAATATTATTTTCAGTCCTAGACCTTTTTTAAACAATTTGAAAACTAATGCACGTTGAAACATTTGGCTATTATAAGAATGCGCCTCATGAGAACTATTTAGAACTTCTAGACATCCATAAGATTATTAGACCAGGAATGCAAAGAAATTTTGGTATCCGAATCAATTTCCACTTTTAAGTCAAAAAAAAAAAAATGTGGCAACCGGGAGAATACGGATTGGGAACCAACAAAATAGAAATTTGCTGGATTCAGTTGAACTTGTAATTAAATCCTCGGTACATTTAGAAAAACATTGTTATTTAAGGCAGTTTCCATGTTTTGGTACAGAAAACAGGTAACCATTTAGAGAGAAATATGAATTTTTAATAAAAAAATTTCGCATATTTGAAGTTAGGACTCTTGAAGTTGAAAGAAATGTTGGTATTTGAAACAATTTTCATTTTTTAGTCCCAGAGAGAAATACGAATTGGCAACCAAGAAAATTAAAATATTTGGAGTCAATTGTATTTTGGAAACTTTTGAAGAGCACTGAAATTCCGAGAACTTTCATTATTTGCAACAATTTACATTTTCTGGTTCAGAAAATAGTTGACAACCCAGAGAGAAATGCTAATTAGGAAAATTGAAATTTGTTGGATTATTCATACATTTGGAAATCCTTGGAGTTGGGAAACAAAAAATTGAATTCATGTGAACTTTTAGCCCCCCATAAATTTAGAGTCCTTAGAAGTACAGACATTTTTAGTTATTTGCAGTCTTTTCTGTTTTCTGATTCAGAAAAGTCGAGTTGGTAACCAAAAGTAAACTACGAGTTAGGAACCAAGAAAAATGAAATTTGTTGAATACAGTGGAAATTATTGTAAAATTCTTTGCATATTTGGAGAATTTAGAATTTTAGAAATTTAGGTAAGTGTTGTCAACACAGAGAGGAAATACTGGTTTGCAACCAAGAAAGTTAAGAATTGTTGGATTCAGTTGAACTTTTAATAAAAATATTTGCACATTTGTAGTTAGGACTGTTGAAGTTGAAAGAAATGTTGGTATTTGAAGCAATTCCCATTTATATTCCAAAAATAATGTGGCTACCTATAGAGAGAAATACGGATTAGAAACCAAGAAATTAAAATATTTGGAGTCAATTGAAGTTAGAAAACATTTGGAGAGCAACGAAATTTTTAGAACTTTTAATATTTACAAGAATTTTTATTTTCTAGTCCAGAAAATAGTTTGCAAACCCAAAGGGAAATACGATAATTTTTTGAAATCGTTTGGAGAGCCTAGAACTTCAAGAAAATGTTGTTTCTTTTAATAATCGTAATTGGAAATGAAGTTTAAAGAATTTAGTTGAAATTTTAAATAAATTTTGAGGGGGAATGCAGGGGGCAGCCAATATCTGTAAAGCTCTGCCCTCACATCATTAACTTGAATGAACTTTGAATATTATCATAATTAATAAACTAAACAGAATTTCAAACTACATCAAACGATTAACAAGTTAATAATAAATTTTTGATAAAAACTTCACACTTATTAAATATGAGTTAACGGACTTCCCTTCATCAGCTTATGACGTTAACCACGAACAGTATAGTAAAGCAGAATAATGTAGGCTTGATCAAGGGATACATTGTATGATTGACTTACTTATGGACTATCTACATGGGAACTATCTGAACATACCCAGAAATTTTGTAAATGTTAAATGTTACGGCGCACAGGTCACTCGAGCGGAACTTAACAAATATAGTTGTATGAATCAAAAAAAATAACCGACATCTATCATATTTTTTTATATTCCATTCAACATTTATTTTTTTTTTTGTTAAATTTACTTAACAATTCTTTTATTTACAAATTTTAATTTCTAAACACACTTTTTTTTTTACCAACGCACAACAAACACTGTACCATTGTAAATATGTGTACGTATTATAGAAATAAATATAAATTCCACTTTCTACTTTTTGTTGTTATTTCCATAAAGTGTGTAATGTAATGAGTGGTCACATCCACTATACACACACACACACATAATTTATGAGCAAAAGCATGATAAAAGCGAAAAGTTTGGTTTTCTTCTTTACGTCGTCGTCGCAGTCATCATTCCCGCTTTTTTTTTTAATCATAAATTTTAATGATTTCTGTTTGTCTTAACGAAGTTTAATTAAAATTTTTTTTATAATTTTAAAATTAAAAAGTTTTTCTTTTTGTATTTTTCGTTTGAATTTGTATTGTGTTCAATATTGAGATGTTGAAACCGAGAAGATTCTCATCATTAATTGCGCTAACAATATTTTAATTAGAACTGATTTCCGCATGAGGAGTCAGAGGAGGTGGCCTCCACGATATATACGTACATATATTATGTATTTGAGAATTTATGATCGCGGATTTATAATTTGTTTATTACTCAACTGCAGAGGAAAGTTACGAGATTTTCGTGTTCTGTATATGTATTATCGATAAATCACCCTAAAGCTTATTAGAGTGGCATATAAATACCAACCACTCACTTAATGTGTGCTTGCCTGTTTCAGATAATATAAGGTATGAATTGCACATTAATCAACAAACAAATTTTTTTTATCTACAGACGAAAAAACTTTATTACATATATTATGTACGTATGTATGTATATGTAATGTAAAATTGGTAGTTAAATTCCCCTTAAAAAACTATTCAACGAACATGTAAACCATAAATCAAAATGTAATTTTTATATTGCTATGTCTACATTCAATAACAATCCGAATATGAAAAATACCACGCATACCATTCCACACGCGCGTGCTTATTTATTTATCCCCCTCCTCAAAGTAAATATACATACATGCTATGGTAACTTTCAACAAATTATATAGAATTTGAAATAAAAATTACATAAATTTTATCGACACACAAAAATATTAAAACAAATATAATATCATAAATCCACCGTCTTATGTACACGACTATACATATACATAATATTCTTATGGAGGAATTCACCTGACTTATGCCTTTCGTTTTGAACAACATACACAACAATTTTTTGTTATTTTTTTTTATGATTTTGAATTACTTTCATAACCACGATCACGACCAACCGACAAAATCAATATTCTAGTATCACGCGACCTCATACAACCCTTGGTTTACAACGTTATATGAATTCGGATTGTATTCCCATATTGATTGGCTTTTACTGTATAGGAGAACAAAGAGTTTTGGTACAAAATGAAATTTGATAATAAAGTAGGAGTGTGAAGTTTCTCCTAAATATTATAAAATTATAAAATTGATTATTTTTATTTGCAAAATTGTTATATTTTCAAGTTCATTTGTATATTCAAGTACCTAGAGATCACAAAACATTGGTCAAGGATAGCTGGCTATGGGATAACGTTTGAATGTTTAAAAAAATTTAAATATGGAAAAAAAAATTCCAAGTTTATGGCGATATCTCATGGCGCTTTAGTTTAGGACACAACTGACCAGGCCTGCACGGGCGGCAAGTATTGGGAGAAAATTTTAAAACCTTTGTTCTCAAATTGTTTATCCTTTCAATGATAAGGTAAGTTTGAGACTACCATTTTGATCCCTTATTAAATTTGATATTAAGCTTTATCTTGCTAGAGTTCTAGGCCCAACGAACCTTCCATATCAATTGTTGGACTCTTTTTAACTAATTTTTGAAGTTAGTAAGTTGAAATATGGTACAAATTTGGTCTATTTAAATTTCAAAATGAACCGACTGTAGCTTCAAGAGGCTCTTCTAAAGAATATGATTGTATTTTCGGATACAGTTTTTTCTCAGGAAACTTAAAAGTGTTCCGACCTTGAAGTCTCAAATCATAAGTTAGGAAGTTTACACATTTTGTTAGTTTCGATGAAAACGTAGCCCTTGTACTGAGCCAGCTATTTATTTATAAAATTTAACAATCAAAATACTAACGATTTCCGAATGAAGTATGGCTAAACTATTCTCGACTTTGGAGAGCAAAGATTTGTGGTTTATTTAACACTACTAAAGATTGACTATGAGTTTTCGAAATATTTACTTGAAGATGAGGGCCAATCGTTGAACAAAACAAACTGTAGTTGAAGGATACAGAGATCATTGTATATATTGTAACAAGTATATATATACATTCTTAAAAAAATTAGAAACAGAATTTTAGAGGATAGAAATTCCTCAGAGATAAATTTAGAGATGCTATGATTTTTCTATTTTTCTTAATCAGCTTAATCAGACATTACCAAGTCTGACACCCTGCATCTTGAGCAACAACAGCAAAAATCAGGTTCCATCAATTTTTATTAACGGTAAGAAAAAAAATCACAAAATTAAATCACTTGTACAAATTTGGGAGTTAACAAACATTTGTTAACTAGGATGTACCGTTTAGATATCTATACCACGAAATTGAATGCTGTTTTAGGGAATTATGAACTTACTTGTGGATGACCCTCAGAAAGGTTTAAACGAAACATTTTTCACTCCAACAAAAGCCTGCACTTGCTTACAATTTGCAAAGTTGTCATTTGCAATGAATACAATTATTAAAAATAAATGGTTGAAGTTAACAAACGCAACTGTACCCTCCCAATCAGAAAGAATAAGAACAAGAATATTGGTGGAAAGAAAAAAAAAAAAATTCGGAATTTTACAGCGCCAATTTATTCAATGGTGGATAATTTTGCAATTAATTTTTGTATAATAATAGAATAAATCTAATGCGGGAACAATTTTTGCCCGAACCACGACGCTCATATGCTTCCTGATTATTATTTTCTTCTTGTGAGTGTCGCAATCTGATACTCGTACATGTTAGTGAACAATCTGACACATGTTTTTTTTTTTCATGAAACCAGACAAAACGTAAAATCTTGAGGAAATTCCGAATATTATTGAATTTCGAGGAAGTTGAAATGAAATAATAATTAGATTTCAGGTTCGGGTATTCCTCGGAATTACGGGATTTTGGAACCTAAAGATATTGTACACTAATAGGATAAACGTACACACATATGAAAAATGTCGGCCGATTTCAAAAATGTATATGTACCGCGAACTTCATAAACTTTGTTGACCACCGATCTATCTCATTCTCAAACTATGGGTCTCTGCAGTGACGCGACGCAAATTGGGTAGAAATAAGAAATTTAGATAAGAAATTTTGGGCACGTATAGTTTTTAATTTTAAATTACTAATTTTAATGAACATTTCTATAGAACCGAGTTTTTCCAATTTCACCCTTACCAAAATATTTAGTACCGACAATTTTCAAAGTTCAAATTGAAGTGTATAAAATTCAGAATTTGAAATTTCAATTCTCATTTTTTTAAATTAGTAATTGTTCGAAATGTTCAATTTCACCTATTTGTAATTCTGCTTAAATTCAGAAAGAATTCGTAGGAAATTCAGAATTTTGAAAATTTTGGATTTTCTCGAATCAACTTAAATTTTGTAGTAACTTGAAACAAATTTACAAGTTTATGGAATTCTGGAAATAAAATTTTGAACTTTTTAAACCGAATTTTATAATTCTGAATCTAAATTATTTCTTGATAGGTGGTTGTAAAAATTTGCGAGCTCCAGTAAACTCAATTTTTATTTTTCCAATATTCTTTAATAACATTTACGAAATTCCTGCACATTGCTGGGTATATGTATTCTGAATTTAGGGTGGAAGAAATCAACAGAAATTCAAAGTTCAAATTTTGATTTTTTTTTAATGTTATAATCAAATTATTTAAAATGGATCGACGGAATTTTGAAATTCTGAAAATAAAACTTGAGTTTACTAATATTTTGATCTTTTGAAACTGAATTTAACAATTCTGAATTTGAATTATTGTATTTTAAAAATTGAAAATTTTCATATTCTTTTTCAGAAAATTGGATTTTTATAATATTCAACTTTTAAAAATTTCTACAATTTTCCAAGTATCATCAATTTAAAAAATTCAAAATGAAAAGCGCATAAAAGTCAGAATTTGAAATTTCAATACGATTTTTTAAAATTATTAATTGATTGAAATGTTGAACTTTATTTATTTTTATTTTTTTCATTATTCTGAACTTAAAGTGAAAATTCAATTTTTTTTTTATTTTTAATTTTTTTATTTTATAAATTTAAAGACAATTTAAATTGTACGAGTATTATCAAATTTTTAGAAATTGAATTCTACAATTTCGATTAACGGAATTTTGAAATTTTTGGAATTACTCGACGAATAAACTTAAATTTCGTGGTAACTCTTAATTTTTTTTTTAAATTTCGAATACAAATGTTTGAGATTCTTCTGGAAATATAATTTGAGTTTATCGAATTTTGTGCTTTTCAAATCTAATTTTATAATTCTAAATTTGTATTATTAAAATTGCAAATCAATTAACAATATTCAATTTTTCAAAAATAATAAATTTCCAAGTACCAAAAAGTTTTAAAATTCAAATTACCAAATTCAGAAACTGTAACTTCAATTCGAATTTTTTTTAATTATTATAATTCTGAATTTTAATCAAATTTTGTGTTTGACAGTTTGAAATTTCAATCCAATTTTTTTAAATTATTGATTTAAATGTCGAATTTCACAATTTGTAATTAGGGATTTGGGGTGGAAGAATTCAACAGAAATTCAAAATTCAGTTTTTTTTTAATTTTTTTATTTATTAAATTTAAAGAAAGTTTAAATTGTATAATAGAATTTTTTGAAATGGTACTTTGCAATTCTGAATTAATGGAAATTTGAAATTTTAAAATTTTGAACACAAATTATTGAAATTCTGGAAATAAAATTTGAGTTTATCGGTATTTTGGGAACCAAATTTTACAATTCTGAATTTTAATTAATGTATTTTGAAAACTGCAAATTTTTCTATTATTTTTCAGGAAATTCGAATTTTTAGAAGATTCAACTTTTTACAAAATTTTTACAAATTTCCAAATACCAACAATTTTTAAAATTCAAATTGAAAAGCGCATAAAATTCAGAATTGGAAATTACAATTCGAATTTAAAATTATTAATTGTAATTTTGATGTAATTCTAATTTGTAATTCTGAACTAAATTGAAAATATTCAACAAATTTAAAGACAATTTAAATTGTACGAGTTTAACCAAGTTTTTTGAAATTTACAATTCTGAATTATTGGAATTGTGAAAATTTTGGAATTACTCGTCGAATAAACTTAAATTTTGTAGTAACCTGAATGTTTTTTTTAAATTTCGAATACAAATTTTTGAGATTCTTCCGGAAACATAATTTGAATTTATCGAATTTTGTAATTTTCAAACCTAATTTTATAATATTAAATTTGTTTATTCAGATTTCCTGCACATTTCCAAGTACCAACAATTTTTAAAATTCAAATTAAAAAGCATATAAAACTCAGAATTTGAAATTTCAATTCGTTTTTTTAAAATATTAATTGTTTGAAATGTTGAATTTCAGTTATGAGAAAGCGGAATTTTATGAAAATCCAGAACTTTATTATTTTTTAATTTTTTTTATTTATTAAATTTAAGCCATTTGAAATCTTATAATCATATTTTTTGAAATAGCATTTTGAAATTCTGAATTTTCGGGATTTTGAACATTTTGGATTTTTTTCGAATAAACTTTAAAGAAATTTATAAATTTAGATCACAAATTTTTGAAAATCGTTTTTCCGCAATTTTGAACTGTTGATACCGAAATTTACAATTCTGAATTTGAATTATTCTATTTCTAGGTACCATACATTTTCAAATTCAAATTGGAAAGTCTTATCCGCTTCAGAGTTTGAAATGTCGAATATTTGAAATTCTGAATTAAGGGTGAAAGAATTCAACAGATATTCAGAGTTAATTTTTTAATTTTTTTATTTATTAAAGTTAAACACATATTAAATTTTATAAGAAAAATTTTGATAATTTTTAATCTGAATCAATATTTACAACTTACAGCAACAAAGTCAACTAATTTACATAAATTTAAAAATTTTGAAACGCTCTTGATGTTTCAATAATATTTTCAATTCAATGCAATCAATTTTCAAAATTACAAGCTTTGAAATAAACCGAGTTATTAAATTTCAGTGTAATATAAGCCGGCGCCCCTCTTAATATTGGGCAAGTAGGTAGTAGCGACCGCACTGCTCATTTCACCATACATCAAACATATTGAACTGTGCATTTTCCAGTAATGGTGCAAGACAATTTTCCGTATGTTTTACTTTGTGAATCCGTGAAAATTGACTAATATTTTATGATCGTTTTAATTTCACTTCGTCTAACTCCATAAAAATAAAAAATAAATGTCTATGTCCATTAGAAATACATGTAATTCATTTTATTAACCGTTTTCTTCAGAAATATTGAAATTGAAATCATTGATTGCCAGCCTCAATCTAATATTCCAATGCAAGATGCAATAGCGGAAGTATTAATTAATGTGAAATCTATTTTGGCGTTGAAACCAATAAAAAACGGGAAGGAACCCTAATAACTGAAAGCAAAATGATAGAAAAGCCAAAAGATAAAGTGGCCTAGAATACTTGAATGCAATTTTAAATGTTCATAATTAATAAATGAAAATGAACGCTAAACGATAAACCAAAATATCTGGCATCTGGATGATGCTAAAAAATCATTTTTATACGTTCAAAAAAATGCAGAACGCGTGCCAAGAATTAAAATAGTAGACGATCAAACAACTACAAATATTTTTTTGAACTTCACAACGATATGATACAGGTGTGTCAGGAGTTTTTTTTACGAATACTCTCAATATTCATAAAGGCAGGATCTACTACTTTTTCAAAAATAACCAAAATGTTTCTGTGCCAAAGACTCCATTAAAAGGCAAATTTGCTAAAATAAAGAAATTAGAATCAGAGATAGATCAAGTCTGTGTGACTTGACACATCAAACAATTTCCAATTATTGACTCGCATTATTGTACAGCATCATCTACCAAAAGCGACCTAGACCCATCGTTAAACATCAGTCGCATGCAACATCGATGTATTATATTAATCGAAGGTTAAATTTTGGAAATATCGATATATTTTCAAACAAAAATCTAATTTAGGATTTTAGTTGGTACCAAATCCGAATGAAACCCAGATGGAAAAGTTTGAATGGAGACGTAATTGTATGCCAAAACAATCAACAAATCAAAGTATTCAGTTTTGATTTGCAAAATGTTTTTCAATTACCCAAGGCCAATACTTTAGTAGCGAAAATTTCGGCGTCACTTGAAGATCGGTTACATTTTTACATCGATTTGTGTAGCACCATACTAAATAAATGTGACTTTAATAATGAGTTTCTAAAACCAGTTGAACTTAAATACCTCCGGCCAATGTAATTAGAAACAAACCACTTCAATTTCTCAAATATTCAACCATATACCAAATATTGAACAATATGTAGAGAATACGTTTCTACAAATGACTTGTTTTCTTATACATTTTGTCAGTTTTTTTTAAAAAATCTCATATCGACAGTTTTTTTTTACTCAAAATACAGGATTTTTTTTGCTAAATCGACCGGTTTTCGGTTAAAATGATATGGCAACACTGGCGTTAGGCAAAACTGCGCAACTGCAAATCCTAAAACCTCAACTATAGTGCCCAAGGCCGAAAAAAAAAATAGATTGATCGACGAATTGAATAATTTAATTCGTTAGTCATACTAAGCATATGAATTGCCACATACTCGTAGATGCTTTAGTTTTACCACGCAAATGAATTGCGCTAATTTTTGAGGTTTTATATTTTTTAATAAAAATTGATTTTAATAGATAATTTCAATGAAAAAATACGTTTTAATTAGTTTTCGTACCCATGTAAACATTTAAGTTAAATTAACAATGAAATTGAATTTGTGAATATAGACAATAACTCAAAACCTATAATGGTAAGGACGTTTGTATGACATAGACAACAGTGTTGCCAACTATTATTTTTGGTGGGTGGGGTACAGTTGCCCGTATGACAAATTACCGTTTACAAAATCCCGTATACATAATATACCATATTACAAAATCCTGTATTCCAAATTCCCGTATAACAAAATCCCGTATCCCAAAATCTCGTATACCAAAATCCCATATTCTATAATAATTCATCGGTTATAAGGTTAGATTAAAAATCGCGCGATTATAGAATGCGTGTGTGTGTCTGTGTGTGTACATGTGTCTGTGTGTGTGTGTATGTAGTGGTTATAACTATAGTTACGGTGAATAACTATGTTAAAAAAACAGCACACAATAATCAACAAAGCTTCTTACTATAAAGAACCTTAGAGTCTAAGTGAAATCAGAATCCAAGAGTCTAAATCAAAGTGATCACTTACTTAATTTAGAAGGCGCATTTTTTATCTTAAATGAAAAGGAATTTTAAATGGTAAAAATAATCTTAATTTGAACACGATCCAGTCTTAAGCTTGTAAAGGAATCCAAATGCTATGGTTGATGGATGGAACATTCTATGTTATTCCATCCATTTTTAAGCAACTGTTTACCATTCATGGTGCTGTATAGAGGGTACCACTTTTGTTCTGTTTTATGGCGAAAAAATCAAAGGTGGTTTACAATGAATTTTTTTTTGAGCTATGTCGTGTGGCTTGTGATGATGTGGGGAATCAACCTGAATCCTATACGCATATAATAACAGATTTTGAAAAAACCATTTCATTGTTTGTTCCATTTTGGACAAAAAAAATTGGCGGCAAGTCCAGACCACAGGATTAGCCAGGAAGTATGCTAATTCGGTGAGTTTTAGTCAACAAATTAAAATATCTAAAAGTTTGGCATTAGTGCCAGCTGGTCCTAATCACGCAAACCCTCAATACTCCCCAAACTTTTTGGCCAATGCTGATGCCATTGAAAAAAATTTGTGAGAACCCAAAGCAATGTCGAAGCTTGGCATCGACGTCTCAAAATAATCGTTGGTAAGCGTCATTCTGGACTTTGTAAAATTATTTACCATATCTGGCGAAGGAATTAATAATTTCCAAGACCACAGTGGAAAAAGTTAAGTGCGGTGAAAAAATATACGTAAAGCAACGAGAAACCATAAAAAGAATATACAACACTTTTAATCAAATCAAATAGAAAATAAACTAGATTTTTAAAAAGAATCGCGAATAATATAATTTTAAAATGAATTAAAATACATATTTTGTAAATAAACATAAAACTATAAAATGTTTTTTAATTTGATGAATTCCGTAATCTCGTAAAAAATTCATGCTACACGGTATTTTGAAATACGGTGTTTTTGTGATCTACGGGATTTCATCCATTCGGTATTTTGTAATACGGACATAAGTACCGATCCCTATTTTTGGTGGGTGCCATATTGATGTCAAGATAGTGCTAGATTGACAGTATATAGAGTGCTAATTAGTTTCAATTCCAAAACTTAGGCTATGATTCACAAAATGTAAAACTTCTTTAGCTCCAATTTCACTGAAATTGTTTATGGCGAAAAAGTTACTATTTACTTACCTTTCCATGTTTAACGCACATTTTTCAAAAATAAATGAAGCTAAATAATATTTCCAAATTGCTCGTAACCGTTTCCAAACTGAATGCATCTGTTTTCGAATTCGGTTTATTTTTGATAATTTTATTAAATTTCCAATATGTTTATAAATTGTTAGAAAATAACAAAATATTGTATATTTTGCAATTAGAATGAGACACTGAAAAT
Organism: Tipula unca; assembly: GCA_951394425.1. Taxonomy (NCBI): domain Eukaryota; kingdom Metazoa; phylum Arthropoda; class Insecta; order Diptera; family Tipulidae; genus Tipula; species Tipula unca. The sequence goes on from OX596380.1 coordinate 70,883,285, forward strand.
TATTAGTGTTTTAATTAAAGAATCATGTCATGACTACAAATATCAAAATATATACACTTCTAATGGAACAATTTCAAAAACCTTAACTTTCTTGTCAAATTTGAATCTGCTTAACAAATTATTTTCTTCTTTAATAAAGAAAGCTTGTATTTAAAATTTAATCTAAGAAACATTTTTTCAAAAAAGCTCATCTTTTTATAATAGAAAGTTCATGCTTGGATCGGAATCAATAAAATATTTACCGATATTTTCTAAATAAAATTTGAAAAATAAAAATTACCAATTGAAATCTATATTCTCAAAAAGCTCAGATTTCCATAAAAAAAAACCTTTATGTCGAATTGGAACCAATTAAAAAAAACAGACTTATTAATTATTTTAGAGAAACACATAATTACAAAATAGAAACACTGCAAAACAGTTCTTTTAACAATTCATTTATTCATAAAGGAGCTTTTATGTTGGATCGTAATTAAGATGATCAACAAATATTAAATTCTTAATTTTCATTTAAAAGGGCAATTGTGAAACTTTTTTACAAAAAGCTCCTCTTTTATAAAAGAAGATTTTGTTGGATTGGAATTAATTGGAATATTAACAATTTGTGTTTTAACTAAATAATTCGATGATCTCAAAAATAAATTTCCAGTGAAACTTATTTTCTCAACTTTTCAAGAAATATTTTATGTCAAATCACAGTAAAATAAATTAATTACACTTGTTTATTTTAATTATAGGTACACATGATTACAAATACTTAAACTGTTAGGACAATTGTAAAACCTTTAAAGCTCACATTATCATAAGTAAAACGTTTATATCGGATCGGAAACAACTAAAATATTTACACTGGTTCTTTAATAGCAGAAGCAAGATGAATCAAATTATTAAAACTTTAACTTCCAATTGGAAGCACAATTGAAAGTTTGACCAAAATATTATCAAAAAGCTTTTAATAGAATAACAGTAATGTTAGATCAATTAAAATATTTACACTTGTTTTTTAAAAGGAACAGATAACTTACAATTATCAAAAATGTGATTTCCATTTGTGAAAGTTATTTGCCAAAAGCTCATCTATTCATAATAATACTTTTATTTTAAAATCAATTAAAATGCTTTATTCAATTCTATTCAATTATTTTTGATCTACACATATGTAGGGAAGTTAGGACCGATATTGATCCGAAGTTTGAACCGTTGAAGTTACTCGGCGAACAGGAAAAACAGGGTAGAAGAAAACGAAAATTGACTTATACAGTATTATATGATTCAGATGAATTATACATAGTCAAGAACGTTAAGTTTAAAACCCTGCATCACTAACGCATGGGTCCAATGGATCCAATTTAGAATGACGTTAAGAAAAATAAATGTTGTTTAATTGAAACAAACTTCATACCAAAATGTAATCTATATTTAGGTATTTCCCCACTTTTAATTATACATTTCAGTTTTGTTTTGTCAGTCATTCAGTGAACAGTAGAGCATTGAAAAGGTGTTTGGGTCATTTGGACCCACGTTAGTATTGAGGATAGAATATATTTGGGTCATTTGGGCCCACGTTATTATTCAGGTAATTTATTTTATTTAATTAAATATATCTTTGTGTGTTTTTTAATTACTAATATTGTAATTTTATTTTCTATTTAACCCCTTGTAGTTTAGCAAATCGGTGTTTTACGTGCTATTAGCTAGGGAAAATATATTTATAAATCAGTCAAATCTAACAGGCAAAAGATGTAAGAACACCAATCGAAAGTTGGAATAAATTGTTTACGTTCATCGACCAAATTGTGGAAAACACAAATTCATATATAACAAAACAGCAAGTGAACTATAAAAACATAAAACATCCTCGGACTACAGATAATATTGAAATTAATAGTTTGTTGGGTTTGTTGTACTTAAGCGGGTTACAAAAATCATCACACGTTAATATTAAACATTTATTTGCTACAGATGGTACTGGTCTGGAAATATTTACAGCCATTATGAGTTATAACCGGTTCCAATTTTTAATGTGCTCATTGCGGCGGTTTGATAACCTTAACACACGTGAGGGTCGTCGTTTGTTTGATAAATTGGCCCCAATTCGGGAAATGTTTGATGTGTTCAACAAACACTGCAAAGACAACTATAACGTTGGAAGTTATGTAACAGTCGATGAAAAACAAACCGGCCAAATATGGTATTAAAATATTTTCAGCAGTTGACTCAATAACGTATTATACATCCCATTTGGAGGTTTATTGTGGCCAACAACCGCCTGGGCCTTATAACTTGTTCAATAAACCTGAAGTTATCGTTAAACGCATTACAGCACATCTCCAGAATGCTGGAAAAAATATTACTTGTGATAATTGGTTTACGACCCATTCACTGGCCACAGATTTGCTAGAAAACCACATTAATGGGTACTATAAGGAAAAACAAAAGAGTATTACCTGCATCTTTCATGTCACTGTACAGGGTGACATGGAGCTAGGCAAAGCGCAGGTGGTATACTGTACTTGTGTGAATGGGATGAATCGGTTGAATGAATTAGTGTGAATGTGGGTATTGCACCGTGGGCCCATTAGTGGCATTGAGTGCTGGACTAAAATCCGCCCAACTTTAAAAAAAAAAAAAAAAAAAAAAACTTACTTGCATCATTTTCAATATCCAAACATAGATCTGTAAAATCAACAATTTTTGGATTTCAACAAAAAATGACAATACTCTCATACATACCCATAAAGAATAAATGAGTGTTACTACTTTCAACAATGCATAGGGATGGTAATATTATTCAGGGTCCAAAGTTATTACCAGAAATTATCGAATTTTACAACAAAACAAAAGGGGGAGTTGATACTACCGACCAACTATGTTGTACTTACAATGTGCCTCGGAATTCCCGTCGGTGGCCTTTAGTACTATTTTTTTCATTAGTGAATTTGGCTAGTATAAACGCCCAAATTATTTCGTTATTAACGGATAATCCACCAATAATGTATAAAAAACGGTCACTTTTTATAAAGCATCTTGCAATGGCCCTTATTCAAAAACAAATTATGGTTGATTCACGGTTAACTAACATTTGTTGAAAATGTAGAAAAGTATAGTAGATGGGTTTATTAAACTATAGAAATAAAAAATTAATCTCGATAATGCGCTAATTTTTTGAAAGTTCTAGAATTAGTGCTAAAAACATTTATATAATGCCAAATACTCTTAACATAACTGCCACAACAATGTTAATACAATTTATTATAATTTCAAGCTTAACAGAAATAATCTTATTTTAGCCTTGTAAATCCACTATGTACATAATCTGGAAATAACTGTATATTCGTACTATGAGAGGGGTTACATTTGACACAAACAAAAATTGCACATACTCAGCGAACGAAAGAAACATCTTTTGAGACCGGTAAAAATAAAAAAATCAAATTCTAGATAACGCACACAAAGAAATTTTCAAGTTATGTATAATCTTGTTAAATGGTTTGTTTATTTATTTTTTTATATGCCGTGTGTCGCGTTGTGCAAGATCAAGAAATTCAAGTACTCGTATGTATATATACATATTAACTATATATGTACATACATTAAAAAATATTTTATTACCATTCCGTTAAGTAATATTTCTTTCAAATGCATACACACATAATATGATGTATGTACGCATTTGACATTATTCGTTTTGTTTATATTGCTTATGTCTTAAAGTTTTTCTAATATTTGCTATTTTTTTTTTTATCTAAATCTAGATTTTAATAGAACGCATACGGTATGAGCGTAAAGTTGAAAATCTGGTATGATAAGATCAAATATAACGGTGGGGTGATAAGGAGAAGCCGAAGAATGCGCAACACCAAATATATTATAATTTAAATTTTATAGATAAACATTTTTATTGCGGAAAATATTAAGATGAATGGTTTATAGTGAGAGAATGATGACAGATGTATATATGCATTAACAGAAATACCCCGTTTAACGTTGTGCATTCAATATTAGCATGTTCCTTATACGTCAGACGTCCCACAAAATGCTCGATCTGTGATAGCCAAATAACCTCTAAACTAAGAAAAGCAAAAACCAATTTAGGGACAATTTGTTTAACAATCATGCAAATTGGGGTGATTACATTATACCGAGGGCATCAAAAGTTTAGAAACGGGAAAAATCTTGGAAAGGTTGAATTCACGATAACAACATTACATATAGAATTGAAGAATTTATAAAATTACGCTTAACCAATACATTTATTCGGAATGACCTTGAAAATTCCCATCAAGGTCATTGTAACCATTTAAATGGCAACTTCCAATTATGATTATGAAATCGTACAGAAGAACATTTGAACACTTGTTCGCTCATTCGAAATCATTTTTTTTACTACGATCTCAGCTTATTACAGTGAATCGTCGTTGAATGGATAAATGTATTCTTGTTGGCTAAGATCACAATGGAAAGAGCAATGTCTACAAGCAAGATAGTGTGCACACTGCATTTTTTTTCAGACAAACAAGATTGAGTATACTACTGCAACTAGCACTACCCAAGGAGAACTGCGTGTGAGTGAGTGCAAATGTTTCAGACAAAACGGAAAAGTAAAACGATGAATAGAATATTGATTTGTTATCAAAAAGGATAGTTATGTAACAATAGGTTATGTTACAAATTATGTAACAATAGGAAAAGGAAATATTTTTTCTTTGTATCGTTTGTGAATCTTTAACAGCTAATCACTACCAGAAGTTAAGATCAAAATCAGAGTTTTTTTCTTGAAAAGGCCGAGACTTCAGCATTCCTATATCGAATTTTTAAATTTTACATTTTCTTTAGGTAACGCTTTTACCGCAACCTGAATATCTCTGGGATATTTGACCGTTTCGCAACAACAAGATCCTAACAAGATCAATGCATTGAATTCAAAACACAATAGGTAAATATTATCTGTTCAAGACCATAGGGCCAATTATCTGTGAATCGCGGCTAAATAACTATGCTACTTAGGTTTATGGTTTAGGCATAACTGAATAAATCGGGCGAAATACAAAAGAAATTGATAATTATTCTTATTTTGTTCAACCCTAGATTACAAAATTAATTATTTGCTCTATTTATCATGTCTCCGAATATCTTTTGTCATAATCTTTGCGACTATGAGATGGATTCAAGAGCATCTACACATGCATGCAATAGTTCAAATGCCTATCATTGATAGATTACCAATTGAAAGATGCACACGGACGGATGGACGTAGCACCGAGATAGTACTCTCTTTAAATTCTCTTTCATCTTTGGACAAAGAGAATATTAAACGGTATTCGATTATCCTAATCGGGCCACTAAATCCAGTTCAGAATTATTTGTTATATACTTCAAAACGGGAATTTGGTGTGCAACCAAGAAGGTTATCACTACCTTTCTGGTCTGTTAAAAAAAATCATCAGTCCTTTTAGCTCGTTTTAGCTCAATTTTATAAATCAGTGTTGTTGGAATTTCTATAAAGTTTTTTTTTCATATAAAGGACAACCAAATCTCAAAAGTAACTTTTTTTTTTACAAAGAAAGCGGTTCTATCCAAAGTTAATTCCTAGGAATTTACTGAAAATCATCGTTGTGAGTGATTAAAAAACAAGTAGCCCAGTGTAGTTCAATTTTTATAAATTAGGACAAATCTGGATCTGGATTCTGGATAAACCTGGATCTGGAACTCTTTTAAATAAGGACGAATTCTCTCTAGAATTCACTCTTTTGACTAGCTCAGTGTAGCTCAAATGTTTATACAATTTTATAAAGAAGAGCATTTGACTCAAAATAAAAGTTACATATTTGAATAAAGCTTGAAGGACTATTTGAATGAGTTTGAATTTTGATAATCATTTAGCTGCTTTCTGAAAAACGTATATTTGAATTAATCTTGATAGTGGGTTTGAATGGAAATTATATTTTTGACCATTTCTAGCTTAAATGAAGGTAGTGTATTACATTTTGTGTACAGAATGTAAATTTGGAGTAAGTAATTATAATAAAATTATGTAGCTCAAAAAGTGTAGCTCAAAAATTTTAAAAATGAAGGTCTATAAGTGGTACAAAATTAGAGTTGAGTGCGCCATTCTGTTGTTAACGAAGCAGCAAGTAAACCAAAACCAATAGAAGAGAGGTCCAACCGAATGCAAAAATAAAATACTATAATATATCACCGTATATTGTACAACCAGAATTGCTGATGAAATTTAATGAGCTGCATAAGTGGGGCTACAACAACACTCCAAGTATCTAGCAAAAAGAACTTACTTGCAAGTAAGAACACACACTTTTGCAGAGAATCGATATACAACTCTGTGATCTCACGTCCTAAAACTAATTCAAAATAAGAGTTAAAACCACAGTTTTGTGTGCTGTTTGAGTTCAAGAAGCACAACAAAATCATTAACAGAAATGCAGTCGAATGCAAGGACAATAAGTCTTCCAAAATTTATGAGGGAAGATCGCCAAACTAAGAGAACAGCTGCTTAAGTATATAGCTTAACAAATCAACACTCCGAAACAAACAAAGAGTTGAACTTCTCTAACTAAATCCGAAGTCATGACACAAACCACGAATAACAGAATGGTTCATACGGCCAATTAACACAATCTCAAAGTTTTCAACATATGGTCGCTAATTTTGGAGAATGATGGACGCTTATAACATTCCAAATTGGTGTCAAAGTATGGGTATTTTTTTTTTTTTTTTTTTTTAAAAAGGACTTGGCATAGACACTTTTACGGTCCATAGCCTTACCTTACATTCACTCAACATTCATTCAATCCATTCATTCATCCCATTCACATAAGTACAGTATACCACCTGCACATTGCATAGCTCCATGTCACCCTGTACAGTGACATGGAAGATGGGTCGGCCCAAAGTATCGACGATATACAAATGGTTTGCAGCTCTGACAAAATCCGAAATTTTATAAGAAAATTACGAACAAAACAATTCAGCAGAATTTTCTGCCTAATGGTCATTAGTATTTTCACTTATTAGGAACTTTCTAAATTGATATTTGTTATTGTCAAAATCCAAACTATTGACAAAAATCCACGAATCGTCCACGGCAGATCTATTAACACGACTCCCAGAGTTTTTTACATGTGGCTACTAGTATTTTGAGATAGTGGACACTTAGAACTTTCTAAGTTGGTATCAAATTTGGGTATAAAAAAAGTTGAACTCCTCTGACAAAATCCGAAATATTGACAAAATATACGAATAACCGAATCATTCTTGCAGGCCTATCGCTAGTTTTGGTGAATAGTAGACACTTAGACCATTCCAAATTGGTGACAAGTATGGGTATAAAATGGGTTGGCCTCCTCTGGCCATATCCGAAATATGGACCACACACAAAAACCTTTCCAATTTGATGTTGGCTATGTCTATAAGAAGGATTCAAGAAAGGGTTGATCGCTCCTCCGACAAAATCCGAAATATCCACAAAAACTAAATTGTTCACGTGATGACGTCTACATAATATAGTCGCTAAATTACGAATTCGCATCAAGTAAAGGAATAAAATGGGTTGAGCTCTTCTGATAAAATTCAAAATATTGAGAAAAGTATCGAACTAAAAATATCATTCATATCAGGCCAATTAACAGGAATTTCAATGTTTTCTATAAACGGTCACTATAGTGTTGCTGAATGGTGGACGGTTATAAAGGGTGTCCCAAATTAACGCAAGAGCTGAATTAAATATAAAACACAGGGTTATTTATGGAATATCATATCGGGGAAATAGCCTCCACAGCTTTTCTCCATGTCCTTTTTGCATAAATGTAGCTGAATTTCGTTGATGCAGCGTTTAATTTCCTCCTGTAATGCACGGGTGGTTGTGGGCTTGTTGACATAGACCTTTCACTTCAAATAACCCCATAAAAATAAATCTAATGATGTTAAATCACAAGATCTAGGGGACCAATTCTGATCACCGAAACGAGAGAGTACATGACTAGGAAATGTCTTATGCAGTAATTGAACTGGTTCATGGGCTGTATAGCATGTAGCACCATCTTGTTGAAACCACATGTCATCTATGTCAATATCATTCAACTGAGGCAGAAAGAAGTGTGTTATCATGTCGCGATATCGAGCACCAGTAACAGTTACTGCTTGTCCAATGATGCCTCCTGCCCAAAATCCGCACCAAACAGTGACACGCTGTGGATGCATTTGTTTTTCGACAATCACATGTGGTTCATCGCTTAGGATGATTTTGCTTGAAAAATCAGCATCCACTTGTTGATATTCTTCAATAATGAAAATACGTTGTTCTATCGTGTAACGACACATTTTTACTAAACCTAACCTCTCAGCTGTCAAACTATTTTTTTTTGGCGTTGCCAACACATTACTGCACAAATGGCGGCAAATTCAAATCTTGCGTTAATTTTGGGACACTCTTTATTTCAAATTGGTATCAAGTATGGGTATAAAAGACAGATTGATTGAACGGTCCAGATCCACCCGACCGATATCGCTTCAACGACACCATATTGGTATGGTGGTGGGAACCATAACGGGACATTGTATCATTGGGGTACATGCCTGCAGACTATAAGTGTCTCCGTTTATGATTTCAGCCGTAGCTGTAAAGTGATGATCCATCTGCTCTGCACGTGTCCTAGTTTAGCGTACAGCAGAATAAAATGTATGGGAACTTCCCATTTGGACGACCTGTCAAGAGCCTGCAACGCTTCTTGGTAAGCTCAAGATGGTTCACCGAGAGAAGCGGAGTTAATTTAAATGTAGTACAGCTACGGACCAAATTGTGTTTATCCTAGTCCATTAGGACGGCCACCTTAACTTAACCTTACCTAACCCATGGGTATAAAAAGGGTTGGGCTCTTCTGACATAGTCCGATATATTGACCAAAATTAACACAAAAGGGTTGGGTTCCTCTTACAAAAATTGACAATTTTATTAAAATCTTTTGAATGTAAACAATTTTTTACATAGTTCGTAGTTTTTGTCATTATTTCGGATTTTGGGTAGATGGGCATTGGTATAAACTACACACCGATCTACACACCATAGATATTAGTTCGTCTGTTTTATCTGGATTGGCTTTTTACTATCGGGTGTCCTATATATACTCATTGGCCAGGCGAATCTACCTTTAGGATGCCTTTTCCAAATTTATAGTGGTTATGAAATATGTATTGTTCAGACAGACGCTCCAATAATTTATAGTACGATCGTTGCAGGTATTTAGAAGCTTGGGCTATAATAACGATCGCCAAATCCAGCATATTAAATAGACTCCACAATATTTCTTGACGTATTGAGCGCAATATTTGTTTTGTAGATCTAGAAGCTAGCACCATGATGAAAGTCAATTTAAATCGATATTGCAATCTTTGTGGATTGTATCCAGATCTAGACCACAATTTCTCGAAACGTTGGTTAATTATTCTTATCTCTTCCGTCAACAATGCCTTGTCTGGAAAAAATTCAAGATCATTTTGCTCACAAATGAGGTAAAACAGATTTTAATTCGTAAAGCGTCCAATTACATTTCTTGGCCATCGTCTCGAATTGAAAAACAAAATCGTGTACCTCTATGGCCATAGGGTATTTGCGGTTTTCCACTAAACAATGAGTTTTACTTTGGTTTTGGTCTCTGAAATACACAAAATTGAATTAAATTATGGCAATTTGCTGGCTGTGCTATAGAAAATAAAGTAAAAAAGTGTGCAGACGAAAAAATTTCTAATTATTTTATTTCTCTCACAGCCAACACAATATTTTGTGGCTAAAGTTTTTAAACCATTTTTTTGCATTTTTAGTTTTAGTTTTAAATTTAATCGAGAAAAAAAATATTTTTTATCAGCCATTGTTATTGTTGCTGCTGCTAAACGTATTTTATGGTAGCTTAAATAAATTCAGTACACATTTTTTTTTGTAAATGTATTTGTTTTAACTAACTTTAAGCTCGAATAGTTTTTTTTATAAACTATATACATTGCATAGAGTATATAAATTTATAAATGTTCAGCTTTTTTTTGTCTACGTCAATAGAAATATATAGTTCAGGTGAATTAAGGTAAATAAATATATTATATTAATTCATGTGATTCAGGTACAGAACATTTCAAGATTAACTTTTATAGCATTTCTACGAAAGTGTTGAAAATTTATTCGAGATTTTTTATTTAATTTTTTGTACATAATATAGTCGAGTACCTGCTTACAGACAGCAACTGAATATTAATTTTCTATTTTAATTTAACAGAAACGGAAGTTTACGAATTCGTCGTTTTGTGTATATATAAAAACTAAAAATTGTATTTTTAATATTTATTATTTATTTTATTTTTAGTTTTTGTATCAACAATAAATTAACTGCAAAATATATTTTATATAGAGATTCTACCTTCCGTTCTATAGTAAAATAAATTTATTTAAAGTCAGGGCTCCTATACCTACATACGATATTAGTAACAATTCAACTCGTTTTTTCTAAAAAAAAAATTAAAAAACTTAAATTTTATATCTTCTTCCATCCATTTATAGTAAATATGCGTGCAGAGTGTATAACTATACATGTATAACCAAAATAGTGGGTCGCTTTGTATAATTTGTACATAAATTATTATAAATAACATATTTACAGTATATGTACATACATACATATATAAATGTAAAATCATGTACAGTCATTTGAAAAAAATTAATAAAAAAGCAAACTAAATTAAATTAAAAAACTTTAAATAATGAAAGTCCGGTGCGGAATGAAAATAAAAAATAAATAAATTTAATTTAATTTTCTATGTATACCGCTCCGCGCATATATGGTGCAAACATGTATGTAGTATTCCAAAAAAAGCGATATGCCACCACACATATGGTTTTTATGCTTCTGTTGTATATGAAAAATTATAAAATAAAAATTAAAAATAAAGTTTTATGATTTTAGGTTATGTGCGCGCTCATATCCATACATAAAATGTTGCTGTAGAAAAACTTTCATTGCATTGGGGCAACAGGATGTTAAATTTGATTTGAAAATTTTTATATTTTAAATTACGTACTTATGAGTTTATGTGTTTCAAATTATAATCACTTCTTTTTTTTTAATTATAAATTTTTTCCCGAAGTTAATTTTTGTAAATTCTAATGTTTTCAAATATCGTCAACTATTATCCGTATAAACCTTTAATATCTCTATTTGGAATAACGTAAGTATTGGTGAATTCTATTCAATCGTAAAAAAAAATTCCATTGAACAATTTAGTATTCTGTATCTCGTTTCGTTGGAAAAAATTTCCAACGCGTTGGAAATTGGGATTTTAACTCAGAATTTAATTTAGTTGGAATTAACTAGTCTGTACTCCGAATATTTGATTATTTTTAAAGAAAAATATACCCGCCAAAAAATGTTGGTTTGGAATTCTTGTGATTGGTTTTTGGGCAATAACTTAAATAGTTTAGGACCTCCAACAACCGATATAACTAGGTGGAAAAAGGGCTAAATGATAAGTTAATCTGAAATTAGATGAAAGCAAAAATACTAAAATAGGACCAATCAAAAATAATTTTATTATATAATGGCCGTTACAGTGCTTTGAGGAAATGCCACAACGCAAACACCTTTCAAAATTCGAAGAAGTTCAGTCATCGTATTGTATTCACAGAATGTTTCAACAATACAGGATATACTAGTAGTTTAGGTCTTAGCTAAGTATTTCAGGTATTGTTGATAATAAATGTAAAATAAATACAAAAAAAAAATTGTTACGAAGGTTGGTTACAGGAACCAAACCATCAGGCAGCATGATATAGGTTCGGCGACAGACTACCAAATTTCGAAGTCCAGATTCTTGGATCTCTCAAGTTTCATTTGGAAGTGCATTAGGGATTGTTCGTTAGCAACATGACCTTCAAGCCCACCTAAAGAAGAACATTATAATCAAATTCGTCAACTTCGATGACTGGGAAAAAATTCCATTGAACAATTTGCTATTATCTCGTTTCGTTGGAATGAAATTCCAACGCGTTTGAATTTTCACTCAGAATTCAATTTTGTTCCAGAATAGAAAATTATGAAGATATTATCGCAACCGCTTATTCACTGTTGCTGGCAAATCCTTACATTTATCAACGCATCGAAATTTAATTTTAATAGCAATTTTGGAGTTACAATCCTGAGTTGTGGTTTACTTAAATGTTTAGTGCTAACAAGATTATTAAAGATTATGATGTCATGCGGTTGTCATAGGATGGATACCACATATAACGACTTTAAAACCGCAATCACGTAATAAAAGAAGTGACATGGTTAAATTTGAGCAATTGCTTAATAATAATAAACAGTATTAAAGGCCATTACTGGCCCCTTACTGAGTCAACAACCTGGCTCCAACGGTTTCGATCCTGAGCATGGTCTTCATACTGTCTAAGACAATCTGAAGAGGCCAAGTCGTTCTCTACATCGTGGAGCCATCGTCGCCGGCAACGACCTCTGCGCCTACCATATGGTGGCTCTCCTTTCAGAGATCGCTGCACAATTCGTTCCGGATCAGCACGCAGAACGTGACCGAGCCAGCGTACTCGCTGAGATCTTATTTCATGTACAATATCGGGGATCTTCATCAGATCTCTGATCTCGATATTGTACAGAGCTCGGTAGGTACCATCTATTTCGCGTTTTGGGCCGTAGATCACACGCATGACTCTTCTCTCAAATGTTAGGAGCCATCTCTCGTATTCATCCGTCAGCGCCCAACTTTCACATCCAAACATAACAACGGGCCTGATCAACGCTTTGTAAAGCTTCAGCTTCACGGTACTTGATAAGTGTTTAGATTTTAGCAGTGGCCTTAGAGGATACAAAGAACGACTGCCAGCTGCCAGCCGCACTTTAATATCCTCACCCACACTATTATCGTGAGTGATAAGAGAACCCAAATATTTGAACCTCCTCACTCCCTCAAACGTGTGGTGGCCACTACTAAAATCTGGTGTACCACTGTCCCTAAAACCAGAGATCAGGTATTTCGTTTTGGACTCATTGATCTGAAGTCCAACTGAAGCTGAAAACTCTACAAGCGGATCAAGTATTTCTTTCACTCCGTTGCTATTCAGTCCAATCACGCATATGTCATCTGCATATGCAAGCACCTGATTGGACTGGCTATATAAGATGTTACGCTGCGGTGTTTCAGTTTTACGAAAGATGTACTCCAACATGAGATTAAAGAGTATCGGGGACAGAGCATCTCCCTGCCGAACACCCGAGTTAACTACAAAATATGAGCAATTGCTTAGTCCTTAAGTAATACGTTTATACGGTAATTTCCATTGTACAGAGGACCAGGACGGTGGTAAACTTGCATTAGCCACGGATAAAGCTTACGAAAAGCTTTATCATTCGTTAAGTTGATCAAATCGAAAATGACAATTCTTCTATGTCTAATTTGCAGTGATTGAAAGCATAACAAAAAAAAATGAAGTACAACTTGCGACGCGAGTTTAAAAATAGTCATAACGATTTCGTTTAACAGACCATCTACCCCACCAAAGCAATCAATATCGTAACAAACCGCAGCGTTTTCATGAAATTTTTACAATTTTCATCGATGGTATGGGATAAACGTAAGAAATTGTCGTTAACCTTGCCTATTTAATTTATAGTCTTAACCCTCCTCAGTCAATCAAAATCTGACCCAGCAATCAAAAAACAAAAAAATCAAATTCTCTACTAGGATTTCTTGTGAACACCGGTGCTGACATCTCAGTTGAATCTATTTCAATTTTCAAAAAATCTAAAACCCCTAACTTCATTTTGTCCGAATCTAATGGTATTAAAATTTGTACTTTTGGTACTATAACTTTCATTCATTGACAGTCGCATCAGTCAGTAAATCGAACAGATATAGGTGTTGACTTTCTGGTCAAATTTTGATAGCTAGTTGTTCTTAAACGAAAGTGCTTGGTTGATACGAATACGTCTTAAACTCGAATACATCAACTCCGATTCAATTTAAAATCAACAACGGATATGGATCTACTTCAAAAATGGCCTATACGTTAACCCAAGAACTTAGGTACTACCTTCCAGTTAAATGTGACGTAATTCACCGCATACCTACATAAGAACAACTCCCATGCCGATAACTGGCAATCTTACAAAATAACCCATGATGGTATTGACTTTTCTAACTAAAAACTTTCTCTCAACCTACAAGTATACGCCAGGTACAACGTTTTCTGGGAATGGTAGATTACTACCATAGATGCATACCACACTTAGCTGATGTATTAACGCCAATCATGTATTTGACTGACACCTAGTAGACTGCAGTGGGAGCTGTTTTGGAATATCTGGACCACGGTCTATGTACCATTACACCCTGCTGACACACAAAGTATTCAGCATTTAACTGCAAATTGATAGATATTAATTTAGCAATTAAGTAGTTCCGTCATTTTGTGGATGGTAGAAATTTTACAGTGAACACAGATAACAAACACTTCATAACGTCCTTACATTCTAAAATAGACCTAGCCCACATCAAACTCAAGACTTCAATTTTTTTTTCAGAATTGACCTCGAATACAAGTCATATATTGACGTCCTTATAATGTAGTCGCTAGGACAACATTTAATCCTTTTATACAATTATAAGAAGACAGAGCTTAATGCAGATGCAAGAAAAGTTGATTGTGGTGCGATACTATTCCAAAAAGATGATAATGGATCCGATGATTTTTTTCAACATGTTTCGTTTTTCAGTAAAATGTCCGTAACATTATAATCTCTTGAAAATAAACTGGGCGATTGTGTTGTGTTCCGGAAGCTCTCGACTTGAAAAGACGAAAGTTTCCTAGGAGAATCAAAATTGATCATTTCCAGTTAAAATGAAAACCACTAACTGACTTTTGAAATAATTATGAAACGCCGAGATACATCAAACTTAATTTTGAGAGGGGAATTGTTTTTAAATAAGCCAGGGGAACAAGTCAAATTTATTTTTAAATTGGAAAGAAGCTCGAGTAATACCTTATTCGATAGGTATTTCAGTTCAAGTCGTTTGGCTCTCAAAAAATTTAATAAATAATTAGGAAACTTAATCTTCGGAGAGACTAGTTAATTTTTTTAATTTAAAATATTTAGATTTCATTAAATTTTAAATGAACTTTGTGAAGCGGAAATTCGTCCAAGTGAAAATCATCTGGTACTGGAACTAAATCAAAACCACTATACATTCGTCGCGGGTTTGTTTTGCATTTATTATAAAAATATTTCATCGTTTTCGTTTGTCCTTAATCTTGATTTATTATATGTCTTCATAACTAATTTTAATATTTCTCTTAATTTCAATTGTTTTCTTTAATTTTTCTAGAACTTTAAAATAAGCTCAGAACCTTTATATCATTTTAAATAGAATTGAAATACCTATCAAATGAGATACCACTCGACCACTTTTCTAATTTTAAAAATTTGTACTCCTCTCTTGGCTTGAGGAGGGAATGACATCAAAGGCTCTATAAATTTTGATTAGAAATATTTCTCCTTCAAAATGAAGTTCAACATTTCAATAAAAACTAACTATTTTCAAAAGTTTTTGGGATATTAAATTTTAATTGGAAGACCTCGTATATTATCATGATTTGCAATTGCAAATTTACATTAACGTAAAAAACGTATAAAAAACTAAATGATCATGCACATTTGATGTTAAAATTTCGAAGAAGTTCAGTCATCAACCAAACAAGTCCAATTCGTACTGAATAATGATAGGAGAGAAATGTTTGCAAAAAATTACATTTAGCGGGAAAACGGGTGTAAGAGTAATTTAGGAATTGTTGTAACAGGTTTCACATGATCGCACCAATGATTCGGTAATAGACTACCCAGTTCCGAAAATATTTTCAAATGACTCGAGTCATTTAAAGAAATAAAATCCAACATAATCAGAAGTCTAAAGCAGAGCTTAATGCTGATGCCAGAAAAGTTGGTTATGGTGCAATTCTATTCTATAAAAAGGAAGATATGGTTTTTTTATTCCTCGCCTATTGTTTTATGTACCGGAATTTTCCTAGATTAATAGAAACTGACCATTTGTAAAGAAAATTTCATTATTCACATTAATATGAGAGCTAGATAATCATAGGCAACTGGATCAGCCTAAAATCAGAAGAAAACACGAACGTCAACAGTTAACATAATAAATCAAATGAACTGGAGTCATGGGTCACTTTCAAAAATAAACGAAAGCTATAGATCAAAATTAGCTAGAACGAGCGTTCACCCAAATATTGCGTTAAGCGCAAATTCGTTTATACTTAACAAGACTTAATCAAAACTTAATTTTATATATTCGCCGCGGGTTAGTTGTAGCATTTATTTTAAAATTGTACTACATTTATCAAGAATATCAAAATAAACTGAAAACCTGTATATCGTTGAAAAGAGGAATGAAATACCTATCAAATGAGATATCAGTCGAACCTGTTTCTAGTTTTTAAAAAATTGGCCTCCTTGCCTTGCTGGAACGCGGGAGGACATCAAAAACCATATACATTTATATAGAAAATATTTCTCCTTCAAAATGAAGCTCGACGTGTCACGGCGGTTCAATGAAAAACAATTATTTTTAAATTTATTTAGTGTATTGCTTTTTACTTTTTTATTTGGAACACCCTGTATATGTATTGATCTATGGAAGGATTTTGTTATTGTGTTTTTCTACCACTTTTCTTACCACTTGCTAAAAATGACAACCACCGAAAAGAACCATACATCGATTTAGTACAATTCGAATTATTTATTCGAAACAGGATTCTAATTAATTTAAAGATAGTTCGTTTGGTTTTTATTATTGAAATGATTTCCGTTGGCAGCCACTTCGCCATATTCTTTCCGATGTGGTACACATTTAATAGATCAGACCGCTTCTTGTGATAGAGCGATGTTAAAACTTTTGGTTTCGGTGAATCATCGTTTTTGAGTGATCCGTTTTTGAACCTATGAACCAGGCGTGGATCTTAATATTAGACAAGGTCTGTTCAATTCACTGTTCATTTCACAATCCAACAAAAAATGTATTTATAAAAACATAAGTCCATTGACATACATGATGGATATCAAATTATTGAAATTTTACAGAAAAATAAAATTTATACCAAATCAAATTTCAGTTGACCTTGCCAAGCACTCTCAAAGTAAAATACGCAAAAAATTGTCAAGCCGCGATGCAAGACAAATTTGCGTGTATTTTACTATATGAGCGCTTGAAAGGTTGACTAAAATTTGGTATCGAAATTTATTTATACTTTTCTATTATTATTATTGTATGTTTCTATTATTATTATTGTATGAATTGTATTTTCGTAAATGGTTTTAATTACCTCAGGCGATATTACAGTGACAAGAGGTATTGTTTTTGAAGTTTTATGCATGACTATTCGGTCATGTCTAATCGGTTTCTTATTAAGTATGTACATGAGTCTAAGATCAGTCCATACTCATCTAAAACTCATAAATTGAGGTATGGATTAATGTGCTCCTCGACTGACAAGAAACCGTTAATCGTTTGAGAAGTAGAAAGTAACTCAGAGCCACACAAAACTATATGAGAACAGTTCCGTCAATGTGTCTTTCGACCTATATTACCGCATTTTCTAAATTATCAAAACCCAATGTTAAACAACAAACTCTTAATTTCATCATAATGCAAGTGTACACACATAAAAAAATTTCACAACACAATAATAGCAGGTGATTAAAACACCTCTCAATTATGAAAAAAAAATACTTTTCTTTAGTAAAATTAAAAATTCACAAATGAAAATGAAAATTACAACTATTTCCTCTACATATGTACGGTACATATATTACGTATGAGTACACACAATTGTATACATATTTTGCACCAACATAAGAAATATATAATTAAAGATAAGAAACAAAGCCTGGTATATAGGTATATAGTACACAATAAAACAATTCTAATTAATGTGTAAAAAACGAAAATTAAAAAATCCACTTTACCTTTTAAGAAGACTTTGTGTATTGTTGCTGGGTGTTGCTTTATGTTGTAACTCGTCTTCTGCAAGCTTTAATTTTCACTCATAACACAAATAAGACGACGTGCAATATATTATAAACAAACAAACAAAACAACAATAGAATTTATTTTATTTCCGCTTTTCTTACTTCACCCACTTTTCACTTATCCACACATTCTGATTATTTAATTGAATTTAAACTTTTTTTTCTCTGCACTAAACAAACTTAAATCCGTCTGGCATATTTATTATTACTGTCGTGCTTG
The DNA here is from genome assembly GCA_951394425.1 of Tipula unca. Classification (NCBI taxonomy): domain Eukaryota; kingdom Metazoa; phylum Arthropoda; class Insecta; order Diptera; family Tipulidae; genus Tipula; species Tipula unca. The sequence continues at coordinate 70,901,612 of OX596380.1, forward strand.
TAGCGCTATATATAAAAGCAAACGTTATGGCAGTAATAATAATAATACAACCGTTTGTGAAGAATACAAAAACAATGTCGTTGGAAAAAAGCTGTGGATGAAAAAAAAAAACGAAACAAACATTATTATTTTTAAGCACAAAAAATGAGCTTTTCGAGGACAAAAAAAACAAACGAGAAAATTGAAATAAAATAAAAAATTACGATCTCTAAATTGTTTACTGTTGCAGATTATGCAATTAAGAGTTATAATATAATTTAGTGCTTTTTTATACGTTCCACAAAAGCACTGTCCACTATATTCGCAGTGTTATTTATTATCTACATATATACATATTCACAATATACTTAAAGTTATGGTAAAATAATTGTGATCAACTAGTAAAAAGGCAGTAAAGTTAATGTTACGAATTATAAAACGATCAAACCGTGGCACAGATGTCTACCGATCATTTTATTATTCCTAAATTTCAAAATATTCAGTTGTAACAGCATTCCGCATTTGGGGATTATGTACATATATGCAAAACCAGCCAAACCAACCCCCACAACGAAACCGATTACACCAAATCCTAATTTTATTACACTGGCCGTTCGCGAGAGAAGCGTGGGAGGTGTAACTTCAAACTGAACCTATACCGTTATTTTGTAACTTTTGACGGGGTTGGGTACGAAATCTCGCATTACAAAATCTCTTTTAAAAAATGTCTATTACAAAATTTCTTAAATACAAAATCTTCTACTTACAAAATCTCCTAATTACAAAATCTCCTAATTACAAAATCTCGCATAAAATTTTCCCCGTAAATATATGAAATCGCGCAATTTCATATATTTACGGGGAAAATTTTATGCGAGATTTTGTAATTAGGAGAAAAATGATTGTATGTGTTTGATTGTGTGTATGTGTGCGTGTAAATGTGAATGTTTGCGTGTGTGTATGTGTGTGTTCGTGTGGTGTCTCCTAGCGTAGAAAATATTTTGAATTTAGTGGGTCTACAATATAATATTAAAAGAAGCACTGTAAATTGCCTCTTCATCCATATCTGTAAAGTTTACGAAGCCATCAGTAATTAGTAATCTCATAAAACCTCGTTAAAAAATAAATAAAAATAAAAATATGTAAAAGCAAAAATATAAAACAAAAATTCAATATATTTCATCTTTTTAGGAAAAATTTTACAAATGTATGTTTCAATTCAATATAAGGTTATAAGCAATTCGCTTCAAAAACTCAATTTTTCCAAGTTTATGTCGTTTTTTTATTAATCTTTTTATTTTTTTATGTTTTTCAATTATTTTTCTTTTCCTTGGAAATTTGTGACCGTTCTTAACCTTCTCAATATTCGATTTTGCCACAATCAGCTCTTTAGCTAAATCTTTTATTAGTTTATACATCCCAGCATGCCGTTTCCCTACAACTAATTTTAGGCGACGATGCCATGCCTCGACACTATTCTATGTCCTAGGGAAGCTTTCTATTCCGCTTTCAGTGGGAGCCACTGCCCAAAATTCGGGCTTATACTTGGGTTGCACGTTAAATTGTCCAATATAATTTTTTTTAAACCATATCCCAATTTTTTTGAGTCTTCATCATCAAAGTTTTTCTCTATCTCCGAGTAATAAGAAGTTACTTCTTCAGGGGGCACCATAGCTAAACTTTTTATCATTTTTATTTAATCGCAAAGGATTCGGAAGTTCCATATTTAACGGCTAATTTTTCTTTTTGGGCCCTTCTCCATATGATCTGGCCAAAATGAAAAAGACAGGCTTTGAAGGAAGTCTCGGGGAAAAAAATTTTCGCTGAAGAATAAATGGCTTTCTCGAAATCACAAATAATTCTGTTCGGTTTTAAAATTACTTCGTACTCCAAAGCAATTTTACAAATATTAAAAAATATTTGGTCGTACACTTTCCTTGATTTTCTGCTCATTAGGCAAAATATTAAGGGAACTATTTCTCCTTCAATACTCGCGTGAATAGAAAATAGTTGTCGCATTATGGATGGAACTACATCAAATGTCCCATCCATAAGCCAACAACTAGATTCTCCAAGGAGTTTTAACGAAGACTTAGTTCCCAAAATTATAATTTTCTCCTCATCAAAATATTCCTCGCAAAGAACAAATAACTCCCCTTCGAGATATTAAATGTCTTCAGGAATATTAATATTTCGAAGATCATCTGGTTCATTTATCTTGCCGGCACGTGCGCGATGAATCTTTATTTTTTGTGCCTCTTTAGTAGGTAAATTGGCACGTGAAATGTCAGGTGTTTGCACAATTGAGTTTCTGATCAAAATTGATGGTGGTAGATCTGTGTTTTGTGCATTTGTTTTAATATCAAAGTTTACTTCAGATATACATTTTTCCTCCGTTATGGGGGCATGTGAATGTTCGGATGATGATTTAATAATTTTATGGTGATTATCCACTAGTTTCGTTACAATCCGTCCTTTACACGAATTATTCTTTTTTGTGCAGCACACCCAATTATAAGTCGTTTTGGTTCTCAAAGACAAATAGTATCCAAATCCATCCACGAACAATTTTGGATTTCCTTTGTTGGAAGTTACGATAGATATATTCATAGCTATAAATGTAAAATTATTAAAAACGTCATTACAAAAATCTCATTTGGTACCTTAGTTAAATTACCTACGTATGTATGTATATATACCAGATAACGATTTAAAAATTATTTAAAACCGAAAATTATAATCTTTTGCTGATACACAATGCATATTTCGTTACTGATTGAATTTTGTTTTTTCATACCATATACTAAAAGTGGATGTCATATTTCAATGTTAACGTGATAGAAATTATTTCGAAAAATTAACTATTACAACAGAGGAAAAAATACTGTGTATGTGCGTGTGTGTATGTAATTATGTATTCACATATGTCGCTGCCATCCGAAAACAACCAAATTATTCAAAAGGAGGTTTTAGGAGATTCTGTAATTAGGAGATTTTATAATTAGGTGATTTTGCAATTAAGAGATTTTGCAATTAGGAGATTTTGTATTTAGAAATATTAAAAAAAAATAGGGGATTTTGTAGCTGATATTATGAAATGAGGGATTACGTACCGATCCCCTTTTGACGCAATCGTGATATCGAGATAAAACTTACGCTAGAATTTATTACAAAATAATTACAGTTCAATGGTTAGACCCCGAAAGAAATGTAATTATTTTGTGTAAAAATCAACTTAGTTTAGCAGAAACCTAATGAAATTCAAAGCAAAATACCAAACTTTCCTTTGAATTTCATAACAACAATTTTTAAGGCACAATCGAATAAGTCCACTTAACCACAATTGAAATTCTGAGATGTCTCCAACCAGAATATAAAAGAACTAGTTAACATTGCAGTCGACAGGTATAATAACATGATACACTCGGTTATCAGGAACAAGCCGTTCGACATATTCCTAAGAAGAATACAACGCATTAACTACCAAACCTTGTTGGACTAGAAAGCAAAAATAAACACAGACCTTCTATAGAACGGATAAAAAATAGTCAAAAACTTAAATTACAAATAGAACACAATGTGGGAGCCAGACGGCAATATTATTTCTGGAAACACTCAGTATGAAAAAGTTGAAGAGTTCAAATATCTAGGATCCAGGATCAGTGAGCAAAACTCCGTTTCTGTCGACATTGCATCGAAGATCGCAGCAAGCTACCGAGCAGTTTACGCCAACATTAAGGTCTTCAAGTCTCCCCACATATCGCACAAAGTGAAACTGGACATCTAAAGGGTGTTTTTTTATAGAGGTACACAAGTTTAAATCATAATAAAACAAAGAAATATATTTTTAATATCAATGAAACATGTGGTCGCCCCGGCTGGCGCGTACATGGCGCATTCTGGAACACCAATTTTCACAAAATAACTCTTCGAATGTTGATTACCATGTGTTCAATTGTCTCTGGTTTAACGACGTGGACAAGTGATTTTACATAACCCCAAAGAAAATAATCCAAATCACACGATCTTGGTGACCAATTAATTGGACCATTACGCGAAATTATTCTTTCATCAAAGTCTTTGAGTGAATCAATTGTAACCCGCGCTGTGTGGCATGTGGCTCTGTCCTGTTGGAACCACATGCCAGCAAGATTAATGCCAGCTAATCGAGATACGAAAAAATGTCTAATCATGTCCCTATACCGCTCACCACTGACAGTAACATTCTGACCACCATCGTTTTTCAAAACATATGGACCAATGACTCCGCCAGCCACTGAAACCCCACCAAACAGTAATTTTCTATGGATGAAATGGTGTTTCGACAAAAGCTCCAAATGCGAGAATTCTGCTTATTTACGTACCCATTATACCAAAAATGGGTTTCATCGGAGAACAAAATTTTGAATGGAAATTCAACATCAATATCAATTTGTGTTTCGGCCCATTCGCCGCCATATGATGAACGTTTGGCTTTAATTCCTGCACAAGTTGAATCTTGAAAGCGGTTAAGCCAAGATCTTGTCGTAAAATCTTCCATAAAGTGGAAGGACACGACCCCAGTTGCTGAGATCGGCGACGAATTGATTGATTTGGATCTTCTTCAAAGCTTTCCTGTACAGTGGCTACAGCTTCTTCAGTGCGCACTGTTCGGCGTCTCACGGGATGCACATTATCATTAAGAGTAAATCTGCTTCGAAAACGATCTATTGTTATTCGAATTAGCTATAAAATACGCCATAAAATGGACGACATGCACGATAAGTTTGACGAACAGAACCGATTATTTTGATAAAAATTTCAACAATTTGCAATGATTGTTCTGATGTAAGTCTATCCATAGTGAAATGTCAAACCAAACTAATCCAAAAATCAACTATCAGCTGTTAAATGGGTTGTTAAATAAAGCAGTGTTGCCAACTCAAAGTTGTGAACCTCTAAAAAACCACCCTTTACCAAGCGCTGATAAGGCCAGTTATCGCCTTTGGTTGGGAGTCTTGGACACTAACAACGCAAAACATCAAAAAACTGTTACTGAGCGTAAAATAATACCACCTACAGGATGCGTATGAATCACGAGATCAGAAATGATCTCGATAAAGTTGACATCGAGACGGACCACCAAACAGGCCTTAGAGTCGGCACCAACGAAAGTAGGACCTCGCGGGAGACCACCTACCTGGAAGATGGACGACGTCGAGGGGAACCTGATAACACTCGGTCATCGTGCCTGGCGTTCTCTTGCAGTGGATCGAACTATTTGGAGGAGCATCGTTGAGGCGGTCAAATCCGGCGGCAAAATAAACCTAAATTCAGGAAACAAAGTGTAGCAAAAGTAAGATACACAAATCATATAACAAAAGCATAACAAAGTAAAGCTCATTTCTTCCCAGCTTGTGCCTTTATACGACTACGATAACGTCCTTAAACATCTATCACTATTATATCCCAATAGTCTCTATAAGAGAAGGGAATGGAAACATTATCATTCGGAATTTCAAGATAAACCACCACAGTTAGAATATCAAATTAACGAAATCAATAAACTACTAAAAGAACTAAAGAACCAGAAACACAAGACCAAGGGTTCCATGAATTGGATTTCATAGATGCAACTGACTTAAATACCATACTCAACAGTCAAAACAAATCACAAGGAAATTCAGCTGCACCTGGACAAAAGTACAAATGATGTATTCCAACAAACAATGTTCAACCGCCTTCAATTATTAAAAGAAGAAGTGAACGAAATAGTAAGAGCAGCACAACTGGCCAAAGGAGGTATAATTAGTCAATTAATGAATGAAATGGAAAACCTATCATATTATAATGAGATAGAAGCCATATAACATGCGGAACCAGCCATCTCCATACCAAACCCACACGAAGAAGAATTTCAACATATAAAATTAAGATCTACCATCTACGTACTTGAGAAAATCTTCTTTAAGATTATGGAACCCTATCTTTATGATGGTTCTGTTTCTGGACTCAACACCTCTAATGGGAGAATTATTTCTAAAAATTCTGTCGGGAAAACCAGAGCGTGCATTTAAATGTTAACGCTTCTCTCATTGATCTCGCAGCTGCACGAATTACTATTGATTGTTTTAACTCCCACACTGCACTGGTGAATGCATCTGAGGAATTCACATAGCTTGTAACATGGTGTAGGAAAAAAAGTATTCCTCTATTAATGGGTTGTTGATGCTAATGCCCATCACACTCTATGAGGCAGTACGAATGATAACCACAAGAGTTCTGCTCTGTTTGACTATATAAGTTCCTCGGATCTTGATATTCTCAATGTTGGGTGTCAGCTATTTTTGTTAACTCAGCTCGTAGTGAAGTGATTGACATCAGAAAATTGGCAAGTCGGATTATACCGACCCCAAGTCGGTATATTTTAGAGATCACCATTTAACTACCGTATCGCTCAATAACATGCAACATTCTTACAGGGTTGGCAAATCCAGTGAAACTACACTACATGAACTTGTAACTAGGATTGAAAGATGACTGTGTAATAGTGAGTTTCTTCTGGCTACTTTCCTGGATCTTGCAGGAACCTTCGATAGTACATCGCTCAATACGATTACTAGTGCCTGTACCAAATTTGGTATCGAATCTACCATTGTCAAATGGATTGAATTTATGCTTAAATCTCGCATGGTTATCTTCGTGTTAGATGAAAACTCGATTTCAGTCAAAGTTGCCAGGGGTTGTCCACAAGGAGGGGTGATTTACCCTCTGTTGTGGCTTATGGTCATTGACGAGCTCCTTGAGAACTTCAGGAATATGTAGCCAATAGTCAACTTTAAATCATCACTTGCCAAACTCAACAGTTTGCAAAATATCATATGTAGGGCTGTTATTGGAGCCATGTCTTCGGCTCCGCTTCTAGCTATGGAGTCTATGTTATCTTTGTCCCAGCTACAGTCATTCATTCTTAGCACACATTCTTAGCTCGCTTTCTGAACAAGGTTTTGGCTTCGGTATCTGCTGCCCATTGCTGGGTCTAACAACTTCTGGCAGTTTGGGTACTTACTGTACTATTTCTCAATTGAAATTAATCGCAGTTATACTCGCTGTGCCATTACAGCTATTAATTTCGCGGTTAATGGTTAAGATTTTATTTTCTGTACTGACAGTAAATCCGTCCTCAACTGTTTAAATAATCCTTTGACGGACTCTAAACTGAGGAATAACAATGACTTAACAATGCTAGTATCGATTCTTATTGGCCATGACCGGTTCAATGGTGATAGCCAGCAATGCTGTATGTGATGAATGCCGTGAAGATGATGATTATAGCATACACTTCATCGGCAGCTGCCCTGCTTTCGATTGTATTAGGTCTCATGTGATTAATTCCAGGACAATTCCTGTGTATATTCTATCCTCTCTGCCTTGGTTCAAACTTCTCCAATTTGGTAAGGATGCAACAGGTTTGCACCATGAATCCTTTGGGGCATTAAGTGCGGAACCCTTAATGGGTTCCAGTCAAAAAAAAAAACTCTACCATCAAGTACAATAAGCAGATTCACTTAGAATATAGCAGACATTTTAATAAATCAACATGTATATGGCATGATTGACAAATGCCAAAATAGTAGGAAAGCACCATATGTTGACTTAACCAGATACAAGAATTAAAGGAAGATTACTGTATAAACCAGCTAATGAAAGGGTTCAATGCGGAATGTGAATTCTTATTTATCGAGACAGAAATAATTGGACCTGTAAACGAGAACACCATGTTTCTAAACTAATTAGTTCAGACAAACATCTAGAAGGGAACTTCTTGGTTCAGTATCAAAATGAAATATTAAAAATAAAAGGATGGATCTTCACCAACAAAGAGATAAAGACATGAATTTGTGATGTCTTTATCTCTTTATCTAAGAAGTTCCCTTCTATAGATGTTTGGGCGGATGACGAAACTTTTGCAGGAACGGCTATTTTCTCAAAACGATTGAGTTTGGGACCTTCTTGGCGATCACTGTGTCAGCGTTGAAAAGTGTTTGAAAGCAAATGGTCCGTCCAAAATTCAATCGTTGTGAGAAAATAGCCATCTTTTTTCGATTTGAGCTTTCTTGAAATTGGCAAAGGCGACACATTTATTTATATTACGGAAATTCCAACGGACAAAACAATATTAACGCTGGCACAGTGATGGCCAAGAAAATCCCAAACTCAATCGCTGTGAGAAAATAGCCGTCCAAAAGCTTGTTCATACGATTTTTTTTTTATTTTAACTTTTTTTTTAGTTGGTCAAGGCCACACATTTATTTATTTTGCGAAAATTCCAACGGTCAAGAAATTATTTAAGTAATAGTTGCTTACTTAACTTAATCGTTGTGAAAATAGCCGTTCTTATCACGACTTGCCCATAAATGAATGTATGTACGAACCTATAGAGTTGATTGAGTTGAGTTCTTAGCCATATTGTTGTTGTCTGGTATTGAAACATTCAAGTAATTTTTTTTATCGGCAGTAAAAAATACATGGATTTTTTAAAGACCTTCTCGCAAAGCAGAATTATCTAGCATAAATTCATACGAAACAGATTCCACAAAAAAAGTTGTTTCCCAATAAATGGAAATACTGAACATGTATAGTTATGTGATTCTTGGACCAAGTAACTGAGCATAGTGATAAAGGGTTAAAAGTATCGGCAGTCCTTATAGAACTCACAAAAACCTTTGTATAGGAGTGAAACGTGGTACGCCTTAAAAAAATCTGTATTATTGGGGTTTCAGAGCTACAACCCATGAATGCGGTTGCATTCGTACTTGAATCAACGAGCCCAAGTAGTACGACAGTACGAGTAAATTACCAAGTAAGCATTCAATTCTTCTGGATTCTGTTTTAGGGTCTTTATTATTTTTAGCATGTATAAATGATAGCAGTTTCGTGGGTCCTGCTGCTTTTTCTGATGACACTCAAATAGACCGTGATTTACTTATCTTATCTGTATGGTTAAAAGCTCATAATTTTGTCTTAAGCCAGAAAACTATAAATTGTTATATTTTAGGGATACCAAGAAGATAACATTTAATTATTTTGAATACAGGCGTAACTTACAGTACCCTCCTAAATGATTACTTTTTAGTAAACTTAGTCAATCAATTTCGATACCTTGGTATTTCAATAAACAGAGATTTAGCTCACAATCAACGGTTAAAAACTAGTATTTTATTCGTCGCTGAGTAATTGTGCGTGCTGACTCAATTGTGTAATATGGTTTATCATGTAAGGCTACGTTGCATCATATGTACGCGTGACATTTGTTCTGATTTTTTATGGAGTTCTGAGAATTATATATGAATTTTCTTAGAATTTGAAATACTGCAGAATTCATATCGACCGTAAAAAATTGATAATCCAAAGGTTGAATATTTCACTAAATTTCACTTTCAAATACAAATTATTTATTCTCTTATCATCATTCACATTTTGTACGAACTCTTCATAAATTTCGAGTGAATATTTCAAATTTTGTCATTTAAATTCTAGAAATTTTTTAAACGAATTTTGTGGTTGGTTTTCAAGAAATCCTTGGTGAGAGAAAAGCGCCTCATGAAATACTGATTCCATAAAACTTGGAATAATATGTTAAGCTGCAGACTCGTATAACTCGTATGTAGACATCAACCACATATACATAAACCAAATTTAATTAATATTCCAAAAGTTTTAGCAAAAGATCTACGACATTCGCAATAATATATTTTCTCTTTGTGGCAAACACATATAAGAGACGCTTTATTATCTTAAGCACACAAAAATATACCACAACAATACGGTTTTTTCGACTAGAAGAAAACTCATATATTTTCCCATATTTGTATTCTTCATCATTTTACTTCCTACTGTGTATACCGCATACATATATACACTCATTTATTTGTCTGATGCCGATGATTATGGTACGACATGTATATGCACATAAATCTATTTAATACTTTAAGTGCAACCCTTAATTGTGACTCCCCTCAAAACGTTTCGTCACCCAATTTTTATTTATTTATTGTTGTTGCTGTTAAATGCAAATATAATATCACAAATAAAAGGACAGAAGAAGATGGATATTTGTATGTAGAAAAAATTAAAAAACATCCAACAGAATCTAGATGAAAATGATGAAAAAATTCGTCCTGAATTCATTTTCCATGTTTGCAGCAGCATCTTTTTTTATTAATGCTGGCATTGCTTTTATAATTTACAACAACAGAAACACACTACCATAAATAAGCATATTACATCCCATGTGATTTTTGTAGTTGTTGTATTTCATTTTTTTAAATTAAAAACTATTTTAATTTAGATTTGTATGTACAAATATGCATGTGTTTGCAGTATATAGGGATTAATAGCAGATAACATTTAATTTCAGTAAAATAAAAATAAAAATAGCACGCGAGCAAATAAAAATCCAGATTGTGATTGTGCTGACACATTGTAATCGCAATTTACATAAAAATTGAAAAAAGCTTTACGTTGAATGAAATTTTAAAAATGTGCTCTGGTGCCAAATTTTATATTCGGTTGACAAATTTGTGAAACATGACGAAAATATTTTGCCAGCTAATTAGTCTCCTATAGTAAAATATTCATATTATTAGGTCAAGAAAGCTTTTTAGAGCCAATATAACGCCTCGTTGAAAATTGCATTTGAAAGCTAGACTTAACATTTTTAATGTTTACCAATGAAAACAGGGCTATAAACAAAGCGACATATCGAATGGTAGGAGGCTAATGATGATACTAATCATAAGTATTCGGAAACTTTTGTTCCCACATAAAACTTAATTTTAAAAGCTTTTATAAAAATCAACTATTTTTTCTTGAACTCGAGCATGATTTATTATATATTTCCACATTGTGCATAGTATATTGTAGTTTGTTTCAAAGTAAGCTTGCATTAAGCTTTTATCTGAAAGCTTACTTTTACATTATTTTATTGAAAATTAGAAAATATTCAAAAACCATGAAAACAAAATAATATAAAAATAAGTAGAAGCTTTAATATTTCAGATTAGACATTAAGATCAATTATTCATGAGGAAGAAGAATATTTAGTTCAAGAAAATTTTCTGCAGAAATCAAAGGTCATCGAACTCTTTATTGATAAGCTTTTATTATTTATAATAAAATATTTGGAATTTTTTTTAATTGTAATGCCTAATAAATTAAAACAAATATTCCTCACTCTCCACCTCTACAGTTACCAAATTTAATTCCATATTTACTAGATAAGAACAAAACTTTGATGTTAGAGCTTTAATGATGTAACAAATTCAGGTAAAATATGGGTTTGGTCTGTATGACTATTTTACTTTAATTTACCGAAAAGGTTTCCGATTTACGACGGATCAGTGAAGACAAAACGATATATCGAATGAAAGGACCATATCAAAACTATTCAGCAACTATAGTTGTCACATAATGTTTAAAATTGATAGCTTTTATGAAAATCAACTTCCAAAAATAGACAAGATGACAATGAAGCGAGCTTTTTTAATTTACCTGTAAAGCTCTAGCTTCTCTGGTGAGATTTTAACAGTTTATTTGATTTAAAATTGTTGACAAATGGTTCACTGTTTATGATCAGCTTTTAAATGAAAAGTATGATATACCTTTGATCCATTTGTCTAGTACGAAATCATCAAGCTCGGGCAAAATTTAGCAATTTATTTTGTGCTTTTACTGTAATTGAACTATCACCAATGTCTTAAACAGTATAAAATCATTTTTTAATTTTTTTTTATAACAATAAAGTTTTTAAAATATTTGGAGAAATGTTGAATCTTCCACTTCCAGTTTGAATATTTAAATTAGAAGCTTTCATAAAAACATTTTAATAATGCTTGCATGACTTGAATTAATAATCAAAGTCACTCGTGTCAACTAGCTGTTTTATATCATGTACTAATTAAACAAATAAATATATTTATTTAAATTTTGGAATACATTCCAAAACTTTCTTTTCGATTAAAACAGAGCTTCCCAAATTTTAATTTTAATGTGGTCAAAAAAATATGTCATTATGTCCGGGGCTATACAAAACTTTATATTATATAACCTACCATAAGTATTCGGAAACTTTTGTCATCATAAAAAAGCTGGAATTTTAAAGCTTTTATGAAAATAAAATATTTTTTAGTATAATTATTGTGAGCTTTTAAAATTGTTTGAATTATGAAAAAATGGATCTTTATAATTAAAAATTTGTATTTTGAGCTTTTCGATATATTTTATTTGAATTTGCCCAAAACGCTTATGAAAACTATTGGGAAACTATCATTCTGACAAAGAAGTTAAAAATTAAAAGCTTTTATCAAAATTTACTTTCTGAAAAAGTAAAACTAAATTTAAATTCCAGCTTTATTTTAAGTAAACTTAAAATTAACTTTGTTTTTATTATAAAAATTGATAGATAGCCTTGGACGCTCAATAGACATGTAACTTGAAAAAGCACAAGTATTTATAAAAACTATGACTTCAATGCCTCATAACAGAAAAGATGAAAAGCGCTAACTTTTCTGGTGAGATTTTAACAAAACTGTTGATAAATGATTCACTGATAATAAAAGCTTTTAAATGCAAAGTGTGGAATCTTCAAGCTCGGGAAAATTCCAGCAATTTATTTAATGCTTTTGTTGTAATTCAAATGTAAAAAATCGTTTACATTTTGATTCAATACTCAACTAAAATCTCTATATTTTGAAACAAAAAGCTCGTTAAAGTTTAAGACTCATTGGAGAGACCCTTTACAATCCGAAATTTAAAACTTGTCACCTATTTGACTAAAATAGTAAAAGGCTAGAATTTTTATGGTTAGCGTTCAATAAATCTTTGTAAACATATCGAATCTCGCACTTCCACCAATTAAGTTTCAATATTTAAATGAGGAGCTTTTATAAAAATATTTTAATAATGAGCTTTTATGACTGGCTTCTACAATCAAATTTACATTTTAAACTTGAACCTTTATATCATGTAATTAAACAAATTTATGTAAATTTTGGAATAGTTCTGTTTTGAGTAAAATAATTGTATTTTGAGCTTTCCAAATTGTATATTTAATTCCACATTTATTGTTTGTCAATATATGCGGAGCTGTCCAAAGCAATAAATCTCTTACGATAAGTATTCGGAAACTTTTGCCATCACAAATTTAATTTAAAAGCTTTCTTTTACAAATAGCGAAACGCTGCTTTTGCCATAGTTTTTAGCATAACTAAGGTTGATTTAAATCGGAAGTATAATCTCGGTGAGCTTTTAATAATTTTGTGAACTTCTCAATTTATTTTATTTTAGTTTGGCCAAAAAGCCTCTTCATTGACATACCAAACAATATATGGAATGAACCAACAATTTTAGATAATTGCTGTTATCAATTATTATTCCGACGGAAGAGTTTAAAATTAAAAGCTTTTATGAAAATCTACTTTGTGAAATAGTTAAATACTGTCGATTCAATTAAAAAATTGGTAAACGGAATTGACAAGACAACGCAACGCGTTAGATTCATTTTTTTTGAAAAATCCTAGAAAGCGGACACCATAATGACGCATACACCAATATTTAAGGTCTAAGCTATTCGAAAAATATTTCAATTTTGGAAAAAAGGGAATTAGGGGGTTTAGGAAAACCAATTTTGGTATGACCTCCTGTATATCGATTGTGTATATGATTTTTTCTAATTTTCTTGGGAAAATCCTAGGACGCAGACACCATAATGAGAATACACCAAAATATCTAAAGGTCTAAGCTTTCAAAAATATACAGCATTTTTGATATAATTTCAAAGTGTTATTTGCCACATCAAAAAGACGGTTTTAACTGTGGACTGCTAGTAATTTATGATGCTGACCAAATAATTACTGATAATTAAATTTAGGATCTACATAGCTTATACCTTAAGATATCTTGCATATGCGTATTTATGGTGTCCGCTTCCTAGGATTTTTCCAATAATATATATAATCGATATACATGAGGTTATACCAAACTTGGTTGTCCTAAACCTCCTAATTTTTCCAAACTTGAAATATATTTCGGTTAGCTCAAACCCAAAGATGTCTTGTTGTATATGTTATGGTGACCGTTTCCTAGGATTTTCCAAAGAAAATTCAGAAAATCATGTATTCGTCGTACCAAATATGATTGACCTTATGATAAAATTTGTTATATCGAGACATTCTGCTTTGCACACTAACACATATAAGACGAAATTGTTTTTGTTGTTTTTTAGGAGAGATTTAGGACAAATTTCATATACGTCGGATTTAATGTTTATCAATATGGGGGGGGGGCGATATATCTTTTACCATAAGTATTCAGAAACTTTTGTCATCACAAACAAGCTTTTATGAAAATTAGTGGTGTCTTTCGGAAAAGCTTGTGTTATAATTTTTAGCTTAATCTAGTTTGATTTTAATGCAAAAGTTTAATCGCGGTGAGCTTTTAAGAATTTCTTGAATAATAAAATATATGTGTTAATGATTAAAAATTTGTATTTTGAGCTTTTCGTTCTATTTTATTTTAATTAAAAATCAGTGAAGACTTCAGTGCCGAATAGAACAATTTATCGGATGGAATGACCATTTTTTAAAAGGTTTTATGAAAATCTACTTCCTCAAATAAAGTCAGTAAAATGCTGTCGGCCAATAAAAATTTTAAACATGAAAATGTGAACTATTAAATGGACTTTTTAATTGGCCCATATAAGTTAAAATTGATAGAAAAGCTCATTAAGTGTATTAGAAAATTAAACTGTTTATAAAAACTAGGACTTCATAACACAAATATACACAAATAATGAACGCTACGATACACCTTTGTCCCCAATAAACCTTATTTGTTTAGTATGAAATCTAAAAAGCTCGGATAAAGCCAAGAATTTATTTTGTGATTTTGTTGTAATTGAGCTTTTACCACTTCTGGAACAATGAAAAAGTTTTCTGTAATCTTGAATTAAAATGCGAAAGCTTAAACAATTATGTAATACTAACTTAAAATCATATACAATAAATAAATATATAATTAAATAAAAGCTCTCGTTTTTGAAATAAAACGCTCGTTAAAACGTAGAACTCCGTGAAAAGAATCATTTACCAAACGAAATTAAAAACTTTTATTATTTTGATACTTTTTGATTTAAATAATAAAAAGCTTTTTAAATATTTAATAAAATTGTAATCGGTACTAAATTTTAATTTTAATTTTCATCAAAAAGTTTTATCAAAAACATTTGATGTAAATTAAATTTTCATTAAAATATTACTATTTTGAGCTTTACCAATTCTATTTTTAATTTGATCAAAAATATCCAACATTTAATGTTTATCATAAAACTATAAAGCGATAAATCGCTTATCATAAGGATTCGGAAACTTATTTCTTCTGCGAATAAATAAAATTTGTAATTCGTATTGTCAA
The DNA here is from genome assembly GCA_951394425.1 of Tipula unca. Taxonomy (NCBI): domain Eukaryota; kingdom Metazoa; phylum Arthropoda; class Insecta; order Diptera; family Tipulidae; genus Tipula; species Tipula unca. The sequence continues at coordinate 70,917,041 of OX596380.1, forward strand.
CACCATATATACTGTCCACTCGTGATAATCCCCCCCACTTCTTACCGAAAATAACCATGCTAAGCTTGGGTTAAATTTCATAACTATAACAATTTGTGTTGATATTATTTTTTAATATCCGTACCGTACGTAACAAATTATGTTTATAAACCGCAAAAACAATAAAAAATCAGCAAAATGATGAAGTCCGTCTGTGTACACATATTTCATGTACGAATATGTATATGAATGTACATACTTATATATGTACATGTATGTACATAATATGCCCAACAGAACAAGAGCAGGACCGAAAAAAAAAATTACCATACACAAACAGGTAGCTTTTTTTCCCGTTAATAAAGCACAAACCATTTGTTTTCTTGGTAAATACCAATTTGTTGTTTTTTTATAATATAAAAGCACCACTTTCCACATATAGTGTCTCTAAAGTAAATATGTGGCCACATATACGTATACATATATATATACTTCGAATCGGCAAGGATACATAAAATATGATATTTTATTTGTATGTAATCCTTGAATATGAAACGGTTTGTTGTTGTTGTCATTGTACATTATACTTCGTTCAGTGTGAGGAAATTTTGTTATCCTTGTTGTCGTTTATTTGCTAAATAAAAATTAATTCTGTTTAATTAAACATTTATGGTTGCGATAGGAACCATAAAATCTAAACAAAAATTGTGGTTGACGAATAACACAACACAATGTTGTATATATGTATGTCAAAATATAAACATACACCCAAGCAACCTAGGTATGTATGTAGTACCACCATTAAGCATTAAGCCAAAGAAAAAATTCTGAACGAAATAAAAATAATATCGAAAATACTGGTAAAAAGGATAACATTTTTTTGTTTTTTTGACAAGGTCATTAGTTTTCTAGGGAAAATGTTTTCGTGTGTATGTGTGTGTTGTAGAAAATGGAAATGGGTTCGTTTTGAAATTTAAATTTTTTTTTCCAAATAAAATTTAATCGAATACAAAATACAAGAGTTGTTTCGTACAGTATATGACTGACTATTATGATGTCATGACATGAATTTATTATGCAAATATGGAAATCAATAATGTTTGTTTGCAAAATAAATAGCTTGAAGCGAAAAGGATATATTATTGGAAAATATAAAATTGAGATTGTTACAATTTTGAAATTGAAATTATTTTAATAGAACAAAATTATTTGAAAGGGTTGGTCCGCACTCATGTTTTGTACAATACTCAACCAAAATGTTGATTTTTTTTTTTAAACCCAGGATTCTAACCTAATTCGCAGAAGCGTATTGTAGGCAAGCAAACTGTAAGTTTGAACCAAGGTATGGAGGACAACTGTTCTACATTAATAGATCTACAGCTGAAAACCAGAAACCAAATAATATTGAATGCAGGCAGTCATCATCTTCCTCAAGGCAGTCCTCACAAAATAACATCCTGAGAAATGGCCCATGACACGTGAGAATCTTCGATATCACAATGTGATGGCACCCACATTACCGTAACGGTTATTGGAACAAATAAGATTAATAAAGTATTTGCAATCCTTGACAAGTTTGGAGATAGGCAAGGGATTATTTAATGAATTGAGTACAGCTTTGCTATCAGTACACAGAATAATGTTTAGGTTTTTAACAGCGAAATTCAAAGCATCCATAACTCTGTATTTCAGCGCTATTATTTCCGCTTGGAAAACAGTGCATAGTGATCTATGATTAGACCAAGGACCCTAGAATCCAAACCCAGCACTGAGGCTAGAGCAAGGGCCATTTGAAAAAATTTGTCTAATTATTGGAGAAAATCCTCCGAAAACCGCAAATCACTTGATTGATAAACCACCGTGAAAAAGTTGGAGAAGTTGTATTCAGGTAGTGATCTATCATTAACCATATCGATTTCTGGTAAAAATGAAGTGTAATTTTTACAAATTTGTCTATGTCCCAAGATATGTAGAACCGAGAACACTCCAGGCTCCAATGCACCTCAAGCTGCAGGACAAGCGGTGCCAAGAATAAAGATGCGTAACTGAGGCAAGAAAAGAATGGACACCATAGCAAGAAGTGGAGTCGAGAACATAGCTCCAGTAACAGCCCTACAAGCCGTGTTTTGAAGACTATTAAGTTTAGTAATAGAAGCCATTAGATAAACCACTGACCACCACACAATAGAAGCGTAAGATAATTATAAATGAAAAAAAAATCCTGGGTGTTAAACCCCAATAATGTGACTATATCTTAGATAATACCAAGATGCTTGACTCGGTTACATCTGGTAATCGGTCTCCCAAAAAGAGATGGAACGAATAGATCGAAACCATTCATATGCCTAGTAAAGAAAATTAAATCTGTCTTAGACGGGTTGACGTGCAGACCCTTGTCAATGCACCATGCCTCAACAATACTTAAGGCATGCTGCATTAAATCGAATACACAGCTTTTCACTGCCTTGACAGAAACTGACACACCATCTAGTTCAGTCTCTAAAGTGCGAGACTTCAGCATATATTCAATCTATTTGACAATGGTGTGATTAATACCAAAATTGTTATAGGCATTAGTAATCGAGATAAACTAGATACTATCAGTATTCCCGTAATATCGTCGAGGAAAGTACTTAGAAGAAACTCCTTATTATTGAGGGATCTTTCAATTCTAGTTACAAGTTCATGTAGGGCAGTTTCACAGGACTCTAATAAATTAGTCGCTAATAAACCTGCCTACGATTCTACCTTAAGCTTTAAGAAAAATTGAAGACAGACTAATAAGTCAAAAAGACATCGGATCTGTATAATCGGATTTGAACTCTACTACTGCTACCCCTGGAAAAGGTATATCAAATGGTCAAAATACCATCAGGCCCACCAGCCTTATAAGGTGCAAAGAAAAACAAACTCCAGCGCAGAACATCTTGATTGATCAGCTTATAAGCCAAGTCCCAATCAGGAGCCACAGAAAGAACCTTAAAGTGAATTCGGTAGCGAATCTTAAACTTCGTTATATTCATTTTGTGCCACGAAGAAATCATCCCAATCAACTTGGCGATTGAAGTTTTTTGCTTTATTTTTTAGTTTCTTAGCGGATGACCTTAACATTTTAAGAGGTCCAAAAGGGTTTGTTATGAGTCTTTTGGTTGGTACTAAGAGGACTTTTTAAAAGCAGTCGAAATTGCCACCTCAAGTAAAGACGCATGGACCTCAATGTCGTTACTCGACCGGATTACTCTCGATACGGTAAGTAAACAAGCCACTTCGAGAGAGAAAAGTCACCAATTAGTTAATTTACTGTTACGATATGGCAAACAAGATACACCAATCAGAGGTGAGAACATCATCCGTCACCCTCAAAAATTAAATCAATGATAGATATTGAGCATAAACTGATGTCAATCACAAATGTCGATTACTTTGGATTGTACTTGCGCCGATCTCTGGGAAGCTAAACCTGATCATAGTTTCAGATTAATGAATCTTCAAAGCTCAATGCCTGAGGCCTATTAAGATATCACAGGGATTAACGGTTGAAAATCAATCATCGTGTACCTCTAACTCTTATATAGCACACTACAAGATTTTTGCATATTTTGGCTTTTTCTTGCGCCGATCTCAGAGATGTCCCGCTAAACTTGATCATAGTTCCACATTTATCAATCTTAATCATAGATTAAGAGTGACGCCCGAGGCCTATTAAGATATTCTGGGGATTAATAATGAAAAGCAATCATCGCGTACCCCTAACTTTTACATAGAAAACACCAAGAATTGTAGTTATTTTCATATCAGAGAAGTTCTGCTAAATTTAACCATGGTTCTAGATTTATCAATCTTTAGAGAGCTGAACGCCTTGGGCCTAGTAAAATATTCTGAGGATTAACAGTGAAAATCAATTATTGCGTATCCCTTACTTATACATAGCACGCATTAAGCATTTCGAGCACTTTGCATTTTGTTTGCACCGATCTCAGAGAAGTCTCACTAAACCTTATCATAGTTCCAGATAAATCAATCTTCAGGCTCAACGCCTCGATTTTTTAAGATGTCCTGGGAATTAATGGTGAAAATCAATTATCGCGTACCCCTAACTTAAACATACCAAACAACACGAATTTTGGTTATTTTGGATTTTCCTGGCGCCAAGTGTGTACATATGTATCTCATCTACGTCCAGATTGCCCAATATAAAAATTATGGCAGTCAAATGCAAATTAGTTTAATTTATTCACACCACAGCCGATGCCATGTAATCAATGGTTGGTTATACATGGAGGATGATTTATTGGAATATTATTTTTCTCTAGGCATCATAAGAAATTGATGGATTTGTTGATTTCATTTACTAAAGGGAACCTGATATTTTAATGAATCTTTGTTTACGTTTGTGGGTAATGTTCAACTTTAGACCAAAGCAAAATATTTTCAGCACACGTACCTTGTACCTATATACCAATAAATGATGTTGTTTGTGTTTACGCCACGAAAATGTGCTTTCCCTAGTGGTTAACCTTCGCTTTGCGCATCAAACTTGTTGTTATGTTGGAAGTAATTTTAGAAAATACATAACTCTTTTTACCGAAGGTTATTTTTGATCGCTTCGTTTATCTTAAACTTAGAATTTTACGTCATAGAAATTGTGAATCGACCAATTTTCGGGGAATTAGGTTTGTTTTACCTGTCATTTCACTATATACAGAGCATTAATAAAATTGCTCATCTTGAAGAATTTTCAAAGAAGTGCAAACTTTAGCTGTTGATGTTTGTGTTGAATAACAACCTTATAAAGTATTGCATCAGCACATAAGCGTATAACGTATCATTGTGCCACGGTACTAACTCGGACATTAACTGGTGAAAGAGACGGTAGGGTTAAGATTAAATTTGCTGCCATCAATGCCATCAAATTTAATCTTAACCCGGCTGGCAAGTTTCCTTAATTTTTGAACAGCTGAGATGTATGGTGGCCGTGGTAAAGAAACCCGATGCACTCCATTTTGCAAATATCTACCCTCGTAGATTGTAGGCATTGCTATCGACAAAAAAAAAACATTTCCCGATTGTTAAAGTAGGCTTTGCTGAAAAAATTTTCTTGGATTCAAAAAGCGACCCAACCCTATATAGTCTCTCGACTATACGCCATTAAACACTTTATGGTGCTCTTTATCCAATTAATTCGCCAATATGATATGACTTTTGGACCCTCGCATCACATTAATTCCAACAAAATGGTTTCAAAGTAACTCTTCGTATAGTTACACTCTGACACGTCGTTTTTACACTCATTAAGGCCCGAGGCCTATTAAGATATTTTAGGGATTAATAGTGGAAATCAATCATCGTGTACCCCTATCTTTTACATAGTACGCTCCAATTCAATTTTCATTTTTGATTAATTACCGACAAGCCAGCAAAGTCATTAACCTCTATGAATTTATTAGTTTTTATTCCAATGATTTGTAAAGTTTCAGCTTCACGGCCCTTGATAGTTGTTTAGATTTTAGCAGTGGCCTTAGAGGATACAAAGCACGGCTGCCAGCTGTCAGCCGCACTTTAATATTCTCAACCACACTGTTATCGCGAGTTATAGGAGAGCCCAAATATTTGAACCTCCTCAATATACCTTAAACGTGTATGTAGTGACAACTACTAAAATCTGGTGTGCCATTGTCCCTATAATCAGATGTAATGTATTTTGTTTTGGACTCATTGATCGGGAGTCCAACAGAAGCTGGAAACTCTACAAGCGGATCAAGTGTTTCCTTCACTCCGTTGCTATTCTATTCGAAACGCAACGACGTTATAACAAAAGATGTAATCTAACATGAGATTAAAGAGTATCGGGGACAGAGCTTCACAGTTTCGTGTCGGGAGTACGAACCTATTGTTTTCACAGACGGCTTGATTTCTGCTAGCTCTCGCATTAAAGTCCCCAATTACCATTCTAACATCGTGTTCGGATATAGATCCCATCAGATCATCCAAGTCATTGCAAAATGAGTCTTTATCTTGGGGCTGGATGACTTCATGCGCAAACGAAGCTTAGTCAATCGGTTATTGGCTGCTTGGAAATCCAAAACAGCATTCTTTATCTGCGGCCCAAGAAACAATCCATATTCAAGATTTCCGAGGTCATCACCCCTGAAGAGCAAAGGATAGCCCTGGGACACATAGTCCCCACTTTTAGGACAGCTATAGTTTCTTGAAGAGCAAATACTACTTCATGCACGTGATTAGGCCCCTCCAACGCTCCTGGTTTTCTAAGTGACTGCACGTTCCACATGCCGATCCTAAATCTCGAGTCCAATTGTTTTTTTGTTGACTTTATAAAATTATTCTTTTTTTTACGGATGCGGGTCGTCAGCCCAGCGATCCAACCGGTAAGTCGCCTCCTACGACAAGCAAAGGATGTTGTAGTGGTATTCTTGGAAAACATGTTCGTGGCATTTACATTTATGAGACATGTGAGTGCCCTTCGACCACGGGGGCAAACAAATGGTAGATTAAAAAATTTCGGGTTGATATTGAATTTAGCATGGAAACACACTTCGCAACTGTTGGCTATTTGTTTGGCCGGTATTTTTTTAATGGCTTATTGTTGTTTGGATTAAATTTCTCGTAAACATGAATGTAATTTGAAACTGGGTTGCTAGGAAAAAATATCAACTCAAATGTCTTATGTTTATATAAGAATTTTCTATATCTAATCCAAATTATTTATTAACAGACATTGAGGACACATTTCTATATTATGTCGAGTTTGGGGAATTCTATGGAATTTAATGTATGTATGTACGTATATGTGTTCGTTAAAGCTATAAAATATGCATCGAGAACTTTATGTATGTGTATCCGGCATTTCTTAGATTATACTTAATAAAAGTTATTTTTAGATTTTATGTGCACTTTAAGGATTGAGGTTATGTTGATTTAAAATTTCCAAATAAATCCATATAAGTACCAAAAAAAAAAATAATTTAGCGGGATCTGAATGTGGGAATGTTTCCTTGTATTACATTATTTTATTATGCAAGTAAAGTCTGTGTGTATGGGTTGGTATTCCATTTCCTGTATATACTATATACAGCAATTTTATCTTCCGCTTCGAGTAGACTATATGTATTGGTATTGCTTCGTTCCCAGGTATCGTACAAACATTAAAATTTAATTATATTTCGCAAATTTTTTGTTGGCTTGTATTTTAATTAAATTAAGTACATAATCACGTTTTTATTTAAAATCTTGTTATATTCTTTATTTGTGTGAACAAAGTTAAGAAAGATTTCATAACATCATTTCATAATATTTTCATTTCATTTCTTTTTATATATACCAACACCATCATACATACCACACGTTATATAGGTAATAATGTAATCATATAATCGGATCCGATTGTTATAAGAAAAATTCACGTGCTTACAATTAAAGATTATATATAGATTAACAAATGGTTCGGCAAATGAAAAAGAATATCATGCCTTTTGGTAATCATTTTCATTAACGTAATAAAATTTTATTTATTTGGATCACATTACACAAGCTATAATAATAATAATGTGGCCAATTAAATATGTAGATTAGAGTATGGTTACGGTTTTATGGCACATCCATACGACAGACTTTAAAAATTGTGCTTATTAATCCAAATTGTCATGACTTCTAGTCATAAACATTTGACATTTTCACAATATAGTCACTGGGCTCCATATATAAATGCGAACAAATAGATGAGGGGTTGCGTGATGAACGTGGCGCGAAGGGATCCACTAATTGAAAGAATATGACATTTCGATTAAGAAGTTGTGAGAGGGTTTCTTGTAAATATAAAACAAAACAGTGTACAAATTACCAACAGTTAGGACGCACAAATAACTTCTGCAATAGGCAAGCCAAATGTGTCAAATGTGCAGAGAATCATCAAACCAAGCAATGTCAATAGCTGCGAAATGAAAAAAAACCTGTATCAGAATAAGCTATTGGGTCGATGGGGAACATTAAATCCGGTCGGTAAAATGAGTGACGACGAGGAACCATTTTCTTTCAATAGGAACACGACATTGCAAAGGAAATCGTCGGTAGGCAACCAGGCTGATCCTTTTTGTACTACTGGAAGCAAGGAACAAGCGATACATGAATGGCCCTTTGGTGGAAGAAGTACGGCACTCCAAAGAACACCACCATCAACCCCACCGCCAGGGAACACCACACTGCTGTGTGAACTTAACAATGAGGAGGAAAATACTTCTTCCATCAAGCATAAAAATTCCAAGCCAACTGCCAAAGCCACGTCCAGCGCACAAGTAGTTATAATACATAACGCGGAACTAATAAATAAATTTGAGCAAATGGAGAAATTAATCGCGCAACTGAACAATGAAGTTGCCGTGCTAAAGAAAGAAAACCTTATGCTAAAGGAAACCGTAAATAAAAATAACAATGTAGGAAACTTGGCAATAATGAACAACCAATTTCAAGTACTCGCAGATCAAGCCGAATATAAAACTGATGAAGATGAGCTTGAAAAAGAAACAAATTGGAGACTACAGAACTCCAAGAGGGCAAATAAGAAACCTAGAGAAGAAACCAATCCAAGCAAGAGGAAAACTGAATCATCACCGGAAGTTGAGCCAATGCAAACCCACATTAAAACTGGCAAAGCATGTTCTGGATCAAAAGTGCATGAGACAGAAAAGAAAAAACAGGTACCACCTCCGATCAATATTCTAGGAATAACCAACCACGGTAGTATTCAGAAACTGATGTAGTACGAAATGACTACAAAGTAATATCGCTCAGCAATAATATTTGGAAAATAAATACAACAGAGCCTGAAGATTATAAAGCTATAGCTAACAAACTAAATGCTGATGGTCACCAGTGGTATACCTACGAGGACAAAAATGATCGATCAATTAAAGTAATGGCAAGAGGTCTCCATCCAACTTGCTCAAAAGATGAAATTATTGAGTACCTGCAAAACAAAGGCCTGAAAATAATCGATGCAGTCAACATCATCAGAAAAGAGAGAAGAGAAAACTGGGACGGAAATGTTGAAATCATGAGAAGAGGTCTCCCACTTTTTATGCTAACCTTCGACAACCAAGAAAAAATCGAAAATATTTATAATATTAAGGCTATCCTCAACCTTAGAGTTAGAATAGAAACACCGAGAAAGGTCACTCGACTAATACCACAATGTAAAAAGTGCCAAGATTATAATCATACACAAAAGTACTGCCACCGTGAAGCAAGATGTGTTAAATGTGCAGGAAAACACGCAGGAAATGACTGCACAGTCCCCCGAGATACAACACCGAAGTGTATCAACTGTAATGGCCAGCATCCAGCCAACTACAGAGGATGTGAAGTTGCAGTAGAACTACAAAAAATGAGAGATAAATCACGCAAACCAGGTACATCAGTAAATGTACAAACTATAAAAAGAACCACGGAGCCTAAACCGTCAACTGCTAATCATCACATACAAAGCCAGAGAGTAAACGAAAACGTTACTTATGCACAAGTAGTTCAGCAAACAGAGGAGAAACAGTTAAAAGTGGATCTCGTTCTACAGGGCATACTGAGAAATCTAGAGAACATTAATAATAGACTTATTTCGCAGGAAATGAGTCAGCAGAAAACACTAGAAGAAATGCAATCACAAACTAGTTTCAATAAAAGAGTAGAAAAAAACCTTGATCGAGTGTATCAAAATATAAATTATATAAAATCGAATTATAAACAAAAGAAATGAATAAAACATTACGAATTGTAACCTGGAATGCAAATGGGCTATTGCAACACATTCAAGAACTAGATATATTTTTAAACATGCATAATATAGATATATGTCTTATATCAGAAACCCATTTCTCCAAAACTTCATTCTGTAAAATAATAGGATATAATTGCTACTATGCACTACATCCTGAGAACAAAGCCAGAGGTGGATCAGCTATCCTCATAAAAGAGTTTATAAAACATAACGAAGAACCAAAAGTTGAGAACCTTTCCATGCAAGTCACAACAATCAAAATACAATTAAGCAATATTAAAACATGCAGTATCTCAGCAATATATTGCCCTCCAAGATACAATCTCAAACAAGTAGATTATACTAATCTTCTGAAAACGCTAGGAAGTGTCTTTTTAGTTGGAGGTGACTATAATGCAAAAAATACATATTGGGGATCTCGGTTAACGACCGCTAAAGGAAAAGAACTGTTCGCAGCAGGCAAACAACTAAAATGCGAGTTTCACTCAGGCGGTACACCAAGTTGAAGTTCCAGACCTTATAGACTTCTTTATTACAAAAGGGATTTCAGATAATTATATCCATATAGAGAACAGTGAAAGTCTATCATCAGATCATTCACCAGTTATTATGATACTTAGCCAAACAATTATTTTGAAAGAGAGCAACCCGAAATTAACGAGCTTCAAAACCAATTGGGATCTCTTTCAAACACAGTTAACAGAAAGAATTAGTCTGCAGAACCCAATTCAGGGATCAGTCCAAATATGTAGAAGACGAATTAGATAAGCTCATCTATAATATCCAATATGCTGCGTGGGAAAGCACTCCAAATAATAGGCAGGAAATGAAGCGCAATGCTAGCTATCCAGAGGAAGTGAGAGAACTTCTTAAAAATTAAAGAAAAGCACGGAAGAATTGGCAAAAACATCGAAATGCTGAAAATAAAAGAGTATTTAATCATTTGTGTAACAAATTAAAATACCTTATAAAAGACATTAAAAATCAATCAGTTAATAAATACCTCAGCACTCTAACTGGGCAAAAAGATACTGATTATTCATTATGGAAAGCAACTAAGAATATTAAAAGACCTAAACTTCAGATTCCTCCAATTAAAAATAATGAAAATTGGGTTCGAAATGCTAAACAAAAAGCAGATTTGTTTGCAAATAAACTTGAAGAAACATTCCATAACCTTACCCAAAACAAACGGAAGAGAAAAATATTACACCAATAAATAAACAGGATGACGTAAATATTACACCTGTAACATTGAAAGAACTAAAATGGGAAATCAAGAATAATCTGAATGCGTATAAGGCTCCAGGATATGATCTTATAACAGGTCAGATAATAAAACTGTTACCGGAGAAAGCGTTGAGGAAACTAGTGCATATAATTAATGCAGCATTTCGACTAAGATATGTACCAAGGCAATGGAAAGTTGCAGAAGTAATTATGATACTTAAACCGAACAAACCTCCGCATGATAAAGCTTCATATAGGCCAATTTCTCTGCTACCAACATTATCGAAACTATTTGAAAAAGTTCTTCTTAAAAGACTAAAACCAATTATCGAAGAAAGGAATCTTATCCCTTCACATCAGTTTGGATTTAGGGAAAAACATTCTACGATAGAACAAGTACATCGAATTACTGATGTAATCGAGAAATCACTAGAAAGCAAACAAATCTGCTCAACTATATTCCTTGATGTAGCGCAAGCATTTGACAAGCATTTGGGCTAGAATTCAAACTTCATCGAGATCTTCCGGAGCAATTTTTTCAAATTTTAAAATCATACATATCAGAGAGGCACTTCCGAGTAAAGTATGAGAATGAGTACTCCCAACTAAAAAGAATAACAGCCGGAGTACCACAAGGGAGTGTTCTTGGGCCAATCCTATATCTCCTATATACTAGAGATATACCAATTATACAGAAGAAACAATGGCGACTTTTGCCGATGACACGGCAATACTTGCAACAGCAAAGAACATCAATGACTCCACTAGTAAATTACAGAGGACTACTAACCTGATATGTAATTGGACAAAGCAATGGCGAATTAAATTAAATGAAGCAAAATCAATCCAAGTGAACTTTACAAATCAAAAAGTTAACCATACACCAATAATGATAAACTCAATAGTAGTACCCCATGCAAACACTGCCAAATATCTTGGTATGACTTTAGATGCTAAGCTTAGATGGAAGGAACACATAAAAAAGAAGAGAGAAGAACTAAACATAAAATTTAGAAAAATGCATTGGCTCCTAGGGAGACAATCTGAACTAGCGATCCATAACAAACTGCTGTTATACAAACAAATTCTGAAGCCTGTATGGACATATGGTAGCCAACTCTGGGGATGTGCCAAGAAGACAAATATCAAAATCATACAAACAGTTCAAAATAAAATCCTACGATGTATTGTTAATGCACCGTGGTACATTCGAAACGACAACCTCCATCGAGATCTCAAGATTGAGCTTGTCGCGGATGAAATTAAGCATCATGCAACAAAACACCTACAACGTCTGCACCAGCACCAAAATCTGGACATACGCTGTATGCTGACTACATCTCTAACAAGAAGACTGCAAAGAACCAAACCACTGGACTTATCGCGACCAGGAGGTCAGTAGACTTACTGTGGCGAAAAATCTGAGGGAGGAGTTACACTAACTGGGGATAATCACTTGATTACGCCGACTATTCAAAATACTGTATTATGCAATGTAAATTACTAAATGGGTACAAGACTCAGTCATAATATAAATAAATATAAAAAAAAAAAAAAAAAAAAAAAGAATAAGCTAAGTAAATGCGCAGCCAGCCTAACAAACAATATGATACTATTAGAAAAGAGGTCTTCTACGCCCAGGTGACCAAAACTTTAAATAATATTCAAAATCACACCAAAATCAGGCAAAAACCTGTGCAATATAATGAAGATGCTCACCAAATTTCAAGCTGACATGAGACAAAATTTCAGCCAGCTCTCTAACAGGGGGAAAAACACGAAGATAATAATAAAAAAAAGATAAAAAGTAAATGACTGTAATGGTCGTATGTATAATAGCCTGACACGCTAACGGGCTTAATGCAAGAGCCACTTTACAGAGAATAACTTTATCGAAATTATGGGATATAAAGCATATTGGACATAGCATCCCAGTGGTTGTGCTCGAGGAGGGACAGCAATCTTAATCAAATAAAACATCCGTCAGTTCCAACCAGAGAAAATTTATTTTATGCAAACTACTATAATACGATGAACGATATGGTGGTGACTGGGGCTGCACTAAGTCTAGGAGCGATCTACTGCTAACCAAGACATTATATTGCAAGAAATCAATATGTCATCATTTGTAATAAACTTGGACGAAGGTTTACTATTACTACATGTGACTACAACGTGAACCACATTGCTTTGGGGATCACAACTCATAACACCAGGAAAAGCAAAAGAACTCCTAAGTGCAATAGAAATGTCAGGTTGTGTATATTACTCATCGCGTAAGCCAACTTATTGGCCTACAGACATCAACCAAGTTCCTGATTTGATTGACTTATACATTTCGAAAGGATTATCACCTTGAGTACACCTTGAAGTTGGTATTGAAGACCTTACTTTCGATCGTCATTAAATTCGTAATCATTAAAATGAAAAGGACACTTAACCTTACTAAAAAAATTCACGGGTTGGGAATTATTTAGAGAGAAACTGGACAATCTATAATTTAGTTAAAAGTTTGTCTCAAAACTAAACAAGAACTTGAAAGAGAACTAAAGAGGCTGCACCCGTATTAGGTGAGAAAGTTGTCCAAGAGATCAACTATCCTCTGGAGATTAGAGAACCGATAAAAGAAAGACGTACGAGTATATGAACCAGAAATATTATTGACAAAAGAGATTTTAATCGAGTAAGTAATAAAGTTAACCGATTAGTTAAGGAACATAAGGAGCCTTGTACTGAAAATTATCTGAAAGGACTGGGTGATGAAGGTAAGAAAAACTAATCTCTTTGGAAAGCAACATACATACATAATACTTCCTTCCGACTTAAATATGTGTCTGAGTGTTTCAAGGCTACACAAATAGTCATTATAAATAAAACAGATAAGCCCGATCAGCAAATGACATCATACAGGCCGATCTGTTGTTTTTGAAACGACTAAGACCAATGATCATCATACCTGATTTACAGTTTGGATTCAGGGATAAACATTCGACCATTGATCATGTTCAGTGCGTGACCGCAAAGATAAAACAAGCATTTGAAGAGAAAAAATATTGCCCTGCCGTATTTCTAGATGTATCACAGGCTTTCGAGGATCGACATACATATACCCTCTACCCAACTCTGAAATTGACGAGTAACTTTTTTTTAAGTTTATTCAAATTACTGAGCTGGATGTTAAAGTAAAGCATTTCAGTGTATTGCCACTAATGTGCAAGTGGTTCAGATTCCATTAGTAGCATAAATTTATATTGACAATAACCAAAATTATTAAATTTGCTTTATTAATTAAATCTTAAGAATTTTTATTTCGGTACTCAGACCTTTGGACATGTTAGATCAGAATTACTTCTTAGTCCAGAAGCTTTAGACTTGGGGAGCAGGTTTATTCAATTTAATTAATGAGCGTTCAATTTTTCTGGTTCATATTTTTCCAGCTTTTGTTCACTTGGGTTATCGCTTAATGTGAACCAGACTCAATGTCTCTTCAATTACAAATTTAAATCTTCAATTTAACTCGTCGGTATTCAAATTAATTTTGTCAATTCAGTCAGAAGTTTCAGGATTATTTTCAATAACGTTAAGGACAAGGAATTCTGTATAAATGCTGAAAATCCCCAAATTTATACAAACATCGATCACTGATCGAGTTAAAGCCTTTGGCAAAGTCTGAATACACCACATCAACCTGCTTGTGATTTTCAATCGCTTTAATAGTTGTATAAGTATTCTTACCTGCGTACACAGATTTCTGCGCATGTGGACCTTAATTTCCCCGACAGTCATGGGAGTAACATATCCAGAATCAATAAACAGCCAAAACACAAGACCGGCACTGACGAAAAGTTAGAAACATCGAGGGACTCCATAACAGCAAAAGAAGGGCTGCTCATAACTGAGCAGAAAAAGTTTGTGACATGGACTAGGGAAATTGTCGGCTGGGATAACTTAGAAAAGGACCACGTATCTTATCCATCTCAATTTCCGTTTTCTGATCTCCTTCGTTCGGCAAGAAGCAATTGATTAGCCGCATGTGGCATTTGTTCACAACTACCTGAAGTCTTTAGTAACTTTCAGTATGTTTATCTCCACGTTTCACAGTCAAACAGCAGACTACTGATTTTACACAGGCGTTGAACATTCGTTTCTGGATAAGACAGATACATCCCAGATTTTATGGAGCTTGTTGAAGGTGTTTGCTTTGTTGATCCGTTGGTTGATGTATTTTCCGTGCCGCCGGTTCTTGCTATACAGTACAACCAAGATATATGAATTTTTCGACATCTTCTATGGTTTCTTGGTTGATGTCTGTGTGTTAAGCCTCAGGGTTTTTGTCTTCTTAATGTTTATTCTACTTCTTGTGCTGGATGTCTAATAGCTTTTGTTGTTTTTGCTGCATTCGTCGGCGTGCTTGTGTGTTTGTCGGCATACATCATCTGCGTAGTCAAGATCATTGAGTTTTCTAATGGTATCCCACTGGATGCCATTTGGTGATGTTGTCTAGCTTGCACAACTATCCAATGCTATGAGGAATAGTAGTGGAGACTGACCTTTTGTGTTGAATACTATTTTCAGCATCCCGGTACATTTCTTTGGTGAGTTCGGTTGTTTTCCTCGGTATGCCTATTATGGTATATGTTGATAATTCCAAAAGCTTTGTTTTCTCCAGCTTCATCTGGATGATTGCTGTCCTAATGCAGTTGTCTTCGAAGGACCTTTTACATCTATAGTTGTTGTTAGGTTAGGTTAGGTAAGGGTGGCTGTCCTAAAGGACTAGCATAGACACAAAATTGGTCCGTAGCTGTACTACATTCGAGTTTCCTCCTCTTCACTCGCTAAACCATCCTGAGCACCCGGATCTCGATTTTACTAAGATCCGAGAGGTCGTTCAAAGGGGAAGTTCCCATAAATTTTGTTCTGCTGTACGCTAGACTAGGGCAGGTGCAGAGTAGATGGAGCACATTTTCCTCCTCCTCCTCATCACCACAGCTGAGGCAGAAATCGTGGGCTGGGACACCCAGTCTGCTCACATGTATCCCAATGAGACAATGTCCCGTTATAGCTCCCACGACCATACCAATATGTTGCCGTCGAAGCGATATCAGTTGGCCTGATCTGGACCGGTCAAGTCCAGGCCAGATCTGCCAGGTTGTTACACACGTACTGGCTTTAGACCATCTGACGTTCGTTTCTTTTATGGCTTCTTCCTGAAGCAGCAGTTTACATGAAGCAAGTGGTATCTTTATATCCCGCATGCTTTGGGGTATTAGGCATGCTGTACCCTTACGGGCCAACTCATCTGCCATCCTTACGGGCCAACTCATCTGCCATTACATTCCCTGCGATATTGAAATGCCCTGGCACCCACGTCAAGCGGATGTTGAACTGATCAGCCATCTCATTCAAAGATGCCAGACAGTTCTGGGCTACCTTTGACGTCAGGGAGTATGATTGTAGCGTTTTAATAGCAGCCGGGCTGTCCGTAAAAATGCGAATATCCCTCGTAGATATTACATTATACTTCAACCAGTCCATGACTTCCATTATCGCGGTCAAGGATAGTTGTTGTTACCCAGCCGTTTGTGATATTATTTTTGTAAACCTTACCGATGACGTTTCTTACACATTGATGTAATAATGTGCGCATATCACTACCCCTGGATATTTTTTCTTTGCTTGTCGAGTAATACTGAATAATTTCAGTTGGTGGCGCGTTCTTCAATCTCTAATCCAGTGTTCTTGTGTTGTCTTGATAGCCGAGCACACGTGTAGCAGTTTTCACGTAGGTTTCTTTTATTTGTTCCATTTTTCATCCATTGTGCTGGTTTTGTTATAAGGTAGATAGAGTAGAATCGTTTCATTGGTTAGTTGGTTGGTCACTGGGCATCTGCTCCTCTATTGCTCTTGTTTACTTCTTATTACCAAATACATGCTGATGAATATCATTACTGTGTGCACTAAATATTATGAAGCTCGTAGAATTTTGTGATTCTTATTTTTGAGTATGGATACTTGGGATATTCTGCTACTTACAGGATTCCATTCCATTCAAGGCCGTGAAGTTCTATGTTGTATTGATTGCTTCATTCACTTTTCAACTTGTGCTATTTGTGTCCGATTATCGTTCGCTATATGGTCGATATTTGTGGTGTTTACTGGTTTGTATTATTCGTTTCCATAATTACTTTTGATTTGGGATTAATAATGAATGATTGGTCACTTGTACACATATATACGTACATACGGACTTTTTAATTTTGAATTCCCTATATGCCTGTGATGTTGTGCATCAGGATATAAGCAATGGCTATACAAGTGAAGCCATTCACAAAAATTGCTTATAGAAGAGCCACCAAAATCGTTATATTGATTGCAAAGAAGTCGTTGAAAAATAATTGTGAATCATTGCTAGACATATTCTGACCTTCAGAGAACTGGCAGTCCAGCGACAATATATGTAAACAATACCATTTTTGGATTCTACTTTCTCAGAAAGTTTTTATGCTGTCAGTGTGAACCTGAAAACTGTTTGCTTAGATTCTCTTACTATATACACATACATACACAAGTAATCGAATATCACCAAGCACAACATTTATATTTTAAAAAACTCAAATGCTGATATACAAAAAAAACAGCCAGAAGCTTTACTGCCATATTAACCAAAAAGTTATAAAAATATCAAAAAAAAATTAAAAGTTTAAATTTCGTTCAATAGGTACATACAATAAAAAATATCCTAATTTTGATTTCATGTATCGATTCCAAGAAAGGATTGTTTACATTCACAAGCGTTGTGTAGGTGTTGGTTAAAGGTAAACGGTTAGTGTGGGTGATGATACATACATATATTATATTTTGAACTGTATGCTGGTTAGGATATCGTTTCTTTTGTAACCTATATACATATTTATTCAATTATGAATCTTTGAAACTTTAAGAAAATCTTAAATCTTATCGTATAAAGGGACGAAAATCGGTAATTTGATTTACATAAAAATAAAAATAAATTTACGCATCCAAAAATCTCGGCCACGGTATATGGTTGTACTCGTAGTATGTACCTATGTATGTATATATAGGGAGCTGAATATAATTTTTTTTTTAAATTAAATTTTTTAATATATTTAATTAGATTTATCCAAATTAGGAAATAATAATTTCCTTTCGTTTTTCTTCTGTCATCTTATTTTTATATCTTGTTTCTGTTTTCCTTGCTTTTGAGATTTTCTGTCCGCGCACACCATTCCATTTCTCCGTCGTATTATTCTCGCACCCACTATAAGTCATACACATAGACGAATACTATATTATAGAGGGATGGTGGTTGCTTATCAACAAACGGCGAACGTAAACGTGAAAACATCGGTGAATAAGCGTATACTGTAGATACATAAATTTTATACTCATCATCGTATTGATGATCATCATCAATCTCATGTATATACTCTTGTGTATATGTCGAGAATCTTGAATCTAACACATTAATAATACATTTTGTATATTTAAGTTTATATAAGAATGGGCCCTATATATGTATATACGAAATGGTATGAGTGATGGATTTAATAGATAAGATTTGAGGTATAGATTAACTGTGGGTGGCTGTATGAAGAGATAGATAGACGCGCCATGAAAGGTACACACACACGCACACACCCACCAAACAAAAATATAGTATAGAGAAGATACGCGGGAATGTAATAATCGAATTTAATGAAGCGATTTTTATGTCTTTGTTACAATGTTTGCACGAAGAGCTTTGGGACTCTTTGTTCGATGATTGTTTTGCTTACACCTCGATAGATTTTTAGTTGTGCCTTTAACAAAATTAATGTATTGGAAAGTATAAGTATGATTTTACTGCGTCATTTTTATATTTGGGCGGTTTAGCAGCAATCCCAGAAAACAGTGGCCACATATCGCTCCTGCAGGTCGGATATTTCATATTTCTCAAAAATTAAATAGAAAACAGACAAAAATTTTTAAAATTCGATTGTAAAAATTTCAAATTCTGAATTTGCAATTAAATTTTGAAAATTTATTGAATTCCTTAATTCGATGGAAAATGGCAAAAATCCGAACAACACTGAAAATTCGAATAAAATCTGATGAAACCTGAAAAAATTGAATGCAACCAAATTTTCATTTAGAAGTTTACTCGTAAAAGTACGATTTGAGATTCTACAAAACAAATTAATTTTTTTTAAAATCCAATAGTTCTGAATTTAGTTTAGAAAATTCTAATTTATAAAGGTCCGCTTTGATTCAAACAATTTTCGAATTGTGATTTTAATTTTGTTTAATTGGGAAATGTTTCGTAATTATTAAATTCTGAGCAAACCCTATCCAAATTAGGTTATACCAAAATATGGAAGTTGAAATATTTTGAATCAATTTATTTGTGAAACTCCTGAGAATTGATTTGAGCCAATTTGGGCTAATTGTAAAAGTCTTACCTGTGGTTATATATTGGAGAGTTAGAGTGCACTCTAAAATGGAATAGAAATAGCGATGGACTAAACCGTGAATTTTCGTATGTGACAACACTGCACAACTATTGTACTCCAGTCTAGTCATCCGATAAAACATTCATATCACTACTGATTTAGTGGAAACGATTTGCGAACATTGCAGAGCGAAAGCTGTAAAGGCAAACGGAATTAACTATATAAGTAATCAGATCTGCTTTGCCTGTCAATGTGTAACAAAAATGACATGCATCAACATTGCAGGGTAGCGGCGCCCAGCTAATGCAGGCACTTTATCTAGATATAATTATCAAGAGAATATTTTATTTACCAAATCAATCCCAAATATCAATAGCGACGTGGCGTGTTAAAATAATGGTTTGCACCAGTCTTAAATTCATCTATCGAAGCTGGAGTTCCACAAAACAATTTTTTTTGTAAAATCATCATTCAAAAATAATTTAAAAACTTTATATTTGAAAGAAATTCTGAATTTGTAAAAAAATTAAAGTTCAAATATGAGACTGATACGAAATTCAGCATTTGGAATTTTTTTTAGAATTTTGTTAATATTTTACAAATTTGAAAAAAAAAATCAGGTTAAAAGCTAACGTTTTTACCAATATTAGATCTCTAATTCTGAGAATTACCAAAAGGTTGCACCTCAGACCAACTTCCAGTAAATTCTCAAATTCTCAATTTCATTTTGGTCCTAATTTGTTTGCCTCTAAACCCTTTAATTATTTTTACGAGGGCATCTCTTAAGGATTTTTTCTGGAAGTTGATCTGATTTTGAAAAACAATTTGAATCGATGTGCAATGTACATATCAGTATCAAAATGTTTAAATTTTAATGTATCACGTAAAGAACGAATGATCATTGTGAACTGCTTAAGCATCTAAGAAGAAATACGCCACAAATACCAACAACCTGTTTAAGAGGTAAATAGCACATTAGTGATATCTTTTTCAACAGAATAGCATAACAATCGACCTAATTTTAGTCTAACGTCAAAGGGAACTTAACCATAACTCATACGAACAGATCATTATATTCTTTCAGGTGGACATTGGAAAAGTTAAAACTTAAAATACGCATGTATGTATGACGGTCATTTCCTTTACTTACAGGGCCGCCAAGCAAGGCATCATATTGGTACTGAAACTGACGAGCACATGAATTTCAACGCATGTTCAGGGAAAAAAATGGAAAAGTGAAAAGTATTGAATGTGGGAGTTCTATAATTATATCTATGAAAATGGAAAGTATTGAAATTTTTGATGGTAGAACCTCTGCCCATTGGTAACGCAATTTGGAAAGCTTTAATTTTAAGTGATGGCATTGACAAGTATTTCAGACGAAATCGTCGTTTTTTCTGGCAAAAATAAAAATTTGCTATTTTGGGTGCTACAGCAAGTATAGGGCTACCTTCTAAAAAACTAAAAAAATTTTTAGAATTAGTACGTACATACGCATTTCTCAAATTATTCCATAAAATATATACACAAATGGTATTGCATAGTTGTACTCGTACACTACATCAGCGGTTTAGAACAAATGGCTCATCTAGAAAGCTAGGGCTTTACTATGACTTTCGACTACTATTTTCAACAGCTGCCGTTTTCCTATTGTAGGCAAAGGAAGAAAAAAGTAAACAATAGTAAATTTATAATATTGTTTCCCTTTTTCTTCCTTTGCCTTTTATAGGAAAACGACCATCGTCGAAAATCGTAGTCGAAAGTCATTATAGGGCCCCTGGTCAAAATTAGGTGTCATGCAAACCTAAAATCTTTTATCTATATGATAGCATTTGAGTTTTCGGTTTAAACCTTTTTCGGCAACTATTTTCACTTTGACATTTTACAAACAAGTCTACCAATTTATATTTTATTGGCTAGCGATCATCCATACCCATAATACTATATTTGATTTGCCCTATATTTAAATTTGAATTATTCAAAATTTTTAAATCAAAAAAATGATTTGAGTTTGGAGATTTAAAATTTCAATTTTTAAGATTTAATCAAATTTTAACTGTTTCACATGTTCAAATTGTATTTGAAAACTTGATTGATTTAATTTAAATGGTCTTTAAGTGTATTGCATTCAGATTAATCATATTAAAATTTAGCTTATATATTGATGGCCCAAATTATAATATTTGAATCGAGTTTGAATAGAATTTTGAGTTTCCAATTTAAAAAATTTAATTCAAATTTCAAATTTTATTTTAATTTTATAAAATTCTCGAATAATAGAATTTGTCCCGAATTTAAATAGAATTTTAAAATTGTATTATATTTCAATTCAAATTTTATTCACTCATATTAAAAATTTGAATTATGTCAAAAGTTTTTGAATCAAGGAATTAAGTTTAAGTGTAGAGATTAAACATTTTAATTTTCGATTTAAAATTGTTGAATTATTAGATTTGTTTCAAGTTTGAACTCAGCTTAAAAATGCTTTCAGGTCAATCAAAATCATTTTATTCAAATGATATTTGATTCGAGTTTGAATATAAATTTGGAGGTTATTTTCCAACCTCGGTATAATCAGATTTTATTTTAATTTTATAAATTTCTCGAACTATCAAATTTGTCTCGAGTTTGAACATTTCTTTCAATTATACGAGTATGTGCTATATTCAATTTCTTCTGAAGATTATAGCAAATGTTATTTAGACTGTGTCCGAAACCAGTAATAAATATTTTTTAGAACAGAATTTTGACATTAATATGCAAAAACCTCATACACCCAAATTATTATAGTCTATCGCTATCATAATTTTTGACAGATCCGTGCAAATAAATTATATCATTGTGTTGTGGGCTGATGAATAGAAAAAAATTTGCATACATATAAAATGACGGATGGATCGGAATTTTATGATGTTTTTGGCGGGATGATACTATATATATGTATACATATATATACATTTTTTGAACACACATGAATGACACACACTGAATTAATGTAAAATGAAATAATTAAAAGATAAATAAAAATAATTAAAAGTTCGAATTTAAACTGAAACCCCATTTTTTTATTTAACTTTACATAAATTATCCCGTTCTCTGCCTAAACGAACAGGCATATTCCTCAATAACTTCGTTTAGATGTTGATGAATTTTATCTTCAAGAGTTAACCAATTTATGATGATATTATCGTTGGCGAAAATACATTATTACATATATTGTGGAACACACAGCATGCAACCACGGTCTTAATGCAATGTTCAATTTGACGTTTCAAAAAAAAGGGTGGGGAGATTTATTACACATTTCGGACGGCATAATAAAAAATTGTGAATGTAGGCGAATCATTTTCAAATAATGTCAAAATTCTGTACTAAAAAATATTTAGTACAGGTTTCGGACACAGTCTAAATCAATAAAATTGGTTTAAGTTTGGAGCTTGGCAGAGATTATATTAAAATCTCGTTCAAGTTTGATTGTAATTTTATTTAATTAAGGATCAAACTTTATTGTAGTTCTACAAAAAAAATTGAATCAGAAAAGTTTGTTTCAAGTTTGAAACTGGTTAAATATATTAGATCTTTAGTTCAAATTCCAATTATATTTCTATTCAAATTCAATTCAAATCACAGTCAAAGTTATACCAACCAATTTTTTTTGAGATATTTGCATTATCAGGTCTTATTTAAATTTAGAGATCGGAACTTGTAAAAAATTCCCAATAAAAGCTTCCGGAAGTTTTTTTTGAAATAAAACACATTAAAATCCATTTAATAATGAAAAATTGTATTTGTAACGTAAGTTCGGTTTATGACATTTCTTGTAAATGTTGCCCGTGACTGGCTCTTAGATGATCCATTCTATGGGTTCAATTTTCGGGCCCACTCTTGCGAGCATTTCGACCGATATTCTGTTAATTACGCGTGTTATGTTCGCTTCTAATGAAGGAATCGATTGTGGTTTATCGATATAAACAAGTGATTTGAGATACCTTCATAAAAATTAATCTAATGGAGTCAGATCACAAGATCTTGGAGGCCAATTCACGGGTCCCTTTCTTGATATGATGTTCCCATTAAAATTTTCTTTCCATAAATCGATGGTTTAGCCTGCTGTGTGGCACGTTTACACGCTGCCCTCCGCATTTTTAAGGAAATACGGTCCGATGATGCCTGCACCTGTCCATAAACCGCACCAAACGACAATTTTGTTTGTTGACGTATCCATTCAGCCACCATAAAATGGTCAAAGAGCATGAAAACAAGTTTTCACTGAACACTAATTTTTGAAATAAATTTCCACAATTTTTAAACGTTATTGAACACAAATGTCATATGAACATGACAGTTATCGCCCATGAATCCCAATTGGAAAAAGTACCTCCTCCAAAAATGTGAACCACTAGATTGCTTATAAAAATACTTTTCATTTGATGACATAACACAAATTAAAAATGTTGCTACATCATCCAACATCTGTGGCCCAGGTGATTTTTTACAGAACTTTCTAGCCTCTAACTCATTTCTTCAAATCTCTTCTTATATAGTGCTCGTTGCCAGGCATCCATGTTTCGCTTAGTACCAGGTATAGTCGCATTTCGTAATCACTGAATCTGTATCATTATCGCCTCGCCTGCGGCAACCTTGAGATTCTTCCCATAAAAGTTTTTTTGACATTTGGTACTGTCCATGTGAAATTATGCGATGTAAAGTGACATCTATTACAAATAATGTGTACTATTTTTTATATTTGAACAAAAATTTTCAAATCCGCCTAAATGTAGGCATTATTGTAATATGTTCGCAGATTCATGTAAAAACCACAACAACAAATAATTTATGTATAGTAAATCGATCGAATCAGAGGCTTGCGGCGTAGCATGGCCGGCCGTCTGTTGACCCCTATATTTGATAAAATATTATGAATGACGCTTTGAGACTAAGGACCGACAAACCCATTCAAGTATTTCAAATAAATATCATGCTTATACTTAACAAGTAATTGCCTGCGACCAAGGGCCAATTACGTTCTGGTTTCCGAACATGCCGTTTTATAAAACGTTATCACGTTAAAACACTCTAACGGCATTTTTTATCTGTGCTTTGCTAAGACAAAATTTTATATTGAAGTTTTAACATATAAAGTCTGTTAGAAAACGATCGCCACTGGGACAACGATGCTCCAGCTCTCTTTCAATTTGTCTCTCATTTATTCATTATGTTATCGTTCACCGCCAACCTAACCATGGTTTGTGTTGTATAAAAGCAGAAAGAAAACATGATCATGTGATATTTTTCTTAACAATTTCTTAAATTTACACTGTCTTTACAAACTAAAAGACATACATACGTGGTTCATCAATAATGGATGTACTACCACAATTCAGTCGTCTGGCCATAGAGATTGCCTAATCAGTTATTGCAGTATATTGCAGTGGTTCAATTTCTTCACCGCCATGGTCACCGGATTTAAATCCATTGGATTTTAGTTTATGGGAACAACCGAAAACGGCTTATCCCGTACAGTTTAATAATCCAGAGAAATAGGAGCAAAGTAGATTTGTGAGGAATTTGGTATGCATATTTAAACGAAGACGTCAGTCTCTGTAGCGTCGCTTATAAAATACACATCTGCATTGTAATATCAAGGTCATTTCAGTAGCTAAACTGCGCGACACAAAATTCATAATCAATTAAACACTATACGATCTTTCGTTTAAATATCACCTTAAATCGATGACAACATAATAAATTACTAATAAAATTGCAATTAATTCTATTACATTTAATTATAGCTAGGGTATAGAAACAATTGCGATCGTTTCGAATTATGAACCCACCTCTTTAAAATGTATATACGTTTGTTTAGCACAAAAAATACATCATACACACATATTAAAGGTGTTACGTAATAAATTCTGTCAATCTGCAAGACATTTTTTTTTTTTTTTTTTTGGAATTAGCGTAACGCGTAGCTGAATGTCATTTGCCGCACGAAGCACACGAAACAAGAAAAACGTAAATTTTATACAGACACACTAAAGAACATGTCACATGTATAATACAAAAAAAAACAATAACAATAATAATAAATGCTTAAATACATTAACAATACGTTATTGTTTAGTTTGGAGCTCAACAGAAAAAATAAAAAAACGTCTTAAGATTTGTTGAACACAAAATAATGACAACAGAAGAGATGAAATGCGCGAAACACACACACGTATATTTGGAGGAGTAAACGACGAGGAAGAATAATTTACATTTCTATGTATACAATACATTATCTATTATGTACATATCGTCGCCACAGAATTATACTGTCGTTAGTGCCAAAATCCGCACTTTTCAAAACTTCAATGCCACAATGGGCTCATGGGTAAAACCTAAAGGATCTATTTTAATTCGCAGGAGTGCACTGCATCTAACTGATCTACGTTCAACGGTTCGGAAAAGACAACTTAGGATTTAGCTCCGACAAAGGGCGGATAGCTGCATTCTGCATAAGTAGTGTAAGCAGTCGTCCACTTCCTTCGTCACAAAGACCATCCTGCGCTACTCCCATGCGTTGGAGGTAAACCTTGACCAACAACCGGGACCAACAAATTTATTATGCGATCCAGCTTCCGCTATAAACTTCAGGTCCCTCAACGCCAATGGGCAGTCATTAATAAGCACATCTTTATATACTATCCGTGTAGATAATAATATCTGTCCCTAAGTCAATATACTTAACTCCTCAATCACACTATGGGTAAGTGCAATTAAACTAAGCAGAGCACGCTGTACCAAGATTGTATGACTACAATTCGGGCAAACATAGAATACAAGAATACTTTATAGCAAGAAGAGAAATATACGACATAGCCCCGGTTATAGCTGCCATCTGCAGTCTATCAGCCTTGCTACATAAAACACCTGTGTCCATCATACAACTGATGCATAGGACAGTAAAAGTAAAACTAGTGATTTGTAGATGAATGATATTATTTGAGCGTCAAATCCAAGGATTTGCCAAAAGGACTGCTGCATTGCCAAAAAATACCGATGGCTTTTTGCAGGTTATATTCAAGGTGAAATGTCCAGGAGAGTATACCATCTAGAATGACACCTACGTGCTTGTCGTGCTCTGGGAACAGACAGATTAACACTGTCTCTACGTCTGGTAAAAAAAACAAGATAAAAGGTTCAGGTATTTACTAGAAACTGTCAAAACGAGATCATCCACCTATAGCTTTGCATGATAAACCCAAAACGCTGCAATTTAAAAAGTAAATTTATCGATAACCGTTAGCCACATCAAAAGTGATGTGGCTCATGGTCCTTCTCTTTGCAGGCAGCCTTTGGCCACTTTGAAAGAACGCTGATGAGCCATCCAGCTCTGCGAGATTTGATTATAGAATCGATGAATCGATGAATCTAACAATTGTTTGATCAATATTAAAATTGGTACACGCACTCACGATAGTAGAAAACGAAGTGATATCAAAAGCTCCCGCAATGTCCAGAAAGTACCTATACTAGAAACTCTTTGTAATTATGTGATCTTTCGATTCTACGAGCTCATGTAGAGCAGCTTCGCAGGACTTGCCAGCTCTGTAAAAATGTTGCATATTACTGAGAGGATTGCGTTGTGCAATTAGTGAGAGTTAACGAATATTAATTCCAATTACTAACAAACCAAGTCTCAGACGAAATAGTACAGTTCTGGGATGTGACCAACTGAAACGGAACTATGCTAGTTCCAGACCGATTAAGATGAAATTCGACATGTTGAAAAGAAATAGAATTTAAAATTGACTTATAATAAAGTTCTGAAATAATTGATAAATGAAGTCTTGGAATATATGGTCAACACGAATCGATATAGGCCATTTCTTGACCGATTATGATTATACTCGGTGTATATGTTTGATGGAAATGAGATTCTAAAATTTGATTTTTGTGTGACGTTTTGGAATATGGACAACAGAAGCGAAAGTATAAGCCACCGATGATTCTAAAATAATTTTGAGCGAAGTTTTCTAATTTGGCAAGTTGGGACGGAACAAGGCCATTTATTTTATGACATACACTTGTGAAATGGGATTCTAAAATGATTTTTGAGTGAAATTCTAGAATATGGCTGGTTGTTTTAACATTGAATGATCTTCTGGATTTAGCGAGAAATATAACTAAATTTGGAGAGAACTTGGTTTCAATAATCTTCAGTATTTGGTTCTAATCGTAGCAAGGCTTTGTATATCTGTAAACATTTCATTAAGTTTTCAAATAGTTTATGTAAATTTTCCTTCCTCGGGCTTTTCGAAATAAATAAAAGTCCTAATACGTCCCGTTTACTATGGTCAATGTCTGGCAGCCTTATATAAATACCAATTGGTATCTGTTACGGCATAAGCCAAAGTTTATTTAGTTTAATTTTTGGAGATCAAATCATGTTATACTGAAGGGTGATTCATCTAGAGGTGACTTTCTCCATGACTTCTTTTTGACAGATGACGTATGAGTAATGTCAAACTCTCAGTTACAAATTGATCAGCTTTTTTTTAATGATTTTTACTTGTTCTGGGGCTCAAGGCTCTTCCGGCAATTTCGCAGTTCGCTTATTTGCGTCCTTGCCTTACACCATTTTGCCAGCCAAATCGAGGACGCACGGCCACAGGTTCGATTTGTTTTGACCATCTACAATAGCCATCTATAGCTCCATGGCAGCCTGCACTGACATGAACGATGGCCCGGCCCATGGATTTTGCACTCTCAACATTATACGAAAATCAGCGTTTTGTGTGGAATATGTTTCGTACGCTTAGACCAGGTTATGGTCGACATAATCAACTTGACCTGGGGCCCTACTATGACTTTCGACTACTATTTTCGACGGCTATCGTTTTCCTATAGTAGGCAAAGGAAGAAATAGGTAAACAATAGTAAATTTAGATAACTGTCGAAAATAGTAGTCGAAAGTCATAGTAGGGCTCCAGATCACTATTCTGATGAAACGCGCCAAAATAGACAATGTTCAGCTCATAGTAAATAGCGGCGGTAGGTACAAATTAACTGTGATAAATCTATTAGGCACCGTTCTCAACAGCTTGGCTTATTGTATGCAAAAAGGTGTTTAAAAGTTTACAAAGTCCAACTTTTGCAAGCTGAAATTGAAGCCGACCGACCTATTCATTGTTTGGTCTCTCCAAAAAATCGAAACCGGTCCGCCATTTTCGACAAAAAAATTTATCGGTGAAGCCCATTACTGGCTTAATAGCTACGTCAATAAGCAACATTGCCGTATTTCAGCTGAAGAGCAACAAGAAGAGTTTCAAGAAAATTGATGTGATTTATGGACTCTATGGTGAATGGCGCCCGTTATTGCGTCATGATAACGGACTATTTGCTGCCTGAAATTGAAGCTGACTTATCTTTCAAGATTATCTCTAGTCCGTAGACAACTTTTATTCTAATGTCATCCATTAGAACAAAACAGATCAACTTGTCTAATCCAGAAACCACATGTTCTTGATAATGCTGTCTCTGGATTGAACTTATTTAATGGCAGAATTTTCTGTTAGAATTCTATCAATAAAACTGGAGGGTGCATTTTTATCGGCAATAATATTAATGCAGATCTTATGCTGTGCTCATTATTCTGGTATCCGCTAACTCCTGTACTAAACTGGTCATCGCCTCAGTTTATTTGCCATATGAATCTTCTTCAATTCCTCCCTCAGAGGAACTCACTAATTTCGTGACTTGGTGTAAGAATAAACATACCCCTTCGGTGATCGGCTGTGATGCTAATGCTCATCACTCGAACTGGCGTGGTAAAACATTAACCCCAGGGGTTCTTCGCTGTTAGACTGTATAAGCTCCTATGAGCTTGAAATTCTTAATACTAGATGCGAGATTACTTTGGTTAACTCTGTCCGGCAGGAGGTGATTGACATTAGTATATGCTCCATGCTTAGCTGTCGTAAGGCGAAGTACTTCATTAAGGAGCCCAATTTGAGGCCAACAAAGTATGCCTTATCTTTAAAAAAGAACCAGTTAAGAATCTTGGTGGCGATTCTTACGGGACATGGCCGTTTTAAAGATCATCTACATCGTATGTGCTTAGCTCATGATATTTTTTGCGAGGACTGCAGTAGTTATCCTGCTCTCAGTTCTATTCGATTTCAGGTATTCAACTTTAGGTGTTTAAATTTAGATCAGTTGTCCTCTCTGCCTTGGTTTAAACTTGTTCAGCTTGCGAAGGCAGCAGTGCGCATTTGCGAATTGGGATATAATCCTGGGATTGCGCCATGGGCCTTTGTGGCATTGAGTGCGGCATCCTCGTGGGTTCCAACTAATTTTAATAATAGCTTTTGAACTTGAAACGTCATTTTCTCAAAACAAGATTTTCGAATGATGACAGTATAATTCTGCGGCGACGATATGTACATACATATTGTGATAACCATCAAACAAACGTCTTGGATAAATAATCAACTGTACATATTAAGCTAAAAGTTATGTAAACCTTTTATTTATATACGTATACATACATGTATATGTACGATGTATATAAATTATTATCATCATACGTCTGTGTACGTACATAGCAGAGAAAATAGACACATGAAATTGACTAAAATGACATCACTTGAATATTAACACTGTGTCATACCTGGGAGTATGGTTTCTCGAATTGTATATATAGACACTCAATATGTGTACATACATGTACAATATGTATACACACAGGCACACTACAAATATGTGTATATATAACTCACAGCCACACGCACACAGCACACATTGACACCATGGGGGTAAATTGAGATTTATTGCTTTTTCAAAGCTGTTTGAGCTTTTAGTTTTTTTTTTGTCTTTATAAATTGATAAATTTGTTCAATTATTGAAATGTGTTTGAGATTTTTCGGGTATTACCTATATGTATGTTGTATTCACCATATAGGTATGTATATGTTGTATATCAACAACAACATGGATTGACAAATTATATGTGATAGTTGGTGGTCGGTGATGCGGTGGTGGGACCTTAAAACGAAATTATATGAACGCGCATATAGTGATAAGAAACAAGTGGGTTTACATGACTATATGTTGACCATATAGCAGTATATATATAAGACTAAGCTATATACATAGTTTAATAGATAACCTTTTAATGAGATTCGGTCGTGATTTTGATAATAATAATTTGTATAAATGCATATTTCGGTGTAATAATATATAAGTACACATATATAGTGGAGATTTGGAGCGGCGGGGGAGAAATCCTAACCAAATTAAAATTGTTAATGCAATTTGATCCAATCTATGTGCTTATATATAACTACAATTGGCATGGTACACCCCGTGTATATGTAATTATGAATATATAGCAAATTTTGATTTAAATCAGCTTGGGTAAATAATTACCAACTCACACGTAAAAATACTATGTTGTATATACATAAATATATTACAGTAATAAAACATAAAATATTATGAATATTTAACATAACTTACTAGGAAATTTGCAATAAATTTTTTTGAATGTTTGTCATTCCCCATAAATAATCAGTATAATGTATACATATGTGCATACACACATACGAGTATATGCCATTTTATCACGTATATATATATATATATTGTCATGTGATCATTAGTTTAGTTCAAAACTAAACTTTTTGAAAGTATCGCGCAGATGTTTAAAAACGTATAAAAGTTACTTTAGAAAATGTTTAATGTCTCATTGCTATAAATGAATATAAATGTAAGTGATAGTCACTGTAGCAATTGCAACACGACTACTAAAATTCGGTAGCCCAGACCAATAATTCTCAAACCATTCAGAAAGGTGGCTCTCCTTTCAGAGATCGCTGCACAACTCGGTCCAGATCAGCACGCAGAACATCCGTCAGCGCCCAACATTCACATCCAAACATAACAACTGACCAGATCAACGCACCTTCAAGGCACTTGGATATGTGTTTAGATTTTAGCAGTGGCCTTAGTGGATACAAAACACGACTGCTTGCTGCCAGTTGCACTTTAACATCCTCACCGACACTGTCATCGTGAGTGATAAGAGAGCTCAAATAATTGAACCTCCTCACTCCCTCAAACGTGAAGTGGCTATATTACTAAAATCTGGTGTGCTCATTTCGGACTCATTGATCCGTAGTCCAACAGAAGCTGAAAACTCTACAAGCGGATCAAGCAATTCCTTCACTCCGTTGCTACTGTTGATGACTTCAATGCCAGGTCCAAACTTTGGCATGACAGAAAAACTAATGATAGAGGTTCTATCGTTGAAGAGTTTCTGACAAGGAGCGGCCTCTACTTGCTAAATGCAGTAGGACAGCCAAGTCAATATATGCACAATGGGGAATCGAATATTGACTAAACCTTAATCATGTTGAGAAGAGTTTCTAACTGGTCAGTTAAAGAAAACTGGACTTCTAGTGATCACAGAGCCATTTCATTTAAATTGAACGAATCAGCCTTACTTAACGAGGTAAGAGCTGCTGACAAAATTCCACGATACGCTCTTAAACACGCAAATTGGGATAAATTCCATAGCACATTGGAGACAATATGGCAAGGTCAGAAAGCAAAACTTAGCATTTCATCACAAGAAGATGTAAATAGAGTTGTGAGTAATATCACGTGCTGCCAAAATGAAACTGTCCTGGTGGATGCCTGAACTCTCAATGAAGAGAGTTACGGTTCACAAACTAAGGAAGTTTTACCAAAGAGAAACGAATCCGCAAATTCGTTTGAGCAAAAAGCTTAATTATGCCGTACACCGTAATGAATTCATACGAGACATAAATGAAACAAGCCGTAAAAGCTTGGAACAATTCATAACGGAACATGGTAACGCAGAATCTTGGGGTTTCGTATACAAATATAGTGCTGGAATGCTTAAAACTTCAGAGGTACTTAGTACTCTAATTTTCAGTGGTGGCCAAACAACTACGTGTTGGGAGGACACTACTAAATATCAACTAAATGTTTTGCTACCCGATGATAGTGTTGAAAGTGACACAAATGCTCAAAGGGAGATTCGAGCTGCAGGTCTAATCACACCAACCAATGGCGAGGAGGTTTCCTTCAGCTATGATGAAACCACCTCCGCCATAATGTCAATAAAAAGAGGTAAAGCACCCGACCTTGACAATGTTGAGGTCGAGGTGGTCCAAAGAGCTTGGCCTATTATAGGACCTAGCATTACCGATCTCATGAATGCTTGTCTGAATAAAGGAGTTTTTCCTAAAGCTTGGAAAAATGGTAAAGTCATAATTATAATGAAGGGCGACGATCGAGATCCGACCGACCCTAAAGCTTATCGACCGATCATGTTGCTGCCAGTCTTAGGTAAATTACTTAGAAATTGGTTAGTGACAAGCTGATGGACATTTTTCAGAGTAGCGGTAGATATAGTGAGAAGCAGTTCGGTTTCAGAAGAGGACGATCCACAGAGGACGCTATGGTTGGATGGTCAACATAGTTAAAGGTTCGAGCAACAATTACGCCCTTGGTGTATTCCTAGACGTATCTGGTGCTTTTGATAATCTGTGGTGGCCAAGTATAATGAGGGAGTTGAAGCAGATGAGTTAATGCGGGATGGGCCGACAGGATGAACTGTCACCATCGCAGAACTCTATTAAGCGCTCAAAGGTCAATTCTTCTTGGGATAACGAAGGCATACCGTACGGTTTTGGCGGATGCCGTGGCTGTAATGGCCGGTGTGATTCCCATGGACATAGTACTTAACGAAAAGTTAATTAAGTACAAACTGAGGAAAAATCAGGAGTTCATTTATGGCAGTATGCAGTGGCAAGACACACCAAGTGACCTATCAAACAAGACATCCCTCAAAACAGAAATTCGTAAAGAATCCATTGAAGTTTGGCAAGAAAGATGGAGGCGATCTGAAAAGGGCAGAAATACCCTTAGTTACTTAACGAGTATCGAAGGTAGATTAGAGATGCGCCTATCCATAAGCGCCTCTTTTGCGCAAATGCTAGCCGGTCATGGAAAATTCGCAGATTATATGTTCATGTGAATTTGGACCAGCTGCTGAGACAGATGAGCACATTCTTTACGACGGCGCTCTGGCCACTGAAGCTAGAGAAAACATGATTGATGCAATTAACGCAGAATGGCCGGCAAGCAAGCTAGTGCAGATGATGCCTGCAAATATCGCACATCTTAAAAGATTCTGTGACACTGGTGCTTTGTGGGAGGTAGGCTAAAGATCGAAGATTCGTTTTAAGGTATTAAACAAATGACAACGGCATAGCCCGAAAATTTTATTCTAGTTATAAGGAGTTTTAAAAGTAATGACACTAGGTTGCAAACCTAAAGATTTTTAAAATAATTGAATCTAGTTTTTGGCCTACGGAACACAAAGCTGAATAAAGCTTTTATTGAGTATTTTAACAACTGACGCTGGATATACATACATCTATATCCAAGTAAATTTGTAACCAAGCATAAGCAATAGTAGAAAAGTATGCGCCTCCACGCGGCAGGGATGGAAACAGGTCTCGGAACTGGCTAAGCATACTAAACAGTACTAACACACAGAAATAGCACGACGGCTAAGAATTGGATATAGGCACAGCCTGGGTGCCATTCTTAAGCGAAAAACGTCCAACAATGACAATGACTTTCAGAACCTCGGCCTTCCACTATTATCGCTTCTGTCGTCTACAAATTCGCTTAGCTGCGCTCCTAGTACAAGCAGCCTTGTTTTTGAGACGTTGTTGCACTTCACTATGGGCTTGCTCGACTATACAAAAGCACACTCGTTATCAAACCAATCATTCTTGTAGATTGTCTGATTTTGCACTGACAACCAAACTTTTCAGTAGCTCACAGACAGAGTTCATACAGTCAGACTGACATTCATTTATCAGACGTTCACAGTCAAAATACAATTTAATGATATAAAGGGTGGGCTATCTGTTGGTGTTTTTTTCAATCAATGAATTTCAGTACTAAATGTTATCTGTTGTAAAAAAAATTTTGATATTTGTAAAGTTAAAAATATGCCATTGATCATCATGGAATCGCTAACAACACAACAACGCCCAACTTATTATGAATATAATCCTTCAAAACAACAACATTTCGTAGAAATTACGCGAGAGTTTTGTCCGACATGTACGTCCTTTACTGAGCGATTGATACAGTAGCAGTTGCTAGTGAAAGTGTTCGTAATGATCCATACAAAATTCAACTAACTCAAAAATTGAAGCCATCAGACCATTTAAATCGTCGTCGTTTTGATAATTGGATGCTTACGAATTTTGGTGTGATTTATGGGCTGGTGGCATCATTGAACCGTTTTCCTTTGAAAACGAACACGAAAATGACCTTATAGTGAATGAAGAACGTTATCGCAACATGTCCACTCGGTTTTTGTGGCTCAAATTGAATGAATTGCATGTCAACGACCTGTGATTTTAACAAGTCAGAGCATCATGCCACACAAATCGTGCAACAATCCAATTATTGTCAACAAAATTTGCTGATCGCATAATTTCAAGAAATTGTGAAGTTTCAACTTAAAAACAATTAACATTCGAGCTGAAATTGAGGTCATTGATGCGGTTTTATTGGAAAAAGTCATCCGAAATTTTGATGTTCAGATGCAGGCATGTAGACGAAGCCCTGGTGAACATATGAGCGATATTGTCTTTCATACATAAACAGCATAGAACCACCTTTCATTACTTATCAATCAATAAATTTGACTTTTCATCTCAAAATGTGTGTTTTATTTACATATATAGGACTAACAGATGGCCCATTCTGTACAAACAAACATGATTCGTTTACTTCTAAAATTCAAAAAAATCGATTTTGTTAAAAACTAAAATTCATAAAACTTCGATAAACCAAAAACAACTATAAAGTATAAAAAATTGAAATATCTGTATAAGCAATGCGCATTGACGTCTGAAAATTCTACGAGATGGAAATTTGACGTTTACAATTCTGAATATACGACTCTTAAGAAAAAAAATGTAAAATTCGAAATTGCAATATTCAAAATTTACAAATTTACAGAAAGTGAATGTTTGCGATATTTTCACAAATTTGGAATATTCATTTGAAATTAAGATGATTTTTTGGAATTTCGGAATATCTCTTAAAATTTCAAAAATTAAAACATAATTTTGAAGATTTAACAAATTTCGATGAATTTTAAAAAATCACCAATAAATTTATTAGTCGTGCCGAAACTTCAATGATTCAAGTTTCATCTTATTTCACACGGAGCTTTGCTGAACCATCGTCAGAACCTTCTGGTTGACACTTTTGCCAAGAGCAGGCCCCCAGAATCAAATAAGATTGATCTTACAACTATGACATAGAGGCAGTGTACGACGCGGGGTTCGAACCCCCCACCCTCTCCCAGTAGCAGATACATTATCTGAGAAGGTCAAGCTAATACCGTTTAAAGTAGAAGGGTCAATACGAGAAAGTTTATATTTCCTGGAGAATCCACCGGACTATGCATTTAGCTCGCAACTGTCGGCCCGTGTGAAAAAATGCACTGAGCACTTTCCATCAGTCACTAAGTATATTGGGATATTTACAGGGATGGGCATTTACGCGTCATCTATTATTTTCTACATCGACGTGTCAACAACCCGTCGACCACGTAGAAAATGTCGATAATGTAGGCAACTCTTACAGTAATTCTGTGAACTAGGTTTAAACTACAGTGATCAGATTTCTTTAGGGTCATTGCGATACGAGTGGTGGGTGACATGTTTAGAATCTCCTTGAAGTAAGGTTTCCACAACGGGAAACGAGCAAAGGAGGACATTCATCTAAAAAAAAAAGGATTTTGTTTTTAAATGAAAAAGGCGGTATTTTTGTAAATAAATAACGAAAAATCAGCCAAAATCAAAACCGCGATCAGGCCTAGATTAAATACTGAAGACCTTGGAAGGCCGCAAGAAACGACTTAATTTCAACGAAACCCAGAAAAACTGAATTTTCTGTGTCTCCAATAATCTTATAATGAAAAAAAAAAATTTCGAGGCCCCCAAAATACGAAGGAGTTACTTAAAAGTTCGACTGAGTTCAGAAAATTTCAATTTTTATGGTTCTAAACTCGTATTCCTCTCTGGGTTGCCAGCGCTTTTCCGCACAGGAAAATGGAAAATATCCGCAGGATTTAACTTATTTCAAAGATTTTCCATTTTCATCTTGTTTCCCATATGAACACTGCATCAAAAAGTCAATATCCTCAGGAGTTCAAAGCCCTGCAGTTCTGAGGCAATTTACTAATTTTTCAACTCGGTTATATAGGCTCAAAACTGTTTGTTTCTGCTTTCTTGCGAATTCCATCTTTAAGGTCTTGAAACGATTGTGGAGCATTGGCATAGACCTTAACTTCCACGTGGCCCCAAAGAAAAAAGTCTAAGGGTGTCAAATCACAAAACCTCAACCAATTGTGATCACCTATTCGAGAAATCGGTCAGGAAACTTTTCTTGCAAAATTGACGTTGCAAAATAAATGTCGTCCACATCAATATCTTCCAATTCCAGCCATTAAAAATCATTAATGATACCTGGGACATCGGCAAACCCAAAAACCGCACCAAACTGTGACACATTGAGGTTGGAGAAATTTTTTGATCCTCAAATGCGACAATTCTGCTTATTAACGTAGCCTCCGAGGTGAAAATGGGCCTCATCTCTAAAGATGATTTTTCAATGAAAATGCGGATCATTTTGATGCAACGGAAAGACCCAATCAGCGAAGATACGACGTTCATGGTGATCGACCAGCTGGAGTTCTTGTATTAACTAAACTTTAAAAGCCTAAGACCTAAAGCTTTATGCAAAATACGGTGTAATGTCGTTTGTAGAATGTCTATAATTCGAAAGATCGACGAAGAATCGACAAACCTGGGTTTTCTTCAACACTACGGGCTAGAGCAGCAATATTTACAGTTGTTCTTGAGCGATGCACACAGTTTCGATACTTCACATCACTAACTTGTCCCAACAGCTCACATTTTTTCACTATTGCCGGCCGAGAAGTTGCTTTCCGACGACCAAAAAGTGTTTTAGTTTTACGAACTGTGACTGCAGAATTTTTACCATTTTTGTAGTGTATTTTAACAATTTCAATGCGTTGTTGCAACGTGTATCGTATATCATTTTTAGTAATGACGTAGTTTTTCTTGTCAAATGTCAAAAATGACTGCTTCAAAATTGACAGCTGCCCAATTAACAGGCTATTCAAAATGAAACCTCCTATTGGAAAAGCCTATATTGCGACACAGTTTTTGTACTGGTTTTAATATGTATCCAATTTTTTGGTTTGAATTTACGAAAACTTGAGTATATACGAGTAAGTCCATGAACTATTCTCGATTAGTCATAAAAATGTTACATATTAAAAGAGTCTGGGATGCGTATTTTGGTACCAACTGTAAATCTTTTTAAATTACGAAAAAGTCTGGGATAGTAAAGGGTCTTCTAATAAGCGGTGTCATTTTGAATAGCCTGCTATCTCGGCCGGCAATAGTGAAACTGGTGGAAAAATTTGAGCTGTTGGGGACAAGTTAGTCATGTGAAGAATCGAAACCGTGTGCGTCGTTCAAGAACAACTGAGAATACTGCGGCTGTAGCCCATAGTGTTGAATAAAACCCAGGCTTGTCGATTCTTCGTCGATCTTTGGAATTTGACATTCCACAAACGACATGACACCGTATTTTGGATAAAGACTTAAGTCTTAAGGCTTTTAAAGTTCATCAAAATCATCTTCAGTGATGAGGGCCATTTTCACCTCGGATGCTACGTTAATAAGCAGAATTGTCGCATTTGGAGCTCAGAAAATCCAAGAATGATTGTTGAAAAGCCTTTCCATCCTCAACGTGTCACTGTCTAGTGCTTTTTTTGGGGCTGGCGGTGTAATTGGACCTTATTTTTTCGAAAATGAGGCTGGTGCAACTGTTACGGTGAATAGATTGCGAGTAAAGATTCAAACTGTCTACCATTGTCCGTAAGGATGACTTCAGGAACACCAAAAATCAAGAATATCTCATTTTCAAGGAATCCACATACCTCAATTGCATGGCGAACTGATCTCGTGAGCACGAATTTTGTGAAATGATCCATAGCAAGTATTGCCGTGTTTCGTGCGAGGAGATGGCCCCAAGAAATCAAAATAAATTCTCTGAAATAGTCTAAATGTCATGGGCGGAGAACCAAGAGGTGGTTTGCAAATTCGATTAGTAGCTTTATTAGCTTTACATTCGTCACATGAATTTACAAACTGCTTTACGTCTGCAGCCAATAAAAATAACGCTGGAGGAGCTCGGATGTTTTGCTGATTCCTAGATGACCAGCAGTTGGTGGACAATGAGCTGACATAATACCAGTAGCCTATAATAGTAGAGCTGGTGTCGCACTGGATGTAGAAGCGCGAGTTAAAGTTCGGAGTTACAAGAACGAGTGCTGTAGCGAGAGCCTGTTTTAATGAATTGAATATAAATTCAGCTTCATCGAACCACCGAAATTTTTGGTTCATTTCCAACAGTGAAGAGAGAGGACCGGACAACGTGGAGTACCCATTAATAATGCGACGATACCATCCCGTGACGCCAAGGAGTCTTCTCATTTGCCGGATGTTTTTAGGTCTAGGGAATTTGAGAATGGCCTCGACCTTGTCCGGATTAGGTCTCAATCTTCGCTCACCAACTACATAACCCAGGTAATACCTTTAGACGTTTTTCTTTGGGGCGACGTGAAAGATAAGGTCTATGCCAATGCTCCACAATCGATTCAAAACCTTAAAGATAATTCGTGAAGTTATCGAGGACATACAAATTTCATCAAAAAGGATATGGTGCTGCGGTTTCGATCCTGGGCTTGGTATTCTTACTGTCGTAGACAACCTGAAGAAGACAAGTCATTCTCTACACCGTGAAGCCATCGTCTGCAAAAATTCTTGATAGCCTGTTCTCAACTTTAACACAGCATTATGAGAATGTGTCACTGTCATTCTACACAATCGTACCATTTTTGTTGGCATACCTAGATATTCCAGCGCAGACAACAAACTCTCTCGATTGATCGAGCTTGCCGGAAATCCAAGAACACCTCATGTACGGCGATGGAAGTCTCATAATATTTAGATAGGATCATCCGCAGCGAAAAGACCTGATCAGTGACTGATCGATTCGGACGAAATCCTCCTTGATATTCACAAACCAGCCCTCCGCTAGAGGGCTGATTCTATCCAATATAATGTAGGACAGTAACTTATATGCTGTGCAAAGGAGAGCTATGCCACGATAATTCTCACACTTCAAGTGGTCTCCCTTCTTAAAGATGGGGCACATCGCGGCCACTTTCCATTTGTCAGGCATTACTTCGGTTCGCCATACTTATCGAATAAGGTCGAAAAGACAGTTCCACAAAGTATACCCTCCGAATATCAAGAGCTCCGAATTAATGCAGTCCACTCC
Organism: Tipula unca; assembly: GCA_951394425.1. Classification (NCBI taxonomy): domain Eukaryota; kingdom Metazoa; phylum Arthropoda; class Insecta; order Diptera; family Tipulidae; genus Tipula; species Tipula unca. The sequence goes on from OX596380.1 coordinate 70,956,977, forward strand.
AGGTGATCGGTTTCGTTTTGGTCTCTGCATGGCCCTAGTGAATTCCTCATGGGATGGATCCTCAATGCAAATCTCCGCAGTCTGTATTTGAGGTGAATCAACAACGGTTTGTGACGCATGATGAACACCAAGCAGGTCGGTAAAGTGTCCATTTCCATGCGTCGACTACTGCGTCGATGTTGACACAGAGGTTTCCATCTTGGTCCTGAATGGCAGTTGACGCGGGCTTGAACGTATGGTGCAATCCAGTAATTCCTTTTAAAAATTACGTGAACTGCCTTCCACCATTCTCGCTTTTTTCGTCTGCAAATCCGCTTAGCTCCCCTCCTAGTAAGAGTAGCCTTATTTTTCCTCGCGATTGTGAGACGTTGTCGCACTTTACTATGGGCTATATTTTCTTGCTCAACTGCAAGATGACACTCGTCATCAAACCAATAATTCTTGGGTCTGACTTTCACTATACCTAAAGTCTGTTGAGCAGCACTGACAGACCTTCACAGTCGAAACGTATTTAGTTGTTGACCGATGAGTTCTCACATCCTGCACAACTCGAGCTCGCTTGAAATTAATACGTAGTCAATTTGGCTGCGGGATATTTTGTGAGGATGGATCCATGTTTCCAAATGTATCTGTTTGTGAGGAAAAAATGTGCTTGCTACTCTAAGATCGTGAGCAATTGCAAAGTACATCATTCTCTCACCATTATCGGTCGCAGTTACGTGTCGAGTACGGACCTATGTTTTCACACAAGGCGGCCTGATTTCTGCCAGCTCTATAGCATTAAAGTCCCCAATTACCATTCTAACATCGTGTTCGGGTATAAATCCCATCAGATCGTCCAAGTCATTGTAAAATGAGTCTTTATCTTGGGGCTGGCTGACTTCTGTGGGCGCATGTACACAAATTATCGACAGGTTAGCTAACTTCATGCGCAAGCGAAGCTTAAACAATCGGTTATTAACTGATTGGAAATCCAAAACAGCCTTCTTTACCTGCGGCTGATATCGTTTCGAAATGTTAATGGCATACCGTCCTCTTTTCATTTTGAAATAAACATTCATTGATTTCTCTTAAAAAATACTCATTTTTTTAAATATCAAAATGAAATCTCTTATTTCTCTAAGGGTTTCCCTTTAATAAAACTCAACAATAAGAAAGTTAAAATCAAAGACGACCTCAGTTCTGACATTCTTAAACAGATGAACTAAAACCCATTGTTGAGATTATACAATTTTTTTAATATTCTTGTGTGCTATTTACTCCACCGGCCGATATATGTAGCCCAATTAAATTTCAATGTTGTAGTTGCAATGTTTTGGGAGAACCAAATTGTACCTAAATAAATTTGGCACCTAAGGTATACATCGAATTAAAATTTCATCAGTTACTTTAAATTCTGCTAAAAATTATGCATAGAACAAGGCATATATTATAGAACGAAATACTTTACAAGGCTACGAATCATGAGAGTACGATTGTCCACCGAGCAAAACAAAAACTAAAGTTGCAGACCGGTTTTACCCTTTACTAGGCCAGTGTGAACAAAGTACGCGATACAACATAACAGGTTTATAAATTGAGTTCATTGTTCGCCATTAGCCTATTTGTACCAGCTGAGCAAAATTACTGTTTAATCGGTATTGCATGAAAATTAAATGAAGACTTTCCGTTTAGTTAAAAAACTAAAATTAAAAAAATGTTGTCACCATATGGAAATCGATTTCGTTTAAATCCTGTAAACACCGGGTTAATTTATGTGTGCGGTAGATATTTTTAGAAAAAAACCGGGAATACACCATCATAATCACTCACAATGTACCCATAACTCTTACACCTTATACAAATTATTTTATACAAAAAAAAAACGAAAAAATATTTCAATCATTTTCCAATTTAAATATTTTCCCTTTATGTTTTCAACATTTTCTCGTTTTTTGTTTTTTATTTTGCCTCTTAAAATTTAAAAATACATAAAAATAATCATAATAATAATAATAATAACAACAACAATACCCCGAATAATTTCCACAAGAAAATTAATAAAATTTAAGTACACACAACAACAATTTGCCTTTTTCTTCTTCTTAATTTTTTTTTTTTTTTTGTTAAAATTTTCCCAATTTATTCTCTAATATTTTCCTTCACTTAATTTAATTTTTAATTTTATTTTAATTAATTTTGATACGCTTTGATTCACCGCAAATTTTATACACTTTTTTTAATTTTCCACAATACACACACTCGCACACAAACAATATACATCTATTTTATTATGATGCACTATAATAATATGAACACACACAACACAAACACATTCACAGTATTATAGATTAACTAATTTAATTAATAATTAAAAAGTTAAGAACACAAATCACAAAAACAAAATTTAAAAATTTAAAAAAAACACTAGCGTAATTAATTAATAACAACCAAAGCACAGAATTCTATAATTATTAATTGAATTACGGCAAATCGATTAAATTAATTAATTTTTTCTCGTGTTAATTAAAAAATTCACAAATTTAATTTGAACGCAACCCACAAAACAAAAATTTTACTCTCCGGATTCCGGTTTTTAAATTTAATTTTTTTTTTTCGTTTTATGATTTTTAAAGTTAATCGCGACGTTGTCTCAATTGAACTAAACTATATTGGATTCGAATAGGAAAGTACAAAATACAAAAAAAAAAAAAAACGAAAACGAAAACAACAATTAAATTTACAATATTTTTGTTTTGTTTTCATTTTTTTTTGTTATTTTCCAAAATAAATGACAAAATTCTTGTTGAGTCAAAACTACGAATTTGTGGATAGAGTGTTGTCTTACTTTGATGTGTGCGAAATGATATGATGAGCGACAAAACTGTTTGTCTTGCTTATTTGTGAGACGAATACATAGTTTAAATGGGCGAAAGAGAAAGTAAAAATATTTGTGTGCAAGTGTGTATACCGGGCTAGTCGAGAAACACGTCGTGTAAAATTTGCTAGTTTAATACAGATGGCAGCACATCGTTAGCCAAATACATTATAGTTTGAAATATTTACGGTAGCTGTCTACTGCGAGTTTTAAATATCTAATCACAGATGGAAGTAGGTCATAACTATTTATTCTATAGTCAATTTAGTGAGAGACATAAAAATTTGTTAATCTGCAGTTAAGATTCAATTGGTATAAAATAGATAATTAAATTATTTGATTTGTGCCGATTTAAAACTAATTTGTTTGTTAATTACTTTCTACACAAAGCAAAACCAAAAAAAATTGGGTCACACATGTCTCGTAAACCTAAATTGCACGAACATGATTTCCAAGAATAGCACCACAGTATCCTTTGCTTGTCGTAGCAGACGACTAAACGGTTGGATCCGAAATGGATACCGCCAAAATAACACTGGTCCGCCGCTCAAGTACTCGGACACGAGATTTTGGATCGGCACGTGAAACGTACTGTCACTTAAGAAACCAGGAGTGTTAGAAGGCTTAATCACATGCATGAAGGAGTATCGGCAGGAACTCGTTGCTCTTCAAGAAACTCGCTGGCCTAAAAGTGGAGACCATGTGTCCGAGTTGTGTGAAAACATATATGTCTGAACTCCCGACACAAAACTGCGACCGCTAATGGTGAGAGAATGATGTACTTTGCAATTGCTCACGATCTTAGAGTAGCAAGCACATTTTCCTTCACAAACAGATACCGCAGCCAAATTGACCACGTGTTAATTTCAAAAGGGCGAGCTCGGGTTGTGCAGGATGTGAGAACTTGTCGGTCAGCCACCAAATATGGGATGGAAATCTCTGTGTCAACATCGACGCAGTACTCGACACATGGAATGGACACGTTACCGACCTGCTTGGTGTTCATCATGCGTCACAGACTGTAGTTGAGTCACCTCAAATACAGACTGCGAAGATGTGCATTGAAGATCCATCCCATGAGGAATTCACTAAGCCTTGCTGAGATTGAAACGAAACCGCTCACCTGGAGTAGACTGCATTAATTCGGAGCTCTTGATATTCGGAGCGGATACTTTGTGGAACAGTCTTTTCGACCTTATTCGATTAGTATGGCGAACCAAAGAAATGCTTGACGAATGGAAAGTGGCCGCGATATGCCCCATCTTCAAGAAGATAAACCACTTGAATTGTGAGAATTATCGCGGTATAGCTATCCTTTGCACAGGATACAAGTTATTGTCCTACTTTATATTGGATAGAATCACCCCTCTAGCGGAGGGCCTGGTTGGTGACTATCCAAGAGGATTTCGTCCAAATCGATCAGTCACTGATCAGGTATTTTCGCTGCGAATGATTCTATCTAAATATTATGAAACTTCCATCCCCGTGCATCAGGTGTTCCTGGATTTCCGGCAGGCATATGACTCGATCAATCGAGAGAGTCTTTGTGTTGTGCGCTGGAATATCTAGGTATGCCAACAAAAATGGCACGATTGTGTAGAATGACAGTGACGCAGTCTCAATAAAAAAGTAAAAGTTGAGAACAGGCTATCAAGAATTTTTGCAATTAGTTGGGGTGTTCGGCAGGAAAATGCTCTGTCCCCGATGCTCTTTAATCTCATGTTGGAGTACATTTTTCGTAAAACTGAAACACTTCAGCGCAATATCTTATATCGCCAGTCCAATCAGGTGCTTGCATATGCAGATGACATATGCGTGCTTGGACCTAATATAGCAACGGAGTGAAGGAAATACTTTATCCGCTTGTAAACGTCTCAGCTTCTATTGGACTCCAGATCAATGAGTCAAAAACGAAATACATGATCTCTGGTTACAGGGACAATCCAGATTTTAGTAGTGGCCACCATACGTTTGAAGGAGTTAGAAGGTTCAAATATTTGGACTCTCTTATCACTCACGATAACAGTGTGGGTGAAAGTTGGGCGCTGACGGATGAGTACGAGAGATGTGTCCTTACATTTGAGAGAAGAATCATGCGGGTGATTTATGGCCCAAAACGCGAAATAGATGGTACATACCGAGCCCTGTACAATATTGTGATCAGAGATCTGATGAAAATCCTCGATATTGTTCATGAAATAAGATCTCAGCGAGTACGCTGACTCGGTCACGTTCTGACAGTATGAAGACTAAGACTAGGATCGAAACCGTTGGAGCCAGATTGTTGACGCAGTAAGGGGCCAATAATGGCCTTTAAACACTGTTTTATTATTATATCAACTGTTAAGCAGCGACCAATTAAAACATGTGACAGCTATTAGCATTATTCTCAGAATGAAAGTTCCCGTCCTTTAAGGATGTGGCCGATCTTTAACGACATTTTCACCAAAATTATCTATCAAGGTACGCTTTCAAACACGAAGAAAATGTAGAATCTAAAAGCACATAACCAAAAAGAAGTTACAAAACTAATCATCCATCTATCGTCAACAATAAGTTTCGGCAACAAAAGATTGCTGGCCACTTAATATTTTAATACGCTAAATTCATTCCACAACATCCATGCAGCAACAGCTTCAAACATCAGAAGCTTGCACGAAATGGTTATCGAAACTTAATATCCAGAATCTACAATTGGTAAACCCATTCGAAACCTTCATAACCCATTCATTAATGTAGACGGTTGATGCAGACACTAAACAGAAAGGTATTTGAAATCCCTCATCCACCCACAAAATGTTCCAGAATGCCCAGCGAGTCGTGTTTTTAAATATACAGAAAGCGAGAACCAGCGGGCCACCCTGCAGAGCCCCACGACCACGTGCTCTTGTTGCAATGAACACGGGCATTTTGGTAACCGGTACCACCACTTCCACAATATGAGCACAAAAAGGCGGATTGAATATCTCATCCGGCCAGGAATTTGCACCAACTCAATTTGACACAGCATACAAATCTTGTGCAAGGAAAAGCCGTGATCTACGGTGTGTAACAACCCGCAGCATCAATTATTACACGGGCCATATCAACCCAAAAAGCGGCTGACTGTCAGTACATCGAATAGTCAGCACTCCAACCGATTTGAGATCCAAGATTCACAGGTTTCTCTATTTACGGAAGAAGCGGTTCAACGACTCGGGCTACCATTACACCAAACAACCGTTAATATTTCAAACGCTGTAGTTGATGTATGTTTTCAATCACATTTCGGTTAAAACATCCCCCAAACATACTACCAAATATAACAATGGCTGTAACGGAACGCCAAGCCCAACGAAATCCAACGAATAATTAATGGAATCGGTTAGTCTTCGCTGGCCCAAGATGTTGTTTATGACCAAGTATATATAAACTTAGGTCACATGAAAAGAGCAGCACATCACGAAGGCAAATACTACATACCCCATCATGCCGTAGGGAATAAAAAAAGCAGGAATTAACTAAAATTCGGGTAATTCTACACGCCTTAATGAAGACCTCCACAGGCACGACCTTAAATGACAATATGCACACCGGGCTACGGGTACAAAATTGTTTATGGGCCATATTACTAAAATGGAGAAAACATCGAATAGTTTTTAACGCGGATATCGAGAAAATGTATCGACAAATTAAGATGCATGAGGAAGATCAACCATTTATCGTACAATTCTGTAAATAGAGAGCAGACATCATGCTCTGCAAGAATATCAACTAACTACCGCCACAAACGGAACACCACCGTACTTTATCTGGACATTCGAACGGTGTATCAGTTAGCTGAGGATGAAATTACCAAACACAACAAAGCCAGTCATATCCTCTAAAAAGATTTCTATATGTAGACGATGTGTGAGCAGTCCCAATTGATCCAACTGCTTTATAAAGGCGGAATGGGGAGCTAGGAAAACGGGTCAAGGAGAAGGTCCATTTGAGGATCGGTGATCTCAAATTTATGGATGGGCAGTCAATTAAAATCCTGGGAATACGGTACATCCTAACCATTTACATTTTGACTCTCACGTATATTTCCCGCCAAATCATTCAGGCTTACAACGCCTCAATTTTTGTCTGAAGTGTATAGAATATTCGACCCATTGGGGTAGCTGGCACCATTTATTAAAGGCTGTCAGCTGTAAAAAAAAATATACCAGACCTTACGGAGCTGGGACTTAAGATGGGATGACCAGCTATCAACGGGTTTCGCGGGCAGATTTGATCGGATTAAATTGAAGCAGAGGGCTACTCAGCTAATGCAGTTCCCTCGAAACATCAATTATTCCAAAGACAATTGTACCAACCCAGAGTCATAAAAGTTCTTGACGTAGCCCGGAATCAGCCATCCTATTTAAAGATGCCAGACTGTCCCTTACAGTATGCGTGTTGAGATCCCGATAGCTCGCCCGGCCTGTTTGTTTTTCCAGTGCTTTTAATAGAAAAGAGGATAGGTTTATTATAGGCCTAAAGTCTTTGGGATCGCAGTGAGAGCTTTTTCCCGTCTTAGGTATAAATATTACTTTTACTTCAGTCCATTTTCTAGAAAAGTGACAGAGTTCAAGGCTGCCTTTGAAGATAACTTCCAGCCAGGGTATGGTTAAGTGAATTGTTCACTGGAGATCCGCAGGGATAATTCCATCAAGTCCTGCCAACTTGTATGGCTTAAAGCTGTTTATTGCCCATAGGATATTCCACCTATTTACTATATGACTTACGGAATGTACAGTCCTATTTATCATGGGTCTCTTCGGAGCTAGTACCGAGCACTCCGGAAAATGCCTTTCTAGTAATAGCTCCAGGGATTCCTCACTAGTCCATGAACCATCCGGTCGTTGTAGATAACTCGGAATGGAAGGACTAGAACATAGTACGTTGCGTAGCCTGGCCGCCTCCATGAACTTCTGTATATTACCACAGTAGAGCATCCAGGCCCATGTTTTGCCTGCTCTAACCTCGTACTTGTAGGTTTTGAGGACTTCCTTATAGCAGTCCCAATTTATAGCAGCATTTGTGTGCCTTGCTTCCTTGTACAGTCTCCTGCATTTCATACTAGTACCTTGGTGTTCTCGACCACCAGGGTGGCCGAGACTTACCCAAAATCCTACTGATAGGACATGTACCTAACATGGCTTTGTTAAAAGCATCAGATAGCTTGGTTACTACAACCCCACTCAGTTTACTTCCTATTCCTGAAGGATGGTTTGATAGTGGGTTTTGCATCCACTTCGTACTGGAGATAACAATGGTCAGAAACGGAATGGTCTTCGGATACATTCCAGTTCAGTACCTCTCCTTAATAAAATCTGAGACAATTGTGATGTCTAGTACTTCTTGTCTATTTTTAGTAATGAAGGTTGGCTTACACACGATATTACAAATATTTAGGTTAGTACTTAAAATAAAATCAACGAGTAACTCACCTCGCCTGTTGATATTTATACTTCCCCAGATTGAGCGATTCGCATTAGAATTACTGCTCGCATGATGACTCCTTTGCCCAACCTAGCTGGTGGTATATATTCCTCCTCGTATGGTAGGTAGCCCGATATAGGACAGAGATATTGCCCACCCATTTCATCGTTCAACGTATCTTACCTTCATTTTTCACATGTAATATTTTATATTTAGGAGTTCTGAGCCCCAGTACCAGGTCACCACTGACCCAAGGTTCCTGAACCAGAGAGTGCCTCCTGAGCGTCTTCCGGTGTGCTCCGGACTTCTGGGTCACCAACACCAGGCGGGGCACTACACCACTCTGCTTCCGCCTTTACCTCCTCTAACCTGGCAATCTTTCAGTGGCCGTTGGCAGATCCGGATTGCTGATTTTCAGCATTTCAAGGATCTCCTTTGAATTGCTTGGCTCCGCAGGGATCCAGGCTCATTCCCTAGGCCTGCAGGGAATTTCTTCACTTGTCACCACTTCCAATTTGGCTCCGGCCAGACTTCACCTCAGATTGTCTATGACAGTATGAAAACCATGCTCAGGATCGAAACCGCTAGAGTCACATTATTGAAGTAGTAAATAAGAGCCAGTATTGGGCAAGTAGTTCCATACAAGCCCATCTTTGCAAGCAAATACTTACGCACTATCTACAAGTTATGCAGAAGCAACGTTCATTCCTCTATTCTAGAAAGTGGACACTGTAAGAGCGTGTAACATTCTCCATTTTTGACCGAATGATTAAGAGTAAGTCAAGCATGCGCAATCACTACCCTAGGGTGCAAAATAAATTTTATTGTTAGACCTATACAGTTAACACTTCTGTATAGGGCTACATTGATATAGAGTCAAACATGTTAAAAATGCTGGTCCCCAAACTGTTAATCCTAACAACAGTATGAAATGTTTTCTTTTAATAATTGCTCCAGCTATATAAGATGTGCGTACATAAAAATCTCATTTGAATAAAAATCTTAGACTTAAGATCTTGCATACATGTTGTTGTACACGTACTATGTACATAAATTGTAATTTTATCAATAGATTTTTGATGCAGTTTGCGGTTATAAATTAATTAAAAAAAAAAAAAAAAAAATCATCTTACATTCGTACGAGTCTTGCAATAAGACGAACAAATAAAAAAAAAAAACTGAATTGCATTTGGTTGTTGCGCGCTCTATACTGCGTGTATACGAGTATACAAAAAAGTGTTACACTTTTCGAAGGCGTTTAATTTATAAATAGGTATATAGTTAAGGTGTTTCCAATCTTGAAGGGTTTTTATATTTTTTATGGTCTTAGCTTAGTTTAGTTATTGCTATTTTATTGTGTTTTTGTTGTATGTAATCAGACGATTAATTGTATTATTCGCAATATTTACAATAAATAAATTCATATACACCAATACCCCGTTTTGCGCTGTTCCGATGTTTCAGTCTGCGTTCATATATTATTGACGGCAAAAAAATTTGGCTTTCATAAGAAAAACAATTAATTTAAGCCCCACCGACTGTCCGAGCGAGCCATTTGTGAACATGACATTTCTAAAACATATCTTCGGGTCAGAAATCCTTTGTTAATGAAAATGAAATTTTTATGCTTACCAATTAGATTGAAATTCAAACTCAAAGAAAAATGCCTTTAAAGCAAACCATTCCACAAGCCAAAGCTAAAAGTTTATATCAAGACTTGGCTAAAAATGTAAGGTGAGTAGTAGTAGGGGCACCTGGGGCCAACCTTGGCAGAGGTCTTTGACCTGAGCTAATCTACTTTCGTGACCTACATTTTTAGTTGTTTACCTTGTTTCGACATCACATATTTTGTTGTATGGAATTCCTTCCACTAGTGCTCTGTCCAAATTCGAAAAATTTGAGGCAAGTCCGAGGATGGTTTCTGTTGGAAGTGTGAACTAGCTGAATAAAGCTAAGTTCAGTTCTATTCTGTCTTTCATCGTATACACATGTTTAACTTTAATTGATTCTATTTTGCTGCTGCTGCGAAGTATTTAAAAGGTTATGGGCCCAGGCGTGTAAATTGTATATCGAGATGGCTGACGAAGAAAAATATGTGTTCAAACAATTTGAAGGACGTGAGTTCAACAACTGGTTTTTCCACCTAAAAATTTTTTTGGAGGAAAAATGGCTAGAAGAAGATGCCGCAGCAAAAATTGCAGTTGGTGTCGACGTGGAAATTTGCGGATTCACATTTGGAATATCTGAAGGACCGACCGACAGTGTTTGCGATGATAAATTCATTGAAAGCAATTTTCGAACGTGGAAGTGTGGCGACCGAAATTGGTGTCAGAAAGCGTATATGTTGACGATGCGTTGCTCAGACTCTGACAACCTATTAACCTCACATTTTCTTGCATTCGACAAACTAATACATGAATTAAAAGCATGTGGCGTTGAGACAAATGATCGAATACTGGTTGTGTCGGTCATGATTCCGTTACTGACGCGATATCGGGTGGTGGTCCGAATGGTGATTCAGACAACGTCGCCATGTATGGCAGTGGTGCTTCGAAGCAACATAAGTGCGATTTCAAAAAGCCCGGTCATCGAAGGAACTCATGTTCGAAATTGAATCAATGGACGAACTCTAATAGTGGATCATCGAACAACAATTTTAATGGTAAACCCAATCAGCAGCGTTATCAAAAGCCAAATGCGAATTGTGCGTCGGATACAGATGCGAATGGAGTGATATTTGTGGCTAATGCTGGTGATTTTGCGCTACAGTGTGAAATGCAGATGACTATACGTTTCATTGTTGACTCGGGTGCTTCAGAGCACTTGGCGATTGATAAGTCAATGTTCGTCATTGGTATTTGCGAAGAATAGTGCGTCGATCACAGCAACAAAATGTGGTACAATTCTGGGAACTATCATCGACAATGACACAGAGCGTCAGTGCACGCTCACGAATGTTTTGTTTATCGAAAATCTAAAAGACAAGTTGCTATCTGTGAGTCGTTTAGAGAGCGCTGGCCGTTGACAGGCGTAATGGAAAGCGTATATGTGTTTGAGTTGAAGCGTGTGCTGTGAAAGTGTCGAATGGAATGTATTCTACGTAAGTGTAGTCAAAACAAAGCATTTGTCTGTGGTATCGTCGGTTGCCACATTTGAATTACGCTGACATTAAGCATTTGTAGACTTTGGTTGATGGAATGGGTGCCATTAACAACGATGCTGAAGCTGTTTGCGAGCCGTGTGTTTTCGGAAAGCAATCTCGAAAACGATTCAACGGTTTAGGCTTGTTGGAGCTTGTGCACAGTGATGTGTGTGGGCCTGTTACCCCAGTTACATGGGATTGTCAGCGTTTCTTGGTGAAATTCATCGACGATTACATTCGTTTCACGGTTGTATATCTGATATAAAGAACAAGTCTAATGTTTGATATGTTTGAGAGGTCCAAATCGATGGCGGAGACGCACACTGGAAAGAAAATTTCAAAATCCGATGCGACAATGGTGGCGAATATATTTCCAATAGATTCAGGGCCATTTGTGATGAAGCCGACCCAATGAACAGGAAATTACTTGAGAAGGGACGTTCTATGATCGCTGATTCCAAAATGAGCAAGGATTTTTGCAACACCAGTCGAGCTTTGGACAGGCAAGAAACCCATGTTGTGTTTAATGAGTCGCAACCGAATTTTTATTCAGTTTTCATCGAGACAGAGTCATTCACAGACGGTGTTGACGAGGCGGAGAGTTCAGCGGACAGCGATGCGACGAATGTCGAACGAGATGATGCTCGATCTGCTGGTACAGATGCAATCAACGATCAACCATTTAACGTGGCATCACGACCGCAGCGAAAGCGTCAACAAAGCGGTATGAAGATTTGGTGATCCGACAAAGCTCAAAATGCATGAAGACGGGGAGGAGTATTTTTCGGTGTTTGCATTGAATTCTAGCACATTGGATTTCACATTTGTAAGCAAAATAAAATTTGAACTTTGGTTGAACGTCCATCGAATCGTTCAGTTGTTACCTGCAAGTGGGTGTTTTCCCGAAAGCGAAACGATGTGGGCAAGTTGGCGTCGTCAATGGTGCGACTGGAAGCCCGTGGATTTAACCAGCGTGAGGGACTTGGTTTTCATGAAACCTCCTCTCCGGTGGCAAGGATTATTACAATAAGAGTTATGCTGGCTCTTGCTGTCAAGCGTGACATGGGTATACATCAAATGGATGTGAAGTCGGTATTCTTCAACTGAAAACTTGAAAAGGACATTTATATGGAACAACCGGATGGATTCGTGCAAGGTGATTTTGTTTGTAAACTGAATAAGTCACTCTACGGATTGAAGCAAGCGTCACGTGTGTGGAATGAACGATTCCATAACTTCATGCTCGAAAATGAATTTGTTCGCTCAGTATAAGATCATTGCGTATATTCTCGTGACAATGGAGACGAAATGTTATATCTGCTGTTATACGTAGACGATCTGATTGTATTGAGCGAAAACAGCGAGGCAATTATCAAGATCAAACAGCTGGTATCAAAGGAATTCGAAATGCGTGACATGGGCGAAACGAAGAGTTTCCTCGGAATCAACAACGAACACGACTGGAGCCGGGGAATTCTGAGATTTAATCAACGCGGCTATGTAGAGGACGTATTGCAACGTTTTGGGATGGCCGATTGTAAACCGACTCCAATGGAATGCCAACTGAAATTAGAAAGGAAGGCTGAAGCTGAACTGATGACTAAACCGTAGGGTGAATTAATCGGATGCTTGATGTAAGCGACTTGTACGACCCGTCCATACTTATCAGTGGCAATGAATTACTTCAGTCAATTTCAATCATGTCCAACTGTAGAGCATTGGAAGGCAGCAAAGAGAACATCACAGGAGCAATTGACCTGAAACTGGAAATTCGGAACGATGAGAATTCGGTCGTATTGACTGGATATGCGGACGCTGATTGGGCCGGCGATATCAATGATAGAAAATCGGTTTCTGGCAATGTGATGAAACTGTTTGGCTCAACTGTGACTTGGATGACACGTAAGCAGACTTGTGTCTTTGTCGTCCACCGAAGCTGAATATGTGGCACTGTGCTTGGCTACATGTGAAATTATATGGCTGCGTGAATTATTGGTGGAATTTGGAGAACCTCCCGAAGAACCAATAATACTACGAGGACAATCAGGGTGCGATTGTGATCTCATCTCAGGAAAAGGAAATGTATAGCGTACGATACACATTGATGTTGAAAGATATCATCGAAATTAGATATATTTCAACGAACATCATGACTAAAGGACTACCAAAGGCGACATTTGAATATTTGCGAAATCGACTAAACTTGATTCGGATGGAATAATTTATTTTCTATTATTGATTTATGTGAACTCAACTTGATATTTGCAATTGCCGATCGAATTTGGATTATTATCGATAGGGATTGAGGCGGAGTGTTGGAAGTGTGAACTAGCTTTTAATGACATTATGTGATTAGAGGTGGCAGCCCTGTTATATTATTGAAATAAAGCTAAGTTCAGTTCTATTCTGTCTTTCATCGTATACACATGTTTAACTTTAATAGATTCCGTTTTGCTGCTGCTGCGAAGTATTTAAAAGTTTCAACGGTTCAGAACCTTGTTCTGGAAACTACCAACTAAGACTATTATTTCAAAAAGTGAAAAATGGGCTCAAGGCTATATAGCGGCAAAATAATGGAATACCCTACTCATTGGGGGTATTGTGCGGATTTCAAATTCAAGCCTCTGTTAATCTAACATTCGGAAAATATAAGGGCCTTGAAAAATATGTCGTACTTTACTCGAAAAGTTTGGAAAACGTTATGGCCTGAACTGGGTTCTGCTGAAAATTTTGCAGGAGTAGAAATTACGGACATCGAAGAAATAATTTAAAGTCCCGAAGAAATGTCTAACGAAAATTTGATTGAACTGCCAGAAATGAGGATTGTTGTACATGAAGATAGAGTAGAGGTACTAGAGCAACAGTTACCCATACAAGAAAAAAATGAGTCTGAAACTTATCAATAGAGCTATTTTCGCTGAGGTTGACGATAACGAATTTTCTAAGTTTCCGATCGTCGCATTTTCCATACATTTGTATATGAATAAATTTGTTTCGATTGGCGTCGTTTCACTTTGAGTGCAATTTTCCCAGAACTAAACACCGACGCAAACTGGGGTATTTGTGTATATGTATGTATATAAGTATATATTTGGGCGTGTATTATATCTATAAGAAGTATACACACACGTATGTACACGTTGCGGTTTTTATGTACCGCGCAAAGATATTTTGCGTTTGCGATCTTATCGATCGGTGTTTTTCCAAGAAAACTATTCGCTCGTTGTTGTATCTTAGATATAAATGTATATAGAGTTTAAGCGCGATATACAAATAAGACAAATTGGCTGACGGATGATTAATGGTTTTGTACTTAGGGTTATATATTTTTGAACTACTAATCTGATGGATTAATTGTTTATGTGTGGTATTGCCTATATAGAAAGTATATTGCATTGTAAATAGAGTTATTAAGTTATTGACCGATCCGTGTGTGCGGTTTAAGCCAGCTAAGTAAATGTGTACAATGTGCATATGTAAACGCTTTACTACATCATTTCTCAAGGTGGGTCGAATCTGTATTATTAAATATGACGACCAAATCACACACTACACACATATACATACATATGCCCAACGCGTATTGTTATAATTACAATAATTACTGGTGGGGGAAAATGGTTTATTATTATTATGTTTTACTTAAATAATTTATGAAATATGTTTGGAATTTATTAAGAAAATCAATGTGAATCAAAAACAAATGAATTGAAAATATGTATAAAAAACCAAATCAACGACGAAACAGGTTGATACATTTTTCTTCGTTCGATGATTTTTTTCGCGGTTTTGGTGAAGGTAATAAAGGCAATGGAAAATGTAAAAATCAAAGTTGGAAAGCAAAACTAAAAAAAATTTAATTGTTACAACAGAACTAAGCGAGAATAATATTAATAAAAAAAAATGTATTTGAATTTTGAACAGGTTTTACATATCCCCTCAGACCGCGAATACGATTACAAAATCTTTTTCAGGATTATCATATTATGTCTACGGATAAATCTAATTTATAATTAGAACATTCTTCAATTTTAGTTTATTCAGTCATTCATAGATGGTGCCAAGTGTTTATATTAAATTTATTTACAATTATGGCGACATCTCTATTTGAGTAGAGATACTACCGTAAATATAAACTGTAGTAAATAAGATGTGTCTGGCCTGTTCAGGGATCTAGACACTCTCGAATATTGTGAATACGAAGTGAAATGGTTAGTTGAATTTTAACAGTGATAGAGTAGTTAGTAGAAAGTAACAAGTGAAAGTTAAAAATAATCCAAGTGTAATAAAGTGTGATTAAAGTGAATTACGTAAATTAGTCTTCTGTGTAATAAATCCAGTGATCGAACCTTGTTTGACAAGGCTAAAACGTAACAATAGGTGACAGCGGTGGGGTTGTGAATTAAAAGATGAATCTGGATGAGTTAAGTTTTCCGAATTAAAGAATGAGTTGGTGCGGCGAGGCTTGTCAACTGTACCGAGCTTGTACCGATACAATCTGCAAGTTTCGGAAGGTGCAGTTAATGGCTACTATTCAACAGTCAAGTCATAACATGAAACAATGCAATTCAAAAATGAAACAGTTAATAGAAAAGTCAGTTAAAAAGTAAATTGGAGAATTAGATTTGTCTAATTCAGAAACCGTACCTTCTTGATGGTGCGGTTTCTGGATTGAATTGCAATAATGGCAGACTTTTCTATAAGAATTCTGTCGATAAAACTAGGGCGTGCATTTTTATTGGCAACAACATTAATGATTCCGTCATTCATGAGTGTAGCTCGGCTGACCTTACGGCAGTGCTCGTCACTTTAACATTTAACAATTCCTGCACTAAGCTGGTGCTTCCATCAGTTTATCTACCGTATGACTCTATCTTACCTCCTCGATTTGGGGTAGTACGAATATTAATCAGAGGGGATCTTCTTTGCTAAACGATTTAAATTCTTCTGAACTTGAAATTCTAAATATTGGCAGTGAGCCGACGTTTGTTAATTCCATTCGACGTGAGGTGATTGACACCAGTTTATGCTCTATGTCTATTAGTGATTTAATTTTTGATTGGTGGGTGACGGATGATGTTCTCACCTCTGATCACAGCTGTATCTCGTTTAACATTAATCTTAAACGACCACCGATAAAGCCTTATCGTAACAGGAAATTAACCAATTGGGGGCTTTTCTCTCTCGAACTGGCTTCTTTACTTACCCCACCGAGAGTAATCCGGTCGAGTAACTGCTTTTGAAAATTCTTGTCCTCTTATTACGAACCAAAAGTCTACTAACAAACCCTTTTGGAATTCCGACCTTAAAAGGTTAAGGAAATCCGCTAGGAAACTTAAAAATAAATCAAAAAACTTCAATCGTCAGATTGATTGGGATAATTTTCTGGTGGCTCAGAAAGTATACAAACGAAGTTTAAGATCCGCTCAGAGAGCTTCGTGGTTAAATTTCTGCGAAGAAATTAATAGCCTGGCTAAAAGCCATGGTTAAGAACGGTGTTGGTAGACCTGATACTCTTCGTCTACCTGACGGTCAGCTTACCTCCTGTCATAGAGAAGTTGGTGAGCTGCTACTATCTGTTCATTTCCCTGGTTGTGCCATTCTCAACTCAGATGATGTTACTACCGCATCCTCTAAGGGTGCTTTTGTGGGTCCTGATTGGGACGTGGCTTACAAGCTAATCAATCTCGATGTTCTACGCTGGAGTCTATTTTCCTTTGCACCTTAAGGATGGTGGGCCTGATGGTACTTTCCCGGATGAATTACAGCACGGCTTTCCTATCATTCAGGACCATCTGATAAACCTTTTCCAGGCGTGTATTGCTTTCTGCGCTGTTCCTAAATCCTGGAGCAGGAGTAGAGTCATTTTTATTCCGAAGCTCGGCAAATCCGATTATACGGATCCCAAGTCTTTTCGACCTTTTGGTCTGTCTTCAACTTTTCTTAAACTCTTAGAAAGAATCGTCGACAGATATATTAGGGACAAGCACTTAATTACCTTTCCGCTCAGTAACATGCAACATGCTTACAGAGTTGGTAAGTCCTGTGAAACGGCCCTACATGAACTTGTAACTAGGATTGAAAGATCCCTCCATAACAAGGAGTTTTTTGTAGGTGCTGTCCTCGATATAGCGGGAGCTTTTGATAGCACCTCGATTATCTCGATTACTAATGCCTGTAATAATTTTGGTATTAATTACACCATTGTCAAATGGATTGAATCCATGCTCAAGTCTCGCACAGTAGAGACTGAACTGGATGGCGTCGCAGTCTCTGTCAAGGTTGCCAATTGCTGTCCCCAGGGGGTGTGCTCTCGCCTCTACTGTGGCTTTGGGTCATTGACGGTTTACTGGTTAAGCTGTAGCAATCTGGCTTCATTGCACAGAGCTATGCTGATGATCTTGTCTTAACAGTTTCAGGCAAACACCTGAATATTTATAGCCGACTTAATGCAGCAGGCCTTACATATTGTGGAGGCATGGTGCATTGACAATGGTCTGCACGTCAACCCGTCTAAGACAGATTTAATTGTCTTTACTAGGCGCAGGAGTGGCCTGGATCTAACCATTCCTTCTCTTTTTGGGAGACCGATTACCAGATGTAACCAAGTCAAAAACCTTGGTGTTATCTTAGATAGCAAACTTTCCTGGAAACTTCATCTTGACTCCAAAGTACAAAAAGCTAATGCCATATTTTGGCAATGCAGAAGGGCTTTTGGGAAATTCTGGGGTCTAACACCCAGGATATTGTTTTTTATTTATAAATCTCTGGTCTTACCGATATTATCTTACGCGTCTGTTGTGTGGTGGCCAGTTGTTAATCTAAAGGCGTCTACTGCTAAACTTAATAGCCTTCAAAACACGTCTTGTAAGGCTGTTACTGGAGCTATGTCCTCGACTCCACTTCTTGCTATGTAGTCCATTCTTTCCTTGCCCCAGTTACACACCTTTATTCGTGGCACTGCTTGTTCTGCAGCGTTTCGCTTGAGGTGCATTGGGGCCTGGAATGTTCTCTATTTAAGCGCTGACGTATTGTGTTATGGAAGCTTTGAACTTTCCTATTAAAAACAAAAACCTTATTCTGTGCACTGATAGCAAAGCTGTGCTCAATTCATTGAAAAATCTATTGACTGTCTCCAAACTTATCAAAGATTGCAAACGCTTCATTAATCTTCTGTGCTCGAACAATACTGTTACGGTAATGTGGGTGCCAGCACATTGTGACATCGCGGATTGTTTAGCCAAATCCGGTTCTCCAGCTAAATATATTTGGACCTGAACCCGCGGATCCATTATCTTTTAACTACGTCAAGAAAGTTATAAAGAACTACGCTATGAAAGATCTAAGAATACAGTGCCTTGCTACTTCTAGTTGTCATTTGGCGAAGTACTTCATTAGCGAGCCCAATTTTAAATCTACTAAATATGCTCTATCTTTGAAAAAAGACCAGCTAAGAATATTGGTCGCAATTCTTACGGGTCACGGTCGATTTAAGGGGCATGTCCATCGAATGGGTTTATCTCAGGATGTTATTTGTGATGACTGTCTTGAGCAAGATGATGACAGCTTGCACTTTGTGGGCAGTGGTCCAGCTTACAATATTATTCGGCTTCAGGTTTTCAACTGTAGTTCTATTAATGTAGATTAGTTGTCCTCCATACCTTGGTTCAAACTTGTACAGTTTTCTAGAGCTGCAGAGCGCTTCTGCAAATCAGGATAGAATCCTTGGTTTGCACAGATGCTTACCTGACTCACAGAAATCAGAAACATGGCACAACTGATAGAAATCTTTCCAAAAAGGTTATAACTTTCATTAAAAATAATCCGGCGACCTTTGACTATAACCGTGCCATAGAATTTACCACACCCCACTCCATGGTAAAACGAATCCGAGTTCAGGAAGGCTATAAAAGCTACCGAGTTATTAAAAGCCAAATCGTTCAGATAACCAACACATTTTCGCTAAAAAAATGTGCCAGACTGATGACCAAATTTCACAAACGATGACGAAACGTGAAATTAGTTTTGAAACAACTAATTAGGTCAAAAATTGGAACTGAACAAAACCCGAGGCAATACTCCTGATACATTTGCAAAAAAATGTATGATTTAGCCAGCAGTTTGCAGTTGTGACGTATTTTGCCGATAATTCTTCAACACAATTCAGCAGTAAAGTTTTGGCCATTTAGGTAATTCGCACGACTCTAAAGAAGCAATTAATTTGTATGGGATTAATCAAATCAATGTTATCTCAAAGAAGCTGAGTCCACAGGTTTTCGACCTAACGAAAATTATTGGGCTATAGTGGAAAGAGTCCTGAAGAAGAATGACGAATGCGTTAATGGAACCATTTTGGTGCAAAAGTCACACCGGTAGTTATGCCATAACCAGGGCACATCATACAACATGTGCGTGATTTTATCCGTAATAAATCTAGAGGTGATTTGTGCAACTCAAAAAATTCAATTTAATCGTATGGAAACTTTATTATCGTTTGAGAGATCTTTTCTTGCCAATTATTTTGTAAAGATTACTTCATTCAAATGTTGGCCGAAACTACGATGGCCCTTCCTCAAATTCCAATTTTTGATTGCGTTTTCGAGCATATCGACTGGTATCTGGCGAATCACACACGTAATGTTGGCTTCCAATGTCTGGAAGTGTAACTGGTTTATCCATATAGACTTTCGACTTTACGTAGACCCAAAGAAAAACGTTTAGGGGTGTGGTTTACACGATAGCCAATTTAGCAATCCGAACCGTGAAATTAATTGCTTGCCAGCATGATTTTATTCCGTTATCATCAGGACGTCCCGGCCGTCATCATTTTCTAAGAAATATGGATCGATGATCTCACAGCCCCATGAACCACACCAAACCGTCTATTTGGTCGTGTATCACCCAATACTGTACATTTTAATTCAAACTTTCCGATGCTATTCCAAATAGTGGTCTCGACAGGCTGATTATGTCAACCGTAACTAGTTCCTAGCGCACGAAAAAGATTCCTCACAGAACGCTGATTTTCGTAATAAAGCTGAACAATTTGTAGACGCTGTGCCAAGCTCTGTCTTTCCATGATGTAATTGCAAATAATACTGAAGAAAAATATTATGACAGTTTAACACTATACTCATGCGTCTTTTGTCAAAAAGAAACAAACTAGATGAATGCTTTTACAAAATACACCCGGTTGGCCGCATCTGAACCAGTCAAGTCTAGGCCAGGTTTGCCTGGTTATTACACACGAACTATAGCGTTAACCCATCTGTCGTTCGTTTCATTTATGACTTCCTCCTGAAGCAGCCGTTTACAGGGATATAATATCCCCGGCAGCCAACCCCTCTATTTCTTTTTGAGCCATCCGTGAAGAAGATTATTACAATTTGGAATCTCACCTCAACAGATGGCAAAGGGATAGCTTAGTCGGTCGTTTCCGGAATACCCCTGTTGCATAGAATGGATGAGTGCCCTATATTGTTAGAGGTCCACGTCGATATAGATTTCAGCCGAATGGCTATGCAAGCTGCTCGGCCGCAATATCCAAGGAAGTGAGATGAAAGAGAAACTCCATACCGTAGCTTTCTTTACTTTTTCTAAGATGGTTGGTTTAAAGCTTACCTTGCTGCCCAAAAGTAGCCTGAGGTATTTCGCTCTATCCGCAAAAATCAAGCGAGTACCATTTAATACTGGCGAGTGACACTGAAAAAGTTTGTGCTTCCCGGTAAAGAGGACCAGCTCCTTTTTCTATGGGTTTGGGTTCAGTCCACAACTGCTTGCCCACTCAAAGAGGTAGCAGAGTGCGCACTGCATGCACTCACTCAGCGTTCTCGGATATTTACCTAAGACCGCAATTCAAATTAAATAATTAAGGAAATTAAACAGTCAGTGGGCGAGAAACCATTGCTTGAAACCACTGCTTGTGCTTTAATAAACGACACTGCACAGACGGATAAAACCGTCATACAAAGAGCGACAAGCGGAGATGGATATGAGAAGGAACATCGAGCGGTCGGCACCAAAAATTTAGGGAAGGTGGTAAAAGAATGAGGTCTTGGGAATGTGACAGGACGGGTCACATTTCACGAGATTGCCATGAAGTAAAATGGAGATGACCTAGTATTAGATCTCCTATGTAGCGAACATCAAGTTTTGGTCAAGGAGGAGGGACAAGAAATCAAGGTAGTATACGAAAATACGATGTTAGACATGTGACAAAACGGGTCACATATCACAAAACTGAAGGGAAATAAGATGGAGATGGGCGGGATCAAAAATTGTGGCCCATACGGGGAAACAGGAGCATGAAAAAGCGGTTGAACTCTGGAGAGTCAGCTGTTGGCCCATCTCTGTAACGAGATTGGAACAAGGCGGAGACTGTTTAACAGTTAAAGGTGACGTTGATGGGAAGAATTGTGTTATGACCTTGGGCACAGGAGCAGTGGGATCGTTTGTAAGAAAAGATCTAATTAAGGGAAGAATACAACCAGTGGATGGGTTCCAGTTACGAATGGCCATAGGCAAGGGTGCCATCATAATACTCAGTTCCGATCAGTAATACTCAGTTCCAACGCGAAGTACTGTTCGCAAATATAGTGGATGAAGTCATCTTGAGGATAAACTTTATGAAAGTGAATAGCTTCGTGGCGAGAAGTATTGGATTGCCACTTAATATAGATGATTTACCACTCCGTATATAGATGATGCCAGAGCAATAATCAGTGGATTAGTAGTGGATCAGCGGGAAAAGCGTCCATCGAACTCGGAAACAGTTGCACGGGAGAAAATACGAGTGTCAGGTAACCGGATGAGGGCTCGGAAGGAAATTTAGTATGACGTCACGAGCTGCAACAGAACAGGGGTTTTTCACCGAAGCAGCAACCTTCATGGGAAGGACGGACCGTGCATCGTCATCAAAAAAATAAGACGTGATCGATAGATACAGCAATAAAAAATTATCTGCAACGGTCATTTGCATAAAATTTTTAATTTCAAATCAATTGTTAGGTCATCGGCATGAAACCTCAAAGAAATAATTGACACAATTCGAACCTAAATGCACTTGCAAGTCTTAAAATGACCTACTCTACAATGGGATGACTTGATAGTGTATATATTACGTGTATACCGAATGGATGAATTGGTGTATATTACAAGACAACTCAACCAAGTATTCATACCACTGCTTTTGTCCGTCATCAAAATTATCCACAGCGACTTAATGGTCGACTAAATGTTTGCTCATATAAGCACTGGCTCTTTGCCGTTCCGGAAAGCATCATAGTCTCATTCTCCGTCACATTCACTCAAATAGTCTCGCAAAACTATCTACAAACGCTGTGGATGTTATACCTCAATCTTCATCTGTACTTCATGCATCTACATCGTCTAAAAGTCTAAAACGGATCCATCTACATCGTATTCGCAACCGTACGTAATCTTATTTACATGATGTGTGGTTAGGTTCTTCTCCATCAAAATGGATCACTTGTTGTGTGTAGAGCATTTTTAGATTCTGATTCACAAATTAATTTTATGTATATGTCCGTTATTGGAGTAATATACAGATCGCAAAGAATATTCAGCTCGCCGATCCCTACTAAAGATTATCGAAGCAGGAAAATCCAACTCAACCTATTCTGAAGTTTATTATACGACCGAAGAACAATGTGAAGCTCACTTTAAGGAAAACACAAAACGAGATGAAACATTTATTGTAACGCTTCAAGAAAGATTTATTGTAACGCTTCCTCTAAATGCTTCTCCAAGTACTCTAGGGATTATTTGGCTTTTTTTGTCGCGTGAATATAGGCGACTAGGCCTTTGAAATTAGTCACAGAGCTAAAAGTTTTGAATAATCAATATTTTTTACCTATAACCACTATGTTTTGAAACCCGAGAGCTCTAACTTCCGGCAAGTCTCCTAATGATATCCTCATGATTGGACCAGTGGTTTACTATATCCCTCTTCAGCTTCTTTTAACGATTTAGAGCGCACGAATTTGTTGCCAGCGCAGAACTGTCAAAAATGTACAGACAAATATGGATTGTAAACGCTGTAACACGCTGTTGTAGAGACCTTCTAACTAGATTAAATTCTCTATCGGAGCTCCAATTTATAGAAAATAACAAATTACTTCTATGGTAGGTCCGGCTGAAATGACTCTACGAAAATGTTATTCTAATTTTCCCAACATTTTAAGCGATATGCTTAAATACGAATACTTAAAAACATTGGCACATTCCCAATTAGCAACCTCAAATAGATGAACTACATTTTCGTGTCACACTTATCGAAAGAACAAAAATCACCTAGAGACCGGTAATCTCTGATATCGCACGCATTTTTGACCCTCTTTGGCTAACAGCTCCAGCTATATCACCTTTTGTCAATTATTTATACACCAGCGATTGCAGATGAAGCGCGAATGGGATGAAATTCTGCCACAGAATCTACATATGATCAGGAAGGAAATGTCTTGTCTACCCTCACGAAAACAAAATCATAGTTGTCCAGCGATTTTGAAACAAAAATGTCACTTGGTTTGGAATATCGTGTGCTTGAAGTTGGTCGATGGTTGGTTGTGGTG
The DNA here is from genome assembly GCA_951394425.1 of Tipula unca. NCBI lineage: Eukaryota > Metazoa > Arthropoda > Insecta > Diptera > Tipulidae > Tipula > Tipula unca. The sequence goes on from OX596380.1 coordinate 70,981,014, forward strand.
CAAGAGGATATTCGATGCAGAACTCATTATAAACTCGTCCATAAACCAGTTCAGCTATGGTGAGCATTTCACATCTTGTTTCTCTGTTGCTCGGATGACAAGTAGGCCAATTATAATATCCGAGCTCGAATGAATTTTGTTACCTCGGGCCTTTAAAATGTAACTTATTTGCCGTGTCTTATCGATCAGGACTCAATGTCAAATTTTCTTACAGAGTCCCTGTGTCGCATCGATTGAAAGCTTCGGAAATATCACTTTTGTGCCCATTACAGGAATTGAAGGAAAAGGGGTTAAAGAAGTACACAAATTTGACAATACGGTCAACTGTTTTTGATAATAAAACTATGTCTGAATTTAAGATTTTGCCTGAAAATTGTTTGACCTTGATAGCGTTTTACCAAAGACCATTAAACGGTTACCCAACTCTGTGTTAATGGGAGCAAATTATGTGTGGAGGTAGGTTGGTTTAGTCAGACGTGTTACGTCCTTTGATTAATACGACGTTGGGTTATTTAATTTTCGAAAAAATTAGAGAACCTCGTGTTGAAGCGTCCATTTCATTCGTTCACAACTAAACCAACAAGTTGAACGTTTCTTTCAGGGTAAAGAAATTTATCCTATGAACAATTATTCCTGTGAGGCTCTTTATTTTAAGCATGTTAGATGAAATTCATAGGGCCTATATAACGTAGCACTTCCGACTAAAGATACAATTTCAGAACTCGGAGATTCATATCGATCTGCCGTCAGGAAATTTTTATGTCTATAAAAAAAAATCCTTGATTGAAACAGCAATATGAGGCTACGCAAAGTACTATGTTCTAGTCCTTACATCCCGAGTTATCTACAACGACCGGATGGTTCATGGACTACATGTAGTGAGAAATCCCTGGAGACAGTACTAGAAACGCATTTCCCGGAGCGCTCGGTATTAGCTCCGGAGAGACCGGAGAGATAAATAGGGGTGTAGATTCCGTAAGACATATAGTAAACAGGCGGAAGATCCTATGAGCAATAAACAGCTTTAAGCCATACAAGTCGGCAGGACCTGATGGCATTATCCCTGTGGATATCCAGCGAACTATTGACTTAACCTACCTTGGCTGGAAGTTATCTTCAAAGGCAGCCTAGAACTCTGTCACATTCCTAGAAAATGGGCTGAAGGAAAAGTAATATTTATACCTAAGGCGGGAAAAAGCTCTCACTGCTATCCCAAAGACTTTAGGCCTATAAGCTTATCTTCTTTCCTGTTGAAAACACTAGAAAGACTAATAGAGGCTAACATTAGAGGCTCAATCAAGCCGGGCGAACTGTCGGGATCTCAACACGCATCCTGTAAGGGACGATCGGTGGAAACAGCTCTCCACTCCCTTATAGGCCCGATTGAGAAATCACTTGAATATAAGGAATATTCCATGGTAACCTTCTTGGATATAGAGGGGGCCTTTAGCAACGTCAAACCGGGGGCAATCACTCGGGCCCTTGCGTGTCTGGGGGTAGACGGGTCACTCAGAGGCTGGATAGATCATATGCTTAGAGGCAGGATCGTGACAGCTTATTTGGGTGGGACGTCTGCCGGCAGATACGTGAGCAGAGGGACATCTCAAGGTGGGGTTCTATCCCCCCCTTCTTTGGAACCTGGTCATAAATGACCTGTTACTAAACCTGGAAGGGCAAGGCTTCAAGGTGGTTGCTTACGCGGATGACGTTGCTATTGCGGTCTTCGGTAAATATCTTAGTACGCTGAGTGAGCGCATGCAGTGCGCGCTTGGCTACCTTTCTGAGTGGGCACGTGGCTTTGGACTGAAGGCAAACCTACAGAAAACAGAGCTGGTCCTCTTTACCAGGAAGCACAAACTTTACGGATAGAGCAAAATACCTCGGACTGCTTTTGGACAGCAAGTTAAGCTGGAAACCAAACATCGTAGTAGTGAGAGTAAAGAATGCTACTATAGCGCTCTACTCCTGCAAAAATGCCATTTGAAAGAGATGGGGTATGGAGCCCCACATAGTACACTGGCTCTACGTCTCAGTGGTCAAACCTATACTGCTGTATGGAGTTGTCGTCTGGTGGCCAGCGTTAAAAATTATGGCGTTATTAACCATCAACAGGGGTATCCCGGAAGCTACCGACTACGCTATTCCCTTGCCATCTGTTGAGATGAAATTCCAAACTGAATTTCCCACCAGAGAGGACTGGGTGAACGAAACGGTAATGGAAAATGAGGCGCTAAGCTTCTTCACGGATGGCTCAAAAAGGGATAGAGGGGTTGGCTGCGGAGTTTTCTGTGAGGCACTAGGAGTTAACCTCTCTTTTCGTCTTCCCGACTTTTGCAGCGTTTTTCAAGCTGAACTAATCGTGATAATGGAAGTCATGGACTGGTTGAAGTATAATGTAATATCTACGAGGGATATTCGCATTTTTACGGGCAGCCTGGCTGCTATTAAAACGCTACTACGCTATCATACTCCCTGACGTCGAAGGTAGCCCAGAATTGTCTGGCATCATTAAATGAGATGATTGATCAGTTCAACATCCGCTTGACGTGGGTGCCAGGGCATTTCAATATCGCAGGGAATGTAATGGCAGATGAGTTGACCAGCAAGGGTACAACACGCAGGCGGGACATAAAGATACCGCTTGCTTCATGTAAACTGCTGCTGCAGGAAGAAGCCATAAAAGAAACGAACGTCAGATGGTCTAACGCCAGTTCGTGTGTAATAACCAGGCAGATCTGACCTGAACTTGACCGGTCTAGATCACGCCAACTGATATCACTTCAACGGCACCATATTGGCATGGTCGTGGGAGCTATAACGGGACATTGTCTCATTGGGAAACATGCGAGCAGACTGGGTGTCCCAGCCCACGATTTCTGCCGCAGCTGTGGTGATGAGGAGGAGGAGGAAAATGAACTCCATCTGCTCTGCACCTGTCCTAATCTAGCGTACAGCAGAACAAAATTTATGGGAACTTCCCCTTTGAACGACCTCACGGATCTTAGTAAGATCGAGATCTGGGACTTTAAACGCTTCTTGGTAAGCTCAGGATGATTTAGCGAGTGAAGAGGAGGAAACTCGAATGTGGTTTAGCTATGGACCAATTTTGTGTCTATGCTAGTCCTTTAGGATGGCCACCCTTACCTAAACTAACCTAACAGCAATATGTATAGGGTTCATTGATGAAATCAGATTCTTATTCCAGGCAAGTGGGTCGTTTATGGCTATAATATAAACGTTAAAGCAAGCGCGTCGACGAGACTAATGAATAACATTTATGTTGATGACGTCATTTCGGACGCATATATCATTCATGGTGCTTCTATTGTGAAAAAAGAACTGGTTGAAATATTGTCTAAATGTGGTTTTGAGTTACGAAAATGGGCCTCAAATGTATGTTGAATCTGGTTTCTGGTACTGATTAGACTTCCTCATTTATCACTGTACTAGGCATGGAGTGAAAGTTTATCAATGAAATATTGAGTCTGTTACTGGTTTACAGATATATTTTATAATCGTCCAGTCCTTAGTTGTGAACGTTTAAACTTATACACAATTCAACCATATACTTTTTTAACAAAACGTTTATTAACATCGTTCGAACCATTTAAGTAAAATGGAAAACGAAACACAGATCACAACGTACACACACAAAGCAACACAACGAAGAAGACGAAAATCGCATACACAAAAGCCAAGCTACAGGATTCAGAATAATTAGCATTCCTTATTGCTTCAATTTAATATTGAATTTAATTATAAAGCAGCGAGCAGAAAAAAAAATACGTTAAACTATTTTAGAAATGTTGACATTATGTACATAAAGATGGAAAAATATAATCATCATCTTGATTGAGGCGAGAGGGGAAGCGACGAGACGATGAAGAATAAATCTGTATAAAACTCAACCAAATCGAAAAACCAGCCAAAGAACAAGTCTTAACTTGGAAACAATATATGTACAACGAGTAAGCATAACAAAAAAATCTGATACAAAAAAAAAAAAAAAGAAAAAGTTCTTTGACATTGAATTGTTGATTGACAGTTTGTCACAGAAGATAATATTCTATCAAAGACCATGATTTAGCAACAATGCCAACAACAACATGTATTTTATATTAAGATTTTCGTTTAAATTTTCTTTTTTGTGCGCTATCCCTACCCCGTCCATAGTTGAGATCGCGCATATTTATATCATCCCTGGATAAGATATGTATATGTACGAACATAGCATATGAAATGTACCCTTCAAAAATCTGATTATTCATATATGTACATATAATGTTAAAGATTTGTGATTGATATAATTTAACACTAGTCAAGTCAAGATTGTAACATTTCCGTTAAAAAAAAAACGTTCTTCTGTTCTTTATTCGACACAAAAATCTGGTTTTTAATTTCTGCTATAAATTACTTATTATGGAATATTTTGTGTTCTTACCATCATCATCATTATCGTCACCACATTATGACTATTAATCGAGTTTATAAAATGCTTGACTAAAGTATTTATGAATGTAAGATGAAAAATAGTTGCAATTTACAGTTACAAATTTTTTAATCAGATTTCAAACTAAACCTTTCAAATAATCGCAAGTAGATTATGATATTACCGTTAAGAATATAATGTAAACATATCATACCAACAATAAACGCTTCATCGCACAATACAAACCTTAGCTTAATTTTCGGCCGACGTGATATGTTATGAACAGTTGTAGAGAATCGTAGTCAGTTGTTGAGACCTAACCTAAAATGACAGGTGTAATGGCAAATTATACAAATATTTATCAAAATGTAGAGTTTCAAGAAAACGAAGTTATCGTTGAACTTTCTTTGAAGTACTGAACGATCATAAATATGCTTGCCAATAGTGTTTATATCAACAGGATCGGTACCCGTTTATATTATCGGCTAGTTTAGACCAACTAGAATCTTTGCAATCAAGAAAATTGGTTTCTGAAGGGTTTTCGGTTATTTCCGAATGTGGAAGAAAAGATTTTGAATTTAAACGATTTTCATATTTTCGTGTCGTCGATCCTAGATATGTTGACTTATTTATATTTTGGGATAGTATAGTTAGATCTATGATCAAGAAAATTCAATTCTGATGGCCTTTACTATTATGTAGAGGATTTAGAAGTTGCAATTTCGAACGATTTTTAAAATGTTGTATCGTATCGTCGATCTTAGAGGTGTCCAATCGGTACTCGTTTATAATATTGGCTAGTTTAGACCAACTAGAATCTTTGTAATCAAGAAAATTGGTTTCGGATGGATTTTCGGTTATTTTCGAATTTGGAAGATAAGGGTTTGAATTTAAACGATTTTCAAATTTTCGCGTCGTCGATCCTAGATATGTTGACGCATTTGTATTTTGGGATAGTCTAGTTAGATCTATGATCAAGGAAATTCAATTCTGATGGCCTTTACTATTTTGTAGAGAATTTAGAAGTTGCAATTTCGAACGATTTTTAAAATTTTGTATCGTATCGTCGATCTTAAAGGTGTCTAATCGGTACTCGTTTATATTAGAGGCTAGTTAAGACCAACTAGAATCTTTGTAATCAAGAAAATTGGTTTCGGATGGATTTTCGGTTATTTTCGAATTTGGAAGATAAGGTTTAGAATTTGAACGATTTTTATATTTTCGTGTCGTTGATCCTAGATATGTTGACTGGGATAGTATAGTTAGATGTATGATCAAGGAAAATCTATCCTGATGGCCTTTACTATTTTGTAGAGAATTTAGAAGTTGCGATTTCGAACGATTTTTTAAATTTAGTATCGTATCGTCGATCTTAGAGGTGTCCAATCGGTACTCGTTTATAATATTGGCTAGTTTAGACCAACTGGAATCTTTGTAATCAAGATAAGGTTTTGAATTTGAACGATTTTCATATATTTTCGTGTCGTCGATCCTAGATATATTTACCCGTTTAAATTTTTGGATAAGGAAATTCAATTCTGATGGATTTACGGTTATTTTCGAATTTGGATGATAAGGTTTTGAATTTGAACGATTTTCATATTGTCGTGTCGTCGATCCTAGATAAGTTGACTCGTTTATATTTTGGGATAGTCTAGTTAGATCTATGATCAAGGAAATTCTATCCTAATGAACTTTACGATTTTGTAGAGAATTTAGAAGTTGCAATTTCGAACGATTTTTAAAATTTTGTATCGTATCGTCGATCTTAAAGGTGTCTAATCGGTACTCGTTTATATTAGAGGCTAGTTAAGACCAACTAGAATCTTTGTAATCAAGAAAATTGGTTTCGGATGGATTTTCGGTTATTTTCGAAATTGGAAGATAAGGGTTTGAATTTAAACGATTTTCAAATTTTCGCGTCGTCGATCCTAGATATGTTGACGCATTTGTATTTTGGGATAGTCTAGTTAGATCTATGATCAAGGAAATTCAATTCTGATGGCCTTTACTATTTTGTAGAGAATTTAGAAGTTGCAATTTCGAACGATTTTTAAAATTTATGTGACGAATTTAGAAGTTGCAATTTCGAATGATTTTTTAAATTTAGTATCGTATCGTCGATCTTAGAGGTGTCCAATCGGTACTCGTTTATAATATTGGCTAGTTTAGACCAACTGGAATCTTTGTAATCAAGATAAGGTTTTGAATTTGAACGATTTTCATATATTTTCGTGTCGTCGATCCTAGATATATTTACCCGTTTAAATTTTTGGATAAGGAAATTCAATTCTGATGGATTTACGGTTATTTTCGAATTTGGATGATAAGATTTTGAATTTGAACGATTTTCATATTGTCGTGTCGTCGATCCTAGATAAGTTGACTCGTTTATATATTGGGATAGTCTAGTTAGATCTATGATCAAGGAAATTCTATCCTAATGGACTTTACGATTTTGTAGAGAATTTAGAAGTTGCAATTTCGAACGATTTTTTAAATTTTGTATCGTATCGTCGATCTTAAAGGTGTCCAATCGGTACTCGTTCATATTTTTGGTTAGTTTAGACCAACTAGAATCTTTGTAACCAAGAAAATTGGTATCAGATGGATTTTCGGTTTTGGAAGATAAGGTTTTGAATTTGAACGATTTTCATATTTTCGTGTCGTCGATCCTAGATATGTTGACTCGTTTATATTTTGGGATGGTATAGTTAGATCTATGATCAAGGAAATTCTATCCTGATGGCCTTTACTGTTTTGTAGAGAATTTAGAAGTTGCGATTTCGAACGATTCTTAAAATTTTGTATCGTATCGTCGATCTTAGAGGTGTCCAATCGGTACTCGTTTATATTAGAGGCTAGTTAAGACCAACTAGAATCTTTGTAATCAAGGAAATTGGTTTCGGATGGATTTTCGGTTTTTTTCGAATTTGGAAGTTTTGAATTTGAACGATTTTCATATTGTCGTGTCGTCGATCCTAGAAATGTTGACTCGTTTATATTTTGGGATAGTATAGTTAGATCTATGATCAAGGAATTTCTATCCTAATCGCCTTTACTATTTTGTAGAGAATTTAGAAGTTGCGATTTCGAACGATTTTTTAAATTTAGTATCGTATCGTCGATCTTAGAGGTGTCCAATCGGTACTCGTTTATATTATTGGCTAGTTTAGACCAACTAGAATCTTTGTAATCAAGAAAATTGGTTTCTGATGGATTTTCGATTTTGGAAGATAAGGTTTTGAATTTGAACGATTTTCATATTGTCGTGTCGTCGATCCTAGATATGTTGACTCGTTTATTTAATTTAGAAGTTGAGATTTCGAACGATTTTTAAAATGTTGTATCGTATCGTCAGTTTTAAAGATGTCCAATCGGTACTCGTTTATATTATCGGCTAGTTTAGACCAACTAGAATCTTTGTAATCAAGGAAATTGACTTCTGATGGATTTTCGGTTATTTTCGAATTTGGAAGAGTTTTGAATTTGAACGATTTTCATATTTTCGTGTCGTCGATCCTTGATATGTTTACTCGTTTATATTTTGGAAAAGTATCGATTTGGAAATTCAATTCTGATGTTGCGATTTCGAACGATTTTTAAAATTTTTGTATCGTATCGTCGATCTTAAAGGTGTCCAATCGGTACTCATTTATGTTATCGGCTATTTTAGACGAACTAGAATCTTTGTAATCAAGGAAATTGGTTTCTGATAGATTTTCGGTTATTTTCGAATTTGAACGATTTTTGTATTTTCGTGTCGTCGATCCTAGTACATGTTTACTCGTTTATATTTTGGGATAGTAAAGATAGATCTGTGATCAAGGAAACCCACTTCTAATGGACTTTACTATTTTTCAGAGAATTCAGAAGTTGATTTAAGAGGTTCAATCAGTACTCATTTATGTTATCGGCTATTTTAGACCAACCACAATCTTTGAATTCGAGGAAATCAGTTTTTCATGGGTTTTCGGTTATTTTCGAATGTGAAAGAATAGATTTTGAATTTGAACGATTTTCATGTTTTTTCTGCTGCAACCATATTCGTACCGTACCGAGCCCGTGCTTAAACGAGGTTCTAGACTTTCTCTCATTGCGTCTTGAATTATTTGATCCACGCGAATACTTTTGACAGGTTTGATAATCTCCAGAACACGCTCGACCACCATTATCTGGAAAAATTTCAATTTTAACAGTCCCCGCACAGAAAATATCACCATTGAGGGAAATATCGTCTTCCGAATTGGGACAATAATTTTGAGGGGACCAATTTTAGGGGGATAATTATTTCCAACATAAGTATATTTTTCTGGTCATCTTCGTTGGACAGTATGAGGAGTCGAATGAAGTTCTTAAACAACTAGCAGTTCCAAAAGTGTTAGCCATACAAGTCACCATTTCAATTTGGTTTTTGAACATTACATTCGAAGTCGACATAAGATAAGCGGTATCCTCATAAACAATCCCGGCAAAACTAGAGGTCATTAACATTTCCAGATTATCTCCTTCTGATTTATGCAATATTTCCCCCATTTTATCGTCCTCGTGGTTTAATTTTAATCTTGTTCGTCTTCAAGAGTAAGTTCTGTTATTGAATCTAGCATTACTTGCATATCATTTTGCACTACGCTTTTGTAGAAGGTTTCAATATTTTCGTTAACTCGGGTGTCAATAGCACTTTAAGAAGAAGATGGTTAATTTAGCTGAACTTGCGATTTAACCGATGTATTCCAGTAAAATATTTAAGGAGAGAACGTTCAATTTCTTTTATAAATTTACTTTCAACTAAATCATATACCTTTCGATTGTACGGTATGGCAGGAAACGGCCAGTCTTCCGAATATTAACTAATGGTGTTAGAATAACATTGCAATGTTGGAAGTTCTTCATTTTTAGCATGCTGTTCTTTAACGTAAGTTATGACAAAGTGACCCGTCTGTCAGTTACCGAAGATGTCAGACATTTTGTGATGATCAGTTTAAATCACAGATTCATTTCGAACTGACGACTGAGTTGATGCTTTACTAACCTGCACTTCCTCTAGATTTTATACTTCGTTCCGATATCCTTGATAACGTTCGTCCTAATGTGAAACCGGAACTGGAAAAACAATTCCACTTGTCATTGATGAATCACAAAAATACGCTGGAAAATCATTTAAGTCATTTTGCCAGCTTGGATCAGAACTTTCTTTTTGTTTTTTTGGCAATGATTTTTCAATTCCCTCCATTTTTATAATTTTTTCGCCATTGGTTACATCAAAACACGGTCAGTGATGAGCGAGGTAGATTATGCCATGTAATCTACGCGGTTATCGACACGTAAAATGTAACGTAGATCACTTGGCAGTGTTTTTTGTCAACGTCGTTGAATCAAAAAAATGATTCAAATTAAATCGGGAATCACATATTATACTAAAGTGTGAGTCATCTAGATGTGATATTTTCAATTGTTTCGTTTTACAAATGACGCATGAATAGTGTCAAACTGTCATGATATTTTTATTCAGTATTGTTTGCCATATAGCCAATTGTTCAGCTTTCTTATGGAAATCAGCGTTCTATAAGGATTGTGTTTCGTGCGCCGAGACCACTATTTGGAATATCATCGAAAAGTTTGAATCCTAATTTACAGTATTGGATTATTCGCGACCGTGTGGTTTATGGGCCTGTGCAATCATCTGTCCATATTTATGTTTAAAAATTAAAGCATCATATCGACGACATTTTGTTCCAAGAAGACGGCGCTACTTGAAATATAGCACCCGAAACAATGCTCTTAATAAGAAATCTTGTATTGGCGAGCAATTAATTTCACGGTTCTGATTGATGAATTGGCTATTTAGATTACCATACTTCTATGAACTTTTTTCTTTGAGGCTACGTAAAGTCCAAAGTCTACAATATGTAGAAAAAACAGCTACACTTGAAGCACTGGAAGCCAACATTACGCGCGTCATTCGCCAGATACCACTCGATATGTTCGAAAGCGCCATCAAAAATTGAACTTTGAGGAAGGACCATCGCAACTACGGTCAACATTTGAAAAAGTAATTTTTAAAAAATAAATGGCAAGAAATTGAATTTTTTGTGTTCTTTAATTTTTGTCAAAATCATCTCTATAGATTTCGTTATTACGGATAAAATCACACACATGTTGTTGATGTTCCCTGTTTCTGAAATGGTTCCGTTAACGCATCCGCTATTCTTCTTCAGCACTCTTTACACTATAGCCCAATATTTTTCGATAGGTCGGAACCTAACTTGTGGATTCAGCTACTTTGAGATAACATTGATTTGATTTATCTCGTAAAAATGTATTGCTTTTTTAGAGTCGTGTGAACTAGCTAATGGCCAAAACTTTACTGCTGAATCGTATTGATTCGTGTTGAAATCTGTCACCGCACAACTGCAAATTGCTGGCCAAACCAAACAGTTTTTTGCAAAGGTCTAACTTGCAGTGCTTATACTAGAGTTTCCATGAACTCCTTTGTGGCTTCCTTAATTCTTTTTTGTACACTTTTAAGTCCTCCTTATAGGAGTCCCAATCTTGAGCCTCTCTCGTACTTTTGGTTCTATTAAAGGCTTTCCTACATGGCTTTTGGTAGGTCCCCAGTTTCTTGGACCACCATTCTGGTTTATGCTTGACGCTGAGCTTAACTATTGGACAAGCAACATTGAGGGAAGATTACGTTCAGAACCTCCTGCCGGTTCTTAGTAATAAATGTGAGTTCTTGCTCAATATTACACACCCAAAGACTAGTATTTAATAAGTACTCAAAAAATAACTCATTGTTGATGTCAGTGCTGCCCAGATTGTGTGATGCGCATTAGCATCATATCCAAGGTTCACCCCAATCTTCTTTTTTCCGCTTCCAGCCAGATTAGACTACCGGAATCTCTAGGCTGACAGCAGTTATGTCACCATTGCTGTATTGAGAAAGTAGAAACATGTCTAAATTAATTTTTCTAAGAATGCAGGATTTGATTTTCTCAGAATTGCTTGAGTATATTAGGTTATACCTCTTCATTCTAAGTCCACAGAATATGTTACTGTTTATCCAAGGTTGTTGAATAAGGACAACGTCTTCTCCTGATCCAGTCAGTCTGAGGCCGACGCCGCCTTCGTATGGTGTAGGTTAATTTGTATGATATTTAGCATAATATCAAGTAGATCCTACTTACCACTTTACACTCCCCGTTGCCGCAAGCTAATGATTGTTGGTTACGGTGGACTAGGCGGTGTCACCCGTATCGCCTCCCCCGGAACTTGGTTCCCCGATGGTGGCAGCCCCCTAGTGCCGCGAGTCCGACAAGTAATCCTGATTCGACACTAGGGATAGGCGGCTGCCCATCTCCTCTCCAAGTGCAGCCACCTCGGAAAGCAACATTGGTTGGATTGTCTCCCCTCCTGAAGGCATTTGCCTCTTGCGCCTTTTTTGTAGACTTTGAGAGTAATTGACCCGAAACCGAAGTCAATTCCTCCCTTAGTAACGGCAAGAGGAGTCAGGGACTCCTAGTTGATTACCATAGTAGATAATCTGGAGCCCTCTGTGCCATCCTCTTGCATTCCCCCTTTTCTTCCAATTATATGTCGGAAGATTTGGGTTGCTGATTCTAATTATTTCCAGGATCTTGTCTGGACTAGCCCGACGCGCACTCTTGGCCTGCTAGAAATCTCTTCCCTGCTTACAGCCGCCAGCCTCGCACCTTGCGACACCTCCCCTACCTCCGCTACAATCTTTTTGTACAAATTCACTGATCTAGCATCCGAGCACGCCGTTAGCTTAACGCGCCCTTGATATCATCCCGCATCTCTGCAGGGCCTCCTGGATTCTCTCCTAGGACTTTTAGAAAAACTGAGTTTAGTGCATTATACACCAATACCCATTTCTCCATGGTGATGCTCCTATCTTCATGACTCCTGTCAATACTTAGCAAGAGCATTGCCTCGATTTTTGGTAAGATCCAATTTTTGACCTAATTAATTATTTCAAAACCAATTTCACGTACGTTTCGTCATCCATCAAAACACATTCACTAATTTTTGTGAAAATTCATGGTATTTGAGCACAATTAGTTTTCAATTCCGCTCATTTTGAAAAGAGATTAAAATGCAGTGTCGGACAATCTATAAAACTATCACTAGTAAACTAACTAATTGACAAAACCACTCTAGGAATTGTCTACATTATCGGCGTTGTCTATGTTGTTGATGTTATCTACGGGTTGTCGACACATCGATGTAGAAAATAATAGAAGACGCGTAAGTGCCCATCCCTGAACGCGGTTCCATCAAAGTCTCTTCACATGCTCTCATCCAAGTTTCTTCTAGACTAGAAGTTCCGATTTTCTTTGGGGAATGCCCGAAAAGTCGGTTGTTGTTCTTTATGACGTAGACGGTTTTGTGCTGCTCCTAATAATCTCGTACTATTTTCTGTTTCTAGTGAACCTCGCGATTAGACGCTTAACGAGCCTTTCGATTCAATACTTGATTTTAATTGATGTTTTTCAACTAACTTCATTTTAACGTTATTACTGTGTTACTGTTTTCGGGAAATTTCATCACCTGAATAAAGGAATAATTTTTTATGTTGGATCAAGAATTGGTTTAATAACTCGAACATTCCCTTTATTAATAGCGTTAATTAATGATCCACCTGAAAATGGTTCACAGTCATCTCGGGCTAGGAATTTTGATATTTTTTCCGCGATCGGATCGATTCCGTTATCCAATTCCGATCCTGAACCGATACACTGTTTTTCAAGTGTTGGCGATTTTCGGGTAGGACTTTTTATGGCTTTTGGAAGTTCATCATTTTGACTGAACACTGCCTTAGATTAACTTCATGACACTAAATAAGCGTAAGCAACCATCTTAGTATTCGAACATCTTCCAACTTACCCTTAATAAGTAGTTTCAAATTAATATTTTTATTTTTATTATTACATGAGGGTCAGTAGATTTTGTGGCTTTTGGCTTCATTATCACATATTTGCTATAAAAATCGCAAATGGTTTATATAGCGCTGTTGTATTCAATTCCATAAACCCAATGCGATGCTTAGGGTAGTTTTAGAAAACGATGTAAAATGTTGTCTTAGGCTTCGGTTTATGAATCCGAGCGGAGCTCGTTCCTATCAGCTAATACATCTTTCTATATTTAAGCCCTAGTTCTTCGCTTTTCTTTTTGACGTGTGCTTTCCATCGTAGTTTTGCATCTAGTGTCATGCCGATTAATTGTAACCGAAATATGTTCGAGTCGTTAGTTTGTAAAATTGATGTGAACTAATTTAGTTTCGTTAAATTGAATTCGCCATGTTTTGGTCTTCGCCATCTTTTGATCATGTATTTGATTAATAGCTTACTGTAAACTCTGAGTTGATTATTCGTTGCTATCTCCAACAGCTAAGATTGCCGTGTCATCAGCAAAGGTCACCACAGTGTTGTTTTCTAATACAGGGAGATCATTAGTGTACAATAGGTATAGGACCGGACCAAATACACTGCCCTGCGGTACTCCTGCCTTGATTTCTTTCAATTCAGAATAGGAATCGTCTAATTTTACTCTAAAGAACCTATCTTCAAGTATATTATTCTAATATTGTAGTGAATTGCATTGGTAGTACAGTTCTTAACTTATGGTTAAGTCCTTCGTGGCAAACTTTATCACAAGCCTGTGCAACATATAAGAATATCGTTGAGCAGACTTTTTTCTCCTCTAATGCTGTTTCAATAATATTAGTTATTCTGTGTAGTTAGCATAAGAGTTTGATTTATATCGTCTGTTTGAGGAATTTAATGTCTGTTTTCGTTACTCATCATTACTTGAGCGTAAGTTTTTTTGCCCACTTCTGCTTAAGAGGCTATCAACGCTTTACGCATTAACTCTCCTTTAAATGTTTCAGACCTGTTTATTCTAACAGTTTGCTTCTTTATTACATTTGTATTTTTAGCGTTTATGTTTTTATTTTTGATATTTTGCAATTCAATAGCAACACTGCATCCTCTGTAGTTAGCTGGATGGTTTTCTCCACAATGTACGCATCTAGGCTGTACATCCTGTGCGTTTGACACAGTCTCTAGTATGGTATTTACCTGGATATTTGACACACCTGGGTTCTTTGTTACAGTATTTTTGAGGATGTCCATATGCTTGACTTTTTTTACAATTTGGTATAAGCCTAGATCTTCTTATGGGCTCAATATTGACTTTGCATCCCAAGATGTACTTGATTTGATGTATTTTTTCAATATCATCATCTGCGCTGAATGTCAGCATATACATGTTCGGAGGCTCCTTACTTCGCCGTTTTAGCTTAATTGATGCTTTTAATTGCATTAAAACCTTTTCCTTTCAGGTCCTCAATATTTTTTTTGGGTTTCTCAAACGTATGTCAAAAATGTCCCTCTTCGCTTAACATTTTTGTCATTAAGTAACAGTAGATCATAGTTTTTAACTCCATCTATAACTATTGGGGGTGGTGGAGGTAATTGTTTTGGATTGTTTTGGATTATTTTAGGAATTGTCTCTTTTAGTTGAGGAGGAGTAAGTCTATTATTCCTTTTCCTTTTTTTTTCTCTGACTTTTGACTCTAATTAACTCAGTTTCGCGAGCTAATTCTTCTTGATCCGTATGGTATTCTTGTTCCATTACTTTTTGGGTAGGAGGAGAATCAACGTTTTCTTTGCTTTAAGGGCTTTAACTTCGTTTCCAAGAATCCTTATGTGTTCCTGCATCCAAGCAATTGTATCATTTAGTTGCTTATTTAAATTGTAAGATTCAACCAATGCATCATTGGCCTTACGCAATTCCTGATACAGCATTTCTTCTTTTTTAGAACAATTATTGTTTCCTAGAAAAGCATTTCTCGGTAATTCCACATTTACTGTATAGGTATTATTTTGTTAATCTTCGTGATGAACGTGTTACAGGCTCTCGTAGGAGATCTCGGTAGAACCTGACTCTTTTGGAAAGGATTGATATTCTCCATTTCTGCTTCACTCATTCGAGTATTACGATTCCTCAACGTATGTAACTTGGGTTTTTTTCTGATTATATAGTAATGAAATAGCTGGTCCCTTCAGAAGCTTTGGGACCGGCCTCTGACGAGGATGGGTTTTCCTAAAAATCAGGTCTGCCGCCTGGGGTATTTGTTTCCACATTCGTTGTGTCCATTGCTTTTTAATTTCTAGTGCATTGCACTAGAGGTATACTAGGGTGTTACCACGTATAGAGGTATACTAAACACAATTGGTGATTTCCACATAGTTACAACATTGTAATATAGACCGTTAAGCCATGGTTATATACAGTCAATGCCTACCCTATTGAAACACACCCACACAAATATAGGCATTTTGTTACAAAAATAAAATTTTCCAAGAAAGACAGAAATCACCAAAATATTTTTCAATTTATCGTGACAGTATTTTCGTTGCGATTTCCGAATATTAATGTTTTTGTTCAAATATCAATTAAATTTTGACAACTATTAAAGCGTACGAAATACTAGACATGTTACTAGACTAGACGAAAATTGGCGATTCGTAACGTGTATTCGTTCCAAAAGTGATATAATGGAAAACTGTTTCGGATAATTGGAAACTCAAATCATTGAAAATGAATTCCGATTGAAGTGCTTGAAAATTTGAAATATAATGTTCAAGTTTTGTCTTATTAAATTTTACAATTAACGCCTGCATCGGTATACCGGAGTAGTTAGATTTATTGGTTAAGTATACAGTCCAAGTGCTCAAAATTGTAACGAGAAGCTATAGTACATCGAGTTTTATGTATGTTAATCGCACAGTAGCGACTTGACGACGAACAATTAAGTCCTCAGTTACTAATATTTCACAATCTGTAAGGAAGGCACAATGTTTGCGAAACTGTTGCAAAATTAAAAGTAAATTATTTGTTTCAAAACTAATTTTGATGAACATAACACTTGAAATTTGCATATAAAAGTTCATGCTTTCAATAAACGGTGGAATAAAGCATTTCTGAAGGTAAACTTTTGTCTCTCTAGCACACTTTTCTAAAATTATTCCTCAATTTAATCAATTTAATTCCTAGTCGGTCCATTAAGCTCTCATTAATGAACACACCTTTTTCACATTCTCATCCGGGTAAGGCTGCCAGATATTCAAGCGAGTATATAGAATATTTCTGGTATTTTTGTATCCAGAAAACGACAAGGAAGGACAGTTTACTAGAACTAAATTATAAAAAACACGTTACAAACATACAAGGCCTTGCAGAGCCACGAGAGACCTAGGTACTGAAGATTTTGGAAAGTTGCAAGAAGTTATTAGATTTTCTGAGATTCCAAAAATCATATAAATAAAATAGAATTTCGAGATCCCCAAAACTACGAAGCACTTACTTAAAAATTCGACTGAATCCAGAAAATTTTCATTTTCTTGGTTCTCAACTCATATTCCTTTGGGCTGCCAACTCTGTTTTGCACTGGAAAATGGAAAATGTACGAAAGATATAATCAAAAGTTCAAACTACACAATTACATTTTTTTTGTTCCCAATTCGTGGGGTTGTCAACTGCTTTGAGGACTAGGAAATGAAAATTGCTTTAAATAAGAAAAATTCTCTGAATATCTAAGCTCGACGACTGTGCCAAGACTTTAATAAAAAATTAACTTCATCCAATGAATTTCCAATATTAACAATGATTCATTATAGGAAAAACTCTGGAGTTACGAGTAAATTTATTTGGTTTTCAACGGATCGGCTCAAAATATTAATTTCTTGTGTGTTAAATAGTTCTCATGAAGTGTTTGTTGTAGAAATTTGATTTTGTTTTATTGTTTTAGGAACACTACTTTAGTTTTCAAATGATTTAAACAAAAACAGAAAAAGTCAATATTTGCGGGAAGAACAATATTTTCCAAAGACGGACAGTTCTTCTCAAAATAAGATGACTGGCAGCCGTAATTTCGGCCAGGTATTAAAAAAAATAAGTTTCACGGAGGTTATACTGAAAATATCATCTTTCGTTTGCAACGAATATTACACTCAATTATTACTCAATAATAATCTCAGATGTTCTGTAATATTCAATAGTAATCAAAGAAAATGGGCCCTGATATCGATTCCTGAAGTTACAAAATAAAGATAGTTTAAAAAAAGAACCAAAGATAGTAAACAAAAAAAGAAAGAAAGATTAAAAAAGATCGGGATGAAAAAAGAGAAGATGTTCTCTTTTAAAGAGACCTCTTGGCCACCCTACCTATGACTCTAGGAGATGCTCTGTCCTCGATGCTCTTCAATCTCATGCTGAGGTACATCTTTCGTAAAATTGAAACACCTTAGCGCAACATCAGATATCGCCAGTCCAATCAGGTGCTTGCATATGCAGATGACATATGCATGATTGAACTGAATAGCAACGGAGTGAAGGAAATACTTGATCCGCTTGTAGAGTTTTCAGTTTTTATTGGACTCCAGATCAATGAGACCAAAACGAAGATACATATGAGCTCTGGTTATAGCGACAATGGTACACCAGATTTTAGTAGTGGCCATTACACGTTTGTAGTAGTGAGGAGGTTCAATTATCTGGGCTCTCTTATCACTCACGATAACAGTGTGAGTGAGGATATTAAAGTGCGGCTGGTAGCTTGCAGCCGTGCTTTGTATCCTCTAAGGCCACTGCTAAAATCTAAACACTTATCAAGTGCCGTGAAGTGAAACTTTACAAAACGTTGATCAGGCTCGTTGTTATGTTTGGATGTGAAAGTTGGACGCTGACGGATGAGTACGAGAGATGTCTCCTTACATTTGAGAGAAGAGTCATGCGTGTGATTTCCGGCCTAAAACGCGAAATAGATGGGCACATACTGAGCTCTGTACGATATCGAGATCAGAGACTATAATCAGTTGGTATGGGATGGGCGAGGTAGATTACGCCGTGTAATCTATGCGGTTGTCGACACGTAAAATATTAGGTAGATTATTCGGCAAGGTTATTGGTCAATGTCGACAACCTATACGATATTTTAGCGATTTGAAATAAAATACGCCGGTTCGAAACCATCGAAACAATGGTCCCGCTAAATAAAAGCACTAGCAAAGTTATATTAGTGTGTGGCAAACATTACAAAATCAAACAACTAGTACGTTAGGGTTAAGTTCTGGTTAACTGAACGATTTGGCTTTTTAATAACACGATCGCTCTTATAGTCTTCCTGAACTCGAACTCGTCGTACCATGGAGCGGAAAGTATTAAAATTGTAGGTCTTAGTCATAGGGATCTCCGGATTATTTTTAATGGAAGTTATAACTTTCTTGTAAAGATTTTTATCACAGTTGTGCCATATTTCGCTGCTCTTTCTACGCTAAAACCTTGTTTTCCAGCGCGGCTTGGGATGAGCATAATTGGACTAAACGCTAAATCACCTAGAAAATACAATAATTGACGTCATAAACTCGTTTAACATAAAATTAAGCCAAATTTATATAGGGGCATCTGTGGTCGGGGGGCACTCACATGTCTCGTAAATCTAAATTGCACGAACATGTTTCCTAAGAATACCACCACAGTATCCTTTGCTTGTCGTAGGAGGCGACGTTTCGCTGGGCTGACGACCCGCATCCGAAAAAAAATCAACTGTTTATAAAATCAACAAAAAGAAAAATGGATACCGCCAAAACAACACCGGACCCCCGCTCAAGTACCCGGATACGAGATTTAGGATCGGCACGTGGAACGTGCAATCACTTAGAAAACCAGGAGCGTTGGAGGGTCTAATCACGTGCATGAAAGAGTATCGGCTGGAACTCGTTGCTCTTCAAGAAACTCGCTGGCCTCAAAGTGGAGACCATGTGTCCCAGGGCTATACGTTGTTCTACAGTGGAGATGACCTCGGAAATCTTGGAGCTGGATTTCTTCTTGGGCCGCAGGTAAAGAAGGCTGTTTTGGATTTTCAAGCAGTCAATAACCGATTGTGTATGCTTCGCCTGCGCATGAAGTTAGCCAACCTGTCGATAATTTGTGTACATGCGCCCACAGAAGTCAGCCAGCCCCAAGATAAAGACTCATTTTACAATGACTTGGACGATCTGATGGGATCTATACCCGAACACGATGTTAGAATGGTAATTGGGGACTTTAATGCTAGAGCTGGCAGAAATCAGGCCGACTTGTGTGAAAACATAGGTCCGTACTCCCGACACGAAACTGCGACCGATAATGATGAGAGAATGATGTACTTTGCAATTGCTCATGATCTTAGAGTTGCAAGCACATTCTTCCCTCACAAACAGATACACCTAGAGACATGGACACATCCTCGCAAAACATCCCGGAGCCAAATTGACCACGTGTTAATTTCAAAAGGGCGAGCTCGGGTTGTGCAGGATGTGAGAACTTATCGGTCAGCAACCAAATACGTAGGCAGCGATCATTATTTGGTCGCTGCAAAGCTACGGTGGAAGTTTTCGTACAGGTCGGGGAACACAGCGAAACGGATGGAACGTTTCGACTGTGAAGGTCTGATAAATGAAGATCAAAAGAAACGATATCAGGATCTTGTCAGCGACAACATTGAGGGAGCTAATTACCAGTCTGACTGCGTGAACTCTGTCTGGGAGGTACTGAAAACTTCGGTTGTCAGTGCTGCTCAACAGACTTTAGGTATAGTGAAAGTCAGACCAAAGAATGATTGGTTTGATAACGAGTGTCGTCTTGCAGTTGAGCAACAAAATATAGCCCATAATGAAGTGCAACAACGTCTCACAATCGCAAGGAAAAACAAGGCAGCTCTTGCAAGAAGGGCAGCTAAGCGGATTTGTAGACGGAAGAAGCGAGAATGGTGGAAGGCCGAGGTTCTGAAAGTACAACAACTCAGCAATGAGCGTAGTTCACGTAATTTCTTTAAAGGAATTACTGGATTGCACCATACTTTCAGGCCTTCGTCAACCGCCATTCGGGACCGGGATGGAAACCTCTGTGTCAACATCGACGCAGTACTTGACGCATGGAGTGGACACTTTACTGAGCTGCTTGATGTTCATCATGCGTCACAGACTGTTGTTGAGCCACCTCTAAAACAGTCTGCGGAGATTTGCACTAAAAAAAGCTATGCTGGACTGTCCAACTCGGTAGAATTGGAAACGTTTGGTAGTTTTGTTTAGATTTTTGAGCCAGTCAAAATGTTGACCCCAAAATTACAAAATGAACAAATGAATCTCGGCGATTCTTATGGGCTTTAGATAAGAAATGGAAACCTATAGTAAGAGTAAAAAATTAGCTGGAGACTTTTATGCAATTGTTATTAAACGAGAGAATAATTTTATTAATAATGAATTGTTAAATGCCTGAACATATCTAGATGCCAGATTTCACTTAATATTGAGCAACGGCAACACAATCAACGCTCAGAAATAAATTATTCATACGATACAGAGCGAAGCCGCGGCATTGTAAAGTGAATCATGGTCGAACTGGTAAAATAAAAAGACCGAACTACATTTAATACACCATCAACAACAAACAATTTGGACTGCCGTAGTCGCTTTCAATTAAGTCTGAAACAGCAGTTTACGATTTATAAAACACTCGCACGAGTCCCTACGGTAAACCATATTTTGGAGTGGTTTGAAAACCATGAAATGAAATTCCCATTTTGATATAAAGCAGTCCTAATTGTGTTAGTGATCCCTGTGACAAAAGTAAGTGTTGGACGGGAATTTTCTTCACTAAAATAAAAACTGAACCCAAACTCGACCTAGAAAATGAATTGGTTCAAAACCCTGAGTATGAGTAACATATATAAAACTAATTTTGTGAACATTGAAATCTCACATTTCTAGAGATAATAATTTAAAAAATTTCTAACCTAACTTAACTTTCTTTAGAAGGTAAGTTATATTAGAAAAAATAGCTACCTAATATAACCGTCCTTTTTGAAATAAAATGCATTGAAGGAAATTTTATAAAATTGTCGCCCACCCGTACCGCATTGATCCTGACGATATTTGGTCATCGTGGTTTAGAATTAATTTACAAAATCACTAGGGATTGTCTAGATTATTGACGTTGACTACTTTGTCGACGTTGTCTACGGGTTGTCGACACGTCGACGTAGAAAATATTAGATGACGCGTAAACGCCCATCCCTGCAGTTGGTACTTTGGTCCTGCTTAAGGATGATTTGTAGCCTCCGCTAAAATCTGTTTTGCCAATTAAAGGCCATGATCTATAAACTAACGTAACTCCAAATCTATAAACTAATGTAACTTTGAAGGTCATTTAAGCTCTGATGTCTATAAATATTATCAAATTCGTTTAAAATGTATTCAAACAAATTTTAAATGCATCTAAAAACAATTAAGCAATCATCTTGAAAGCTCATCAATCTAAATTAATCATAAACCCACAGAAAACAAAACAAAAAAATTGAAAATCTCGAAATTTGTAAACAACCACCATCAATCCACCGCACCAGCACACCAAAACTAACTTCGGCCTATTATTATGTTTGATTTTCTTTTACATCAAACCTTTCGCACGCATGCATACACGAACATATATTTTTTGTATATATGATGCAGAAGGCAGACCAGAAAGAATATTAATTGTGCGCAGCAACAACAACGTTACAAAATGTACGTTGCGGTGTGTGTTGAATTGTCTTTGGGGAAAATAATAATACACATGTATGTACTGTACATCTATACCGTGCCAGTTTGAATACAAACTTTTTAAGAAATACTTAAAAAATTTGAGCGCCAAAAAAAAATTAAAATTAATGTTTCGTCATAATAATCAAACATAAGCATAAAACGTGAAAAAAAATTTGTTACGATGCACAAAAAAAAAAAATCGCGAAAGAAGGAAGGAAGGAAAGCGTTTTTTTTTATGTTGGTTTCTTCAGATTTTTTGGTGATGGTTGAATTGAAAGTGAATTTTTTTTTTAGTTTTCATTGGAACTGATTTTTTGTTTTTGGTTTCTGTTTGTTTGCGGTAGGGGTGGTAAAGGTGCACGGTTATCATACGAGGTTCGAGCAACAAAACAACTTGCAAAATTGCAAAATTATGTAAATGAAAAATTGTGTATGTATTGTACAAGAAGAGATAAAAAGACAATCTTTGTCGTCTTGATGATAATCATTAAACGCATTATCATCGATATACGAGTATATATGTATATACGCATTAAATCAATTTATGATAATCAAAATGCATAAAAATGATGAAGAAAGAGGAAAATTTTTTATAATCAAGATCGATGATCGATTGACATTTTTTCAAGATCATTTTCTTATATGTTGAAAATATTTTTTATGGTTTGTTGCTGCACTACTATGTTATATACATGCATTGCTGCTGTTGTCATTTTTGTTGTAATTGTTAAATTATTTGATTTTCATGTAAAACTTAAATTATTATATTTTACCTTTTATATATTAAAACATTTATCAAGTTGCTATTATTTTGTTTCGTCTTGTTGTTATTACTATTATTATTATTATTGATGCTGTTCCGTAAAGACATTAAATCAAGCGATACATTTATGTATAAAAAAAAATTATATATTTTATATAAACGAATTGAAAAATTACAATTAATGAGAATTTTACACTATTTATAGATAAAATAACCGCATAACTATATCAAAAACTAGATTCTTAACACGTTAAAGTTGATTAAATGATCCTCGTTTAGACATAATTGGAAGCAGCTTTGGGAATTGTTCTACGAGATTTTTTCTTATTTATTTATTGAATTTTTCAACAGAACATACTCGTATACATACCGTACACAGCTTATATGATAACATACACAGCTTATTTTATACATATATGTAGATGTTATCGAGTCGCATAAAGGTA
Source organism: Tipula unca (assembly GCA_951394425.1). Classification (NCBI taxonomy): domain Eukaryota; kingdom Metazoa; phylum Arthropoda; class Insecta; order Diptera; family Tipulidae; genus Tipula; species Tipula unca. The sequence continues at coordinate 71,004,300 of OX596380.1, forward strand.
ACCACATGAATTTAGAAGAGAACTTTATTAGGGCATTTGGTGGAATTGGTCATCATGGTCAATATCGGCAATGGTATTTTTCGCGTACCCTTCTATTGGTCAAAAATAAGTAACTGGAAACAAATCAAATCCAAATTCATTAAATTGAAAAAAAAATTTGTTGTGAGAGGCCACCGCGCTAAGTTCCTCAATTTAATTTAAACAAAAAAACAAAAAAATTAAAATTAAGAATAAAACTAAAATTATTAAACAAATATAGTGTCGTGATTCGGAGTTGGTTTTATTGTTAGTATTAGCTGAAACATGTTGTGGATAAAAACCAGCTGATATTTCTTTTATTGTTTATTGCGTACATGGTTTATTACTCACACTCCATATACACAGAAATCATTTAAACAATAAGTTCAATTATGAGTGAATAACAATTTTTGGTGTTTTTACTGATATATGGAGGGCCAAAGATGTTGCTGTATTTCTTCCCAGAGTGAATACTTTATTTTTGTTTGATATGAATATAAAATAAATGGGGAAAAATAACCCTTCCAAGCCGACCTGAGTATACCCGATATTTTCTGGGATAGCACATTTAAGTGGTCAGTACAAAATGAAACGTGTTATGGATAGAATTGTGTTGCTACACCACAATTTCTGATAATTCTATTTTTTTATGAGAGAAGATCAACTTAATTTTAATTTTGAGTATTTTATACGAGTTTCCATTTCTGACCATGTGATAACCTGCAAATACAACAAAATACCGAGAGTACTGAGTAGATTGGTGTACTGAATTTTGCAATGCTGATCCAATTTCACCAATTTTTTCATCCCAATTACGATGTTCGTTTTTTACATATGCTCGGATTGCCAAAGGAATCGATCGGTTTACCCTTTCTTAGGCGTTTGACTGTGGACAGTACAACGCCGTGAACACATGGGTAATCCCGAAGTCCGATAATAGTATTTCAAAGATTTTGCTTTTAAATTGAGTCCCGTTGTCGCTAACTAAAATTTTGGGAGTGCCAAAGGTTAGAAATACATAATTTTGCAAATGCAAAAGTTTCAATAGGACATATTTTGAAAACTGCTCGACTACAACGAAAATAACTGTATAAATAACCCATAAAGTCAAAGAAAATACGTTGCCATGGCCGTTCTGCTCGGCTAAAGCTTCCCATAGGCGGTATCGATAAGACATTGCTACTTTTGTTGACCTTACATAAAGTACAATTAGCAATATACTCATGCACTTGAACGCGCATTCTATGGCCAGAAATAGTAGCGTCGTAATCTATCAAGAGTTTTCTTAATACAGTAGAGTCTCGATTATCCGATGTAGTCGGGACCGAACACAATTCGGATAAGCGGATTTTCGGATAATCCGGAAATGCTCTGTATGCACTGTAAAATGCTCTTGCATTTTATGGTGGTTAAAATAAACATGATATTTTGAATTTAAATTATTATTTTGAGTAATCTCAATGTTTTATTCATTCATATTTCACTAAACTTACATATGTGTCATGTGTAAATAACAAAATAATTAAAAAATAAATAAATAATACATAATTAAAATTAACATGAAATTGCAGTCATATCAATTGCATTCTCAAATACTTTTCACATTAGTTTACTTAAAAAAGCTAGTAATTGTTTGTTGCTTCAAGGAATTGGTTGTGTTCGGATAAAGCGGAGTTCGGATAAACAGTATTCGGATAATCGAGACTCTACTGTACCTCCATGTGCTCCAGTTGCAACATCATGTTCTTCATATGTCAATATAAAATTAGTTTGGATAAAATTAAATCCCGAAAATTTCTATATTTAGGATCATTGAAGTCGTTAGAATGTAGATCAATTGCATTTACTAGTAGAGGCCAATCACAGTACACTTCTTCCATAGAATCACAATAGGGAAAGAGCATCGGGAACCTCATTCCTAGATCCTTTTTCATGCTCAACAGTGAAATGGTATATGCTTAAAGCTTGAGGCTCCACCCTGCCAGACGGACACTAAAATCCTTTGGAGACATTAGCCATTTTAGGCTGGAGTGATCCATGATAACTTTAAAGGAAAACCCCCCAATATACGGTCTAAATTTTTTTATATTCACTATCGCTGCTCCAGTTCATATATTAAGTAGTTCTTTTGTGCCGGCTTTAGTTTCTTGAATACAAAGGCGATAGGTCTTTCTTGGCCATCATCTGTGTATTGAAATAATACCCCGCCAACGCCTGATGTACTAGCATCACAACGAATAGCAAACGGTTTTGAATAATCTGGGTTGGTGAGTACTGGTGCGGTTGTTAACATTAATTTTAATTGGTCAAAGCACCTTTGGGCATCGGCAGTCCAATTTAACACCCCTTTTTTAATAGGTCTGTTATAGAGGCAGTGAAAGTAGCGTCATTAAAAATAAACCGCTGATACCAACCTGTCATACCCAACAGGCGGCGCGTCTGTTTAATTGAAGCTGGTGTTGGGAAATTTAATATTGGATTACCAGGATCTGTTTGTAGTCCATTTTCTCCAATTACGTATCTCAAGTACTTTAGTTCTGGAATCATGAACCGACTCAAGCCAGCTTTGGTTAACCATGTCGAAACCTTCCTTAATAATTCGAAATGTTGTTCAAGAGTGGCCGATATTATTAACAAATCATCTAAGTAAACGAAAATGAGATCATGGTACTCATGTGGTATTATTAGGGAATTTGGTGGAATTGGCCACTATGGTCAGCAGGATAACCAACGTACTGCCTATGGACACAAGGAAAACTCCGGATCTAATTGATTTCTACATTACAAGAGGAATATCCGAAAACCATATTTTTCTAGAAAATAGTGAAAGTTTCTCATCGGACCACTCGGCCGTTATTATGACTGTTAGTTCCACGATTGTTAACAAGGAAAATCCACCTATACTAACAAATAACAAAACCAATTGGAAATTATTTAGGAAATTGGTTGAAGACAACACCAATCTTCTTCTATCAATCAAGCATTCGGTTCAATTAGAAAATGAAGTGGAACTATTAATCAATAATATACAACAAGCAGCACAAGATAGCACCCCTGTAATTCAAAACAAGGAGCGTCATAGTTTCACTTATCAAGTCGTGATCAGGGATTTGGTGAGAAACCGAGCACCACAAAGCAAAATAATTTTTAATTACCTCTGCAATAAGCTTAAAGAAAGAATTAGAGAACTGAAAAATGAATCGGTCACCCGTTATCTTCGTAGTCTTACACGCGATTAAGAAACTAGTTATTCTCTATGCAAAGCTACAAAAGCATTAAAAAGATCAAATTATCAAATGCCGCCAATAAAAAATGAAGAGGGAAATTGGGTATAACAAGTACCAAACAGAAAGCAGCACTTTTCGGATATCATCTTGAAGAAACGTTCCAACCATATGCTAGACAATCAGCGGATCAAAATATAATACCAGTGCACAAGGAGGATTGTAGGGAAACACAACCTGTAACTCAACGAGAGTTGAAAGATGAAATTAACCATAATGCTATGATTTGATTACAGATGAAATAGTGAAGGCACTTCCTGAGAAAGGGGTGCGAAAACTTCTTCATATAATCAACGCTTCATTTCGACTGAAATATGTACCTCTGCAATGGAAAGTAGCAGAAATAATTATGATACCAAAGCCGAATAAACCATCTAATAATAAAAAGTCATATAGGGCAATTTCTCTGCTTCCAGTACTTTCGAAAATTTTTGAGAAACTGTTATACAAAAGGATGAAACCTATAATATCATCAGTTTGAATTTCGAGAAAGCCACTCAACCATAGAGCAAGTTCACAGTATTTCAAGTATTATTTCAGATGAACTTGAAAATAAGAAAATATTCTCAAAAATATTTCTAGATGTAGCACAGGCCTTCGATAAAGTATTGCACGCTCGATTGGAATATAAACTGCATCGAGATTTTCCAAAAGAATACTTTCAGATATTGAAATCTTATATTGCTAACAGATATTATCGCGTTAGATATGAAGAAGAATTTTCCGAACTATTCTAACCTTCTAGAATATTTCAAAATGTTCGAGAGTGTCTACACTATTCTTGAATAATCTAAACACATCTACTTTATATAACAGTTTACATTTACGGTAGGATCTCTACTCAAATAGAGATGTCGCCACGATCGTAACATTCCCCCTATATACCTAATCCTAATTCTTCCCGAACAGCATCCAACTCACCTCCCCTGTAAGCGCTAATCGCTCTAAGTGCATCACTTTCAGCCTTCCCCGCTGCCCTTTTCTAACGTCGTCGTTTAACTTGTTCATCTGATCCACTACTACTCCCCTAATCGTTGCTCCGGCATCATCTATACGAAGTGGTAACTCGAATCTATGGCAAACCAATACTGCCCCAGATCCATCACGAAGCCATTCGCGACATATATTTGCGACCAGTAGATCGTGTTGGGACTGAGTATTGCCGATCCTTATCGTTGCAATCTTAAATTATGTAATTTTGACGGCATCCTTGCCTGTGGCCGTTCTTAATTTCAACCCATCCATTGGTTGTATTCTTCCCTTAATTAGATCCTCTCGTTCAAACGTTCCAGCTGCTCCTATGTATCTAGGGTTCTGATACAATTTTTCCCGTCAACATCACATTGAACTGTTAAACTGTCTCCGCCCCGTCCTAATCTCGTTACAAGTATAGAGTAACAACTGATAGTCCGACTGCTTCTTCATGTTCCTGTTCCTCCTTCTGGTACACAATTTTCTCGTGATCCGATCCGAAGGCATCCATCTTAATTCTCTCCATGTAATCGGAAGACGTATTTGTTTATGTGTCAAATGCACTAGCCGCTCGACCGCTGATGAATATTCTTGAAAAGTCTATCCGAGTTTTTGATATCAACTCCTAAACTCCATACGATGCATCTCTCGTTTATGATCACTTCTATACTTTCTATCCAGTGACTTCACTATCTCGGTGTAATTACTTCGGTCATGTTCCGGAATAGTCTGCAATATCTCACCCGCTTCACCATTAAGAGCTACTATGTCTATGTGTCGCCACGATCGTAACAATATTATTGAAATACATATATCTTATGCGGACGTTAATAGTAAACACTACAACAAAAGAGTGGCTTACAGCTACCCCAGCCAAATCAGCACGCCACAACGAAACGCAGCCCATAATTTATTACAAGTTTATTACCATTTATTACAGCAGGTCTCAATTTGATGGGTGGTGTAACTTTTGTTCTAATTGTGATATCGAGATAAAACTTATGGTCTGAATTGATTACTAATTAATTAGAGTTCACTAGTAAGACGCCTAAATTTTGTGTAAAAGTCTTAGTTGAATAGAAACCTACTGAAAATCACCTGTCACATTCTGTCTGTAGTATTTCCTGAGTAGAGGAAATACAGTAGCCAAAACGATATATAAAAAAAACAATCAATAATTTTAAAAAATATTAAATTTATTCACACGAAAATTCGCACGAAATTTTTTTCGCACTCTCATAGTAATATACACGAAAAATTGTCTTGCATCACTACTAGACCATTTTTCGTGTGTTTTACTATGTGAGTGCCTGGCATAGTTGACTAAAATTTGGCAACGAAATTTTATTTTTTATAAAACTTCATAAAAAAATTCTTAATCGTAGCACAAAGATTTAAACTTACCAATGTAATAAATGGTACTAGAATCCGAATTATGGCAGACTTGGTACGAATTTATGGATATCGGTTTTATTTTAGTCTGCAGCGAACTTTATGCAATTGTTTCCAAAAATGATATGTCTGCTAGTTTCTTATGATATGAAAAGATCGCACGTTTTAATACTTATAAATTTAACCGTTTGAATATCCGATTCTATATTTTAACTTGCATACAAATAAACGCTCGATCTTTGATGGATTTTGGGTCGCCCGATCGATTTTTTGTTTTCTTTCATATAATGTCGCCATTTCCATATAAATTGTCGTTGTGCACGAAGACAAGAGTATACATAAAGACGGCAAATTGTATAACACAAAGTGTTAATATATAACCGCATTGACAAACAACGATCATGAATATGTTGATGACGGTGATGATCATGATGACGATCATCATCATCACTTTTACAAAGCATGCAGCAAATAAATAATATTATATATATATATATATATATATATATATATATATATATATATATATATATATATATATATAACAAAAAAAATAAAGACCTAAACGGAGAAGGAGAAAGAATGCAATGCAACTTTGAATTCTTAAAACAAAAAAAAAAACCTAAAACGCGCAAGAAACACAACAACAACATAACTGGAATGGAACTTTGGGAAGAAAAGAAGTCAGATTTTTTTTTTTTTTTTAAATAGTTTTTAATATACGATCATGTTTGCGGGATTACACAAAATGAAAAACTTTTAAAGCGAAAAAGATTATTTCATGAAAATATTATTTGTGATCAGTCGATTGAAGGATGTTCTAGGATGAAGATCATAAATTTTGAAAATCTATAAAAATAAATAATAGATCTATAGTTTGATTAATGTGATTTTAGAACAGTAATATATTATAGTATAAATTAAATAAAGTGTTTGTAAAAATGTTATGTGATTCTGTGTGACACGTCGATCGATAGTGCGATCTTGATTAATTGTGATAAATATTTTTTATTTTTTGTGTTTTGTGTTTTAATTTTTGCAACATACAAATATACATACGTATGTATTTGCAAATCCACCTGTAAGTCTCATATATATATATTTTGTAATGAAATAATATCGCGCGATCTTTTGGTGAAATGACTATTATATGGCGCCATGTGAAAGTGTTTTAAATTTATTACTTTGTATTTAAATAAAATGTCCATAGAGAAATAAACCAAAACTAGATGACTAATCTTATATAAATATTGAATGATCATTAAGATAGTTTATCGACCTCTAATAAGAAACAGAACAGTTATAACTATATATATATATACACATATAATAACAATAAAATGTTAAATAAAAATGTTAATCTTTTGATCTTACAAAAGGTAAAAATTATTAACCGATCGCGATGCGGTTTTGGTTGTCGCGGTCTGTGTGTGTATATATATACACTCTGGATTATTTGCATCATAAAAAAAAAGAGGTTTTCATTATACGCGATCACTGGTAGACTTGAGATCACCTTTTGCTGTTATTGCTTTATTTATATACATACATACATATATTTATTGTTGTTGGTTGTGCGGCTCTTAGAAACTAAAATTGTGTCATCAAATCAAAAACGATGGGTATACTTTTTAAATGTATTGATTAGCTGTATAGTGCAGATCGCGATCTTTATTATAATACGTTTAAACCAAGTAACCCAAAAATATGAAAATCGATAAAAATCATGGCCAGATCTAATCGCTCCCTTCCTCCTCACCAAAAAAAAGTACTAACTCAAATGAAAACGATATTACGTCTACGATTTCTTATACTGCTTCATTTTATTCTGGCTTACAACAACAGCAACAAAAAACTATATAACTTAAATAAATAATGTGAAGACACAAAAAAAAAAGAGTCAAGGCCATTTCTTGTCTCGTTTTTATTTCGGAAAAATTCGCCGAAAATTTTTTCAAAACAATATACAATGATCATGATTTTGGTTGATCATACCGTATGTATATACATATATAATACAAATGACGATCGCAAGAAAAAGCAAAATTATATGGCGATCGTGTAAAAAACGTTTTTTTTTTCTTTGATATGTTGCACAGTAAAATTCTGTAGACGAGACACATTAGAAAAACAAAAAAATAAAAAATTTAAATAAGGAAGAAAAAATATTTTAAATAATGGGAAGTAAAATAAGAACAAATTGTATTGTTTTAAACAAAATATAATGCCGCCATTTTTCTGATATTTCTTAACAAATTTAATATATATTCAGTGTTACAATATTAAACGGAATGGATCCTGGTAACTCCACCACCGTTGGCGATAATAGACAGCCAATGGTTGATGAAGTTTCCATGTACCAAACGTTACAACAACATTATTTTTATTAATTTTTTTTTTTTTTTTTTTTTGAAATAAAGGTGAAGATCGTCACACCGCGATCATGTACACACAATTTTATATATAATTTATACCATTTTATGGTTTTCATAATGGTAATTATTTTTTCGAAGGTAAAAATAACCAATTAAATGGATTGGATCGACTCGTAAAATATAACCATGACAATAATTTATGTCCTCGAAATGTATAAAAGAATTTTTTGCAAAAAAACAAGTTTAACGTTCCTTTGCGTTTCGAAATATATAATATTATGTGCGGCTAATTATACATGCGAACCAAAAAAAAAAATTCATTTCGATCGGCCTCCGATCGTTAAAAATTAGTTCTAAATATGAACACCATGTGCCGTTGTTTTGCATATATAAACAAATTACATTTAAAAATTAAGAAAATGAAAATAATTTATTTTATATTTTATATACATCATCATCACCATTATTATTATCATGGTTATTACTGTTGCTATTTGAGGAGAACAATTATCTTATATATATATATATATATATATATTCCATTTGTTACATTGCATATTAAGAAAAATCTTAAGAAGAAAAACTTATTTTTTATTTTCAAAACTAAAATGATTATTATTAACTGAAAAACCGGTTTATCTACATTGCATCGTGTCTCTTTGCTGCAATGCAATTTTTATATAATTTTCAGCAACAGAACACAAAAACAAAAAAAATCTTCTTGATTCCCTTTTAGGTTTTTTAGTATTTTTGCTGCATATATACATAATATATACATAAAGAAATTAACCGAATACCTTTAAAAAATAAAATAAAATAAGAAACGTCTTAAAGGGAAATACATTTAAGCCAACAAAAAAAAAACAAAAGTTCTAATCGACGAGAAGATCTTTTGAATATTGAGGTAATTGGAGATGGTTAAAAAAAATTTAAATTCCAGATTTATATAAATTCGAGAATAAAGAGGAAATGAAAAATTCACGACTATGAGTCTTTTGTATATGCATATATGTACATATATATACCAACATAGAGTTGCGCCAGACAGACAGACAATCGCGCGAGCTTATAATTATGTTCCATATCGTGTTGAAATTTTAACCATTTACAATTGGCTAATCTAAAACCATTTAGATTTGTGGTATAACATGACACAAGTATTATATACAAATACATTTTTGAGTCACGAGCTTGTTTAGGATGGTTAGCTGTTTTAATTTTAACTTAAATTTAAATTAATTTTAAGGTTTAAAGCATTTGCTGGATTGTATCAAAATGTACATAGAATTCAAATTTTTTGTTTTTAATTTTTTATTTATTTATTTAAGTAAAGAAATCGATTTTGTAGTAACATTTATGATTTCATATAAAAAAAATGATTAGGTTAGGTAAGGCTGGCCGTCCTAAAGGACTAACATTGACACAAAATTGGTCTATAGGTGTACCACATTCGAGTTTCCTCCTCTTCACTCGCTAAACCATCATGAGCTTACCAAGAAGCGTTTAAAGTCCCGGTTCTCGATCTTACTAAGATCCGAGAGGTCGTTCAAAGGGGAAGGTCCCATAAATTTTGCTGTACGCTAGACTAGGATAGGTGCAGAGCAGATGGAGCACATTTTCCTCCTCCTCATCACCACAGCTGCAGCAGAAATCGTGGGCTGGGACACCCAGTCTGCTCGCATGTATCCCAATGAGACAATGTCCCGTTATAGCTCCCACGACCATACCAATATGGTGCCGTCGAAGCGATATCAAGGTCAAGTCAAGGCCAGATCTGCCTCCTTTTACACACGAACTGGCGTTAGACCATCTGACGTTCGTTTCTTTTATGGCTTCTTCCTGAAGCAGCAGTTTACATGAAGCAAGCGGTATTTTTATAACCCGCCTGCTTTGGGTTATTAGGCGTGCTGTACACTTGCGGGCCAACTCATCTGCCATTACATTTCCTGCGATATTGAAATGCCCTGGCACCCACGTCGAGCGGATGTTGAACTGATCAGCCATCTCATTTAAAGATGCCAGACAGTTCTGGGCTACCTTCGACGTCAGGGAGTATGTTTGTAGCATTTTAATAGCAGTCAGGCTGTCCGTAAAAATGCGAATATCCCTCGTAGATATTACATTATACTTCAACCAGTCCATGACTTCCATTATCGCGATCAGTTCAGCTTGATAAACGCTGCAAAAGTCGGGAAGACGAAAAGAGAGGTTAACCCCTAGTCCAAGCTATTATTTAAGAAATTTGCCATTTTTTCTCATAATTTCGGGTCTTTTTCTGCAAAATAGGCTAAAATAAGGAAGTGCCTCACAGAATACCTCGCAGCCAACCCCTCTATCCCTTTTTCAATCCGTGAAGAAGCTTAGCGCCTCATTGTCCATAACCGTTTCGTTCACCCAGTCCTCTCTGGTGGGAAACTCAGTTTGAAATTTCATCTGAACAGCTGGCAAAGGAATAGCGTAGTCGGTAGCTTCCGGAATACCCCTGTTGCATAGGATAGACGAGTGTCCTATATTGTTACAAGTCCACATAGATATGGATTTGAGCCGAATGAAAAATGAAGATGAAAGAGAATCTCCAGAGCTTGAGTAGGTGTGCTCCTGAGAACCCAACTTATACACAAGCAGGCCGTTCTTTGGATTTTCATCAATAGTTTACGGTTGGCCATAATTTTTAACGCTGGCCACCAGACGACAACCCCATACAGCAGTATAGGTTTGACCATGGAGACGTAGAGCCAGTGTACTATGTGGGGCTCCATACCCCATCTCTTTCCAATGGCATTGTTGCAGGAGTAGAGCGCTATAGTAGCTTTCTTTACTCTCTCTACGATGTTTGGTTTCCAGCTTAGCTTGCTGTCCAAAAGCAGTCCGAGGTATTTCGCTCTATCCGTAAAGATCAAGCGAGTACCATTTAATGTTGGCGGGTCACACTGACGAACTTTGTGTTTCCTGGTAAAGAGGACCAGCTCCGTTTTCTGTGGGTTTGCGTTCAGTCCGCAGACGCGTGCCCACTCAGAGAGGTAGCCAAGCGCACACTGCATGCGGTCACTCAGCGTACTAGGATATTTACCGAAGACCGCAATAGCATCGTCATCCGCGTAAGCAACCACCTTGAAGCCTTGCCTTTCCAGGTTTAGTAACAGGTTATTAATGACCAAGTTCGAAAGAAGGGGAGATAGAATCCCTCCTTGAGGTGTCCCTTTACTCACGTATCTACCGGCAGACGTCCCACCCAGATAAGCTGTTACGATCCTGCCTCTAAGCATTTGATCTATCCAGCCTCTGACTGACCCACCTACCCCCAGACACGCAAGGGCCCGAGTGATTGCCCCCGGTCTGACGTTGCTAAAGGCCCCTTCTATATCCAAGAAGGTAACCATTGAATATTCCTTATATTCAAGTGATTTCTCAATCGGACCTATAAGGGAGTGGAGAGCTGTTTCCACCGATCGTCCCTTACAGTATGCATGTTGAGATCCCGACAGCTCACCCGGCTTGATTGAGCTTCTAATGTAAGCTTCTATTTGTCTTTCCAGTGATTTTAACAGAAAAGAGGATAAGCTTATAAGCATAAAGTCTTTGGAATAGCAGTGAGAGCTTTTTCCCGCCTTAGGTATAAATATAACTTTTACTTCAGTCCATTTGCTACGAATGTGACAGAGTCCTATGCTGCCTTTGAAGATAACTTCCAGCCAGAGTAGGGTTCAATAGTTCGCTGGATATCCGCAGGGATAATGCCATCAGGTCCTGCCGACTTGTATGGCTTAAAACTGTTTATTGCCCATAGGATATTCCGCCTATTTACTTATATAACTTACGGAGTCTACACCCCTATTTATCATGGGTCTCTCCGGAGCTAGCACCGAGAACTCCGGGAAATGCGTTTCTAGTAATAGCTCCAGGGATTCCTCACTACACGTAGTCCATGAACCATCCGGTCGTTGTAGATAACTCGGAATGGAAGGGCTGGAACATAGTACTTGCGTAGCCTAGCAGCCTCCGAGGTCGCCTGTATGTTGCCACAGTAGTTCCTCCAGGCCCTCGTTTTGGCTGCGCTCTTCGCTCGTACTTGTAGGTTTTAAGGATTTCCTTATAACAGTCCCAATCTGCAGCAGCATTTGTGTTCTTCGCTTTCTTGAACAATCTCCTGCATTTTATACGAGTACCTTGGAGTTCTCTCGACCACCAGGGGGCCGAGACTTACCCTAAAGCCTACTGATAGGGCATGCACCTAACATGGCTATGTTAAAAGCATCAGATAGCTTGGTTACTAGAACATCAAGCTCCTGTGTAGATGCAGGTGGGTTTGGAACCGATACCGGTAATGAATTACCCAGAATGGTTCTAAAGCAATCTGAATCAGTTTTCTTCCTATTTCTGAAGGATGATTTTTTACTGGGTTTTGAATCCACTTCGTACTGGAGATTACAATGGTCAGAAAAGGAATAGTCTTTGGACACTTTCCAGTTCAATACCCTCTCCTTAATAAAATCTGAGACAAGTGTGTTTAGCACTTCTTGTCTATTTTTAGTAATAAAGGTTGGCTTGCGCTCGATATTACATATATTTAGGTTAGTACTTACAATAAAATCGAGGAGTAACTCACCTCGCCTGTTGATATTTGTACTTCCCCAGATTGAGTGATGCGCATTAGCATCACTGCCTATGATGACTCCGACTTTTCGTCTTTAAGCCCCTGTTATTGCACAACTTACCTGGTGGTATATTTTATGGTAGGTAAGCCGATATAAGCCAGATATTTTGCGCATCCATCTCGATGATAGCCACCACTACATAAGCGTTGCTGCAATTTAGTAGTACAAAAATGTTCAGATTATTTCTAGCGAGAATGCAGGAACGTATCTTACCTTCATTTTTCGCATTTAATATATTATATTTGGAAGTTCTGAGGCCCTGCACCCGGTCTCCACTGACCCAACACTCCTGGACCAGAACCACATCAATGGACTTAGATTCCAGTTTGAGCAGAAGGGCCGCCAAGGCGGCTTTACAGTGGTGGAGGTTGATTTGAAGGATCTTAAGCATTAGATAGTACTTACCTCCACCACTGTTGAGTCAAACTCCATCTCTGACGACTATTCGTCCATTTGGAGCGCACAGTGTAGCCCCATTGATCTCGACATCTCCGAGTCCAGGGATAGTGTCTCCTGAGCGGAGGACCAGCATTCGTGCCTTTGCCGTTTGGTTTCGAGGGGCCAGCCTCATTTATGGTTATGCCCCTTTTTGTGCTTTGGTGACCGGGCCTAAAGGCCGATGTCTCCAAAGCACTAGGTACCTTTTTTTAAGAATACCGGTCTCGTTTTCCTTATTATTTTTGATATTCATATAATAGGTCCCTCGAGTAACGGAGAAAGGAGGTCCACCTGTGCAGAGATCCGCAATGCACAGGTAAGACTGCATGGCCCCCAGCCTGGTCGGTTATCAGGACGGTACGGCTAACACCTTAACCCGGCCCAGTTGTTTAGCGCCATGTTTTCGCCTAGTACACCACATAAAAAATGGTGTACAAGTTGCCCGGTGGTCACCACGGGGAGGTAACACGCACACTTGTAGAAGCTGCAAGATATGGAGCTGGCAACAAGTACCAACTTGATTCACCCAAGACAGCTTCGCACCAGATCACCTTTAATATATTTACAGGTTCATCAGTTCAAGTGGATCTGCTCTTCTCAGTCACCTAAATCGCGGCTGTTTTAATATATTCCTGGCCAATTCATTGGGATGTATCTAGGCCTGCCACCCGCCCTCCTTTGCGGAGGACAGTCCTCCTTTGGTAAGAAATTTCCTCCATCCTCCACGGAGGCAAAAATGTCCTCCACCAGGAAAATAAATCATGTTTCCAAAAATATTTTTAAATAACAGATGTTTAAGGATAATCTCAATACACGTATGGCAACTTTATATTAAATTAGATTAGGTGATTTATTTATTTGTATAGTTTGCCGACGCTATCAAAATAGAACATCACTTTTCAGATAGTGAAATCATTTGTTTATTTTATATATACAAAAGTGTGTAAATCTCTGAAAAGTTATAAATGAGGTTATGTGCTTGAGTCTAAATAAAGAGTGATCCAATAGGAGGTACTTTTCCCAATCGCGATTATCATTGAGATTCATGCGTGGCAACTGTCATGTTCATGTGACTTTGTGTTCAGTATTAATTGACATGTCACCATGAATACTTTTACGCGAAAAATTGTTTTCGTGCTCTCCGACCTTTTTATGGTGTTCATAATCGTCCAACTGAACGCACTATTCGCGGAACAATCAATAAATTTCAAAACACTTTTGCATTATTGGATATTCATCACCCGATTAGGGTGCGTACAAGAGATCTTGGTTTGAAGGCCTTTCAAAATACAGCTTGCTCAAGAATTGGAGCTGGTTGACCTTCCTTTGCGTCATCGATTTGGTTTATGGGCGTTGAAACCACTCCAAATTAATCCGCTTTTTATTATCGAAAAATTGTGTTCAGTGATGAAGCTCATTTTTGGCTGAATGAATACATCAACAAACAAAATTGTCGTATTTGGGCTGATGAACAGCCAGAAGCGATTCAAGAGCTTCCAATGCATCCAAAAATACACTGTTTGGTGCGGTTTATGAGCAGGTGGCATCATCGGACCGTTTTTCTTTAAAAATGCGGAAGGACAGTGTATAAACGTCAATGCGCAAACTACAGAGCAATGATCAATGAATTGTTATTGCCAAAAATTCAAGATATAGGTGCGGCCGACTTATGGTTTCAACAGGATGGGACAACGTGCCGCACAGCAGGCCAAACCATCGATTTATTGAAAGAAAATTTTAATGAGAACATCATATCAAGAAAGGGACCCGTGAATTGGCCTCCAAGATCTTGTGATCTGACGTCGTTACATTTCTTTTTATGGGAGTATCTGAAATCACTTGTTTATATCGAAAAACCATACGCGATTCCTGCATTAGAAGCGAACATAACACGCGTAATTAACGGAATATCGGCTGAAATGCTCAAAAGAGTGCTCGAAAATTGGACCCATAGAATGAATCATCTAAGATCCAGGCGCGGACAACATTTAAAAGAATTATTTTCAAACATTAACCGAACTTACGTCACAAATACCATTTTTTCCAAAAAACTTCCGGAAGCTCTTATTCGATCACCCGTTATTTCAAGGTGTGGTTAATTTTGAGCCAAGCGTCGTTTTTGAGGAGGATGTGCATTTTCAATATCTACTGCAATACAGTACGTTAAAGACAAGTATACATAGTTTGGGATGAAATACCTTCATTCATATGATCCTTAATTACTGCAGAGGTAGATGAAAAAATGAGCTCTAAAATGCCTTCAAAATGGAGCAGTCTATTTTGAGCAACTGCTATGAGTAAATCTGGATGATTAAATTAAATGGATTTTAGTGCTCAAAAACTATCTGATTTTTACAGCGGTCACATTAATTCTTTGATTTTCGAAATATCAAATGAAAAATATAAATTGTACTGTCCTCCTCTGCTCTTCTCAAAAAGCGGTGGCAAGCCTAGTCTCTAGTTTTGTGTAATATTTCGAACTGAATTCTTTAATGGTTTCTTTAATAGTTTTAATTCCAAGATCATCGTGTATAATACTATTGCGAATGTACCACGGAGCATTGGTAATACTACGAAATATTTTTGCTTGGGTTCGTTGCAGGAGTTCTCTGTTTGAAGCGCTGGTGGATCCCCATAACTGAATACCATATGTCCATATGGGTTTGATTATCACTTTGTACAATAAAACTTTATTGGCTAATGACAGCTGAGATTTTCTTCCCATCAACCAATACATTTTGGAAAATTTTTATTTTTATTTTTTTGCCCTTTGCTTCGATTTTATTTTTCCACGTTAGCCTTCTATACAGGTGCATGCCTAAGTATTTGACTTTGGTTCGTTGAGGAATATTTATATCGTTTAATTCCACTGGTGGACAAGTGCGTTTGTTTAGCGTGAATGTGACGTTTGTTGATTTGTTTTCGTTCACTTTTATGTGCCATGTCTTCAGCCAGTTCTCGATTTTGTTTAGATGATTCTGTAATTCCTTTGAGGCAGTTTCGTCAAAGGTTGATATGACTACCTTGTTGGTTACAGGTAAGTCAGCTGTGTACTGCAGGTATAATATTGGTCCTAGAACGCTGCCTTGTGGAACACCTGCGTTGATATCATTTAAACAAGTAGTTGCATTATTTTGTTTAACCATGTATTGCCTTTGAAGTCCTTTAATTTTGTATATTAGCCCATCATGCCAAGCTTTATCAAAGGCTTATGCAATGTCCAAGAAGGCAGCAGAACAATATTTCTTTTCCTCAAAGGTGTTTTTGATTGCATTTACAATTCTGTGTACTTGTTCTGTGGTATACCATGTTGGTTTCGGAACCCAAATTCAAGGTCTGGAATAATATGCCGTTCTTCTAATACGTTAGTAGCATTTTTTTTAAATAACTTTGAGATTGTAGGCAGCATGCTTATTGGACAATATGATGAAATCTGTGTTTCATTTTTTCCAGCTTTATGTATCATTGTAATCAAAGATATCTTCCATTCTTGAAGAATATAACCAGTCCTCATGATTGCGTTGAATATGAATGTTATTTGTTATATGCATTTTTCTGGCAATTCCATTATCATTTTTCCGGTAGTAAGATCATGCCCTGGTGCCTTTTTTGGACTTATACAATTTTTAATTGTATTCTTAACTTTCTTCCAATTATATTTTATGGGTTTGAAGGACAAACCATCATCCATTTGGTTGGGTAGCACGAAGTTATTAGTTTCTTCGTATGGTGCGAATACTGTTGTTAGATGAGCCGCAAAAGCATTGGCTTTTTCTTCATCGCTTCTCGCCCAATTTCCATTTGGTAGTTGTTGGAAGTATATCCATATTTAAATTACATATTGTGAATTGGTATTTATTTTATAGTACATTTATACGAGTTGGTGTATGTATATATTATTTGTTATTTTTATACGTATAGTAGTATCATCTATGTATCTGTTAACCGGTCTACTGAACGGTTTTTCGTTCGTATATTTTTTTTTTTGCCAACCTCTGTGAAATACAGACACAATAATAAATATAAGCATTACATAAAACCGCGCATTTTATTTTGTCTATTCCATTTTTGAGTCCCAACAGGTTATGGGCCCAGGTTTACTAATTGTGAAATTTTAAAAGTAAAAAGTGTTAGTTTTGTATAATGGCTAATTTTCAAATTGATAAGTTGGATGATATCAATTATGATGGCTGGAAAATGCAAATGAAAAGCATTTTGATACACCAAGAATTGTGGCCTTATACATGTGGTTCTGTGAAATATGAAACGGCGGAGGAAAAAGAAAAATGGAAAAATAAAGATTCCAAGGCGTTGGCGTTAATTACGCTTCACATAAAACCGGTGCAGTTAATACATATTCGAAATTGTGTAACGTCATCCGAAGCGTGGGTTAAATTAGAAGGCATATACCAACCTAAGGGACCGGTACGTAAAGTTTCATTATTCAAGGAACTAATTCATACAAAAATTGGAAGCGGTCAATCGATTAAAAGTCACGTATGTAATTTCTTCAATGTCACCGAGAAATTAGAAGAAATGGATATTGTCATACCGGAGGAGGTTTTAACCATTATGCTATTGTGTAGTTTGCCCGACAGTTATGAAAATTTTATTGTCGCAATTGAATCCAGAGATGAACTACCAAAATTAAGTACTGTAAAAATCAAGATTTTGGAAGAAGAACAACGACGAGGTGAAAAAGATATTCGAGGCATCGAGCAACATGTGTTAGCGGTAAAGTCAAAGCCGAAACATGTTGAAAAACACCGATTCAAGTGTTATAATTGCGGAAAACGAGGCCATTTTGCAAACAGTTGTGTTCATAAGAAGGCGAATGAAGAGAAACCGCGTGGCTCATCAGCATTGTATTCATCAAGTGTGAATTGTATTTTTGGTAACAATGAGTGGTGTTTGGATAGTGGTGCAACGTCGCATATGTCATGTAATAGAAATTACTTTACCAAATTAAAACCTATTCTGTCTCACCCAGTGCAATTGGCAGCTGACAAGTCAGTGAATGCTAGTGGAATAGGCATTGTCAAATTTACAGTGAACGGTAGAGAAATTACTTTGAATGATGTTTTATATGTACCGGAACTTCGTGGAAATTTTGTGTCCGTTAGCAAAGCTGTGTCTATGAATAACAGTGTATTTTTTTATAATGATCATGCTGATGTTGTGAATTCGTGTAATGAAATCATTTTGAAAGCCGAAAAACGTAATGACTTGTTTATTATTTCAATTCTACAACAAACAAACGCAATTGCATTTAATGGAAATTTACATGAGAATCAAGCAGAGAATACTCTCTTGAAGTGGCACCAGCGGTATGGTCACTTAAATATCAAATCATTGCTTCAGCTGTATGAAAATAAGATGGTTATTGGCTTGAATTTGAAGGATACTCCAAAATATTTAAATTGTATGACATGCTTTAAATCAAAAATCAATGTTAAGGCGTTTCCCAAACAATCGTCTTCAAGGACTGATGATATTCTAAGTCTGGTGCATACCGATATATGCGGCCCTATGCGAACTCAGTCTGTTGGGGGAGCCCGTTATTTCGTAACATTTATCGATGATTTTTCACGAAAAATACATGTGCATTTTATGAAATCAAGGGATGAAGTTTTTTCGGTGTTTCGAGAATTTAAGAATCGCGCGGAGCTACAAACGGGACACAAATTAAAAATGCTTCGAAGTGACAACGGAAAAGAATATTTGAGTAATGAGTTTACCAAGTATTTGAAAGAAAATGGAATTCAACGACAACTTTCAGTTGAGTACACCCCTCAACAAAATGGCGTAGCTGAGCGTGCAAACAGAACGATTGTTGAGATGTCACGATGCATGATACTGGAATCAGGACTTCCAGAGATGCTTTGGGCAGAAGCTGTTAACACAGCGGTGTATCTACGGAATCGCTCACCCACTAAAATATTAAACAACATAACGCCATATGAGCTGTGGTTTAAACAGAAACCGGTGGTGAATTACATGCGAATTTTCGGCAGTAAAGCGGTTGTACTCAACAAACAACCTGGTCGCTCAAAGTTTTTTCCGAGGGGGGAAGAGTGTGTTATGGTTGGCTACTCAGAAGAGTCAAAGGCCTACCGGTTGTATAAGCCAGGGACGAGAACAATAATCAAAAGTCGGGACGTTATATTCATGGAACAGGTAGATAAAGAATCAGATGGTGTTTTTACTGATAGTATTATTGTAGAACCTGATAAGACAGAGCTCGCAACTGAAGAAGTTCCAGTAGTGACAATGGAGGAAGAAGGCAAAGATGAAACCGGTATTGAAAGCACAAATGAAACTAGTGCCGACCTGAACAATAAAACAGAGGTAAATACAAAAACGTTAAGAAGCGGTAAAGAATACCCTACAAATTTTATTGCAACGTTAAGCCAATATGATGATCCAGTACTGGTAGAAGATGCTTTGTCCCGTCCGGATGCTGACAAATGGAGAGAATCAATGCAGCAGGAATATGATGCATTAATTCGTAATGGTACGTGGGAATTGGTTGACTTACCGGCGAAGCGCAAAGCAATTGGCTGTAAATGGGTGTTCCACGTAAAATACAAGCAAGATGGATCTATTGAACGGTATAAATCACGCCTAGTAGCAAAAGGTTGTTCACAAAAGTATGGCGTTGATTACACCGAAACTTTTTCTCCAGTAGTTCGATACGCTACGATACGAATGATTTTGGCACTGGCAGCGGAATATGAGCTGCTTGTGCATCAAATGGATGTAACGTCAGCATATTTGAATGGCGAATTACAAGAAGAGATTTATATGTCACAACCAGAATTTTTTGTCGATCACAAACAAAGTGACAAAGTTTGTAAATTGAAAAAATCGTTGTATGGTCTCAAACAATCTGGTCGTGAGTGGAATAATAAATTAGATTCTGTATTGAAAGCGTTTGGATTTATCCAATGCAATGGTGATAAATGTGTTTACACGATGAAAAATAATACAAGCGAAATTTGTATTATTGCAGTTTACGTAGACGATTTAATAATTGCATGTGTTAGTCATGAATTGATGAATCGGATAAAACAACATTTACGGGAACAATTCGAAATAGTGGACAAAGGAAAAATTCACTATTGTCTAGGCATCGAAATAGACAGGGAAGGTGAACGAGGTGCAATTAGTATCCATCAGACGAAACACACAATGCAGTTGTTAAACAAGATGGACATGTTGGAATGTCGCATTTGTTATACACCTTTGGATGCAGGGTCGAAACTAACGAAATGTGACAATGAAAGTTGTGTAAAAATCAATGAAATTGATTATCAATCATTAGTCGGATCACTTATGTATTTGGCAATATCAACTAGACCTGACATCTTGCACTCCGTCAGCAAATTATCGCAGTTCAATAAATCACCTCATGTTGAACATATGGTTGCAGCGAAGCATTTGCTACGTTATCTAAAGAACACCAGCAACTCAAAATTAACATACAAATGCACTGGCAAACCACTATACGGATACGTCGATGCTGATTGGGGAGCAAATATTGATGATCGGAAATCGTATACTGGATACGTTTTTTACATTGCTGGGTCTGCATTTTCATGGGAAAGTAAGAAGCAAACATCAGTGGCATTAAGCACTACCGAAGCTGAGTATATGGCATTAGCACAGTCCTGCAAGGAAGCAACTTATCTTCGTCAAATATTAATGGAAATGGGATTCCATACAATGGTAAATAATAAGATAATATTGTACAATGACAATTTAAGCGCCCAACAGTTGGTAAAAAATCCAGTTTACCATCAACGTAGTAAGCACATAGATATACGATATCATTATACGCGCGAAATTTTCGACAAGGGCATTATTGATTTAGCATATATTCAAACCAACGATATGGTGGCAGACATATTAACAAAAAACTTATACAAACCAAAACACAAAAGATTCTTCGATCTACTTGGTATGAGGACATCATGAGTTGGAGTTTTTGTTAAGGGGGAGTGTTGGAAGTATATCCATATTTAAATTACATATTGTGAATTGGTATTTATTTTATAGTACATTTATACGAGTTGGTGTATGTATATATTATTTGTTATTTTTATACGTATAGTAGTATCATCTATGTATCTGTTAACCGGTCTACTGAACGGTTTTTCGTTCGTATATTTTTTTTTTTGCCAACCTCTGTGAAATACAGACACAATAATAAATATAAGCATTACATAAAACCGCGCATTTTATTTTGTCTATTCCATTTTTGAGTCCCAACAGTAGTCTAATCGGGTAATTCGAGTTTGTTGGCCTTTTTAACTTTTTTGTTGCCTTCCACAAAGAATGATCTGTCCTCTCGGCTGCCGATAGTTCATTTAAATAATTCTGGACGCTCTGATTTTCTTCTTTCGGATATCTTTTAGATTTTCTGCCGCCGCATCAATATCTGTTGGTATCATAAGAGGGTACACAATTTTGTTCGACTAGCCTCTTATATTGACCCCAATTAGTTTGCTTGTTTGTAAGCCGTTTTGGCGTTTCTATTCTTAGGACGCCGGTGCTCACTCTTACAATTACAGATGAGTGATCTGCGTGTACTCTAGAAACTTCTGTGTCATTTATTTTATATGCCGTAATTATTGGGTTTCTTTTACGATGAAAAGACATAATTTTACATTTCTTAAAATGTATTTTTTAAATGTATCTATACCAGATTGATATAGATACACCTTCTCCTTCAAGTCAATGTTTTAAGTCAACTTCATGTCAAAATGCATCCGCAGATTCCTTAGCTAAAGTAATAAATTCTATACAAGTATTACCATTGACAAATCTAACGATATTCCTCCACATCATACAAATAATAAAGTATTGAATATACTATAACAACAGTATTACCACGGGTTATGTATGATACACTCTCTAACGTGAACAAGTTAGCATATGTGCCTCGGAGTGAATAATCAATCTCAAACATGTTATATCAGTTGTTTCCCCTTGTCCATCATCGTTTATATATACACTACTGCTCAAACAAATACTCCCTTACTGCATTTACCAATTTATAATGATACACTAAAGACCACAACCATAGTAGAAAAATCACCCTGGGATTTTGTCAAGTCACGACAAAAGTACCTACCATCAGTATCATCATTATTGTTCAATCAACACCAATAATATATGGTATCGTGCCAATGTTTACAAAATCCAATTTTTTTGGGTAGGTAGAATATTACGGTCTCCCCTGGGATGTTCATCAACTAGTGCAACTAGATTTATTTCTATTTCAGCTGGAAATAGTAGTTGGATCAATGGGAATTACCAAGATATCTATCGTTGTTCAGCACCAATTTTTAATACGCCGATGGTCGAGTGAGCAGAGTCAATGCTCTTGAAATCGTGAACTCGAGTTCAAGAATCGTCAGCGCCATAGTGATATTCCTATCGTTTATGGCTGCCATTTGAATAAAAAATTAAAAATTTTAGCAATGGCAATGGACTCTGCTTATTTGACCATCGCCGCCGGCACAATTTCATTACCGCTCTATCTATATACCCCCCATACCCGTCCTGTTATACTTACCACTTTTACATGAAGAATATTGAAGTTTTGAACAGAAGCTGAGTTGGATATGAGTAATTTTATTTCACCATCACCAATTTGACAGGACAAATTAATTCAAAAAATGTTTGGCTCGAGCGAGAATCGAACTTAGATTCATAAATCCAAAGTCACTGACTTTGCTTACTTTGCTTGCACCACCGCCGCATATGTATATACATATTTCGTGCTATACAAATCTTTTATGTCTGTCATTTGAATAGAAAATATTGAAAATTTTAGCAAACGCAATGGACTCTGCGTTTCTTTTTGCCTCTACTTGAAAAATATGAAAATGTTTAACATAAACTGTGTGTTGAACCGATTTGAATACAGAAGAAATTAAATTAAAATAGTACCGTCGCTATTGGGGCTCGAACCTTGGTCCACAAATCCAAAGTCAATCACTCTACTACCTTGCCCACTACCATATGTATATTTGATGTTATGCAAATCTTTTAAAACTTTCCAATTGAATTGAGAAACTTGGGGGGAAATTTTTTAACAGAAGCTGAGTTGAACCAAAAATGTCTTAACATTAATATCGTTTGAAATTTAACTGAACTGCATAGTGCCCGGTGCAACGTTTAATGCGATGACATTCCAAATAGTGTATTTCAAAGAAGTTAAAAATCTGACAAGCTATGTCTCCTTATGTTCTTAAAGATTATAAAACTTCCGTTCCAGTCAATGATGCGTGATGCGATTTTCTAGGCGGGCCACAATATTGACTACTGACCATACAAGTTTTAAGTTTCAGTCAGTACAAGAATAACGTCCAAATAAAAAATTTCCCTATACAAAGAGATTAAGTCCCGATTAAAACTAAAAACAAATTTAATTTAATTTCTTACAAATTAATTCAATTCGGATTCTTTTAAATTTTCATATTTCTATATTCAAATGGTGAGTATAAAAGATGGATTTATCAGTAATGAAATTGTACGGCAGTGGTCAAGTAAGCAAAGCAATGAACGTTTGATTAGTGGAAGAGTTCAAGCGAATTCCATCTTACAAATCAGTTCAACCCAGCTTCTATTAAAATTTTCAAATTTTTCCAATTATGGTCAAACAAGCAGAGTCCAGAAATACTTTTGGTTATCAAAAAATCAATTGGTCAATATATTGGTTTTCCAGTTGAAATGGATTCACATTTATTTTCTTTAATGGCAATCAGTATTCTTCAGTGAGTATTCTTCGAATTGAAGTCACCACCTATTATGAACCTTTTACCCAGACCCTTGAAGAACTCTGAGTATTGTTTGTTTTTAATAGAATGTCTTGGTGGACAGTATACAATCCTGCTACAATAATAGGAAAGTTGTTGATTTTTATATACAAGAACAAGTGTTGGTTATCTGAACGATTTGGCTTTTTAATAACTCGGTATAGGACTTATACCCTTCCTGAACTCGAATTCGTTTTACCGCATTGCATCAAAATGGTATCGATAGATCCAATTAAGACATATGGATTTAGAAATTACAATAATGACTGAGACACGTAAACAACAACCTCGAGAATCGTTTATTGATTTTTATCATCACATCTGGAATTTAACATTGCAAACCAGAACTCCATATTCTGATCATGAATCCAAGTTTACAATTTCAGTTAACACACAAACATTTTTCAAGTTTTGCTGAGATGGGAAAATACATTTTCAATGCTCAGAATTGACCAGCATAGTATAGTGTCGCTCCAATTAGAAGGATATATGATGTAAATTGTAACGAAAATACCAGTACCAATGTCCAAATGATGTACTTCCATCATATTTGAATACCACGAAGGAGCAAGTAGCCGTAGTTCAAACTCCATATATCAATTATATAGAACGGGACCATCAAATCCAGATTTCATCTGCTACAACTGTGATGATATTGGTTATACCTTTTCAGATTGTCCAGAACATCCAAGGTGTTGATTCTGTATTTAATGCGGTTTAAAAGGAATTACGTTTCCCAGGTATCGCAAATGTTCAGGAAACGGAAAGTGGAGTTCATGCGGAGAACTGGGAAGCGTGGACCTCCAAGAGATGCGAAGCCCAGTCATACAAGCAATACACCGACCACTTCGGTATGTCGAGCCTCTAAAAGAAATTTATGCTCTCGATGCCTAAAATCAAAAGAAATTACAAAGACAAATAAATAAAAGCGGCGTGCAAACTTATTCTGGTTCCGTAAGAAAAGTATTCAAAACAAAGGCATTTTCACACTGCATTTCGACTGTTCACACAGAAGATAGTAAGCCACAAAACGTATTTTCGGATATACATACCAATGAAATTTAAAAATAAACTTTTTGCCGTGAGATTATATACTGTATACCATCTTTAGAGCAGGCGTTAATCTTATATAGGAATTGATTGATGGAATATTTTTCATACCATACCTACATATTCGTATGTTAATGCAATCTCAACAATACCAATATCAAAAATTCCGAACACACAGACTCACAAAATATCAATAGGTGACCAAACAGACATTAAATTCAATTATCGAGAAATTTGCTTGCTAGTGAAAAAACCAATTTCGCATGTAATTGATATTGCGGTAAAAGTTTTATATGAAGTACATAAGAAATCTATACAGCATTTCCTCACACTCGGAGGGCCTAAATTTTTATTTTTGGCTTGGGAAAGAATCACTGAAGAAAACTACTTACGTTTTAAATAATTTGGGTAATGAAATTCATAAATGAAAATTGGCACGAGACAATATCATTTCCAACATATGTATTTTGCAGTGCGGTTTCATTCCACATAAAGCATTATGGACTATTCGAACTACAATCGTGCACTGTGAGGTTATTTAGCTTCATAATTCTGTTTTAAATGACAACGACATTTTATTTATTTACTTTTAGTTATTTATTAATAAAAATATATTTAAAAAGAACTTTTTAAAAAACCACGCTTATATTTACTTTGAAATGGCTTTGAAAAGTAGAAACTAAAATGTTTCTTCCTTACTCCTATCAAGGTATATTTATAACAAGTAGAAATTTAAAATTAATATAACTAAAAATAAAAGCGTGGGGCGCTCCTTTACGGCATTAGTAATTTAAGACTACTAGGCACACGAAGTAAAGTCTTAGTAAAGACTTTTAGTAACACTAATGGAACAGTCTATTCTGATGTATCTATCCTAAGAATGGATTTTTTGCTGGAGCATTTCAGTATTAACGTAAAAATGATATATTGAGAGATAGTATATACATTCAGAAGGAGCGAATAGGAATTCGTCGAAGCCCTTGAAACTGTAAAAAATAATGGAATTTAACTTTAAATTTAATCGCCATCTTTTCTGAATGGTT
Source organism: Tipula unca (assembly GCA_951394425.1). Classification (NCBI taxonomy): domain Eukaryota; kingdom Metazoa; phylum Arthropoda; class Insecta; order Diptera; family Tipulidae; genus Tipula; species Tipula unca. Next base: position 71,030,353 of record OX596380.1, read on the forward strand.
GATTAGTTTAGTCAGTAAATCATAGATAACACAGTCTCACCCATGTAAATTATGGTACTATTTATGATTGTTATTTTCAAAATATGTAACATTTCAATTTTTTGATAACTAAAACGAAAAGCGACCTCCCTAAGGCTAATTTAATTAAGCAAAATCGGTAGCCACCTAGTAGTTAATATCATAACTAATCATGAATTTAGCAAAGTTGACAACCTAGCCGAAAATATTTGAGTGAAACATACAATCTTCAATAAATAAACCCTTGCTAAGAGTCCAGGAATCATGGACCGAGACATCGATCATCTCAGTACTGGCTGGCGTCAAATTACGCAATGGGTAGGTGGCCAATTAAAACAAACCTGCGATGGAAGAGAATGTACAAAAAATGTACACATAAACCTATGCCAAATAGTCAATTGACCGTAACAATATTATAATTATATTTCAAATTGTACAACCAATGTATGCAAATTTTATTTTTTCTACAGATTTTCAACATTTAATATTGGGATTTCATTTTCTATTTTATCATAATTCCGCACGCGAAAAATGTGAAACGTATAGAAAACATCGGAAGCCGCTACTACGAGTAAATCTCGAAAAAATTAAGTGCCAAAGAACATTGCCGAGTGTTTTTGAGCATCACATTCGTCGACTTCTCGTGCTGAACCGCAGATCTAAGAGTCACTGCGGATATCCAGGTGGACACCTCTACTGTGTCGATAGTCAAACGTTCTAACTAAATTATCGAATATTTATTTGGTTTTAATTTTGTGCATCCGCATCCTTAAAATTTGCTCCATACGATATATTGTATGAATGGGTTTTCCAATAAGATTCATTTTGAATAGCCTGCTATTTTTTGGGCAGCTGTCAATTTTGAAGTTGTCATCTTTTGACATTTGACAAGTAAAAACTATGCCATTACTAAAAATGTTACGACACACGCTTCAACAACACATTGAAATTGTTAAAATTCACTACAAAAATGGTGAAAAATTTTCAGTCACTGAAGTTCGTAAAACTGTCGCTCAAGAACAACTGAGAATATTGCTGCTGTAGCCCGTAGTGTTGAAGAAAGCCTAGGTTTGTCGATTCCTCGTCGATCTTTGGAATTATATATTCCACAAACGACATTACACCGAATTTTGCATAAAGACTTAGGTATTAAGGCTTTTAAAGTTCAAATCTTCACTGATTGGGTCCTTCAAATGCATCAAAATGATCCGGATTTTCATCGAAAAATCATCTTCACTGATGAGGCCCATTTTCACCTCGGAGGCTTAATAAGCAGAACTGTCGCATTTGGGGCTCAGAAAATCCAAGAATGATTTTTGGAAAGCCTCTCCATTCTCAACGTGTCACTGTTTGGTGCAGTTTTTGGGCTGGCGGTATGATTGGACCTTACTATTTCGAAAATGAGGCTGGTGCAACTGTTACGGCGAATGGATTGCGCTATCAGCTATATGATTAATGAATTTTTATGGCCGGAATTGGAAGATATTGATGTGGACAAGGTTTTTTTCAGCAAGACGGCGCTACGTGCCACACAAGCAACGAAACAATCGCAATTTTGCAAGAAAAGTTTACTGACCGTGTTATTTCTCGAAGAGGTGATCACAATTGGCCACCGAGATCTTGTGATTTAACACCTTTAGGCTTTGTTCTTTGGAGCCACGTGAAAGATAAGGTCTATACCAGCTCTCCACAATCGATTCAAGACCTTAAAGGTGGAATTCGTGAAGTTATCGAGTACATATAGTCGTAAATGTGCGAATTGGCCATGGAAAATTTCATGAAAAGGATATTGTGCTGCAAGCGTAGCCGTGGCGTCCATTTGGCTGATATCGTTTTCAAATGTTAATGGAATACCTTCCTCTATACAATGAAATAAACATTCATTGATTTCTCATAACATAAATTTAAACAACATAACAAAAATTTAAAAAAAAATCATTATGTCGCTGTACCTCTAGTTCTGGGTATACCTTATACCTTTACTTTGCGGATTTACTCACGCGGATGGTTAAAAATAAAAAACTTAAAAAATACAAAAATCATTAAATTAATTTGTACGCGGGAGTTTTTAAATTGTTTTGATAAATTAAATATGTACATTGTTACTGTTATACTTAAAAGAAAGATATGTGAAAGAGAAGGTATCTTTAAGGTTTTTAAACTTACAGTTTTGTACGGTGGGACCCCTTAAAACTCTTAAGTCAATGAATAATTTATTTCAACATTTTTTCAGGATAAATTAATCGAAAGGGAAAAACATAAGTTCAAAAAAATGGTTTACGCACCTCGATTAGAGTGATGAAAATACCTGGGTACCTTAAAATGCAGTATTTGTACTTACGTTCAGAATTTATATAATATTTTTAATTACCAATCGGAATCATCAAAAATGTAAATGAATGAAGGAGAACGATCGATTTTCATAAAATATATAAACGCACCCGGGTGTACATATATAACTATGCGTATATGTCACTCAGATTCAGATATTTTCTGGTCATCTACCTAAGCTTTAAAAGAAATTGGAGCATCGATAAACTAAAATTAAGTACTGCTGCAATTATGCAAATCACAACGCATGAAAAATGAAATTTTAGGAGATTGAAGCAAACACAATAACCACCACTCTTTGCCTATCAAAAAAAACTCTAGAATTAATATATTGGATCCATCGTCGGATGATCGAAGATAGGGGTTGTAAAATTTCTTACCTTATTCTTTAATAATTTAATTATTTTAAATATATTAATTGGAAGCATGTACAGCTGCTATCTAATTCTAAAATTTAATTTTTAACAGTTAAACTATTTAAAAATCCTAAACAGGATCAACTAAAATTTCTTCAAAATTTTATTGCATAAATATGAAAAATTTCTGGCTAGCAAAGTGAGTTTTTAATAAACTTCGGAGTATGTAAAAATATTGCAGGGACAATAATAATCGATGGCCACCGCTCACGAGACAGTTAAAAATGGTCCAGCGGAAATTTTTTTAACTATATACGTACAATAAAAATTTGCTGCCAAACGACATTACCAGTCGCCAATAGACGGTTATTTGTTCATAGTGAATTACATGAAACTTTGTTAGCCATGATCGCACCACTTTCTGAATTATCATCTTTTTGTTATGTTTGCCAACATACATAAAAATTGGACGAGGTAAAAATAGATGACAAAAAAAATACAAAAAATTGCTAGTAAATATTTCTTAGTGAATTCGCTTTTTATAGGTTTGACCCACCCACAATAACAACATCAATCTGACAATACTACAACAAAAAATTCCAACAGAAATGCAACGAGATACAGAATACCAAATTAAACTCCAATGGAATGGAATTTTTCCAACCGAGTTACAGAATTGACATAATTATGTACCGAATTTTATTTCGTGCACCTTTGGAATGTATATTTTTTTTTAATGACTAAATTGAGTGAGTTTATTTTAGAAAAATAAGGAATGCTGAAATTGTTTACATGCACTTACACAAAAAACAAATTACCTAGTTGACAATTAAACACAAAACCGTAGGATCGGGTCACTTTCAAAATAGCATATAACTGAACCAACCACAGTATTAAAGTGGGATGGATGGGAGGGTTGGGGGGGGGGGTTAAATTAATGTTCATGTTCTATTAAAAATATTCGGCATCAAATGAAAGCTCAATTTCAACATTCAGACAACTGAAAAGTCACTTATATCAAACAACCGGCGACGAATGGCTTAATGGGTATTATGAACAAAACCTAGCTTAAGAAATTTAGAGTTTATTTGCTTAAAATTGTATGTATAAAAATTCTTGAAAATAAGCTCAAACGTGGAGTTCTTATATACTCTATTATGTAATGAATATAAAAGGAGACCATAGAGACTCAGCACAATAAATAAATATTCGAGAGTCAAAATTATACAAAATGCGTCTCAATGTTAAGAACTGGAAGTCATTTTATCGGTTTACCTGAAACAATGTTGAATGAATGCCTAACCATTTTCTTCGAAGATAGTAAGAAATGTCAGGAAGAGCTCTTTTAATGAACAGTGGTTTAAAATTTTTATAAGGTATATAGGTGATCGGCGAGTTTCCATTGGCAGGCTGAAGGCTTGCTTAGGATTAGATCAGCCCACTTTGTCAAAACCCGTTAATGATGTTATTGACTAAATTTACCAAACTATTTGTTGTTTAGAAGGTTTCACTAACTAAAATGGAATGATATAAAGCTGCAGGGTAAGTATTAGTTTTCGTGAGCAAATGAAGCTGTAGATAGCACGTGTTGCGATGTTAAAACCACCCACTCAAGGTGGTTATATGCAAAGTAATCGATTTAGATCAATTTCGACGATTTTACAATTGCATGAACGTGAAACATGCCATGCGCACAAGTGGTAGCAAGCATCAAACACAAAATCATAAATACATAAAATAATGAAAGTAATTCAACCTTAAAGTGTATATTGACAGAAATGACAAATATAAAAGAATCATTACTATGTTCATTAACAAGAGTTAAAAAATTAGAGAACAGTAACAAAAAGCATGCTCACAAATTAAAGTTAAATGTGTAACAGCCTAAAAAACATGTTATCACATGTCCCTCATCACAGAAACTCATTTCACAAGGCAATCCTGCATTAAGTTCAGAAGCTACAGAGTGTACAACTCTAGTCACCCTAAAAACTAGGCTAAAGGTGGGAGTGCAGTTATAATTAAAGAAAACATTTCTCACAATGAAGAATCAGAGTATGCAAAAGAAGAAATACAAGCTCAATATATTGAATTATTCACATATGTTGGAAGACAATTCATTATAGGTGGGTACTTTAATGCAAATCATATACTTATATTGGGGTTCTATTATTACCAACCACAAAAGGCAAGAATTACTTAAGCAATGCAAGAATACAATTATGAACCAATCTCTGCAGGAAACTAAACCTACTGGCCTACTGATCTTGAGAATATCAAAGATTTGATTGACATTTTCATAATTAAAAATATAAACTTCAAATTTCTTCAGATTGTAGATTGCTTTGATATGAACTCTGATCACTCTTCGATCGTATTTACCCTAAGCGAAACATCATCCAAAAAATTAAAAACTTATTCTTAGTTAATTCAGGAACAAACTGGGCCAGTTTTAAAGGAAACTTGAACGAGAAAATTTACTATGCGTTCCTTTAAAAACGCCGGTGCAACTAGACAATGAACTAGAAACATATATATTAATTACATTCAAAAGTAATGAATATTTTCTTTTAATGGCAATTAAGAAACTAGAAAAGCTTGTCATGTAGACTCCACCTATAAAAAATGCGAATGGGAGTTGGGCCAGAAACAATGAACAAAATGTGATAAGATCATCAAATATATATACGGAGCGGTAGTCGAAGTAGTAGAGTGATTGACTTTTGATTTGTGGACCAAGGTTCGAGTCTCATTAGCGACGGTATTATTTTAATTTAATTCCTGTATTCAAATTGGGTCAACACACAGCTTCTCTGTGTTAAACATTTTCATATTTCTCAAGTAGTGGCATGTATATACAAGATGGTCCTTTGAGTCCATTGCCTTTGCTAAAATTTTCAATAACTTCTATTCAAGTGAGAGATATAAAAAATTTGTATAGCGCACAAAATATATATACGACGGTGGTCCAGTAAGCAAAGTCAGTGACTTTGGATTTATGGATCTAAGTTTCTGCTGTCATTAAGCTGGTGATGGTGAAATAAAATTACCCAAATCCAACTCAGCAGCTTCTGTTCAAAACTTCAATGTTTTCCATGGCAAGTATAAAAGATGGGTATATGGGGTATAGAGCGGTAATGAAATTGTACGGCGATGGTCAAATAAGCAGCAGAGTCCATTGCCGTTTCTAATATTTTCAATTTTTTTAATCAAATAGCAACGATAGGAATATCACCATTTATATATATGGCTGTGGCTCGATGATAAAAGAAGTTGTGTGATTGGATTGTAATCATGGCTATAGTGCAAGCCTCAACATATATTTTTAATTTATTTCCAAATTAGTCAAAAAGCTATTTTTTTTTAATTTAATGAGAAATATGTGGATGCCCGCTAAAATTTTTTAAACCTAAAACGAGGTTCGAGAACATTGCACAACATCCACGATTCTATATCCTATGACACCGCTTTCTTTACCATCTCACCATTTCCATATATAGATTTCCGGCTGTACTCATCCTTTATATTTGCCAATTGAAGGGAGAAATTAAATTAAAAATTATTTAACACCAAACCGAGGCTGGAACTTCAAGTTCACAATTCCAAATGCAACTCTGCTTACTGGGCCACCGGCGTATATAAATTTGGTGCTGTACAAATCTTTCATGTTTGCCAATTCAATAGAGAAAATTGAAAATTTTAGCAACAGGAATGAACTATGCTTTTTTGACCATTACTGTATATTTTAATTATGGTATACACAAGAGATGGCTCTTAATATTGCAGAAATTGAATGTAGATTTCAACAGAAGCTGTGTTGAATCAATTTTACAGAAGAAATAAAATAAAAAAAGTATTGGCGCTGACGAGTCTTGAACTAGAGTCCACGATTTCAAGAGCATTGACTCTGCTTACTCGATCATCAACGTATTAAAAATTGGTGCTGAACAACGATAGAAATGTTTACATGGCACAATCAGTTGTGTATAACTGACGCATTCGATTTCAAATCGCTAAAATAACGTAGGTTATTGAAATTATTTTAACTGTCGACGTTGAAAAAAAACACTGCCATGTAACGTTATATTTTACGTGTCTACAACCGCATAGGTTACATGGCATAATCTACCTGGTCCATCCCTGGTCAAGCATCTACCGCCACTGTGGAAAGTGGCTAAAGTCATCATGATACCTAACCCAGGAAAACCACCGCATTTAACAACATCATACAGACCAATATCATTACTACCGATAATATCAAAACTGTTCAAACATTGAAGTTATTGAAGATGTTAAAACCTATAACCGAAGTAAGAAATCTTATGCCAAATCATCAATTTGGATTCTGCAATACATCCAAATCATCACTTTGAATTCTCGATCAAGTACATCGAATCAAAAATATTATTGAAAAGGGACTGGAAGGGAAAAATTCGGCTCGACTATTTATACTTGGAGGTAGCGCATTCCTTTGACAAAGTATATGGCATGAGTGATTGATACACAAATTTAAAATGTTCCTACTCACAAGCCTAAGTTTACTGCCGGTTATACCTGAAATTATTTTAAATTTGAATTAAAATAAAAATTAGTTGCGGACGAATTTTGTCAAATAAAATTTATTTTTATTTGGAAACCCTTCCCTCAACAAATATCTGGCTACGCCAGTGACGTCAAATGCTTTACTATATATATGTACAAATATAAACTATACCTATATATACAATAGAGTTTCAACGAAAATCGAATCGCTTTAAGTATGAAATCAAATTGGCTTTAAGTCATATTCAATATTTTTACTTAGTGGGGTCCATTTTGGGTTGTAATAAATTAAATATCATTTTGATGGATTACTATTTATAGTAAATTTATATATATATTTTTTATATCTCTCTAAGTTTGACTTTAACAGTTTGCTCGTAAATCATACCCGATTTTCAAATAGACTGGTGTTTGCTTTTAATTACTTATGCCCAAAATTGCATTTTTGACACCATTTCTGGCAATGTAATCAATGATTACAATTTGTTATTCATATGGGAATATTTAATCGACGTATAAATATTTATTTGATTAAAATTGGGCGACTGAATATTTATACGTCGGTTAAATTGTAATCAGATTGCATTGACAGAAATAGTGTCAAAAATACAATTTTATATGGAAAAGTTAACCGTTGGTTAGCTTAACAGCCAGTTAAACAATTTTTTCGTGAAACCGGGCATTAGTGATTTACGATAAGTAAGTCTAAACCGTTTAATAAAAAATAAAATTAAAATTAAATTCACGATGATTATTATTCAAGGTCGATAAATCAATTTTTGCACAGCATCTCAATATTATCAATCAATATGCGTGTGTGTGTTGCATTTATGTATAATACGTATATTCGTTACGTGTATAAGAGAGAGGAAAAATTGAACCACAGCAGCAACAGCAAAGAAAAAAAAATACAAAACGATCGCGATTTTTTTTATATTTTGTTTTTTTGTGCTTTTTTCTTAAAGAAACAGACCAACACGACTTAAAAAGGGATTTTTTTCCTTTACCTTTTGATTATTATTATAAATTAATTCATGTAATTCCAAAAACTTGTCTAGAGCAAAAAGAATATACGAACGAATATAAGCAGATACAAAATTAAGAAAAATGGAAAAAAACTTGATTTAGCTTAAAACAAGAGACACAACATAAGAAAATGATGAAGTAAAGAAAAAAAATCAATCGTAACATATATGGTCATCGAATAAAGTGAAATTATTATGAGAAAATGACAAAACAAAAATCTTAAGAAAATCTTTGCTGAATTTATAAGAACTTTTTTTGTTTGATGATTGATTTATGTTTTTGTTCAAGATTGAAAGGGATGTGATTGACCGGTGATCGATTATGGAAGGTTAACACGAAGTTGATCTAAAGCTAACACTGATTCCTAATTACTATATATTCAATATGGTCTTCAGTTAATAAAAGTTTTGTTAGGTGGTCTATATGCTCAAACTGAATAAATAAATCAAAATCAATTATTACAAAAATAATATCTTTTAACTAAAAGATGTAAAAACCCGAATTTTAAATAGCATTCAAGGATGCTTAAGCCTTGTGTAAAATGAATCATATAGGTAAAATTGATACTATTGTGCTGTGCGTGTAACTCATACACATAAAACATTTGTAATTATTTTTATATTATAAATTAATTAACAATAAAATTATTTATTTATGTGCAGTGGGCTGTGGCATAAAGAATAAACAACAGTTCTTCTATTCCGTACTTAAATCGAACGTAAAGTTCTAACATATGTAAGTGTTTGAGATAGGCACATTTAACAAATTCCATTTTATTTTAATTTAACTAGATTTGAAAAACCGGCGCTGTATTTCATTTTGATGTATGATTGTGTAATCGTGAGAAGCGTTTCTTATATGAGTTAAATCTAAAAAATAAAAAATTAAAATTGGGCGGGTTTTACTCCGGCACTCAATGCCACTAATGGGCCCATGGTACAATACCCACATTCACACTAACATTCATTCTACCCATTCACTTCTTAAGGACAAGTACAGTACAAGTACACCACCTGCGAATTGCATAGCTCCATGTCACCCTGTATAGTGACATGGAAGATGGCCCATGAGTTCTACATTCCAACAGAGGGTCATAGATTTTTTGCCCCCCGCCTTGTTGGGATTCGAGAACCCGATCCAAACGTCGCAGCTTTAACCACTGCGCTATTTGCTCGGTAGTTAAATCTATATAAGCGGTAAATAATAATCTTTTATTTAATTTTGATTTAATTTTAAATGTTTGTAAGTTTAATTAGATTTTATAACAACACAATCGACTCAAATATTCTATTGGGTATTAAATCGTATAATGACTTCAAATAATTCAAGGTAATGTTGGCCCAAGCAGCTTTAATGGCTTCAATAAGCGACTTCTAATCATTAAACTGCATGTCTCCATCAAATGCCGTACGAAAAAGCCATCCTCATAATACTTTAATACGGACAGTATATAGGGGCCATTTAAGTAAAGTGACGTTCTTCCTGGAAATTCAGGCTTTTGCAATACGTGCCATATGGATAGGAAAGAACATCTTGCCGATAAATCTATTTCAATGGCTGTTGGTACATTGGACATACTGAATCCAAAATAGACAAATATCACTTTGCTGATATTTTTTGATTTACAAAACCTATAACTGAATCCCACCATAGTAGAAAATAGCTCCCAATAATATTTGACAATATAATCTCCCCTTCCCTGTGATGTTGCCGATTGAGAACTAGCTCTGATTTGCGTAGGTCATAAAAATAATAGTTTTAACTATCAGGTCCGTTTAAATTGATTTTTTTTTCATCCGACTTACCACTGCGCAATGTCATATGCTCTTTCCCAAATTGAAGCCGAGCTTGGTTTAATGATGGCGTTTTCTTAATTTTCATCCGTTTTAGATTCTTGACTTTGTTTGTACACTGACAATTGCACTGGCTTTCTCCTTGATTCTGAGATCAGATAGACCAGCATTGGAGGGAATACGAATTATTCTACGCTTACCTACCGGTTCTAATTAGGAAACACAACAGTCTTTCATATTTTTTAATATTGTTTTCAAGATTTCTTAAATAGTTTAACACAACAGTGTGACTTCGGCCTAGATAGTTTTTCGGCTATGAACTGGCTCGGATGTCTTTGATCGTTGTAAGCATCAATTCTTCCCTTTCAACATGGTTTAATCTTTAATTTGTCGCTATATTTTCAAAAAACAATTAACAATACCAATTTAATTTATTATTTAATTTTTATTTTTGTTTTTTATTTTATTAAAACGGAACCAAAATAAAGGGAAATGAGCTAGATTTAGATAAGTTAATTAATTAATTTACATTTTGATCCTTTAGTGGATTTAATCTGCTGAAAAGGAGTGTATGTAATTTTAATCGCTAAAAACAGCGAGTAAGTACACGCCACAATATCTATAGTGCACTTGTACTGACAAGACATTAAAATCGTCTAACGAAGCTACAATGCAAAAATTGAACACGACATAATCTCAAATCACCAGATGGCATATTCAAGAACCGATCAAGATCTGGTTAAGAGGAAATTACTGTCCTCCTTACAAGATCATCAAAGATGAAATGTACACAGCGAGCTTTAAATGGTATAAATAGCAACATTCAAAGTAAAACTAGCTATATAAGATGTATATACAAATTATTCGGAGGGAACTTAACATCGTTAGATGGGGAAACACCGGTACAAAAAACACTTTTAAAAAAGCCGCCCAACTCAATCTATCAAACCGAGTTTTACCGAGGCAAATAGCACACGCTCAGACTACCGCAGTATGCTTGGCTTTCAAAAGAACACCCGGAAATAGTAGATTAGTGATGATACGCAGAAAAAAACAGTTGCAACTGTGCCATCAAAATACGGCGGAAGAATATATAAAAATATAGTTCAACAAGTTAGAAAATAACAGGGAGTGATTGCAGAAAACACACTAAACATATTCTTGAAACTACATCAATGTATAAAAATGAGTTACTAAAAAATAAACAAACATGCCGTCCATAACAAGTACAACGTGACAACTCCTAACCACAGACGAACAATAGTTAACTAGTTCGGAAGAATTCTCCAAAGTTAACTGCATACAAAGAGGGCATTGAGAGAAGAAGCAACGGATCAAGTATACCTTAATGAACTTTCGGCGACAGAGAAAATAGATTATTCACTAAGGAAACAAAAAACTAAAGAGGCCAACATTATCGAGCTCACCAATCAGGAAACCATTGGATTCCATCTTTCCAGTGGGCCAGAAGTATAATAGAATACTGCTTTCTCTAACCACTTGAAAAAAGTATTGATACCAACGAAAAAACTAATAACTGTGAACTACGAGAGTTTGCGGAGGACCCTTCGAAAAGGAAAAGAGTTAAAAATATCATCAAAAACAGTATAAATATAAAACTATAAACCCAAAGAAAGCTCTAGGACATGATTTTATTACCGGAAAATGATCAGAGAATTACCTGATAAATTCTTAAAACTCATAACTTATATGTTTAATGCGATTCTGAGATGTGGGTATTTCTATCAAAAATGGAACATATCACTGATTACAATGATTTTAAAGCCTGGAAAAGACGCATCAAAAGTTGCATCGTACAGATCAATAAATATACTTCCAATAATTTCGAACCTTTTTGAAAACATGATTAAACCAATATTATCTGAGGGACATCTTGATAAAAAAGTTGACGTGGAGAAAGCACATGGAATTAAAGCGCAACCAAATAAAAATAATATTTTCAAAAATATACTGGCTGATTGGAAGAAAATCAAAACTTTCCCTAGAATGCAAGGTTCTACCATAGACAGTCATACTAGATTTCTCATTTGTACAATAATATAGGAGTACAACAAAGTTTTACTATTTGTGTAATAATAACTTGAGTAGTGAGATTTCTAAAGTCAATTTTATACAAAATTCTAGTAACGTTTATAAATAAGTCCATTCATTCATTAGGCAGACAAAATGCACACGTGGCTGCAACTCGACAATACCTATTTCAATACCAAATCTGTTTTTAGATTAATTTAGTTTCCCGTTGCTCAAATTTTTCATTCTTCTAAGCATACTATACTTAGAATGATTTTAATCATTTCATCTTAAGCTTCTTTATTCTTGGGTTTGCAACTCGGGATTTCTGGCTCTAATACATATTATACAACATGTTACATGGCGCCTTTTTGTGTTAGATCCACCTTTATGATGAATGTTTCATCTAGATTAGCTCGTTTTTCTTCTAAGTGGAGATACACTTTTGATATCGCAACGAATTAATCTTTAAACATTCATAAACTCAGTTGTGCGTCTTGTACGCCCTTATGTTCGGGTTTTCTTTACACTCCTCAGTATCCAATAACGTTTTATTATACGTAAAACCGATGACCCCTTCGCAAGACTTGATAGAAGTGTACCTACAAACAATTTGCCTCTATTTTTCGTAATATTTAATAACTTCAGAAAAAGTAAAAATAATTTTAGTATGTGAAACATTTTGAATTTTTTTGAAGAAATGTACTTACTACATATTTTGAGTACAGCACTGGAAGCAGAAATGTATCTCAAAGAACGACTATTTATGCTGTTTCCGAAACGAAATACTTATTTGTGGAGACTTACTTTATTCAAATAAGTATCCTCGCGAGGTAACTTATTTGCTATCTCTTTCTTGCAAGAAAATCTAAATTATCTGTCAAAATTTGTCAAATATTTATGATCATGTAATTTTGGTGTTTATAATATATACATACGAGTACATATTTAGTTTTTTGTCTAAATAAAAAAATTATTTTATTTATTATTATTAGTTAACAGTATTTCTACTGAATATTTCTGCACATATATTCGCTCATCAGTTGCTATTATTGGTTTTAGTCTATTTTTCTACAGAGCTTTTTGGCGTTCAACTATCAACAGTAGTTTCCACTTATTTATAGTCGATCATCACTGTGCTAAATTCTAAAATAAAATTATTTTCCACATAATTTTAAAATATCCTGCCAATTACTTGAAAGTATAATTGTATATTTTAATTTACCGTTTTTGCATATAGGTTAACATAAATTTTTTGTTGTTTTGACATTACTGTCAAAATAAGTATGCTAAATCGATTCGGATGATTTTTCATACTTATTCAAGATGGCGGCAAATAAGTAAATAAGTTTCAAATAAGTATCGGTTTCGAAAACAGCCTAAATGTTATAAAATGGATTCCATTCCAACGTGATGATTGTATAATATTCCATAAAATAATTTGACATACCAGTAGATAATACAATTTTATTGCTATAGAATAAAATAGACTAAGCTTATAATACATATCATAATTTGATTATAAAATAATAATAAAGATTTCACGAAATGTATACTCACCACAACGAGCTCTTCGAAATTTTTGAACGTTATACCAATCAAATCATGTTAAATTATACGATTTAAATGTGACAGCTTTGGAAAAGTATCAAAAATACAAAAAGTTTGAAAAACACTGAATCAAGTTGAAATGTCATAACATAAAAAAACAACGTGCTTGTACGAGTACATTACATGGTGGTATCTCAATTAACTTATTTTCTAAAATATTTCGAATTACTTCAAAAACATGAAAATATCAACAGGTGATTTTAAAAATAGTGATTATAATGAGGATCATATTTTATATGTTGGAACACATATTGGGGCGTTTAAACGTAAGTAGTTTCTTTGTGCCCACCGTGATGAATAAGGTGCTTATTCGGGAATTAATGTTTGTTTCTAGAAATCGATTTGACGAATGAAAATCCATTCATTCAAACCAATCTACAGAATATCAAAGTTCTCAAAAAAGATTCCAAGATTACATGTCTAAATTGGAGCAACGAAACACAAACAGAAATTTTAGTTGGACGATCGAGTAATTTTGTGAAAATTTTCGATGTTGAGAATTGTGAGAACGTTAGTAATGTGGAATTCACTGAGGGGCCTATTATTGGACTAACTCGATATGATAAGTAAGAATGATTTGCTTAAATATATATTATCCCAATATACTAATAAATTGTTTAATCTGCTAATCCGTAATAGAGTATTAGTGGCCGGAATTCAAAGTGGTAAAATACAAATTCTTCAAGATAGCCCAGAACCGATTATCATCGAGACTGGGGACCATTTATGCCGCATTCGTCAAAACAAATGGAATAAGAAACAGATAGCTAGCGGTGGCAAAGGACTTAAAAATCGTTTAAAAATTTGGGATCTATCGACTAGGCAAAATATTTTTATATCGAAAAATGTACCCAATGATTCACTTCAACTTGAAGTGCCCGTATTGGAATCTGATTTTGATTTTATGGATTCAAATTGCCTTGCAACATGCTCTCGATACGGATATATTCGTTACTATGATACACGAAAACAGAAGCGACCTGTATTGCGATTCGAGAGCAAAGATCAAATTGCGTTTACCTCTCTTGCCGTACACGATAACCATATTTATGTCGGCTCCAATATGGGTCACTTAAGAGCTTACGATGCACGCCATTTAAAATACCATGTACACACTTATAAAGGATTTACGGGTGGTATTACTGATATTGGTATTGATTCAACCGGTAAATATTTATATTCAACTTGTCTCGATCGATATGCCCGAATTCATGATGCGGAGAAATCGGGTTGTCTCTACCAAACGTATGTTAAATCAAAAGGGACACAAATACTATTAAAGGAACTGGGAAATTTGTTAAATAAAACGGCGGAGACTGATTGTCTTATTGTCGATGAAACTCTAATGAAAAGCGATGAAGAAACTGGTAATGAAGATGAGAAACAAGAAGCCGCAGTAGATAAGGATGATGAATATGACTCTTTATTTGCTGGTATGGAGAAGATTAATGATCAAGAAAACGATGCTGAGGATGATACTGGTAATGAGCCACCGAAGAAGAAAAAAAAAGTTGTTAAAAAACAGAAAAATAAATAAAATAATTGATTTGACTTGATGGATGTGTTTTAATTTTAATAAAATATAATCGGATGCCGCAGTTTCAGTATTTTTGAGGAACCCCATTTGTTTGCCAACCTATTGATAATTTAAATGCACGCGCCCACAATTGTTGGCCAGCTGCAAGATTAAGATTTGGACGATCTGTTGAGATCTATACCCGTTAGATTAATAATTTGGGACTTTAATACTAGAGCTGGCAGAAAAAAGGCCGATTTGGGTAAAAACGTAGGTCCGTTCTCCCAACACGACTATGCTGTGTTGGAATGTGTAGAACTCATTTTGCGAGTCACATTTTGCGTGCGGATACCTGAAATGAGAGCCACAATGTATAGGTATAGGTCGGTGCAGACGAGAGAGAGAACGACTTGGCTAAATAATATTAATAATCTGTTTATTGTTTTGCTCAAGCCAAGTTTCCGGACGAAAATCAATGACAACACAAAATAGTTATTGGGATTATCTCGGTTGCTGTAGAATCTTGTCAGCGACTTTTGTGATGACCTTAAATGATAATCGCAGTTCGATGGCCCCACGCTGGGCGCCATTAAAACAAAATTATTAATTATTTGCTATAATATTGACATGTATTAAACTTACATAACAACAACAATTTTTTTTTAATTTAAATAGAATTTCTAATTATTTTCACTGGTTTTAATTTTATTTGCTATTTCAACTAAATTAATTAGCTCATTCAATTTTTGAATATCACCAACCTCAATACTCAATTTATCGATTTCCTTCGCCCAACTGATCACATCAACTTGTAGCTGTAGACGAATTTTATCATCATCGGTCATTAAATTGGACGATGATCCAGACGGATTCATTGCAGATGCATGACTTGAGCTAGACGATTTATCGCGAAGATTTTTTAATCGTCGTAAACTTTCTTCGGTCTTTTGGACTGATACTAGAACATCATCGACCGCTGTATAGTATTGTGTCGTAATTTTAGATATAATAATTTTAAATAATTTCTGTTTATTAATCGCACTCACATTACTATAATTTTTATCGAATGTTTTTACCGGATGTATTAGCTGTTCAACATAATTGCAGGCACGAGATGGAATATCCTTATTGGTTTTACGATAAAGCCGTGGTATATCGTTCACATACTTAATATTTGCAACAGCCTCATTAATTAATTCGTTAATTACAAATGTTTCGATAATAATTAGATTACTGTTTAGCTCGGAATTAATATTCTCAAATGATGATTCAATTAAATTGGAATTAGGTGCGAGCGTTTCGGGGATATTTTCGCGCACAATCGTTTTAATTTTTTCTAACTTTAAATTAAAATTATTAATATCGATATAAATCAATAAGAAAAAATTAAATTTCATAAAATTTGTATTATTCCAAATGTCGGCATCATTTCTATTAGAATTGGTCATTGAGTCAATCCATTTATTTAATCGGGACACGATTTGAAGCGTAAGCTTATAAAATTTTAAAAATAATTTTTTTATATAAATCCGGTCGGACCAGCACTTCACGATTGAGTTGTAACAATTTAAAAAGATACTGATATTAAATTCATGATTATTCGCGGTTGGAGTTATAATTAATTGATTATTTATTGGTAAATTACATTTACTTTCGATAAAACCGCCAATCTCTTGGAATCGAATTTGAAAGTAGACGGGGAGGTTCCATTTGTGCAAGAACGTTTTGTAATTTTGATTTGCGTAAAATAATTGTAAGTGCGTTTTATTATTTTCCGAAATTAAATTTTCGAATTTTTGTAAAAATTCTAATGTTACGTGATACTTTTCGTAGAAGATATCCGGATTACCAGGTGCAAATATTGACGCTAAATTAATTTCGAAATTTTGCTCGATTTCATTCCACAATGAATTTACAATGTAATTATAGTTATTATTATTTTTGGTTAATTTTATCAGTAATTGAAAATTCTTTTGAATTACATTAAATATTTCTTGATATACGTAATTTAAATCGTACTTTTCCAATAGTTTTTCGTTAACGATTGGCTTTAATAAATTATTTAAATAATTTTTTGATAAAATTGTTTCGGACAATTTTATCTCGTCAATATTCAAATAGATTTTTAGCGACAATAGCAGATTTTTTTCATTGCTATTGATTATTGAATTGAGAAAATAGTTTTTCAATAAATTCAAGTAGTTATTATAGAATTCGGTTAGATTCGATTTCTCGTTCGCTTCGATATAATTTTGACAGAATTTTTGATTAAAATTTATTTGTATAATCTGCAACGATATTCGTTCTAATATTATATTGTAATTATCGTTGTTACTACTATTCTCGTTTAGTATAATATCGAGCAGTACATTCAATTTTTTTAACGATTTTGTAAAATTCTCATAACATTTGAATTGAAATTTATTATTTCGAATGTTATTCTTCTCATTTATTATTTCGACAATTTCGTCCATTGTCGATTTAAGAGTCTGTTGAACATTGTAGATGTCTTCTCTTAATAGATCGAGCGGTTTTTGAATTTTATTTATCGATTGATCTAAGCCAATCAAATTAGCGGATAGATTAACAAAATCAGCATAGTCTTCGTTGATTAGTTCGATCATAGACGAGCGCAGAACTTTTAGATAAATACCAAGATCGTCACGAATTGCTTCCAAACTGCCAGCATTACGATTTTCGTGCAGGAAATCATCCACAGAGAATGATGTCTGAAATGACATAGCAAAAATCATAAATTTTTATTTATCTTAATTAACAATAAATGAATAATGGAAAGAAAGAACTCGGGAAGTCCCATCGTCAAATGTTTTTTTTTCGATTGTTATCATTAGTGTCCAACTTTCACTGGCAAGAGGACTGATCAATATTTTGTGCAACAAGCAATTTTATGGCACTCAGTACAAGACATATCTAATCAATGTAACTACATTTGGTTTTGTCTGTTCGCCAAACAAATACTGTACAAGTTTATAAACCGTAATTATTCACACTGTAGATCTTAAGCAGCACAACCACGAAGTTATGCTTTAATGAAAATTCCTGGCTTAGTGATTTAGTCTAATTGAATTATTGAAACAAGCAAAGCCATCAATGACTAGATGTTGAAATAATAACATTGCAGATAAGCCATGAACACTAAGAACTGACGACCGGCTCAAAAGGCCAAACACGAAATCTAAACGGGAAAATACACTTACCTTCATAAATTCATTTTTATCAAAACATAATTCAGCAGGCCCGGCTGGTAACGTGAATAAATCATTATTTCGTGACATTTTAAAATTGTATTTTACATAAAATTACACAGACAAAACTAAAATTTTTCTTCTTTCCCCTTTTGACAACTACATTTTTGACACATCACAATATTTTTTTTATTTACGTTTTACTTCTGTATGTTGGCATGCTTGGATACAGTAAAAACCAGGCGTGCATTAAGGCATTGTTATTAATATCTAATTAATCATACAATCATACATGAATAATAATATTATGTACTTTAATTTTTTGTATGTATAAGATAAATTACTTGTAAGTAAATAGTTAATTAAAGAATACAAAACAAATTTACACAATAATAAAAGTGAATTTGTCACATTACCAACCTGAAGAAATGAAATTCTGAAAATTGCATAAAAAATAAAAACAAAAAGAACGATAGTAAAGTGACATTTTAGTGAGATTTTAATTATAAACTTTAATTCTAGAAGAAATTTAAACATAAATAATCTTATAGAGCAGTTTTAAAAATTTAATTTAAAAAATAATATTAGTGTGTGTAAATCAAAATAATATGTCTAGCTAGTTATTTTGCATCATTAAGAAAAAATCCATGATTGTACGAACAGAAAAACAAAAATTATTGACATTAATACAGCCAGCAGCAGCTCATCGAGCAACAAGAAAAAATAAATATTTTTCCCGAAAAAGAAAAATTGAAAAATTATAATTGATTGAATAATCAATAAATAAAAATGCTTTATATATATCTATAAATGGACTGAATTAACAATTTAATTAAGAATTACTTTTCTTTTTTGTACATAATCAAAAGATTTTGAGGTAAGTGTGTGAAGTCTGGAAAATTAAAAAATTTTCTGTCTGATAAAAATCCACAACACTGAAAATTTTGTATTTTTATTTACAGATTAAATAAATTACATAGAATTGAATAAGGAATTATAAAAGAACAAACAAATTAATTAAAATGCGACGAAAATATATATATTCGAATGTTATCAATACAACGCAGCTGATAAATGACAGAGGTTATTATGATGTGGAGACAATCATAAGAAATCGTCAACAAGCTGCACCCCAATTTATAAGGCGATTAGAATTGGAGAAAAAATTGGCAGGACATACGGGTTGTGTTAATTGTTTGGAATGGTCAACAGATGGAAGGTAAACATAATTTTGTTTTTTAGTTTATTGCTGCATCTATCTTAATCAACCGGTGGTCAATTCCTGGCATTTAACTGTGCTTTATTGCGTTTTTTGTAAGGTAATTCCGAAATAGGTTCAATTTAATGAATTTAGACTCGGGACCTTTTGAAGTAAGCTTAGAAATATGTATAATGCAACAACATTGCATAGTCTTACTTATATTCAAGCTTACCAAATCTGAATCGTCCATATTATCGTCACTTGAATAAAGAATTCTTGTACCTGCAAAATATTGGTTTTTCACTATTATCGTGCTCAATTCCTAAATTGTAAAGATTAAGAAAGTAATCCCAAATATTTAGACAATTTTTAAATGTAACCAAGATTGTGAATGTTTAGACCATACCAACTTATTGAGTAAGATTGCATCAAATTGGTCAAATTTTCAAATTAAATATTGCCAAAATTTCATCATTTTAATTAAGTTAAAAATATTGTAGTATAAATATAAAGATAATATCTGATCTTCGCAATAAATTATATTTAAAACGCAATGTATCTGAGCTAGAATTATCTTATTTAAACCAGTGGCACGTTAAGCTAGGTCGTTTATATAACTTATGGCTTAAGCAAGAAATATAGCACTATATACCGGCCCTAAATAGTATTTTATTTTTTAAATAAAAAACGAAACGGGTTAAGCCTCTCTTATCCCTATCTGAAAGGCAGAATAAATATCTTTTGCGATTTTGAACCTTATTATACGTAAATAAAAATTAGGTAAACATACATTGATAATTGTTATTTACAGTAAACTGGCATCTGCATCAGATGATTATCACGTTATGATTTGGGATCCATTTAGACATAAACAACTAGTTAAATTTCAAACACCACATCGCGGGAACATATTTTCTGTTAAGGTATGGTAGAAATTAAATTCGTATCGAAAATATTAAAATATAATTGTTAATATTTACAGTTTATGCCCAAAACAAATGATTCAACTATATTGACTGGGGCTGGTGATTCAAAATTATACGCATTTGATTTAAATCGTGACGAGTATACACCTAAATGGCACTGCTCGTGCCACACCTTACGTGTAAAAAGATTGGCCACCGCACCTGAAACACCATATGTATTTTGGTCAGCGGCCGAAGATGGTTTTGTACTACAATTTGATTTACGCGAATCGCACACATGTCTTGGAAACAATAAAATAGTTCTAATCAATTTAGTCAATCATACTGGCCATTATGGTGAGTTAAAATGTATTGCAATAAATCCACGTCGCCCCGAGCTAATAGCGATTGGAGCAAATGATAGTTTTGTACGTTTATATGATCGACGTATGATTACACTGGACGAAATGATACATCGGCCCGATCCGATACCATATTTTCCAATGAATGTAAATGATAATTTACCGAAAGGTTGTGTAACATATTTTTGTCCGGGCCATTTGAACGATCACAAAACAAAATGGTCTAATCGCGCAATCACCTATATTAGTTTTAGTCCGGATGGTACGGAATTATTAGCGAATATTGGTAGCGAACAAATTTATTTATTTAACATAAATAATGTCCGTGAGCCGGAATTTTTAAATTTACCGAAATTTATGAAGAAACAACGAAGTTTGGATCCGGATGACTATAATAATATAAATAATAATATAGTTAATGGTAATTGTGATGTAAATGATAATACGAGTGATGAACTATTGTCACCCGAGCGAAAAATTCCAAAAAGTATAGAAAAAGAAAAAAATCTAGGCAATCAATATTTGGAGGAGGAGAAGCATTTACAAGCAATCAATCAATATACGATAGCAATAGAAAAGGAACCGAATTGTGCGATTTTATATTTAAATCGGGCAACAGCATTGATGCGCCGAAAGTGGTATGGAGATGCGTATTCCGCACTCAAAGATTGTCATATTGCACTGAAATTAGATCCAACGTATTCAAAAGCACACTTTCGATTGGCACGCGCACTACTGGATTTAAAACATATACAGGAAGCATCAAAATGTCTGGAAGAATTTAAAGTGAGATTTCCTAAGTACGCATCCGATCATAATGTTATGATGCTAAAATTAGATATAAATAAAGCGTTATATCCACGTGCTGAAATGGACGATGATGAGCCAGCTTCGTATATGGAGTTATCAGATAATGAAAAATATTGGCGATCATTAGCCAAAGACTATGATGAACGATTTGTCGGACACTGTAACACGACAACAGATATTAAAGAAGCCAATTTTTTCGGGAATAATCCGAATTATATTGTGGCCGGGTAAGTTCGATAAATTTTAATATTTAGCTATTGTGATTGAACCGGATAACTATTTGTCTAGCTCGGACGATGGTAATTTCTTTATTTGGGAACGTCCAACAAATATTGTCACTGATATAATTCGGGGTGATAAAACAATTGTTAATTGCGTCCAACCTCATCCGTATGTGTGTTTATTAGCAACCAGTGGCATTGGCCAGGACGTAAAATTATGGAGCCCTCAGCCTGAAGTATGTATTACTATTTAATATACAGACACATTTTTGATTGAATTTTTTTTCATATGATAGGAACACTTTATTAGTAAATATCGATTAAGTTCATCGGAGGATAATATAATCCAGAAAAATCAACAGAGAATGCAATCGGATCCGGGAATAAATGGCCAACAGTTTGTGTGTCGAACAAGCTAGCAAAGTTTTTTTTATTTTAACACTAAACATTTGCTATTACTACTACTACTATTATTATTAATTAATTAAATTATGCTTATTATGTTTTATTTTTAGTAGAAACAAAAAACATATTTATATACAAAACATAAAAACCTATTATAAATAATTAAATTATTATGCTAAAAAAATATTTTTGAAATTATACAAATAAAAATTAAACATATGTGATCTTTTCGTTATATTTTTTTTTTGTTTGATACATTTATTTTGAAATAATAATTTTTTTTATATTAATTTGCAGATTATGAATTAATTGAATTGAATTATTTTATTTTTATTATTTTATTTTCTACAAATATATCCAAAACCAATTTAAATTAAATAAAAACAATAATAAACAGAAAGTGGTTGAATTTAAAATAAACTGTGAATAGTTGAAATTAAAATACATTTAATTTTATTAATTAATAAAATAATGAAAGTATGTTTAAAAATAATTGTAGTTTTATTTAGTAATCATTATTGTTTTAAAGAGATTTGAGAAATTGGACGTAAGAATAAATTTTATTCCAATGTCCAATCAATATTAATGAAATTTGTAACTGTGTTTAAATCGAAACAACTTTAATCGTGAGTACATATTCCCTGAAAAATACAATATCGATTAATTCAAAGATGGTGATAACGAAATCACCACGAAGGCAGGACTGTCGATAGGTTAACCCTGAAAATATAGTCAAATGAAGCCTATTGAGCGGATAAAATTAGGATTGGCCGCGCTGTCGAATAAGAACACATAGCTTATACAAAATTTAAGAAACATAATCTTGCTCGCCACGGCCAAATTACAAAATTTGTACCCAAATACGAAGCGATGCATAATATAAGTTTCTTAGATTTTGGTTATTCGTTGTAAGGTTGCAAAAATTTTCGTTTTGTTAAAAATGTTATCTTTAATTTAAAAACTAACAAAGTTCCACTTATTTGTTAACAAAACTAACTATCTGTAGATATCAACTTTATGTGAATTAATTTCGAATACACCAAAACAGGATATGTGATATATTTTCAAATTATGTCTTAATATAACTATTTTTATGTAATATTTAGGTAAGGTGATTTCTGTCAAATCCGGAAATTGAGAATACGAATAAAATTTAATAATTTTTTTTAAATTATTTGAATTAGTCATTTTTGTTTTAAATGCGATTTCCCAAACATAATGCTTTTGCAGTTAACTAGTTTCTAAAAAAAAAACACAGATATAATGTATTTCCACATAAGAATAAAGAATAATGGGATTTACGATATCGTAAAAAAACGGAATAAAAAATATATTTACTAGCATTTTTAAAATCCAAAGAAAGATAACTTCTATGTACCATATAAAAATTCGGTGCAAAGAACTCTGTAAAATGAAATAATTTGATAAAATTAAATAAATGTTGTAAATTCTAATAACAGCCGTAAAAACCGACTGGGTTTCGGGAAAATCTAGACAATCTTATAACAACAATAGCTACATTATAGACAATAGTTAGAGCCGTAATTATCGTTTATTATTTTTATTTTAAATTACTTACCCATGATGTATTCAAAATCCATAATTAAAATTTAATTTATTAATTAAATGAAATATGAAACAGAGATGGTTAAATTTTTTCATCTATTTACATTTATTATATATGTTCTCCAATTTTTTTTTTTTAAATTAAAACTCAAGTAAAAATAGAAACTAATTTTAAAAAATTTATTTTTTATTTAAAAAAGATTATATTTGTATTTTGCTAAATATAAATTTTAATAGAGAGGGAGTAGTAACCATAAAATTATTCAAACCATTAAATTTTAAATTTATTTATTCTAAAGTATTATTATGAAAAACCTATATTTTGCAAAATTCGGATAGGTGGTTTGAAAAATAAACGAAAAATAATAATAATTAAATTAATAAAACTTAAAAAACAATTGTTTATAGTATATGTACTAATTTTATTTATACACTATAATATTGTTTATAATGATAGTAATAATTTTAATTAAATAAGCGTTTGTTTTTAAAATGGCTATTATTTTTATTTTTAATATCATTTAATAATATTCGAAAAACAAAAAAAATAAAAATGTTTGAAAAAGATTTAGAAATAGAAAACCATTAATTTTTTATTTATTTATATATTATTATTGCTAGTTAGAATTTCTATTTCTAATCTTATCACAGTTATTGAATATTTTATTTATATTATTAATTAATTTTTGTTGTTATTGTAATAAAATTGCTTATACAGCCATTAATTTGTTGATTAAAAATTAAAATATATAAATCTAAAAATTTAATTAAAATTATTTTATCATTATAAATAATAATTTTACTTTATATATATGTATATAATATAATTATATTAATTATATTTATAATAATTAAATATTATTGTTGCTTATTTTGTTTTTTTTAAGTGGCTACACATGAAATATGTTACACATGTAGTCTCGGTCTTAACAAGTAAATTAATATTCGTCAGCTATTCCAAATCCAATTAAAAACATCTTGCCGGTCCAGACAGGTGGTTTAATAATTTTTTATTATCATAGTTTTTATATTAATTTATTTTAATTTATAATTAAATGATTCACACTGTTGTTAATTTATTATTATTATTAATATTATTTTTTATTATACATATTTTTAAAATATTTAAATATATTTGTTTGGCTTAAGACTTGAAAATTTGCTAAATATTCTTTATTATTTTGTGTAGTAGTACGAGTACTATGTAGATAGTAGAAGTAGTAGTAAAGAAGTGCTCACCTGATATTGAGAGTTGTTGAGTCTATCTAGTTGAGTGTGTGTGTGACATATTTTGTATTTTAATTAATTTGTTCTTTTAATTTTTATGATTTTTTTTTTAAATTAATTAATTTGACGAGGATTCTGAAAAATTCCACAAAATAACAGGATAATTTTGTGCTGACACAATTTTTTGTTTACTAATTTAATTATTTTTATATAGTGTTTAGTTAAATAAAATATTTATTTTTAAGATTTTATAGAATAAAGAAATAAAAAAAAAAGTTAAATAAATTTAAACATTTTTTTTAAGTAAAAGGTTTGATTTGAATAGAAATATTAATTTTAAATGTGAAAATTAATTTTCGAGTCATTAATCAAACCTATTTAGGTGTATGGGAATGCCCTGTAAAAGAAATTATGACGGTTGATCGATATTTGATCGTTCGTTTTTATTTTTAATTTTTATTTAAATGTTTTGTGTAATTTTTTATATTTTTTTTTTTTGATAATAAAAAGTTAACACACAATAAAAAATTATGATAAATACCTCCACATGTTCCATCAGTTGAATTATAATTATTAATTTTGTTTTATAAATTCATTTTTTTTTTGATTCTTTCTAATTTATAATAATTAACAGTCTTAAGTCCTCTTATTGTCTTAGTGTACTTTTAATTAATTAATGGTTGAAAGATACGCGCCGATTTCTATTTTCAATTCATAAAAGCCAACACAGTCCTCTGTTTATTCAGATAAACTATTTGTTATAATAGATATGTATATGTATGTATCTGAAGGTTCAGTTTTGTTCAGTTCGTGAAGTCAATAATAATTCTCCGAACTGTCATCTGTAAATAAACAGAGTTTATGGAGCGATGGAAAAATATAGAACATCAATTCCATTTAAGAACAACAATAATTGAACTTTATGATTAATTAAATAAATTGTTTAGTAAAATAATATCGGTATATTTCAATAGAAAATTTTTTAAAAAATCCATTATTGACAATTATTGGAATATTGAGGAGAATACGAATGAAATTCAAACAATTTACGGAAGTTACATTCTAATTATAATCAAATACTATTTAATTAATTGATAATTTTAAAATTAAACAAATAATTGAATTTAGGTTAGAAGTAAAATTTATTTTTAATTTAAACATGATTTCAAAGTGCATTTATTTGAATCTGCAATTTACAAATATGTATGTAATTTACAAATATGTATCTTCTTTGCCTATTTTGTTAAAATTTTACTCAAATTGAATTTAGCAGAAATGACTGGAAATATACCTAATTTAGGGTATGCGTCAGATTCCTGAAACATCTCAAAGTTACAAAATATACATTCACATTCTATGCACATAATTGAAAAACTGTTTTAGATCAAAACAAATAAAATTTGGATTGCATTTAAATAGTTTGATAAAACTTCAATCCCAATTGCATTTTACGTTAAATCGTAGGTTATATAGTAACTTTAAAAAAAAGAGATTTTGCAAACATATTTCAAATAGAAATAATTAAATGTTTAAATTTGCGTAAAAAAGTCATATTTAAATTCTATTTCTCCCATTAATATTTTCGACTTCCTTTCAAGCACTTAATTTACTTCTAAGAAGAGTAACAATTGTGTGGCTTAGATTTATTAGACTCATTGATGATTTGTTAGCTAAATGACTGTTCTAAGAGCAATCGGCGCGTATTAAAATAAATTTCCACAAAAATTTATATGAAAGATTGATCCTCAAATTTTAGTCCCAACCAAGCAGTCTCGTTTTTCCGTACATATTATATGTGTGTAGTTGATATTTTCAATAAATTGATAATATAATATAAAATAAATTATATAAATAAATAAAAACTAGAAACTAAAGAAATAAAAAAAATAAAATAATAATCAAATACCTCTTTTATTGCGTTCATATGCGAACTTTAAAGCTTTCAATGTTTGTATTTCTATTAAAATATTAAAGGAGCTTTTTCGATGTCTGGTTTTTTGTGTGTTCTAATTATATCGGGTATTTTTTATTTTATTTATTTATCAAAATTAGGATTGTAATATCTTCCCTAAACACAATTCAAATTTAAATAGTAGTAGTTTTTGTTTTGTTTGATTTTATAGCAATTTACTAACCTGCCACAGAGGAGATTTCGACAAATCATATATTTTTATTTTACTTATATAGATTTTATGTATTAACCCATTTTTGTTTTATAATTTTTAGGAATAGTTTTGTTTTCTATATATTTTTTGTTTTTGACTTTTGAAATAATGATAAAAAATCACTTACCTGGAATAATAAAAGTTCTAAGGTCTATTATTGATACCTCATTATAAATGGGTGCTGATTCTTCTGTGATATTAATTAAATGATAATTCTAATGGGTGCGACTACGACTGCGACTTCTTCGTTTCGGTGATCCTCGTGACCCTTCTTCTGTTCCTAAATATGCATTAACAAAAAACTATATTTAGCCTTTTGTATATAAATTAATTACTAATTATATTACCTCTATACCGTTGTTCTCTGTGGGATTCTCGGGGGTCGATCGTTCTTTCGTGATGTACCCTGGCTTTATCGTGAAATCTAAAATCTGGTCGATTATCTCGGTGTCCTCCTCGGTAGTCGCGTCGTTCCATTCCACCCCGTTCATTTCTCCGCCGATCTTCAAAATCCTCCCTGAAATAAGAATATATGTATCAATTTCTTTAATCTCAAATATAGTAAACAACTCACCTTCTACGATGATATCGGTCCCCGCCACCACCTGCCCCTCGATACTTTTCTGGACCTCCGTTTTCAGGCCGATGGCTATTACGATCTGTATCACGTTTTTTAGTATCTTCATCGCGTTTCTTTCGTCGTGACTCGTACATTTCATCCACAACTTTACGTAGTTTCGAGTAACCTAAATGTTGTTTGCCTGTTAAATGATCATCAATTCGTTGCTGAGCATCGCCAATAATTAAAAATGCGCCACATACTTCACAAACTTCCATTTGCTTCTCCTGTGCTTGTATAAAATCCAATGACCAGTGATCTTTTTGTCCTTTATTCGATGTGAGCGCATCTTTTTCGTCTTTCAACTGATCACAAAGTTTCATTAGACCTTGTGCTTGTTCAACATCCCCGCGAATTCCAGCCTCTTCCGCCTCATTGACCAGCTTTTTAATCCGATCATTTAATATGTTAATTTGTTCTTGATGTTTACTTATCGGTGGGCTATTACCTTCAGCGCTTTTATTCATCAGTAACAATCGTTGCTTACCTTTATGTATTTTTCGATCACATTCATTAATCATATTGCTGCAGAACCGTAAAAATTCATCTTCATGCTGTTTTTTCCTAATCGATGGACGTGCCTCGTGGAACAACCGTTTGGCTTCATCGTCATGCAGTTTGGTACATGCCCCTAAATCAGCCCGCGTATTTACAAATAAATCATGCGGACAAAAGTTAACTAAATAGTATTGGCAATACTAAAAAAAAAAAAATTAATCGATTATTTTATAAACTTTTAAATTTATAAAAATTATAATATTTACCTCTGTGTCCATCCAGTCAATTTGTTTTATTGACAATGCTAAGTCTACATTACGATTTCTCCCCATTAGTTCATCTAATAATTGACGAGCGGAATCAACCATTTTCACAATTAATAAACGCACCCAGCTTGTTATCAAATTTTGTGGTTTATTTTTAGCTTCTTTTTATAAATCCAAATTGTTTGTTCGATCAAAGTTTTAAAAAAAAATTTTCTTTTTACATTAGTCGCGATAATAAAGACACAAATGTTTTATTTGATAGGCAATGCATCCAACATAAGAAAATAAAAAATTATATTTATTTTAAAAAAAATGGGTGCGTTTCATATTTCTGAAACGGGTATAATTTTACAACACATACATATTTAAATTTTGAATAATTGTTACAGTTATTAACAAACACTGATAATATTGGTATATAGAATATATAATGCTGTTTTAATTAAATAATAAATTGAAAATTATAAGCCACGTATCAAATTAACTATTTGACTAATCCATAGTGTTTGAAATTGGAAACCTTACAACAGCCGATAAACTAATTTTATCGGATTTTATACTACTCATAGTTATCAGTTTATGTACTATCATTTTGAATAATTAAAAATGTTTAGTTTTATTTTGTTCGATTTTACAAAAAAGTGCACAGCTCTTGAATTTCTCCTTCAATATAATCTGAAACATAATATCGAGTTCAAAAGTTGTGAAGAAAACTTACACGTTAAGTGTATTTTCAGATAAGCGTCGGCTAAAACTATGAATAATCTTGTAAAAACATAGGGAGAAAGCACCATTAATTAATGTAAACAAATAGTTTAAATTGTATGATGACAAAAACGGACAAATTTGTTTTTAAATTCCCCTATTTGTTGCTATAGCAACGATATTTGATTTTTTCAATAACGAACGAATCTTTTATAAATTTAAATCACGTTTTAGAAAAAACAAAGGAATAATTTAGTATTAAACATGACTTCATAACAGAAGGTAGGGTTATTACATTTTTAAAGTTAAAAGTGTAATGTCGTTTTCGTTTGATTTTTTTCTCCTCATTGGCCGAGTACACTGATTTTGAGCGTCAATCGAACATGAAACCGATTTACCCTCATTTATATTTGTGTTTCTGTTTTCTGACAAAAAAAAAATGAAGATTCACAAACAAAACCGTCTATAGTTAGACGGCTTTGTTCACAAAAGTCAAAATGGCAGCACAGTGACAGATAAAATTATAGTATTGGTGTAAAATAGGGGTAACTCGGTCGAAAAAACCAGAGTAGACAAAATTGCACTGAGTGCAAAAAATTTAGCTGTCAGGCAATTTTTTTTGGTTCAAACGAACGGTTTTCGTGTAATTTTTTGCACTCAGTGCAAGTTTTTATGTTCAAACGAAAACGACATTAGAAAATAGAGCTAGTTTAACTATATAGCACTAAAAAAATATATATATAACAGTTCAAACTTCATATTCATTACAATGAGGCAAAGGGAGCTGAAAATAATTAAAACGCACACTTAAAAGAAAACGTTGAAATTGTTTACAGAATATAAAGAATTAGATTTTATTAAGCTCAACCGATATTCATATGGTACCTATTTTATTATGAGGTTAATCTCAAAAAATACTTTGAAAACAAGAATTAAAAACCATTTCGACATGTTTGTTGATAAAAATAAAGGCTACGCTTTTGGTTTGTGTGCGTTCGCAAATAAAACACTTATCAAAATTGTTCAGTTTTTTGCCATATCGGTATTCAGGTCCACGCCATCGACGAGTGCATATAAGGCGCAAGGAGTCCAAGAGGCAAGTTTTAGAGGGCAGCAAACAAGATTGTATATTAACTTACACTTTCAAAGTATACTTCAAAGAATCGTTTTTAACCAACTTCTTCTCATCATAGAAAAGTAAAATTAACTGGATTTTTCCCGCTAGACAAAGTAAACTAAATCGTTTTTAATACAATTATTTGAATTCGTTAACAACAGTACGTTTACTGATAAAAAATAAAATAATTGTGTGTGTAGCTTGTTAGCATATGTTATTATGATTATAGATGTTGCCTGTATCGAAATTTTTTATGGATTATGGTTTATTAATCTTGTACTGAAATCCAAAAGTTTTTTATGAGGAAGTTCCTATAAGAAAAACATGTAATTAGTTGAGACTTGTTAATCTACATTTTGTATATTTTAAACCGATTTAATTAAAGCGACATGTTATGAAGCATGGTTTTGTTATCAAAATTTATAAGAAATAACCAGAAAGAGCTTTTGACAAGTTTCTCAAAAATATTCACAAACTCGTGCGTCAAATATCTGTGGCACGGGCCTTCCAGTAAAGTTCCAAGTTTTAGATTATTTTACAAAACATGATTTTGATTGTACATTGGCACTTCGAATTTAACGAACCTGGGTATTCAAGTAAATCACCTATGGCATATGTTAGTTAATGTGGCAACGATTCTTATCTATATAATCCATCTCAACTTCTATAACATTTCATGAATACTATATGTGATGGATATAGTTATATACTTACTCATAATCAGTATTATTAGTTCTAAACTTATCAACTTATTACGTCAGTCATTTTAAAAGAAATAAACAATATTATTATCAAATTTTTCTTAAAACCAAATAAATACCAAGTTTGTCTCTTTCACAGAAAGCAGTTCAGTCCTATACATTATACTCGTAATTAATGATGTTCGCAATTAATCGTTTAGAATATATTCAGTTTTAAAAGAGCAAACTACGCTGTTACGACGTTATTCTATATATATACACTTCATCCAATATTCAATGGCATATTATGTTAGGCTAATTTTGGAATTAATCCTATATCCAACAATATACGGCATACGGCTGTAAATATTCATCTTCTAGGAAACTATAGGCATTTTCAATTTGCCTTATATTAGAACTAACATTTCGAAACCATTTTGTTTTTCTTAAGTTACTTCTTTGTAGAACCAAATAGATCAGCCCGTCCTTCTTTCAGATTAGATCCACAGGAATAATAATAAAGAACGTGAATAAAAGGCTTTTCCGTTTACCAGTTATATTGCTTCATTTGGTTGCTTTATTATATTAAATACTCATTATTTTTTACGATTACGACTTCATTATTATATTCCCCATAAATGACAAAGACCGAATCTATAAAAGTGATTTGTGATATAGAGTCATGTTCAGGTAAATATACTTATTTGAAGTCGTTTATTATTTTTAAATTTTTTCAACATAAAAAACATGTGAAACTGATTATTTGAAACTGCATCAAAATGTTTTTGCATATAAGTGTATGTTTGCCGAATTCCATCTAAATGTTTCTAATATTAATTCATTTTCCTGCATATTTTGCTGCTTATTATATTGATATTTCATCGCGAATTCCACGTTATACAGAAAAGTTGGCGGTGGTCATCTATTATTACACTCACTATCCAAAAAATCAAAGAGGCTTTCAATATTTTAGGAGAAAGTAAAATGACTTCTTGGCAATAAAATCCAAAATGAATTAGTTTCTGAAAATGATTTCTGAAAATTTTGCGTTTTTGCCCCAAAGTATAAAGAAACTTGAAAGAAGATCATTACTGCTTTCAGACTCATAATTGCAGTGGACAGAATGATATTGACTATCAAATGCCCAATTTCAGAGAGAGGTATGTAGGTCAAAATTTAACTCGTTGTTTTATGAAAAATATTTAGATTTAACTTTTTGAAACAATTATTAAAATTATTGCGTTGAGCTAGAAATCATTGTATCTCCAGGGAATATGAGGTTGTATAAATCTGGTAATTTAACCTCGACGGAGCTCGAAAGCAGTTTTAAGTTTTATTAAGTGATCGATGAGGCTATAAGTTTGAAAATGAATTTTATTGCTCATTATAATACTCCAGGAATCTCATTAAAATACTCGAGGTATGCTGTAGCGGAAAAAACTGAAACATGCGAAACGTTGTAATTTTTTTCAGTTCGCATTTTGCCTATGTGGATTTGTCTTGTGGTTATACAATTAAAATTTTAAAAGTGTATTTAGAATAGAAATTAAATTGAATATAGTACAAAAGTATTACTGTGGTATAGTTAGTGTAAGGTCATCACTTTAAAGTGTCCGACTTATTAATTCCTAGACGCAGCGGCCGCAACAAATGCAAAAAGAAACTATATAGGGTAGTCCACTCACATTTCCATATTTAATTTTCTTATATGAAATATTATAACAATTCGAAAAATCAGTCGATTTAAAATAGCATTAATTAAAGGCTAACTTGCTTATATTCTCATTATAAAGGATCTCCCATTCTAATAGTTTTAATTGGAACGTTAGTTTATGATACATTTTATTACTACACCCATGGGTGGTCGAGCATCTGTCGAAGGCATATTTATTGGCACGAATTTATTAAGCAAGCTAGTCATAGATGATGATTGATAAAAGCATTATATCCGCAAATGATCTAACATAAGCAGGGATAGAAATGATCGTCCTGTTTTATGTATCAAAATTTGTTCAAATATACAAAGCACATAGACTATAGAATATATTTCAATCACTTTCATCGTTATTTTTGTTTGTTAATTATTTTTTTCATAATAGGTTGTTAATAAACTGTGGATAAGGTAAATAAATAACAAATTTATGTTAACATTTAAAGTAGAATTATAAATATAATTTAATTTACCAGTGAAAGTTTTGCGATATTACAATATTTTACTTTTTTATTAAAAAGCTCCTCTTGCGGTAAATTAATACAATTAATTTAATTTTAATCGAAGTTAATATCGAAATATGTAATATCTTTGGAAAAATCAGCCATTCTAACAGATATTAATCATTGAACTATCAATTTTACTAGTTTAGAAAATATCGAAAATACTATATACTTACAATAACAATATGTATACTCTGATGGTACGTACATATATAGGTAATAGGTATGTAAACTAGGTATATGTACACTATATAAAATATTAAATCCCAACAAGTTCATTTAGAATTTAACATAAAAACTAATCTATTCGAGTGATTTTTATTAATTTTCATTTATATGCTGTATATATTGAAAATATTTTCATTAAAATTAATATTAACAAATTAAATATAATTTATTTTATTTTATGTTAAGAGCAGCATTGCCTTTAGAGAATATTTATACGAGTATATATGTACATATGTATGTACATACATATATGTATAGACAAATTTTTCGTATTTATAATAAATTGAAATAATAAAAATTAATCGACCATAACTATTTTAATGATTTGGTGTTATGATAAAACTGAAATTATCGAATGTAGTGTTTATATATACTTTATATATCTAAATATACGGTAAGAAATGCATTATTGAACAAAGTTCCCAGAATTAAAGGATGGTCTATTGTTAATTATTCCTTATTTAAGGCTATATACGAGTACCTAAATATTATATTAATGACTAAATTAAATGGATTCTTTTTAGTATACATACATATATAATGTTATCATTACAATCATCTCCCAAAACATAATTTTTATTGAATCTCGTTGTCCGTATGCGTATTCCGTGCTGCTATTTATATTGTTCAAATTTGTAAAGAAAATTAGTTTGTTGTATTATATGTATATATACATATTGTATTATTCCCAAACTATACCTAGATTGATTATTGCTGGTTCCGTAGCCATTTTAACAATTCCATTGTATATTGAAACTAATTTCAACGAAAAATAAAATAAATAAATATAAACTCATTATCAATTAATTTACTATATATATAGAGCTTACTTTACGGGAGTTATCCCAAATTGAATCTATACATATATGTATATACAAAATAAATATAAATCGATCTTACATATTTACCACCTGGACTTGAATTTTTCCACCAACATTTTAATTGTGTGAGCAAACAAATAATAAATTAAACGCGCAGACAGGCAAAAAGAAGGTAAACATACAACATAATATTAAACGTATATATATTATATACAACATAAAAATGGTGGATTCATCATTGCGTTCGCCACAACCAATAATATAAATGAAAATTAATAAAATAACAAACAAGACAAAAAAAAAAGAAAAATGGAAAAGAAACGAAATCGAACTTCCGTAATTTAATCAATTTTAGGTATCGCCCACATTTCTTGAAATTGTATAATTTAATCAAACGGTGTAATCGATTTATGTGTTTATGAATCATATATGTATATGTATATATAGAGGATATAGAGCTGCTATATTTATATATACATACATACGATTTCTATTCATAAACCAATTGACCTGAAATGCAGCATCAGGAAATAATCATCATCATTAAAAAAAAGATCGTTAATTAAGAATTTAAGAGCGATACAATTTTTTTAACATAAAATAATATAAATCAATAAGACGTATTTCCGGTCCATTGATCTGCTTGGAAAATGATTTAATAATTTCTTAATTTAGTTCTTTATTGTATAAGTTAATTTATATGTATATATATATATATATGAGCGTAGCAATGAGCGTAGTTCACGTAATTTCTTTAAAGGAATTACTGGATTGCACCATACTTTCAGGCCTTCGTCAACCGCCATTCGGGACCGGGATGGAAACCTCTGTGTCAACATCGACGCAGTACTTGACGCATGGAGTGGACACTTTACTGAGCTGCTTGATGTTCATCATGCGTCACAGACTGTTGTTGAGCCACCTCTAAAACAGTCTGCGGAGATTTGCACTGAGGAGCCATCCCATGAGGAATTCACTAAGGCCATGCAGAGAATGAAACGAAACCGCTCACCTGGAGTGGACTGCATTAATTCGGAGCTCTTGATATTCGGAGGGGATACTTTGTGGAACTGTCTTTTCGACCTTATTCGATTAGTATGGCGAACCGAAGTTATGCCTGATGAATGGAAAGTGGCCGCGATATGCCCCATCTTCAAGAAGGGAGACCGCTTGAAGTGTGAGAATTATCGCGGTATAGCTCTCCTTTGCACAGCATACAAGTTACTGTCATACATTTTATTGGATAGAATCACTCCTCTGGCGGAGGGCTTGGTTGGTGACTATCAGGGAGGATTTCGTCCGAATCGATCAGTCACTGATCAGGTCTTTTCGCTGCGGATGATTCTATCTAAATATTATGAGACATCCATCTCCGTACATCAGGTTTTCCTGGATTTCCGGCAGGCCTACGACTCGATCAATCGAGAGAGTTTGTGGTCTGCCCTGGAATACCTAGGAATGCCAACAAAACTGGTACGACTGTGTAGGATGACAGTGACGCAGTCTCAATGCTGTGTTAAAGTTGAGAACAGGCTATCGACAATTTTTGCAGTTAACTCGGGTGTTCGGCAGGGAGATGCTCTGTCCCCGATACTCTTTAATCTCATGTTGGAG
Source organism: Tipula unca (assembly GCA_951394425.1). Classification (NCBI taxonomy): domain Eukaryota; kingdom Metazoa; phylum Arthropoda; class Insecta; order Diptera; family Tipulidae; genus Tipula; species Tipula unca. The sequence continues at coordinate 71,066,407 of OX596380.1, forward strand.
TACATCTTTCGTAAAACTGAAACACCTCAGCGCAACATCTTATATCGCCAGTCCAATCAAGTGCTTGCATATGCAGATGACATATGCGTGATTGGACTGAATAGCAACGGAGTGAAAGAAATACTTGATCCGCTTGTAGAGTTTTCAGCTTCTGTTGGACTCCAGATCAATGAGTCCAAAACGAAATACCTGATCTCTGGTTTTAGAGACAATGGCACACCAGATTTTAGTAGTGGCCACCACACGTTTAAGGGAGTGAGGAGGTTCAAATATTTGGGCTCTCTTATCACTCACGATAACAGTGTGGGTGAGGATATTAAAGTGCGGCTGGCAGCTGGCAGTCGTTCTTTGTATCCTCTAAGGCCACTGCTAAAATCTAAACACTTATCAAGTGCCGTGAAGCTGAAGCTTTACAAAGCGTTGATCAGGCCCGTTGTTATGTTTGGATGTGAAAGTTGGGCGCTGACGGATGAGTACGAGAGATGGCTCCTTACATTTGAGAGAAGAATAATGCGTGTGATTTACGGCCCTAAACGCGAAATAGATGGTACATACCGAGCTCTGTACAATTTCGAGATCAGAGATCTGATGAAGATCCCCGATATTGTACATGAAGTTAGATCTCAGCGAGTACGCTGGCTCGGTCACGTTCTGCGTGCTGATCCGGAACGAATTGTGCAGCGATCTCTGAAAGGAGAGCCACCATATGGTAGGCGCAGAGGTCGTTGCAGGCGACGATGGCTCCACGATGTAGAGAACGACTTGGCCTCTTCAGATTGTCTAAGACAGTATGAAGACCAAGCTCAGGATCGAAACCGTTGGAGCCAGATTGTTGATTCAGTAAGGGGCCAGTAATGGCCTTTAACACTGTTATTATTATATATATATATACATATATACATAGTTTCAAACAATTTATTAATTATTTAGAAATGTTCTAATTTGAAATAATTTATATTCCATACAATTATAGTTTTGAGATTGGTTTCGGCGTATATCACATAATGATTGAATGATTTGTCTTAATTTTGCATTAAACCTAAATTTATATTCTCATCTACGAGTAATTGCAATAATCTGTCTTAAAGATATATTTCAATATGTATGTACATTTTATTTTTTATACATAGCATGTACATAGCATATCAAATTGATAATTTTCATTAACAATTATATTTTCGGTAATTTTATAATACAATATGTTTACAGGAAGACCTTGAATAGCACCGTTTCGTTGTAACGTTTCTTTGGATTTATTAAATTTTTTTCTACAAAAGATCATGAAATTTGCTACCAAATGCACTCATCCATATCTTGAAAGTTTCATGGAAGTTGGACTAAATAAAAACTGATTTAAATTTTCGAGATAAATTCGGCAATTAGTTGCAAACTTGCAAATTGTGTAATGCTCGAAGATCCTTTTATTATAAATGATCGATACATGTGGGTAACATAATTAATACCATAAAAATGGTATGCAGAATACTGCCAATTTGTTCTCTTTGTCCTCTGAGTGTGCCTGTTTTAATGTGAATTCATAGTGTTTTATTGTCCCGTAAATTTGAATTTTTATAATTTGAAACCGTAATTATTTTTCGTCATATTTTATATGTGGCCACGCGCTATTCTCGAGAGCATCTTTACCCTCGCAATAGTTCAAGTTGGTCTCATTAGTGTATTTGTGTTGAAACATGCATATACAGACGGTAACTTTAAAAATTACACGACTGTCAAAGTGATGTACTATTCAACATTTATATAATATTTACCTCCTTTATTATTGTATATTATGGTATCGTCCATGGGGTCTAGTCATCCATTTTCATAATTTCAATTCACAAAAGAAAATTTTACGATTTTCTTTGTAAGTGAAATGAAAATTCTTGTCAGAGATAGATAAAGTGTTTTTCTGTGATAACGGGACGAAAAAACTTTTTTAAAATTTTCAAAACTTTCAAAAATATTTTGTCTCATCGTAATAATGATTAGAAAAATAGATCGTAATATTTTTGATTTTAGTATATACGCTGGATATATAATTAATCATCCTATATATATTCTAAGGATTTCATTATCGATATATCAATGTTAAAGCCTAATGCGCGAACGCTATAAAAAATCCGATGATTTGTTATCCGCACTATACTCAGGCAGATAAATCACTGAAATGCAAAGAGTACCTCCATTTGTTTATTTTCTCATATAAAATTTATGCGAATTAAAAATTCACGGAGTTTAAACAGATTCGTGGACCCGGCTTAATCCTATATTTACTGACAGTTCTATATTCTATTATAACCTTCAGCAGTAAATCCGATTTTTAGGTAAAGTATATCGATAAATCAGATACATACAACATATTTAGTCGAGGTATCCCCATAAATGTCATATACATATATGTGCTTTATGAAAACTTTTAAGATATTTGGATTATATATGCCGTAAGTAAATTTTTTTTTCTGCAACAAGTATATCTGCGCAGTTTTAGGTAGTACTCTATTATTTCTCATTTCGGGTTGTAAGGTAATGGGATAGTTAGGTTAAATACCGGGTGGGTCTCTCAGAATGATCGTTGCAATTGTTTATTTTCATTACGACTAATATAATCTATTGTATATAAAATTCATATGGGCAGATAAAGGATTATCATATAGTTAGTGTAATAAATCCTAGATGTATCGATCAATCTGTCTCTGAGTTTTAATACATTAAGGACTACGGACCATTACCTTGAATATCTATTCTCTTTGAGACTTTGAAATTTTAATTGTAATCCTGCTAGAGAAATAACCATTATGATGACAGGAATTAAATTGGTCATTAGCAAAATGTAAAGCATGATAGCACCTAAGCATATGCACTGAATACTCATTAGACCAAAACTATTCTCGTGATTGCCATCAGTTTAGTCGAATATAAATATTTGTCCAGAAAAATAATAAATAAAAGTGAAGATCGAACCATCGGCCAAGTTTCTATCTAAGCTAGCGAAGTTTGGGGGGAAAATTTATTAATTGCGTTAACGTAACTTTAAAAAGTAGAAATCTTGTGATCAATATATCATTATATGTATATGTAGGTTGTATACGAACTGAAACTTCGGCATTATATATGTATATATATATAAGAAAAAAGGCGAATTTATACATAACGGTTTAGGTTTTGCTCGTTTTGTTATCTGTGACGAAACGCTTATTTATGAATTTACCTAGACCAGCTACTCTCAAATTATGGGTCACAAACTACCAACGATTGGAAACTTGGTTTGCGGAATTTATGAAATTTTTGAGTCCCAAACGAAACACCTGATCTCTGGTTTTAGGGACAATGGCACACCAGATTTTAGTAGTGGCCACCACACGTTTGAGGGAGTGAGGAGGTTCAAATATTTGGGTTCTCTTATCACTCACGATAACAGTGTGGGTGAGGATATTAAAGTGCGGCTGGCAGCTGGTAATCGTTCTTTGTATCCTCTAAGGCCACTGCTAAAATCTAAACACTTATCAAGTGCCGTGAAGCTGAAGCTTTACAAAGCGTTGATCAGGCCCGTTGTTATGTTTGGATGTGAAAGTTGGGCGCTGACGGATGAGTACGAGAGATGGCTACTAACATTTGAGAGAACAGTCATGCGTGTGATTTACGGCCCAAAACGCGAAATAGATGGTACCTACCGAGCTCTGTACAATATCGAGATCAGAGATCTGATGAAGATCCCCGATATTGTACATATGAAGTAAGATCTCAGCGAGTACGCTGGGTCGGACACGTTCTGCTTGCTGATCCGGAACGAATTGTGCAGCGATCTCTGAAAGGAGAGCCATCATATGGTAGGCGCAGTAAGGGACCAGTAATCGCCTTTAAAACTGTTTAAAAAGAAAATTAAATATTTAAATGATTTTCAGGCTTAACAGGTACTTAACCGACTTTCTCCAACTTCACGAATTATACACGAATTCATACGATATGAGTTTCGGGAATTGGCAAATTGAAATATTAACTTATAAAGAAGTTCAATGCAAAAATCAATTTTAAAATTTGAGTTTAACATTCGATAAACACAAATTTTATTAACCGAATTCCTCAAATTTTCCAAAATTTGAGTTTAATATTTAAAATTTATTTTTAAGTCTAAGTTTTAAATATTTTTTTTTTAAATTTAGTATTCAAAAATTTCAAATTGAATTATTGAATTTTGAAAATCTACCAGCTTTAGAAAGTTAGTTTTCATGGATACTCAACGTTTTTTCTATTTTAAAAAATTTAATTGGTTTTTGATTTTTGAGATCTTACGTATAAAAGTCAGAATTGGAAAATATAATTCTTTTGAAATTCCGAATTTTGTAGAATTCAACAGAATTCGTGCAGATTAGCCTTAGCCACAGATTAAATAACTATACAGATGGAAACCTATGAATAAAATGCATTTTTTTACGAAGTTGCGTACCAACCCACATCGTATTAAATCCAAGTGAACTAAAATTCTAAAATAAATTTAAATTCTCTTTTCCGCTCTTTTGGAAAATTTCCACAGAAAATCAACTTGGTATATTGATGAAAATTTATACAAAACAATTCAATACATTCAAACGTATTTATGTGATATACAAATATAAATTTTGTTGTATTTGTGCATACAATTTTCCAAGAGAGTGAAAACGAGAGTTCACTTCGATTTAATACGATGTGGGTTGGTACGCAACTTCTTAAAAAAATAAATTTTATTCACAGTTTTCCATCTGTATAGTTATTTAATCTGTGCATTAGCTTAGCCTTTGAAATAAAAATAAATTTTTAATCGAAAAATCACTGCATCAACATCAAAAAGCTGCGACTTTTGGATCGGGAGGTACCGGGTTCGAAACTCAACAGAGGCGAGATGCAAAAGGGATTTTTCATCTCCCGTTTACGATCGGTGATTAAATTGAAAACATCTAGGACCCTCTGTTGGAATGTAGAACTCATGGACCGACCCATCTTCCATGTCATTGTACAGGTTGACATGGAGCTATGCAATGCGCAGGTGGTATACTGTACTTGTGTGAATGGGATGAATGGGTTGAATGAATGTGTGTGAATGTCGTGTGAATGTAAGGCGATGGACCAATAATGTGTTTATGCCACTTCCTTCTTAAAAAAAAAAAAAAAAATCATCAGATTTAGGTTAATCGCTGTTTATTTTGAGTTTAGTGAATAAACCAATTTAGTGAAGATTCTATTGCGATTTATTAAATCCCACACAGTCTAGGCCTATAGGATATTATATTTATAACAAGTTCAATCAAAAGATTATCATGTTGGGCTTTAAAAATCATATGCTGATAAAACTTAAACTGAAAGTCGACAAGTAAGAAATAAAGCTCAACTTTACTTCTACAATCTATAAAGACTGAATGTTCATTCAGAAGAAAATGAATATTTATAAGTGTAAAAGTGTTTTTTTTAAATTTTAAAGCGACAGATGAAAACATTTAAATTATTGAATCTGATTGATAGATCGTTAATGAATTCAGTAGGAATTCATCAAGTAAATTAAAAAAAAGCCAACGCTAATTCTTTCATTACTTTGTGAAGCAATTTGTTAGAGCGCAGGTATATAGTGTATTACGAAGTATTACTGTATATATTCAATAATCATTGCTATATAATATAAAAAATAATTTTTCAGTTTTATTGAACTACGTTAAATTAGCATGCTTCTAACGTGTGAAAAAATCGCGCTAGTTTCATGTGAAATCTGTATTCTTCCTGTATAAACATGCTTTATATTATTGCCTTACAATTATGCGTTGACAATTAACTAAAATTCAAAATTTAGTAGAAATGTGTTTATTCTATAATAACATCATGATAACAATATATATATATATATATATATATATATATATATATATATATATATATATATATATATATATATATATATATATATATATATATATATATATATATGTATATATATATATATATATATATATATATATATATATATATATATATATATATATATATATATATATATATATATATATATACATATACATACATAAATTTTATAGAAATTCGTATAATTTATTTAACTATATATAATAAAATGTCCAACTGATTTGAATACCTGCGGTGTTTATTAGAAGACCGCGCACTAATGAAAAATATATAAAATAAAATCACCTTTAAATTATATTATACATAACTAACATAAACTATTTTATATTTTATCAATGACAATAATCAAAAATTGACATGAATTAAATAATAATCAAACTGATATTAGAGAATAACAATGGTCTAGTAATAATCTAATTGTGGACAACAACAGGGGGATGTTTAGTTTATATTAATAAAAAGTGTATATACCTACATTTTTATACCTAATATAGCTAATCAGAGATATTCAATGTACGTATCGTTCTCGTATATACCAAATTTTACAGTACTGATAATATATGTGGCATCGATACATAAAACTTGTTCTTACCAATTTGATGTGATTATTTTAAAGGATCTGGTGTATTAATTAGTTACTATTTGGGTTCCATTGCAATTTTCAAACAAATTCAATTTCCTTATTGTCATCATTTGACGGTTTTCCTATAGATAAAAAAAAATTTTTGTTCAAAACTTCCAAAATGGAGTATTATATTTTTATTAATTTTTTTTATTTTTGAGATATTTTAAAGTATAGCATCACAAAACTCCGTATTTGCGACACAATCGTCAATATCATTCGCCATCTCTATAACACATAGATGCTGCAGATGGAGGAGAAAGGCTGTGAGACTCTCTCCAATACAATAATTAGCGGTATATAGGGTTTTGAGTTTTCTTAGGTTCTGGAGCACCCAACGGTATTAACTGGAGCTTATTAAATTACACGAGTTGTATTATGAGCATCACAAATAAATGTTAGTTCATAATAAACGGTTTTTCAATAAGAGCACTTCAACTTTTTTTCGAATAAAACACAAACTGTTCGACTTTTGAGCTAACTTTTTTATTAACGAACTTGAACATATACATTTAAGTATGAAACTCGATTTCTTTTGCATGACCACCGTGTGCACGTTTTACGAAGTCCAATCGTTGAACCCAATTTTCGACCACTCTTTCGCATAAATCGGCCGAAATTCCAGCAATTTCTCGTTCAATATTGGCTCTGAGCTCTTGCAACGTCGCCGGCTTATTGGCATAGACCAATGACTTCACATAACCCCAAAGCAAATAATCTAGAGGTGTCAAATCACACGAGCGCGGCGGCCACTGGACGGGCCCATTTCGCGAAATAACACGCTGATCGATCTTAGTCTTCAATAACGCGATTGTATCGTGTGCTGTGTGGCATGTGGCCCCGTCCTGTTGAAACCACATGTCGTCCAAGTCCATTCCATTCAATTGCGGCCAAAAAAAAATCGTTTATCATATCGCGGTATCGATTTCCATTAACAGTAACGTGTCGATCGTTATCGTCGATGAAAAAATATGGCCCAATGACGCCGCCGGCATGTAATCCGCACCAAACAGTGACTTTTTCGGGATGCAACGGTGCCTCATGAATCACGTGTGGGTTGCTTCCTGCCCAGTAACGCATGTTTTGCTTGTTGACAAATCTATTTAGCAAAAAATGAGCCTCATCGCTGAAGATGATTTTTCGGTGAAAATCTGCATCATTTTCGATTTGCTCTTGAGCCCAATTCACGAATCGGCGTCGCTTCAAATGATCAAACGGCTTTAGTTGTTGTGTCAGCTTGATCTTATACTCAAATGTAGGCCAAGATCTTTACGTAAAATTCGCCACAATGATGTCACAGAAAGGCCCAATTGTTGCTAACGTCGTGTGAGCGACACATTCGCGTCTTCTTGAACTGAAGCCCTGGCGGCTGCGATGTTTTCAACACTTCGAGCACTTCTTGCTCTCGAGGGCACCGTAACATTATGTAGCGAAAACGTAGACTCAAATTTTTCCACTATACGGTCTATTTACTATTTACTTTTCCATTCTCTATGTCAGCGAATCGTAGTAAGTAAGTGTTAAAATCGCCTTTATTTTTTTCTTCCTTTCTTCAATCTAATTAATCGATGGCTCTCGAATGTAATGCGGCCGACAGATACATTGTTGGTTTGGTAGCTCAAGCATACCGTGGATATGATCGACACTGAGGGAATCTGAGACGACAATTAAGTGAGTTTAAATGAATGTTATTCATTTTAATGTTTTTGTGTAATCTTTTGTCACTATATAACTTATTTTAAATAAAAAACTTTTATTTTTGATTTTATAGTTTAATTCTTCCTTATGGTGACAATTTTTATTTTTGATTTTTTCGGTAAATCGATTTCGACTTGCGTCTTCCTCAGTACCTTGTTAACTATTCCAACTATTCCAACAATAAGGAAGAATTAAATTATAAAATCAAAAATAAAAGTTTTTTATTTAAAATAAGACAATTAAGTGGTTTGCATATATGATTCAGAATCGAATTGCATCCTAAGGGGCTTGGTTGCTACCGTATGCCCATAATAAAAAAAGTTTCCGCTCTATGGCCATAAGAAACAAAAAAAAAACCAAATTTAAACATGATGTTGACACGGTGCGGATAACTCGAAAATTCACTAAATCGGATTTATTAAATTGTTATCTGCTATCTATCACGATATTGACTGAATTAAGCTAGTTTTGATTGTGAAACTCAGTGTATCATATCTCATCTCATAAACAGATTTTGTTATTTATTCGAGGTGGGAGCCAGTAATATTTGATTGAATCGAGTGTCTATCGCACCTATAGCTTGTTTGTCACGCTTGATGACGTGGACGCCTAATCTGAGTAATATATTACGAATATACTTATTTTAACAAATCTCGACACATTTTTGGTCGGTGAATTCTCAAAATTACTTGATTCAGATTTCACAAAAGTTTAACGATTTTAAGAGCTTTGAACATTTCGTCGCTGTAGAATTATCTGTCGTCAGCGCCAAAATGATGATTTGGGTTTTTTCGATTGTTTTTTTCAAAACTGTAGCCCGTTTTCGCGTAAACACTATAGTTTCAGAGTTACAGAGAATATATTTGCTATAAGTCAATACACCAAACATATTTCATTTTTGGACGTATCTCCTTATTCCAGACCTAAATAATACAAACTAATTTTTTTCCAAATGTTGTATGTGCAACATTACAACATTAATTTTTATCATAAATCTCTTAGTTTTGTTGCAATTGAGTTTTGCCACTAGACAGTTACACACAAAAACCAAATCATATATGTATATATATCATTGAGTTATACAACGTGACTAGGGTAGTTTTTTATGATTATTATGTAGATCGTGTTTTTATGTTTCAAATTGATTTTGTATGTGAATATCGGTACGGTGTGTGGACGATTTGGGTAACACTTTTATAGATTTTTAAGGTCCGAAAGGAAACGTCTTATTTAAGTCCTAAGGACTTAAATATGGAACAGAAAGGATATATTACATATTTGGAACTGTACTGTTTTTCGTTGTTTTTATATTAAAATAATACAATACCAATTGTTTTCCAATAAGGACTTGGCAAATTTTTTTTAAATAAAACGAAAACCATTTGAGATATTTAGAAAATTTTATTATTGGCTTGAAGTACAATCAAAACATTTATGTATGGAATTTGACATCGTTCATATGTCCACGAAGGCCACGTTTGCAGGTGTCGATTTGTTGAACCCAATTTTCGATGGCTCGGTCACACATTTCAACGGAAACGGCCGCTACATCTTGTTCAATATTGGCTCTGAGCTCATCTAACGATGCCGGCCGGTTGGCATAGACCAATGATTTAACGTAGCCCGATAAAAAATGTCTAGAGGTATTAAATCACACGATCTAGGCGGCCGATCGACAGGACCATTTCTGGATATAAACATCAGTCTAATGACACCACCAGCATGAAAACCACACCATAAAGGTTTTTTTTTTGTGGACGTAGTGGTGTTTCTTGAAGCACATGAGGGTTTACACATGACCATTAACGCTTATTCTGTTTGTTGACGAAGCCATTTAGACAAAAATGCGCTTGACCAAAATTCGGGATTTTTGTAGTGAATTTTAGTTGTAAAATGAAAATGTTGTCTTAACTGAATGTGTTAACACTGACAGTTTGGTTATTTGTTTAAGGGTGAGTTCACAGTGAAAGTTCAAAGTTATTAAGTCCCAAATCGAAAACCCGATGTGTTGGTTTATTAGAGCTTTGTGCCAACTAACTTGTGAGATTAACCGTTGCCAGTGTCAAAGCCAAAACTGACAAAGGAGAAAGAAATGCTATAAGGTCAAAGCTAAAATATACTGCAGCGTTTTACCATCCGTACTTCAAGAAGATTTAGAATCTTGTGGAGAGTGGAGAGTGGAGAAGTTTAAGTGAATTTCTAATTTTTTAATGACTTTATCATAAATGATCAATTTTTATTTCAAATAATTTGATACTAAATTAATTAGTGACGTCATAAATTTAAGAAATATGCACCAAGTTTTTTTAAAATTTGTTTTAAGTAGATAAGTTAAAGTGTGCATATGTATGACAGAAAGCCGCATTTTCCCCCTATTTGTGCTCATCTCTAATGATTTGAAGAAAATATTATCGTAAATCCACTAATTTATACTGTTCTATAAAATTAGTGAGAATAAACTTGTCGCACCATACATTTTGTCGTATATCCATGAAATGTAACAAGTTTAAAAATTATACGACAAACTTAAAAATTTTCCTGCCATTTTCTGAAAAATTATTGGACGTATCTAATATGTTATAGTAATAATAGCTTTTGAATCATAATTTTAAACTGAAATTGTTTCAATATAATAAATAACTATAATTAGCTCAATTTTAAACTTAATTTCCCTAAAATGGTGATTTTGGATTTACGATAAGACGGCAGTGTAGGGACGCGCCAAAGCTAGTAGTAGTATTCAATTTTTCGTGTGTTTTACTATGTTAATGCTTGGCAACGTGGACTTAAATTTGGTATTGAAATTTTATGATTTTATTAAATTTATTTACTATAATTTATAAATAATACTAAAAAAAATTCTCGATAACAAATTTTAGTCCACTCACATAATAAAACACACGTAAAATTGCAGTGCTATAGACAACTTTCTGTGTGTTATACCAAAGCCATCTTAATAAATCAAGCCTCCATGTTCAAAACGAACTTTTATTAGTGAGTCTAAAATGACAAAAATAATCGCTCTCTTCATACATTTTATATGGAGAGACATGATTTTCGTTTATAGAAATATTTGAATGAAAAGTAACTCAAAATTATAATTTTTTGAAATCAATTGAAACTATAAACATTGGTTTTCACCTGACTTGAAGGATTTTTCCGTGGGGTTTTCCATTTTATTGTATTAATTAAAGGAAAATAAGATACTTTATTCTCTAATAAAGCTCAAATAGAAATAGAATAAAAATTTGTAAGAAAGGGACATTGTGTACATAACCAACAAAATAATTTATTCCCATCAAACAAATAAACCAAAAGAAGAAACATCAATGAATTTTTAAAAAATGGAACAAACATAATGATCATAAAACAACGCAAAAAACGAGAAAAAATATATGAACACAATTTTTTATTTCATAGCAACAACAAAAAATTATCGTATAAAAAATAATATTGAGAGCGTGATCAAATTGTCCCTCTCCTAATCCTAATTGACATATTGTATACAAATTATGTAACCTTTTGTAACCTTCAAAACAAAACACAACATTTTATCATTTATTTGATCGATACGATCAATATTTTTATTTTGGTTTAATGAGAAAATTCCCAGCGTTTATCCGATTAATCTCCTAAATTTTAATTTATCGTAGTTATCATAATTTTTATACATATTTTTCGATGTTTAGATTTTGAATCGAACTATTTTATTTCTGTGTTGGAGTGAATGCAGTATATTGAAAGAGAGTATTAGAATATATCAGATATATATTTGTATATAAATTTAAAAGTGCAAATAAATTAAATTAATGACAATTTTAGAATCATAAAAATTATGTTTAATTAATACAATTTCGAAAAATAACCCTGGCCATCACCTAATTCCATTCTTTATCTATTACTTTATGTAATAAAATATTAAAAGCTCTCACTATTAATAGTTGAACAATCCAAAATAAGTTTGTATGTTTTGCCATGGGATTGCATAGACTTCTTTGTAAATTACACATTTTTTGGTTAACTAAAAAAAGCTCGTTTGAAAATATCGCTCAACATGGAGGCTTTATATATTAAGATGGCTTTGGTTATACTGTATCACTGCTTGGCAATGTCGGCTAAAATCTATAAGAAATAATCCAAACCAAAAATTGGAATTATTTCATCCTATTCCAAATTTAGTTTTAATATTTGACACCAGATGTACATTTTTTATTGTATAAAGGAATTTGTGTTTTATATTATCGCAAAATGGTTTATTCATTTTAATCTATATGCTCATTTAAAGTCGAATCACGTAAATATTTGACATCACTTATTTTCACACTGCAAACACCTAAAATACAAATTAAATCTTAAAAACAATTCTAAACGATATTCTATGTTGCTATCCGAATTATATTTTTCATTGATGTGATACAAGCAAAAAAATTATTGGATTGATTAAGCCAAACCCTGTACCCCTATCATTCCCACATCCTCTCGCAACGCTATGGAATGTGTGTAACTAGTTTGATACAAACCTTACATTTCCTTCACCTTTAAAACAAAATAGAATTTGTTTTGCTATACAGTTTAAATTTTTCAAGTTTCAATTTGCACAGAATGATGCATTCAACCAGTACACTAAATGAGAGAAGCGTCTTAAAGCATCTATTCATAAAATATTTTGGTTGATGTTAATTTTCTTATCACTACTGTATTATATTTTTCAAGCCACATACCTATACATATATGTATATATATATATATACTCGAAAATATTTTTAGTTTTAATTTATATTCCATAAATGAATAAATAAATTTGTTAAATGGTATGTAACAAAATTAAAATAGAATTAAAATTAAAACCGAAAATTGATCTAATCAAAAACTGTATAGAGTTTTATATGTATTTTCAAATATCGAGTATAATCAATGCGGTATAAAATGTTTATTTATTTGCTTAATTAGATAATAAATTAGATTTAGATTTAGTTTTTTTTTATAGTTTACCCTATTTTTCGTCCTATTGTTATGTGTATTATTCGATTCGACTTTTTGTTCCTACATATAGCTTATTGTTATAAATGTACGTGTATGTATTGTTTGTAATGTAGTCCTGCGGGGTGGAACGACAATTCGAATAGCTATGCATTTGGTATATACATACGTATACGAAGTTTTTAGAAATGGTATATGGTGCGATTCAGGTATGTCTTGACAAATAACCAAAAAAAAAAATAATAATTTTTAGAGAATAAAATCTTTATCTAAATTGACTTTTCAAAACTGGTTTGCCAATTAACTTACGAGTGTACACACAACCACCCAATACTAAAATCAAACCGGAGTAAAAATAAAATCGTAAATTAATTGTCTATACTAAAAAAAATTATCATCTCATTTTATGGATATTACAACACTATTATTTCATCTTTTCTGTTTTTTTATTTAGTTTTATTCTTCCTTCAAGACATAAGAAACTTAACCAACAATCTCTTTTCCTTTTTGGTGTGTTTCCACCAATTCATTTTGAAAGTTCTTCTTAACACAAGAAAAATAAGTTTTGATTAAGTTGTTATTCGGACTAATTTGAAATTTTTTACGATTGTCTTGTTGCATGCATAAAACGAAGTAAAATTTACACTAAACATTTATATATGTATATAAGTAGGGGTACAGTGATGGAAAATTTAATATAAGAGTATGAAAGGTCTGCTAAATCTTATAGATTTAATTTTTTTTTTCTAAATATTTACTATGTGAAATAGTCATTTGTTGAAGTTAAATATTGATTCAACATTTGCACAAAGCTAAACCAACTTTAATGTTAATTTTCAAAATTTAATGGTTTGGTTTGCACTTGTGTGAATGCGGGATGAATGAATGGATTGAATGAATGTTGTGTGAATGTAAGGTAAGGCTATGGACCATAATAGTGTCTATGCCAAGTCCTTTAAAAAAAAAAAAATAAAAGGTCTGTCGTTTTCGACGAATTTGAATTATTTTGAAATTACTTTTTTATATGACACTCATATTTAAACTGTGCCGATTCATATTGAAGCAGTACTGTTAAGCAATCGGCTCGGTTTCGTTTGATGGCATCCGACATCAGTCGGGTTAAATTCGGAATGATGTCTGGCACGAATTAGGCGATCGTCACAGGCCGATATCAACGTCCACAACTATATTCTACATTCTCGATCCACAGTGCCGTGTGGACGTACTTTTTATATTTCAAAGCCTTTTGAATTCTATATGGCAGGCTTTAAATGTCTTAAGATTATTTATTTAGTTAGTATTCCAATCAGATATTAATTAATCTGTTTACTTGTTTAGGAATGTTTTAGAAAATACTGGACATCCATAGGAGACTGTTGTTAATAAAATTTGAAGTGAATCCGACCTTTTGAATTGAAAAGCAAATTCTTTCTATTAAATATGGTTAAACAGCAAATTGTAAATGTCTTTAATAATCTAACAACTTTTGTAATATGATATTTTTAGACAGCATTACAGCATTACAGCATTAGAGAATTATTTTAGTTATAGATTTCGCAGGTTCCCGTTACCATTATATCTAGCGATTGGTTTTCATGGAACTAAATGAAAAAAAATCGATTAATAAATTATAAGGGCGTATGCAATGGATTGGACAAGGATTACCAGAAGTTGGGAATGATTTCACTGGATGCCATAATAAATCCCAGTTTTCGAAAACCTGGTTTTAAAAAAGCCTGATTTTTACAAATATGTATCATATATTTTTGATTTTATTTTAACACAAATTCGGGGAAGCACCGAATTTAGTTCACGTATAGAAAAGGTGAAGTTGATCAGAGTCACAGAAGTCACAGTAAATATATAGGAATTGCTTAAAATATTATAAATATTGAACGTAGTTAGCTTATTTTACAATAATTACAAATTTAGAGAAAGCTAACATCACTCGAATTATAAAAAATTAAAACAACATTTTTAAAGTTTTTTCAAATAAAAGTACATAATTAATAGTTTTTTAAAAAAACTTCGAAATAATACCCAAACATTCACATGTCAAAACATCGATGAATCAAGTTTCATCTGATTTCTAAAAATTCATCAACATTTAGAAAACTCCATGAATTTTAGAATAAATTTCGATTTTAAATAGTAGATAACTTTCCAAATTATTTAATAAATGATCAATTAAAAAAAGATTTATTCTAAGCTGATGATTTGAATTAAAATTATAAGCAGAGTCTATATATTGTAAACAGGCTATCGACAAGTTTTGTAGTTAACTCGGGTGTTCGGCAGGGAGATGCTCTATCCCCGATACTCTTTAATCTCATGTTGGAGTATATCTTTCGTAAAACTGAAACACCGCAGCGTAACATCTTATATCGCCAGTCCAATCAGGTGCTTGCATATGCAGATGACATATGCGTGATTGGACTGAATAGCAACGGAGTGAAAGAAATACTTGATCCGCTTGTAGAGTTTTCAGCTTCAGTTGGACTTCAGATCAATGAGTCCAAAACGAAATACCTGATCTCTGGTTTTAGGGACAATGGCACACCTGATTTTAGTAGTGGCCACCACACGTTTGAGGGAGTGATTTACGGCCCAAAACGCGAAATAGATGGTACCTACCGAGCTCTGTACAATATCGAGATCAGAGATCTGATGAAGATCCCCGATATTGTACATGAAATAAGATCTCAGCGAGTACGCTGGCTCGGGCACGTTCTGCGTGCTGATCCGGAACGAATTGTGCAGCGATCTCTGAAAGGAGAGCCACCATATGGTAGGCGCAGAGGTCGTTGCAGGCGACGATGGCTCCACGGTGTAGAGAACGACTTGGCCTTTTCAGATTGTCTTAGACATGCTCGGGATCGAAACCGCTGGAGCCGAATTGTTGACTCAGTAAGGGGATAGTAATGGCCTTTAAAACTGTTTTAATTAATATATTGTAAAATGTATTCAATTTTAGAATATTTCTTAGAAATTTAACGGATACATAAGTGTGAAACGGGTGTTGCCCTCATATATTTTAATTTGTTTTATAATGTGCTAAAAGGGATTACATCACACAATGATTTCAGTTTGAATACAGTTCAAAAGTACACTAGAAAATGGCTTAATGTCAAAAACTTCGCAGAACTATAACTATAATTAAATTTATATAAAACGTTAAAAATTTTCCAAATTTCGAATAAAATTAAAAAAGTTCCAGAATATTTTCAAATTTTTATTGATTCAATCGTGGGATTTGTAGTTAAACAAATTTGATATTTTTGTAAATTGAATTTCTAAATTTTGAAAATCAAAATATGAAATTAAATTTCACGTTCACTTAATTCTGAATTTTAACTCTGCTAATTATAAAATTAAAAACTCTTGAGATTTACCAATTCACTGTAGTTTATTTCATTATTAAATTCTTCAGAATTAAGATAAATTTCGTAACCGAATTTCACCAATACGATTCTGAAAGATAAAATTTACAGTTATTACAATTTGAATATGAAACGGTAATAAAAATCTCCAATTTATTGTGGAAATTTTTTGAATTTTAGAGCATTCCTCCAATGTTTCTAATATTCTAATTTCACAGATTTACAGAAAGTTCAGTACAGGTCTTTTGGAATATTTTACAAATTTTGAATTTTCAATTGAACTTATGATGATTTATATAAAATTTCCGCATACCACCCGAATTATACCGAGCAAATAGCACAGTGTTTAAATAGAGCCTTGGACCACAGAACCAGTAGAAAACAAAATACAAATATTCGATATGTTAGACGAACAGGTCCTTTATGTAATACTTATTTAATCCTCCAGGGCTATATTACCAATTTAACTTCCATCGAATGCCATTTCTAAGTTCTTCGTATTCACTGTAAACGAGCTCTGTGGAGACAGGTGCGCAATCGAGTAATGCATAAACTATACAGCAAGTAAAATTCGTAAATTTTAATTTCGAAGTAACCACATATTGAAAAAAATTAATTCAGCATTTTTCAGCACATTTTTAGCACAATTTTTTAAGAAACTTTCCCGATGTTCCGCTAGCCCAGTTTACCACTTTAACCAAGTTTGAATTGCATCCCAAATAATATTGCTAAATATACCATTTATTCTCAGCGTTTATTTCTAATTACTATATTTGTATATACATTCTATTAGTGGGGCATGGACAATAATACCGGAGTGAAGTTGTTCCTAAAAAATTACCTAAATAATGAAAGGATGTATTAGTATTATTTATATTACTAAAGTAAAGATTTTAGCCGCCCTCGTTAGCACAGTAAGTAGCGTGCTTGCTTTGTTATTCGAGGGTCTCGGGTTCGATTCCCGGTGGTGACCAAAAATCACGGTTGGGTGTTTTTAATGTGTAAGTTTATGTGTTTGTCCGGGTATTGAACCGTGGGCCGCACAGCTCAAATTTTAGTGGCATTGAGTGCTGGAGTAATCCGCCCAATTTTAATTTTTTTAAAGTAAAGATATAAAAAATCAGCATTTAAGCGAAAAATTGATTTGTTTTTAGATTTTCGTCATAGTTTAGGAATGGCAAAAAACGATCCGGAAACAGGTAAATCTTATTTAATCAAATTTCTGCAGCTCAACTAAATACTAATCAAGATTTGAAGAGGTCAACATCAATTTCACGATGTTTTTAGTTTTGTCATAGTTCTGGAATGACCAAAAATTGCTACGCGAAGGTTAAGGAAACAAATAAAAGAAAAATTCTCAACAGGTGGCGCAGTTCAATTCCATCGTTTGACAGCTCAGCATATTGTTTCTGATTTGATAATTTGAGCTGTGCGGTCACGGCTAAGTGACTTTCCGACATTATTATCATTTTGATTGATTTTTCAAGTTTCCATTTGAAATATATCATTGCGAATCTGTTGATTTTCAATTTCTGAGTGATTTTATTGATATTTCGATCACAAAAAATTGCCTTCATTGTTTTTGTTTGTCGGCGAAAACCTAACCCCATTTTAATTGGAATAGATCGGTAATCGATTTGTTTTGTTTTTCAAGTTGATTTCAAAAATAGTGAAATTGCCAGAGTTGCTTAATTCGAACCATTTCTTGCAACACATCAAGATGTACAATGATTGTTTTCAAATGACGTCGTTTGGTAGTGAACTTGTAAATGAATAAAATTACAATCCAACATTCAAGGTAATTTCACCAACACCAGCAATGAATGCTAATACACCAACACTAACATACCACAATATATACTAACACACCACACACAATACATGATACATCACGGTATAACACAAACTAACACTTATCTTGCCAACAAAACACAAAAATTACAGAATTTGACTCCAACTATACAGATTCACGGGAAAATTTTTCATCTTGCTGGATCGCTGTTGCTGCATCCAGATCAAGAAGACAAATATCTGCAAATATACTTTCTTGGAGATTTACATGATGAAGTAAATCGGCGTTGTGCTATATCTTTAATACAATGAAAAGAAAAATAGTTTAGCAATTGCAGCAAATCTTACACGAACACAATCCGCTCATCAAACTGTTTACCACTTCGTTGAAACAAATGCCATCCGATGATCACAGCATTGTCATAAAAGCGGACAAACGACCAGCAGGAACTCATGAACGGCAATACATTGCACCTCTACCTAGTGAAATATCAATTGTTGTAGTTGGTGAAAATTTGGAATGGCGGGATATAGTCATCATACGCCGAACTGGAAGCGCACTGCAGCGAATAAGTGAGACACATCGATTGTATGACGCACTGTAATATCCGTGTATGTAAATTTTTACGCAGATATTGTCCATAATTGGACGACCGGTTTTGTTTGTGACGGTTACTTGCAATCCAAAATGGCCAGATATTACGCAGTTATTGCATTCCGGTCAATCACCAAGCGATCGTCGCGACTTTACAGCACGAGTGTTCAAACAAAACTCACATGTTTAATGAACTTCAATGCGAAACAACGTGTATACGGTACTGTTCGATGCTGGATGTATTCAGTTGAGTGGCAAAAAAGAGCTTTGCCCGCACGCACACATTCACCTTTGGATGGTACCCAAAATTATGCCAGACCAAATTAATGACATCATTTCCTCCGAAATTCCGGATCCTGAGATAGATCCAGACTTGCACGAAGTGGTGAAGAGCAATATGCATGCTCCATGGACCATGCGGACAACACAATTTCACTTCGGTTTGTATATGTCCGACAATAAATGCCCAAAACATTATATCAATGTGATTTTATTTCGGAAACTCAGACTGATGGATGTATTCTATCGGCGTCGCTCACCAGATGATAATGGCGGAACAGTCATCACTCAATTGAAAGTGGATATCGTCGTTCACAACACATGCATCGTGCCATATTCGCTAATATTGTCTAAGGCATTTAAACACATATCAATGTTGAGTATTGCAGTACGGTGAAATCGATTAAGTATGTTTGAAAATACGTCACAAAAGGAAGCGATATGGCGGTTATTGGCGTTGAACGAGATGAAATCAGCAAGTCTCAAATGAGCCGTTATGTGAACTGCAACGTAGCACTCTGGAGAATATTTTCATTTGAGATTTATGAACATCATCCGACTGTTGTGCGGAATCTGGCGAAACGAAGTCAGTCGGATATTGAATTCGAAAAGTGTATCATTCAATCTATAATTGAAATTATATTATTGCGTCATCTGTTAACGATCGATAATTTTCGATCATTTTTTTATACTTATACGATTGTTTAGCTTGTTAAACTTCACTCGCAGTCGCATGGCTATAACGGGATTTAAACGATTTATTTGTTGTATACTATATACAAATCGATTAAGTGATCTTTCTATCACTGTAGAAATCTAGATAATATATTATTTTGATCGCTATATTCTCGTTGTCATTTCTCACATACACAATTTCGTTCATTCTGAAGAAAAAAAACAAAAAATATTCACTTTGTGTACAAAGGTAAAGAAGATACAGAGATACAAGCGAATGAATATCTTTATTATTATAATTTTCTTAACGATGATAATTTATTTATGATACATATTTATATAAATGTTTGAAGAATTTATTTTTATTTATGTGTAGATATTTTTTATTTTTTTAAATGGAAAAATAATAAAATTTATTTTAATGTTGTTATTATTGTATTATTCTGCGGTATTATTATTTTTTCGCGAATCGGTTTGTTATTTTTTTTTTTTTTTTTAATTTCTTGTATAGGTTTAATACTTTTTTCCAGCTTGTAAGTGCTTTGCTGGATTATTATTATCATTATTATGATGGTGTGTTGTTTGTACATGTATGTGTTTTTTTTTTTGAATAACATAAAACTACAAAATTATTTTCAATTTTATGATGTTTTGCACTTTTTTTGCTGCGCGCTATTTATATCCAAGTATAGCTAATTGTATGTTTTGTAAAACAGCTTTGTGCATAAAACAAAATACTTTAATTGTTTAATAAATGATTTAATGAATATTCCAAAATGCCAAACTGTCTACAGCGATTTTCGCTGTTTTGTGTTGGGGAGTAAATATAATAATTGCTTTATTAGTAAATTACCGAGATATCCATGTACACACATGTACGTACATATATACATACATAAATAATATATTCAACTCATATTGACCAATTTAAATTAATTTCAATTGGACGGGAAATTGTTCAGCTGGTTTCGATTTAATTATTTTATTGGAAAATTAGGTCTAATAAAATGATTAACTCGAAACCAGAATAATTTTCCGAATAATTTTAATTAATTGAATTTAGTGAATATGAGTCGAATCTACATAAATAAAGGTACTTTGACTGCCATTAAATAATTTGATTTGTCGTCGAATAAAAATATCCCACTGCGCGTTTTTAAAACAAGCTCGCGCTTATTATAGTATTTCATAATGTAAAATAAACGCGTGTTAAATATAATATAAACTGTTTTTTTTTTTAATTAAACCAAATATCGATTTAGTTACCAAAAAAATTTCGATCGAAATTAAATTACAGCGCGATCAAATTTGGTAATACATACAATTTAAATTAGTGATTGCGTTTTGGCCATTTAAAAATATCGTTGATTGGACCGATCACCATAAATGGTAAGGTAAGGAGTTGTTAAGCTAAAAAGTAAATAAGAATAATAATTATTATAATTTAAAATGTTATTATTATTATAAATTAAATTAAACAGTGTGATATAGGTTTTTTATGACTCTGGTTTTGGTTGTTGTTATACAAACTCAAATTGGTATATGCAAATTGGTGTTATTAATGAAAAATTTATGTTTGGTGTCTATAAGGTCGGTATTTTGGATTGTTAACGTTTGGCCATACTCATATATACATATATATAAAAAATAATTAATGGATGTTGTTTTGAAAATTTAAATAATTTTGATGGACATTTATCTATATTAAGTGCCAATGGCTTTGGGTATAAATTATTATTACTAAACTTATATATGTATTTGGTATGATTTAAAGTTTGGAAACGTACTGATTATTTCTTTTTTAGTTTAAGAGGATTATACTGCTGCCACACAGTATTGCAAGAAGTTAAATTTAATTTTAAAATTATCGTTGTACTCAAAATATTTATAAGATTGGAACCATTGCCAGCCTTCACAATCCTATTAATAATTTTTTTTACTCTATAAGCACGTTTATAACCACACTGCTTATAGTTAATTATTTCGATGTACAATGGTAACAACTTTTTTTCGTCGCGTTGAAATCGCGTCAAATAAAGAGCAAACGGAATATAACGTTGAACTGTAGAAAGGAAAAGTATTCTATGCTACTTGAGATAAGAGGAGGAGTCAACTGAATGGCGACCTTATACGATTAATGGAAGTTGAAAATATCCTTGGTATTCAAGGATTATATATGCGGTCATATTATTAATAAGGAGGTGCCATTTTAACGAGCATATTCTAATCATTGTGTAGGTGCAGAAGCAGTGATTATATAGTGATTATGATGGCAAAAATATGAAGAATTATTTAATGAATTTTTGAATGAATGAACCTATATACCTATACTATTCATGAAATTATCAAGCCCCATATACATTGCAAATGCGAATTTGAATTTTAAATTTTCAAATGCAAAATTTAAAATATCATCGTTAAATGTGAATGAAATTAACGCAATTTTAGAAATATGTAATTGCCGCTGGTGTTGCCTGGTAGTATTCATTGAATTAAGCGTGAAGTTGAGAAATTATAAGATATCGGGATTGCTGATTCTAAGTTTGGCCAATCCTGAAACGTGATATGTTATGATATTTATAGAGCAAAGGTCTTCTTTAATTTATTTAGGGAGGACCGCCCGCTCTCATAATTTTAGTTTCGAATTGAACGCATAGATTATTTTCATTGAGTTAATTTGAGAACATAAAAAAAATATCTAGCGCATATAAAGAGATAGCCTGCTTAAAGAACATTTTAAAAACATTTTCAACAACATCTAAAAGCGCAGTATAAAAAGATTATTACAAACTTATCACTCATCATCCGGTAATAAAGGAGGATGGTATCACTTGGTTGATGTTTCCTTTCGAATTATAAATGAGTCTTGACAATTCATCCTTTTTTTAGTTTAGGGTCAATGGTTCAATAGTCACAGCCTCAATTTAGTTCATTATCACAAAATGGTCCATCATTCGGGTAGCACTTATGATTTGCTGTATAAGCGGGCTAGGAGATGCTTCGTATCAGGTAGTATTTTATATGGAATCTTATATACGTATTAGGAATGGCCTATTTTTGAAAATTCGGGTAGCTGAATACAAAACTAGGGTAGCTGTATATGTAGAATATGTATATATATATATATATATATATATATATATTTGTCGTGTAAGTGGACTTTCAATTTGCCATAAACTTCCATGCTTCGGCTCAGGTCATATTTTATGTATGATCGCAGGTTCAAAATAATCAAAATCCTCCAAAACTTTTATACATATGAAATGTCTCATATTCGAAAATTGTCTACGTATACACCCCGTTGAAAATAATGTTCAGTTGGTTATAAGTCATTTAAATGTACCTAATTGTTCAAAAAATGAAAAAGCCACTGTACCTCAAAGTACCTCAACTTTGCAATTTTTATAAATTTTTTTTGACTGGAGCTAAGAATGTATAATTTTCAGGGAATTCTAGATGACATTGATCTTTAAAATTCATGAAAAAAGGTTGAAATTTAAAGATTGATGTCGTCTAAAATTTTTAATAGGAATTACTAGTATCGAAGTTTATAAAATGTAGAAACTCTTTTAGTGTATAAGAGGCATCGTAATCTAAATGGATAGCCCGCTTTTACGACAAATTATAAGTGCCAGCTACCCAAATTAATGTATTAGGCCATTTTGTACTTATAAAATGTGAGTGAGAATTTTAATTATTTTCAACCTGATGCCACATTATTATTATTATTAAAGTTGGCTGGAACCTAAGCAGGTTGTGGCAGGATGCCACATAAAATATGACGAAATATAAATATATCTATTGATTCAAATTTATACCATAAATTATAAATGAATGGATTTTGTAATTCCAAATACATATTATGTTTAATTATTAATTTTACACCAGAAAAGTATAAAAAATGTTCATTAAATTAATTGCAATTTCAAACAAATATATAATTATGAATTATGTCGAAAGTGTAAATTTTATTCGCTTAGAAAGTGTCTACTGTGACTAAAAGTTATAACTTTTGGGACTAGGTGTCAGTTTTATTTGTGCGATGTTAACATCCTCACATAGAACTGAAGTAATCCATCACACTCTAAAATCGTTAAAACTAATGAATTTCCAAGAATATATTGGCGATTGATCATGCATCGATAAAAGTGCTTTATTGGTATCTCGTCGAAGCAAGTTTTTGCTGTAAGCTTAAAAAATTATAGTTGCGAGAAATGAGTTGCGGGACGATTTATCTTCATTGGATGCAAGTTTTACGTTAATTTAAAAGATGATGGATGCATTCACAGATACATGTGGGAGTGTATTTATTGCCGTAATCTTGCAGAATTGAGTACCCTTATGCTACACTTACTTGGTAACATTATTGCCAAATGGATATGAATTTGTACCTATGGTGTCAATTGTTGGTCAGAAAATCCAAAGGGAGAATCTCCAAAGCTTCAGTAAGTGCACTCCTGAGTGTTTATACGTATATATGTATATTAGCTTGCTGTTCTTTGAAATTTCATCAACCATTTCAGATTGATCATGATTTATAAAGCTGCCACCAAATAACAACCCCATATTAAAAACCTTGGGCCTGACCACTTATGTGGAAATAAATTTACTAAATTTTGATTTGACAGAGTCTAACGCCAACTCGTGCATAATAGCTAGGCAGGTCTGACAAACTGGAAAGATCCGGATCTAGATCTTTCCAGTTTGTCAGACCAACTCAAAACGCTTCGGCGCCACTGTATTAGAATGGTCGGTGGATCTATTACATACCACTTTCTTCTATCTAATATATATAGGTAAACTAGCTGGCAAACTGGGCGTGCCTGCATATGATTACTGTCGTTGCTGCGAAGACGAGGAGGAGCAGTACTTCATTTACTTTGCTCCTGTTCTCGTCTAGCGTAAAGCAGAATAAAATGTATGGAAGCCCACATCAGGATTACCTAAAGGGTTTTAATGAGATCGATGTTAGGAATATTGAAAGCTTTGTGGAATTCTCAGGATGGTATGATGGGTATAGGAGGGAATTTTTGAATGTAGTACAGCTACGGACCAGTTTGTGTCCATGTTAGCCCCTTGGTACAGCCACCCTAATCTGACCAGTTATTAATTAAAAGTCTCGAAATGTTGATCTCTGTAAAATCATTTTAGAATTAAATTAATTGCACTGAGCGTTATATTTACGCAAGCAATTTCTCACGATCAGGTAACTTACATATATGTATACAAATACAAGTTGAAACATTTCCATTCATTTTTTTTGCATTTGGAACGTTAATAAATTTAAATTCAAGACTTTACATGCGAAGTCAAGCCCAATACATCCTCATTATAATAAAATAAAATTCACTTCTTCTAAATAGATTTATTATAAAAATTTAACTACACCACATCCAAAAAAAAAAAAAAAAATAGTCATGCATAAAATTTATTTTTACATAATGTTCACCCTGCAGGATTTGAACCTTATATATAAATATATACTCTACACGACCAAAGAACATACGAGTACATATACATACCGAGTATAGCTATGTACATACTCGTATGTGGAAGAACACAAAAACACAGAGAACAAAAAAAATAAAAGTTGAATTGGAAAAACCATAAGAAAATTATGTTGTTATAACACAGAACAAACATAAATTTTCATTCATACAGAGTTATAACATAAAAAAGTCACATAAAACATATTTTTTTTGTGTATTCAGTATATTGTACATGTATTATATGCTTCATGTTTAAGAATTCCATACTCACAATTTCTGTGTTCGGTTGAATTCCTTCTGGTTGAATAATAGAATTTTTGAGATTTTTATTTATTCATAAATCGGAACTTGGTCGGTTATATTCTTGATATATACATATATAATGTAGTATATACATATGTCTAAGTAGTATGGGTTGATTGTACAGTCGATCGATTTAATTTGTACCTTAATTTATAAAATATAAGATATGGCTATATGTATGTATTATAGGATGCTTTATAATACTCACTCGGCTTTGGACCGGTGATTAACAGATTTCTGACTACGTTAAAAAATATTACCTTTGGTTTATTTGGATGTGAGCATGTAAGCATAAGAGTGCATACATTTTGTTGGTGGTTTTGGCACCAGGAGATTAGGCTTTACCTAAATTGGAAGCACGCAAAATAGAACTGGTCGTAAGCATCATAATTATTCTTGTTTGAGAGGTTAGGAATATACTTAGAGTTAAGATTTTTATTATCTAAATGGTATATTTTATATAGAGTTACACAAGTTTAAATCATAATAAAACAAAGAAATATATTTTTAATATCAATGAAACGGGCTTTATTGGATAGAACAATTTATGACATTAATGTTTAAATATGATTTGGGTCATATGGCCGCCACGGCTGGCGCAATCTGGAACACCAATTTTCACAAACTTTTCGCAACATTTGCGGCCTTATTTCGCCAATAACTCTTCGAATGTTGATTTTCAGGTGTTCAATTGTCTCTGGTTTATCGACGTAGACAAGTGACTTTACATAACCCCAAAGAAAATAATCCAATGGGGTTAAATCACACGATTTTGATGATCTTTCATCAAAAGTTTCTTTGAGTAAATCAATTGTAGCGCACATGTCAGCAAGATTAATGCGCCAGCGAATCGAGGTACGATTTTTTTTTAATCATCTCCCTATACCGCTTACCATTGACTTCTGAACATTGTTTTTGAAGACATATGGACCAATGACTCCGCCAGCCCATAAAGCGCACCAAATAGTAATTTTCTGTAGATGTAATGGTGTTTCGACAAAAGCTTGTAGGTTATCCTCACTCCAAATGCAACAATTCTGTTTATTTACGTGCCCATTCAACCAAAAATGGGCTTCATCGGAGAATAAAATTTTGAATGGAAATTCAACATCAATATCAATTTGTGCTTTAGCCCATTCGCACAAGTTTGTGCTTCACACCATTCGCACTTTAATTCCTGCACAAGTTGAATGTTGAAAGCTTTTAAGCCAAGATCCTTTCGTAAAATCTTCCATAAAGTGGTAGGACACAACCCCAGTTGCTGAGAACGGCAACGAATTGATTGATTTCGATCTTCTTCAATGCTTTCCTGTAAAGCGGTCACACCTTCTTCAGTGAGCAATGTTCGGCATCTCACGGGATGCACATTATCATTAAGAGTAAACGTGGTCCGAAAACGATCTATTGTTTTTCGAATTAGCCGCTCTGAAGGACGATTATGTACTCCATGGATGAAGTGCACGATAAGTTTGACGAACAGAACCATTATTTTGATAAACAATTTCAACAGTTTGCAAGCGTTGCTCTGATGTAAGTCTATTGATAATGAAACGTCAAACCAAACTAAACAAAAAGCAACTATCAGCTGATAAATGGGTTGTCAAATAAAGCAGTGTTGCCAACTCAAAGTTGTGAACCTCTAAAAAACACACCCTTTACATGTTTCTTCACAATACTCCAATCGACAAAATAATCCCTCCGTTTGAAAGGTAGGTATATTTTATATCGTTAAAAAAATAATCATTGAAAAATTGTAAAAGCTGCCAAACTGGCGGCCATAAAATGACCTACGGTTTTCACACGTTCAGTTCTAACGATGATTTATAACGTAAAATCGTTTTTAACACATTCTTACTGCTGTTTATATTTAACAAATATGAAACATTTTATTTTCGCTACCGTTTTATTTAATCTTTGCCACTTCATCCACATCCTAGATATTTTTAAAAAATTTGCTTTCATAAAATGCACTTTAAAAAGGTCATTAAAAAATTATTGAAAAATATATTTAGAACCTAGGTAAAGTGAGAACTTTAAAACAACAGACTACCATATAAATAAACTATAAAATTGGTTAGGACCTTCATTTAATTATTAATTAATGAATTCAATTAATTATTTTCAGAAACGACTAATTGAATTATCTGTGGGTTAAATAATTTAATATGCATTTAAAATTTCCACCCGCTACGAAAAATAGTTGAAAAGTTAGCCTGTGACAGATATAAGACAGACATACAACGAAGTCGATATTTTATGTATACGAACCTAACTGTCAAACATTTACTTCCATTGGTATGCTCGTTTTTAGAAAAGAAAATACTGCACGCTCAAGTAAATGTTGAATTTACTTGATTATTCGCTCAAGTAAATGTTGAATTTACTTGATTATTCGGCCTCATTCATTGAATTAGTTTCACACAGTTATATGGAACTGTCGAATGTAGAACTTCTGCATTTATTGATGACACGTTTATTTTAAATTATGGAATATTTGCAATAATATGCAAATAAATAATATATGAAAATTTATAATTAAAATCCTCAACAATTTAAGCAACAAATTTTGAATCTAAATATTTGAAATTGAACATTTTTGAGATATGTATATCAGAATAACTATAGGGGTTTCTAACAAGTTTAAAATTTGTAGGCTAGAAATTTGTTTTTGGAAATTTTATAATCAAAATTTTAAAATTAATTATGTATTTACTATTTTCATAATTTGTAATTTAAAATTTTGAACTTAGGTTTTTTTTTTGGACAACTTAATTTTTATAATTTCGAATTTTTAGAATTATACATGTCTTAAATAAAACTAAAAATTTTGATTCTTGACTTTTTAGAATTGGAAATTTTCACATAATTAAAATTTCAGTAATAATAATAATTAAGATTTCGCGCTGGGTTTAAAAAATAAAGTTACCGCTTAGTTCGTAAAGCGATATTTTTGCATCTGAACCAGGTTACAATACTTCCTCAGAAGCGTATATGTGGCTTGAGATTAAAAAATTAGGTTATGGGCTTGAACGAAAAACTCATGAAAATATGGATGTTCCATCTAAGCAAAGAAATCTCGGAACACACTGAAAATCCACGTTCAGTCGCTTGCCCAAATTTGGATATAGTATGTTACGCATTTTTTAATTTCTACAATATTTCCCGAAACCCTTGAACTATCTCTCTTTCGTTTATAGCTACAGCTTCTTTGCGAAATTTTGGTTCAAATTTCTCCGAAAGTAATTGTAATATTTTCGGGCCAATTGGTTCAATAGTATGTATAGATTTATATATTTTATTTTTAGGTAGCTCAAATCCCACAAACGTTAACCTGTCAACTGACGTGACTATGCGTATTTGTAAATAGTCATTATTGTAATGGTTTGCGTCTATTTAAAAATTGTAATGTAGGCTTTAATTTTTAAATGTGCTTTATACAGATTAATATTTCCGCCTTACAGCTCCAAACTTAGTTCAGATAACTCCTGAAGCGCATCACACATCACACAGTCTAAAATCCAAAATAAAATCAAAATTTCCCCATACTACCGAAATAAAACGAAAACTTGATGCTACCCATCGAGTGGACAAAATTCTTCCAACTTTTGGTTGTTGAACTTCTAACAACCTTGCAAATTCGTGTAATTCCGTGCAATTCTTAGGCGATAAACAACATTAATCTTATCTATGAATGTTTTCAATCTAAAAGTGTTTACAACTGCTCTTAATGTGTTTACTATACCGCACTAGTTCCAGTCTGTGTTTGGCCCAATGCCAAACAAGGTTGGGGGAAATTCATGATTTAGTAAACTGCAGATTAAGACTTACGTCTTAACATTATCGCCATACCATCACAAGCTACACCAACTAAGTAAGTGCTCAAAAACTGTTTCGTTTTGCAGTAACAGCTGTGTAAACATTCTATATATACAGTAGTACTTTGAAAATTCACTTTGCCGTTGTAATTTGAAGTTCTATCTAATCAATGAAAACATTCCATATTCCACAAGGATCATCCGAATGTAAATAATCAACTCTGTTTTTACTTAGTGTCGTTGTCAATAATTATCGATATTTTGGTTTTTGATCCAATATTTCATTTACTAATGTTTTTATGATTTCCGTACTGTTTATAATTTTTGTGCAGGCAAGTTTGCAAAATTCTGCACATATTTATACCATTTATAGTTCTTTTAATGCATCTATAATTCCGTTTCATAATTATTCCTTGCGTTCATAATTTACGAGGTTTTATGTTTGGCTCTACTTTCACCATTATGTGAGGCATCCTCCGTTTGAACTTCAATTATCATTCGAATTTTATTCATGGTATTACAACGTTTTTTTACATTTGCAGCTCATTTTTTATTTAGCAGAATCACAAATCGATCCATAAGGGCAAAATTATTTACGACTAATACATTTAAGCAAGGATAACACCATCGATTACGGTTTTAAGATCACAAAATTCGTAAAGTTAATTCAGGCAATTTTTTTTAAATATTTAAAAATATTTGGGATTCTGTCGAATTATAAATTTACGATTTTGTCTGTTTTGAAAACATAATATTATGTAGTATAAAATCTCAAAAAATAATAATGGAACATTTCCCGAAAAAATGTAATAAAACCGACTTCAAAGATATATCGCACTGTGCATTGTCTAGTACTGATTTTTGTAATTTCAATACTAAATTTTAATCGAGCCAAACCACGCCAAACTCACATTGTACAATAAAACGCATGAAAAATTGTCTAACACTAATACAAGACAATTTTTCGTGTATTTTATAGTATTTGTGACTACTTTGAACGGTCGCCTAAAGTTTGGTATCGAGAAGTTGTAATATTTTGTTTATGTGTTGACTTTTTTATATTGTATTTCTTCTACTCACGTAAACTTGTGCAGACGTATAACGAAAAACACATATTTTACCGGTAGTGAATTTCAATTTCAATTTTTAAATATTTTATTTCGCATAATTTTAAAATTCGAATGTTAAATTGTTAAAATTTATTGTACGAGTATTTCATTTTTCGATTTAACATCCAACATTAAAATATGAACTACTCTGGTTTAAGCCACCTGAATTCGCCAACGATACTGCGGCGAAGATTTACATAAGTGAAGAAGAAGACATCGATCTAAACCATATTTCGAAAATATAATTACTGGCTGGCATGAAGACTTAATTTGATAATGAAGATAATTATAAAAATACAACCGTAGAATAAGGACCAATAATGGATCAAGGACTTATTGTGGAACCTATAACACAACGAAGAATAATTATTCAAAATCGATACTGGGAAATGATGATTATTTATCATTGTGTGCAAATGCGATAAATTCATCATTTATCAATAATGTGGTAGAGTATATCAAAAATTACGCGGCTGAAAAAAATATAAAGTGACAAACATGAACCCTAATACTCAAAATGAGCTTGTGTCCAAATGGATTAGGCGACCAATGTTTGAAGAAATATTCACAGTCGGTTGAGCTATATACCATTGCTATAGCATACCTTTTTGATATTTAGCGCAATTGGGACAACAATTTGGGGCTGGGAGAATCTGTGATACTCAGCTTTGCACAGTAAATAAAAGATAGTTATCCAGGAACCCATTTTTCTCTTTATTTTGATAAATTTTTCAACAAACCAAATCTTGTATATGCGTTGAACTATGCGAAGTTTGCTAGTACGGGAATACGTCGTGAAAAAAGGCTGACAAATAGTTGAAACCTAAAGGACATTTTTAAAATTTTATTGACAAAGAAAATAAATAATCTTATACTGGCCAGATGGAAGGACATTGTTTTGGGCGAAATCCAGTAAAAACAGCACGTCAATATGTCACTCCTCACTGAGCGAAAAAAAGGGATATATACTTCAGCCTATGCCGCAGTTAAAATGTACAACAGGATTATTGGTATGGCGTTGATATATTGGATCGGCATATTTTAAATTAATTCCTCTGCAATAATAATGTAACCAGTGTGATAAATTCTGAATTAAACTGCTTTAAATTTTCAAAAATGAAGTTTTTTGTGAAGAATGTTTATATTTTTTATATTATTTAATTTTAATAAATAAATATACATATATAACACAAAAATCTGCGTACGTAGCACAAAATAAATCAGGAACTAGCAGCATTGGCTAAAAGTTTGTATTATGATAATCCTAAATTAAATTTACCAGAAAAATAATTAAAAATTTAAAAAAATCGAAACGAAACCAGTGTAATAGGCTATTAATAGATATGTATATTTGATTGACAACAATAAAAAATTTCAAAACCCCAATGCATATGATCATTCATTTTTATGAATTGTGCACATTTTGCAATTTGTTTAATTTCGATTCATTGCCATTGACTATTGTATGCAAATTTTATTCCGATGTTCGAACTTTAGTCCTTAAATTTTATGTACTTCTTAGTTTCTACTACATTTTTCAAAATTTTTGTGAAATTTGTGTGACACAAAATAATACGCTCTCAACCAATAAGAACTAAAGAAAAGTAAAAAGAAACGAGTTGAATCATGCGAGCGCCTTTATTATTTATTCTCTATCGCCTTAGGGGTAGGGATTCCCCTATATTCACACATACATTGTTTTTGTCATTCCGTGTCAAACTAAAATTCAATTTGAAATTATTTACTAAATATTTTCTCTAAGTACTGTGCTTATGCATAATTCTGGTGTAATTATAATTGATTTGTTTAGTATTTTTATAATAATAATAATTATAATAATCGATAAATGTTATAATTAAAAGGTATTTTCAACAAATAGAAAAATACGGTGAGTTGACCATACAATTTCTATCTGTTGAATGTTATGTTCATATTTTATTTTGAACGCTGTGTGGTTTAATTGCATTTAAGGGATACGCTTAGGGCCGTCAACATCCACAGCAGCCATTACATAAACCGATTCACCAAATCACGGAAATGATCAAGGTGATGAATGTTTGAGTAATTCAACCGTCAATCCGCCAAAAATAAAAAAAATATCCTTGTTTAAAATATAAAAGTTAGATATCCTTGGCTTAAAAATTTGAATGGCAACTCATATTGTAAATTATGTAATAAAACAATGGTGAACAACATAGCGCATATTGCCAGAAGTTCAAAAAATTGACGAGTCGTTATGAAGCAAAAGGTGTTAAAAAAATCAATTGAAATTATGAGTGTGATCTATGCTATACAGCATGAATTATCATTCACTATATATAGGATTCATTGCCGAAGACAATACTCAAAATATCACCTAATTTTGTACCAGCACAACAATTAAAATGCTGCCGTACTAAGGCGAGAGCTTACATCAACACCATAATCGGGCGATTTGCTGCTGAAAAGATATCAAAAATCTTACGTAACCGTTATTTCTCAATAGTAATTGACGAAACGACAGATTTGACAACCAAAAATCAGTTAGTTATAATAGTTCGTTATTTCGATGAAGTTTTGAATAAAGTTATTGATATTTTTTTTGGTTTAATAGAACTAGATGCTTCCACATCTTCAGAAATAGTTGAAGCTTTAAAAAATATTTCTGAGCTTGAAGTTAAGCTTTAAAAATATTATTGGACTTGCAACTGATAATTTTTTGGGGTGTTCTTGCCATTCTTTAGCAGTGTGCATTAACAGTGCCTTAAAATATTTACCTGCATCGATTGAAAAGAACATATAACCACTTTTCTCACAGCCCAAACAGATTACATGACTTCTCGAATTTACAAAATGATTTCAATCTACAAAATCATAAAATATTAAGAATTTGTAAGAAACGGTGGTTGTGCGTTGTTGCCTGAATTTTGGAACAATGGGAAGCGCTAAAACACTATTTTATACTTTATTGTTTTGAGGTGAAGGATAAAGAAAAAGTTGTAAATGCTAATGACATTTCTGATTTTTTGGGTAATAATTCATTTAAATTATACTTATTTTTTTGTATCATATATTTTAAAGCTTGTTATAATAACCTTAATAAGAATTTTCAATCTGAAAATCTCAAATTCATAATTTAAGTTGTGCCATTAAAACCGTTTATACGGAAATTTAGAAAATTTTTATGATGAGAATAATCATCTTCCTCTAGCTTCTACATTCTATGCGTTCAAATAAGCAAACGGTTTCAACTTACCGATAAAAAATTGGATATGCTTGGTTAAAGCAATATAGAAGAAATTGTAGACGGTAGTATGCCTTCGATTCGACCATTGGTGGTTAATTTTCCTTTTCTTTCTCGTATTAAACGAACAATGGCGTACTTTAATTATTGGCATAAAGCAATTTGTTCAAAAATTGATATTTCATCCGTCGCCGTTCAAAATTGGGTGAAAATAAAAAATGTCAAAAACCAATTAGGAGATTACATTTATGTCGAATTGGCAGATTACATGTTAGTTCTTATTTCACTGCGGCATAGTAGCGCTTCTGCAGAAAGGGCAATATCCTATTTAAATAAGATAAAAAACAAAAAAACTAATAGGCTCGAAACTAAGAGCGTTCAAAATATAATGTTTTCGAGAACATTACTTGTGAAATTTATGTTCCTGAAGAAAATTTATCCAAATTTGCTTCAAAGACTGTGTCCGAAACCTGTGATAAATATTTTTTAGTACAGAATTTTGACATTATTTGATAATTATTCCCCTACATTCACAAATTTTTATTATGCCGTCCGAAATGTATAATAAATCTCCCCACCTCAAATGCCTCACCACGTTTAAACGTCAAATTTTTGTGTAAATGAACGCCATTATTCAGTCGTGTTTTTCTTGTAATAATAAATTCGTGTCGATAATTTTATAAAATAAAAACTAATTTAAATAAAGGTTTATTAATATTTATTATTATTTTTATTATAATAATTATTTTTATTAATACAAATTTTGTTGTGTTCTGTGTAAAATTGTGTTTGTGATAAATAAAAAAATAAATTTGAAAGTGACATTGAATTTTTTTTACAATAAAATGGATCCAGAAATAGCAATGCAAAACCAAGCATCAAAATATTCATCAAAATATTTATATACAATTAAAACCTATATTAATTAGTTTAAAAAAATGGCTAATGCTGAAACAGCCCAAGTAATAGCACTACCATTACCTCCGGCGCAGTATGTGAATTTATACACAGAGGAAAATATACGTAAAAATTGTTCCACGCGACCTCCACCACCCATCCATGAAACATACTCTATGTTTGGCAATTCGTTTAACAACGATGACACTATAATCAGACCTCTTGAAAAGAGGTAATGAAGGACTCCTTTGGTTTATATAAATCATGATCATATTTCTAAAAGTATATTTCATTTAGATTGAAGATTTAAATCTTCTATTCGTCCACATCCACCACCACCTGCTAAATGAATTTCGGCCACATCAGGCGCGTGAAACCCTTCGCGTCATTATGGAGATGCAAAAGAGGCAACGAGTTGAGACTGCTGAACGATTCCAAAGACATTTAGAGAAGGTGAGAGAGATTGTCAAAAATCCATTCGCAGCATTACCAAACAGTATACATTTGGACAATAAACTCATGTTGCCTGATAATTTTCTCGATATGGATAACGATTCACAGAATAATGGGGCGGGTGAAGATGGGATTTATCCTTACGACAGACTTATGTGCAGTATTGTAGATGATTTACTCTTATAATTAAATTAATAACATTAAATATATTAAATTGTAAAGGTTTTATTTATTAAAAAAATCATTTTTGTATATTCGAACTTTTATTTATTTTTATTTATCATTTAATCATTTCATTTTACATTAATTCAGTGTGTGTGTTCATATAAATTATATATATGCTCGTATGTATATAAATAGTATCATCCCGCCAAAAACATTATAAAATTTCGATCCATCCGCCATTTTATATGTATACAAATTTTTTTCTATTGCTCGGCCTACAACACAATGATATAATTTATTTGTTCGTATCTGTCAAAAATTATGATAGCGATAGACTATAATAATTTGGGTGTCTTAGGTTTTTGCATGTAAATGTCAAATTTCTGTACTAAAAAATATTTATCACAGGTTTCGGACACAGTCAAAATACAAATTTAAAGAAGGAAAATTTGAACTTTTATAAAAAAAGCATTCCAAAAGGTGGCATCACTGATTGCTGCCACACATCTATCTGAAACATTACCTTTAACTTAACAAATCACATAAATCATGTATACATAATTTGTTCACAATTAATTACAAATTTCAATCATGCATACTACACGTATTTATAATAAATTAAAAAGAAGAAACATAATTTAATTTAATTTATTCGAATTGGTTTTAATTAAATTTGCCACAATTTTAATTTAGTGTAGACTCACACTTTGAGTCAATTGCAAGAAGATAAATTATTTTTACTATTTATGTACATACCTATATGTATGTATATATATATATATAGATATATATATATATATATATATATATATATATATATATATATATATATATATATATATATATATATATACATATATATATATATAAGAATACACGCACAGTCTTAAGCGCGCTTGATGTATTGCGTATAAATAATATTTAAAACGAAAAAAATAATTAAATTAAAAAATAAAATTGTAAATTCAGCGTTAAAATAAAAAATAAAATATTAGAAGAAATTTATTTATTTTTTATTCCGTTTATCAAGATTATAAAGAAGATAATCTTTCATGACTTTAAGAAAAAAAAAATAATAAAAATAAGTATTATTGTGTATATAAATATAAATAATAATAATCATAATAAAAAATACCTTTAAGAAAAGAAAATAAGAGAAAACAAGAAAAGGCGCAATATTATAATAAATGAAATAAATAATTGTTATTATTATTATTATTATTATTATTATACGAGTGTAAAAATGTATAATAAAAAAGTTTTAATTTTTCCTTTCTTTAAAAATATTTTTTAATTAAATTTTAATTTATTCCTATTGTTAGTAGATGTCAAAATTTAAAAAGTACTTTAAAATTTACTATATTTATTCGTTAACATAATACATATATTTTTTTCACTATATATGTGATTGGAAATTGGTTGTTGTTATACTATTGTTTCATAACTTTGTTGTACATAAGATGCGATGATGTAAGAAGAGGTGGAGATTAATAGAAAATATTAATCCATCAATCCGCAGTCAAATGATTGAATATGAAGTATTATATACAAGAAAATTGTTTAGTGTGGTTAGCTTAACTATATATTGTATACTCGTATATATGTATATATATATAGTAGATCGTTTTTGTTGTTTATATTATGTAGAAATGATTGATTTACCAAAACTATATGCATGTGAATGAATATTGTAAATTGATGAATTTCGAGGAGTGGGTGGAAGCTAAAAAATTAACTAACATAATTGTTAAATTTATGTAATCATATAGTTCGACGAACTACTGTAACTTGATTAATTCCCTCTAATAAATTAGAATAATTATAGTATATTAATTTCAATAAATCGAAATTGTCACTTTATATAAGAGACAATGTACACCTCCATTATATACAATACATATGTATATAGGTATATGTAAAATATATATTCAATTCGTTTCCCCGTTGCGCATTGGTGAAATTAACTTTTTCAATAGAACTTTTATTTTAATTTAATTTAATTCTTTTTTCTCTAAACATATAATTTTTGTACTCGTATATATGTATTCAAAAACTATAAATTAAAATAATCTAATTTGTGCCACCTGTCATGTTCATATCATTATTAAGAGATATAAATTAATAGTTGCTTGTTCTAATAGTGGTTTGTTTTGTATTTTGGTAGATCAAAAAAAAAAAAAAAAATACAAAATTGAGGGCAAAACATGATGTTCATTAATTATATTTTCTCACCCTATACAATTGTGTATCTATATAGTAAACTAATCAACGGATTTTTATTTTATAAAATTTATAGTGTTTGTAACTCTATTAATCGTTTAGGTCTATTATTTTATATAGGTTTTGTGGTTACTCGCATTTCAGCAGAAATAACTGGAATAGAAAATAAAATCATAAATGGTATATGCAAGGATAATCACATGGAGTTCGGTGATAATTTATTATCGAATAATTTAATGACTCTGTAGGTAGTTAGATTACTTAGTTACCAGTATAGTAAGTTCTATTCTGGTGTGAATGTATGTGAATAAATCCGCAGCCATGATTAATGAACGGTTTTCTATGTATGTGACGAGAGCCCAAGTTCCATCCCCGAAAAATACGAGGGCAACACTAATGATTAGTAGTCACAACATTTTTTGCACTCCACCCCGAATAAACTATATATATATATATATATATATATATATATATATATATATATATATATATATATATATATATATATATATATATATATATATATATATATATATATATATATATATATTTATATATATATATATATATATATATATATATATATATATATATATATGTATATAATATATATATATATATATATATATATATATATATATATATATATATATATATATATATATATATATGTATGTAGATATAAATATATATCTATATATATAAAATTCAAATAGGGTTCAAATATTTGGGTTCTCTTATCACTCACGATAACAGTGTGGGTGAGGATATTAAAGTGCGGCTGGCAGCTGGCAGTCGTTCTCTGTATCCTCTAAGGCCACTGCTAAAATCTAAACACTTATCAAGTGCCGTGAAGCTGAAGCTTTACAAAGCGTTGATCAGGCCCGTTGTTATGTTTGGATGTGAAAGTTGGGCGCTGACGGATGAATACGAGAGATGGCTCCTAACATTTGAGAGAAGAGTCATGCGTGTGATCTACGGCCCAAAACGCGAAATAGATGGTACCTACCGAGCTCTGTACAATATCGAGATCAGAGATCTGATGAAGATCCCCGATATTGTACATGAAATAAGATCTCAGCGAGTACGCTGGCTCGGTCACGTTCTGCGTGCTGATCCGGAACGAATTGTGCAGCGATCTCTGAAAGGAGAGCCACCATATGGTAGGCGCAGAGGTCGTTGCCGGCGACGATGGCTCCACGATGTAGAGAACGACTTGGCCTCTTCAGATTGTCTTAGACAGTATGAAGACCATGCTCAGGATCGAAACCGTTGGAGCCGGGTTGTTGACTCAGTAAGGGGCCAGTAATGGCCTTTAATACTGTTTATTATTATTATTATATATAAAATTCTCTTATCACAGTGTTTGTCCTCGAACTCCTCCAAAACGGCTCAACCGATTTTAATGAAGTTTTGTATATATATTCGGTATAGGTCTGAGAATAGGTTTTTATCTATTTTTTATGCTCATAAGTGCAATTGTTTAATAAATATTAATAATTTATTAATTTTCAACCTCGGTCGATTACCATTTCAGTGTAATCTTCAAGTGAATTTATTAATTTGGATTTGAATTTTGTTTATCACAGTAGCAGTGATTATTTTTTCCTGTCTGAAGGTGCTATTCCACTTGACTGAATTGACTGATAGTAAAACTAAAGGAAGATAAAAATATAGATTTGCTTGTAAGCGAATGAAACAAAAACCCTTCTCAGTCAAGAAATATTTGTATCTGTAGTAGTGTGACTGCCATAAAAAGTATCAAATTGAGAACATTTTATGGCAGTCACACTAACACCCATGCATAAAATTAGTATATGATGAGAAATATTTTTCGCACACTATGGTTATAACTATGGTTATAATAATAACAATGATTATTATTGTTTTATAGCGAAGTGTCATTCGAAGTGTCGAAGTGGAACTTCCCCTTAAAACTTTGCTATAAAAAATTTAAGATACAAAAACACATAACGTTTTTAGGTAGAGATTTTTTTAATTTTTACGGAAAATATACTAAAAAATAAAATTCTGATATGAGTATTAATAATATTTAATTTTTAGATAATTTTGAGATGTAAAACTATCCGACTTATTAGTAATATTAATTTTTTTTACATAATTTGGTTATGATTTTGTGAGCTATCAAAATTTCTCCTTAAAATTTTGCCATAAAAAAAATAAAAAAATAAAAACTTGTCTTTGTCTATTACATAGCTTTTTTGACTTTTTTCTCTTTTCCGCTTTTTTTACTATCAGTCAATTCAGTCAAGTGGAATAGCACCTAGGTGCTATTCCACTTGACTGAATTGACTGATAGTAAAACTAAAGGAAGATAAAAATATAGATTTGCTTGTAAGCGAATGAAACAAAAACCCTTCTCAGTCAAGAAATATTTGTGTCTGTAGTAGTGTGACTGCCATAAAAAGTATCAAATTGAGAACATTTTATGGCAGTCACACTAACACCCATGCATAAAATTAGTATATGATGAGAAATATTTTTCGCACACTATGGTTATAACTATGGTTATAATAATAACAAAGATTATTATTGTTTTATAGCGAAGTGTCATTTTTCATTTCGTGATAATGTTGTAGTGTAATAATGTTGTTATGTAGGTAATGAATGATATAAATGCTGTCAAAACTTCCCCTTAAAACTTTGCTATAAAAAATTTAAGATACAAAAACACATAACGTTTTTAGGTAGAGATTTTTTTAATTTTTACGGAAAATATACTAAAAAATAAAATTCTGATATGAGTATTAATAATATTTAATTTTTAGATAATTTTGAGATGTAAAACTATCCGACTTATTAGTAATATTAATTTTTTTTACATAATTTGGTTATGATTTTGTGAGCTATCAAAATTTCTCCTTAAAATTTTGTCATAAAAAAAATAAAAAAATAAAAACTTGTCTTTGTCTATTACATAGCTTTTTTGACTTTTTTCTTTTTTCCGCTTTTTTTACTATCAGTCAATTCAGTCAAGTGGAATAGCACCTTAAGTGTTCAAAATGATGGCCTGAATTTTGTATTTTTGAAATTTAATAATAAAACTTGAAATTAATTTTGAACACTTATTTAGATTTACAAAACTGAATAAATTGTTTTGATGACGAATTTCGAGTATTTCCAATGAAAACGTGATGTTTTTTATTTCAAACGTATTGCAGAATCGAATGCGTGTGTTCTAAGAAGGAGAAATTGAAAAAATTAAATTTCGTCGATTACAACGCCATCTATTATGATATATATATTATATATATATACATATTTTTGGATTTTTGGAACTGGATTTTTTTTGTTATAGTTGTTGTTGCTTAAGATACAGAGGGTGAAATATTTGTTAATTTGTTGAAAATGGTAATGCATTTATTCAAATATAAAAAAAAGTATTTATAAGGATTAAGAATTTATTACAAAAATAGTACCGTCTTTAAGTTTCTCACTTTCAAAATGGTCGCCAAAATAGTTTTTCTCACTTTTCCAGAAATCGGATTTGTTTTTTAACTTTTATTTTTTTATTTTTTTTGCCTTCAATTCTATAAACCATATCAAAAAACAAAATAGCTATTATTTTTCATTTTCTTGCAAAACACGTTTTAATACCACGACCCACTCCATTTCTGCATTTAAAAATAAAATTTTAACCTTTATGTATTTAATTTTCAATTTTGGTTTTATCAAAACAAACCTTATTCTTGGTGTTTCTAAATGTTATTTTCATTCCAAAATACCATTATTTGGCAAATACAACTAAATAAGTCCATCCACTGTTTATATTTAGGCAAAATTAAATTTAAAACAAAAATTATTGGTAAAAAATATTTTATTAAAAATTAAGTTACTAATTTAAACAATTACATTAAGCTGGGAAACGAATCAGCGATGAACTAAAACAATCAGTGATAGATTATTATAACGATGATGAAGTCAGTAGGATAATGCCTGGAGAAAACGTTTTCGTATACTATTGAAAAACTTAATGTTCAGAAACGTCTAATGATGAGTACATTAGAGGAAAGCTACGAGGTCTACAACAATCTCTATCGGATAAAAAATCAGAAATTTGGCTTGCTTTGTCCTAAAAACTGTGTGCAATCAGGAAGCAGTGGAACGCATACAGTGTGTGTTTGTACAATACATCAAAATGTGAAATTAATCATTTATGAAACCAAAATAGAATCTGTTACAAGTGGAGAGATATCGAAATGCCAAGATCTCAATTCATGTAGATTATGTCCGGAGCCTAACCCGACATGTTATCTTCTAAAATGCAACAATTGTCCAGGATTAAATTTATTTCGAGAATATTTGCAAAACGCGTTTCTGGAAAAGGACTACGAGGATCCTGATTTATGATTCAGTCAATGGATTTCAACTGACAGATGCAATTTGGAAAATTATTCAAAAGCGTTAGAATAATTTTTGGATTATGTACTTCATAAAGAAGCTGGAAAATCTGATTCCTCATTACTACATTTCACTTTAACAAACTAGCTACGTAAAAAATATTCTGAAGCCTACAGAAGCACTTGTATCATAATTATTCATTTATAAGGCAAAACGCAGTGCAGCGTTTTCATTGGAATAATTAGCAAGCAATTCATCCATTTGTAATTTACAGAAATGTGAAAGGGAAATTGCAGTACTACAGCTTCATTGTTATATCGGATTGTCTTAGTCATGTTACAGTGGCTGTTAATCTATTCATCGAGAAAATGATTCAGTTCTTAAAAAATAAAATGCCAAATATCACCAAAATTTATTATACCGGGTGTTTCTTTTAAACTGAGACGATCAAATAACACGAAAAATAGCCACTCTACGGAAAAAATGTACTTAATCAAAATTTAATCATACCACGGGGGAAATACATTAGTGCAAACAAATAGTCCCTCACCCCCGCTTTGTAGGTGGAGCGGGGGTAACTTTTAAACTAAGATAGGAAGCCATATTTTTTATTGCAAATACGGATTCTACGACTAAAAGTACGTATGATTTGAATGAAATATTTTGTTCGGTTCATGATAGATGGCGTTGTAATCGACGAAATTCAATTTTTTCAATTTCTCCTTAGAACACACGCATTCGATTCTGCAATACGTTTGAAATAAAAAACATCACGTTTTCATTGGAAATACTCGAAATTCGTCATCAAAATAATTTATTCAGTTTTGTAAATCTAAAATAAGTGTTCAAAATGATGGCCTGCGACTTCAATGCACTTATTAATCCGCATTTCAAATGATTGTACACAACTGAGAAGTGTGTCTGGTTGAATTTCAGCACACGCATTTCTGATTCGCTCAATCATGTTCTCACGTGTTGTTGGTTTTTGTGTGTAAACTTTGTTTTTGAGGTAGCCCCACAAAAAAAAATCTGGCGCAGTAAGATCTGGTGATCTGGCGGGCCAATTTATCGGACCAGCTCTACCGATCCAGCGTCCATTGAAATCACGATCAAGTATTTCACGTGCCATCAACGAATAGTGTGCAGGACAACCATCATGTTGAAACCCCATGTTCCGTCTCACTTCTAAGCTCAAATTTTCAAGTAATATTGGCAGTTCATTTTCCAAAATGTTTCGGTACATTTGACCATTCAAGTTGCCTTCAATAATGTGGGGGCCTATGAGTTTGTTGCCAATTATTCCACACCACATGTTGACAGTCCAAGGACGCTGATTTTCAACTTGACGAAGCCAGTGCGGATTTGTAACACTCCAATAATGCATGTTGTGTCGATTAACCGTTCCATGGTTTGTAAAAGACGATTCGTCGGAGAACATTACGCAACGAAAAAAATTGGGGTTTTGTTGTATTTGTTCACGTGCCCATTGGCCAAAAATTTTCCGATTTTGGAAATCAACGCCATGAAGATCTTGGTGTAAAGACACATAATATGGATGATTGTGCCGTTTTAAAATTCTCCAAACACTGGTGAGGGGCAATCCGGAATCGCGAACTATTTCTCGTGTACTAATATGATGATTATGAGCCACTGCTGCCAATACAGCAATTTCATTATTTTATCCAATGACTGTTGCTCTACGGGTCCTCTTTTTCGGTTGAACATTTCTATTAGTAATAAATTGTTTGATAGTACGGACAAATGAAGCACGTGAACGAATCCTATCCGGAAAACGTTGAACGTAAATAGCAACAGCATGTTCAAGATTTCTGCCAGCTTCTCCATAAACCAGAACCATTTCAATTTTCTCTGGCACAGTTAAACGCTCCATTCTAAAGTATTTTGTCGTTTATTTTGCAATTATGAAAAACATGAAGATAAGAAATAACACAAACGTTAAATGTGATTTACAAAACTGAATAAATTGTTTTGATGACGAATTTCGAGTATTTCCAAGGAAAACGTGATGTTTTTTATTTCAAACGTATTGCAGAATCGAATGCGTGTGTTCTAAGAAGGAGAAATTGAAAAAATTAAATTTCGTCGATTACAACGCCATCTATTATGAACCGAACAAAATATTTCAATCAAATCATACGTACTTTTAGTCGTAGAATCCGTATCTGCAATACAAAATATGGCTTCCTATCTTAGTTTAAAAGTTACCCCCGCTCCACCTACAAAGCGGGGGTGGGGGACTATTTTTTTTGCACTAATGTATTTCCCCCGCGGTATGATTAAATTTTGATTAGGGACATTTTTTCCGTAGAGTG
Source organism: Tipula unca (assembly GCA_951394425.1). Taxonomy (NCBI): domain Eukaryota; kingdom Metazoa; phylum Arthropoda; class Insecta; order Diptera; family Tipulidae; genus Tipula; species Tipula unca. Next base: position 71,110,679 of record OX596380.1, read on the forward strand.
GCTATTTTTCGAGATATTTGATCGTCTCAGTTTAAAAGAAACACCCGGTATAACTGATGGTGCTGTAACACATTATAAAAATAAAAATAATTTAATGAATATAATTAAACACAAAGAAGATTTCAGAGTTGAATGTGAATGGCATTTTCATGACATATGTAGCTCATGGATAGGGTCCATCCGATGGAGTAGGAAGTACTATCACAGAATGGCGTCCACAATCTCACTGATGAATATGATGGCTCCATAACAAATGCAGCAGAATTATTTAAATGGGCTAGAACTTTAAAAACTGATATGGTTTTTGAGTTTTGTTCTGTCATTGAATTTAACACCAGAAAAATCCGACAGTAGGTTCGATAAACTGAAAACCATAAACGGAACTCGCGATTTCCATGTAGTTATTCCTTCAGGAGAAGGTTACTTAAATTTTAAGAAATATTTGAATAGTGACGACTATGTTAGATTTAAAATGTAATTATTTAAATTAGTAACTTAAATTTTAATAAAATTTTACCAATAATTTTTGTTTTAAATTGAATTTTTGCTAAAAATAAAAAAGAGTGGATGGACTTTTTTAGTCCTATTTTGAAAGATAATAGTATGTTGAGAAAAACTTTTTAGCTAAATTATTGGAAGTTCTAGTTGAACAATTATGATCAACGTTAATAAATTTGAAATTGGATAAAAACAATCTATTTAAAGTTTTGTACATATAAGTATGTATATAGCAATCTGGAATTCATATAAAACGTTTATGGACAAAATTAAATGTTCATCTTTATCATATAATTGATAGGTTGGAAACAGATAATTTAAATATTGCTTTCACACATTTATTTTGCATGATTTATAATTGTTTATTCTAGTTTCAGAAGCAATGCCATATACTAGGAAACCATAATTAATTCGCGAGTGAATAAATGCAAAATAGATCTTTAACAATACGTTCGTAGGAACAAACCATGATAATTTTCTAAGTAGCCCAACAATTGGAGCAATTTTCTTACTAGTAGTATTAATGTGTTCCTCCCATGACATGTGTTCATCAAGTATTACTCCTATGTGTTTAACAGAACTATAACTCTTCCAATAGGGACATCACAGACTTGAAGTAAAGGTCGGCTACTTACAAATTTATGTGGAGAGTGAAACACCAAAAATTTTGTTTTTGACACATTGAATGAAATCATATTTGATTTAAAGTATATTCCAAAATGGATCCAGGATCTTCAGTTTCGTAAAATAAAGTAGTGTCGTCTGCAAAAAGTTGAACTTAACCAATTAGTGGTAAGTTTGATACATCATTAGTGAATATAAGAAATACGAGTGGCCCCAGAACATTTCCCTGCGGAACACGACATTTGATTTCTAACTGCATTGACCATGATCTGCTTTTGGATAAAATTAAGGACTATATGGAATTCGGGGTGTGACATTTGATCTACTGAAGAGTGGCTTCACTGCATACACCTTCACTGCATACACCATTGAAAACATACACTTCAAAAATTATTCCATTCAGTATTCTGCCGTCCGGATTTTAATTTGACAGCCGGCAAAACATAAAATAAGTTTTTTTTTAATGAAATTGTATCAATTTCAATAAAATTTTATAACAATATCATTATAGTTATTGTTCATTAAAACTATTTTTAATTAACTTTAATGTTATAAGTCCTATTCTTCTGTCAAAACTTGTATTTGTCGGTTTTCGATGCCGGTTGTGCATGTGGCATCGCCTTTAGGTAGACTTTCTGAACTATCCATGTACAATAAATTGCTTTTATAACGGCATACTGAAACCGGTATGGACCTATGGTATACTTTGGGGTTGTACCAAGGAAACGGATATAAGATGATACAGACGTTCCAAAACAAAGTACATACTTCGGAATATTGTAAATACTCCATACATTAGAAATGAAGACCTCCACCGAGATTTAATGATGGAATACATCGATGAAGTTATTACGTATCATGCTCTCAAGCATGATTCACGCCTCCCACAGCACGAAAACATTGAGATATGCCGTATGCGGGACAGACTGTTGGCAGTAAGACGTCTCCAAATGACCAAACCAATTGATCTAGTGAATGAATGGAACACCCTGTTAAAGTTAGCCGATTGTTTCCAGCAGAATAAAATCGATAATGAAGATCCATTTTTGTTTTGAATTGAACATTAGAGTTGAAGTATATATTTTCTCTTTCTATCATATACGAGTACTACTAAAATTACCGATAATTTCCAGCCGATATACGTATGTCGATAAAGAAGATCATTAAATCTTGAATAAAAGAGATACGAGCTATTTCGACACATTTGTGAAATATTTTTTAGTAATACTGGTAGGAAAAGTTTCTTGTGGGTCAGGGAAATTTAGATTTTCCAAAATCATATGTAAATAATTGAAAATTTATAAAAATTTAGCCTCTAGAGTGTTATTGATTTTGTTATTGGGATTTTGGAAAATTTAAATTTCCCAGGATCCCCACATGAAACTTGGAGTAACATTATTTTCTAGTCATAGCTATTGGGAAAACACTTCAAATCAAGCCATCTCCAGATATAATACTCTAGAGGCTGAATTTTTATAAATTTTCAATTATTTACATATAATTAAGGAAAATTTAAATTTCCCAGGATCCCCACATGGAGCTTTTTCTTAGAGTATTATTATAAATTGTCTTACAATTGTATCAAATGCCAATTTGTCGTATTATTTTTATCCAAGTAATAAAAATCTTCTATATCGACATATATCACTGGAAACTATCGGCTGGAAACCTTCGGCTGAAAACTTTCGGCTATGTAAATTTTTTATCGGCTGTCATATTAATATTATAATCTGCCTTATCAATTTTTATAACTTTCGGCTGGTAATTATCGGCTATCTTTAACAGTATGAATGGAACATAAAATTACTACTAGGTATAGGGAATATTTATAGAAATAAATAATTTTAGTTTCTGCAACTAGCCGTTGGGATATATCCCAACAAATGTTAATATGTATAATTATGCTAGGAAAGTTACTAGATGACTTAGAATAAAGTCAGTTGTAATATTATATAAATAAAAATGTGTAAAAAAAAGAGAAGTTATTTCATTGAATCGAAATCTGCATTGAAATGAACATACCATATTATTTAAATTAATTAATAAACTCTATTTTATCCTGAGGAGTTCAAATCAAAACATGTCACATCCAAATTTGTATTACATATATGGTTTAAATTAATACTTAAAAATGTGAGTGATACCTATTTGAAACAATACTTGGTCGCATTTGAGGTCATGTGACACTACTGGCCTATTAAAACCATCGGTACGGTGTAATAAGTACACCCTCAAATACGGGGATGCAAATGTAAAGTTTGGGAAATTTCATCGCATACTGAATAATGACGTCGATTTAAGCTGCGATACACTTTGCAGTGATTAATCGAATTTTATCAATGTTGCAGCTGTTTACAGTTTTAGTAATGGGTGCTTATTTATTCAGGTACCTACGCGAATTTAAAAAATTAAATTTTTAAATTTGATTTTCTAATTTAAACCAACTTAATATTTTATTACAATCACATATAGAAAATTGTTTTCCTATAATACATTTTTATTTGTCGATTTAAAAAAAAAACAAATATGTTAAACAAGGACTAATTTGTTTTAACACTAAACAACGTTAAACATTTCTTAACTTAATTAATTATTAAAATTTTGTATACAATTTTATTTATATTTTTTTCAACTATACTTATTGTAAACAAAAACAAAATTAATTATCTTATTGAAATATTTTTCGATATATGTATATAAAAATTAAAATTCTTTATTAATAAAATTATTAATTACATATTAATGAAAAGAAAGTAAGAATCAATATTTTAATAGTTATTAAAAGAAAAACACAAATATCAAAATGAATATATAAATATTAATAAATTAATAATCACTTGGTCGTAATATTATATAAAACGAAAAAAACTAGTTTTGAATATTTAAATACCACATAAGAAAATAAATAACAATAAATTATTAATTTAATTTTTTTTTCCTTAAACTTCATCATAAAATTTAAATTATTATCGAAAATTCTTAAAATTTTAATATTGTGAATAATGATGGTTTTAACACAAAAAGGTACAAAAAAAAAAAAGAAATGTATATTATTTTTTTTATGTATAAATATTTATTTAATTTTAATAATTTTATTATTATTTTTTTTAAATATTTTAATAATTAATTTATTTTTTTTTTTGAAAAATACATAAAGTGTTAGTTCTTTTGAAGTGATCATCATTATTTATGTCGGCTTTGATGTTTAGTTGTTTATTATACGAATATAACGTAAACGTTTTTGCTCTATACATATACATATAGACATATATAATATTATGATGACGTGGTGTTGCAAGAAGATGCTGATTGTTGGCGGAATGGTATATTCTAAGAAACATAAATTATTATGTACAATTCATCATACATATAACAATATTTTAATGGTGTTTCACAAGTACCACATAAATAAATCATACAATAGTTTATATGTTGTCTATATTGTTATAGACAATGTTGAAAGTGTGATTAAAACATATCTATATATGTGTATATATATACGTATATATGTATGTTGATTACCGTGTATATGTACTTTGTTGTGCATATGCGATCTCGACGTGAGTTGTCCACAATTATTTTCCGTAAATCTTAATGTATGGATTTTTAATTTTATTTGCGCAAGATTACTGGGATCACGGGGTCTCTAACAATTTTTATTATTTCTTTACTTTGTCAATTTTTTGCCTTGAAAAAATTTTAGAATAACACAAAAGTTAAAACTAAAAAAACATATTTTTATGGCTTAGAAAGATATGACAAATTAACAAAGGTCTTACAACTGACGATCCGAAAAAATATGGTAGTGTATTTTTCCCAGGGATGGGTGAGGTAGATTACGCCATGAAGTCTACGCAGTTGTCGACACGTAAAATACCATCGGAAAGTTTGGACCAAATTGTACGACCAAATAGATGATTCGGTGTGGTTTATGGGCCTGTGAAATCATCGGTAAATATTTCTTAAAAAATGATGACGGCCGGGACGTTTCTGTTAATACCGCTCGTTATCGCCCCATGATAACAGAATAAAATCATGTTGATGAACAATTAATTTACCGGTTCGGATCGATGATTTAGATATTTAGATCGTGTGATTCCACACCTCTAGACTTGTTTCTTTTGGGTTACGTAGAATCGAAAGTTTATATTACCCGCTTCACTTGAGATATGCTCGATATGCTCGAACGCGTCATCAATATAATTGGACTTTGAGGAATGACCATCGCAGTTGCGGCCATCATTTGAAAGAAGTAATCTTTACATCATCAATGGCAGGAAATGTTCTTTCAAATGATAATAAAGTTTCCATACGCTTAAATTGAATTTTTTGAGTTTTTTGAATTTATGCACAAATCACTTCTAGATTTCGCGTTATTATACGGATAAAATCACGCAAATGTTGTTTGATGCTCCCTCTTTCTGGCATAACTACCGGTGTGACTTTTGCAGCAAAATGGTTCCATTAATGCATTCGCCATTCTTCTTCAGCACTCTTTTCACTATATAGCCCAATATTCGATAGGTCGAAAACACGTGGACTCAGCTTCGTTGAGATAAAATTGATTTGATTAATCTCATACAAATTTATTGCTTCTTTAGAGTCTTGTGAACTAGGTAATTGGCCAAAATTTTACTTCTGGATCGTGTTGAAGAATTATCGGCAAAATACGTCAATGTATGTCAAATGTGACATAAACCTCTAGCTCCACAACTGCAAATTGCTGACAAAATTATACGTTGATTTGTAAATGAATGTAACTTGAAATGTGTATACTTGGCAGGAGTATTGCCTCAGTTTTTGGTATGATCCAGTTTTTGATCTTATTAAATGTTTAAAAACCAATTTCACGTACGTTTCGTCATCTATCAAAACACATCCACTAAATTTTGTAAAATTTGCTATTCAGCCTCAGGGTTCTGTACGATTTGGCTTTTTAATAATTCGGTAGCTCTTATAGCCTTATGATGGTACCTGAATCGTGAATTTTTTACGAAAATCCTTACGACATATTTTAGTAAGAATTTAGTAAAAACTTCTCGGATATATTTAAATTTATACTGCTCATATTTAATTTTCTTATACAGTTTATTATTAAAGTTGGCTGGACCCTAAGCAGGTTACAGGAACCTATACAGTTTAACAATTTTTCACATATTTTGAATACAAAATTTTAGATTTCAGGTTTCTCCTGATAGTAGTTTTACTTGTCATTCGCCCCATTCCTTGTACCTCACACACAAGATTTGTATTGGAATTTTCAAATTGTAAAGAATATTTACTAGAATTTTCTCGAATTTCGAGTTCGCAAAGAGTATATAAGACAAATCTTTGATAAAAAAAATAGTTGAACAATTCGTAGCATGTCCATCTAGCTCACGAATGTTCTGGAATTTCGCCGTCCACCTTCATTCGAACTTTACATAGTTTTTTCCGGTTTTTTAATTAAAGACAGCATTCCTATTTCGAACTGTCAAGAGATAGTCGATATTTTTACAAATCTATTCTCTAGTAACTAATCAAACATTTGCCCCTCATTCGAATAATCGGAAATAGATCGTTCCGAACATAATATGAAACCTTAGTTTTTTTCAAAATAAAAAAGTAAACAAAATTTGGGTACCTTCGCACATTCACAGATCATTTGCTTCTGAGTTTGAACTATTTTAGCTAAATTATATAACTTAATATCAGCAAATATCTTGATTGCTGGAAAGAGGCTAATGTTTGTAAAGAAATCGCAGAGAACCTTATAACTACGGTTCAGTAGCAATAATTTCTATCAGTGCAAAGATATTCGAACAATACCCTTAATTCAGAATTTGTTGGTTTTTTGGAAACATCAAAATACTAATTTAATTCATGACCAGATTTACTGGTCATATGTTAGCATTGGTTAAACATATCTGGGACAAATCACTAGATGAACTAGGCGAATCTTTTATCGTAGCACGTGTACAACAAAAAATTTAATTGAATTGAATTTCGGTTGCGAAATAAAAATCAATTTTAGCATTTAACCGCTGGTTAGCTAATCTTAGACAATCTGAAGAAGCCAAATCATTCTCTACACCGTGGACCCATCGTCGCCTGCAGCCACCTCTGAGCCTACCATATACGGTGACTCTCCTTTCAGAGATCGCCGCACAATTCGTTCCGGATCAGGACGCAGAACGTGACCGAGCCAGCATACTCGCTGAGATCTTATTTCATGCACAATATCAGATCTTGATTAGTACTCTGATCTCGATATTGTACAGAGCTCGGTATGTGCCATCTATTTCGCATTTTGGGCCGTAAATCACACGCCCAACTTTCACATCCAAACATAACAACGTGCCTGATCAACGGTTTGTAAAGCTTCAGCTTCACGGCACTTGATAGGTGTTTAGAGTTTAGTAAGGGCCTTACAGGATACAAAGCACGACTGCCGGCTGCGGCAGCCGCACTTTAATATCTTTACCCACACTCTTATCGTGAGTAATAAGAGAGCCATAATATTTGAACCTTCTCACTGTCTCAAACGTATAGTGGTCACTACTAAAATCTGGTGTGCCATTGTCCCTGTAACCAGAGATCATGTATTAAGTTTTGGACTCATTGATCTGTATTATTTTCCTTCTCCTGCATATGCAAGCACCTGATTGGACTGGCGTATCAGGTAATATTTTATGTGGGATCAGGTTGAAAACAATTAAATTTCCCACCCATCTTTTATTAATTTTAAATGGTCCATATTCAAAAATTCGGGTAGGTGCATTTTTGATTTGTCGTTCCACTGAGCATTAGTTTGGATTACCATCTCAATTGAGTACTTCCATGCTTCGTATCAGGTCATATTTTATGTTATATAATTGTAATTTATGTTGTGTTTAAATTTTTTTTGTGTTTATTTTAACTATATCGTTTAATAGTTATTTTAAATTTCATATATTAGTACATAAAGCACAGCAATAATTATTTACTGTTAAATTTGCTACTACTTCATTGACACAGATTGCTCTATGACAAACGTGACATTGAACAATATCACTTACTGAACTTACGTGTTCATCCCAAATCAAACAATAATTCTGCATATTGCTGCAAAAATTCAAAAGGTCGGTTTGAACTGATAATCTTATTTTAGGAATGTAAGGTTTGGTTTTAACATTAATTTTACCATACTGCATTATTATGTAGTGCGTGAACCATAGTGAAAATTTCACAATCATTAGTTCCAACTTGTTTAAAGCAAGACGGAAAATAATTTTTTTTCAAATTTATTTTAGAGATAGCAGATTTGTTATTTTCTGCATCGTACATCATGAACAATTCAAGAAATTTTTCGAAATATTTATCATATTTTACAGTGACATACTTTTTGGACTGCTGTTTAGTTTTATAGAACCATAAATATTGAAAGTTTCGAAGGAAAATCTATGACAATTAAAAAAAAAATGACTCATCGAAAATTGGCAAAATCCAGACTTTGATTTTATTTCTAAATTTTGCGCCATCAACATTACATCTTTTGGATCAGCACTAAAAATGAATATTGATCCGAATTCTATAAGTTAGGGTACGGTAGACTTCTTTCTTGTAACCATATATCTAGTACACCCATGTCTACCCAATTATTGTCTGTTAGGCTATTGTATTGGTCATAGTACAGTTTATTATCATTAATTATGGCTACCACATAGTTAATACTTTCTTCGCCGATAATAAAACACCGTCTGTAGAATAGGGTATCAACAAAACTGGAACTCGTATTCTTGGTATCCGTTCTTTCCAAAATCTTCATTTTTGAAAAAACAATGTCCATCATTCTTTTTTCGGTGCTTCCATTTCTCTATAGGATCTATTTCTTACTTAGTTGCTTGCAGCAGGAAAACCATTTAAAGCTGCATATATTTTATTTTCAATGCTAGCTCTTGAAAATTCTAAAAACCATCCGGCTTTTATTGGCCGCTTGCCAATTTCAACAGCTTTTTTATCCATATCGGATTTTATAGTTTCAAAATAACTTTTCACTGAGGCATTTGTGAAATTGTTTATGCAAAAATTATTAGTTATTTTAATTATATTCAACCTGATCCCACATAAAATATGACCTGATACGAAGCATAGAAGTTCTCTATTGGGATGGTAACCCAAACTAATAGTGAGGTAACACGACAAATCAAAAGTATCAACTACACGAATTTCCGAATATGGGCCATTTCATTTAGAATAAAAGATGGGTGGGGGGATTTTAATTATTTTCAACATTATACCCCCTAATTGTCCAAATATGCATCATGGAACATCTCTTCCTAAGTCTTAATGTTAATTGAATTCCCGCTTACATCAAAAATGTTCATTATTAAAAATGGGTGTATTGTGTAATTCTAAAAATTAATTTGAATGTAACCAGAAAATCAAAAAAAATATTTTTATGAAAACAATAAACAATAAACTAATTGCAATTTCAAACAAATAAATATGAATTATGTCGAAAATGTATATTTTTTTCTGCTGGAAAATTTCTACTCAACTATAATTTATGTCGATAATACAGATATTTTTCTTCTGAAATTTTTCAGTAGAATATATTATGTATGTATAGACAATATCTGAACTAGCATCGTACAAAAAATGTTTCGCGACCCATTAAACCCGTATCGTTATTAGTGGGAAAAGTAAAACATCTAAATCAATTCAATTGTAAATTTGTTACGGATAACAAATTAATATCTATTATTTAAAAATCAAAATTAAAACGAAATAATAATAATAAAAAACAAAATCGAAATAAATAAAATAATTTCAAATGATTTGAATATTTTGATTGAATTGAAATTATTATTTTAATTTATTATTTTTTTATTTCTTGAGTTATTGTTATTTTCTATTTCGATTTAATAATTTTGTTGTTTAGCTATAGCTATATCTAATAATTATTTCGATCAATTTGGATAATTCAAATTGGTGTAAAGATGGCGTTCCGATTTCGATTTTTTCTTTTTTTTAAATAGAATTTATAATAAAGTGTAATGTTCGTCATGATGATGTCAGCCATTTACATTAATTGTATTTTATTTATTTGGAATTTTTAATTTTTTTTTAATTAATAAATTTTATTTTTTATATAGTATAATTATGTATATATGTATATGTGTGTGTGTGCATATATTGATTTTATTTAGTATACTTACTTGAAAAAATAATTAAGATTGGTAATTAAATGTATTCCACAGATAATTATATGATTATTAAAATCATAAAATGATGTGAAAGTGCATTCATAACGGTATATTAATATTTAGGTGGAAATTTGAATAAAAAGAATTGTAAAGGTGTTTAAACTTTTACGTGCACCACGTATGTACATAGATATAATAAAAGAAGTTGGACATTATCATATTATTTCTTTTTGTAAAATTTATGATTGATTGTAGGTTTAGCTATCTGGTTTTCTACATATAATTGTAATAGTAAATGAACTTTCTAAACTATATGTTAATTGCTACCTATCTGTAGGTACAAATACAATATATATATATATATATATATATATATATATATATATATATATATATATATATATATATATATATATATATATATATATATATATTATATATATATATACACATTTATATAGATGATGAAGATGACTGACTATGTTAAGTATTTTTACAGATACAATTAGTGAAATTGCCTACATAAAAATAGTTGACCCATTGTGACCCCATTAGTAAAATTTTAATGCTTAAACGGATATTACTTAACTAATATTTAATATTGTTGATTCATGAACAATTTTACGATATACATACGATTCAATTTTACCACGGCAATTATATTTTTACAATCGTCATAATAGGATAAAACGTATTAGTCGCTCTCGTTTGTTTAATTCAAAGTATGTACAGATCACATCATCCAATACCTTTGTTCATTATTATCAGGGATGATGATAAACTAGGGATGGGCGAGGTAGATTATGCCATGGTTCTCGACACGTAAAATATAGCGTGGATTACTTGGTAGGGTTTGTGTCAACGTCGACAATTAAGACGACGCCAACCTGCTATATTTTAGCATTTCAACTCGAATGAATCGGTTCACAGTTGTATAGTTGTAAAAAATCGTATACGAAGAAACTAGTTTACTAGTTTATGAACAAATACAGCATATTTTGAAATTTATCCCATCCCTGCAAAATGTTAGAAACAACGTTAAAAATTGACAACTAATAATTTTATATTTTAAGTTTTAATTATATCTCCTCTAATTACGGAATAATATTGCAGAGCTCCAAAAAACAGTATATATATATACGAGTATATTTAACAGATAATAAAACAGGACTTCCAGATTGCATTGAATTATTGAAATTTTAAATTTCTATAGAGATAAATTATGAAAATATAATAATTTAAAACTTTTCTAACCTAATCTAATTTTTTGAGAGGATATGTTAGATTAAAATGCATTGAAAGATATTTTAAAACTGTCATCGTCCGTATTGTATTGTTATCCTTAAGAAATCTGGTCACCGTAGTTTAGAACACGTTTATAAAATCACACTATGAATTGTCTGCATTATCGACATTGTCCATATTACCTTTGTTGTTAGAGACGCGGCAATACAGTAGAGCAAATCAATTTGTCATCTATAATCCGATTTATCTCTCCGAATGTTTTGTAAAATCTAATTTGGAAAACAAATAATGAACGTAATAAAATTCTGTGGAATCGTAGTCTCTCACGAGCCCTTTGGCAACATAACTACCATTCGATTTTCATTCCTGTAATATAACAATTCCTGTTATAGATAAACCAATCTCACTGGTCAAGCTCTTGGTCTTGACCAATAGTTCAGCCTCGAATAATCTTAAGAAATAGTGGCCAATTACTTCAACATCAAATGTGCTCAACCTTTTCCTCGCGAATGATGAAACCATTATTAATTACTTTGGTTGCAATGATTGTCGTACGCAGGTCATCGAAGAGAAGCCACTTTGATGCGGAAATTGTTCGAAATTATGTACATAGAATATGCAGTGTTGGGTTACTTAACTCATCAAACAGCTATATCCTATTATAAGCCTTATAGATGAGAGATTGACGACACTTCCATAGAAACAAAGTATATTCTCAAATTCAACTCATTGCTCAAGTCAAACACAATATTAAACCTTTTCAAATTTTGCTTAAAACAGTTCAGATTGCATAACAAATCTACGTGGGCATACTCTTTAAATTATAATTAAAATTTGATTCAAGCCCATACTAGAATTTTAGCTGGAACTTTATTAACAAAAATCCACTCAAAATAGTTCAAAACCGATTCAAATAGAAACACGATTAAACATAGTTTAAAATGCACTCAAACTTTTTTTGAAAAATTACTTTGTTTTCACACATACAATTCATCTAAAAGCCAATAAAGATTTTGGCGATTCTATTCTGAAATTTCACTTAAGCAAATCCACTCAAAAAATATTTACTTCAAAGTCTTGCAAACTCAAATATGAGTAAATATTTATAATTTGAATTGCACTCAAATAATCGATAAATCGCGTTTAAAATTTTACTCAACTTCATAGTACAAATTGTACTCTAAATTTAACTTAAATGGTTTGAGTTCCACTCAAAATATAATAATTGATAGTTTACATAATCACAATCACACATAACACAAAATTATTTTCTTATCAATGCTTGAATTTCAATTAATATTTAAATTGCACTCAAATTTTGTTGAAATTTATCCATTATAGAAAGTCTGCAACAGCCGTTATTTAACTCAACTCCATTGTACAATTCTACCTTGAATTTCACTTAAAAAAATCCACTCAATATATATAATTTAACATCTACTAAACTTTGAATATGTAATTATAAAAAAAATCAATTTTGCAAAGTATAGCCATTTTTACCTCCCCCTTCGATTTTAAGCAATATTTTTCGTTTGCTAATTTTCCTCGATATCTCTTTTCATGTGCTCGGTATTCTGGGCAACCATTATAGAGCAAATGTATAGCCTCATGTGAATCTAGCCCTTGACACGATACCTAACGACGTTGCTTAGGAGCTAAATATTAACGTTAGTTCATAAGATTATTATTCAAAGACACAAAACACGCATAAACCTAAAAAAAACCTGGCCACCGTAGTTTGGAACTAGTTCACTAAATCACTAAATAAATCGTCTACATTGCTGACGCTTTTTACGAATTGTTTACGATGTTTACCATATCTACATTGTCTAAGGGTTGTCGACACGTCGATGTAGAAATTATTATAGATGAAGCGTAAATGCCCATCCCTGAAATTTGCGCATCATCTATTAATTTCTACATCAACCGCATAGACAACGTAGTCAATGTAGATATCGAAAATTGATAGAGTGATTTAGTGAAGTAGTTTTAAATTATGGTCGCCAGATTTGATTTAGGTTTAATGCGATTCGGGCGGGGCATTTTAATCTCTTTTTTCAATTATAGTTAGTTAGCTAAATTGGCTCGCTCACAACCGTGGACATTTTTTGAAACGAACAGGATAAATTGATGTTAGTATGCCAAACTTAAAAAACACCCGAGCTAATCCGACACTTTTACTTAATTGACTCTGGAGACGAATTAAAAATATATGAAATGGTTAGCTTAAAGCTAAATTGACTCGCGCACAGCCGTGGAAGTTTTTCGTGAAACGAATTGAAGTTAGTATGCCAACTTAAAACACACCCGAAATAGTCCGACATTGGCTCGAGTGTTTCGAAGTAGTTGTTTTTGTTGGCCAAGTTTAAAAAACACTCGACTTTTTCTGTCACTTACCACAATCTAACAGTATGAATCCGACTTAATTAATAAAATCATTGAATGGTTCGATTTACGTTTTATTAGGATACTTTTTTGTGTATCTTTTTCTCGTGATATTGAGATGGTTTGGTACGAAATTCAAGATTATAGTGATTTCCTGGGATGATAGTTTTATGAAACTATGGGACAAAATTATAGGATGATAGTTAATCCTGGGCTGATAGTTGATATAAAAGAGTCGGTATAGTTATGGTTTTGCCATTGCGTTTTTCTGGGATAAATCCCGGGCTAACTTTATATACACCAGTGGTCTAATTCTGTAAAAACAAGATAATGTGAAAAAACGAAACATTGAAAAAGTTTACACAAAAAAAATTTACACAATTTCTATCTTATTTAGGTTAAATGGTATTCTATAAAACATAGTAGTCAGCGTGTAAATTTTTTCTTGCTGAATAATTTTATCGTGTCTCAAACCACTTTGACGTTTTGTTAGTGTTCATTTCATAATATAATATAAAGAGTAACAAGGACAAATGTGGTTTTTTTGTTCGGCACTAGCCCGCCTTCTTCGTGAAATTTTAGTTTTAAATTTTAAAGTTTTATCCGTGAAAACGAACTACACAAGATAAATTGTATGTGTAGTTTATTGACGTTTAATATCTTACCGATTTTTTAATTTATCTTGGTGTAAAGTTATAGAATACCATTTTGGTATGAAAACGTGTAAAGTACTCGTTTTCGCGTTTTCACGTTATCTTATTCGTTATAGAATTAGGCTACAGTGGTCTAATTCTGTAAAAACAAGATAATGTGAAAAAACGAAACATTGAAAAAGTTTACACAAAAAAAAATTTACACAATTTCTATCTTATTTAGGTTAAATGGTATTCTATAAAACAAAGTAGTCAGCGTGCAAAGTGTTTCTTGCTGAATAATTTTATCGTGTCTAAATCCACTTTGACGTTTTGTTAGTGTTTCGTTTCATAATATAATATAAAGAGTAACAAGGACAAACATGGTTTTTTTGTTCGACACTAGCCCGCCTTCTTCGTGAAATTTTAGTTTTAAATTTAAAATTTTTATCCGTGAAAACGAACTACACAAGATAAATTGTATGTGTAGTTTATTGACGTTTAATATCTTACCGATATTTTAATTTATCTTGGTGTAAAGTTATAGAATACAATTTTGGTATGAAAACGTGTAAAGTACTCGTTTTCGCGTTTTCACGTTGTCTTATTCGTTATAGAATTAGGCTACAGGATAACATTAAAGTTAAGTAACATCGGTTCTCACTAAAACAAAATTCATTGCAAAAGCTTAACAACAAATTTTAAGGGATTCCTTAAATTTTTTTTTTATTTGGAATAAGTTAGAAATAAACTAATTTGGAAATCGTATTAAAAGTGTAAAGGATTGGAAAGATCAAATATTTAAATAATAATTTTATGAAATAACGTTAATGACCTTAAATCGAAGGAAGCCCGCTCTTCAAAATTTATATTATTTATCATTATTTGAATTTTAGTAAATATTAAATTTTAATTTTTAGTGGATTTTTTTGAGTGAAATTTATTAGTGCCACTAATAAATTATTACACTCAATTCGTCGATTGGAATTTTATTGGTTTATTTTTTAATTTCCTACCGGATTATCTTAACCTTTAAAGGTCAGAGTTCCAAAAGGGTTTGTTCCGAGCCTTTTGGTTAATAATAAGAGGACAAGAGGTTAATATTAAAAAAGATACGCCTGTCAAAAATTAAATCAATGATAGACATAGAGCACAAATTGATGTCATAATCACCTCACGCCGAACAAGATTACAAATTGGCTGGCAGATTAGCTTATATAATTGAACAAAGAAGATCCTCTGTGATTACTACCCCAAATTGACTGATGAGCATTAGCATCACATCGAAACACGCGAGGGATGTGCTTATGCTTGCTCCATGACATACAAGATTATAGTAAGCTGAGGCAGAAACATACGGCAAATAAACTGAAGCAAGTACCAGTTTAGTGCAGGAATTACACAGCTGAATTACACTCTTAAATGAGGGAGGCACTAATATTGTTACTAATAAACGTTCACGCGCTAGTATTATCGACAGAATTCTTACAGAAGACATTGTTACTATTGCAGCAAATCAAATTTACTTTCCACCTGACAATCCTGTTTTTTCATAAATAGCTAAATTTCTGCTGCAAATACATATTACCTTTATGAGCTAATTAACAATTTTTTTAATTGCAACACCGCCTTTTCGGAGAACATGTAAGTAGGCTAGGTCTGGAATCAAAGGACTTCTGTATAGAATTTGCATTGGTGAGGAAGAGGAAGAGACTTTACTTCACTTCCTATGCTCATGTCTGGCATTGGTATATGCAGAATTGTGCCTTGGCGGCCACTCCAACCTAAACTACTTAAATAATTATTTAGCTCAACATTTTTTTACATATGCATTAAACGAGCACGTAGTACACACAACACCCGCGCAAATTCCACATTCTCACAAACGCGCCTATCTACGTCGTAAACGCGTATGTATTACATATCGATTTCAAATAGTTTCGTTTTACGAGTATATTTATTTATTTATATTTCTTATAAACATATTTTTTTTTTCGTTTTATTATCTTATTTTTGTTCTCTAAATTAAAATATGAAGAATGAGTTTTGATATTTCAATTAAGAACCGAGACCGAAAGCACAATAAATAACAACAACAAAAAAAAATATTTTTTTTTTCAATTTTTTGTTTCTTTTTGTTTTTTTTTATTATAGAAGATTAAGATGTTGACGATCTGATAATAACGATGATGATGATGAAGATATTAGAAAAATGATGATGATGATGAAAGGTTGTAATCAAAAAAATATATCTAAATTGAGATGATAAAATTATGAACCGCTTGGAAATTATTTTTTTTATCAACATTTTAATCAAAGCTGTTGTAATTTAACTTTGGACAGTCGAAATGGGTATACTTTTTATTTATAGTTTTGATTATAAATTGGGGCAATATATATCCGCACCTCCGCACATTACTAAAATCAATTTGTTTAAACGGATATATGTATGGATATAATAACCACAAAATTAATTATTAAATTTTTAGGTTTTGTTGTTCTTTTAATTTGAAAAACAAATAAAGCAAAATTGAACTGTTCGTTCGTTATATGCGCACCAAAAACACCGCCCGGTCATAAATTACTTATACGAAAATTATTAATTTAAAACAAGCTTATAGTCAGAAAAGAATTTGTTTATATTCATATACATACATAATATTATTTATAATAAATTAATTTTCTACGAATTTATTTATTTTAATTAAAACAATTTAAAATTTTGGTAAAATTTACGTCTATATAGAGAATAGAAAACCCATGTTGCGAATCAAATTAATATTTATAAAATATTAAAAATTAATTTAATTTTTTTCTTCTTTTGTAAACGTAATTTAATTTAACGAAATAATATATTTAAAAAAAATTACAAAAACATTTATATAATAAGATTCTATTGTATTAGTTATAGATGTTGTTGTTTTCTAATTTTAGAAGCTCTGATAAATTAACATATGTCAGAGTGATAAATTAAGCTAGGGAGCATTTAATTATATATATAAAGGGTTTTCCAATAAGATCTGTCATCTTTTGACATTTGACAAATAAAAACTACACCATTACTAAACTGGTACGATACACGCTTCAACAACGCATTGAATTTGTTAAAATTCACTACAAAAATAATCAAAGTTTTGCAAAACGTCGTGAAGCTCGTTTCTCGGCCGGCAATAGTGAAACTGGTGGAAAAATTTGAGTTGTTGGGACAAGTTAGTGATGTGAAGAATCGAAACCGGGTACGTCGCTCAAGACCAACTGAGGATATTGCTGCTGTAGCCCGTAGTATTGAAGACAATCCAGATTAGTCGATTCCTCGTCGATCTTTGGAATTATAGACATTCCACAAACGACATTACACCGTATTTTGCATAAAGACTTAGGTCTTAAGGCTTTTAAAGTTTAGTTAACATAAGAACTCAAGCCGGTCGATCACCATGAACATCGTATCTTCGCTGATTGGGGCTTTCCGTTGCATCAAAATGATTCGGATTTTCATCGAAAAATCATCTTCAGTGATGATGCCCATTTTCACTTCGGAGGCTACGTTAATAAGTAGAATTGTCGCATTTGGGGCTCAGAAAATTCAAGAATGATTGTTGAAAAGCCTCTCCATCCTCAACGTGTCACTGTTTGGCGCGATTTTTGAACTGGCGGTGTGATTGGACCATTACTTTTTCGAAAATGAGGCTGGTGCAACTGTTCCGGTGAATGGATTGCACTATCGAGCTATTATTAATAATTTTTTATAGCCGGAATTGGAAGATATTGATATGGAGGACGTTTTTATTCAGCAAGATGGCGCTACGTGCCACACAAGCAACGAAACAATCGCAATTTTGCAAGAAATGTTTCCTAACCGTGTTATTTTTTGAAGAGGTGATCACAATTGACCACCGAGATTTTGTGATTTACCAGCTTTAGACTTTTTTCTTAGGGGCCACGTGAAAAATAAGGTCAATGCAATCGATTCAAAACCTTAAAGATGGAATTCGTGAAGTTATCGAGGCATACGGATAGGATATGGTGCTGGAAGCGTATAGCCGTGGCGGCCATTTTGCTGATATAGTTTTCAAATGTTAATGGCATACCTTCCTCTTTACAATGAAATAAACATTCATTGAGTTGTCTTAAAAAAATATTGGTTTTTTTAAATATCAAAATGAAAATACTTATTGGAAAACCCTTTATGTATATATAGAATCAATTCTGGATATGATAAGTATATAGTTTTTGCGCAATACAGATATGGCATAACATCTGTTTTTGGCAAAAGAATGATACTTTGTTGGAGTTATATATAGTTATGCTATGGGTGGTATACTTCTAATCACCGCATATATAGCAGCTAATCAACACAACGACGGCACATAAATAAATTGATTAATTAATTTTTTTAACTCGAAGGATAATGAACGCAACAACAATATATAACAAAGAAATCAAATGTGTTTGATCGTGCAACATACGAATTTAAAATATAACAAATAATAATGATGATGTTGTTAAATCTGGGAAACAAACCCCTATAATATTATATAAAGTATATACATATATACCTATACATATATAGGTATAAAGATGATCTTCTTACATGTATAAGCCTATAAATAATAACATCATAGCACTATCAAAAAAAAAAAAAAACACGAACAACAGAATACACAACGAAATACATATAATAAAACGAACAAGAAAAAAAAAGTGGAACAGCGGGATGTCTTAGGTGTGAAGCCATGCTGTGTTAAAGTTAATAGGCCGAAAAAATATACTTTGACTTGGTACCGCGGCTTATATACGATAATGTGTATTAAATTTGATTCATTTTTCTTATAATTTTTTTTTTTTTTTATAATTTCGGATAACTTTATTAATATTTATCATGTTTTCATTTATTATTGTTGTTATTGTTACTTATATATACGTATATCCTCCTAACATACATAGAGTAAAATAAATTAATAGATTAATTTAAAAAAAAAAATTGAATAGTGTTTGTTTGAAAGTACAAAATTAGTTTTGTTATAGATGCGAAGGGTATATAAACATATCTAACACCGTATTTTGTATATAACTAAACTAGTTTTGACATAGTTGAGGCATGAAGTTTCCGTTCTACCTAATATTTAATTGGGAAATATAAAATTACATATATTTGTATAATTCAGAGTTCACGTTGACTTTCTGAATAATAGTATGCTCATAATTATAGGTAGAATGGATTGGTAACTTTATATATGGCGTCATTAGCTGACTGTCAAACAGTGGCTAATTTTGACTTGATAACGTTTTATAATGCGGCATGCTCAGAAGAAACAATTTTTACAGTTGTGCAGTACACATGCAAGCAATTTTTTCATTCGTTATTAAGTTCTGATTTTGAGCTCCGCAATCGATTCCAGAACAAATTTCCAAAATAGGTCCCAAGCAGTTCAACATTTTTTATCTTATTTGAACTTTTACAGAATCCTGTTAAACAAGGCGAACTGCAAACCCATTAAAAATGTAGTTTGTTGTACATAGGACACAACATTTTTGATTCGCTTCGGCGAATTAAAAACAAATCGTTGTATGATAATTAGACAAAAATCGATTTATAAAAAATACATCGAAAACGAACCGTTTGCGAAATACTTTATAAGTCGTTTACGAACTACAACCAAAGAAATAATGTGCTTTATTAACGAAAAAGCAAAGCTATTTTAACAAAAAACTTGTTGCAAATTCAACTTACTTGTGACTTTGCTAATAGTACAAATTTCTAAATGTGAAATTAGCATATGGAAAGGTAAAATTAAATCATTAATTGTTGTTTTAATTTAATTAATTTAATTTCTGCCATTAAATTCTCATAATTGGTCATTTTCACAACAATTTCCCAAGCTAGACGTTCCACATCTTGCGAAATAATTATTTTGCATTTGAATCCTATAAGAATATAGAATAATTAAATTCAATAAAATTACAATAATTTTTCTATTTAATATTGGTCGAGCGTGAAAACTAATTATTTAAATTTATTATATATGTACTCGTATCTCACGACCAAACTAAACTACCCAAATGATATTTTTTTTTTCATATGAAATTATTTTGACGTCATTTATCATGTGTTCATAAAAAACACTTTGGATATGTCTTTTTATCAATGAAAACTATTTTCATTTGAATTTTCACGGAAAGGGAATCGATCGTACAGTACAAAAAGACCTGAACAATTTTGTTTTGTGATTTGAAAAACTGAAAATGGATGACTAGATGTAAATGAAAATAATTTTTTCCACCATATTTTATTACGGAACGAGAATCGACCCGCTGCTGCACTCTAATGAATTTGACAAATGAAAATATTTGTCTAGTTATCCATATACAATCCTATAGTTAAAAAAAAGATTCAATGTTTTAAACTTCTGCTTTTAAATTTTGTTGTTGACACATCATAGCCTGGTAATACTTTGCATAAATTATCAAGAAATTAGGTTAATTATACTATTCTGATTTCCATAAACCCGAGAATTTTTATACTTATCCACTTAATTAATTGATCATATCCATAAGTAACTTTTAGATTTAGATATTGCTACAATATCTTAGCACGATGTTAACTTCACAAGTAAGTTTGTATTAATAAAAAAAACTATTTTTTTAGAAAGTTTTAATTTTACTTTTATGCTAATATGAATTGGCATGATTATAGGTTAACTTAACAAAAAATTAAGTTAAATTAACAATTCTAAGTTTACTTAGCGCAAGTACATACATTTTGTTTGCGTGTAAGGATGATGCAATTACGCATTAGGAATGATGTATTTGCGAACTATAAATGGTGCAGTTGCAATATATGACTAAGATACCGTGTTAATTTAAAGATAATAAAGGTAAGATAAATTTTGGTTTTGAATTGAACACTAGAGTTGAAGTATATTTTCTCTATCTATGATACTACTGAAATTACCGATAATTTCCAGCCGAGATACGTATGTATGTCGATAAAGAAGATCATTAATTCTTGAATAGATACGAGATACGATTCTATTTCGATACATTTGTGAATAATCTTCACAGCTCCAAGTATTTTTCAAAATTTTATAGAAAACTTACTCCGTATGATTTTCAGGGGTCATCGTGACCGATGATAAACCGCTCCTCGGATTGCTTAGTTCAAATAAATCGACACCGTATATATTCTGTCCCCACGAATGATGGCATGTAGGACCAATACAAACCAGTGCACGATTATTCCATCGTGCTATCGTCAGACTGTCCTTAGCGTACTGCATACAGCCCATCCCAGTGTAGTGCCCATGAAATCCATGGCGAGATATGTGTGGTGGCCCAGGATCGATGAGGATGTTGAAAAGGTTGTTCGCGCCTGTACGCCGTGCCAAGAATCTCGACCCGAGAACTCCCAAGCCTTTATATACATTTTTGCGTTGTAACGAAAAGGCCTTGGTCGAGAGTTCACATTGATTTCGCTGGGCCATTCCAATCCAAAGTGTTTTTCATGCTGGTAGACTCGTACTCCAAATGGCTAGAAGCTCAGCTGGGTCATCTACGTCATCGGCGTGTACCATTCAATCGCTGCGTTCATTCTTTGCTACGCACGGTATTCTCGAAGTTATCGTGAGCGATAAGGGTACTGCCTTTTCGTCAGTTGATTTCGCAAATTTCGGAATTGTTTTATACATTTTTTAATTAGTTCTGTTGCACATGCATTATTAAGTAAGCAATTTTTTGGTTTACATAATATCCGAATACCGCAAAAAAGCAACAGGAAATCAGAGATGGGCGTTTACGCGTCATCTAATATTTTCTACGTCTACGTGTCGACAACCTGTAGACAACGTAGACAATGTCGATAATGTAGACAATTTCTGGAATAATTTTGTGGATTAGTTCTAAACTAAGGTGACCAAATTGTTTTAAGATCAATTCAATACGGATGGTGAAAATTTAATAGAATTTTCTTTAATGCAAAAATGGTAGAAAGAAACTATCTGCGGAGAAAAGCAACTAACAAAAATCGTAGTGATAAAAATCTTTACAATAAGATTATAAGTTCAATTAAAAATAATCCTGGGACCTCTAACAATGGTCGTGATATAAAATCGAGTACGTCCTATTCCATGGTATAAGACGAATTCCAGTTCAGGAAGGCTAAAAGAGTTACCGGATTATTAAAAAACTAAATCGTTCAGACAACCAGAATTTGTCCGCTAAACGTGCCAGACTGGTATTTTGATGCAGATCAAAAAGATATACATCTGCAAAAAGTATTATAATGCCAAGCGATTTGTAGTTGTGGACTCATGACATAGGCAGTGGCATGCGAAGCACAATTAATGGCAGCGGGGGTAAAAATATATATAGTAAATCCACAGTTCATCTATCTATCTACATATATACCGAGTAAATAGCGCAGTGGTTAAAGCTGCGACGTTTGGATCGGGAGGTACCGGGTTCGAATCCCAACAGTGGCGGGGATGCAAAAGGGATTTTTCATCTCCCGATTACGATCGGTGATTAAATTGAAAACATCTATGACCCTCTTTTGGAATGTAGAACTCATGGGCCGATCCATCTTTCATGTCACTGTACAGGGTGACATGGAGCTATGCAATGCGCAGATGGTATACTGTACTTGTGTGAATGGGATGAATGAATGGTTTGAATGAATGTTGTGTGAATGTAAGGTAAGGCTATGGACCAAAAGAGTGTCTATGCCAATACCTTTTTAAAAAAAAAAAAAAAAATCTACGTATATAAAAATGAATGTTTGTCTGTATGTCCTTTATAGAATCGTAAACTATGCATTTGATCATGTGATGATCTTTAGCAAAGTTGTTGTTGTGCATGAGCCCACGAAGGTTTCTGAGTTGGTACGACCAACCGGCTGTTCACACACGAATGGAAATGTTAATATAGACGGTGATCACCAATTCGCTGAAGCTGTCATAATATTTTCGTTATTTACAAAGGATATATACTGATTAAATTATATTTCGAGTACTGAATATTACAACTCATACAGCTAACTTCGTGATGAAATTTTATGCATCATAATATTTATTTTTGGTATCTTGTACTTTGTGGGAAATTTGAAGTGAACAAAAACAGCATAAATTCTTTTGTCACCCACAACTCGAAACGTCATCATTCGTTCGCTGTTTTCGTTTCAATTCAAACCAGCATGAACTGTCACGGCAATATATGAAATTCATTGGAATGACAATGGCACCATATCTGACCGCCATGACATTACCGCACGCATATTAAAACAAAAATTGAAATCTTTGATGGATTTTATTATCAAGCATCACGTTTTTGGAGGGACACGCTGCTGGATGTGGTAATCCTCTTTTCTGCCATTCCATTGAATGGCAGAAAAGAGGATTGCCACATGCACATAGTTTGGTTTTGTTAATCAACAAAATTACGCCACATCAAATTGACCAAATCATCTCAGCAGAAATACCAGATAAGGACATTGATCCAGACTTACCAAAAATATGATTCTTGGTCCATGTGGCGCATTCAACAACAATTCATCATACAAGTCTGATGGGAAATGCACGAAGCGATACCCAAGAAAATTGGTTTTTGATACCATCACTGGCAATGACGGAGACCTACTGTATCGTCGACGATCAGTTGAGGATGGCGGCAAACCCATCGTTTTGAAAGTACGAAACGTTGATGTCGAAGTCGATAATCGTTGGGTTGTGCCATATTCACCGTTCTCAAAGAACTTCAAAGAACACATTAATGTAGAGTACTGCAATTCAGTGAAGTTGTTGCATGTCAACAATATTCCCATCGGAGTAGGGAATGTGGCCGCACCGCTCGATGAAATCAACCGATACCAACTTGGACGCTACATTAGCAGCAATGAAGCAGTATGACGCATCTTATCATTTCCAATCAATGAACGACACCCAACAGTAGAACACTTGGCGGTGCATCTCGAGAATGGACAGCGCATGTACTTCACAACAGATAATGTACGTGCAAGAGCATTGGTTCCACCGGCAACAACTTTAACTGCATTTTACTCATTGTGCCAATATGATATTTTTGCAAAGAATCTACTTTATTCTGAGGGCCGAAACCATGGAATGCATCGGCTAAAAAGTTTCAACGTCGCAAACAAGGTAAAGCAGTTGAAGGACTTATTAATTTGTATTCCAGTGACGCATTGGGTCGACTGTACACTGTTCACCCGAACAATACAGAATGCTTCTATCTGCGATTGCCGTTAATCAATGTACGTGGACCGACATCTTTCCAAGATTTAAGAACAGTGAACGGTCAGCTGTGCGCCACTTATCGCCAAGCTTGCCAGGAACTAAATCTTCTTGAGAATGATGCATATTGGGACACTGCACTCGCTGATGCATCGAATATTGCTCGATCACAGCAAAAACGCATATTATTTGCCATAATATTGACAACCTGTTTCCAATCTAATTTAAAAGATCTTTGGGAAAAATACAAGGACTATATTCTACATCGTTTGCGCGCTGCAAATCAAAATCGGGACATTCAATTCACACCAAACGTGTCTAATGAAGCATTGATTTTGATTGAAGACATATGTTTGGCAATCGCTAACAAGGCACTGGTGCAACTGGGAATGCCTGCCCCGAACCGACCAGCGAACGACCTTTTCGATCGTGATTTGCAACGAGAAACACACTTTGATTCTGACGAACTGGGGACATTTGTTCAGACCACATTTGGTTCCAGAACAACGCATTGCGTATGACAGAATTATGCGTGCAATCACAGAACAAAGCGGTGGGCTGTTTTTCATAGATGCGCCCGGTGGTACAGGCAAGACTTTTATTCTTTCACTCATTTTGGCAACCATACGATCACAAAATAATATTGCACTGGCCATTGCATCATCTGGAATTGCGGCAACGTGAAACTGTCGTTGAATTTACAAAACACTGAGGCACCAACATACAACATCTGCAAAAACTCTGGAATGGGACGAATGGACAATGTCTCACAAGAAAGCATTGGAAGCGCTTGATCGTACACTGCGAGATTTGAGAGGAATCCTGCCGGTTATACCACGTTCAACACCCGCTGATGAACTTAATGCATGTCTCAAATCATCAGTTTTGATGCCATCATTTACAGAAATTATCTTTGAAAACCAACATGCGTGTACAACTACAACGGGATGCATTTGCTGGTTTTTTTTGCAAAACAGTTAATGGATATTGGAAATGGGCGAATGCAAATTGATGAATCTACGCAATGTATCACCTTGCCACCAAACTTCTGTAAGATCACAGAAAGCATAGACGAATTGGTCCAAAAAGTTTTCCCAAACATTGCACAGAACTACAAAAATCATGTGTGGCTCAGTACGCGTGCTATATTAGCGGCCAAAAGTATCGATGTCAATACCATCAACTTCACTATTCAGTATGGAATATAAGTCCATCGATACTGTGGTGAATCAAGACGAAGTGGTTAACTATCCAACTGAATTCTTGAATTCGCTTGATTTGCCAGGCAAACCACCGCACGTTCTTACATTGAACATTAGTGTACCCATCATTTTCTTCGAAACATAAATCCATCACGACTTTGCAAAGGAACCAGATTCTCAGTCAAGAAAATGATGAACAATGTTATCGAGGCAACAATTTTGACTGGAAAATTCAAAGGTGAAGACGTACTGTTGTCACGTATCCGAATGATCCCGACAGATATGACATTCGAATTCAAACGTTTGCAGTTCCCGGTGCGACGCGCTTTCGCAATAACTATCAACAAAGCACAAGGACAATCGTTGCAAGTGTGTAGATTAAATTTGGAGAATCCATGTTTCTCACATGGGCAGCTCTATATGTGGCCTGCTCACGCGTCGGAAAACCTTCTGATTTATTCGTTTCCGCACCAGATGGAAATATTGTGTCTAGGCGCACAGCACTTCAATAAATATCGAATTGAAACGAAACGCTGCAATGTCGCAATTTTTTCGAAATGAACAAAATCAATAAAATGACTCAAAATGAATTGAATTTATTTTTTATATTAGTACAAAATTATTAAATGTCCCTGGAAGCGCCGCTAGTTCTTAATAAAATTTCTTGTGCCTTTCATAATAATATTTTCAAAAAAAATTTAGAAATTTGTCCGATTTCGAAATTATTTTTTGCAAAGTATGAACACGATTGAAAATATTAAATCTCTTTGATATAAAATACAAACAAACAATAACAAAATAACTAAAAATAAAACGGATCCAGCTCACCAGCACCACTTTTAGTTCTACCTATTTTCCACCTTTAAGAGGTTTAAACTCATATATACGTCGTAGATATTTGTGGTTTCCCACAAAATGATACAAATGTAAAATGGATGTTGGTTCTTAGCCTAGAGTAAATATTAATTGATAGAGCTATCCTTAAAGTATAGTATACTGCATTTGAACAATATATCTAAATAGTGATTAAATGCAGTAGCGGCCTTAAACTAGTGGGACTTAAACCAGAGTAAACAACATACAGTAGCAAAAATGACAAACAACAATCAACACAATACCAAATTTTATTCGAAAACGTACGAAAAATTATCTTATATTAGTACCACACAATTGTTCATGTTTTGTTTTTAACTGTTGTTACAAATACAAAGGGAGTTAATAAATGTTGTTGTGCAAGGCCCAACAGAATACTCTTCAACCAATCAAAACAAAAATAGAAAAAGAAATGTTCAATTTAGCGAGGCCGGAAAAAGCGTGAGACTACAAACAGTTGCCTTGGTTGCCTAAGCATAAATTCGCCACTGAATCCACTCATCTTTGACACATACTCCACAGTGAAGTCCGCAATGTGAACATAAAAGTATGACTAGAGAAACTATTTTGCCTCTAATTCGTTGACATGATTCAGCAGTAAAGGCCTGATTAAACTATTTCACACTATTCTAAAGACGCAATAAATTGGTACAAGGTTAATCCAAATCAATGTTATCTCAAAGTATCTAAGCCGACCGGTTTTCGACCTAACTAAATATATTTGGCAACAGCGAAAAGAAGAATGGTGCATACGATCAAATTGCTGAAAATATGCGTTCTGAATGGAAAATTTAAAAATTTGTGAGCTGGCGCATTTTATTTCAAACCATTAAAATATTGTACGTTGTTGACATTGTCTTAACTGTCGACGTCAACGAAAAATATTGCCAAGTAATTTACGTATTATTTTACGTGTCGATAATCGCGTAGATTACACGGTGTAGTCTACCTCGCCCATCCCTGCAGGAAATGCTGATCATGTTTTACTGGTATAGTATAACTTTAAAAGCCACTGCTTGTGTAACATGGGAACATACGATATCCTGTGGCTTTAAAAATTTCTATTTTCAAATTTTGTTATGTTGATATTTTCATTTATTGCTTCAATTGCGTTATTTCAAGGATTGCGATTTTTTATTAGTTTCACTAAACAGTGACGTATTTGCCTCGTTATGCCTAACAAACCGCAGTGCAAATAATCAACAGGAAACTTTGTAACGCAACCAATATTTAATTCTTCCAAAATAACGTTTTGTCAAACATGATGTTCTTTGTCAGTTTTCAGATGAAAACTTTAATATGATCTCATGGAGTATTCACTTCCAGGAAAACATGCTTGGTGTTGTATACACCTTCAATTGTGCATTTTGTAGCTAACTATATATAGTAACCTGAATGCGTTTTAACACCTGCAATCAAACTTATTGTAATTATTAAATTTTTGACATGAAAATAATATAAATTAATAGTATATATTACCTAGTAGGAAAAATCGAGCTGGAGCATCATCAGGGATGGGCGTTTACGCGTCATCTACGTCAACGTGTCGGCAACCTGTAGACAACTTCGAATAATGTAGATAATTCGTACAGTGCTTTGAATTAGTTCTAAACTACGGTGATCAAATTTCATTAGGATCAGTGCAAACTAACGATATAAAGTGTTGTAGCAGCTCGAATATTCGACTCACCGATTCTGCCACAAACAAAACAATTAGTGAAATTCAAATATAAAGCAACTTATTTGAATTAAGCGTTCACTAACCCCATCACATATCCATCTATCCAACCACCACTATCTAATAACCGAACCATTACTATAAAACATTTATAGTAAAAACACATCGCCATCTAACAACATCACCACGAACAACAATGTTCGGTGATGCAACACTAATGCGTAAGTGCAATATTCACCGTCGCCGGCGCATGTGTTCCTTCATCAAAAAAAAACGAAGACGAAGGCGACGTCATTACCAAAACAAACAGAAAACAGACAACACGTCTCATCACAAAAACAAAAAAAAAATTACAATCTCTACTGACAACAAGTCAGCCATTTGGTGGTGATAAAAATACATACTAAAATATATAATAAATTAAATAAATAAATTGTGAACTTTAACAAACAAACATAACATTATAAAATTAATATAAATAAATAAATTTAACAATAAACATATAAATAAATATTATATTAAATAATCAAAGTTTGTGTATGTGCATTTATTTATTTATTCGAGAAGAAAATTTATGAATTGGGAACAACTGAAACCCAAAAGTGGTGACCTCGACAGCGGTTTTACCGCAAAAATAAAACATTTTTTTTACACAAAGCAGTGAACACGCAGCCACACCAGCATTATATATTATCATTATAGCGCTACAATTGCGGGAGTCTGTCACGTGTACCGTGCCAGACACATGGTACGTACCAACATAAAAAAAAGGTTTTACACATATGTTACATAACCTAACAACACATTTTATATTCTTTCCATGAGGGAATAATAACACCGTCAACCGCACGAAGTACATATATATAAACATCATCATCCATTGTATCAGCAAGCAAACAAAGTAAGACACGCGCGTAGGGCCATCCCAACGAAGGATTCATAAAATCAAAATTTTAAGCGAACACGTGGCGAAGGGAACGCAACCCACCCACGCAGCGCGGGACACCGCGGGACGACACAACGGTGAAGCGACTTACCCTCACCGCAGCAGGACCATCAGCAGCAGCAGCAGAAACAACAACAAAATAAACCGGTACCAAAGTTTTGTTTTTATAAATTTTTTTTTTTCTTTGAACATTAAAATTTTTTATTTTTTTTTATTAACGTAGAATCATTTTTTATTTTTTTTCTTACAAGTAACGTAGAATCATTTTCAATTGTACAATTTTTATTTATATATATTTTTCACCACCACATCGCTCCCCATCCATACTTCACACACCGGTCGTTTCTCGCTGCACGCCCTCCCGCCATCACCGTTGTGGATTAAAATAAAAAAAAGAATAATAAAAGGTTTTTCTCAAAACCGCAACCACAACGGTGACTACACACAATCCGTCGCAAACATTTTTCTTGCATTTCTTTTTTTTATATAATTTTTTTTGGTTGCATTCAAATTTCAACGAGCCCCCCCAATATAAGGTAGGACGCATATAGGAACTCCATATTCGGGGGTATCTCGCATCGGGCGTTAAGAAGAAGGAACATCCCGTCCTTCAAACCATTCATTACACGGTAACCATTCCGCCTTATCATTATTTGTTAATAATTTTTGGTCATTTATTTAAAATTAAATTGTGAATAATGAGCAACGACGCGCATTCACATTTTAGACCAACAAGGCGTAGAATAACAGGGCCTGGTGTTACTGTCGAGGATCGATTATCGCGAATCGAATCGATACTCGATGGGTTGCTCCGACGCAGGAGCCGGTCACGCAGACAACGATCTCAATCACGTGCCCGAACACAAAGCAACCCGCGGCAAGGTAGATGCTGGTATCATGCCAAATATGGAACGGCTGCACAGAAATGCACACAGCCATGCAACTTCCATACGGCACAGCAACCCTACCCATCTACCTCAAACAACAATTCAAAAAACTAGGAAAGTCACGGGTAGAGAGTTACGCAACTCCCCTGACACCCTATACAACCCGTTTGTTTGTGTACGATAGACACAACAAACTCACCTACCTAGTCGACACTGGCGCTGACCTTTCGGTTATTCCAGCAATGAATTTCAGAATGAAATACTCATTAGCCAATCGAAATTCAGATCTAGTCTTATCGGCTGCCAATGGTTCAATCATCCACACGTACGGCACAAAATTGCTTAACGTGGATATCGGACTCAAACGAACCTTCACGCACGCTTTCATACTAGCTGCAGTGAATCGTCCGATCATTGGCGCCGATTTTGTAAGCAAATTCGGACTTCTTGTTGATGTCAAACACAAACGGCTGATTGACCCAGCTACAAAGCTGTCAATAAACGCCACAATGGTTCGTGTTAACACACCAACACCGATCCATTTTAACATCGACAACGGCTACGGCACTCTGCTCAAAAAGTACCCACTACTTACAGCAGAGCCGAACTACAAAATGCCAGTCCGACACAACGTGGTTCATCACATCGTCACAGAAGGCCATCTTCCCGTGTCGAGACCACGCAGACTAGATTCGGTGCGTCACAAAGCTGCACAAGCAGAATTTCAACACATGGTGGAATTAGGGATTTGTCGAACATCGACATCTTCCGTCTCTTGTCCATTACACATGGTCAAGAAGAAAGATCAAGACTGGAGGCCATGTGGGGACTATCGGCGTTTAAACACGGTTACGATACCGGATCGCTACCCGATACCCCACATTCAAAACTTCACCATGCACTTGCATGGCTGCAAAGTTTTCTCCAAACTTGATCTCATCAGAGGTTATCACCACATTCCCGTGGCACCTGAAGACGTTTTCAAAACGGCAATCACCACACCATTTGGCCTCTTCGAATACACCCGAATGCCATTTGGATTACGCAATGCCGCACAAACGTTTCAGCGCTTCATGAACGAAGTCGTTCGAGATCTCGACTTCGTTTTCGTCTACATAGACGACATTCTTGTGGCATCTCAAACTGAGGAGCAACACAAACTCCATCTGGAAACACTTTTCCAACGACTTGTCGAGTTTGATGTTCACATCAAGAGCTCAAAATGCGTCTTCGGCGCATCCACTCTTGATTTCCTCAGCCACAAGATTACCGCTAATGGCATCCTTCCGTCACAAGACCGAATCAATGCCATTAAAGAATTTCCAGCTCCAACCTCAATCAAGAGTATTCAGCGATTCATCGGCATGGTCAACTACTACCACCGATTCATACCAAACCTCGCTAAAATACTCAACCCAATTCACAGCCACCTGGCAGTACTACTACGTAAGCCCAAAACCGCCAAGAACTTCTCTTGGCCTGACGAATGTCAACACGCATTCACGTCACTCAAGGCTGAATTGGCACGCACAACACTCTTGTCTCATCCACTGAGCGACTCAAAGCTCAGCATAACTACTGATGCATCAAACACTGCCGTCGGAGCAGTCATGCAACAGTACAACGACAAGTGTTGGGAGCCCCTGGGATTCTTCTCAAAGAAGCTCTCGGATGCCGAAAAGAAATACTCTGCATTCGATCGGGAATTACTCGCAATATATCTAGCAATAAAACACTTCAGATATTTTGTCGAGGGTCGGGACTTCAATATTTACACCGACCACAAACCTCTCACTCGAGCAATTCAGTCTAAAACTGAACGCAATCCAAGGCAAGCACGCCACTTGGATTATATTAGTCAATTTACCACGGACATCCAGCATGTTCAAGGTACCGAAAACGTTGTCGCGGATACACTTTCGCGCACAACATCAAACGAAGCGGCCACAGTCGAGACTCACTTCGACTGCAACAAAATCGCACAAGCGCAAAAAGCAGACTTAGAACTTCAGAAATTACTTTCTGGTTCCACACGTCACACTAGTTCATCACTGAAACTAGAGCTTTTCAAACTACCTGGCCTCGAAATCTACTGCGAAACATCTACGGGTGCAAATCGCCCGTACATCGGAGAGCAACTACGTCGAACCATGTTCGACACACTACACGGTATCTCACATCCTGGTGTCCGCGCAACTCGTAAATTGATTACTGCTCGATACTTTTGGCCAAGCATAAACCAAGATGTGACCCATTGGGCACAAGCATGCTTATCTTGCCAAAAATCGAAAGTCCAGAGACACACAAAATCGCCTCTTGGACAATTCGCCATTCCACCAGGTCGATTCGAGCATATTCATTTGGATGTCGTAGGACCACTTCCTCCATCCAATGGATACTCATATCTACTCACCTGTGTCGATCGTTTCACT
This sequence comes from Tipula unca, assembly GCA_951394425.1. Lineage (NCBI taxonomy): Eukaryota > Metazoa > Arthropoda > Insecta > Diptera > Tipulidae > Tipula > Tipula unca. Next base: position 71,143,489 of record OX596380.1, read on the forward strand.
CGATGGCCAGAAGCGTACTGCATGACCGACATGTCTGCAGCAACCATTGCCACCACATTCGTTCAGAACTACGTATCACGATTTGGCGTTCCACTTGACATCACCACTAATCAAGGAACCCAATTCGAGTCGAAGCTCTTCTCGGAGTTAACGAAACTCCTCGGCTCGCATCGGATACGTACAACGGCTTACCATCCGCAAGCCAATGGCATGGTCGAACGTTTCCACCGCCAGCTCAAAGCTGCTCTCAAGGCCCGAGGTAACACAATTCATTGGAGCTCCGAAGTACCAATCGTTCTACTTGGTATTCGAGCAACGGTTAAAGAAGATCTGAAGTGCTCACCAGCTGAAATGGTTTACGGTCAAACCATCAAGCTACCCGGTGAGTTCTTCATCGAACATCCTCTACCGTCTCCATCCACAACCGACACAGTCATCGACCAACTCCGCACCACCATGCAAAATCTTATCCCCAAGGCAACAAGACCAACGAACGAAAACAACATATTCGTTCCCAAATCGCTCAACAATTGCGATTACGTCTTTGTCCGGGTTGATAAGGTTCGTACTGGATTACAATCTCCATACGATGGGCCATACAAAGTTATACGCCGCTTACGCAAGCAATTCATTGTCTCAATCAAAGACAAACACCACTCAATCTCCATCGACAGATTGAAACCGGCCTACGGTATTCTCAACACGCCTGATCAAATATCAGCCAGCAAACGATATAAAACCGTCCGGTTCACCGTATAACGTCTCAAAACCTATGGTTTCTCATCTGGAGAGGGGGTACTGTAGCAGCTCGAATATTCGACTCACCGATATTCGATTCTGCCACAAACAAAACAATTAGTGAAATTCAAATATAAAGCAACTTATTTGAATTAAGCGTTCACTAACCCCATCACATATCCATCTATCCAACCACCACTATCTAATAACCGAACCATTACTATAAAACATTTATAGTAAAAACACATCGCCATCTAACAACATCACCACGAACAACAATGTTCGGTGATGCAACACTAATGCGTAAGTGCAATATTCACCGTCGCCGGCGCATGTGTTCCTTCATCAAAAAAAACGAAGGCGAAGGCGACGTCATTACCAAAACAAACAGAAAACAGACAACACGTCTCATCACAAAAACAAAAAAAAAATTACAATCTCTACTGACAACAAGTCAGCCATTTGGTGGTGATAAAAATACATAATAAAATATATAATAAATTAAATAAATAAATTGTGAACTTTAACAAACAAACATAACATTATAAAATTAATATAAATAAATAAATTTAACAATAAACATATAAATAAATATTATATTAACTAATCAAAGTTTGTGTATGTGCATTTATTTATTTATTCGAGAAGAAAATTTATGAATTGGGAACAACTGAAACCCAAAAGTGTCTTAAAATATAGTATAAACATGGTTTCAGAGTAGAAGAAGCAGCTCATAAAAATCGGAAACCTACCACAATTATGATTAAAAAACTACAAGATGATCATAACTTACATTAAAATTTATTCGGAGATCTCTGACGGTAACACAATTATCGAATTCGAGTTCAGGAAGCCTTTGAGCCACCGGGTTATTAAAAAATCAAACCGATCAGATAGAGCCTGTGATGTTTCTTACAAAAAATATCAAGTATACATATATGGTCAAAATTACAATAAATTTACAGAACGAAAATCCCAATAGAATTCAATTGAAATGAATATGCATTGGTAAATTCCGCCATGTTTAAATGCGAATTTCAAGAATGTGAATTATTTCATAAAGTAATTTTTTATATAATTATGGCAAAAATTGTAATAATATTATTTAAAAATCGATATCCACACACGCTATAAAACATTATAAGAGTTTCAATAATATAATCATTTACTAAAAGTTGGCTCACAAAAACTCAGACAAAAAAGTTATAACTTTCATTTAAAATAATCCGGGGAACTTTAACTATGACCATGCCATAAAATTTAACACACCCCACTCCATGATAAAGCGAATTGGAATTCAGGAAGCCTATGAGTGCTACCGAGCTATTAAAAAGCCAAATCGTTCAGATAACCAACACTTGTTCATGTATATAAAACCCAACTATACTTTCTTGTGGCAGGATTGTACTATCCACCAAGACATTCTATTAAAAACAAACAATACTCAGAGTTTTTCAAGCGTCTGGGAAAAAGGTCACTATAGGTGGTGACTTCAATGCGAAGAATACTCACTGGGGTTCTAGATTAACTACAACTAAAGGAAAAGGATTACTGATTGCCATTAAAGAAAATGGATTGGATTCACATCCATTGGATTTCAACTGGAAAACCAACATATTGGCCAACTGAGCCACGAAAAATACCTTTAAGTTATAATATTAATGTTGAGACATTTTTGGTTCAACTCAGCTTTTGTTAAAAATTTTTACAAGTTTCTCAATTCAATTGGAAAGGGTGGTGGGCGACGTAGTAGAGTGATTGACTTTGGATTCGTGGACGTAGGTTCGAGTTCCATTAGCGACGGTATTATTTTAATTTAATTTCTTCTGTATTCAAATTGGTTCAACGCACAGCTTCTGTTAAACATTTTCATATTTTTCAAGTAGTGGCATGTATATACTCGTACAAGATGGATATATAGCGATGGTAAAATAAACGCAGACTCCATTGCCGTTGCTAAAATTTCCAATCTTTTTATTCAAATGGCAGCTATAAACGATAGGAATATCAGTATTTATATGTATGGCGGTGGCTCCGTTATAAAAGAAGCTGTGTATTTTTTTATTCTCAATATTTATTTTTAATTTAATTGCAAATTGGTCATTTTTAATTCAAAAAGCAATTTTTTTTAATTCAATGGAGAAATGTGTGGATGCCCGCTAAAATGGTTACTTAATGGAAACTTAATTATCATTATCGAAAAAACATTTCTTACCATTTATGTTTTAAAGATTACTTCTTTCAAATAATGGCCGCAACTGCGATGGTCCTTTCTCAAAGTCCAATTTTTGATGACGCATTCGAGAATATCGAATGGTATTTGGCGAATGACATAAGTAATATTGGCTTTCAATCTAGCTGGTTTTTTCATATAGACTTTGGACTTTGCGTATAGCCCCAAAGAAAAGTGTCTATAGAGGTATCACACGACCTAAATAGCCAATTCAACGATCCGAACCGTGAAATTAATTGCTCGCCAACATGATTTTTCAATAAGTACATTGCTTCGCGCGCTATATGGCAAATAGCGCCGACTTCTTGGAAACAAATGTCGTCGAGGTCGGGTTTCAATTTCAGGCAGCAAATATTATGTTATCATGGCAGAATAACGAGCACTATTCACAAGTACGTCCCGGTCGACTTCTTTTTTGAAGAAATATGGACGAATGATTTCACAGGCGCATAAACCACACCAAACCGTCTGTTTAGTCGCGTATCATCCCATACTGTAAACTGGGATTGAAACTTTTCGATGGTATTCCAAATAGTGGTTTCGAATTATGTCAACCGTAACTTGGTCTAAGCGTGCGAGACACATTCTTCACAGAACGCTGATTTTCGTAATAAAGCTGAACAATTTGTATAAGGCGCTATGCCGGGCTCAGTCTTTCCGTGATAAAATGGCATACAATATTGAATAAATAAAATTACGATGACAGTTTGAAACTATTCATGCGTCATTTGTCAAAAAGAAACAAATAAAAAAATCACCTCTAGATGATCGTTTTTACAAAATACTCCCGCGAACTGGTGCATTCGATTTAAAATCATTATTTTAATTGACATATAATTGACATTGACAAAAAACACTGCCAAGTAATTTACGTTATATTTTACGTAAAGACAACCGCGTAGATTACATGGCGTATTCTATACCTCGCCCATCCCTGCATATAATTTATCATTTTGTATTGCGATGTAAAAATGAAGAATTTTCGAATCACTGGCGAACCGTTTTTAATTCGCAAAAAGAGAAAAGGTTTGTTGCATTAAGGGACATAACTTTAAAACGAAGTTTTATTAATAGCAATCTATAACGTGGTCACAGTCAGGGATGGGCGTTTACGCGTCATCTAATATTTTCTACGTGTCGACAACCCGTAGACAACGTCGACAAAGGGGACGTCCTTTAATGATGTCACGCAATTTTTTCGGGTCGAAAGAAGAATGGAACCATTAAGCAAACAACTGTCGGGTGTAATGTTGCCACACGAGAAGTATGGTAGTCACTAGACAATCAAGGTCGAACAGTCGATACTGATTTAGAATTAAAAAATTTTGGAATGAAACAGCCATTGATGGATATTCAACAGTATGCAAATATGTCCAAAAAGATGTTTCTGAAATCGACGCCAGTTCCTTGATTACGAAAAACTAGGAGTGGTTTGCCGAACATGTAAGAACCAGCCAATATTGCGTTCAAATTGTAAAATGTTTCAATCGTGATTGTTGTTCTGAACCACGTAGCTCAATTTGGCCTAAAAGTTTGAGATGCGAGAGATGAGCCAAATTATAATCTTGCGCCATTGTTTATAACCAAATCATTAACGTTGGGTAATATGGTTCAAAATAAAAATAAATTTGATATTTGCCCATACGATATGTTTTTCGCAATACGATGCAATCTGAATTACTAAAACGAATTTGCAATGTTTGCCAAATATATTTTGCATCACACATTATGCTGAAGAAGCATATGTCTGTGCATAATTTGCAAAAAGAAAATCAGTTGAAATTTGAAAAAATTCGTCCTATTCGAATTGCGCCCAAAAGGCAACAAGAGATGGTGGCTATTTTAATGCAGGCAGATCAACTTGAAGTAGCGGAGTGGATTGACGAGGATCATTTAAATGAATGTTGAATGATGAAAATTTAGATATTACTCCTGATAATGAAGCAGACTCAATAATTGCAGTTTGCACACTGGCCTAACATTTTACCAGTCCTTGGGAGGACGCATAAATGCAATATTTAATTTTTAGTTTTACATAATTTTATATGGAATATTTAAATTTATTCAATATAATTTAGTGTTTTATTTTTATTTTTATTTGTTACGTCTTTTTTCAAAAATACCCCCTCCCCGCTCTGTCACAAAAGGTCACAAAAACTTTAACTTACTTTAACATTACAAAATCAAACAACAAGTGCGTTAGGGCGAACCGGCGCATTTTATTTCAAATTGCTAAAATATCGTATAGGTTGTCGACGTTGCCATAATTGTCGACGTTATGACCAATAACCTTGTTACCGAGTAATCTACCTAATATTTTACGTATCGACAACCGAGTAGATTAAACGGCGTAGTCTACCTCACCTATCCCTGGCCACAGTGTGAAAATGAAAATTCGGCATTTCAATCTATGAAATTTATTTGGTAGTCTTATGCCTAAAGAAATAGCTAGGCCAGGAAAAACAAATGAAAAACATACATCATCGGTTAAACTATTATATTTATCGGTTTATCCGTATAAAATATGATATTCTCACTAAACCATCTAACATTTTTAGGATTTAGGACAAACTTCACACGTTTATTTAGAATTGTGAATTTTGTTATAAAAAATCCTAAATTTTTAAAAAATTTAGTACTGATTTACGACATAATTCACGGCAATCTATGTAATATGTATGTATGTATATACAATATGTAGAAAATTGTGTTAACTATGGACCCATTATGAAATAAACGTTATCAATCTTCCAAATTACACAAATTTTGAAGGAGAGTATACGCTCGAGATTACAATAATATATTCAAGACTCATGTCACCGCGAGTGGCAAAACAGACATCACTCTCTCTGAAAGAAGCGGGCAAAATCAACTTATATTCACCATCATTAACAGAGTTACAATTTCTGGGTTTCCTATCAGTTAGGTGTCTAGTACATATAATCTCTTATATTTACAATTAAAACCAGAGTTACCCTAATGCTTCAAAGCGCAATAGTAATTTGTTTAATGATTCCGAAATCAACAATTCATAATCATCTGCATGTTTGGTGGCTATAATATTGTGACATGGCCAACTCGACAATTATATTAAAATTTCCATATTTCATAAATTAAATTAAATCAAGTTTCTGCATTATGCAGTTCCAAAAATATAAATTAAGACACAAATCGATTATACATTTATCGACTTATACTAATAAATTTATCATCTGACATTTGGTTATAACACAATTTCAGATTTCTGATTTTTTAATTAAAATATATTTTTTTATTTAATTATGTTAAATCTTCTTTAAGGTTTCTTTATGTGTGTGTGTCTCGTATACTCGTATACAAAAAATAAAAAAATACGGGAAACCAATAAATTAATAAAAAATTCATTAATTAAAATATATCATAAAATGTTGGATTAATTTTTTCTTACAAACAAAAAATCCGAAATTTATTGAAATTTTTTATTTAAATATATAAATTTTCGTTTAAATTATGACTGAAATATTCGTATTCAAGAAATATTTAATCCAAATTTTTATGTTGATATATTATTAATGTTTTATTAAAAATAAAAATAAATTAATTACTAAATTTAATAAAAATAAAATAAATTCCGATATACCCTTACTTAAGCCGCTTTAGATATCGAATTTATCATAGGTAGTTTGTGTTCTCTTGTGGATACATTTTTTGGTTGTACAATATTGAATCAATATTGTTTGTATGCGGAACAAATTTAACGAGTCTATGCGGTGACCAGACTACATGAGATATAGATTGACAGATTCTATAAGTTTTAGAAAAGGTTAGGGCAGTGTTACAGTTCATACATATTAATTGATTGCACTAACAGGTATGACTAATTACTATTTTCTAATCTAAACATTTTTAGGAAAGAGTATCGACTGGAAGTGGAGATCATATGTCCCAGGGCTGTACGTTGGTCTACAGTGGAGATGACCTCGGAAATCTTGGAGCTGCAAAATAACCTTCTTTGCCTGCGGCCCATGAAGTAATTCTTCTTGGGCTGCGGGTAAAGTGGGTTATTTTGGATTTAGAATATAATTTGTCTAGTAATTGGGCACTGTAATGCTAGAGCTGGCAGAAATCAGACTGAATTTTGTGAAAACATAGGTCCGTACTTCCGACACGAAACTGCGACCGATAATGTGAGAGAATGATGTACTTTGCAACTACCCACGACCTTAGAGTAGCAAACACGTTCTTCCCTCACAAACAAATACCTCTTGAGACATGAACGAATCTTCGCGGACTCGGGTTGTGCAGGATGGTTTGGTTACTGCAACGCTACGATGGAAGTTTTCGTACAAGCCTGCGGGAACATAGTGAAACGCATAGAACGCGTCGACTGTGAAAGTCTGATAAATGATGATCAAAAGAAACGATATGAAGATTTTGTCAGCGACAAGAATGAGGAAACTAATTATCAGTCTGACTGTGTGAACTCTGTTTGGGAAGTACTGAAAAATTCGACTGTCCGTGCTGCGCAGCAGACTTTAGGTTAGTGAAAGTCAGACCCAAGAATGATTTGTTTGATGATGAGTGTCGTCTTGTTGTCGAGCAACAAAATATAAGCCATAATGAAATGCAACAATGCCTCACAATTGCGAGGAAAATCAAAGCTGTTCTTTGCTTTTGCTAGGAGGGCAGCTAAGCAGATTTGTAGACGGAAAAAGCTAGAAGGGTGGTAAGCCAAGGTTCTGAAATTACAACCATTCAAATGAATTACTAAATTACACCATACTTTCGGGGCTGCTTTAACCGCCATTCGGGGCCATGATTAAAACCTCTGTGTCAACATCGACGCAGCACTCGACGCATGGAGTGGACACTTTACCGACCTATACTGGTTTTCATCATGCGTTACGATCCCTTGAAAAATTCACAAGGGGCATCACAAGATTTAAACCAAATCGCTCACCTGTAGTGGACTGCATTAATTCGGAGTGATATTCGGAGGAAATACTTTGGGGAGATATCTTTTCGATGTTATTCGTTTAGAATGGCGGACCGAAGTAATGCTTGACGAATGAAAAGAATCCACGATATGCCCTATCTTTAAGAAGGTGTGAGACTTATCGCGGTATAGCTCTCCTTTGCACAGCATACAGATTACATGTCCTACATTATATTGGATAGAATCACCCCTCTTGTTGTCGGCCTGGTTGGTGACTATCATGGCGCTTTTCGTCTGAATCTATTAGTCACTGATGTTTTTCGTTGAGGATGATTCTATCTATAAATTCTATAAGACGTTCATCTCTGGCCTACGACTCGATCAATTGAGAGAGTTTGTAGTCTGCCTTGTAATACTTAGGAATGAACTACAAAATTGCGTACGATTGCGTAGAATGACAGTGACTCAGTCTCAATGCGGTGTTAAGGTTGAGAACAGGCAATATATCAATAAATTTTGCAGTCAACTCGGGTGTTCGGCAAAGAGATGCTCTGTTCCTTATACTCGATAATTTCATATTGGAGTATACATCTTTTGTAAAACTGAAACATCTCAGCGCAATATCTTATATCGCCAGTCCAATCAGGTCCTTGCATATACAGATGACATTTTCTAGATTGCACTGCATAACAATATGGAGTGAAGGAAATACTTGATCCGATTGTAGAGTTTTCAGTTGGACTCCAGATCAATGAGTCTAAATCAAGATTCATGGTCTCAGGTTATAGGGACAAAGGCACATCCGGTTTTAGTAGTAGCAACTACACGTTTGAGGGAGTGAGGAGGTTCAAGATCTGATAAGGAGCAGTGTATTCACATCAACCAACACAAATAATAGGGCTTTTTTCATGTTCCGGTTGCTGAAGAATCTAATAGGGCATTTTTCATGTTCCGGTTGCTGAAGACTCTATTAAATATACCGCCGTTTGTAACACTATTCGGACGGATTACGTATTAAGTGAAGCAAATTTCAATTTTTGTGGCGTAAAATTGAATATTTGGGGTATTTGATTGATAGCGGAAAATTTCAACCATCATCACTAAAAACTGAGCCAGACTGTTGCTGGTCAGACCTCGTAAGTGATACTCTGCGAAAAGATGTTTCAATTCAAATTTCACGCAGAACAAAAAGCTGCATTCCAGAATTTGTAGGAAAGTTTGGTCTGGGTTACTCAGTATTAAAAATATATTCAAGACAGAACCGACGTAGTTGCACACAAATGCTTGTAAGATGGGATGAGGTGCCATATATAGCTGCAGAAATCAGATGATGATCAAAAAATGCATTCAGTTTTCTACTACTCAAAAAAACTTCCAGGATCAAGAGAAATACAGTAATTTCGAGTTGGAGATCCTCGCAATGCGGGTTTACCTTCTCCGTCTTAATTTTAAAATTGTAACTTACTATGCAGCGCTTAAGGGTACAATGGAATGGAAGGAATTGAGCTCGAGAATTGCATAAGTTTAATTTCCATTTAGAGCATCGACCATAGGGAATAAAATGCGGCATGTAGTTGCGCTTAGCAGAGGTCCTCTAATACTACTAATAACTACTAATAGTTGACGAAGTATCTTGTTCACCCCATTGTTAGTTGTGCCGAGAAAAATGGAACGAGAAATAATTAAAATCTATCACGACCAAGGTTATTTTGCGGTGCGAAATTCGAGGAGCTGATCAAGCGACAATTCTATATCCCAAAACTGCGTTCGCTGCATTATTACAGATAGAATAATGGAAAAACAAGAAGGATTGTTAAATACACCAAAAGGTCTGTTAGTGACGTGTCACATAGACCATTTGGCAGCTGATCGCTGACTCGAAAGTTATATCGGTACTTATTTGACGTAGTGGATGGCGTCTCCCAATTTACGTGGATCTACACTACAAAAACAATGGACAGCAACGAAGTTATTCAGCGATTAGATTCACAGAAAGTCGTTTTCGAAAATCAAAAGAGACTGATTAAAGGCAAGGGTGGCGCATTTCGTTCAGTCGAGTTCAGCGGTCCTGTGCTTAGGAAGGAATTTACTTTCAGTTGTCTGGCGTGACAACTGGAAATGGCCAAGTGGAACGAATATTTCGTATTATAATAATAATAATAGAGTGTTTAAAGGCCATTACTGCCGCCTTACTTCATCAACAATCTGGCTTCAACGGTTTCGATCCTGGGCTTGGTCTTCATACAGTCCTAGACAACCTGAAGAAGCCAAGTCATTCCCAACACCGAGGAACAATCGTCGCCTGCAACGACCTCTGCGCCTTCCATATGGTGGCTCTCCTTTCCGAGATCGCTGCACAATTTGTTCCGTATCAGCACGCAGAACGTGACCGAGCCAGCGTACTCGCTGAGATCTTATTTCATGTACAATTTCGGGGATCTTCATCAATCTCCGATCTCGAAATAGAACAGAGCTCGGTATGTGCCATCCATTTCACGTTTTGGGCCGTAAATCACACGCACAACTCTTCTCTCAAATGTAAGGAGCCATCTTTCGCACTCATCCGTCAGCGCCCAACTTACACATCCAATAACAACGGGCTTGATCAACGCGTTGTATAGCTTCAGCTTCACGGCACTTGATAAGTGTTTAGATTTTAGCAGTGGCCTTAGAGGATACAAAGCATGGCTGCCAGCCGCACTTTAATATCCTCACCCAACTTTTACTATCCGCGCCCAACTTTCACATCCAAACATAACAACGGGCTTGATCAACGCGTTGTATAGCTTCAGCTTCACCGCACTTGATAAGCGTTTAGATTTTAGCAGTGGCCTTAGAGGATACAAAGCACGGCTGCCAGCTGCCAGTCGCACTTTAATATCCTCACCCACACTGTCATCGTGAGTAATCAAAGAGCCCAAATATTCCCAAATATTTGAAGGTCCTCACTCCTTCAAATGTGTAGTGGCCACTACTAAAATCTGGTGTGCCATTGTCCCTATAACCTGAGATCATGTATTTCGTTTTGGACTCAAGCGGGTCAAATATTTCCTTCACTCCGTTGCCATTCAGTCCAATCACGCATATGTCATCTGCATATGCAAGCACCTGATTGAACTGGCGATATAAGATGTTGCGATCGGGAGTTTCAGTTTTACGAAAGATGTACTCCAACATGAAATTGAAGAGTATCGGAGATAGAGCATCTCCCTGCCGAACACCCGAGCTAACTGCAAAAATTCTTGATAGCCTGTTCTCAACTTTAACACAGCATTGATACTGGCCGGCCGGAAATCCAGGAACACCTGATGTACGGGGATGGAAGTGTCATAATATCTAGATGGAATCATCCGCAGCGAAAAAACCTGTCCTTGATAATGACCAACTAGACCCTCCGCTAGAGAGGTGACTCTATCCAATATAATGTAGGACAGTATAACTTATATGCTGTGTAAAGGAAAGCTATACCGCGATAATTCTCACTCTTCAAGCGGTCTCCCTTCTTGAAGATGGGGCATATCGCGGCCACTTTCCATTCGTCAGGCATTTCTTCGGTTCGCCATACTAATCGAATAAGGTCGAAAAGACAGTTTCACAAAGTATATCCCCTCCGAATATCAAAAGCTCCGAATTAATGCAGTCCACTGTAGGTGAGCGGTTTCGTGTTAGTCTCTACATGGCCCTAGTGGATTCCTCATGGGATGGATCCTCAGTACAAATCTCCGCAGTCTATATTTGAGGTAATTCAACTACAGTCTGTGACGCATGATGAACACCAAGCAGGTCGGTAAAGTGTCCATTCCAACCCGGTCCCGAATAGCAGTTGACGGAGGCTTGAAAGTATGGTCCAATCCAGTAATTCCTTTAATGAAATAACGTGAACTGCGCTTATTGCTGAGTTGTTGTACTTTCAGAACCTCGGCCTTCCCCATTCTCGCTTTTTTCGTCTACAAATCCGTTTAGCTGCCCTCCTAGTAAAAGTAGCTTTGTTTTTCATCGCGATTGTGAGACGTTGTTACACTTCACTATTGGCTATATTTTGTTGCTCAACTGCAAGACGACACTCGTCATCATTCTTGGGTCAGACTTTTACTATTCCTAAAGTCTGTTGAGCAGCACTGACAACCGACGTTTTCAGTGCCTCCCATACAGAGTTCACACAGTCAGACAGACTGACTGACACACGGACTGGTAATTAGCACCCTCAATGTTGCGTTGACAAGATCCATATCGTTTCTTTTGATCTTCATTTATCAGACCTTCACAGTCGAAACGTTCCATGCGTTTTGCTGTTTCGCCGGACCTGTACGAAAACTTCCACCGCATGCTTTGCAACCACCAAATAATGATCGGTGCCTACGTATTTGGTTGCTGACCGATAAGTTCTCACGTCCTGCACAACCCGAGCTCGCCCTTTTGAAATTAACACGTTATCAATTTGGCTGCGGGAAATTTTGTACGGACCTTTGTTTTCACACAAGTCGGTCTGATTTCTGCCAGCTCTAGCATTAAAGTCCCCAATTACCAGTCTAACATCGTGTTCGGATATAGATTTCATCAGATCGTTCAAGTCATTGTAAAATGAGTCTTTATCTTGGGGCTGGCTAACTTTTGTGGGCGCCCGTACACAAATTATCGACAGGTTAGCTAACTTCATGCACAAGCAAAGCTTACAAAATCGGTTATTGACTGTTTGGAAATCCAAAACAAGCCTTCTTTACCTGCGGCCCAAGAAGGAATCTAGCTCCAATATTTCCGAGGTCATCTCCACTGTATAACAACGTCTTGCCCTGGGTCACATGTTCTCCACTTTTAGGCCAACGAGTTTCCCGACTACAGGGGCCAGTATTATAATACCAATTCTAATAAAGTTATCTTCTAAAACTCAGGTGATTGATACAAAAAAAACTGACTACCTTAACAATTCGGTTCAACACGGTAAAAAATGCTTTCTAATTTTAAAACTTTTTTCAAACCTTCATTAATTCACCTACCATTAATGTTCTTTTATAAGTTACAACTTACTTCGGCATTCCTCGCGACGAGTTTTTGTATTTTTACGAAAACGGTGAACAACTTGATCCCAATTTGGCGACAGCCCGTATATATCAGTATATCATATTTATTGTTGCTCATTTATGCTAGAAATTGTTACAACTAAAAATCAAGGTAAAAATTATAATATTATTAATAATTAAAACAACTGATCAATGTCTTTACATGATTCAATATTTTTATAGCAACAACAGTAAAACGAGCATATTGTGCGATTGGTTCGAACCTATATATTACAACGGACGTAAGTATACATATTATCTCAACTAATTTCCCGCAAATATAAATTGTTTATTTTAGTCAATTAGGCAATATGTAAAAGCAAATGGAGGGAACGACCTTTTAAATCACTATTTAAAAACAAAAATTATTTCGGATTCGAATCGACGGTTATTAACAAGAATTTTAGGCCGTTACGTTATACAAAGTTGTGGACAAAACCCTTCGAAAGAAGAAAAATTTTCTGTGGCAAAAGCTGCTGTCAATATTTTGATTGTTTCAAATCCAGCAGTATTTACGGCGGAGCGGTTTGTAACATTTACATATTTTCTATATTAATAATTTATGATTTTGAATTGACTTACTTAATTATTTAAAGTGTTTCGGTTTAAAATAAAAATATATTTTATACAATAGCCACATTTCTTGATACTAAGTGAGCATACATTTTTCATATATACAACAAAAGACATAATAGTTTGATTAAAACCCGAATTTTAATTAAAATTTGTTTTTGGTATGTATGAAAATTTGTATCTGATTCGGATCACATGATGTTGAAAAACTAGCCTAATATTAAAAAACTAATGTTTTATTGGCTCAGGGGGTCACTTCTGGTTTCGTAATTTAAAAAATTTTTTCTGTAAGAAATAAACAATTCAGAATAATAAAATTTTAAATTTGTTTATTTATTACAGAAAACAAATTTAATATTTCTTTTCACAAAACGAAAATCGGTTCTTTAAACAGGCAACAGAAAATTGGCGATGGAAAGTTATCGAAAATTATTTAAGCATGTGTTATTTAATTCTAAACAATAAATTTATGTGTCAATTTGTGATGCTGTCGATTTTATAAATTTGATATTATACAATCGCAATCTTGTCTTTTTAAAATACTTGAATTGTAAATCAGGAAATATTTACAGGATGTTTTTTTTTGATCCGGATAATAATACCGGTTATCTAGTCAGCCAAATAAAAAATTTGAATTTCAATTCAAAAAAGTTTAATAAGTCGAGTGAAGAACCTGCTGATGCATTATTAGAAGTTGATCCAGTTTATGACGCAACTGATGATTTAAAATTTTTAAAACATGCCCTTCTTCCGGAACAAATAGATCGGGTTCAGAAAATATTAAAACGTACAATAAAGGAACGAAAAACACTTATTAGAGGAAACGCCAAACTTACAGAATATTTTCCATACTTTTTCGTGGACCCGACTTTGGTAATTTTTTTAAATTTTTTAAATCTCACTATATTTTATTTGTTTTCGTTTTATTATTCCAGATAGTGTTTGATTTTGGGTTACAGTACTGCAAATCAAGCTTGCTCAAAGATAAATGGCCAGTCTGTCTTCAAAAAAATATATTCGTAATTTTTAAAAGAAACTGGAAATTTAATAGAGGAAGACGAGTGAAATTCTAAATGGAATTAAATTATTACCAAGTTTTCCAGAACCAAAAATTGCTCCAAAAATAGATAAATTTTTGATTTTCAAAACGGTAAGATAACTTATGTTGTGAATTATACTGCAACAACATCCAAATTTCAACTAAACATCATTCAGTTTCAGATACCAAAAGAGTAATACATTGTTAAAGAGAATAAACAACCATATATTGTTGCAGTGGGACCGACGAAATCAGCTATTGATCAATATTTTATAGTAGTGGATCAAGAAATTATTTGTTTACCTGGCGACTACCATATCATAGATGCGTTTACTGTCCTTTTCTGCTTCATTTTTGTACTTTCTATGGAATATGACTCAGATTTAAAACAGTTTTTTAAATTTTTTGAATATTACGTATATAAGTTAAATCCAACAAAGTTATCTCCAAGACTTCGAAAAATTTGTAATAGAATGGATGTTCTGGAAAACATAGCCAATTAATTTTTAATATTTTATAGTTTGTTAAACCTTGAATTTTTCTAATTTTATCTTTTGAAGTTTAAAAAAATCAGATTTAATTTATTCATTCATATACATTTTACATATTAGCAGTGAGCTTTTCAAATAAATTGTAATTTATATATATATATATATATATATATATATATATATATATATATATATATATATATATATATATATATATATATATATATATGTATATACATATATATATAAAATCTTAAAAAAATATTTTACTATTTCAGATGAAAGTTGAAAGATCTACTATAATTAACATATTGCAAATATTTATTATTTAATTAATTCTTAATTTGTTATTGATTATTTATTATTTTTGGTTTTATAAAAAATTAGTTAATTTTTTTGTTACATTTGTAATAAAACATTTGAATCGTTTAAATTCACTAAATATCACTTGAAATATGTACATAACTTAAATTTACAAGACAATTATTGTAGTTATAAAATAGAAGAAACAATGGAGAAAATTGTGATATGTTTCGAATCCCTGAAAAATAAACAAATATTCAATGTAGTAAATGTAACAAGCAAAAAGTATATCGTTTTCAGAACTTGTATTAGATTCTAAGTAATGTATGTATTTTTATTTCTATTTAAGTCTTTTTTTCTATTTAAGTTTCTTTATTTAAGTCTGAATTTTATAAAAAAATAAATTTATGAATTTAAATTTAAAAAAATGTTTTATTTTCATTTGATTAAAGGTTAAAGGCGCTAATTTTAAAGGACAAAAACTATATCCATCTTAAAACTATAAAGATTCGTAAATCAAAATGGGAGCTTGAAAAGTAAAACTATTCAGTTTAATATTTAAACCAAGAATCATTAAACGTAGAACTTTATAGTCGTATATATAAACCTTAATATGCTAAAAACTAGTGTTTTTAGAATTATTTTAAAACAATTTAGTTTAATTTTAAAACTCATTTAGACTAGTGTACAAGCTTTTGCCACTAGATTGAAAACAATTTTGTTTAAATTTTAATCATTTTTTGTTAAATTTCAATCCCATAAGTTTTCGTTTTAATGAAAAAAGTATTTGTTTCTGGCTTATTTTAAAACTGATTGGTTTTGTGTTTCAACTTTTATAACTTGTTTTAAAACGTTTTGAGAATATATTTTAAACACTAATTGAAGAAAATTTAAACCATTTTGTTTATCTTTTCAAACTATTAAAAGTTTTAGTTTTAAACTGATATAGTTTACGACCTATATGCAGTAAAAAAAGTTTTAAAACTAGTCATAATTTTTTACCGTGAACGAGCAATTGAATTATTATTGGGAGTCACCATTCGAATTATTATTTGGAGTAAAAATGCGCACGGCCGAAGATGTCAAATTTAAAGAGGTTGTGGAGAACGAATTGTGAACTATACTTCGTGAAGACGTGAAACCAAATATCGCTTAAAATAGAAAAAAAAATTATTTTGATTTAAATTAGCATCCAATTATTGTAGTACGCTAATAATCCTAAAAATTGATTCGCTTATTAGCAATTTATTCTCACGCAAATAATCGTAAGACCAAATTCCCATGACAATCATCGCAAATTAGCGATGATGATTAAGAAATTACGTTTCATAATTCAAAATTTTATCCATTACCGCGCGCATTTATGTTTATCATTAACTATTTGTACATATATATTGTCATTATAATGTTTAACTCGTTTCAATATAATTTATGTTGTTTTAATGATGCGGCGTCTAAATATTAGAATTACTATGCCATTATTGAAGTTTAACCATAAGATGAATTCTTTTAACTTTGCGGTTTTTGAGCTCCATTTTATATTATGTTTTTTTGTAATAATCCATCTTCAAACCCAATTTTCGTACATTTCCATTCCATTTGTATATTTTGTTTTTGTATTATTTACTTTGTTGCTGTTTTCTTTTAAAAGAGCGCGATAAAGATCAAGTAAATTAAATTGCGGCCATTGTTTGTGCATATATACATATGTACAAACACAGTTAGACATTTTAAAGTTACAAAAATTCAAGTGGAGAATATAAATTTTCAACTACCACGTGCTTAATGCTCATTTAGATTAATTTGAAATAATAATACCGACAACAACAAACATATGCGAAAGGGGTTGGAAAATTTTAATTTTCGTATAACAAATTACATACAAGACACGGGAGGGGTGTGTTCCATATCTAGTTTTGTGTGTGCTGTTTTATTGTTTAAAATAACGACAGTGCGACAATTGTATATACAGTGAAACCTGTGTATGTTGGACACTCAAGGGACGAAAAAATGTGTCCAACATACAGAGTTGTCCAAGTTACAGAAACAATCTTAAAAATTGAAAAATGACGTTTACTATATACATACATATGTAAATATAGATTGGAAACATTATCACTTTGTGCCCATCAATTGTTTTCATATCGAAAATTCGATAAAATGCCAAAACAACGTTTTCTCCTCCTGCTCAGTAGAAATAAAACATAACAACAATACATACATACTAAGTTTTTTGGTGCATATTTTTTTATTCACGATGCAGTGCAGTCCATTATTTTCCTTTCCAGCTTTAATTGTTTTCTATTGAATAAACAAGGGAAACCATGTGTACTACACTGCTCGGGTTTGAATAATAAAATAAACCCGCTAGTATTGACCTATAGAGAGTGTGTAAACACAAGAAATCTTTTTTTCTCAATACTCTTCTACCAAAACTAAAACTAATGCAATTAGAACGTTTTCGTTCTATGTATGTATTATTAATATAGAAGATTTTTTTTGTTTCACACAATAGAAATTATTTTGTATTATGGAAATGTGAATGTAATGCATTTTGCAAAAACAGACCAACATATAGAGTAAATGTACCAAGCAAAATTCTTATATCGGCAACAAAATCTGTCCAACATACAAGTTACGGAGGTTGTCCAAATTAGAAAGGTAAATTCGATTTTAAAAAATATAAATCCATAGGTTTTTGAAGGGACTTTATAATTTGTCCAAGATATAGAAATGTCCAAGTTAAAGAGGTGTCCAACTTTGGAGGTTTTACTGTATATATATACAGTACATACCTATGTACATTTTTATTATTCCTCTGTGTTGTTAGAATTTTTTTTGTTTGTTAATTATAATTACAATTACTGTACTTTAGAATTTTCCTACATTGTTCATTTGTTGGTTTTGGTTTTGTGAGAAGGAAAATTATTTATGAACTTATTACATGTGAAAAAAGCATTTTCCTTCCATTTTTTTTGTTTTTCAATTGTATGGCATTTGTATGTATGTTGTATGTACTTAGGTATCGCGTATATGATATATTTACTTATTTCGAGGAGGGAAATAAAGTTTTGTGCTTTTAAAAAACCTTTTTTTTTTGTTTTTGCTTTTGTGTTATTTTAATTTAATTGTAATTAGTGGTAATTAACAGTAAAGTTATTTTTTATAATATTTTAAATTAATGTGTTTGATTTATTAAATATGTTATCACAGTTAAAATTTAATTACATAATTATTTACTTTATATACATAAATGTACATATGTAGTTACATATACGTTTTGGAATAATTTAAGCGATTTTTAATGATTTCACTTGGATAAATATGTGCTAACATAATATAATCGATTGTTTAACTTTTCTCGTGTTATATGAGCGTTTCCGACGAAGGTTGGTTTGTGTACAATTTTTAAGAACAATTTTTAGACAAACGTTTTTTACTCAATCACTGTCCGACGTATCCATGTATTTAATGTACCCATGTGCGTATGTTGTATATACAGACAGGTGTTCGCTTTATTAAGAATAAAATCGTAATTATGTTACGTACATAATATGTTTATGTTGTATGCTGGATATGTTAAAATTAAATTGTGCAGCAAAATTATCATTATTTTTTATGTACATACATTTAACAAGATTTCTTTTTTAACAATAACGTAAAATGACATATAACTGTCAGTGCTAATAAGGTTCGTGCGGATTTATTTATTCAGTCATAAAATAAGAAGAATACGAAGAAAACTATTTTTTTTTTGTAACTTACTTAAATTATTGTTATTAAGATAATTCTTCTTATTTTTTTAACAAAGCGTTGAACAATCATATTATTAAAGATTGTGAAGAGTTAATAAAGAAGAAGAAGATTGGTATTATGTATTTTTAAATAGTGAGAAGTGGTTTCTTTCTTTATTTAATTTAAATTTTTAATTTTTTTTATTTTTTATATGAAAGCGTTATTTTAAAAAATTTAATTGAGCGGGTGATATATCTCTCCAGTTGATGAACACCGCACTTACGATGATCGCTAAAACAGTTTGATCTTTCATGTATACAATATGATAATATTTCACTTCTGTTATTTTTTAATTCAAGTTTATCAAGTTTATATTTTGCGTAAATATCGCGAATTAGAATCACTCGACCGTGTGCTTTGATCAGTATATGTACTCTTTCCAGAGAATTTGTATTCATAAAATTGTGCTTAAATAACTAAAATTAAAAAAAAAATAATTAAAAACTTTAATAGCTCCAAAGAAGGAAAGTCATCTGGCCAAAAAGTAGTTGCCAAATTAACTGATCACTTTTCTCGTCGCCCGTCGGTAATTAACGCTTCATTTAAATTTTAAAACAGGAGTAATGCTGAACGAATAAGGTCCGATTTTATTGCCGGCTTAAGTCGCTTAGCAAAAGATTGCAATTTTCCAACCGTTATACTAGATTCTAATTGGCCATAAACATTTTTAGCAGAAAAAATACTTTCATAGAGATCGTAATCGAAACCACAATTTGATAGAAACCTGCAAATTTTGATCAACCGATTGCTCGTTTTGCGATTTTTCTCCGGTCACATTTTAAAGTTGAGTCGATCAAATCCAGATAATTGCCAGTTGGCTGGCATGTAAGGAAACGTGGTAAGAGGAAATGTCGTTTCAATACCGTGAAGTTGGTCTCTATGTTCGCCTCCCACGAAATCAAGACTGACTTTGACAAATCAAGAAATTTGATATTGTTTCGGGCTTGAGATACACCATTATATCCGTGCGGACTCTTAACATAATTTGGAAAAAACCGCACTTATCCTTTTGCCATCTGGGTTGATCTCAACGGATTGCCAGCAAAACCAGATCCACTTTCTAGTGCTCTTCGAATACTCATCGAAGAAGAACTTGGAATAGATGACGTTATAATAATTATATCATTCGAAAATGAACTTCATCGCAACGATGATCAGAAATCTTGGAACATAGCTATTCCATGCTTAAAGAAGGAAATAAATAAATGTACGATGGGTTGCGATTCGATTTCTATGCTCCACAACTATGCTAGTATGCTATGTCTCTTTTTATGGTATTGGTATGGTATGAACAAATTTTCTCTCATGATTATGCGCTGGAATATTTAAATTTCGTAAAACAATACCAAATCATTCACTTTTCGGAGAAGGAGAATGGAAATATTGTTCAATATGATTCTTGGATAATATTCGGCCCCTAGTAGAATGTCTATTGGAACCTGGTATATTATAATTAGGATCTGCATAGTTCAGGTTGTTGATATTACCAACTCCCGCTATTTGTGCATATATTATTTTACCTTTTAGCTTCAGTCTTTGTATTGCTTCTTCCGTTATAAAGGTTGCTTGGGAGGATCTATTAAGACTCTTAATGTTGCTTGGTTTCCATCATATTTCACTGCGCTGACTGAAGCTGTTGCTAGTAAAACATCTTTCTGTTTATTTATTTTTGCCTCTAGCTTAACATTTATTACCTCTTACTCCAGTCGGACGGACGATGACAGCGTTTTGAATTTTTCACAATTTCCTATTGTATGATTTTTTTTTGACAATAAACGCAAATTGTTTGTATCGTTGTTGTGGCGTATATCTGTTTCACTGGTTGACTTTTAGGTTGACTTTTGTATATAACTCCTGTTACTGTACGATTTTTTTAAAGTCTTGAACCTTTGTTCAAGGAACTTCAGGAAGCGATTGTTTCTTGAAATGCACATGGGTTTTTAGCGTACTTTCAGACACTCGTCGTGTTTCATTGCCTAATTTTCTCAATAACACGAGAATAAGAATGAACTCCAGGACGTTTAACCCAAAGTTCTCGTGTGGGTAGGGTACTCGGTGGTCATATAATGCATAGTCCTAATAATTTTCTATTTGTGCGAACATTCTTCGAATGTAATACAAATTTTGTAATCTTTTAAATGTTCGGTAAATTCCTTGGTGCGCCCCTAAAGGTCCATCATGATATTCCTTGATTATTGTGTTGATATCATCTTCATTTGTCAATGACATAACTTTATTTTTATTCTCAATACTAGAGGGAGTGGCACTATTAAAAATTGGTGAATTTGAACTTTATTGGATAATTGATTTTGTAAATTTGAAGAAATAGAAGAAATTGCAGAATTTGTAGTGCTAGAATTTTGATGAACGGAAGTTGCAAATCTGTCCTGTTGAGAGAGTTATAAAGACGTCTTAGATTTTCAACGGGTTATAACATTGCATTCAGGATTATACAGAACCATTTGGTTCAATGCTTTTGCGATGCTTTTTAATTTGCCTGATTTGTGAACAATATTAAAGTCATATTCTTCTAATTTTATTTGCCATCTTGTAAACCTCGATGATGGATTTTTAATATTACACAAATACACAACCGAATTAATGGTTTATGATCATTAATAATTGTATAATGGCCTATAATGATCTGTAGCCCAAATTGTAGCAAGGAGTTCTTTTTATATTGCTGAAAATATTTTTTCAGCACTGTTCAGAACCCGACTAGCATATACGACAGGCAAATCAGCTCCGTTTGTCTCTTGAGACAAAATTCAGAAAATAGAATAGGAGGGATTTATTAGAAAATCTTTCATTTTCAAAAAAACTTCGTCACAAAAAGCATCCCATACGAACATTTTATTTTTTTATAAGGTCCGTTAATGGCTTTGCATTACTAGAAAGGACAAAACTTTCTATAATACCCAACAAGGCCAAGAAAGTACTTTACGTTTCGAGTGTTTTTGGAGTTGGATAATTTTTTACTGCTTCGATTTTAGATGAATCAGGTTTTATACCAGAATGAGTTTTCAAAACTTGTCCAAGTTTGGATTCTCCAATGCATTTGTGAAATTGATTTCATCGTATCTTAATGGTAGACAATAATATATCGAAATTGGTGGTGCGTAAGATCTAGAACAATTACTGCACATTCTGGAGTTCGACAAGACTCTCATCTGGGACCATAGATCTTCACCGTTTTCATTAATGATATTACGAATGCTATCCAAAACTCTGATGTGCTGACATATTCCGACGACATAAATATATTCAAAGTAATCAGAAGCAATGAAGATACATCTGCACTGCAAGATGATTTGGCCCAAGTTTCTAGCTGGTGCGATTCTAATCGATTACGATTAAATATAAATATGTGCAACAATATGCCATTCTTACAACAGAAAACCCCTTTGCAATTTGCGTATCATAAAACTACGTCGAAGAAGTAAATCAATTATTGGTGGTCTGGTGAGAAGCTGTCTGGGGGAATCAAGTTGGTACTTGTTGCCACCTCCGTATTTTGCAGCATCCTCAAATGTGCGTGTTACCTCCTCGTGGTGACCACCGGGCAACTATTACACCATGTGGTGTACTATTGATACTGCGTACTGTGCTGATAACCGGCCAGGCTGGGGGCCCAGTCTAAAAACCAGCCCAGTCTCTAACGGTGTATCCGGATACTTGGCACCCTCCGGATCATGTAGAGATGGTCCTCCGGATTATTGCGGATCTCTGCACAGGTGGACCTCTTTTCTTCGCTACTCGTGGGAACTATTATGGTAAATCAAAATAGTAAACAAAAGGAGATCGATGCTCTTAAAAACCGGAATCTAGTACTGCGGAGACATCGGCCTTTAGGCCCGGTCTCCGAAGTGCAATTAGGGGCATAAGACCAAATGCGGCTGGCCCCTCGAAACCAAAGGGCAAAGGCACTCCATCAGTATCAAAGGCGATCGGAAGCCTGTGGGAGGTCTGGCCGGGGGTCAAACTAGAAGTGGTGACTAGGGAAAAAATTCCCTGCAGGCCAAGGGCGCGAGCCTGGATCCCTGCGGAACCAAGTGATCCAAGCCACTAGTGATGTCCCGCCTGTTGTTGATGACCCAGATGTCCAAAGCATCCCGGAAGACGCTCTGGAGACACTATCCCTGGACTCGGATATCGAGATCATTGGGACTACGCTGTGCGCTCCCAACGGAAGAATCGACGTCAGAAGATTCTGACTCAACAGTGGTGGAGTAAAAATAATTTGAATATTTGTATACTACTTAATTACAGCAACGCTGATGTAGTGGTGGCTAGCATCGAGATGGATGGGCAAAATCTCTGGCTAATATCGGGCTACCTACCGTACGAGCAGGAAAATATACCACCAGGTAGGTTGGTTAGTGCAATAATAGAGGCTCAAAAACGAAAACTAGGAGTCATCATGGGCAATGATGCTAATGCGCAACACTCAATCTGGGAAAGTACAAATATCAACAGGCGAGGTTAATTACTCTTTGATTTTATTTTAAGTACTAACCTAAATATATGTAATATCGGGTGCAAGCCAACCTTCATTACTCAAAATAGACAAGAAGTGCTAGACATCACACTTTTCTCGGATTCTATTAATGAGAGGGTATTGAACTGGAACGTGTCCGAAGACCATTCCTTTTCTGACCATTGTTATCTCCAGTACGAAGTCGATACAAAACCCACTAGCAAACCACCCTTCAGAAATAGGAGGAAAACTGATTGGGATTGTTTCAGAACCATTCTGGGTAACTCATTACCGGTATCGGTTCCAAACCCTCCTGCATCTACACAGGAGCTTGATGCTCTATTAGGCAAGCTATCTGATGCTTTTAACAAGGCCATGTTAGGTGCATGTCCTATCAGGAGGCCCTTGGGTAAGTCTCGGCCACCCTGGTGGTCGAGAGAACTCCAAGGTACTCGTATGAAATACAAGAGACTGTTCAAGAAAGCGAGGAATACAAATGCTCCTGCATATTGGGACTGTTACAAGGAAGTCCTCAAAACCTATAAGTACGAGCTGAGAGCAGCCAAAACGAGGGCCTGTAAACTCTACTGTGGCAATATACAGGATTCCTCGGAGGCGGCCAGGCTACGCAAAGCACTATGTTCTAGTCCTTCCATCCCGAGTTACCTACAACGACCGGATGGTTCATGGACTACATGTAGTGAGGAATCCCTGAAGCTATTACTAGAAACGCATTTCCCGGAGTGCTCGGTACTAGCTCCGGAAAGACCCATGATAAATAGGGGTGTAAACTCCGTAAGCCATATAGTAAACAGGCGGAATATCCTATGGGCAATAAACAGCTTTAAGGCATACAAGTCGGCAGGACCTGATGGCATTATCCCTGCGGATATCCAGCCTACTATTGACTTAACCCTTCCCTGGCTGAAAGTTATGTTCAAAGGCAGCCTAGAACTCTGTCACATTCCTAGAAAGTGGACTGAAGTAAAAGTAATATTTATACCTAAGGCGGGAAAAAGCTCTCACTGCTATCCCAAAGACTTTAGGCCTATAAGCGTATCTTCTTGTCTGTTGAAAGCACTGGAAAGACAAATAGAGGAGGTTCACATTAGAGGCTCAATCAAACACTCATACTGTAAGGGACGATCGGTGGAAACAGCTCTCCACTCTCTTATAGGTAAGATTGAGAAATCACTTGAATATAAGGAATATTTAATGGTGACCTTCTTGGATATAGAGGGGGCCTTTAGCAACGTCAGACGCGTGCCTGGAGGTAGGCGGGGCACTCAGAGGCTGGATAGATCATATGCTTAGAGGCAGGATCGTGACAGCTTTAATGGGTGGGACGTCTATAAGGTGGGGTTCTATCCCCCTTCTTTGGAACTTGGAGATAAATGACCTGTTACTAAACCTGGAAGGGCTAGACTTCAAGGTGGCTGCTTACGCGGATGACGTTGCTATTGCGGTCTTCGGTAAATATCCTATTACGCTGGCTACCTCTCTGAGCTGAAAACCAAACATCGTAGAGAGAGTAAAGAAAGCTACTATAGCGCTCTACTCCTGCAAAAATGACATTGGAGAGAGATGGGATATAGAGCCGCACATAGTACACTGGCTTTACGTCTCAGTGGTCAAACCTATACTGCTGTGTGGGGTTGCCGTCTGGTGGCCAGCGTTAAAAATTTTGGCCAACCTTAAACTATTGATGAAAGTCCAAAGAACGGCCTGCTTGTGTATAAGTGGGGCTCTCAGGAGCACACCTACTCAAGCTCTGGAGATTCTCCTTCATCTTACTCCCTTGGATATTGCGGCCGATCAGCTTGCATCTTGCACAGCCATACAGGGCACTCATCGATCCTATGCAACAGGGGTATTCCGGAAGCTAACGACTACGCTATTCCTTTGCCATCTGCTGAGATGAGATTCCAAACTGAGTTTCCCACCAGAGAGGACTGGGTGAACGAAACGGTAATGGACAATGAGGCGCTAAGCTTCTTCACGGATGGCTCAAAAAGGGATAGAGGGGTTGGCTGCGGGGTATTCTGTGAGGCACTAAGGGTTAACCTCTCTTTTCGTCTTCCCGACTTTTGCAGCGTTTTTCAAGCTGAACTGATAATGGAAGTCTTGGACTGGTTGAAGTATAATGTAATATCTACGAGAGATGTTCGCATTTTTACGGACTTGGCTACTATTAAAACGGTAAAATCATACTCCCTGACGTCGAAGGTAGCCCAGAACTGTCTGGCATCTTTAAATGAGATGGCTGATCAGTTCAAAATCCGCTGACGTGGGTGCCAGGGCATTAATATCGCAGGGAATGTATAGAGGCAGAAGAGCTGGCCCGCAAGGGTACAGCACGCCTAATAACCCAAAGCAGGCGGGATATAAAGATACCGCTTGCTTCAAGTAAACTACTGCTTCAGGAAGAAGCCATAAAAGAAACGAACGTCAGATGGTTTAACGCCAGTTCGTGTGTAATAACCAGGCAGATCTGGCCTGGGCTTGACCGGTCCAGATCAGGCCACCTGATATCGCTTCGACGGCACCATATTGGTATGGTCGTGGGAGCTATAACGGGACATTGTCTCATTGGGATACATGCGAGCAGACTGGGTGTCCCAGCCCACGATTTCTGCTGCAGCTGTAGTGATGAGGGGGAGGAGGGAAATGTGCTCCATCTGCTCTGCACCTGTCCTAGTCTAGCGTACAGCAGAACAAAATTTATGGGAACTTCCCCTTTGAACGACCTCACGAATCTTAGTAATATCGGGATCCGGGTCTTTAAACGCTTCTTGGTAAGCTCAGGATGGTTTAGCGAGTGGAGAGGAGGAAACTGGGAATATGGTACAGCTACGGACCAATTTTGTGTCTATGCTAGTCCTTTAGGGCGGCCACCCTTACCTAACCTAACCTACATAACTTAACTGCTGTAAACATATGCATTGAATCAATAAATTTTATTTAATTTACAACGGATTAACATAAACTCTAAAACTCCACGCCATTCCTGAATGCTTCGCCAGCAATGACCGTTAGAGTCCCTGTGTGAATTTTAATTCTATAATATGGAATCTGTGTTGGAGGAATTATTTTAACTCGTACATCTTTTGATTTTTTTTTATTAATATTGCTCATCAAGAAGACCAATCACATATACGAGTATTATATCACTTACTGCAATATCCCATATTTCTATTATTACATATACATATTAACAATAATAATTTAACTAATGGGCACGAAACCATAATATATTTTTTAACAACCTCGTTAATATTACCCAAATCTTCAGCCATAATAAAAAAAAATAAAAAAATAGATAAATAAATATTTTTCTAATAAACCGTATATCAAATAAAATCCGCCGCTAATCTCGCGAACATACATTACACCAACAACAATAAAAAATTTAATTAATTTGTTAATTTCAAAGCAGCACAAAACAAAAAAATATTTATTGATTTATATTTCATTTCAATATTTTCTAAAATTTTTATTTATATTCACATTTTTATTATTAATAAATATTAAAATTTATTTTTATTATTATTTTTGTATAAACGTTTTCGAAGATTTTTATTAAATTTTATTGTTACCAATATTAATAATAATCAGCTTATATCTTTATATATGTATTTAAGATGTGGTGCTTGTGCGTCTTCTTCTGTTGATCACATCATGTTTGAGGCGATAATAAGAAAAAAAAAACGTTTTTGTTAGTTTATTATATATACTCGGATATGATTATATCGCACAGGTATATAGGTAACACCAACTTCTTGAATGCTACTTGATTAAAATGAAATTATTATTTTTTTATTGATCGATCGAATGACGAATTAATTCGTTTGATCTTTATTGACATTTATGTATTCATATATGTATTTATATAATGTGGTATTATCAAATGATCAAATTACACGTCTACTCACAAGTCTCTGATTGCGGTATACCGGTTATTAAATCCTACCGTAAAAATACAAATAAATTTCCTTAATTCCAAAAATCAATAAAAAATAATAAAATTTAAGAATTTTGTTTCGAGTATATAAATAAGCTAAGAAAATAAATAAAATTTATTAACTAAAATATTAAAATATATAAAAAATAAAAAATTAATTAATAAATTCTCTTTTGTAATCATTTTAACGCCAATAAATTATATTTTCATTTGACAGTTTTCTGTTTTCATTTTATAATAAAATTATTATTTTTTATATCTTTATTATTATTATTTATTTTTTTTTTTTTGGTAATAAATTTTAAATAATATCGTTTCTTTTATAATAATTTAATAATTTATTTTATATTCGATAAAATAATTATAAAACGCAATAAACATAACTTAAGAGCCGTACAAAGTTTATATAATTTGGTGAGGATTTAAGCGTAATTTGTGTGCGTATATATATCGATTGAATATTTTTGGTATGATTCATAGATTTAAATTGTTCCAACCGGATAACAATATTTTTATCAACTGTACAAAAAATATATTTTATGTTTTATTGTAAAAAAAAACAACATCTTAATAAAAACTATAAAATATACACATCAAAAGTTTAGTTGCCGCAAGGATGGACAGACAAAATAATAACAATAATATAATAAAAAAATCAAATCTATAATCATTATAAATAAATATCTTTATATAACAATAATAACAATAATCATATCGCGATACAATGACATCGTGTGATCCAATAATTTTTTTATGGCCACAAATTGTGTAATCAATTTTTTTTTTTTTTTTTATATCAATTTATTTTATTTTATATTAAAGTCTCGCGTTATTTTTTCGTGCCGTCACTTAAACTGCAGGAATTTTATGGCAAACAAAATTAATTTCCATTTTATTATTGTATAACAGTTCAAGTTTTTATGGACACATTAAATATAAAATACAAAACAGCAGAATTTTAATTAGATATTCGAACATAAATATGCAGAAAGTACATGCATAATTTAATTGTAATTTATATGCGGAAGAATAATTTAAGGAATGCCCTCATAATCACTCGCAACTTAACTTTCATCAACATTTTTCATTATTGCGATCATAATGAATAATAGTTATTTATGTACCTATGGCGCAAAATGGTATAGTTTGTTGCTCGAGCGAATAAATAATGGAGCAACATTACTACGACCACCAAAAATAGCAGATAATTCTAGCCCAGATAAACACTTCGGCAAAACTAAATTCAGTCAGTCCAGTCTTCGGTAACGTATTCCATCTTTAGATTTTTATGAAGGTTGTCGCTTCTACACTGATAGAAAAGTATGCTCATATTAAGCGGTAACGGTATAATTCAAGCAAATTTCCCGATTGAATGTGTGCCATGTATATTATTACATTAGTTGAGAATAATTCAATAACCTCAAGAAAATGGATTTCTTGTTCTGATTTATTTCATTCTTCCTTCGAATATATATGAATAATAAATATTCAAAATTTAATCTCAGATGGATAATTTGTTCTTTGATTGATCGGTAGTCTTAATATATTTAATAGTAAAATTATCAACTTTATTAAATTTTATTATTGAATTATTATATTCAATTCTTAGTTTAAGCCAACTTGTTATGAAATCAAGAATATTAGTTGTAGATGTTAGTACAGATATTCTTAAAAATATAATACTGAAAATTCCATTTGAGAATGTATGTGAAGATAGCCCAATTTCGATCCCTGAAAAATACAATGGCAACACTAGCGACTACTATCACGACATATTTTGCTCTCAACCCCGAAAAAATCTACTATCACGATAGTATTATGATACTTTTCTACTCTCAGCCCCGAAAAATTATACTATCACGATTTATATACCAAAATAAATCTACATAGCTAGTGTACATAATTTACTCTCAGCCCCGAAAAATATTTGTTTTCATGATAATTACTTATTAATAATTATAATTGTACACATATTTATACATATTAATTAGATATAATTTTAATAACAATAAATAAAATTGCATTGCGGAAAAACTAATGTTAAATGAACTCAAAAACTATTCGCTGGCCGGATAAGCGGAGTTTACCATGTTATTCAAGAAGGTTTCAAGTGTCATCAGAATTATTTTTAAATTGTTTGTAAGTGGAGGATCTGAGATATAGTCCTTAGAACTCAGAAACTATTCCCTGGCCGGATAAGCCGAGTATACCATATGATTCAGGAAGGTTTCAAGTGTCATCAGAATTTTTTTTAGATATTTTGTATGTGGAGGATCTGAGATATAGTCCCTAGAACTCAGAAACTATTCACTGGCCGGATAAGCCGAATTTACCATGTGATTAAGGAAGGTTTCGTGTATCTTCGGATTTTTTTTTAGATTTTTTGTATGTGGAGGATCTGAGATATAGTTGCTTGAACTCCGAAACTATTCGCTGGCCGGATAAGCCGAGTATACCATATGATTCACGAAGGTTTCAAGTGTCATCAGAATTTTTTTTAGATTTTTTGTATGTGGAGGATCTGAGATATCGTCCCTAGAACTCCGAAACTATTCGCTGGCCGGATAAGCCAAATTTACCATGTGATTAAGGAAGGTTTTATGTATCTTCAGATTTTTTTTTAGATTTTTTGTATGTGGAGGATCTGAGATATAGTCGCTTGAACTCCGAAACTATTCGCTGGCCGGATAAGCGGAGTTTACCATGTGATTCACGAAGGTTTCAAGTGCCTTCAGAATTATTTTTAGATTTTTTGTATGTAGAGGCTCTTAGATATAGTCCCTAGAACTCAGAAACTATTCGCTGGCCGGATAAGGGGAGTTTACCATTTGATTCACAAAGGTTTCAAGTGTCATCAGAATATTTTTTAAATTTTTTGTATGTGGAGGATCTGTGATATAGTCCCTAGAACTCCGAAACTATTCGCTGGCCGGATATAGTTTCGGAGTTCAACCGACTATATCTCAGATCCTCCACATACATAAAATTTAAAAAAAATTCTGAAGACACTTGAATTCTTTTGAAACACATTGTAAACCGGGAATAGCTTCTGAGTTCATGGCGCTATAGCATGTTTACAAAAAATAAACTTGTACAACCAATTTTTTTTTTGATTTAATTTTAATTTTGTCATTTATCCTATTATATATAAATATATTTTTATAAGAATCATGAAATACAAAACTTTCGGAGCTGACAGTAAAATGTAGCAAAATATCTTCATAAGCATTTAAATTATACATTTAGTGTCATGACAGTAATATATTTTGGGGCTGAGAGTAAGTTATAGTGAAATATTTTTACTATAGATTATTTTAAAATGACCAATTTTCGAGAGTATAAGTATTTATCACACACATTTCGAAATTTCATGTGTGTTTATGTTATATTAGTGGCCATTTATATAATTTTATTTTGAGTTTTTATCCAAAATTTATTTACTATCAGATAACATTTAAAACCTTATACAAAATATCATGATAGTAAATTTTTATAATATTATTACCATATGCAATTTTTAATGTTTTCGGGGATAGAATTATGGGCTATCTTCACAGTGGTCATTTGAGAATATTTTAGATGGTTTTAAAAAGATTTATTAGCAAATTTTCTCAAAACGTGAATATATTATACTACAGTTAAAAGAAGCGTTTCTTTCCTTTAGAATGTACGATACTTATTTCAATACTTACAATCCACAATTCTTGTTTCAAATTTATTAAAAAACATATTTTATTGAAATTATTTGATATATTATTATATATTTTATTTAATTTCCCGTTTGTAGTTTACATATTTCTTACATTGATTATAATAATTTCAGTATAAATGAATCTTGGCGTAATTTGAGCCATCTTTTAAGTTCCTTACTGTAATAGGTTTAATAAAAGTTTTACTTTTAAGTTTTATAAATTCATAATGAAATAATTCTTTAATAAAATAAACATTGTAATGAGCATTAAACATTATTTCAATTCTTTGACAAAATAACATTGTTAATTTATTATCAATTAAAATGTATTTAATTTTAAATAGCATTGGTGTTAGTTCTATATCAGTTTCTATAAAAAAATAATTATCAGTTTTAAAGTTTGCATTTTGATACGTAATATGTGAAATCAAATTATTATAATTATTTATCATATTTGACACCCAATTTTGCTTTACATGTTCCTTAATTTCAATTAAATAGTTGGTGTTGGACCTGAACTTTATAATCATAAATGTGCTTTCTAATTTTTTATTAATCAAAATTGAGTTGGCAAATTGAATGGCACATTTCTTTGCTATTGAATATTGTGCTACTGAAGTCCAATTTATCATATTTGGTTTTGATATAAAAAAAAAAGTTTGTAAGAAATACCAAAACTTTTCTGCTTCAAAAGGATATTTAATATTTAGAACAAAAAATATTTTGAAGCAAGTATCCACGGTAGTTAAGAAATTATGAAACTTGTGCATCAGAGAATGGTGCATCATATTCCACAGCGTATTGAATTTTTTGATTTTCTACATTTAATACTACAATCAGTGGCTGCAAATTTAATCCAAATTCAGCTTATTTTGCTCTTTGGTCGCTCAATGTGGGTTTAATCAGATCCACGCTATTCAGTTCGCGAAAGCACCAACTAATTGCATTTATTTAAATTTTTGTTGTAGGCAAACAAAAATGGATGAGTTTTAGAATCTCTAAACTTTTAAGATCTGGAAACAAAATTCATAAATATTTATTTATCTGTTTTTCAAAATTCAAAACTTACTATTTTCCAATTCTCCTATTTTTGATACTCGAGCTACTGCATTGGAGTCTCCTTCCCAATTTCTTAACAATAAGGTGCTGTAGTTCAGGAGTGAATTCCAAAATCCATATTGATCTACAATTTAAAGAAATGGTTTAAAGAAAAAATTTAAATTTAACATTCAATTTTATTCTTTAAAAATAGTGAATCAGTAAAAAAAATCAAACTTACAAGTCGATATCCGTTAGAGGCCGAATACAAAGGCCATTCTGTTAGTAGGCTCAAAATGTTATATGTTATAGACATTTAACTGAGAGATTTCCGTTCGTTTGTTTTCACTCGTTGCTTTCCATTTTATTTGGAAGCAGCTTAGCCAACCCTTATTTTGCGTAAATTCCGCATCATTTACCGGACTTTCTCAATAGGCTGGAAGAGTTTCGGTACATGTTTTATGATTTTCCTGTAGCATACCTCTGATGTTAATTAGGTGGGGAATAGTTATAGTATTGCTAATGAAATAAACAAGCGCTTTATATTTTATAATTAATTTTAATTGTGAAGGATAGAGGATAATATCCTTGCTCTTTCTATATTGGTCTATAACTAAGTGTTTTTGTCTTTTGGAGATATTCTCGCCCAAATTACAAAATACGTATGAAAAATCCATTCACATTTTTTATTTAAAATTAAGCATCTTACTTTTTGTTCCGTTGGTAAATGTTGGTTTATACATCCGTTATTTTTTGGAAATGGTTAGGTTTCATCAATAGTTCTTTTGAAATAAACTCGCCTCTAACGGCGGCAATTAGGTTATAAACTGTACTTGGAAATTCATTATGAATGTTCCATTCTGAAGACATTTTTATTTATGGCCTTAATTCACTTTTATATGACCTGTTATATACTCAGCTTAATACTATACTCGGCTTAATCGAACACTGTCACTGTTTTATATTATATTTTCAAGTATACGTATAAAACATTACCTATATTGGTATATAAAATATTAAGTAATATAATATACAAACTTATATTTAATAACAGGTTTTAAATTTTTATTTTAAACAAATTTCACTTATTTTGTTCACTATAATTATAAAACAACCACATCGATAAGAAAGGATATACTAATTGATTTCGCACGTCTGTTCACAAGTAAAAATCAAACAATATAACTAAACTGAAAATTTCAACTAAATATTATTCATTCCGTTAAATATTCATAAACTCTTTAATTTTGTTCACAATTCAATAGACAAAATTATTCTTAATACTATTCTTTTATGCTTGTTTATGATAAAAATGCATCAAAACTAGAATAAATGAGGTTTTATTCTCAATTTGATCATAAGCAGAATAAAGTCAAGAATAAACACAAATAAAATTGATCTTTTATACTCTTTAATTGTTTGACATTTTACTCAATTCAAAATAATCTTTTTTTGATAATACATCATTCTATATATAATGTTTTGATTTTGAGAATAAATATTATAAATAGTTGAATTTAAAAAAATCGTTAGAACTACAATTTGGTTAAAATCATATATTTTTACAAATCTGCGAACGTTTAAATATCCATACAGACTAAAGTAGAATTTGTTTTTTATTTTCTTGAGTAGTTCCTAGTTCTTCTGGCTCTATAAATACACGAGGTCTAGTTTTTGTCGGAGTATGTGCACTTGTGCTTTATTTTTGACTAAATCTATTAAATCAATTCGACGTTACGGTCAAAGGTTACATTATTTTAACCCGTGTTAAATTAAAATACATTTTTGTTAAGGGTATAGTCATGCCAATATAAAGCACGAGCTCTGCTATCAATGATTAAACAAACTATACCACACCATAAAATTGTAAAACTATAACTAACAATTTATAACTAAACAATTTCTGTAAATTAAATTAAATTGGCGTTAAACATATGTAAGTACATGGTGCCACTATAGGTATTTGTTATTTATTCAAGAAGCTGTTTAAACAGGTCTTTTGAACTAACTTTTTAAATAAAACATTTATACATTTTTTTTTCTCACTGACATCAGTGTATCCCATCCTAATAAACACCCTTTAATTTGGTTTACTAGATATATGTTTTAATTTGGTGTGAGAGCTATACCGGGTGTTCCTTTTAAACTGAGACGATCAAATATCTCGAAAAATAGCCACTCTATTCTTTATTTTGTTCGATTCTACGACTAAAAGTACGTATGATTTGAATGAAATATTTTGTTCGGTTCATGATAGATGGCGTTGTAATCGACGAAATTCAATTTTTCAATTTCTCCTTCTTAGAACACACGTATTCGATTCTGCAATCCGTTTGAAATAAAAAAACATCACGTTTTCATTTGAAATACTCGAAATTCGTCATCAAAACAATTTATTCAGTTTTATAAATCTAAAATAAGTGTTCAAAATGATGGCCTGCGACTTCAATGAACTTATTAATCCGCATTTCAAATGATTGTTCACAACTGTGAAGTGTGTCTGGTTGAATTTCAGCACACGCATTTCTGATTCGCTCAATCATGTTCTCACGTGTTGTTGGTTTTTGTGTGAAACTTTGTTTTTGAGGTAGCCCCACAAAAAAAAATCTGGCGCAGTAAGATCTGGTGATCTGGCGGGCCAATTTATCGGACCAGCTCTATCGATCCAGCGACCATTGAAATCACGATCAAGTATTTCACGTGCCATCAACGAATAGTGTGCAGGACAACCATCATGTTGAAACCACATGTTCCGTCTCACTTCTAAGCTCAAATTTTCAAGTAATATTGGCAGTTCATTTTCCAAAATGTTTCGGTACATTTGACCATTCAAGTTGCCTTCAATAATGTGGGGGCCTATGAGTTTATTGCCAATTATTCCACACCACACGTTGACAGTCCAAGGACGCTGATGTTTAACTTCAACCGTTCCATGGTTTGTAAAAGACGATTCGTCGGAGAACATTACGCAACGAAAAAAATTGGGGTTTTGTTGTATTTGCTCACGTGCCCATTGACAAAAAGTTACCCGATTTTGGAAATCAACGCCATGAAGATCTTGGTGTAAAGACACATGATATGGATAATACTTGTGCCGTTTTAAAATTCTCCAAACACTGGTGAGGGGCAATCCGGAATCGCGAATTATTTCTCGTGTACTAATATGATGATTATGAGCCACTGCTGCCAATACAGCAATTTCATTATTTTCTCCAGTGACTGTTGCTCTACTGGTCCTCTTTTTCGGTTGAACATTTCCATCAGTAATAAATTGTTTGATAGTACGGCCAAATGAAGCACATGAACGAATTCTATCCGGAAAACGTTGAGCGTAAATAGCAACAGCATTTTCAAGATTTCTGCCAGCTTCTCCATAAACCAGAACCATTTCAATTTTCTCTGGCACAGTTAAACGCTCCATTCTAAAGTATTTTGTCCTTTATTTTGCAATTATGAAAAACATGAACATAATAAATAACACAAACGTTAAATGTGATTTACAAAACTGAATAAATTGTTTTGATGACGAATTTCGAATATTTCCAATGAAAACGTGATGTTTATTATTTCAAACGTATTGCGGAATCAAATGCGTGTGTTCTAAGAAGGAAAAATTGAAAAAAATGAATTTCGTCGATTACAACGCCATCTATCATGAACCGAACAAAATATTTCATTCAAATCATACGTACTTTTAGTCGTAGAACTACTGGATAATTATTATGAATCTGAATCAATTATTATATTGAAAACACCAGAAAAGTTTGTTATGATTAAAGCCAATCCACATTTTTCATAAATATGAATGAAAAATGGCGTAATTTTAAATTCGGTTTACTTGAGGGTAATTTTTTGACTATTAAACAGTTGTTTTGAGAATAAAAATATTAAGTTTAGACATTCTTGTACAACAATCTTTTAAGAATCATAGATTCTCTATTTAATCGAAATTTTTGATAACTTTTACGATATAATTGAGATTAATATATGAACGATTTTATGTTCAAATTTAAAATTAAGAATAAAATTATTAAATCATACATAATAAATCTCAAACATTTTAAAAATATATTGAATCTAGAATATTTTCAATTCCTTAAACTGAGAACTAAAACTTTAATTAAATATTAAACTTCTATTTAATAAAATTGATAATAATTTTTCTTGGCTTATGCAAGTTACACTCGATTCATGAAAGTTATCCTTGATTCTAAAATTTTGATTTTCTTTATTTGAGTTATGTTGTGTCTTGAAGTTAGAATGATTTTTCTTTCAGTGTAACATACCATGGTGTGTTCATAATGCCACGTAAAACTTTGTTTTGAAAGGTTTGATTTATATCCTCTTCTAGGTAC
Organism: Tipula unca; assembly: GCA_951394425.1. Lineage (NCBI taxonomy): Eukaryota > Metazoa > Arthropoda > Insecta > Diptera > Tipulidae > Tipula > Tipula unca. The sequence continues at coordinate 71,180,155 of OX596380.1, forward strand.
AATCCCAATTTACGTGAATTTTGTCCTAAATCTGTCCTAAAAACGTAAAAAACAAAAATTAGGTGTTTTTTAGGACAAAATTCACAATTCTATATAGACAGATGAAGTTTGTCCTAAATACTAAAAATGCTTACATGTGTAAGTGAGAATATCATATTTTATTCGGATAAACCGATAAATCTAATAATTTACCCGATTACGTGAATTTTTTACAACTCATGTATGCCGAATAAATAAATTGTCAAATTTTGCTGGATAATCCCTAGAAAGCTAACATCATAATGACATATATTCTAAGATGTCATTGGGTCTAAGCAATCCGAACAATATTTCAATTTTGGAAAAAGTAGGGGATTAGGGGGTTTAGGACAACCATGTTTGGTATGACCTCATGATATATATCGATTATATGATTTTTCCGAATTTTCTTGGGGAAATCCTAGGAAGCTAACACCATAATAACATATCTGTGGCAAATATATAAAAAGTGATAACTGGGTTTTTACTACTTTTCAGTAGAACGATTTAAACATATTTATCTTTCTGTGAAACACAATTCTTAAACCACTAATTTCGTGCATAATTTCGTAACAATATCAGTAATAAGTACTTATCCCCTTTTAAATATTTAGTAAGTGTCTCTGATTAGATACAAGTCCATTTAACTCAATTTAAAAATTATAACACAAAATTGAAAATTATTACTATTCATTGATTTCATCCAAAATATCCAAATCTGGATCCAGATCATCCTCACTATCAAGGTCAATTTTAAGATTTTTGTAAAAATCGTGGTATTGTGGCGATATTATTGGTAATAAATCCATTATATCTTTTTTCTTTTTTGATTTTATAGGGTTTGGTCGCTGGTAAGCCATATTTAAATCGGATCTTGGAATAGTAGAAATTCCTCGTCGTTTTATACTATGAATTTTAAATGGTTCATCTTCGGCCAAAGTATACCTAAGCCAGCGCACTTTAGACCAAACAAAAGGATTCCTAGCAATATCTTTAGTACGCCATGTATATTTTTTTATTACTAAATTATTGAAATTCAAAAAATCAGTTTGGACCATGTCAATCACTTTATATTGTCTGGTCGATCGTATAGTATACGAATAAATTGTGAATAATCATGTGGAGCATGAATGTCGATGGATGTTTTTTTAAATTGTTTTTCAATTGTAGCATGAACCACATCACATTCCATATGAGTGTAACCTACAATTAAAAATTTGTGATCGATTGTTGTGACACTGACTTCTTCAGATTGCAAAAAGTATAAAAACATAGCTGAAATAAAACTGTTTTTATTTTGTCCGACGCAATTGTCACTATAAAATATGATGTGTTGGACTGATTGCGGTAACGATTTCAAATGCCTATACAGACATGAGGCAATTTCATTTCCCCGCGATTTGCAATTATGCCAAATATAATTAAAAGGTTGGTTTGATGCCCCGTCATGCACAGTTAAATTAAATGTCCATAATGAACGTTTATAAAAAGAAACGCTTGTACTTAGCCGAGGTGTCGGTAGACACTTTTGTAAATCAAAAGTGAACATTCTTGATATTTCTGAATTTTGTTTGCATTTTTCTTTGTCCTGGTTCTTTGCTAATTGGTTCTTTAATAACTCAACTTTGTTTTCTGTGGCTAGTTTCATTTTTTGATGGATAGTTTCACAATAATTACAAGCGTCTAAGCTCGGTTGTTTAAATTTTAGATTAAGCGACTTCAAAATTTCGGAGTACTTAAAAATGGAAGCGGGGTTAGTGTATTCCTTAGAATACAGTTCATACATTATGCTTAAATTTAGCCCAGTTGACAAAGAGCGTTTGCTACTATGCCGACGTGAATAGTGAGAAGTGTATGCTGGGAAACTGTTGATGTGTTTGTAAATTCCATCCGTTGTTTCTTTTGGAAGTGTTTTATGAAATTTGTATAATTTATCACAAGCTAATTTAGAATTATATTCCAAGATGTCATTGGGAGCTATTTGAGAAATATTAAAAAAAGTAGAGGATTATGAGATTTGGGACAACCATATGTTTGGTATGACCTCATGTATGTCTAATTAATGAATGAATCCGAATTTTCTTGGAAACTACCTAAGAAGCTAACACCATAAAGACATAAATTGCAAGATGTCATTGGGTGTAAGCAATCCGAAAGACCTAATGACATCTTGGAATATGTCATTATGGTGTTAGGTTCCTAGGATTTTCCCAAGAAAATTCGGTAAAATCATATAATCGATATATGTATATCATGAGGTCATACCAAACATGGTTGTCCTAAACCTCCTAATCCCCTACTTTTTCCAAAATTGAAATATTTTTCGGATTGGTTAGACCCAATGACATCTTAGAATATATGTCATTATGGTGTTAGCTTCCTATAATCGACATACATGAGTTCATACCAGATATGGTTGTCCTAAACACCCTAATCCTATACATTTTCGCAAAATTGAAATATTTTTCGGACAGCTTAGACCCAACGACATCTTGAAATATATGGCATTATGGTGTTAGCTTCCTACGATTTCCCCAAGAAAATTCGGAAAAATCATATAATCGACATACATGAGGTCATACCAAACATGGTTGTCCTAAACCCTCTAATCCCCTACATTTTCCAAAACTGAAATATTTTTCGGAAAGATCAGACCCAAATTCATCTTTGTGGCTTCTTTGTTATGTTGGTATCTTCCTTGGGTTTCCCAATGAAATTTCGGAAAATAATGTAATCATCAGGGATGGGCGAGGTTGATTACGCCATGTAATATACGCGGTTGTCGACGAGTAAAACGTTACGTAGATTCCTTGGCAAGGTTTTTAGTCAACGTCAACAATTAAGAGAATGTCAACAACTACGATATTTTTACGATTTGAAAAAAATGCGCTAGTTTGCACCTTTTTTTGTAAAAGGGCCATTCAGTTAAGTCGTATACGAAAAATTTAAAGAAATATTGAAATTAAATTGGGAATCCACTTGGGGTGTTGAAATACAAACAAACAATAGATTTAATTAAAGAATATTTATTGCACTAAACGTTCGAATTGGTCTAAATTTCAAATTGTGTTATCACGTTTAAAAGCATGGACGTGAGATTCCGCACAACTTCAAGTGATACTTTGGAAGCAATATTATTCTATTGGATATCTATTTGGATATATCGCAGCCGCCATTCTTCTTCAGCATTCTTCTCACTACAGCCGCATATTTTTGGATAACTCTAAAACCGGTGGGCTTGTATGTGTTAGCGGGTAACAATTTTTTCTGTAGATGGATGAATGTTTACCAACCGGATTATTATGTGCCTCTGTAATTATTTTAATTGCTTATCGTGAATAATTCATCGCGGTCAGATGTGGCAACATTGGGGAGATGCGGTTGCGGGGGTAATTATCCTTCATAAGGTAACCTTCTGGGCATCTAGTGAAATGACCTACGGCAGTTAAAATATTTGCATTTAGTTGTCCAAGTGATCAAACGATTTCCAAATGAATGTGTTCAAAACAACCAAAAGGCTATTTAAATTGTCCTAATTCCAATTTCGTGTGCCTAATTGTCCTAATTCCGATTTCATGTTAGGCCAAAAGTAACGATCGGCTTTTAATTTTCTAGTTGTGAGACGAGTGGAACCTGAAAGTAATTTCTGAAGTTCCTCGTCAGAACTCCGAAATAGATATGAGATCTATTGTTTTTTCGATAGAGGCAGTTGCGTTATCGCCTGTGCGTGGCCGACTATCACCGACCACATTATTTTTGAAATACATATATTGAATATCCGTTGAAAACTGAGAAATAAAATCCAAATGACGAGCTTGTAGTACGAACTTCTTTCTGGTTTGAAGCTTATGAAGGTTAGGTGGGAATCGTAAATTCCCATCCTTCAACAAAATATCGAAAATATTTAATCGCTAAGTTTATCGCGTGTAATTCTCTATCTAATGTTGAACAATTCGTTTTGGCTGATGGTTGCAACTTTTTGGAGATATATGCTAGGGGTTCCCTACATCCATTTTTGAGTTTCTGTAAGACTGCTTCGACTGCGGTGACGATGCAACAGTAGCAATACTGAACACTGCATCATCTAAAGGATTGTGGCAAATGCCACTTAAGATTTTTTGAGAAACATTTTTTTTTTTGTTCTAATTATTATAAAATCATTTATTTGGGACATTGTATTTTAGTATGAAATTAGTATTTATAAATTTTGTATAATTATGGGATTAATGGGTATTGGTATAAAAATGGAAAAAATAGAAAAAAAAGAAAAAAAAGACCATGGATGGAAGCAAAGAAGAGAGGAGAGGAATTTGGATTATTGAACGGAGTGGATGGATCTTCGGAATAAAAAAAAAAAAAACCAACGAAAGTAAAATAATAAAAATAAAAAAAAATGAATAATAATATTATAATAAGAATAATAAGAATAATAAAATTATAATTGGGACGATGTACCTATAAAATTAATTAAAAAAAAAAAAAAATCAAGTGATAAACTAATTACATATGTATAAACATTTTTTTTAAATATAATAAAATTGAAAAATATTAATAAATAAAAATATAAAAAAAAAAATTCATTGAAAACTATAATAAAAATAATCTTCAGTGTTTTCCTCGACCATCGCGTGTTTCTTCGGCGTCATCGAGAAAAAAATAAATAAAAGATAAACAACAGTAACAACAATACGACGAAGTTTTTGGGACCTTGATAAGAATCCCTTATCATGCATGATCAAGTGGGAAACCATTGATAAATTTGATATAAGCGATCGGATCCGCAACGATTTCGGGTAACGTACGTACGTAATAGTTTTTAAGTAAATTTATATCTTTTAGTGTTATGATTTAGTATAGTGTTTAGTTAAGTTAAGTTAAGATCATTTTTTTGGGGGGGAAGGGTATCTCATAATAATAAAAAAAAAAAGAAAGATAACTATATCATTAATAAATTGAATTTCTGTAAATATTTTTTTTATTATGATTGAGTAAGTTTGCGATAAATTCCATTGGTGTCGACGGTGAATGAGTTTAGAGTGCCTTGGGTGTATGTGATCACACTATATTTGATTACACTATATTTGTTTACATAAATTTTTCTGTCCCTATTCATTTTTTTTAAACAGCAATTTCAAGCTCTCTTGTGGTCCCAGAAAAGAACCCCCCCACGAATGAAACCTAGCGGCTAATAAAACTTGCTGTCTGGATGAACCACAAGGGAGTCTGCAACAGGCTTCACGTACATCTGGTATGATGTACAAAGACAACTGTTACAGGATGACCCGACAGTGTTGAATGAGCAAGCGCACTTTTATTCTAAGCGAATGATTCCATGAATTTACCATTCAATAAATTGTTGAATGGATCTAGGCACTGGAAATACCCATATAGCTTCAACTCTTTCTTTGCATGGGAATATTCTCTTAGGGGTAATTTTGTGACTTAGAAAGTTAAGAGCATTAACACTAAAAACGCATTTTGAATTTTTGATATTGATATAAAAATCTAACCATATATGCAAACGACTAGACACTGGAAAACACGATGATTGGGATTTGTATTACAGCTCCTTTGAGACAACACTGAATAGATTAGTTTCGTACCAACTGGGCATTCAACACTATTTTTTAAATTAATCGTTGAAAGAATGAAACACCTGACTATAATGTAGTTTAGTCGCTTTCTACTAAACTTGCATAGAATCGACGTCATTGTGGAGAATGTGACAAAACCGACTTACTTCTTGAGTCTGCGAATCGCTATCTAAATCATAATTATTATCATAGATTAAAATGCATTGAAGGTGGAATTCTATAAACTTTAGAATTAATTTATAAAATCACCGCTGGTAATCATCGCACTAAATTTTATATTCTTAGCGATAAAATTCGTTATATCGAGACATTCTGCTTTGTACACTAACACATATAAGCTGAAATTGTTTATGTTGTTTTTTAGGACAGATTTAGGATAAATTTCACCTACGTCCACAGTTGTATACCAATTGTCGGTTTAAGTTTCTGCCGATATAATATCAGTTTATTATTATTACTTAAGAGCCATTACATTTTCCTGTATTTGATATTTAGCTCTTCTTTTTTCTTTGTCACATGCTCTTTCCACTTGAGCTGAGCATCAAGTGCTACGCCTAAGTATTTGGTCGTATTTGCATGCGGGATTTGCTGTGAGTTCAAATGGATTGGAGTGAAGTTAACTTTTTTGTTAGTGAAGTTGACGTGGTTCAGATTCAAAAAAGGGTTACATTCTTTATTGATTAAATAAATAAAAAAATCAACCCGAAAATTGCAATATTTTCCTTGGGACTTTTTGTTCTGCAAAAATATATATGTTTTTTTTTGGCAAACCGATGAGATACAATTCGAAAATACATTTTATTTTCCCATAGCATTGACATATTGATTCCATGTAATACCACATTTTGGGTAAAATTGGTAACGGTGTGGAGTATTGGTGAATTTCCAGATATTCGCGTTGATCCATTAACAGTTAGAGCTCCTGTTGGTGGTGGACCAATAATTTCTTTTATTAATTTTATAATTTAAGACGTGCGACATTTAGATTCACGCATTTGGAAAGCGTTACTTCTTGTCAGCAAAGGCTGCTAGTATCAGTTTATCCAATTTCCATAAATGCACAAACGTCCTCCAGTCAAATTACGATAATACGAATTATTAATTTTTATCGAAGCATCATCTCTTACACCGCCAATGATTAATCTACAAACCCAATCCAGACCAATCATCACATCGTACTCGTTAATATTTTCACGATTTTTCTGTGTTTTCCCATGCACCATACGTCATCCACGTGATATTGCAATTTTGCCGTTTAGCCATAAAAAGCGAATTTGATCCATTATATCGAATAATAAGACTTTTTATTTTTTGTTTCGGGAAACTTAAAATATAGACACCATTCGGTGTCACGAACGAATGATCGCCAAGTGCCTTTGATTAATTTGTGTGAACACAATAGTTGATACAATGCCATGGAATCGTTTCGTAAGTCATGATGTCGGTTAAAATTATAAACCAGCACAAGTGCAAAATTCTTGCAACAATTGTTCTCATTGCATCGTATAGACGATAGGTATATCATATTACGACTGAGTCTTGTACCCATTTAGTAATTTACATTGCATAATAAAGTATTTTGGATAGTCGGCGTTATCAAGTGATTATCCCCAGTTTCGTGTAACTCATCCCTCAGATTTTTCGCCACAGTAAGTCTACTGACCTCTTGGTCGCGATAAGTCCAGTGGTTTGGTTCTTTGCAGTCTTCTTGTTGGAGATGTATAGTCAGCATACAGCGTATGTCCAGATTTTAATGCTGGTGCAGGCGTTGTAGGTGTTTTGTTGCTCAATCTTGAGATCTCGATGGAGGTTGTCGTATCGAATGTACCACGGTGCATTAACAATACATCGTAGGATTTTATTTTGAAATGTTTGTATGATTTTGATATTTGTCTTCTTGGCACATCCCCAGAGTTGGCTACCATATGTCCATACAGGCTTCAGAATTTGTTTGTATAACAGCAGTTTGTTATGGATCGCTAGTTCAGATGGTCTCGTTAGCAGCAAATGCATTTTTCTAAATTGTATATTTAGTTATTCTCTCTTCTTTTTTATGTGTTCCTTCCATCTAAGCTTAGCATCTAAAGTCATACCAAGATATTTGGCAGTGTTTGCATGGGGTACAACTATTGAGTTTATCATTATTGGTATATGGTTAACTTTTTGATTTGTAAAGTTCACTTGGATTGATTTTGCTTCATTTAATTTTATTCGTCATTTCTTTGTCCAATTACGTATCAGGTTAGTAGCCCTCTGTAATTTACTCGTGGAGTCATTGATGTTCTTTGCTGTTGCAAGTATTGCCCCTGGTGCCATACTACATCAAGGAATATAGTTGAGCATATTTGTTGATGTACTTGTTCTATCGTAGAATGTTTTTCCCTAAATCCAAACTGATGTGAAGGGATAAGATTCCTTTCTTCGATAATTGGTTTTAGTCTTTTAAGAAGAACCTTTTCAAATAGTTTCGATAATGTTGGTAGCAGAGAAATTGGCCTATATGAAGCTTTATCATGCGCAGGTTTGTTCGGTTTAAGTATCATAATTACTTCGGCAACTTTCCATTGTCTTGGTACATATCTTAGTCGAAATGCTGCATTAATTATATGCACTAGTTTCCTCAACGCTTTCTCCGGTAACAGTTTTATTATCTGACCCGTTATAAGATCATATCCTGGAACCTTATACGCATTCAGATTATTCTTGATTTCCCATTTTAGTTCTTTCAATGTTACAGGTGTAATATTTACTTCATCCTGTTTATTTATTGGTGTAATATTTTCCTCTTCCGTTTGTTTTGGGTAAGGTTGAAATGTTTCTTCAAGTTGATTTGCAAACAAATCTGCTTTTTGTTTAGCATTTCGAACCCAATTTTCTTTATTTTTAATTGGAATCTGAAGTTTAGGTCTTTTAATATTCTTAGTTGCTTTCCATAATGAATAATCAGTATCTTTTTGCCCAGTTAGAGTGCTGAGGTATTTATTAACTGATTGATTTTTAATGTCTTTTATAAGGTATTTTAATTTGTTACACAAATCGTTAAATACCCTTTTATTTTCAGGATTTCGATGTTTTTGCCAATTCTTCCGTGGTTTTCGTTTATTTTTAAGAAGTTCTCTCACTTCCTCTGGATAGCTAGGATTGCGCTTCATTCCCTGCCTATTATTTGGAGGCTTTTCCACGCAGCATATTGGATATTATGGATGAGCTTATCGAACTCGTCTTCTATTTGGACTGGTCCCTGAATTGGATTCTGCAGACTAATTCTTTCTGTTAACTGTGTTTGGAAGACATCCCAATTGGTTTTGAAGCTCGTTAATTTCGGGTTGCTCTCTTTCAAAATAATTGTTTGGCTAAGTATCATAATAACTGGTGAATGATCTGATGGTAGACTTTGACTGTTCTCTATCTCGGTCGTTAACCGAGATCCCCTATATGTATTTTGTGCATTATTGTCACCTCTAACTAAAAAGACCCTTCCTAGTGTTTTGAGAAGATTAGTATAATCTACTTGTTTGAGATTGTATCTTGAAGGGCAATATATTGCTTAATTGTATTTTGATTGTTGTGACTTGCATGGAAAGGTTCTCAACTTTTGGTTCTTCGTTATGTTTTATTACTCTTTTATGAGGATAGCTAATCCACCTCTGGCTTTGTTCTCAGGATGTAGTGCATAGTAGCAATTATATGTTTTTATTTTACAGAATGAAGTTTTGGTAAAATGGGTTTCTGATATAAGACATATATCTATATTATGCATGTTTAAAAATATATCTAGTTCTTGAATGTGCTGCAATAGCCCATTTGCATTTCAGGTTACAATTCGTAATGTTTTATTCAATTCAGTTGTTTATAATTTGATAGTGTTTTCTGCAGAAATGAGTCTTTTGTTAAGGTTCTCTAGATTTCTCAGTATGTCCTGTAGAACGAGATCCACTTTTAACTGTTTCTCCTCTGTTTGCTGAACTATTTGTGCATAAGTAACGTTTTCGTTTTCTCTCTGGCTTTGTATATTATGATTAGCAGTTGACGAATTTGGCTCCGTGGTTCTTTTTATAGATATAGATTTATTGATGTACCTGGTTTGCGTGATTTATCTCTCATTTTTTGTAGTTCTACTGCAACTTCACATCCTTTGTAGTTGTCTGGATGCTGGCCATTACAGATACACTTCGGTGCTGTATCTCGAGGGACTGTTCAGTCATTTCCTGCCTGGTTTCCTGCATATTTAACACATCTTGCTTCACGGTGGCAGTACTTTTGTGTATGATTATGGTCGTGATGACATAAAATTCTTCGAATTCTAGAATATCGATAAATCATTATGAAATAGTGGTACGTATACACGAATAAATTTATGATTTGTCGTTTAAACGTAATCCACACGCTGAACGCGTCTATATTTCATATTTGGATTTCCTTCCGTCCAGCTAATGATAGAAATCATATAAAAAATTCATCGGCTTACAATAGCCAGTTGCTTATGAAGCCGATGACAATCATCGTTTTACCAACCCAAAATAAATATATCGTGACGTTTTGACAAACAATGTGGTTTATATTTGTAAAGGGTGGTTAAGTTTTAAGGGCCGATGTTGATTTTGAATAAATCACAAATTATTTAGGAAATTATTGTGAATTCTTTTTATTATGATAATATGGTATGGTTCAATTATGTATACTAAATATCGGCCAAATGGCCGCCGCGTCCTCGGCGGCACACCTCCATCCGATTGTCCAAATTTTCGATGACGCTTAGGCATAATTGAGGTTCTATGCCGTTAATGTGCCAAATTATCTCATCCTTTAGCTCTTGAATTGTTGCTGGCTTATCGACGTACACCTTTTCTTTCAAATAACCCCAAAGAAAGAAGTCCAACGGTGTCAAATCACATGATCTTGGCGGCCAATTGACATCGCCACCACATGAGATAACACGGCCATTGAATTTGTCGCGCAAAAGAGCCATTGTTTCATTAGCTGTGTGGTAAGTGGCACCGTCCTGTTGAAACTGTACTCGATGGATTCACTATTATTGTGCGGGACCAATATCGGCACTTATGTAAGTCTCTGAATTGTTTTTTTTTGTTCTTGTGTATTATATACAAAAAAAATGTATATAATAATTTTGCGCCAATTATTTTGTGCGCGCGAATTTTTGTAGTGCAGTCGCCAAGTATTTTGCAAATCAAATTGTTGCGACCGCTACATCACCCCCCTGCAAGTAAACTCCCTTCAAATTAAAAGGTTAGTGGTGGTGATGATTGGATAAAATGTAATTAAGGATGAATGAGGAATCGGACAGACTTTCTAGGAGTTGTTTGGTTAATTACTAAGTTACACTCAGCTAGGATACCGTATGCCGGCTTTAATCTGTCAATTGAAACATTTACATTCTTGCCTTTTACATCAAGAATGTAATGTTTACGGAAACGACGAATGACTTTGTAAGGTCCTTCGTACGGAGGTGTTAGGCCCGTTCGTACTCTGTCAATACGAATGAATACGTACTCGCAATTGTTTAATGACTTGGGGATAAAAATAGGCGGGTTAATTGACTTGCGAGTGTCAATAGGAATTATGTTGCGCATGGCAGCGCGATGCCTTTCGACATAGTCATGTGGATCGGAACTATCCTTGGAAATTGTTTCGAAAAATTCTCCTGGTAAGCTGAGGGCTTGACCATAAACTAGTTCAGCTGGGGAGCATTTTAGTTCATCCTTTATTGATGCTCGTATTCCCAGCAAGACGAGCTTTGAGCGAAGCTTTAAGTTGTCGGTGGAATCTTTCGACCATACCATTTGCCTGCGGATGATAGGCAGTGGTACGAATTCTATGAGCGCCTAGTAACCGCGTAAGTTCGGAAAAGAGTTTCGACTCGAATGGACTGCCTTGGTCTGTCGTGATTTCAAGAGGTATCCCAAATCTTGAAACGTATTGCTCGACAAATGTCTTAGTAATAGTGGCAGCGGTGCCATCTTGAATAGGGTATGCCTCAGGCCAACGAGTAAAGCGATCGACAATGGTGAGCACATACACAAAACCTTCGGATGGTGGCAATGGTCCCACTATATCCATGTGTATATGCTCGAATCGCTCAGAAGGCAGGTTAAATTGTCCGGGTTCGGACTTTGTGTGTTGATTAACCTTGCTCTTCTGGCAACCAATACAGGATTTCACCCAATGCGTGATGCCCGCGTTCATTTTCGGCCAAAAATACCTACTGGAAATTAATTTACGTGATGCTCGTATACTTGGATGTGATAGACCATGCAGAGCATCGGACACTACATGTCTATGAGATGCTGGAACAAATGGTCGATTTACACTGTTGATGTTTCACAATAAATTTTTATATCTGGAAGGATGGTGAGTTCTAATTTGAATTTGGAACTCTCAGGGCGTGATGAATTATTCAATAGTTGGAGTAATTCATCGTCAGACTGTTGTGTCTGAGCTAGATTTTTAAGATAGATTGACGGAGTCTATTGTTGCAACGAGATCGCTAGTCCGTGACAATGTGTCAGCGACCACGTTTTGCTTACCTTCTATATGTTGAATGTCCGTTGTGAACTGAGCGATATAGTCAAAGTGTCGAGTCTGCCGTAGGACTGCTCCTACTGCACTACCAGACGCATCAGTGGAGATGCTATAGCGTGATTCGCTATTGGGATGGGCCAACAGTGTTGAATTGGCAAGTGCTCTTTTAATTTTGGGCGAATGACTCGTTGCACTCGTCGGGCCAAGAAAAACATTTTTTGTTCTTGGGCATTTTGGTTAATGTTGCCAAATGAGCATAAATTGGGGAGAGTGATTCGGCTAGCTTTGGAATGAATCGATGGTAGTAATTGACCATTCCTACGAATCGCTGAATTTGTTGGATTGATGTTGGCGGTGGAAAATTTTCGATAGCTTCAACTCGCCGTAGCGAGGGTGTTATGCCATCTTGGGTAATTTGGTGGCTGAGGAATTCGAGAGCAGGAACACCGAAAATGCATTTTGAAAGTTGGATATTTACTCCAAATTCGACGAGGCGTTTAAACAGTGGTTTGAGATGACATTTGTGCTCTTCCTCAGTTTTGCTAGCCACCAGTATATCGTCGATGTAGACGAATATAAAATCTAATCCTTTGACAACTTCATTCATGAAGCGTTGAAAAGTTTGCGCAGCGTTTCGAAGACCAAAGGGCATTCGTGTGAATTCGAATAACCCGAAGGAGGTAGTTATTGCCGTTTTAGGTACGTCTTCGGGCGCAATTGGGATAAGATGATAAGCTCTAACCAAATCAATTTTTGAAAACACACCACATCCATTTAGGTGCATTGAAAAATTTTGAATGTGTGGGATCGGATAACGATCCGGTGTGGTTACGGCGTTTAGTCGACGATAATCTCCACATGGGCCACAATCGGCGCTGACCTTCTTCTTTACCATATGGAGAGGTGATGATACCGCAGAAGATGACGGTCGGCATATGCCTAGTTGGACCATATGCTCGAACTCGGTAAGCGCAGTTTTATGTTTAACTGGGTCCAGCCTACGTGGTCTTGAACAAGGAAGTCGACCTTCAGTGTAGATGTAGTGAACCACGTTATGTTTTGCTGGATTGGCGTAATCTGGTGTTTCAACCAAAGAAGGAAACATCTTCAAAAGTGAATCATATCCATTTTTAGCAGTCGGATGGATTGATGTAGGTGTTTTGACCATTGCTGTCATTGCATTCACAGCAAGATTCGTCGTGGGGAGACCATATTTTGTCAAGAAGTCAGCACCGATAATCGGCCTGTCAACTGACGCTACAGTAAAAACGTGTGGAAATTGCCGCCGTAAGCCAATGTTAACATTCAGTAATTTAGTCCCGTATGTCTGAATTACTGAACCATTAGCGGCGGACAGGACAAGGTCAGGATCTATTTTAGACGCGTTGTTGGAAAAATATTTTACGGGGAGGACCGAAATGTCAGCACCGGTATCTACGAGAAACTGGAGTTTATTGGTTGCGTCTGTAAGAAATAAGCGGCGGTTAAGTTGTATCCGATTAGTAGCCGCACTTGCTATCGGATTTATTCTTTTTTTTGATAACTGCTGGTAGATTCCGGTTTGTTGCAGTTATGGAAAGAGCAAGTTCGGTAGCATTTCCTTGCAGCACTTCCAAATTTCTTATGAAAATTGCAGAGTTCATTGTCGTTGTAACGACGTCTGCTGCCGCTTCTTGGTCTCCAAGGGTTCCTTGACTGATAACCCGAAACTGGTGAGCGGCTGCGACCCGTTTGTAGCTTTGACAACATCGCTTCGACACTAACAAGTCGTTCGCTTAGTTGTTTAATTGTTGCTACGGCTTCTGATAGTTCCGGGCCGCGGGAAGTCGATGGTGTTGAGGGAGAAATTGTAGCCACACTGGGTGTTGTAATTTCGTAAATCTTGTCTGCTACTGGTAGCAGATCATCAATGGGCTTATCTCCCATAGCAGTAAGTGCAACTACGATGACTTGTGGCAGTTTACGAAACCACAAAGTCTGTATTAGTTTGCTGTCGAACGCTTCACCTGCAAGTGTTTTCATCGAAAAATACACCTCACTGGGTTTTCGATCACCCAAATCCGCCCTTTCTAGTAATTTTTCGAGGCGTCGTTCCATAGAAAGGGCGTACCGAGCCGTAAGAGCGGATTTCAATTTGCTATAGTTTTCGGTTTTTGGAGGATTTATTATCAACTCCATTACAGATTCGCAAATCTCCGTTGGTAATGCCGAAATAATATGCGAGTATTTAGTTGAATCCGCCGTTACGTTGCAAATGCTAAACTGAGCCTCTGCTTGTGCGAACCAAACGGTGGGATTATTGGGCCAAAAGGGTAATAATTTAATTCGGGAAGAATCGACTGAGGGGGTTGATTGCATTTTTGTTTCATTTTCATCGTCGCTCATTGTGACGGTAGAAATCAAATTAGGACAATAAACCAAAAAAAAAAAATTTTGAACCGAAATTTTTGAACCAACAACCAGAAAAAATTAAAAAGATGAATTATACAAACAAAGTAAATTTTGGGAAAAATCAGCGAAAAAAAATGTTAATAATTATAATAATATTGTTAGAAAAAAAGTAATAATAATCAAAATATTTTAAAAGAAATAGATAATAATAAAAAAATAATAAAAATGGTTTTTCAAAACTTAGCTGATGATTTTTGTTGATGGTTGACTTCTATCAGCTGTTCGACCTTGGATGCATGTGGTTGAATGTTGAATCTTCCGCTTGTTTGGTGTACGATGTTACGGTAATAGGGTCGCCTGTGATGATGACGTTGTCTGCGTTATTACGGATTATATATTTTGTATAATTTGTATATCCATATGTAAATTATTTATGAATAATTGAATCCGAATTTCCGGACAAATTTTGATGATACTGCATTTATATATAAATATATATATATTTTTTTTTTGTAATACTTTTGGACTGTAGTACTATATGACTTATGTACTACTTCTATGTGATGATGAAATGAAGTATTCTGACGATAACGTTGTTGTTAAATATATAACGATGTTAATTGTTGTGTTATATATTAATGTATAGCGAACTTCTCACGTACTTAAAACACTAAATTATTATGCATCGTAGATATTATTTCTAGAATATTATATATGTATATATATATACTCGTATATATGTAATTACTGTAGGTACACTTTAATAGTTCTTCACTTATGACACTATCCACTTATTTTATATATTATATATATTATTATTATATTTTATGATTTTTAATTGTTTCATTCACGTCGGGGTCACCACTTGTACGCTATGGATTAACTATTATTGTGCGGGACCAATATCGGCACTTATGTAAGTCTCTGAATTGTTTTTTTTTGTTCTTGTGTATTATATACAATAAAAATGTATATAATAATTTTGCGCCAATTATTTTGTGCGCGTGAATTTTTGTAGTGCAGTCGCCAAGTATTTTGCAAATCAAATTGTTCAAATCAAACCACATATCGTCCACATCGATATCTTCCAATTCGGGCCATAAAAAGTTCGTTATCATCTCACGATAGCGAACACCATTCACAGTAACTGCTTGACCCGCCTCATTTTGGAAAAAATACGGCCCGATGATGCCGCCAGCCCATAAACCGCACCAATCAGTCACTCTTTGTGGGTGCATTGGTTTTTCGACAATCACTCTTGGATTATGATTCGCCCAAATCCGGAAATTCTGCTTATTGACGAATTCACTGAGGTGAAAATGTGCCTCATCACTGAAGATGATTTTCTTCGAAAATTGATCATCCACTGTTGCCATTTCTTGCCACCATTCTGACCATTGACGACGTTTGGAATGGTCAAGAGGCTTTAGTTCTTGAGTCAATTGCACCTTATAAGCGTGTAAATGCAAGTCTTTATGCATAATGTTCATCAACGACGAGCGTGAGAGGTGCAATTGTTGGGCACGACGACGAGTTGAGGTGGACGGCTCAGTACGGCTCAGTACGAGCTGTACGAGCATGCACTGGTGTTTTAAAATCTCCTACAGACCCGGTTTGCTCAAATTTTTGCACGATTTTTCCGATTGTACGCACATTTGGACGATAAAATTGATCGAAAAAATCACGAAGTGCACGATATGCATTTTGATTTGAACGCCCATTTTCATAATAAGCCTGAATAACTTTAACGCGTTGCTCAAATGAAATGCAGAAAAAAACTTGACGTTTAGGTGTGGTTCACATTCAACATCGGCCCTTAAAATTTAACCACCCTTTAGTTTATTTTCGTGTAAATCTTCTTCCACCAGCACAGCGCGAGCAGCACTGCCAACAATATTGTGGGCAGAATTCAAAAGAGATTCAGTGTTAATTCCGAAATTAACTTTAATTCAATATTTCTCGAAATTGGAAAAGTTTCGCTTAAACCGGACATGCGACATGTTCTCTATATTAAGAAAATAATTTTTCAACACAATTTGTCTACCTGCGGTCTAATTATAATTATAATTTAATTAACAAAACAGATTTTATTCCAAGTCATGTCAAATACATTATCAAAAACCACATTACGAATAAAATAAAAAATTCAATAGAAAATAATTAAATAAACGAAATAAAATTAAACCACATCTCCTGTCTAAGCTACAATCTATATGTATATACACAAGAACTTTGGTTGCTAAATCGCTTCTATCATTTAATTAATAACAACAAAACATTAATTTTTAATTATAATTTGGGGAAGCCATTTTTCGTGTGTATGTACATAACAAATATTACCAAGCTCATAAAAATTTACAAAACATAGAATAGAGAAAAATAGAAATAAATTATTCTAAAATTAAGTTATTAATTTTATTTTTTCCACACTATTATTATAGTTATTATTATTACTATTTCGGTTGAAAGAAATAACCAAAATAATAATAGTAATAATAATAGTTTTGTGTATATAATACGTATGTATTATATACAAAAAGGCCAATCTAATAAATTAACATTTCAATTTTTTTTTTTTGGTGTAGATTTAGATTTTTTGATTTAGCTATTTCGTTTTCAAACAATTAATTTAGTTCTGTCATTATACGAATGAATATGTATATATGTAAGTTTATGTTTATTCGTTATTAATTAGTTGCTTAGGCATTCCTTCGTGCTACGAAACGTTCAACCGTTGGAGCTGCGTATATTTACAATTTTACATATATGTATGTACACATGATGTGATACTTCTTCCAAAATGTATGTTCACTTTTGATTTGTGGTTAAGTTCTTGGTAGATAATAAAAATATACAGATGCATAGATCCAGTACGAGTATAATACTAGCATTAATTACCCCAATTATAATTGTCGTTGTCGTGACGATATCTTTTCGACGAAAAAAATTTGTATTATGAGTGTCGATTGTGAATCCCCTTTGAGTGTCGATTGTGAAAGCCCTTTGTCGTAAAATCGCCATTTTCTGTCGATGACATTTTAGTTGACGACTAGAGCTGAGTTGTGCATATGTTTTAAAAATTATATTCTAAAATGTAAGTTAATAAATAAATTTGACGAAAAATTAGTTGATTTTATTAAAATTTATGATTATTAAAAAGAAATAAGTATTTATTTGTAATAAATATAAAAATATCCTATTTTTTTTGGGGTTAAAATTACCAACTAACAGCAGTTTGAATGTTTAGTCAGTTTAATGAGCCAAAACCCTGACATTGCTCGTGGCTACATCAAATCGGGAAAAGGTTTTAAAACAGAGCAGAGTAGTTTGTGGGATCGGTTCGCAGAAGAACTTAACAGTTTGGGGCCTCCTACAAGAAACACGAATAAATGGATTAAGGTTTGTTACACCGTAATTCTGCATTTAAATAGATGAATTTCATTATCTAATATCTTTATTCGTTATAGGTATGGAGTGACATGAAATTCAAAATTCGGAAGAAAATGGCTCATAATAAATCGGAGCTATAGGCAACGGGAGGTGGCCCTAATAAGTTGTTCACGTTTACTGCTTTGGAGGAAACCGTAATAGATTTGCTACAGATTGATAAAGCATTAATCCACCAGGTCGTGCATTTGGAAACACAATAAATCTGACAACTGCAGTAAATGTAGAGGCAAGACGTACACCTCCTTCGGGAACATTCGGAAACCTACCTCATTTAACATTTTAACGCCAGAAAACAACAGAGACAGACCATGCAGCAGTACTCCTTTACAACCAAACAGCAGTTCTTCTCTACAACCAAATAACAAAAACATGGAATGTCTAGAAAATATAAATTCTTCCGATATAGAGGGAGAAACCATATCGAATTCCCGAGTCACTCTTAGAAATCTGAGAAACAATAAAGATGCATCAAATTTGGGGTGTACACAACGGAGGTTAAATCAGCGGCCCACAATTGCGAAATTTATATGAGAGATACATTAAGTTTCACTAAAAAAGCATATTATTTAAAAAAAGATAAGTTCGAGTTTTTAAAAGAAATTGAAAAAGAGAAGTTAAAAAAAAATTGTATAAAGAAGATTTAAAATCGAAGCAAAAAGCAAGAGCTGAAAAATTGAAGCTGAAAGTTCAAATTTTAGAACTACAGCAAAAGCAGCTGGAAATTCACCAGCAACCTTAACTAATTAATTATACCAAATCAAAAATATTATGAACTATTTGATTAGTAGATTGTGATTTAGAATAAGAATCACTACGACTGAATTTATGTGATTGAAACATGTGATGAATTAGACTATATTTGATTTCTTTTTTATATTTTATAAAATAAAAATGAACTATATATTATGTATTGTGTTATTTATAAAAATAAATTTATTATCCGATTCCGGATTTCATTTGCCTCATTTGTTAAATTAAGCGGTTCAAGTTCAGGGTCATCTGTATTTTCTTCAGATGTGTCATTCAGAGCTGGTTCTTCTGTAAACGATACTTTATACTGAATGCATATATTATGTAAAGCTGCACAAACGTTGATTATTTGCGTTGCTTTTTCTGGGGTGTAATGCAGTTGTCGAGCATTTATAAGACACCTAAATCTATCTTTTAATACGCCTATTATCCTTTCGATGATATTATGACCTTTAGAATGACTTATGTTGTACCGACTTTCTGCTGTATTCGCATCTGGAGCACGGCAAGACGTCATCAAATATGGCTGTAAAGCATATCCCGCGTCACCTGTGTTAAGAAATACATATATAACTCCAACAGCAAAAATAAATATTTGATTTATAAATATGAATTTCAAATTAATTAATTATAATAAATTACTGAGAATCCGGGAGTTTTCTCCTTGCTCATACATTCTTTGGAGATTTTCTTTCAGTCCAGAAAGATTCCATACCATGGAATCGTGGAAAGAGCCTGCATATTTACCGTTGATACCTCGTATAATCATTTCATGGTCGCAGATCTGTTTAAATAAAATAAAATTGTGTATTTAAGTAACAATTGATATAATTCCTTTCAGTTAGCACACTTACAATCATTGCATTTAGGCTATGAAAGCCTTTTCGATTATAGCATAAATGTTGCAACTCTTGCCGTGGTTTGATTATACTGATGTCGGTTCCATCCACACATCCGATGACACCTGGTATTCCACTTTTTTCGAAAAAATAAAGTTTTGTTTTCTTTTTTTCTTCAATTGTGTATTCAAATGAAATCCATTTTGGGCAAATTTGATCCTCCATAATGTCAAGCATTTCTTTCAATACTACTGATACAGTTGTTTGTGCCAAACCGATGTTGTAGTCGTTGCCAGTCCCCGTCTGATATCCTCCTTCAGCTAAAAATCTTCAAGTTGCAGCCAATTTTAAGATGTTTTGAACCGACGATAAACGCTTTATTACCTTCATTTTGGGATTAACTTCTTCTAGTAAATCTCTAAATGAATCTTTTGATAGTCTGAACAGTTTTACAAAACTGACAAATCGAAATTAAAACATTAATCTTAAAACTATATAGGGTATATAAGATATGTACATACTGAGTGTTTTCTAATTCCAATGGATTAGACTGATCCCTTAACCTTTTTCTGCTTCTTGAAAGTTCAACTTTCGCGCAATATTCTTCTTCCTCCCAAAAAAAAAAATTCACTCGAAATCATTCTATAAATAAATAAATTATTATTAAATTAATATTTGTTTGAATTTATACGAATATCTTTCATACTTATACGTATTTACAGTAATAAAGTTCACGATTGCTAATTTAGCAGAAAAATTCACAAACCCATATCTTATTTTAATATTGGTGTGGCAATACTAATATGTCGTTTCGTTATTGTTACATAATACCAAATGAGAAACGAGACAATCAAAACTAGCCATTTCGTAAACAAATTTCCCCTTCCAAATTAAAATAATTTCAAATCGATGCAAAATGTGCAGCAGGCTGGCAACTGCTACAAATTAAAAATATGCTCAAATTTTCACTCATTATGTCAATTTTAGCTCTTTTTCAATTAATTTTTTTTTGTTGCTTATCTTGGCGAAACCGAAATGTCATTGTCGTCTTGACGTTGTGAAAACAGTGACATGAATTTGCTGCAACTAAACATATTTGTATGTATTTAATGGTAAGATTAATGTTAATTTTAATTTGTAATTACTAATTATATTTTGTTTTCATTTTTTTCATGAGAAAATATGTACGCCATTCCAGTTGAAACTTTTTGCGGTCAGTTCAAATAAATCAAAATTAAAATGTCGTGTTTTTATAATGGTGGCATGGATGTGATATTTATTATTTATTAAAATTCTGGTTGTTTATCTTGATTGTATATTTCTAGATTCCTGTAATGGAGGGATTTCCAGTTGGAATATATACAATCGAGTCATTTGTGGCAACATTTAAGATTTCACCGAGGCGTTAAGCCATTTTACGAAAATTTACGATTCGCCCTTATTTGGATGATCGTATTCGAAAATACCACACTGGTAAACGGCCGTAACACTGGAGAACGTCGATATGGATGCGAAAATAAGTGGAATATAAACTACCCAACAGTAGAATGTTTACATCTTGTAGAATGTTTACAACTTGGTCAATGTAATAAATATAATTGTAATAATTTATTAAATTAATTAAATTTTTATTTATTTGTACATTTATAGTTTTATTTCATATCTTCTGAGGTCGTATGGTTTTCTGATAGTCTTAATTCGAGATTATTATAACCTTCTTCTGGTCCATCCTTACAAGGTACGCACATACATACAATGATTCAGTATTTTCAGAGGGTTTGGTTGTGAAATTACTTTACTCTATCAATTAAAGCATGACAACTATAGGAACAACTTCATTAGAAGTTTTAATTTGGGGCGATATTTCGGCCGTTGTGGGTATACCACCCAATGACGCGGTGGCGGAACATTCGTTCCAAATATAAGAGACTCCTCGCAAGCAATAAACTAAAAAGTGGGAGTACAAGCCAACCACAGTGCAAAGATGTTGGTTGGCTAATACGGGAGATGGATTTTCTCAAACAAAATGATGATATCGAGTAAGTAATTATTTTTTATATAATTTTGAAATGTTTGTAATATATTTTTTTAAATTTTATAGACCACCGGATAGTAGTTTTGAGCCAAGGCTAATTGCTCCTGCTTTTCAAAATAGGCCATCATCCTCATCATTACTTTCATCATCACCATCACTACCTTCATTATCAACATAATCTTCATTACCTTCATCATCCCCATCACTACCTTCATTATCATCATCATCAAAGCCTTCATCATCATCATCACTACCTTCATTATCATCATCAACATCATTACCATCAACTTTATCAACTTCGTCAACACAAAAACGAAGAAGAATTTGTAACGAAGACAGGATAACACCACACATTATAAACTTAATTCATTGTATTTATTTCTTAAAAATGGCACAGTCCTAAAAAATTTATCCATTTCCACATCACCCAAAAAGAGGTAGGATAAGTGATGCATTTTTTTATTGAGATATCCCCGGTAGGTCTAATCCTCAGGCTAATAATCCAATTTAATGGAATGTGCTGTTTTGCCATGGCAGCACATTACAGTTGGAAAAGTACCATTTAAATTTTTCACGGATCTGCGTTGCATTTTGCGCAGCACGATTTGACCCAACACGTGAAATATTTTGCATTCCTGCAGAAGGTTCATCACGCCATCTACCTGGTTTTACAGTTCCTTCAATTTCGGAATCCACCAAATCCTGTGTGATATAATTTTCTTGTTTGTCCTTTAGCCAATTGTGCAAAACTACTGTTGCTTTAACAACAACTCGCACAGTTATTTCACTGGCTAATATTGGACGCCTATATATCCTCACCCATACACCAAACCGTCGTTGAACGGTTTGAGACCTATTGAGCTCCAACAACACTGCGACACCACTGAGAATATTATTATCCTCGTCTAACTGTCCAATAATATTCGTTATTAAAGACATATCGTTAATCGTCGCACAACACAATGTAAAAATTAAAATTAATCGAAAAAATCGCGATAAACACAAAAAAATTGAAATAAAATTCACCAATGGAATATAAAAACTTTAAACAATAAAATGTAAGGAACACAAAAAAATTAATTAGCGACAATTATTAACGATGAAAAACAAC
Source organism: Tipula unca (assembly GCA_951394425.1). Taxonomy (NCBI): domain Eukaryota; kingdom Metazoa; phylum Arthropoda; class Insecta; order Diptera; family Tipulidae; genus Tipula; species Tipula unca. The sequence continues at coordinate 71,202,883 of OX596380.1, forward strand.
ACTGTTTGAATTATTAAAATGTAATATAATTAAACACAATATAATTATGATTAAACACAAATCTAAATTGAAATTTATTCGATATTACACTATCACAAGAAAACTCAAATTAAATTGAATTTCTTCTCTTTTTGGACATCAAAGTTATATGCAAAAAAATTACCAACAGTAGTATTTTATGTGATCATCAAACTTGCTTTGTAAATAACATCAATTTATTTACATTAGTCAAAATTATGTCAAACTGACATAATTTTTGACAACCGCAAATTGAGCAAAAAGTCATGTACCAACATACTAGAATAAAACACGGCTAACTTCACCCCGCTCTGCAGACAATTTTGCAGCAAGATAGAAATGCATAAACTCGCCATCAAATCGATGCAAAATGTGCAACAGGCTGGCAACTGCTATAAATTACAAATATGCTCAACTTTTCACTCATTATTCTATTTATTTATATATTTTTTTTGCTATATCTTGGCGAAACCGAAATGTCATTGTCGTCAGGACGTTGACAAAATAATGACATGAATTTGCTGAAACTACTATTATCTGTAGCTATGTATTTAATGGTAAAAAAAAAAATGGCTGGACAACTTTTTGCGGTCGGTGCAAATAATTTTAATTCAATTTAAAATATCGTATTTTTTATAATGGTGGATGATGGATGTGATATTTATTATTTAAGATAAATATTTTGTATTTATTAAAATTTTGGTTGTTTATCTTGATTGTATATACATATATAAATTCATGTAATGGATGGACTTCCAGTTGGAAGTACATATTTCTGGCAAAATTTTGAGACTAAATTATATTATAGTGGTAAATCATATCTAGACAATCGAGTCATTTGTGGTAACATTTAAAATCTCACCGAGGCGTTTAGAAATTTTCTTGCAATTTCGAAGGAGGTACTCGGAAACTTACGATTCGCCCTTATTTGAATGATCATATTCGAAAATACCACACTGGTGAACGGCCATATCAGTGTCTAGTAGGAGGAAAACTTATTGTTATCTAGACCGTAATTTCACTCCAATTGTGCCACGGCTCTATCAAGTTCAATTAGGTATGGGCTATAAAGAATTACCGCAAGTCGAGGTGCCACACCACAAATTGGAACATAAGCTACCCGTAGAAATGTTAGTATCTTGAACTTCTATCTAGATTTATTTTTAAAATTGTAATATTATGTGTGTGTGATTATTGTAACCTTCTTCTAGTGCATCTTTGCAAGGTACGCATACATACAATGGTTCAGTATTTACAGTGCGAGTTTGGTTGTAAAATTACAGAGTGAGAATTGTTCGGAAAAATATAAAAAAAAAATATGGTGGAACGGTGTTTCCAGTATTAAAAACGGATGAGTTAGTAACATTTGGTGGTGGTCCTACGAGTTTGATTTCCCTCTCGAAAGTTTTATGCAAAGAAACTATACCAACAGTAGTATTTTTTGTGATATATTATCATCATACTTGCTTTGTAAATAACATCAATTTATTTAGATTATGTCAAAATTATCTCAAAATAAAAATTATGAGTCAAAAATTAAAAAAGATCTAAAATTGACATAATGAGTGAAAATTTGAGCATATTTTTAATTTGTAGCAGTTGCCAGCCTGCTGCACATTTTACATCGATTTGAAAATATTTTAATTTGAAACGAGAAATTTGTTTACGAAATAGCTTGTTTTGATTGGCTTATATATGGTCGGTGAATATTTTGCAGCAAGATAGAAATGCATAAACTCGTTTCACTGCCAAGTTTCGGGCCGCGAAGAGGATTAATGCACTTATTAAAAAAAATCATCAGGTAAGAATGTTTACCGAAAGCTTACCACTTTTTAAGGAAATTGAAAAAATAAAAATATTTCGAAAAATTATCCGATTAATTATCTCATTATCGACCATAATTCGTCATCGATTATAGGTCTTGGGAAAGCGATTTCACAAAAATAAAGAGCTTACGACCAATATAGGACTTACATGAAAGAATACATAGACTTAGGTGACATAAAGGAACTATCATTGCCAGAGAGGAACTATCTACTACCACTATACTATGCTTCGTATATAGCATCCGTAAGGTCTACCACCGGTATATCACCACAATCTTTCTCAGCATCACTATTGCTGCACTTCAAAAAGCGTGCCTTTAGTATTTGCAACTGATACAGAAAAAATGTCGGTACATCTTGGTGAATAATGAGAAGCCAATTAATATCGTTTGGAGAAATCATCCTTTTGAACCAATTCGTCATTATGAATTATAAACCATGGCAAATGGAAGAATGTTTGAATGGGTATATGAAGGATACAAATGTTCTACAAAATACAGGTAAAACATCCTGAAAGTTATGGGATTACATTGGAGCCCAACAGAAGATACATTTTACTTTTAATCAAATAACGAAGGTACAATTTTTCTTCCTAGCACTCATTGTTAAACAAATACAAATCTTTATTCAACAACTTTGGGTAACTAAGATAAGATAGAACTAGCTCTTAAAGGACGAAATATTGATATGTCGGAGAACAATTTATCAGAACATGCAATCTGATCAGGAGTTAGATTTACCTCGGTTACATGAATACAAATACATGATTTCAACTGGGGTTGAACTACACAATGTTACACAATGGACAGTTTGTTGTAAACCTAATTAGTAATAAAACCAAGATGTGGCCAACAAAAGCGCTCTCGATTCCTCGTTTAGAATTATGTGGCGCTGAATTACTCACCAAATTGATTAATACTATTATTCTAAATTTCTCACTCTGTGTGGACTGATTCAAAAATTGTATATGATTGGCTTGCCTCAACTCCCGACGTTGGAAAACTATTGTTCCGAACAGAAAATCGGAAATTATAGAAGCATTATCTCACGATAAATGGAATTACATGTATTCTGTTAATAATCCAGCAGATTGTGCAACACTTGGTTTGTGTTCAATAATTTTAATGCAGTTTGACCTATGGTAGAAGGGGTAGAGTTCTTATTGGTTTTGCTTAGACAAAGAGTAATAGCCATCACCAAGGTACAACGTCGAAGAACCGTCAGAAAAAGACCAACTGGTAGTATATATTTAATCGAGAAAGAAATGTCCAAGTAGAAAAGAAGGAGAGTGAAAGTGTGTTAAACCCTTATAAAGCAGAACATCCAATAATATTGCCGTATCAAGCCATACTATCTACTCGAATAGTTCAAGAACCTTAGAATACAAACATTTGCATTCAAAGCAAAACCCTAAGTACAAATCATGGCAGATTTACCCGTCGCAAGATCTGAATTAATTCGGCCATCTCTCGCAAAGTTGGAGCAGACTTCGCAGGCTAGGACATGGCCAAAAAAGATACGTCATCTGTTTATTCATAGGTCTCAGTGTTACGGCTATCCACATCGAATTAGTATGAGATCTGAGTATCTTTACTCGCTGAACTAAGACGATTTGTTTCGAGAAGAAGGATATGTATGTACATACATGTACCTATATACTCTGACAATGGCACAAACTTTGTTGGGACCGACAACATTCTAACAGATTTCTTTGACAAGTTAATTGGCAAATCTAATGAAATTCATTAGAACTTGAGTCTACCCGATATTGAATAAAACGTGCAGCCACTATAGTATGGCCGGTTACAAAATGGCGCCGAAACAGGGACAGAAAGAAACGTTTACTGATTTCTCATTATCAATACAAAAATTGAATACTAGACTGCAACATCGTTTGTCTGAAAGTAAACTTTTTTATCGATTATGTCAGAATATGAATCCAGCGTTAAGAAATGTCACCCTACCTTACCAGAACACGGTTTCGTCAGTAGAGGAACATCACACACTATGTCAGCGATATGAGAGGATGTGGGATCAGACTAGGCTATCTGATCCTCGACGATTTCATAATAGCAACATCAGACGCAGACCCATGGTGAATTAAATCCAAAATAATAAGAGTTATATAAATCCAAATGAAAATAGACCAGTTGAACTAAATCATAATGTGGAGTTACAAAACGAACCGAGATTCTCAGTTGAAGCGATTACAAAAAAACGTCCAAATTACCGAAACTACACCAATGATCCGACTCTCAAATTAATTTGTTGGAACTGTAAGGACGTGGGACACAGCTATCAGGATTCCGTTAAGGAATTTTTGAATATATTTTGCTTTGGATGTGGAGCGGCAAACGTACGTAAACCTAATTGTCAAAACTGCCTGAAATTTGCATCGGAAAACACGCGACCGGGTGTGATGACATCGAGGGTACCACACTCGGAAGAAAACACAAAAGCTCAAACCAATACTTAAGGCCCGATGAATACGAAACCCTCCAGCTAAATAAAGAAATTGTAGAACCTATATTATCATATAACTCGTCATATATTTCAGCTAACAATATTCAAAAATCAAACAATTTGTTTCCTCAGTGTAAAAGACATAGACGTACAATAAAATACTTTTGAAATAAAAGATCTTTTGTAAAAACCTGCATTTCATCAATTTCCAAAAACATTTTTAAAAATGATCCTCGTCCATACGCCAAAATAATTGTAGCATCGAAACATTCACGCCTTAGATAGAGGTGCCTCTGTAAGTGTTTTAGGTAAAGATTCACTTCAATTTCTAGCTGAAGGTAATATTAAATACAGTAAACTCAGATCTTATATTAAGACAGCCGATGGAACACGAAACACCATCGAAAGTTATGTATGGTTACCTGTTACGTTTGGTTGTAAGACACATAAAATTAAGTTCTGTATAGTACAAGCTTAGAATCACCTGTTTACCTCGGTATTGATTTTTGGGAGCTTTTCAATATTATCCCAAGCTTTAATATTAGTGAATTACAAGAGGAGAAAAGAGAGCACCACAATTCCCATGTGTTAAATAAAATTGAAAAACTAGAGCTTGATAGAATTCGAGCATTATTTCCCTCATTATTTCGAAATAAACGGACTTGGTAAAACTACTCTTCATCAGCACGAGATCTAAGTAATAAAAGACTGCAAACCAATCAAGCAGCGATATTATCCCATATCGCCCGCTAAACAGAAGGAGTTATATACTGAAATCGATCGAATGCTTGATTTAGGAGTAATAGAAATCAGCAAAAGTGCTTGGAGTTCACCCATCGTAATGGTTACAAGAGCGAATGGTAAGAGTCGAATATGTTGAGACGCAAGGAAATTAAATTCAGTTACTGTGAAGGATGCGTATCCTCTTCCCCTCATTGACGGTTTGTTAGGACGACTGTCCGAGACTAAATATATCACAGGACTGGACCTCAAAGATGCATTTTGGCAAATACATCTAGCAGAAGACTCACGTGATAAAACTGCATTTACAATACCAGGTCGCCCCCTCTATCAATTCAACAACCCAGTGATGCCGTTTGGGTTGTGTAATGCAGCCCAATCAATGTGCCGGTTGATGCATAAAGTTATCCCACACGAGCTGAACGATCGGATATTTGTTTATCTCGACTTGCTTATCATCACCGGTATATTAAAGGAGCACTTTTAATTGTTAGAGTTGGTGGCGAACCTTCTCCGGACAGCTTGTCCAACTATAAATGTCCAAAAAAATAATTTTGTTATGCGAGAGATTCGTTACTTAGGTTATCTGGTAGGAGAAAAAGGTTTAAGACCCGATCCACAGAAAATTGAAGCAATTATAAACCTACCGGTGCCAAATAATGTCAAACAGACTAGACAGTTTGCTTGGCATGGCAGGTTGGTACTGTCGGTTTATCTTAAATTATGCTGCAATAACCGCTCCTATTACAGATTGCCTTAAAAAAGGAAAATTCCAGTGGTCAGAAAAAGCTCAAGAATCACTTGATGAATTGAAACGTTTATTAACATCGTCACCTGTGCTTATTACTCCCTCTTATAATGAGCCTTTCTTTATTAGATGTGATAGGAAGGAGTAGGAGCAGTATTATACCAGAAAGATCAGGATGGCTATGAGCGACCAATATCGTTCATGTCACAAAAGTTAAATAAAGCTCAAAAGAATTATACTGTGACGGAGTTAGAGTGTCTCGCCGCAATACTTGCAGTAAAAAAATTTCGTGCATATGTTGAAGGGCACGACTTCACTCTAATAACGGACCACGCAAGCTTGAAGTGGTTAATGAACCAAAAAGATCTCAGTGGAAGATTAGCCAGATGGAACCTTAAACTTCAAGGTTTTAGATTCACCATAGAACACCAGAAGGGGAAAGACAATGTGGTACCAGATACACTTTCTCGCGTTTTCTGTGACAGTTTCGAAGAGTTTAATGATGCTTTACAAAACAATTTGGAAATCATTGATTATAAATCTGTTCATTTCGAAGATACAGAGTACCAGGAATTATTAAACAAAGTTATAAACGACCCGAATAATTATCAAAGTTTCAAACTGGACAATAATCGCATATATATCCGATTGGAACCAAAACCAAATCATGATTTGTCTGACTTGTCTGTTTGGAAACTATGGATTCCAGTTGGTCTCAGACTTGAAATTTTGGAGAATGAACACAATGAACCACTATCAGCTCATGGAGGAGTAAGTAAAACATTGGAGAAAATTAGCAACGGAAAAACCGTGATCCTGATTGTGTTAGATCATCTTACTAAGTTCGTATTATTAAAACCATTATCCAAAGAAACATCGCAGCAGATAGTTGAGTTTCTAAAGAATGATGTGTTCTGCATGTTTGGTGTGCCTTAGGTTATACATACTGATAATGGAACGCAATTTAGGAGTCAGGAATATGTGAAGCTATTGAAAGATTTCAATGTGACCGACTATAAAACAGCAATTTATTCGCCACAATCGAATCAATCTGAAAGGGTCAATCGGTCAATAATAGCAGCCATTCGGTCATACATCAGTTCCAAACATTCAACATGGGATAAACACCTTAGTGAAATCGCCTCTGCACTAAAAAATGGAGTACACGAAACGGTGAAGAACTCTCCCCATTTCTTATTATTCGGTTACCATAAAATCAATCATGGAAGTGACTACCAACTTTTAAAAGAGCTAGGAGAGATTTCAGAGGGTGAAATTCCGCTACCATTTCCTACACGATTAGCTATCTTACACGACCAAGTAAAGCGGGATATCTCTGAAGCACACGAAATGATTGCCAAACGATATAATTTGCGGGCCCGTTCTATTCAGTATAACGTCGGTCAAACGGTTTACGTCCGTACCCATCCACAGACCGACGCTGCCAAGAAATTTTGTTCGAAATTCGCACCTAAATTTATTAAAGCAACAATTTCAAAGAAAATGATCAATACAAATTATGAGGTGATAGACGAGTCGAAAAAAATTCTTGGAATCTATCATTGTAAAGATATTCGTCTGTAGTGATAAACAAAAAAATAAAAAAAAATATAAAGGCTTAAAATATGAGGATTGGAACAATAATATTCCGAATCTAGCTGAGCTTAACATCCGATTTTTCAGCTTTGTCCAACCATGCTATCTTCAGGTTAGACAAACCTGCCCTGTTACGGCTGCATTGAATACACTTGTTCCACCATTCGAACTAAGTGGCAGAAGTAACCCCCCAAGCCGTTGAGTCTACTCGATATTGAATAAAACGTGCAGCCACTATAGTATGGTCGGTTACAAGATGGAAGATATGTATATTGAATAAGATGCCTCTCTGTGTTCTAATTTCTGATATGATTTGGAGATTTTAACACTAGTGTGAAGTTTATGGCGGAAAATAATGCAAACAAAAATTACTCATGTATTAGTAAAAAAAACTTTACAACAGCAGATTATTAAATAAAAATATAACAAAACGATATATGTATAGCTAAAATCATTTAACGCGTACCTCAGGGAACAAGTTCTCTATTTTACAAAAATGCTCTTCACTAAGAAAGTGTAAATGGATTTTTGATGGCCAATGACAGGTAATCGTAGAAATGTTTACTCAAATATGAGTACAAAATCTTCGATGCTTTTGATCAATTTTAAAAATTTGTCACTAGAGCCCAGTTCATAGAATAATCAGTACCAATATCGAAGAGATATTACGTGAATTGGCTATATAGATATCTAAACGTATAGTAAGACTTATATAGCATTTCTATTTTAACTGGCTGACCTATAAGCAGGTTGCGTTTATTCTGTAGTTATAAGGTTACCATTTACGTTTAGAAGGCAAATTTAGCTGGGGAATATATGCAGTTAAATGACAGGTGATCGTAGAGATGTTTTTTCTTATCTGGGAGTGTTAGCCCAAAGAAAAGAGAAATGAAGAAAAATAATTTTTTATTTATTTTGCCTTCTGAATTTAAATCTAAGATGGAATCAGCTAAGTGGACGTGGATTTCCCAAGAACCAAATTTTCTTTTTATATATGCGGCATAATGCCCTGAGGCCTTACAAGTTTCTTCATGTTGATAGTGAATAATTCCAACTAACATAAGGTTGGTTGGGCCAAAATTAATTTCCGTTTAAATTTTAACGTCGTGTGTTTTATTATTATCCAATGGCTGGGCGTCTATTATGACAAATCCATTACATATTTTAAGTTGCAGCTCGTCAGGATTTTTAATTGTTGACTTACAGTATTTCCAATTAGCCCCATACAATTTAAACGAATGTACGATTCTTTTCAAATTCAATTCTTTGAAATTAACAACGGTATATAGAAATTGCCTGTTTCGTGCTGTTTCAAGCAGTTTGGGCATTTGTAGTCTATTTGAATCAAACGAAAATTTGGAAATATTATTGACACAAATAAGTTCGATGTTAGCAGTCACTTTCGATATATTAAAATAATTCAACATTAAATTACTTTGTTTAATATTTGTGGAATGAACAGCTCCGTTTCATAAAAAATGTTTTATGAAATTAAAAAAGTCCGATTTGGTTCGTCATCTAAATAATTTTGATGAGGGGCACTCACATGTCTCATAGACCTAAACGGACATGTTTTCCTAGAATACCACCACAGTATTCTTTGCTTGTCGTAGGAGGCGACTAAACGGTTGGATGCTGGGCTGACGACCCGGATCCGTAAAAAAACTTAACTGTCTGCAATATCAACAAAACGAAAACTTGATACCACCAAACCAATACCGGACCCCCACTCAAGTACTCGGACCCGAGATTTAGGATCGTAACGTGGAACGTGCAGTCACTTAAAAAACCAGGAGCGTTGTTAGGCCTAATCACTTGCATGAAGAAGAATTTGCTGGATTTAGTTGCTCTTCAAGAAACTCGCTGGCCTAAAAGTGAAGACCATGTGTCCCAGAGCTATACGTTGCTCAACAGTGGAGATGACATCGGGTATCTTGGAGCTGGATTTCTTTTTGGGCCGCAGATAAAGAAGGCTGTTTTGGAAATCCAAGATCTGTCAATAACCGATCGTGTAAGCTTTGCTTGCGCTTGGATTAACCAACCTGTCGATAATTTGTGTACACGCGTCTACAGAAGCTATCCATTTTACAGTGACTTGGACGATCCGATGGGATCTATACCCGAACGCGATACCGAGCTCTGTATAATATCGAGATCAGAGATCTGATGAAGATCCCCAATATTGTACAGGAAGTAAGATCATAGCGATATGCTGGCTTGGTCACGTTCTGCGTGGTGATCCGGAACGAATTGTGTAGTGATCTCTGAAAGAAGAGCCACCATAGAGGTCAATATTTACTTTACCACTCTATATTGCTTATAAAAATACGTTTCATTTGATATATCACGTGAGATAACCCAAATTAAAAATGTAAACCCATCATCCAACATCTACGGTCCAAGCGATTCTATCCAGAACTTTCTTTCCTCTGATTTTATTTATAAAAAACTGAAAAACTCAAAAAACTTTCTAAACAAACGAATTTTTTTCAATTTTTTTTTGTATGTTAAATTTTCAGAAACAAAAGTTGTTATTTGGAATTCTATTTCACAATTATTCGTGGAGTTTTTGTAAAATGGATTAGAGGATACAAGGTTTGGTAAAAAATCAACTGGACCACAAATGCTGGATTAAAATTTTTAATTTGGACTATGCCATGTGATATATCAAATGAAACGTATTTATATAAGCAATCTAGTGGTATAGAGACTTTTTAATCAATTACGAAAATTATTAGTTAATATTAATTTGAATAGAGTTTTTATATGTATTTAAAAACTAAATTAAGATTAAAATTTTAACGAGATAATATAAAGGGTTGTTTTTCAAAAATTTAAATTATTCTCAATTATTAGTATGATAAAGTCATGGTGATCATATCAGAATTTTTTCATATAGCTTAATTAAAGCCGTCCTTTTATTAAACACAAAAACTAGGGCGTTGTATTTGAAAATGCTCAAATTAGTGTGGGTTTTTGATGTTGTCTACCTTACGCTGACATGACGATAAATATTGCCAAATAATCTACGTAATACTTTACGTATCGACAACCACGTAGATAACTTGGCATTGTCTACCTTGCCCATCCCCGTTCCTTATTTAAATCTGTAAATAGAGTTGATTTCTTAATCTGTAGTCCATTCGATCTGAACCAGTACCCCGAGGAATTATTTATATGATTGAAATCGCGGAGAAGTTAGCTTAGCATTTGCGTTTAACATTACATAAGTTAATGAAACTAAAATTAATTTGAGAAATCGGTGTACATTTTTGCAAATTGAAAAATTTGAGCTAATCAATCTGACAAAGAACTAAAAAACAGGAAACAAATCGCCTAACTGGATTTGAGCCAGAAGCGCCTTCATCAGGAATGTAGAACATAAAACATCATTCTGGACAATTCAACAAGAAAGTATTGACGATATACTCACATAACACAAATCGTGCGATCTTACCTAGGTCTGCGACCTAGTCTGATCACAATACCTAATATGTATAGCAGTTTGTCTGTCACTGAGGATACTCGATAGGCTAGCAATTCGAAAATTTACCCCACTAAGTGTAAAAACCACCAAATTAAGAATTAGTCACATGCTAGACGGTATTGATTTTTATGATAACATCCAAACCAGTGTAGGCATCTTGAACGCGAATATCCGAACATAATTTAAATAGGAGGTGGGGATCTTTATATGTGTAACCCTTAAATCATAATTGTTGATAACATAATGCTAACTTATACTACATTTACTACCAATTATCTCACGATTTTATATACAAAAATTTATAATCAATAATCTGATGACCTAATGAAGCTATAATTCATTTAGACTTCATATATATACATATATTACATAAAATATCCCAATTAAATCAAAACGATATTTATAATAATAATATGTTTACACCCAATTAATTAAGACCAATTGCGGGAGAGACACGATAAAAATAAATTATAAATTTTACAACAAAAATCATATCAAGCGACATCAAAAACGAAAGAATATTATTAAAAATCGTCCGCACATGTGAGTGGGTGCCACACAAATCAAAAGAAATTATGATATGAAAACAATGAATATTAAATATATATAATATTATGTTAAAGACGGAGATGATCATTATGATCGCGCACATATAATACAATAAGCAACCCACACACACGTGCGCTTAACCATTTTTTTTCTTCTTATGTATACTCGCGTCTTTATACGATTAATTTAATTATAATTTTCGTTTGTGATCTCATGTCTCGATTTCTTATGAAATTTGTTTCTTCATTACTATTGTTATTGTTAATATTATTGTTATTATTGTTATTATTATATATTTAATGTCTTCATTATATCCATTATTGTTGCTGTTATATATATATATGATTTTTAATTTATGATATGATTAATTGATTGAAATTAAGATTATGACATGACAATTCAATGGATTTGGTTTTATGCAATGGTACCTCCTGCTATGCATTCATGATACGAGCACACATAATGAAACATCTACATTATGATTTCACTGAATTTTGATTAGCCCTATATATACATCATAAAAATGTAAAATGGAGTAGACCCATAAAATAACGATCTTTCTAACTTAATTGCTAGCGAAATAGTCTATCGAGTTAAATTATTACTAACGTATGAAGTACATATTAATTCAAATAAACCTGTATCATATTAAATGTATGGGTAGATGAGTATATATATACATATATTACAATCCTCATCATCATTGAAAGATTGATTTTGTTTTATGTGTGCCGACGCTGCCGCCCGTTCGGTGTAATAATGAAACACCAAAAGTGTGATTTCTATCAAATATTACAAAAAATATTCTATTAAACAGGAACGATTGGATTTAATTTATACTACTCCACTATAATTTTACTTATTATTATAACGAAATTTAATTTGTTTTTTCTAAACCACAACACGGCATGCAAACTTCGAATTAACGAATAAAAGAAATTAAACTTGAATTTAGTTTGTTGTACATTATGATTGTATGTACAGGGAACTCATTAAATCAAAGTCGGATTAGTATAGAAATAGCATCGCTTCATAAAATTTTTCAAAAAATACAATAACCCTCATTTGTAGTTGCATGAAAAACGAATAACCTTCCAAAGATACAGAAACAGTTACTACTTAGGCAAAGAAATTTTTCTTCAGTTTAAGAATAGGCTGAAACAAGTTTGATTATGATGAAAGATTATAGAGAAAGAACAATTACATCCATTTCTTAATATTCTTAAATTTTTTAATTATTGAAAAGTATACAAATTCATTAAATTAATCCTTTCACTCCAATCAATTATTAAACTAATTTAATTTCTTAAAATTGGTCAAACTGTCTAATTTTTTTATAAAAATTGGAGTTCTTTAAATTATATTAATTCTTTATAACTGTCAACTTATTTAATTCTTTTAAATTTGTCAAAATTTTTACATTTTTTAACTAAATTAAAATTTTAAAACTCTAAAATTTGTTATATAGTTTTAATTTCTTAAATGCATTGTACTTTTTAAATTCATTAAATTATTTAGTTTTATAATAATATCAATGCATTAAAAAAATTAAGAAAAAAATTTATATACATGTTAATCTTTATGTTGTTTAAAACGTTAAAATTGTTTATAGAATTATTAAATTAACCGAATTAATTAATTAATTATTAAATTAATTAAATTTCGAAACTATTCAATTCTTCTAATTTTTTAAACTGTCTAAATTCTTTAAATATGACAAATGTTTTACTTTTTCGAAAATATAATATTTTGAATTTTTGAAATTATAAATTGTTGGAATGTTTAAAATATTTAATTAATTTAATTCTTCAAATTTAATAATTTCGTGATGTTTTTTTAATTCATGTAAGTTACCTTACGCACTCTTAGAATTTTATAAAATCTGAAAAAAAAATTTTTTTAAATTTTAAATACGTTTACTTTAAACATTTATATAATTAATTCATTTTAATTTTTATATTATTTAAATTCTTTAAAATATTTGAATTGTTTATTTGGTGGATTAACCTATAAAATTATTCAATTCTTTAAACTGTCTTCATTAATTATATTTGTTAAATTCTTAAATATTAAAAAAAAAATTTTTTTTGAATAAGCGGAATTCGATAAATTTTATCACCTATTTTCATGAGTTTTAAGTTTTTTTTTCTACGATAAAAATGACTATTATCAAAATTAAATCATTCCGGGAGGAAAATACATTAGTGCTAAAATAAGGACCCGCCGCCCCTCCTTGTAAGGGGTAGGGCAACATGAAAACTAAAATAGAAACTCCTATTTTTTATTGCAGGATCGGATTCTACGGCTAAAAGTACATAGGATTTCCTTGAAACATTTTTTTCGATTTCTTCTACTGAGATCATTATGCACACGGTTCTGCAATATATTTGCATTAAAACTAACTCGTTTTCAATGTAAATACTCGAAATTAGTTTTGAACAAGTTTTATTTCCTAAATTTTTAATTACTGAAAAATGACTTGTCAAGAAACTACTTTTAGCGTAACCCAGGAAAAACGACGTGGACATCATTTTTTAATTAAATTAAGTGCTCAAAATGATGGCCTTCGACTTCAATGCACTTATTAATCCGCATTACAAATAAATGTACACAACTGAGAAGTGTGTATGCTGGAATTTCGGCACAAGCATTTCTTATTTGCTCAATCATATTCTCACGTGTTGTTGGTACTTGTTGGTATACTTTGTCTTTGAGATAGCACCACAAAAAGAAATCTGGCGAAGTAAGATGTGGTGATCTGGCAGGCTAATTTACCGGACCAGCTCAACCAGTCCAGCGATCATTGAAATTTCGAAAAAGAACTTTCCTTGCTATAGTCCAGTAAAAAGACTACGACCAGCTTCTCCATAAACCAGGATCATTTCAATTTTTTCTTGTACAGTTAAATCCTCCATTTTTAATTTTAATAGCCTTACGCAAACAGGTCTTAATTTTTCGAAATAATCTTTGAACTGAATCGATATTTTTAAAACAAAAAAAATCATTTATTTGAAAGCAAATTTAGTCGCATGCATAATCATCGCAAAATCGTATGCATAATGTTCTCAGTAGGAGAAATCGAGAAAAATTTAATATCGTCTATTACAGAGCCATCTATCTAGAATCGAAAAAAATGTTTCAAGGAAATCCTACATAGTTTTGCAAGTTGCCCTCCACTCCCCTTAGAAGGAGGGGGCCCTCATAATTAATTTAAATTAATTATTTTTAGAAATTTTACAAATTCTTTGAATTCGTTAAATGCTGGGAATCTGTTAAATTCCCAAAAACTATAAATCGCTAAATAGCGCTATCTCATCTCAAAATCCATTTAATTTATTTAAATTTTCTTAAACACTATAAAATCGAATTATATTTTAGTCCTTAATTCTATAAATCGTTTAAATATTTTGTAATGTTTAAATTTTATAAATTCTGTAATTTGAATTTCAACAACATCTGTAAATTATTTTTATACATTTTCTGCCATTATTTTCAATAATTAATTAAATCCTTAAACATTTTAAAACGTATAAACCGTTTAAATTCTAAAAATTATGTTCATTTGTTAAATTACTGAAATTTTTTGATTCTTCAAATTCCCTAATTCGTAATCTATCAAAAAAATTAAATTCATCAAAGTTTTAACATGGTTATATTGAATATTCTTCTGGAATATCCACAACTTCCTTAAATTATATAAATGCATTTTCTCCTTAAATACATTTATAAGTTCTAGAATATATTTTAATTCCTTAAAGGATTTAGACTTAAAAGTTTTAATTCATTATGCGTTTATTTGATGGATAAATCCTTTAAATAATTAAATTAATTTAACTGCTTTAATTTTAAAATTTTGCTTATTTACTAAATTTTGAATTTATATATGTGTATTCATTAAATTTTCTTGAAAATTGATAAATTCTTTAACTATTAAATCGAATTATGGTTTACATTTTTTTAAACGTTTTTTGTTTGAAACTTTATAAAATCTTAAATTCTTTAAAACTATTAAATTAATTCTTTTTAATATTTTATACTCGTTGATTTTTTAAATTTGTTAAAATTTTAAAAACTTAATAGTTTTTCTGTTTCTATGTACATAGTTCAATTTCTTAAATTCATTCAATTTTTTAATTGATTGAAATTATAAAATCGTTATTTTTTTTAAATTAATTTCATTTTAATCTTTATATTACTTGCAAAATATCTCTTTCAAAACTGTTAAATCGTACATAGATAGATCAATGGATAAATCCCTTACAACAAGAGTATTCATTTTTATAAATTTCTTAAACTTTTCGAATATTTCATTTCTCAAAATTCTTTTAATTCTAATTTTTAAAACGTTAGAGAACATATTTTGAAATTCTATAAATTATTTAACCAATTTTAAAAAATGTATAATCTTTAATTTTATAAAATTTATATGATTTATATATCTTATAAATTTTATTGAATTTTATAAATAACATCTATTTTTTAAATTCTAAAAACTCTTTTAATTTTTTAAATGCTGGGAATCTGTTAAACTCCTAGACTTTTTAAAATAAATCGCTTATGCGCTTTCAAATCTTAAAATCCATTAAAATATTTATATTATTAGTTTTTTTTAGTTTTCGCACTGTATAAAATATAAAATCAAAAATATAAATTTTATTAATCGTTCAAATATTTTGAAATTAATGTTTTTTTATATTCCTGTCATTACTTCAATAATTCATTAAAACCTTCAAAATTTTTAAACGTATAAACCTTAAAATATTTTCAAATCCGGTACACTTTTTAAATTACCGAAATTTTTTAATTCTATAAATTCGAACTGCTTTAAAAAAAAAAAATTCTTCAAAATTTTAATAATGGTTATATTCTATAATACTTAAATTGACACAACTTCTTTAAATTATATTTATACATTTTCTCCTTAAAATATTTATAAATTCTACGGATTTTTTTAAATCTTTAAATTTCGTATCTTCTTTAATTATTTAAAATTTTTAAATCATTAACTTTTTTTAAAAACTTAATTTATATTGATTGAATGTTATTTTAATGTTAATAAAAGATATATTTTATTAATCGTTAATTTGATAGAACAATGAGTAAACCCTATAAGTTATTAAATTTCTTAAATGTATTTATTTGTTTTAATTATTTCAATTCCTTAAATCCATTAAATTTGTCAAAACACTTAATTCTAAAAAATTAGAGTACATATTATGAATTCTTGAAATTCTATAAATTTTTAAACAAATTTCAAATAATTTAAAAATTTTTGGTAAATTTTATTAATCTTATAAATTGTATTAAATTTTATAAAATAAATCGAAATAAATAATAAATAAATATTTTGTCAGTAGCTTAATCTTTTATATCCAATAAATTATTAAATTCTTATATTTGTTTAAATCTATTAATTTCTTAAAATTTGTTAAACTGTCTTTTATAAAAATTATAAAAATTAGAATTCCTGAAATTCGTAAAATCCAATAAACTTTGAATTTCTTCAAATTCAATTTTTTTTAAATTCATTAAATGGATTTTATCGTTCAAATACTTAAATCTGTATCTTTTTAAATTCTGTTAATTCTTTATAACTGTTGAACTATTTAATTCTTCTAAATTTGTCAAAAACTTTATTAAAGTTTTAAAGTTCTAATTTTTTTTATTAAGTTCTAATTTCTTAAATTTATTGTACTTTTTAAATTCCTAAAATTATTTAGTTTTATAATAATTTCAATGCATTAAAATAATTCAAACTTAAACTCTTTATATTATTTAAAACATTAATTTTTTTAAAATGTTTAATATGGAATTATTAAATTTACCGAATATTTTTTAACCATTCAATTTTTCTAATTTTTTCAAATTTTTAAATTTTTTAAAATTGATAATTTTTTTTTCAAGAAATTATAATATTTTTGTAATTTTATAAATTGTGTAGAATTCTTTAAAATATTTTATTTATTATTTTAGTTAGTGCCTTACTCTTAAACTTTATGAAATCTGTAAATACTTTAAATTGTTTAAATTATTTAGATTCTTAAACAGTTTTATTTGTTATAGTTTGTTAATTAATATATTAAATTATTTATGCTTTATTTTTTTATATAAATTCTTTAAATTAATTAAACATTTATTTTATTTAATTCTTTAAATTCTTTAAAATATTTATATCGTTTTCTGGTGGATTAACCTCTTAAATTATTAAATGTAAATATTCAATTTTTTAAACTCTCTTCATTTATTATATTTGTTGAATACTTAAGTATTTAAAAACTAAGTATTTTGAATAATAGGAATCCGATAAATTCTTTAAATGATTTTCATGAGTTTATAAATTTTATAAATTGTATAATTTAATAATATATAATATAGTATATAATACATAATTAATTAAATTTAATAAATTTTTTCTTAAAATTTTACTTTGAATTAATTAAATGCTCGGAATATGTTAAATCCCCAAAATATTCAAATAAATTGCTAAACCACCAAATAGCGCTTTCAAAATCAAAAATTCATGTAACTTATTTAAATTTTCTTAAAATCTATCAAATTGAAATATATTTAGTCCTTAATTCTATAAATCGTTTAAATATTTTATAATGTTTATATTTTATAAAATCTTGAATTTCAACCACATCTGTCAATTATTTTTAAACATTTCCTGCAATTATTTTCAATAATTAATTAAATCCTTAAACATTTTAAAACGTATAAACCCTTTAAATTCTTAAAATTTAGTTCATTTTTTAAATTACTGAAATTTTTTGATTCTTCAAATTCTCTAATTCGTAATCTATAAAAAAAATTAAATTCATGAAAGTTTTATTGAATATTCTTCTGGAATATCCACAACTTCTTTAAGTTATATTAATGCATTTTCTCCTTAAATACATTTATAAGTTCTAGAGTTTATTTTAATTCCTTAGAGGATTTAATTATTTAAAATTTTTAGTTCAATATGCGTTTATTTGATGATAAATAATTAAATTAATTTAACTGCTTTAATTTTAAAATTTTGAAAATCGATAAATTCTTTAAACTATTTTTTTTAAATTTAACAATTTAAATTTATTTAGGGTTTACATTTTTTTAAATGTTTGAAAATTTATAAGATCTATAAATGCTTTAAAACTATTAAATTAATTCTTTTAAATATTTTATACCCGTTGATTTGTTAAATTTCTTAAAATTTTAAAAACTTAATAGTTTCTCCAAGTTTCTATGTATGTATATAGTTCAATTTCTTAAATTCATTCAATTCTTTAATTGTTTAAGATTCATTATTTTTTATTAATTTAAAAATTTATAATTTTAATCTTTATATTACTTGTAAAATATATCCTTCAAAATATTTAAATCGTTCATTGCTAGATCAATGGATAAATCCCTTACAACACGAGTATTAATTTTTTTAAATTAAATTTCTTAAATTTTTCGAATTCTTTAAATCGTTTAAATTATTTCAGTTTTTTTAATTCTAATTTTTAAAACTTTAGAGAATATATTTTGAAATTCTATAAATTATTTAACCAATTATAAAAATTTTATAAACTATATAAATCTTATGAATAACATCTATTTTTTAAATTAATCTGTATTCCTTAACTTTTTTTAAACAAATCGCTTATGCGCTTTCAAATCTTGAAATCTATTAAAATATTTATATCATTAGTTTTTTTAGCTTATGCGCTCTGTATAAAATATAAAATCAAAAATCTAAATTTTATTAATCGTTCAAATATTTTGAAATTAATGTTTTTTTTTATTCCTGTCATTACTTCAATAATTCATTAAATCCTTCAAAATTTTTAAACGTATAACCTTAAAATATTTTCAAATCCATTATATTTTTTAAATTACCGAAATTTTTTGATTCTATAAATTCGAACTGCTTTTAAAAAATTTATAATACTTAAATTGACACAACTTCTTTAAATTATATTTATACATTTTCGCCTTAAAATCTTTAAATTTCGTATCTTCTTTAATTATTTTAAAATTTTAAATTCAATAAATTTATAAAACAATTAATTAATTAATTTAATCTTTTTATTATTTATATTCTCTAGTTCGTTTATATGGTGGATAAATCCTTTAAATTTAATTCCTTTAATTTTTCAAATTGTTCTAATTCTTTAAAAATTAGACTTCTTTGAATTCTTGAAATTTGATAAATTCTTTAAACTGCTTTGCAAAAAAATATATATATATATATATATATATATATATATATATATATATATATATATATATATATATATATATATATATATATATATATATATATATATATATATATATATATATATATATATATTCTTTTATGGTTTAAAATTTTAAAATCATTAACTTTTTTAAAAACTTAATTTATTTTAATTTGATGTTATTTTAATGTTAATAGATAGAACAATGGGTAAACCCTATAAGTTATTAAATTTCTAAAATTTATTTAATTTTTTTAATTCTTTCAATTATTGTAATTCCTTAAATCCATTAAATTGGTCAAAATACTTAATTTTACAAATTTAGAGTACACATTATGAATATTGAAATTCTATAAATCTTTAAACAAATTTCAGATGAATTTAAATTTTTTTGTAAATTTTATAAATCTTATAAATTGTATTAAATTTTATAAAATAAATCGATATTTTGGTGACTCTGAATTTGTTGAATTTTTTAAATTGTGTGAAACTTTTGTAATATTTGAATTCTTGCAATTCTCTTCAGATTTTAATTTATGTTATTAATTTCTTTTTATTTTAAAAATTCTTTAAATTCCTAAAATTAATTCATTATTTTAACATGAGATATTGTTGACACAGTAAGACCGTTAATAATATTTAATAATAATAGTTTCAACATTTTGAATTCATTAAAACTCATTAAAATGGATTTTAACATTTATTTCTTTAAATTATTTTTCTTGAATTTCTACAACTTTAAATACTGTTTAGACATATATTTATAAAATTTTATAAATTCTTGTAATATTTGAATTGATTCAAATTAGTAAACCAATTAATATATTAATAGATTTTGAATTATATTAATTAATTTAAATTTATAAATACAACCTATTCTGTAAATTCTTAAAATTATTAAAATTCTATAATTTAAAAAAAAAAAATTGATTATTTGAATTTCTAAAATTCGAAAATTTGTTTCGATAAATTCAATAAATTTTTTAAATCCATTGATGCTTTTTATTCTTTTAATTCTTGTAATATTTTAAAAAATTTAAGGTTATATGGAAAATTGAACTAATTTATAGAATTGTTCATTTATTCAATTTTTCATATACAACGGACTCGATTTTTGCAACACAAGTAAAACCGGTCCATGTGCAATTACCGAACATGATGCCATTTTCGAACATTTAACCTGTTCTAACAATCAAGCTAATTTTCAATCAATTGTACATTACAAAATAAACTTTATATACAATATTAGGTAATTAAACATATAATTATAATTATGTGTGTTCATAACGTCAATAAATAACATGTATGAAAAACCATTTTGTTTCATTTAAATAAATTATACTGTTATGGAAAAATTCAAAATTTTGGATTGTTTCAAACAAATAACTGCTTTCTCTCGTAATTTTTGGAGAGTAATCAATTCCTCCATTGTTGCATTATTTTGATGTGCTCAATCTAAATAAATCATGATACTTTTAATTGCATCGTGAAGGTTTATAATTGGTTGATTGGAGAACTCTAATATCATCACTATCAATACTCCCTTCATCAGATGAAATTGGATTAGGACACCCTAAATTGACTTCACCGATCCAATCTGCAATGTCTCCTGGGGATATTTGTTCTACGGGTGAAAACTCAATTAGCAAATTTTGCAAATTGTCTATATTTGGTGGTTGATTTCTTTGCCTTTTCCGCAATTCCAATAGTGGCAATTCGTCCTCGGAATTCCATTCATCAGATCTCGGTCGCATTAAAATTTTCCAACAGTTTTTGATTGCAGTTTCAGTGAGGCCAGCCCAAGCATTCGCCAAAAATTTAACGGCATGTTTTATATTAAAACATTTTATATGGCTGAACCCAAACCATTGGAGGCTATTTTAATTGCCTCTATATACACAATTTTGAACATGTTAAAATTCCTGAAACCTCGAGGTTTTTTGGCTTTTCTATGATGAAGAATTTAACTTTGTGAGTACCACAGCTGTTAGTACAAGCAACAAAAGTAATTTGCTCTATGCTCATTTAACGTCCTGGCGTCGTTTTTTCATTTGCTAGAACTAACGTCGTATCTGGTAATAACTTCCAAAATAAGCCACTTTCGTCGGCATTATAAATTTGGTCGGCACTAATACCTATATCCAAAATTTGATTTTAGAATTTAAGTACGAATGGATCAACTGCCCGACCGTCTTTCTTCTTTTCTGCTTGTTCTATTTCCGGGTTCTCTGGAGCTTTCAATGTTTTTCTGCGACCGGGACCTATTCCTGTTTGGCACACGACCTTTGATGTTCTTTGATGTTCTTTTGATTGTTTTTAATTCGAAAGACTGTCGAACGATGAACGGCATATTTTTTTCGCTAATGTATTAGCTGCTATTCCGCGGTTCAGTTGACTTATTATTTCTGGTTTTTATTCAATTGTTAGAAACACGCGTTACAATAGGCATCTTTTAACTACAACTAATTCACCTTGTATCCAACTTTGCATTATACGCACATCAAAAATTTGTTTGCTTTGAAATGTTAAGATGAGAAATTGGTTTATCCTTATTTATAATTTAATATGTATTCTACTCATCTGACGTTTTTATAATACATACAAAAGCAAAACAACTATGTAGATGATGAGTTGCAATTATCAAATGTTGGATAAATCGAGCCTGTGCTCTACCTCAAATTCTTTAAATTTTTTTAAATTCTGCAACTTCAAAATTTTTATAAATATTTTATTTACTTATTTTGTGGCATTTAAAAAAATACATTAATTTATTTTTATATTATTAAAATTCTTTAAATTTTTATTTGCTGGATAAATCCTTTAAATTATTCAATTTTTTGAAGTTGACAAATTTTTTAAAATTCCTCAATAAATTACAGATATTTTACTTCTGGAAATTCGATAAATAAATTAAAATAATTGAACTCCCTTAAAATATTCATACTTAATGGATTTAAATTTAATGATAATGTTCTTATTCTTTAAATTCATTCAATTTTAACTCTTTACCTTTTTTTATTATTTGAAATTTTAAACTTTTTAATTTTTTTAAAATTTAAATCAATTTCAATTAATTAAACTTCCTTAAATTATTAAAATTCTTCTATTAGTTCTTTAAATTTACAAAATTCTTTAGGCTTTTATGAGTTTGTTTTAAATGAGTTTAAAAAAATTATAAATTGTGTAATTTATTAATAATATTTAAATAATACATAATTTATTCAATTTTTTGGATTGAATACTTAAATTCTTTGGATTTTTTAAATGCTCTGAATCATTTTATCTAGAAGTTTTTTCCATTTATTATATTAATTATTTTCTTTAACTTCTTCACATTATTTAAATTCCTGACATTTTATAAATTCATTAATTCGTTAAATCCTTTAAAATCTTTTCACTTTTTCAAATTCTATAAATTTATGAAAAGTTTTATATTTTATAATTCTCGTGCTATATTTTAAATTTGTTACATTCCTAAATTTATTGAATGCTTTAAATTAATTAAACTAATTAAATTAGTTTTATTTTTAAATATTCACTGCACAAAATTATAAATTCAATGCACTCTGATCATTTTTAAACAATCTATATGAAATATGTACATAAGTATATACAATCGACTCTATAATTTTTAATCCATACAACCGATTACGTGTCGCTAAAAATTAATGTTTAATTAATTTATTATAAACAATTTATACTTAAATCCAGTTTTCCATACAATTTTTTTCAATAATAAAAAAAATTTTCTTTTAAGTAAACGAAATTACGCTAAGCATTAGTAGTATACATACATACATATGTATGTATATATGCATGTAAGTAGGTAGTCTAGCGAATAATCAGTTTTGTGCAATTATAATTTATTGATAAGTGTACGCTTGAAGCGTTGTATGGTGAAGCAAAGAGCACAAACATCCAGCTATATATAATAAAATGCTTTAATGATAAACGTAACATACATTATGCTAATTATTTTATTTATATAAATTAAAAATACATTATTATTATAGACATAAAAGTATCGTGTTAAAATAATTTAAAATAATTTTCAAAATGTTCACTTCATTTAAATTAATGTATTCGGCGTACAGATAAGAAAAACTGTACAAGAGTTACGGCCTCGATATATATGTACATAAAAAATATATACGCGAGTATAAAAAACGTATATAAAACTGGTTGTATATTTAAAATGTGCGCGTGATAATTAAAATAATATTTGAACCACGCTCAAAATCATTTTTAATCATAATTAATTTATCAAGAACTCGATATAATTAATTTCTTTATTTATGTGATGCTCGAAAAATTAATCAACATAGAACTATTAAAGTTTTGCCTTTTTTTGGTTTTCTTATCTCGTCTAAGTTCTTCTTCAATGGTTATTGTATGTTTTACTCACATGGTGTTTGGTGTGCTTATTTATAAAAACTGAAAAGACCATCCATTATGTACATATATGTATGTACATATATACATATTATATTTTCCCGTCCCATCCCATTATATTCCCAAAACGGTTGAGTTTGTATATCAAAATGTGTTAATATCTTATAATTTCCTGAAAGAATTATTTATTTATTTTTTGCGCGTTTTCGATTATTTATTAATAATTTTTTGCGATTTCCTTTTTATGTTTGCCTTAAAATTAATAATTTTTTTTTCTTTTTTTTTTGGTAAAGGTAACATTCATGTGAACTAATTTTTTTCGTATGGTACTTTAATTTATATTTAATTTCATACAAATAATATATGTATATACTCGTATACATATATTAGTTAGGTATAGATGACGTGCGAAATTTCAGAAAACATCATTTCCGTTTATTTGTTCTTTTAATGCACCTACAAACCAATTTCAATTTTGCGTTCAATTTAGTTTGGCATGATTAGTTTCACTTCGACAAGAAATAATGATTCACGAAATACCAAATTTCAGTTTGAGAATAGTGAATTAAGCCGTATTTAAAGAATTTAAATGAATTAAAGTATTTCACAATTTAAGAACTTGCTGAGTTTAAAATAGATCGAGTTTTACAATTTTTAAGAATATCAACCACATAATAAATTTATAGAATTTGACAGAAATTAGAAATCTGAAAAATTCAACGAAATAAATGCAAGAAGATAATGAATTTAAAATATGTAACCAAATTATAAAATTATTAAATATATAAGGTTGCCAAACTATTTAAATAAGTTAACAAATTTACGAATTTTATGAAATTTAAAGGTTTTAGAAAGTTTATAGAATGAATTTTATGATTTTAAACGGTTAACATTTTTTATTATAGATTTTTAAGAAGTGAAATAAAATAATTAGTTTAAATAATGAAGACAACTTTAATTTAACCAAATTTAATAATTTAAAGCAATTTAATTAATTTAATAATTGAAAAGATCTATTCTTCAAATAAACGATTTACAGGTTTTAAAGAATTAAATTAGTACAAAGATTATATTTTTTATTTTTATTTTTAAATTAATGAATCTACAATTTAAAAGCATTAAAGTATTTATTAAATTTAAGAAATTCAAAAAAAAATATTATTTTTAATTTTAAATTGTTATAGAAAGTTCCTAATCATTTAAAATTTAAACAATAATAATTTTTTGATTCTCCTTATAAAATTAAATAAGCTATGTATTTTTTATAATATTTAATAATTTAAAATTTTAAAATTTTTTTAAATTTTATTTAAATAAATCAAAGAAATCGAATATTTTAAAAGATCAACAAATTTTGACAAATTAAAAATTTTTAAAAAATCAGACAAATTTAATACTTGAAAATAATTGAATTAATTTAAAAGTTTAAAAGATTTATTCTTCAAATAATCGATTTAAAGTTTTCATAGAATTTAAATAACATAAAGATTAATTTAATTAATTAAATATTTTGTTTGAATTGTAAAATTTAGAAATTCAAATAGTTTAGTGAATTAGAACTTTAAAATGTATAAATAAATTATAGAATATTCAAATATAATTGAAGAACATTAAATTATGCAAAAGCTTTTACATAATTTATACAACTGTTAGCATTTAATGAATTTAAAAAAGATAAACCATTTAATCAATTATTGTAAAAAACGTTGATTTTAAAAAATAAATAATTTATCGGATTCCAAAAATTCAACAAAATTCAAATTATTAGAAATTTAAGAAATTCAAGTAATTGAGGGAATTAGTACTTTAAAAACATTAAATAAATGATACCACTTTAAAATGTTATCAAATGTAATGGAAAAAATTTAATTATTTCTGAAAATTAAAATAATCAATAGTTTTACAGAATTTACAGAATTTATCGAATTGGTAGCGTTTAACGAATTTATAGAAGACTAGCGGGACCCGGCGCGCTTCGCTGCACCCAAATACAAAAAGAAAATTAAATTTAATTTGATTTTGTTTTATTAAAAAAACTTTAGTTTTAATTTGAAAAAAAAAGAAAAAAAAATTAATTTAATACAATGGTATGCACAACATTTTTAATTTTGTTTTGCGGTGCATAAATGAATAATTTTTTTGGTAAGTTTGCGAAATATATGTATGTACATGATGGATCGGAATTTATTCCATTAGCTGTAATCACCTTGAAAGTCGGCATAAATCCATCTCTTATAATATTCGTAGCTCCAAAAGATGTCATTTGGAGGCATGAATTGTATTTTCGAATATTTGATAGGAAATGCTTCGACTCCGGTGAATTATCATAGATCAACGAATGTAAAGGATCTGGTGGTGGTTCCAATACTGGCAGTTTCACTTTCCCGCCAGCACAGCACATGCCAGGAGTTTCGTTAAGATATTTCAATGCTTTGCAATGCACACATTGTACATTCATGTGGCCAATATAAGCATGCATACTGTAATCAGCGGTGCTGTCATAGTTAAAAGCCGCACGTTCCATTTGTCGTATGGTTCGAATTGAAGTGCGTCTCCGCCGATTTACAGGCTCTTGGTTATCAGGAGATGTGCTTCGCTCTGCTTGCTGGTCAATGCTTTCCTGACGCTGCTCTGCAGTATGTGTTCGTCTATGTGCTGATACGGAATTCGTGCGAAGGGTACGTCTCCCAAGATTTGATCGCTTTCTTCCAGGCATATTAATAAGCAAATCTAAACATATTATAATTGTAATGCATTTGTATTAATGTGTAGTAAAAGTTATCAAAGCCAATGTTCAGTGTTCAAAGCAAAGGTTCACACACACACACACACACACACACACACACACACACACACACACACACACACACACACACACACACACACACACACACACACACACACACACACACACACACACGTGGTTTTTAGGTGGTAGGAATCCGCCACTGTTGCTGAGGTGTTTGTCCCACCGATGCATCGTCTTCCGAAGATTTTCCACGTTACCTAACCCCACAAAAAAAAAAAAAAAAAAACACACACACACACACACACCACCTAACCTTAATCGTCTGGAAAATACGAAAAAAAACAACACTCACCGGCAAATGTAAATTGTTCAATCAGAAATGAGCACGGCAAACTGAAATTCACTATAATCGATGAAAATTTACTGGAAATGTACAAAAAAAATAGAATTAAAAATCACTTCGAATCAGTTTTCAGTTGCGATGAACTTACCTTGCCTTGCGTAGTACTTACCAAAATGTGTGAGAACACTGGATGGCCAACAATATGGTTGGTTGAATTTTACGCAGTTTTGTAAATTAAAGACAAGTTATTTTCTTGTTGGACTGTATTGGAAATACCAATGGAAAATTATCAAAATTATTAAATGATTCACCAAACACGATGAATGCCAATAATTGATTTTGATTGAAAATAATTGATTTTTGTTATTTCGATTTTTTTATGTCAAAACAAAAATATTCTGTGATAAACGGTTAAATTTAAATTATGTCGCTGATTTTTTTATCTACTTGTTCGCATTTAGTAAATTTTTAGTAATTTTTTCATCCGTAACACAGATGGCATTATTTACAAAAATCAATTGAAATCATATAATTGATTTATTAAAAATCTTTAACAACTCACGAACGGCTCGACTGATTTAGACCAAACATTAACCATCTACACATAAATACAAACGTCCCCTAAAATTTTGGCTGAAATCGGTTCGGTGGTTTTTGCGTGATGCGGTTACAATGAATTGAAACAATATTTTATATATATAGATAAATCATTTAATCAATTTAAAAACTTGTTGATTTTAAATGAATTAATAATTTATCGGATTCCAAAAATTTAAAGAACTATTCTTTTTTTTAATAAATAATTAATAAAATTTAAGGAATTTAGTGAATTTAAAGAATAAGATTAAATAAATAATTTAAAAAAATTAAATTAATTTAAACGATTTAAAGATCTTGAAGATTTCAATAATATAAATATTAGACTATATTAAATATGGTTTATAAATTAACAAATTTAAAATTTTAAGTAATTAAGGGATTTAAAGATTTTTTATAAATTATTAATTAAATTAAGAAATTGGAAAATTTTTTAAAGAATTTAAGCACTAATAAAATTTTCGATTTTTCAGAACTGATAAAATTTTAAAATTTCAATGATTATAAACTATATAATGGATTTAGTAAATTTGTTGAACTTATAGATCTCATTGAATTTCAACAAGTCAAGGAACTTCAACTTTCAATAAATAAAATTGTTTGACAATTTTAAAGAATTTAAAATAATTTAGTAATTTAAAGAAATTAAATAAGTTTAATATTTTGAAGGATTTATCGATATTTCATCGTAAATAAATAATTAATAATTTAAAATTTAGAAAAACCCATTATGAAATTTTTAAAAATAATTTAAATAAATCAAAGAAGTCTAATATTTTAAGAGTTCACCAGATTTAATTAAAGGATTTAAATTTTTAATTTTAAGGAATTGGAAAATCTTAACGAAATTAAACAATAATAAAATTTACGATTTTTCAGTACGAATTAAGAATACGAATACGAATTTAATTAATTTTTAATTAATTTAATTAATTTAAATAATAGGACAATATTAAAATTATAACATTTAATTAATTTTGTATTATTTATTTTCTTTAATTAAACAATTTAAAATTTTAAAAACTAATTATGAAAATATGATTTTTTTTGTGTAATTAAAAAAATTTGAGGAAACAGACAAATTTAATAATTCAAATAATCGATTTAAATTGTTTAAAGAATTGAAATAATATAAAGATTAAATCGAATTAATTTTTTTTAATTATTAGAAATTTAATTAACTCAAGTAATTGGGTTAATTAGAACTTTATAAACATTAAATAAATGATAGAACTTTAAAATGTAATAGAAAAGAATCTAATTATGTCAGAAAATTAAAGTTTTCAACAGTTTTAAAGAATTTACAGAATTTATGGGATTGGTAGCGTTTAACGAATTTATAGAAGATAAACCATTTAATCAACTTAAAAACTTGTTGATTTTTAAAAAATTAATAATTTATCGGGTTCCAAAAATTCGAAGAATTTTTTTTTTTTAAATAAATAATTAATAAAATTTAAGGAATTTAGTGAATTTAAAGAATAAAAGTAAATAAATAATTTAAGAAAATTAAATATAATTAATTTAAACGATTTAAAGATCTTGAAGATTTCAATAATATACATTTTAGACTGTATTAAATTTGGTTTATAAATTAACAAATTTAGAATTTTAAGTAATTAAGGAATTTAAAGATTTTTTAAAAATTATAAATTTATATAACTGATAAAATTTTAAAATTTCAATGAAAATAAACTATATAATGGATTTAATTAATTTATTGAATTTATAGATCTCATTGAATTTCAACAAGCCTTTAGGAACTTTATCTTTCATAAAATTAAAATGTTTGACAAATTTTAAGAATTTAAAATAATTTAGTAATTTACAGAAATTAAATAAGTTTAATAATTTGAAGTATTTATCCATGAAATAAACGATTTATAAATTTGCAGTTTTAAATAATTCAAGAATTTGTTTAATTTATTAAACAAAGGCGGTTGGCTGAGTTAGAATTTTTAAAAATTTATTAATTTTATAATGCTGACGGGATATTAAACATAGAGAAAATTAAAAAAATTTTAGAACTTGTAAAATTGAAACATTTAGTCAATTTCAAAATTGGTCGGATTTCAGTCAAGTACCGATAGTTTAATAAGTTTATCGGATATTTTCCTGAGAAATTTAATTTTTTAACTTTTTCACACGGCCAAAGTAATAAAATAGTAAAATTATAATTTAACTACAGAAATTTAAATTTTTTTTTTTAAACTACAGAAGTTTAAAATATGATGAAACTGGCAATTTACTAGAGTAATATACCTATGAATCAAAATAATAAATAGTGTTCCATATTTATAAAATCCCAAAACTTAAAAAATTTATATTTTCATAAAATTTTAAATTTTCGATTTACATGAAAATACAATTAATTAAAAATTTGAGAGTTAAAAACATTTAAAATTTCAAAATTTGACAAACATCGAAAATAAATTTTAGTTAAATTAACAAAATTATAATTTTAAATTTAAGTGAAATAGTCATTACAAAAATTTAAAAATTAACCGAAATAGAATATTTAAAGCTTGAGGTATCTCATTTTGGCAAATAAATTAGTATAATTTTCGTAAAATATAATAAATTTGATAAAAATTAATGAACTTAAGTCTTACAATTTTTAGAATTTAATAAAGCTTAAAAATATAATTAATTAAGAACTTTGGAGTTCCTAAAACTTAATCAATTTTTTGAAAAAAAAAATTACAATTTGGAAAGATTTTAATAAAAACTTTAGAATTTCGTTAAATTTGGTGTGTTTAATTTTTAAAATAATAATTTAGTCAAATTTTTGCATTTGATAAAATTCAGCACAGTAAAATGTTAAATTTTTTTTTGAAATTTCTGAAAATAGAAATACAAATAGGTAAAATTTTGTTTAAAAAACTTTTTGTCTTAAAACTATGTAAAAAATTAAGATTTGATAAAAATCAAAAATTAAATTCGATATATTGCTTAAAATCTTAAATTTAAATAAAATATTAAATACGATTTAATAAAAATTTGATAAAATTTCACAAAATAATACTCTTAAATTTTAAAAAAAAAAATAGGGAAAAATTGAAAATATTAACAATCGGAATTAAAATACAAATTAAAAATGATATTAAATTTGAAAAGTGAAATATATTAAATGGACTTTAGGTATGATTTTAAACGGTGTCAAAATTTTAAAATTTTTGTCTGATATAATGAATTATTGTATTGTAAAATAATTAGTTTAAACAATGAAGACAACTTCAAAAATATTATAATATAAAAATTAAAATAATTTAATCAAATTTAATAATTTAAAGAAATTTAATAAATTTAATAATTGAAAAGATCTATTCTTCAAATAATCGATTTACAGGTTTTAAAGAATTAAATAGTTACAATGATTACATTTTTTATTTTTTTTTAAATTAATGAATTAATTTAAAAAGATTTAAACAATAATAATTTTTTGATAAATAATTTAATAATTTAAAATTTTGAAAACCTATTAGAAAATTTTTAAAATAATTTAAATAAATCAAAGAAGTCTAATATTTTAAAAGATCAACAAATTTTACCAAATTAAAACAATTTAAAGAATCAAACATATTTAATAATTGAAAAATAGTTTAAATGATTTATTCCTCAAATAATCGATTTAAAGTTTTCAAAGAATTTAAACAACATAAAGATTAAAACGAATTTAATTTTTTTTTTGAATTATAAAAAATTTAAGAAATTCTTATAATTTAGTGAATTAGAACTTTAAAATTTATAAATAAATTATAGAATATTCAAATATAATTGAAGAACATTAAATTATGCAAAAGCTTTTACATAATTTATAGAACTGTAAGCGTTTAATGAATTTAAAGAATATAAACCATTTAATCAATTAAAAAACGTTGATTTTAAAAAATAAATAATTTATCGGATTCCAAAAATTCAACAACTATTTTCCTTTTTTTTTAAATAAATAATTAACAAAATTTAAGGAATTTAGTGAATTTTAAGAATAAGATTAACATAATAATTTAAAAAAATTTAATTAATTTACTAAATTAAATGAACGATTTAAAGATCTTAATGATTCAAATAATAAAATATAAATATTACACTGTATTTAATTTTGTGTATAATTCAAATAATTTAAAATTATAAGTAATTAAAAAATTTAAAGTTTTTTTAAAAATTATAAATCTAAGGAATTGGAAAACCTTAACAAATTGAAACAATAATAAAATTTACGATTTTTCAGTACTTAAAGAACTGATAATTTAATTAATTTGTCTAATTTATCAAACTTATTGAATTTCCACAATTCAAAAATAATTAATTTAAATAATTGGAAAATATTAAGATTATAAAATTTGATTTATTTTGTGTTATTTATATTATTTAATTAAACAATTTAAAATTTTAAAAACTAATTATAAAAATATAATTTTTTAAATAATCAACTAATTTTGCCAAATTAAAAAAATTTAAAGAAATAGACCAATTTAATAATTCAAATAATCGATTTAAAGTTTTTAAAGAAATGAAATAATATAAAAATCGAAATCGAATCAATTTTTTTTTAAATTATTAGAAATTTAAGAAATTCAAGTATTGAGGGAATTAGTACTTTAAAAACATTAAATAAATGATACAACTTTAAAATGTTATCAAATGTAATGGAAAAAATCTAATTATTTCAGAAAATTAAAATAATCAATAGTTTTACAGAATTTACAGAATTTATCGAATTGGTAGAGTTTAACGAATTTATAGAAGATGATTTCATTTAATCAATTTAAAAACTTGTTGATTTTAAATGAATTAATAATTTATCGGATTCCAAAAATTTAAAGATCTATTCTTTTTTTTAATAAATAATTAATAAAATTTAAGGAATTTAGTGAATTTAAAGAATAAGATTAAATAAATAATTTTAAAAAATTAAATTAATTTAAACGATTTACAGATCTTGAAGATTTCAATAATATAAATATTAGACTATATTAAATATGGTTTATAAATTAACAAATTTAAAATTTTAAGTAATTAAGGAATTTCAAGATTTTTTATAAATTATTAATTTAAGAAGCTGGAATTTTTTTTAAAGAATTTAAGCACTAATAAAAATACGATTTTTCAAAACTAATAAAATTTTGAAATTTCAATGAAAAGAAACTATAAAATGGATTTAATTAATTTGTTGAATTTATAGATCTCATTGAATTTCAACAAGTCAAGGAACTTCAACTTCAAAAAATAAAATTGTTTGACAATTTTAAAGAATTTAAAATAATTTAGTAATTTAAAGAAATTAAATAAGTTTAATATTTTGAAGGATTTATCCATGAAATAAACGTAAATAAATAATTAATAATTTAAAATTTAGAAAAACCCATTATGAAATTTTTAAAAATAATTTAAATAAATCAAAGAAGTCTAATATTTTAAGAGTTCAACGGATTTAATTAAAGAATTTAAATTTTTAATTTTAAGGAATCGGAAAATCTTAACGAATTTAGCAATAATAAAATTTACGATTTTTTAGTACTTAAAGAATTTAATTAATTTTTCAAATTTATCGAACTTATAGAATTTCGACAATTCAAAAAACTTTAATTTAAATAATGGGAAAATGTTAAGATTATAACATTTGATTAATTATGGATTATTTATTTTATTTAATTAAACAATTTAAAATTTTAAAAACTAATTATGAAAATATGATTTTTTTTGCGTAATTAAATTTTTTTAAAGAAACAGACAAATTTAATAATTCAAATAATCGATTAAATTGTTTAATGAATTGAAATAATATAAAGATTAAATCGAATTAATTTTTTTTTAATTATTAGAAATTTAATTAATTCAAGTAAATGAGTTAAATAGAACTTTTAAAACATTAAATAAATGATAGAACTTTAAAATGTAATAGATAAGAATCTAATTATGTCAGAAAATTAAAGTTTTCAACAGTTTTAAAGAATTTACAGAATTTATAGGATTGGTAGCGTTTAACGAATTTATAGAAGATAAACCATTTAATCAACTTAAAAACTTGTTGATTTTTTAAAAATTAATAACTTATCGGGTTCCAAAAATTCGAAGAATTTTTTTTTATATAAATAATTAATAAAATTTAAGGAATTTAGTGAATTTAAAGAATAAAAGTAAATAAATAATTTAAGAAAATTAAATTAATTTAAACGATTTAAAGATCTTGACGATTTCAATAATATGAATTTTAGACTGTATTAAATTTGGTTTATAAATTAACAAATTTAGAATTTTAAGTAATTAAGGAATTTAAAGATTTTTTAAAAATTATAAATTTATATAACTGATAAAATTTTAAAATTTCAATGAAAATAAACTATATAATAGATTTAATTAATTTATTGAATTTATAGATCTCATTGAATTTCAACAAGCCTTTAGGAACTTTATCTTTCATAAAATTAAAATGTTTGACAAATTTTAAGAATTTAAAATAATTTAGTAATTTACAGAAATTAAATAAGTTTAATAATTTGAAGTATTTATCCATGAAATAAATGATTTATAAATTTGCAGTTTTAAATAATTCAAGAATTTGTTTAATTTATTAAACAAAGGCGGTTGGCTGAGTTAGAATTATTAAAAATTTATTAATTTTATAATGATGAGGGATAATAAACATATAGAGAATTAAAAAAATTTTAGAACTTGTAATAATTGTAATTGTAATTTAAAGGAATTGAAACATTTCATCAATTTCAAAATTGGTCGGATTTCAGTCAAGTTCCGATAGTTTAATGAGTTTATCGGATATTTTCCTGAGAAATTTAAATTTTTTATTTTTTCAGACGGCCAAAGTAATAAAATAGTAAAATTATAATTTAACTACAGAAATGTTTAAAATATGATGAAAATGGCAATTTACTAGAGTAACATACCTATGAATCAAAATAATAAATAGTGTTCCATATTTATTAAATCGCAGAATTTAAAAAATATATATTTTGGTAAAATTTTTAAATTTTCAATTTACATGAAAATACAATTAATTAAAAACTAGAGAGTTAAAAACATTTAAAATTTCAAAATTTGACAAACATCGAAAATAAATTTTAGTTAAATTAAAAAAATTATAATTTTAAATTTGAGTGAAATAGTACATTACAAAAATTTAAAAATTAACCGAAATATAATATTTAAAGCTTGAGGTATCTCATTTTGGCAAATAAATTAGTATAATTTTCGTAAAATATAATAAATTTGATAAAAATTTCAATGAACTTAAGTTTTAAAATTTTTAGAGTTTAATAAAGATTTAAAATATAATTAATTCAGAACTTTGGAGTTCCTAAAACTTGATCTATTTTTGAAAATAAAAATTACAATTTGGAAAGATTTTAATAAAAACTTTAGAATTTCGTTAAATTTTGATGTGTTTAATTTTTAAAATAATAATTTAGTCAAATTTTTGCATTCAGCACAGTAAAATGTTAAATTTTTTTTTGAAATTTCTGAAAATAGAAATACAAATTGGTAAAATTTTGTTTTAAAAACTTTGTGTCTTACAACTTTGTAAACATTTTAAATGAATTAAATTTGATAAAAATTTTAAATTAAATTCGATATATTGTTTAAAATCTTAACTTTAGATATAATTTTAAATACGATTTATTAAAAATTTGATAAAATTTCACAAAATAATAATCTTAAATTTTTAAAAAAATAGGGATAAATTGAAAATACTAACAATCGGAATTAAAATACAAATTAAAAATGATATTAAATTTGAAAAGTGAAATATATTAAATGGATTTTAGGTATGATTTTAAACGGTGTCAAAATTTTAAAAATTTTGACTGATATAATAAATTATTGTATTGTAAAATAATTAGTTTAAACAATGAAGACAACTTCAAAAATATTATAATATAAAAATTAAAATAATTTAATCAAATTTCATCATATAAAGAAATTTAATAAATTTAATAATTGAAAAGATCTATTCTTCAAATAATCGATTTACAGGTTTTAAAGAATTAAATAGTTACAATGATTACATTTTTTATTTTTTTTTTAAATTAATGAATTGTTTAAGAAAATTTAAACAATAATAATTTTTTGAAAAATAATTTAACAATTTAAAATTTTGAAAATCTATTAGAAATTTTTTAAAATAATTTAAATAAATCAAAGAAGTCTAATATTTTAAAAGATCAACAAATTTTACCAAATTAAAACAATTTAAAGAATCAAACAAATTTAATAATTGAAAAATAGTTTAAATGATTTCTTCCTCAAATAATCGATTTAAAGTTTTCAAAGAATTTAAACAACATAAAGATTACATTGAATTTAATTTATTTTTTGAATTATCAAAAATTTAAGAAATTCAATTTAGTGAATTAGAACTTTAAAATTTATAAATAAATTATAGAATATTCAAATATAATTGAAGAACATTAAATTATGAAAAAGCTTTCACATACTTTATAGAACTGTAAGCGTTTAATGAATTTAAAGAAGATAAACCATTTAATCAATTAAAAAACGTTGATTTTAAAAAATAAATAATTTATCGGATTCCAAAAATTCAACAACTATTTTCCTTTTTTTTTAAATAAATAATTAACAAAATTTAAGGAATTTAGTGAATTTTAAGAATAAGATTAACATAATAAATTAAAAAAATTTATTTAAATTACTAAATTAAATGAACGATTTAAAGATCTTAATGATTCAAATAATAAAATATAAATATTACACTGTATTTAATTTTGTGTTATTTATATTATTTAATTAAACAATTTAAAATTTAAAAAATGAATTATAAAAATATAATTTTTTACACTAATTTTGCCAAAATAAAAAAATTTAAAGAAACAGACAAATTTAATTGAATTATTAAATGATTGATTTAAAGTGTTTAAATAATTGAAATAATATACAAATCGAAATCGAATATATATTTTTTTTAAATTATTCGAAATTTAAGAAATTCAAGTAATTGAGGGAATTAGTACCTTAAAAATATTAAATAAATGATAGAACTTTAAAATGTTATGAAATGTAATAGAAAAAATCTAATTATTTCAGAAAATAAAATAATCAATAGTTTTACAGAGTTTACAGAATTTATAGGATTGGTAGCGTTTAACGAATTTATAGAAGATCAACCATTTCATCAACTTAAAAACTTGTGGATTTAAAAAAAAATAATAATTTATCGGGTTCCAAAAATTCAAAGAATTTTTTTTTTAATTATATAATTAATAAAATTTAAGGAATTAGTGAATTTAAAGAATAAAAGTAAATAAATAATTTAAGAAAAATAAATTAATTTAAACGATTTAAAGATCTTGAAGATTTCAATAATATAGAAGAAATTGGAAATTTTTAAAGAATTTAAACACTAATAAAATTTACGATTTTTCAGAACTGATAAAATTTTAAAATTTCAATGAAAATATACTATATAATGGATTTAATAATTTGTTGAATTTATAACTCTCATTGAATTTCAAAAAATTAAGGAACTCTAACTTTAATAAAATTATAATGTTTGACAAGTTTAAATAATATAAAATCATTTAGAAATTTAAAGAAATTAAATAAGTTTGAAGGATTTATCCATGAAATAAACGATTTATAAAATTGCAGTTTTAAATAATTGAAGAATATATTTGATAAAAATTTCAATGAATTTAAGTCTTAATATTTTTAGAATTTAATAAAAATTTAAAATAGAATTAATTAAGAACTTTGGAGTTCCTAAAATTTGATCAAATTTTCAAAAAATAAATTACAATTTGGAAAGATTTTAATAAAAACTTTAGAAATTCGTTAAATTTTGATGCAAATAATGTTTAAAATTATAATTTAGTCAAATTTTTTCATTTGATAAAATTCAGCACAGTAAAATGTTGAATTTTTTTTTGAAAAATCAGAAAATAAAAATGCAAACTGGTAAAATTTTGTTTTACAAACTTATTGTCTTAAAACTTTAAAAAAATTTAGAATTTGATAAAAATCAAAAATTAAATTCGAAATATTGTTTAAAATCTTAAATTTAGATAAAATCTTAAAAACATATTATTAAAAATTTGATAAAATTTCACAAATTTGAAATTTTATAATAAATTGGGATAAATTGAAAATCTACTAACAATTAGATTGTTAGTAAATGGACTTAAAATACAAATTAAAAATTTGTAAACGTAAACAAACTAAAATTTGGTGAAATTTCAGAATCTTATAAAATTATAAGAATATTGAAGGCGACAAACTTTTAGAAAATAACAATTTACAATTTAGTGTAAGCTTACTAATATAGTTTTAAAGTTTGATTAAAATTTTAAATAGAGTAAAGCCTTAGTTTGAATAGTTTCATAAAATTAGGGAAAATTGTAACACTTTATTAAAATTTTAAATATTGCTACTATATTTTAGAATTTGATTGAAATCTAATAATAAACTTGGAAAAAATCTAAAATTTGTTAAAATGTTGTTAAATACGAAAATACTTTGAGAAAATTTGTTCGACTATCCGTACAGTATATACAGAAAGCGCTCTACGACAGATAATAATATATCGTGTGACCGTAACCCCTACCTCAGAATGTATATGACAGCTGTACTACTCTCTCGTGTGTGGGCACCATAAGATATTTTAAACCTACGCCTAAATCATGTTTTACATATTTTTGTCCCCCAATAACCATAAATCCCTCCACATCCCTAATATTAACTCAAAAACATGACATTAATTTTTTTATCGAAAAACAATCAACCAAAGCGATTTTCACTTAATTTAAATAATTACAAATTATTGTTAATAAAATATTAATAAAAATATTTTTATTATTTTAATAAATAGATTGATGGTTTTTGATTATTTTTAATGATTATCACCGATAATACAATAATTACCACCATCACTGTTTGTAATATTACCAATGGCTATATAGTGTATGTGCGCATATACGTATAACGCTGGGTGTACGTATGTTTTTCGATTTGAAAATAATAAAAATATTATTATTGATAGATTTTTTTGTAATTTATATTTGTATTTATGTTATTAACTTAAATGGTCTTGTGTATACGCGTATATGAGAGTATTACTACTGCGGCATATGAACATATGCTAGTAACATGATTTATTTTTATTTAATTTATATTGCGAATCATTAATTTATATTGTCGAGCTTCTAAAAATTTTGTCAAGTCTATAGGAAAATAGTATATATATCTCCACAATCACAAAGATTTTAATGTTAGCGGATCAGTAAATTCGTAACAATTTCGCTTGATAAAACCCAGTCTATAATTGTCAATGTGCCTGGCAAATGTTAGAGCCGAAGAGAACATCACTTCAAGATCAGTCATAAATTCGACTCGATCAATAATTGGCATATCATATAAGAAATACTGATGAAATAATGGACATCGGATTCTATAAAACGAAAGAGTCTTACATTTGCTTACATTTAACCGTAAATTGTCGCTGATAGTCCAACAACAAAAGTTGTTTAAATCACTTGCAACATCAAACAGTCAGACAAATTGGAAATTGGAGCAAAAATTTTCATGTCGTCAGCGTAGAGCAGACATAAATTTGCAAATTTATGCAAATTTGAAACAGTTCACCACATCGTTTACGAAGAGTGAAAATAACAATGGTCCCAAGTGGCTGCCTTGAGGAACCCCGGATATAGTACGGAAAAAAAGAAAACGGGAATCGTTGAAACTTGACAAATTGCAACGATCTGACAGGTAAGAGTGCAACCATCTGATTGGGATGAAGTTGGAGTTTAATTTCATTAGCTTGTCGATCAGAATTGTGTGATTAATTTTGTCAAAGGCCTTTGAAATATATGTAAATAGGCCAGTATAAACCACGTCCAGCTGTAGTCTGGAATCAATCGTACTGTGAAGATGGCCGCTGAAAGACACTAGGTTTGTGATTGTCGACCTTCCTGCCAAAAACACCATGTTGCACAGGCGAAATATACGTTTTTCTATGGAAAATCAAAAATCGATGAACTATTGATCCAAAGAGCTTTGGAATATGGGACGTATGAAGGATATTTTCCACGGATATGGAAACACTTGCTTTTGAAGGCTTTACTATTAAAGATAACAGTAGTGTGATCACACAGGCTCTCCGTGATAAAAGGCTCTCCGTGATGAAATTTCGTTGGACGAAACCAACATGACCGGCTCCCTTATTGATGTCAATGTTGGATAAACAATCAAAGACTTCTTCTGAGGTAAACGATAGTTGAGTGAATTCCTGATTATTTCCAAGCTCAAAAGGTTTGACATTTGGCGTCTGAGACGGTTCATAGACTGATTTGAAGAAACTAGCAAATAACCTGCACATATCAATGGTAAGCCTAGCAAAGCAGCTCTGAAAGGTCATAGGAGAGTTGACTCCGACAACCTTCCTTCGAGTGTTGATGAACTGCCAAAAACCTCATGGTTTGGAAGACAACTCCACTTCAATCTGCAGAACGTAACTATGTTATATAGAAAACATGTTAAAATTTTTTAATTCCTTACGAGCTTTAGTGAAAGCAGGATAATACTGATTGCCATGCAATCTGTGTGGAGCTTATTACGACGATTCTCAAGGCGTGTCATCTTAACATTACATCATGGTTCTCGAAATCGCGGTTTAGTAGCCCTCGACGGAACATACCTTTCGAAACCTGTCTTGAGTCGTTCATTGAATTGTGAAACTATGTCATCAACTCTTGACCAGCTTGAAGAAAATTATGGGTGTGAAGATTTCCACAAATCCACAGATTTTATATAAGTGTTAGTTTCACACTGGAAAATTGAATTCCAATTGGAAAAAATGATTATTCCTATTTATACATATAATACTTAAAATATAATATTTATACGAACTCTGACAAAATCAATCGAATAAAAATCAATACTAGAGATAGGGGAAGGTATTAAAGTTCAACAAGAAGAGAATAAAACCTGCTAACTTAATAACTATAATAAATAGAAAACAAATATCTGGCAAGAGGTGATAATGCCCCCTTAATAATGTCATACAATACTGCCATATAAGCTTCCAGAATCATTTATTCCATAAGGTAAAGGGTAGTTTTTGGCCTTGGTGGATTAAGAATTAAGTCATCTACCTAGTGTGCTATCGAAACCTGAGTCCAAATCTCTGGGTAGGGATACAAATAGCTCGTTAACAATTTTATTCGAAATAGCAATATCAGCTTCCCGATTAATTTATTCCTGGGGGTAGGGGGTAGTTTTTGGCCTTGGTGGATTAGGAATATAGTCATATACCTAGTGTACTATCGAAACCTGAGTCCAAATCTCTGGGTAGGGGTGTAAAAGCTCCTTACAGTTTTATTCGAAATAGCAATATCAGCTTCCCGATTAGTTTATTCCTGGGGGTAGGGGGTAGTTTTTGGCCTTAGTGGATTAGGAATATAGTCATCTACCTAGTGTACTATCGAAACCTGAGTCCAAATCTCTGGGTAGGGGTGCAAAAAGCTACTAACAATTTTATTCGAAATAGCAATATCAGCTTCCCGATTAATTTATTCCTGGGGGTAGGGGGTAGTTGTTGGCCTTGGTGGATTAGAAATATAGTCATCTACCTAGTGTACTATCGAAACCTGAGTCCAAATCTCTGGGTAGGAGTGAAAAATCCAAACAATTTTATTCGAAATAGCAATATCAGCTTCCCGATTAATTTATTCCTGGGGGTAGGGGGTAATTTTTGGCCTTGGTGGATTAGGAATATAGTCATCTACCTAGTGTACTATCGAAACCTGAGTCCAAATCTCTGGGTAGGGGTGCAAATAGCTCCTTAACAATTTTATTCGAAATAGCAATATCAGCTTCCCGATTAATTTGTTCCTGGGGGTAAAGGGTAGTTTTTGGCCTTAGTAGATTAGGAATATAGTCATCTACCTAGTGTACTATCGAAACCTGAGTCCAAATCTCTGGGTAGGGGTGCAAATAGCTCTTAACAATTTTATTCGAAATAGCAATATCAGCTTCCCGATTAAATTGTTCCTGGGGTTAGGGGGTAGTTTTTGGCCTTGGTAGATTAGGAATATAGTCATCTACCTAGTGTACTATCGAAACCTGAGTCCAAATCTCTGGGTAGGGGTGCAAATAGCTCCTAACAATTTTATTCGAAATAGCAATATCAGCTTCCCGATTAATTTATTCCTGGGGGTAGGGGGTAGTTTTTGGTCTTGGTGGATTAGGAATACAGTCATCTACCTAGTGTACCATCGAAACCTGAGTCCAAATCTCTGGGTAAGAGTGCAAAAAGCTCCTAACAATTTTATTCGAAATAGCAATATCAGCTTCCCGATTAATTTATTCCTGGGGGTAGGGGGTAGTTTTTGGTCTTGGTGGATTAGGAATATAGTCATCTACCTAGTGTACTATCGAAACCTGAGTCCAAATCTCTGGGTAGGGGTGCAAATAGCTCCTAACAATTTTATTCGAAATAGCAATATCAGCTTCCCGATTAATTTATTCCTGGGGGTAGGGGTAAGTTTTTGGCCTTAGTGGATTAGGAATATAGTCATCTACCTAGTGTACTATCGAAACCTGAGTCCAAATCTCTGGGTAGGAGTGCAAAAAGCTCCTAACAAATTTATTCGATATAGCAATATCAGCTTCCCGATTAATTTATTCCTGGGGGTAGGGGGTAATTTTTGGCCTTAGTGGATTAGGAATATAGTCATCTACCTAGTGTTCTATTGAAACCTGAGTCCAAATCTCTGGGTAGGGGTGCAAAAAGCTCCTTACAATTTTATTCGAAATAGCAATATCAGCTTCCCGATTAATTTATTCCTGGGGGTAGGGGGTAGTTTTTGGTCTTGGTGGATTAGGAATACAGTCATCTACCTAGTGTACCATCGAAACCTGAGTCCAAATCTCTGGGTAAGAGTGCAAAAAGCTCCTAACAATTTTATTCGAAATAGCAATATCAGCTTCCCGATTAATTTATTCCTGGGGGTAGGGGGTAGTTTTTGGTCTTGGTGGATTAGGAATATAGTCATCTACCTAGTGTACTATCGAAACCTGAGTCCAAATCTCTGGGTAGGGGTGCAAATAGCTCCTAACAATTTTATTCGAAATAGCAATATCAGCTTCCCGATTAATTTATTCCTGGGGGTAGGGGTAAGTTTTTGGCCTTAGTGGATTAGGAATATAGTCATCTACCTAGTGTACTATCGAAACCTGAGTCCAAATCTCTGGGTAGGAGTGCAAAAAGCTCCTAACAAATTTATTCGATATAGCAATATCAGCTTCCCGATTAATTTATTCCTGGGGGTAGGGGGTAATTTTTGGCCTTAGTGGATTAGGAATATAGTCATCTACCTAGTGTTCTATTGAAACCTGAGTCCAAATCTCTGGGTAGGGGTGCAAAAAGCTCCTTACAATTTTATTCGAAATAGCAATATCAGCTTCCCGATTAATTTATTCCTTGGGTTAGGGGGTCGTTTTTGACCTTGGTAGATTCGGAATATAGTCATCTACCTAGTGTACTATCGAAACCTGAGTCCAAATCTCTGGGTAGGGGTGCAAAAAGCTCCTAACAATTTTATTCGAAATAGCAATATCAGCTTCCCGATTAATTTATTCCTGGGGTTAGGGGGTAGTTTTTGGCCTTGGTGGATTAGGAATATAGTCATCTACCTAGTGTACTATCGAAACTTGAGTCCAAATCTCTGGGTAAGAGTGCAAAAAGCTCCTAACAAATTTATTCGAAATAGCAATATCAGATTCCCGATTAATTTATTCCTGGGGCTAGGGGGTAGTTTTTGGCCTTAGTAGATTAGGAATATAGTCATCTACCTAGTGTACTATCGAAACCTGAGTCCAAATCTCTGGGTAGGAGTGCAAAAAGCTCCTAACAAATTTATTCGAAATAGCAATATCAGCTTCCCGATTAATTTATTCCTGGGGTTACGGGGTAGTTTTTGGCCTTGGTAGATTAGGAATATAGTCATCTACCTAGTGTACTATCGAAACCTGAGTCCAAATCTCTGGGTAGGAGTGCAAAAAGCTCCTAACAAATTTATTCGAAATAGCAATATCAGCTTCCCGATTAATTTATTCCTGGGGCTAGGGGGTAGTTTTTGGCCTTGGTAGATTAGGAATATAGTCATCTACCTAGTGTACTATCGAAACCTGAGTCCAAATCTCTGAGTAGGGGTGCAAATAGCTCCTAACAATTTTATTCGAAATAGCAATATCAGCTTCCCGATTAATTTATTCCTGGGGTTAGGGGGTAGTTTTTGGCCTTGGTGGATTAGGAATATAGTCATCTACCTAGTGTTCTATCGAAACCTGAGTCCAAATCTCTGGGTAGGAGTGCAAAAAGCTCCTAACAAATTTATTCGAAATAGCAATATCAGCTTCCCGATTAATTTATTCCTGGGGGTAGGGGGTAGTTTTTGGCCTTGGTGGATTAGGAATATAGTCATCTACCTAGTGTACTATCGAAACCTGAGTCCAAATCTCTGGGTAGGAGTGCAAAAAGCTCCTAACAAATTTATTCGAAATAGCAATATCAGCTTCCCGATGAATTTATTCCTGGGGTTAGGGGGTAGTTTTTGGCCTTGGTGGATTAGGAATATAGTCATCTACCTAGTGTACTATCGAAACCTGAGTCCAAATCTCTATGTAGGGGTGTAAAAGCTCCTTACAATTTTATTCGAAATTGCAATATCAGCTTCCCGATTAATTTATTCCTGGGGGTAGGGGGTAGTTTTTGGCCTTAGTGGATTTGAAATATAGCCATCTACCTAGTGTACTATCGAAACCTGAGTCCAAATCTCTGGGTAGGAGTGCAAAAAGTTCCTAACAATTTTATTCGATATAGCAATATCAGCTTCCCGATTAGTTTATTCCTGGGGATAGGGGGTAGTTTTTGG
This sequence comes from Tipula unca, assembly GCA_951394425.1. Lineage (NCBI taxonomy): Eukaryota > Metazoa > Arthropoda > Insecta > Diptera > Tipulidae > Tipula > Tipula unca. Next base: position 71,247,509 of record OX596380.1, read on the forward strand.
CCTTGGTGGATTAGGAATATAGTCATCTACCTAGTGTACTATCGAAACCTGAGTCCAAATCTCTGGGTAGGGGTGCAAATAGCTCCTTAACAATTTTATTCGAAATAGCAATATCAGCTTCCCGATTAATTTATTCCTGGTGGTAGTGGGTAGTTTTGGGCTTTGGTGGATTAGGAACATAGTCATCTACCTAGTGCTCTAATGGAACCTGAGTTCAAATCTATGTCAATGAGTGCCAACACTTTCAGGCTAAATCTCATAATTATAAATTTAATTTGGATTTGAACTGGTTTCTGGGCAAACATAGTGTTCAAATTTTGCGTGGTATTTTGAGTCACTATCTTAAGAGAAGACAATGATTTTATTTTATTCTTAATTAGTTTATTATTATTTAGAAATTATAATTTAATTAAATTTATAATTTTCATAGTGAACATTGTTTTTATTCTTATTAGAATGTAAATTTATTTCAGACATAAACCGAACATAGTATTTTAGTACCACAAATTTTGTATTAACTATATAAACAGCGCCATCTAATTATTATATTAATATACTATAAAATTATTATAAATAACCCGGGTACATCAAAAGAACGATTAAAGGTTGGTTTATATTATCCGTTCAGTTTAGCACAGACACGTACCGGCACAGACATCAAGTATTTTTATCCGTACGTATCCGCACATACATTGATTCGTATTATTTCGCTATGTCGATCGTATAAACTCGTAACTACGTACAGTACAAACAAACAACCAGAATATAAAAATAAATAAAATTAAATATTTGATATGAGATACATATTTAATCGGATGATAATATCAGTATTATTATAGAATGTTGATAGTAAATATTCATAAAAATATTGATAATCATAAACCTTTAATAATAATATCTGAAAATAATTTAAATGCTTAGGTATTTTTTCGCTTACGTACTATTTCCAGGGATGTGACTTTACTACAATTGTAGTAGATCTACTACATTTCTATCGTTTTATAATACCGGGTTTCCATCGTTATAGTATAATAGTTAAATAGTATTATACTATTATACTACGACGATGGAAACGCGAAGTTGTTAGTATAATACTTTATTATAATATTTCAGCATACTATCTATCAAAATTAAAGTAGGTATCAAATTATATTTTTAACAATATATTTCATGACAGTGTACTTTTTTATTACAATTTCGATTCGTTCGAAGTTTTTTTTTGTGGCATTTTGATATAACTATACGTTTTTAATTAACATAAATAGTTAGTGTGAATTGAATATTGTAATGAAATTTGTATAATACATTAAAAGACAAATTTCAATATTCAAACATAATTATACAGCTTACTTCACACTATATGATGGAAACGCGACTATGAATGATTACTATTATACTATTATGCTATTGACGATGGAAACCCGGTATAAATTAAGTACGTACTACTAGCCAAATTCTACTCCAATTTCCTCATTTGAAAATTTTATGTCGTTTACGATTACCCAAAAAAAACAAACTAAGTAAAAAAACTAATGTCGATTTTCTTTGGTTAAAAATAATTGATTATTTTGACAAATAATTGATATTTTTTAGTGTTTCATTTTTTTTTGGCGAAAATAATTGATTATTATTTGATGTATAATCAATTTTTTCAAATCATGATTTTTTCTATAATCTACTACCACTACATTGAAAAATAAAAGTGTCAAATATGACAAATAGACGCCTCGCCATTTTTATGTCAATTCAATGATTTTCTTGGTTATAATAATTTGTCCATAATAGTTGTCCATAATTTTGTTGACGAGGTAGTCTGCATTGACAGTGGCGATTTATGAGATTAAGCATCAAACATTACCTCAGATCGTACACAAGATCAGCAGATAACATCGACAGAACAAAATGATTCAACTGATAACTCGGGAGAAAATGTAATTGACAATGTATTGAAGCATTTGGGCGAAGTAAAACGCAATCGAATTGCTTCTAGTTTTTAAAATTTAAAGCAAAAATATTACATATAGATTATAAATAATAGATAGATTATAGTAAATAAAACACAAAAAGATTCATTATATTTATTCCATTCACATGAAATTCACATTAAACTGACAGAAAACAAAATGTCAAAATACCAACACAAAGACAAAAAATAATCAATTATTTTTCGTTTTCGATTGGCAAGAAAATAATTGATATTTTTTGGAAAACCAAAGAAAATCGGCATAAAACTCGTTAATGACTTTTTTATTCAATCGAAAACGACATTATATTTGCTTCAGGTTTTGCAATGGTATTTTATTGGTTAATGGGTTTTGAAATATGTATAGATTCAGATCTTAAAAAAAAATTGTTTTTAATTGTTCTACGCAGCTTTCAGTGATGTAGAAAAAAAAATTATAAAAATTTTGATGGGTCGCATTTATCATAGGTATTAAACCTAAATAAAATAATAAATAACCAATAATAAGAATTATATTTCAGCTTTAATACACAAAACATTCAAAATGATTATGTATTTATGTTATTACAATCATATTCCAAGTGAAAATTAATAGGTCAAAAAAAAATTGCACGCCTTTTGGAAATAATGTCTACATTTAATTTTGGTACGGACTAAGGAAAATAAATGACCAAATCACATTCATATCGAACAAAACCACAACAACATAAAAAGCAAAATCAGTTTTCAATTTAATTCTTAGTTTATCGAATTAAATATTAATTTCAAAAGTGTCAGTTATTACACGTTAAATTATAAAAACATTTTTTGATTAAAAACGTTCCTTTTCCATTTGAATACAAATACAACATAAAAATGTAAACAATAAACATGAATTATTGTACTTAATACATCACTGTGTATCCGCCATATTCTTTCTGCGCGATAACTTTCAGAATTCCAGCGAGATTTGAATACTACTATATGTCTCTTGCTTATAGTGATTTATTGCAACAACAATTTATTGGTTTATGGGATTTTAACACACACTTTTTTTGTTTGCTTTTATTTTATTTGAGTCGAGACGAGTTAGAGATTTGCATTCGAATACTAGATCAAGTGGAGTTTTGGAAAAAATTAAAATCATTTAAAGATATTACGGATTTTAAATTAAAAAAATTTAATCCTTATTAAACTGCCAAAAAATAATATTATTTACAAAAACAAATGCAAACACTTGAACAAGTAATGTACCATCAAGAACAAAAAATTAAAAAAATTGGAACGACGTAAGCAAAAGAAACCGAATATTTCTTTATCAATGAAAAAGAAGAGTTAAGTTATACCATCACTATTTATTATGCATTTTATCGAATTATTGACTAACGAAACAACACCGAACGTAGAAATCACACGAACGAAAAAATCAAAATCTTATTGAAAATCATCTTACAGAACTCTTGGTAAATAATCATTATTAAAATCCTCATCAATGAAAAATTATTTTTTGGCCTATATATTTAGATATAAGAATGTTAAGCGAAAAAAAACACGTAGAATTTTCTTTTGCCATATGATTTTGGTCAATTTTAGTGTTTTCTATTCCATTACTCATATACTAATGCCCAAATGCTGTGAAACGGCCTATTATATATTGGTATTGTTGTTGTGATCTGAATAGGTCGATTTTTCCATAGAAATGTATGTACGTTACTTTCAGATATTTTTATTTCAGATACCTAATTACCTAAGCATTTAAATTATTTTCAGATATTATTATTAAAGGTTTATGATTATCAATATTTTTATGAATATTTACTATCAACATTCTATAATAATACTGATATTATCATCCGATTAAATATGTATCTCATATCAAATATTTAATTTTATTTATTTTTATATTCTGGTTGTTTGTTTGTACTGTACGTAGTTACGAGTTTATACGATCGACATAGCGAAATAATACGAATCAATGTATGTGCGGATACGTACGGATAAAAATACTTGATGTCTGTGCCGGTACGTGTCTGTGCTAAACTGAACGGATAATATAAACCAACCTTTAATCGTTCTTTTGATGTACCCGGGTTATTTATAATAATTTTATAGTATATTAATATAATAATTAGATGGCGCTGTTTATATAGTTAATACAAAATTTGTGGTACTAAAATACTATGTTCGGTTTATGTCTGAAATAAATTTACATTCTAATAAGAATAAAAACAATGTTCACTATGAAAATTATAAATTTAATTAAATTATAATTTCTAAATAATAATAAACTAATTAAGAATAAAATAAAATCATTGTCTTCTCTTAAGATAGTGACTCAAATTACCACGCAAAATTTGAACACTATGTTTGCCCAGAAACCAGTTCAAATCCAAATTAAATTTATAATTATGAGATTTAGCCTGAAAGTGTTGGCACTCATTGACATAGATTTGAACTCAGGTTCCATTAGAGCACTAGGTAGATGACTATGTTCCTAATCCACCAAAGCCCAAAACTACCCACTACCACCAGGAATAAATTAATCGGGAAGCTGATATTGCTATTTCGAATAAAATTGTTAAGGAGCTATTTGCACCCCTACCCAGAGATTTGGACTCAGGTTTCGATAGTACACTAGGTAGATGACTATATTCCTAATCCACCAAGGCCAAAAACTACCCCCTATCCCCAGGAATAAACTAATCGGGAAGCTGATATTGCTATATCGAATAAAATTGTTAGGAGCTTTTTGCACTCCTACCCAGAGATTTGGACTCAGGTTTCGATAGTACACTAGGTAGATGGCTATATTTCAAATCCACTAAGGCCAAAAACTACCCCCTACCCCCAGGAATAAATTAATCGGGAAGCTGATATTGCAATTTCGAATAAAATTGTAAGGAGCTTTTACACCCCTACATAGAGATTTGGACTCAGGTTTCGATAGTACACTAGGTAGATGACTATATTCCTAATCCACCAAGGCCAAAAACTACCCCCTAACCCCAGGAATAAATTCATCGGGAAGCTGATATTGCTATTTCGAATAAATTTGTAAGGAGCTTTTTGCACTCCTACCCAGAGATTTGGACTCAGGTTTCGATAGTACACTAGGTAGATGACTATATTCCTAATCCACCAAGGCCAAAAACTACCCCCTACCCCCAGGAATAAATTAATCGGGAAGCTGATATTGCTATTTCGAATAAATTTGTTAGGAGCTTTTTGCACTCCTACCCAGAGATTTGGACTCAGGTTTCGATAGAACACTAGGTAGATGACTATATTCCTAATCCACCAAGGCCAAAAACTACCCCCTAACCCCAGGAATAAATTAATCGGGAAGCTGATATTGCTATTTCGAATAAAATTGTTAGGAGCTATTTGCACCCCTACCCAGAGATTTGGACTCAGGTTTTGATAGTACACTAGGTAGATGACTATATTCCTAATCTACCAAGGCCAAAAACTACCCCCTAGCCCCAGGAATAAATTAATCGGGAAGCTGATATTGCTATTTCGAATAAATTTGTTAGGAGCTTTTTGCACTCCTACCCAGAGATTTGGACTCAGGTTTCGATAGTACACTAGGTAGATGACTATATTCCTAATCTACCAAGGCCAAAAACTACCCCGTAACCCCAGGAATAAATTAATCGGGAAGCTGATATTGCTATTTCGAATAAATTTGTTAGGAGCTTTTTGCACTCCTACCCAGAGATTTGGACTCAGGTTTCGATAGTACACTAGGTAGATGACTATATTCCTAATCCACTAAGGCCAAAAACTACCCCCTAGCCCCAGGAATAAATTAATCGGGAATCTGATATTGCTATTTCGAATAAATTTGTTAGGAGCTTTTTGCACTCCTACCCAGAGATTTGGACTCAAGTTTCGATAGTACACTAGGTAGATGACTATATTCCTAATCCACCAAGGCCAAAAACTACCCCCTAACCCCAGGAATAAATTAATCGGGAAGCTGATATTGCTATTTCGAATAAAATTGTTAGGAGCTTTTTGCACCCCTACCCAGAGATTTGGACTCAGGTTTCGATAGTACACTAGGTAGATGACTATATTCCGAATCTACCAAGGTCAAAAACGACCCCCTAACCCAAGGAATAAATTAATCGGGAAGCTGATATTGCTATTTCGAATAAAATTGTAAGGAGCTTTTTGCACCCCTACCCAGAGATTTGGACTCAGGTTTCGATAGTACACTAGGTAGATGACTATATTCCTAATCCACTAAGGCCAAAAACTTACCCCTACCCCCAGGAATAAATTAATCGGGAAGCTGATATTGCTATTTCGAATAAAATTGTTAGGAGCTATTTGCACCCCTACCCAGAGATTTGGACTCAGGTTTCGATAGTACACTAGGTAGATGACTATATTCCTAATCCACAAAGGCCAACAATTACCCCCTACCCCCAGGAATAAATTAATCGGGAAGCTGATATTGCTATTTCGAATAAAATTGTTAGGAGCTTTTTGCACTCTTACCCAGAGATTTGGACTCAGGTTTCGATGGTACACTAGGTAGATGACTGTATTCCTAATCCACCAAGACCAAAAACTACCCCCTACCCCCAGGAATAAATTAATCGGGAAGCTGATATTGCTATTTCGAATAAAATTGTTAGGAGCTTTTTGCACCCCTACCCAGAGATTTGGACTCAGGTTTCGATAGTACACTAGGTAGATGACTATATTCCGAATCTACCAAGGTCAAAAACGACCCCCTAACCCAAGGAATAAATTAATCGGGAAGCTGATATTGCTATTTCGAATAAAATTGTAAGGAGCTTTTTGCACCCCTACTCAGAGATTTGGACTCAGGTTTCGATAGTACACTAGGTAGATGACTATATTCCTAATCCACTAAGGCCAAAAACTACCATCTACCCCAGGAATAAATTAATCGGGAAGCTGATATTGCTATTTCGAATAAAATTGTTAGGAGCTATTTGCTCCCCTACCCAAAGATTTGGACTCAGGTTTCGATAGTACACTAAGTAGATGAGTATATTCCTAATCCACTGAGGTCAAAAACTACCCCCTACCCCCAGGAATAAATTAATCGGGAAGCTGATATTGCTATTTCGAATAAAATTGTTAAGAGATTTTTCCACCCCTACCCAGAGGTTTGGACTGAAATTTCGATAATACACTAGGTAGATGACTATATTTCTAATCCACCAAGGTCGAAAACTACCCCCTACCCCCAGGAATAAATTAATCGGGAAGCTGATATTGCTATTTCGAATAAAATTGTTAGGAGCTATTTGCACTTCTACCCAGAGATTTGGACTCAGGTTTCGGTAGTACACTATGTAAATGATTATATTGATAATCGGACAAATTCAAATATTTACTTTATTCTTTATTTAAACGGACTTATTTCATTTTAAAGGCGGGATTGTATGATTCCAATTTGAATTGAATAATATATATGTATGCTGTTCTAAAACTCTTTGATTGGATGGTTTGGATCTTTGCTTTCTTGTTTTAGTACTCCTATTTTTGGTTGATATATTATCATGATGTACATAGTAGACAAATGTAATAAATTAAAAAAATAATAATTCCAATTAATTTAATATTTCATTTAAACTGTGCCTAAAAATGGTTTCTTGTTAAACATATTTACTATTTCCATTGTTTAATTAACATTAAGCAGCTCAATTTATTAGATCACACAGAATTATAGTTAGATATGTAAAAATTAAATCTCGCTATCTCAAGTTATGAGCTTTATGTATCGCATTAATACAATTTTTTACAAATATTATATTAAAATAAAAATTATATTTCTAATTTAAATCGAGTTTTTTAATATAAATTTAATATTATATTTCTTGTAATTCATAACAGTGTACATTATGCACCAACACATAAAAACTGTGCTAGAATCCAATATGATATGGTTGATTCCAATAAGATTTGTATACGTATTATTGTGGAAAAAAGTGTGGAATACTTCACATCCATAGAAAATTCCAATCCGAATGGTAGAAATATTCATTCAGAGTGCGTAGTCAGCATTTCTAAAATCAAAAACCAAATTATTACTGGAAAGAATGGCGCATTCTTCGTGAAATACATTTATCATTAATGGAGTGTGGTCGATGCTCGTTCAGCAGGTAAAACCCTAGCATGCCAACACTTCTGAGAACCTATGGTCAGTTGTGAATACATGATCCAGAAATTTCCCGCGACTGTTACACGTACGGTTAACTTGTGTTGCAGAAATGCTTGGAAAGTAATCCATCGAAGCCAAGGCATTGTTCTCGTCAGAAAATGCTGTAAAAACACCATCGATATCCAACCAAGTAGTACTCGGAAGATTAAAATCGCCAATAATAAATAATTGTTCATCGTCACGTATTGCTGGCATCACTTCCAAATCGATGAAGATTTCGAGGTAGAGGTCCAGGTTTGAGCCAAAAGGAATATACAGTGCGACGATGAGAATGAAGGACCGCGCAATTTTTAGACGGGCAGCTATCACGTCGAGGCTAGGGTGGCACGCCATTACCTCGTTCGAAATTGTATTTTTAACTGCGATCAGTACTCCGCCTCTGAGATAGGTGCTGAAACCATGTCTGTCCTATCTATGAACGATGTAATCCGACGGAAAATATTCTTCAGACTTAAAACATTCGGTAAGCCATGTCTCAGAAATAATAAAAACGTCGAAGTTGTTGTCAAGTACGCCCAAAAGAAATGATTTGGACTTATCGCGGATGCTTGAGGCGTTGTGGTGGTAGAGCGATGTGAAGGCTGTTCGGTTTCTCGGTACAGCTGGAACAGATTCCAAATTCACTCCAGACTAAAAAAATTTTATTCGTTGATTTCCGACGTTAATTTAAACATTTTTTACTAAAAACTACAGGAGGGCGCGCCGATGAATCCAGCATTTGGTCAAATTTGCTTCCAGGAATACCAATTTTAAATGATACATAATCGCAACCATCATTACGTTGAACGCAATATAGTACAGGTTTGTTGACTACAAATTTGTTTTTGATATACATCATGAGATCATCATCAGTAACTTCCTTGCATAATCGAGAAATAAAAATCCACCGTAGCGGCTCAACAGTATACGCAGAGAACAGTTCAAATCACCACAACAAATACAAATTATTTTAGACGTGTCCAGATTATTGTCTAGCGATTAAGCAGTTGAGGCCGTTATTATCTTATTATTCTCATTTCTCTTTAATCTTGTAAGTATAGGTGTCGGTGTCCGTATCAGTTTGTGTTTTTTTTTTTTTAATTTTACAGACGACGACTGTTGCAATGGTGTTGGTTTTAATAAACTTTCTACGTTAATATTAATAGCGGATGAAGTTGTATTTAGCAAGGACAAGGACGCTCATATAGCGTCAATGGAATCACACATACGATCAATCTTTTCCTTGAGAATTTTATAAACCATACACACACCACATCGCCATGAAAATGAAGATGATTTTTACAGAAAATAATTACATTTTATTTTTTGGTGACTTACCAGTGAACTGTAATTAATTTGTAATAAATTCTGGCCCAAGTTTCATCTCGATATCACAATTACGTCAAAAGTTACAAAGTGGCGGTGTAGGTTCAATTTGAAGTTACACCGCCCACGGATTTCTCGCGTTACGGCAATTGTAATAAAATCGGGACTTGGTGTAATAAATTGTAATAAAATTGTAATAAATTATGGGCTAGGTTTCGTTGTGGCGGGCTGATTTAGCTGGTGCAGCTTCAAGGCACTCTCTTTTGCTGCTGTTTGCATGTTGACGTGAATATAGTATGGTGTTTTTTGTGAATACGTAAATTTTACCGTTTGATATTTCTCTTACGAAATCATTAGGTTGTTTTTTGACTAAGTCGCATTTTGCAGGGATGTTGGTTATTATGGCTGGTATGCACGATTTTTCAGTAGACTCCAATTTTTCTACTCCGCATGACATGAATTTGCTCATCGTAACGCATGGTTTTGTAATATATTGGTAAAATAATGGGTTTATTAGGATTTTAGGATTTGGGATTGGGATTGTGAATGAATTATTTATGAACGTTTGTATATGGTTTCATAGTATGTAAAGTTTATAGGATTATACTGTGGGATTTGAATTGAAAATATTAGTTGTGTTTTGTTCATATATGCTTGTAGCCAGATCAGTTGGTAAAGATCTTCCTTTGTTTCGATTGCGATTCTTTGTTTAAGTATAATGTTTTTTATCATTTGCGTTTCGTTTCTATCTAATATGTGTTTTGAAATAATTTTGAATTTAGCAAAAGCTATTGATTCTATGATGTTGTCTAAATGATCTTGTAATGTGTTTATGTTAAAAAATATTTGGTGAAGGTGCTGGTCTATCTTGAGTAATTTTGTAACGTTTTCTGTTGCGTTGGTCAGTAAGTTGGTATCATATTCAATAATTCTGGCCTGTTCTGTTACGTACTTTTGAACTTTTGCAAATCTATCTGCCATTAAATTGTTTATGTGTATCTGTTCGTTAAGTTTATTTGTGATTTGGTCCTCGTTTTTATTAATTTGGTCAAGTGCTTTTTCTAAAGTTTGTAAGTCATCTTGGTCTAAATTTCCCGTTATAGAATTTATGATTGAACCTATATCATTTATGAGTCCCCTTTCCTGTCTAGTTTTTGGTTGTAAGTGTCCGTAGGTGAATTCTAGTTGGTTCAATTTATATCGAATTGTTTTTTTTTCTGTTTAAATATATTATTTGTTTCTTTGTTTATTAGGATAGTTACGTGCTCGATACTTTTTGTTATTCTGTCTATGTTTTCTTGATATTGGTCGAGTTTTATTATATGGAGAAGTCTTATGTATGATGATAGTTGTCCCCATATCGGTGTTCATCTGTAATGGCCGTTTAATTTTTGCTTTATGAATTTTTCCCAATTTAGTTCTAATTGTCACTTTATTATTCTTTAAAACTTTTAATTTGTTAAAACGGGGAGCTACTTTATTTCTTCTATTGGTTTTCCAATATACTGTATTTCCTGTTTTCAAGCTAGGGGGTCTTATCCTATTTCTATTGGCTCTTTCTATTAGTTTTTTTTTGTTTCTGCATTTCTATTATATATTAACTGTAAAATTTGTCCATAGTCTTTCCTTTGTTTTTCTACTAGTTCTTTGAATTTACCTCATGTAGGTTCAGGTATTGTGTTACCTTTAAAGTAATGTCCGTTTTTCAACTCTATGGGTGTCATATCAGTAATCGATTGAATAGAGTTATTATAAGTAATGACTGCATTTGTCATTTGCATTTCTGTGGTATTGTTTGGTTTTTTAGCTTTAAGAACTGTGTATATTTCAAGGATTGTGGAATGAAATCGCTCCACAGGAGAATTACCAGTTGAACTTCTGGCTGAAGAGAAATGTAGTTTTATTTTATGTAATGCACATAATTCTTTAAAATTATCATTTTATCATCTTCCCCATTGTCTACTGTTACCTTCTCTGGTTGTCTGTGAGCCATTATAAACTGTCTAAAGATATTAAAATTTTTATGGGATGTTGTACTATTGACGTTTAAACTTACGGCTACGGGTTTGACATATTTCACATCTATTTGTTAGAGAGTTTATTTGTACTTTTAATTTGGGAAAGTAATATTTTCGTTTGATAAGTTCAGTATTTTCTGCAATTCCTCGATGATTGCTCTCTTTGTGTTCTTCTAAGATTAGCTTGTGTTGCATATCTGCATCTTGTATATCAATAGCTAGATGTTTGCAACGAATAAGTTTGATTTGTTCTATTTTAAAAGTATTTATCATTAATTTATTGAGAGTTTTAAAGGTTACTTCATTTCATATAAACCCTGTGTTAATGTTGGGTTGTACATAATTTTTTATTATCTCTATATTAAGGTTTTTTCATCGTAATTATTTTTCTTAAATGTATATCGTTTCTTTGATTCAGAATAAATTTTAAAATTTACATCGTAATCCAGCTTTTGGTTAGGATCGATTTCTAAAACAATTTGGCTTTTAAATTCGTTAAGGACTATGTCGGTAGTTGGTATTTGGTCATTTAAATTTTTAGCATGATATGTCGTTAAGTTAGATGAATCGGTAGAACACGAACTGATAGAATTTAAATTTGTTATGTCTTCTGGCACCGCTCTTGATAATGCATCAGCGTTTGTATTTTTGACGCTTTTTTTGTACACGATATCGTAATCATATATTCTTCTAATTTTAGCCTCCATCGCACTAGTTTTGAATTTGGCTCTTTTAAAGAAAAAAGCCTAACTTGGCTTATGGTTTATGATCGGTTATAATCGTAAACTTTCGTCCAAACAAATATGGTCGAAAATATTTTATTGCCCATACGATAGCTAACATTTCTTTTTCTATCGTAGAATTTCTTCCGTTTTTGTAAGAGTGCGGGACGCATAACATATTGGAAGATCTTTTCCAATTGTCCCTTGGGATAGTATACCACCAATTGCAACACTACTAGCATCCGTGGTAACTAAAAATGTTTTTTCGAAATCGGGGTATTGCAAAATAGGCTCTTGACACAAGAGTTTCTTGCATTTTTCGAAACAACGTAGATATTGGTCTATAAGTTTGATTTTACAATCTTTCCTTAGACATGCAGTTAATGGTTTGGTTATATCTGAGAAATTATTTATAAATTTCCTGTAATATCCTAGGAGGCCCAGAAAAGATTTAATCTGTTTTTCGGTTATAGGAATAGGAAAATTTTGAATAGCTGCTATCTTATCTGGATTTGGTTTAGCTCCGTCTGGTGTTATTGTATGACCAAGGAAGACCACATTCCTTTTCAGGAACTCAGACTTATCCAGTTGAATTTTAAGATCAGCTTTTGCCAAGCATTTGAACACTTGTTCTAGATTTTGTATGTGTTCTTGTAGAGTGGTTGAATATACAATAATGTCATCCATATAACATAAACAACTATTACCTTGTAGTTCTCCAAGCACATTGTCCATTACCCTTTGAAATGTAGATGGAGCATTTTTTAACCCAAACGGATTTTGATTTGTGGGAGGTCTTCTGTATGTGGGTTGATTACTATTATTTGATTGATTAATTTGTTTATTTTTTATATAAAACATATTTTGTTCAGCGAGGCATATATTATATGCATCTGCCAGATTAGCAGGGTTTCGAGCTCGTATCATAGAACCAAGGGGTTCTCGAATACCTGCCAAAAATGTGTTCAAACACATAGTTGTATAAAACTCTTCTTTAGCTTCAGTAACTGCTTCAAACATCACAGATATTCTGGATAAACTAAGTAAATGCCAATACTTCACTACCTTAGATCTCGCTAGCGGTTTCCACCAAGTTGAAGTTAATCCTCGGGATATAGAAAAAAACAGCTTTTACGGTTGACTTTGGACATTATGAGTATATTCGAATGCCGTTTGGGTTAAAAAATGCTCCATCTACTTTTCAAAGGGTAATGGACAATGTGCTTGGAGAACTACAAGGTAATAGTTGTTTATGTTATATGGATGACATTATT